>JAPVLO010000428.1:0-1200000 GCA_027257055.1 Cephalopachus bancanus | reverse complement strand
GGGCGTCCACTTGGTTAGATGAGCTCTGCTGAGCTCCTGCTCGGTGCCCAGCAGCGAACATGGAGACGCAGGGTTGCTCCTGCCTCAGACACCTGGGCAGAGGACAGGTACCAGGGTGTGCGCCAAGCAGACGTGACGGGGAGAAAGAGCTGGCGGGGAGGGCTGGCGAGAAGGCAGGGCTTCCTGCAGGGATGACCCAGAAAAGCTGGCTTCAGAGCATCAGCCGTGTCTGGCCGCACACCCAGAGGTGAGGACTCTCCAGGCAGAGGGGACCATGTGCAGCCCCCGAAGGCCCATGGGGCAGGGGCTAGGGCGGGCCATCCTTCCCCACCCCCCCGCGCGGCAGAGATGAGAGAGGGGCCGGGGCAGGTGGCGGCTGAGGCGGGGTCACTCTGGCTGACACGGGCCGAGGCTGTGGGAAAGGGCCTTGGGTGCCCGGCGGGTCAATGACGGCTGCCGGGGTCCCCGGAGTTTCTCTCGGGTGTCCGTGCCCACTCCCCACTTCCCTCCAGCCCCAGGAGCCAATTGTGAGCTTCAAAGCATTGGGGTGGGGGAGAAGAGATTCCACCTTGGGTTGCAGCCCCTCACTGGCTCCACCCAGCGGCGTTTAGGAGCCAAGAGCAGGACAGTGGCCCACGTGGTGCAGGGTGAACTTCTTGTGCCCTCTGACATCTGGCATCCAGCACAGTGCCAGGTGCATAGCAGGATCTCAACTAATACTGAATGAGTTAGCCAATGAAATAATGAATGGATGGAAGTTCAACCCAGCCTGCCCTGAAGGAAACGCTCACCCGCACCTCCACCAATTGGCACACACATGTTTGCCTGCACACACCCAAGGGACAGTCACACACTTGGTCACACTCACAAATTCATACACATGCACCCACAAAGGAAGGTCACAGCCGGGCTTGGTGGCTCAGCCTGTAATCCCAGCACTTTGGGAGACCGAGGCGAGTGGATTGCCTGAGCCCGGGGGTTTGAGACCCGCCTGGACAACTTGGCGAGACCTTGTCTCTACAATAAATCAAAAATTAGCCGGGCATGGTAGTGCGTGCCTGTCATTCCAGCTGCTTGGAAGGCTGAGGCGGAAGGATCGCCGGAGCCCAGCGGGTCGAGGCGGCGGTGGCTGGGAGCGTGCCACTGCACTCCAGTCTGGGTGACAGAGTGAGACTCCAACTCAAGGGAAAAAAAAGGTCACAAGCACATCCTGCACAGATTCTGGAGTCACAGACGCTAACCCACACACAGCAAGCGGGGTGGGAGCAGTCTGCCAACAAGTGCAGGTCACCCATTAGTGGCCCCGACATAGACTTAGTGAGTCATGGTCAGCGTCCTTTGAAAAAGGAAAAAGAAATAAAAGAAAAAAAATTAAACATAGAAAAGAAGATTAGCAAGTCTCAGAGGTATGAGAGCAAGTGCCAGCTCCTGTCGCGTGTGCGCCTCTGTCCTCACGTCCCCTGTCGGGGGTTGCTGCCAAAGTTCCCAGAGAACTCAATGCGTGGCCCTTTACTTCTGCCCTGGGGTGTCACCTGGCAGGAAAGCGAAGGTGTTCCCTGCAGCGGCTGGAGTCTGTGAGCTGGTTTCTGCCAGAACTTCTGACTCAGTCTCCTGCGCTGCAGCGGCCTCTGGAGGTGGAGAAAGCCATGCACACGCCGTGCGCAGGGGCTCCCTCTCGGCAGCCCCAGGAAATCAGCTATTGGCCCATCCTCAGGTGTCCACAGTCTAGTTGAAAAGTCTGAAAGGGGCAGTGCAGAGTGGCGGGCGCCGCCGTGGACGCACATACGGGGCTTGGGGGCGTGCGGAAGCCGTCTGAGGTCCGATGGCCGTTTCCTATGAGCGCGACGTGGACACAACCTTGGAAAAACAGTGGGACTTGGTCACGTAGAAAAGAAGGAGGCCGCCCGCCTGTCATTCCGGCTCCTCGGAAGGCTGAGGCGGAAGGATGGCCGGAGCCCAGCAGGCGAGGCTGCGGTGGCCGGGAGCGGCCGCTGCGCTCCAGTCTGGGCGACCGAGTGAGACTCCAGCCCAAAAAGAAAAGAAAAGAAAAGAGGGGGCAAGGGGCTGGGAGGGGCAGTGGGAGGGGAGGGCGGGCCCTCCGGTGGAGGGGCAGCCTAGGCGAAGGCGCGGGACTCGAGCGCACGCATCTTGGGAACGGAGCTGACTTCTTGCAACCTGAGCCTAGGTTCTGCTGAATGCGTGGCTCTGAGACCGCGGCGGGAGGTCGGGCCGGGCTGGGCTCGGTGCACACACGCCAGGCCTGCCTACGCAGGTTCGTGTGTCTGGTCCCAGGAGATCAGGACAGGACACGCCCGCGGCCACCCAGGTCTTTCTCTCCATGCCCCTCACTCCCCTCCCGTTTGGAGGGCTCTGCTTTTAGAACATCTGCACGATCTGAGGCAGCTGGAGCCTTCCAGAGCCCCACCGAGCCCTGAAGACCTTGCCCGTGCATATCCTCCCAACTACCCATGGTGGGAAGGCGAGAGTGGGCGGCTGCCCCCCCGCCGGGCCCTCTGGAGAGCCCGCAGAACCGCGGGCCTCAGGTTGCCAGCCTCCATCATTCATCGGCCCGCCTGGGACAGCGCTCACCAGCCATGTCCATGCTCTCACGGAGTGGCTTCACGGAGTGGAGCCGAGGACGGTTATCCTCCACCCTTGCACCTCAGAGGACGCATCACGTGTCCGCTTCATCAGTGCCACGGTGCGGCCCTCGCCACCTCGGCTGCCCACCTGTGACTGCAGTCACGCTGGGGAGAGGCCCCACCTTGGCACACGGAGAGCACAGGCCACCCGGGTCAGTCAGGGGCCGAACAGGGGCCAGTCAAGGGCTCTTGTGCAAGGCGCGCCCGGGGCCACACACCACGAAGGCAGCGGGCCCCTCCTTCACAGGCTTGGTGCCTGCCAGCTGGACTCGGGCCCTTGCCTGCTGCCAAAGTAGCTTTCCACGAAAAGACCGTTTCCTCCCTGTGTCAGTCAGAGCTCTCCAAGGAAGCAGGACCAACAGGAGATATATAGATGTAGGTAGGCAAGCAGGGTAGATAGATAATAGATGATGGATAGACAGACAGACATTATGAGGAATTGATCCATGCAGTTGTAGAGGCTGGCAAGTCCTCTGCATTCTGCATTCTGCATTCCGAAGGCCTGAGGACCAGGAGAGCTGGTGGCAAGCGTTCCAGCCTTGGCCTGAGTTCAAGGGCGGGAGACGGCGGTCCCAGCTCGAGGACTATCAGGCGGAGAGCTCAGACTCCCTCTTGCTCATCCTTTTGGCTACCTAAGACTTCAGCTGGTTGGTGAGGCCCACACACACTGGGACGGGCACTCTGCTTTGCTCGGTGTACCGTTCAAATGTCCGTCTCCTCCAGAAACACCTCACAGACACACCCATACATTGAACCAAATATCTGGGCACCCCGTGGCCCAGTCAAATGAGGGTAAAATGAACCGTCGAACTCCCTAAACGTGTGTTCACACCCTTTGGTCACAATGGGGAAAGTGCACAGAGGTAGAGCCCTATTTTTTGTCACCTGTCTGTGGCCTGCCGCCCTCCCACCATCACCCTGGACACCCGTGTGGTCTTGCTCACTGATAAACCCCAGGGCCTAGCACCAGTACAAGGAGCCACCCACATGTGAAACACAAAATTGGCATACACGGATTGCACACACGAACACTCAACCATGAACGTGCACACACGCCTGGGTCCACCTGCACGGCTATGTGTGCGATGCCCACCCACTGGGCACTCACACACGTCCTCAGCTGCCTGCACTTCCTGGGCACACAGATGTGTGGCCAGGAAATACGGTGATAAAGGGATTTGGTCAGGAGTCAGAACTCAAGACTGCACACACCAGTGGAGGCACTCAGAAAAGTGGAAGAATCCAGAGAAGTGGAGGCACACAGAAAAGTGAAGATGACCAGAAGAGTGGGAAAGTGAGGATGACCAGCAGGGGAGGCCGGCTGAGAGCATCCCAGGCCCCTGCACGGCACACGGCCGGGGGCGGTGCTTCCAGAACCTGCCGCACACCACCTGCCAGCCAGATACAAGGCGGGAACCCCTGAGGGGCCGGATGTAGGCTGAGTCCGGGACACACAAGGCGTCTTCACTCCTGACTCCTGCCCAGATCCTTTACACACTATTTCCTGCACACACCTTCGTGCCAGGGAGTGCAAGAAGGTGGGCATGTGTGTGTGAGCTCGGGGGGAGGTGTGTAGAGCCAGGCAGGTGGACCCAGGCATACGTGTGCATGCCTGCACTGTGTGTTCATCCTTGTGTTCCGGGTATGCCACACATGCGTTTATCTGTGAGTGCCTCTTTGTGCCTGAGGAATGTGTGTGTGTGCACGTAAGTGTCTGCTTCAAACCTGGGGGAAGGACGAGAGAAAAAAAACAGTAAGATGCCTGTTCCAAGAAGCTTCCAGTGTCGTTTAAGAGAAAGATTACACACAAGGAGGCATTCCGGTAAAATATCACCCATAAAAAGTTAAGTCATGCGCCATGGCTAGGGCCAAGCGCCGGACCCGGGTCAGATCGGATGGGCCGAGGACCTCACAGCACCCTCCCTCGCGTATGAGCTGGGGATGGCACTGACAGACTGGCCCACTCAGCCTCAGCTTCCTCGTCCTGACAGGAGACGAGTAGTGGGGGCCTCCAGGGACAGCATCCTGAAACGGCGGAGGTTGGCCCACAGAGGGAGCCAGCAGGGTCAGAGGAGTCGGTCTTGGAGCCGGATTCGGGAGCAGGGCAGGGAGCCGTGAGCCGAGCTCGGGGAAAGGCCGCCTGGAGCAAGTTGGTTGGGTCGGAGCTGGAGAGCTCGTTGCAAGCAGGGCATGGCCGGAAGGCAGGGAAGGCACAGGAGAGCAAGCTCGTCTCAGACCCAAGCCCGTCTCACCCCTCAGGATGGCGTCTGTGTCTGGCAGACCCACCGCAGCCCCCCCAACGGCGCTTTCCGGCCGACCGGAAGCTGGGGTCCCCTGCACCAGCGCTCCTCCGCCTCTCTGGGTGTCCAGACTCCATCACAAGGATCCTGATCTTTCCTCTCACAGCGGCAGGGCCCAGGCCCCAGGAAAGCTGGAACACGTGCCTCTCTCAATTTAAGGAGAAAATAAATGTCATAGTCAAAAGGGAAGAGCCGTGCTCTCATTTGTCTGTGAAGCCTGGTGTACAGGGAGTTTTATCAGCCATGAAATTGGCCCTTCATGCTCTCCGACGCCAACAGCCTGGTGAGGGCTTGGGGGCTGTCTCAGCACCACCTGCAAGCCTCGCGGGACCCCGCTCCCCTGGCCCAGCCCGCCCCGCTGCCCTGATGATGTCAGACGTAGCCTGTTTCACGGCAGCCGCTGACGTGGGCCAGGCCACACGCTGGGTGCCCCGGGGCACAGAAGGACCCAGAAGCCTTGCCCCGGCCCTCCACGGGCCCCAACTTCTGCAGAGTTGCATCAGAGAAGCTTCTGAGTCGGGACCCCAACCAAGACCGTCTCCCCGCTCCCAAGGGCTCCAGCATCACACATGTACAATGACACGTGTACACACAACTTGGGATCCTTGACGTTTTCAGCGTTGGTATGGCAGCGTGAAGTAGGAGGAAACCCAGGAGCTTTACAGAAAAATCGGGGCACAAAACACACGGCCCAGCCAACTAGGTGTGACCCTAGAGAGAAATTCCCGTGCTTCCTTCAACATGTTCCTTCATCTTCAAGGCGGAGGGTCACGACACCCCTTCTGCAAGGGGGGACGGAGCACCAGAGGAAGCGACGCTGGCTGTGGGGCAGCCCGTCTGGGTGTCGGTGCCTGCTGCACCTGTCGAGGGGCTGCCTGAGCCTTGGGAAGACTAGGGATGAGGCTGGCCCCGGGGCTGCAGTGCCACCAAAGAGAATCACACACACACACACACACACACACACACACACGTGCACACGCAGGCATGCACACAGGCATGAGGCTAGGCCCAGGGCTGCAGTGTCACCGAAGAGAATCACACACACACACACACACGTGCACACGCAGGCATGCACCCAGGCATGAGGCCAGCCCCAGGGCTGCGATGTCACTGAAGAGAATCACACACACACGTGCACACGCATGCATATGCATAAGACCCATGCGCACACCACACGCATGCATATGCATAAGTCCTCTAGGGCCCTGAGCCTCACAGCACACATGCCCTGATGGCTCCACTCAGCTGGAATATTTTTCCGCGCCTGCCTCTCTCTGAGATGAATTCCGGCAGCGTCCGCGGAGTCAGCCGTCTGACCCAGGTATTTCGGGATGAACAAGCATCGGAAACGTTTTCCTCCATCCCTGCCCTCGGCTGCCCGAGTGTTATTCAGGTGGCTGCCCCTTTAGAGGGGGGAAAGATCCGCTCTCGTGCTTCGTGTGGTTCTCCCTCCCTCCCTGCCTGCCCCCCAGTCTCTGCTTCTCTCCCTCCCCTTCTCTCTCCCTCTCCCTCCTTCCTTCGTCTTCAGCAGGGGGTGGAGAGGCCAGAGAGCCCCCCTCCGCCCTCTGTGCCTCGCAGGAGCTTCAGGGAAAAATCTGGGCTCAAAACACGCGGCCCAACCCACTGTGACCCTAGACAAATTCCTTTGCTTCCCTGAACATCAGTTTCTTCATCTTTAAAGCGGAGGGTCACAACACCCATTCTGCAGGTGGAGGAGAGGACCAGGGGAGGTTCCCTGCTGCACGCCAGGGAGACTCGAGCACAGGAGCTGGCCCGGTGTGGAGACGAGGGCCCGGCACCCCTCACAGCGCCCTTGGACCTTTTTGGCCACCGGGGTCCCCGTTTTTGCTGGATGTGCGTGCGTCCCCATCCCGCTGGCCTGGACCCCGGCTTCCTTGGGGATACGTGGCTCGAAATCATCTCCAGTAAGCGAAATCGAGGCGGAAGCCAAGGTTGAGCCTCAGGCACCACAGTCGTGTGGACTCCCCTGGCCACAGGTGGCATCCGTGAGCAGGGGATGGCCAGGCCCGCTCAGGAGACAGGAAGCCCTCCCTTACTGCCCTGGTGTGGTCCCCACAGGCCTCTGCTCTTTGTCGAGACTCAAACGCCAGGGACCTTTTCTCCCAGAAAACACTCAGCATTTGTGCAAAGAGGATCATCTTTGTGAGATTAAAAATAACCTGACGGGAATCAGAGAGAGAGAGACCCAACTGTCAGATTCCAGCTTCACCCTTCCCTGGCCATGTGATCTCCGGCAAGGTGACAAACCTCTCTGGGTTTCAATGTCCACATGTGTGAAACAAAGATAATAGCAGTTAACGCAGTAAGGAACTCAAAAGTATCAAGCACTAAAGATTCACTCACAAATGTAGCTACTAATATTTAGAAATGCAACGGACTTCGATATTCTCACCAAGTCTCTATTCTCTGGGCCAATAGATGTCCCCGGGGCAACAAAGAACCCGCAGAGAGGGCACAGGGCAGTGCCAATGTGGTAAAGGAGAACCTTAGCGCCTCTCTTAAATGTTCCCAGCAACACTTACCTGACTTCCTGTTCCCAGTCAGCCCACGGACCCTACTATCATCCTCTTAGAGACCAAGCCATGGAGGACTGGAGGGCGTAGTCTCTCTCTGGGGAACAGACATCCCTAGTGGCAGACAGCTGTCCCCGTGCTGTCCCCATGGCAGCCACTGGAGCACGTGTGGCCGAAGAGCCTTGGAGGGTGACTCCTGTGAGTGGAGAAGTCTTGTGAGTGCACACTAGATTCAGACAACTCGGTGCAAAAAATAACAATGGTGTAAAGTTGCTCACAATATAGTTTAAGTCCAAATCGTGTTTCTGATATCTTGGGTTCAATAAAATGCATGATTAAAATAAATGTCACCTGGTTTTTCTTCCTCTTTAAAAACATGGCTGTGAGAAATTTAAAATTGCACATTTGTGACCTGCATTTATTTCCACGGGGGACGCCAAGCTAGACAGTCCCTTCCGCAGCAGCAGGGCCCAGCCAGGCTGAACTCACACAGCATGCCCCCTCTCGCAAGAACACTTCAGCCTCCTGCGCTCCTGCATGGGCTGCCACGAAGGAGGGCACGAGACCCTGCCTCCTGGAACCCGGGCCACCGAGAGGCAGGTCCCCTCCTTGTGCACTGGTCACCACCTCAGCCCGTTGACTCTGGAGTCACGACTTCCACTCTTTGTAGGAGTCAGGTAAGACTGAACACTGGCATGACAAGTGCCGAGAAGCAACTTCATTACTCAAGACAGTAAACGAGGGACAGGTGAAGCCTGGCATTCACAGGAAGCCAGTCCCCAAGGCTCAGGAAGCTGCCAGTGGGGGAGTCTTGTCTGCATGTGCCCCCTTGCAATGTGACTGCGAGACCCTGGAAGCAGCCCGCCCTGCTTTTGTACCCTGAGGGCTACCTGACACTCTGGGCTAAAGCTGCGTGGCAGGGCATCCTGCTCTGGGAAGAACAAGAACAGCTCAGAGCTGTTCGGGCTAGTCTCCCTTTATCTCAGGGCATGGCGTTTCCAGCACATTCTACAGTTATTCTCTGGAACTACAAGACAGAAAGAGGAGAGAACTGGGTCATCTCCAGGCCACCCACAGAACTGTCCTGCAGAGACTGTCCCGGCTGTGGCAAGTCCAGCCCCCAGAGCCTTGACAGTGCATCATTCTGTGCATCACTCATTCATGAAGGGATGACCCAAAACCCAAGCCCTTCGCAGACCTCAAAGGAGGCACAGAAGGAAAGCCCAGGGGACGGAGTGGGAAATGAGAGAGAGCTGGAAGATTTTTCTAGAGAAAGACCCGTGTGGAAGGGCTGGTGCATCTTTTCCTACCTTTCCCTTAAGCCAAGGGAAAGGGACTTCTCAAGAACCCCTCGGACCGCTTGGTGTGTGCCCCCAAGGGACGCAGGGACCAGAGAGCCTGGCTCCCATCTCAGCCCAAACACCCAGAGGCCAAACGCTCTTCCCATGAACCAGGGTGGGACCCCCCCACTCAGAGGCGTCAGAGAAGGGTCACTGGGACTGCGTCTTCCTGAAAGGCTGCAGGGGACACCCAGGCAGTAGGAGCCCAGGCACGGTGCACCCCTGCAGGGACAGCAGTAAGAGGTGGCAGGGTCAGGGCCCTGTGCAGAGGACAAGCCCCTGGAAAGTCCCCTAACAGGGCCTGTGGCCAGGCTGAGGGCGCCTCATTGCTTTCCACTCATATTTGTGACGCCAGTAGGGCCGGGCACATGTGGGTCTGACATCGCCCGTCACGGGCTGCTAGCGTCCCCAGTATCTCCAGGAACTACTCCCCTTTGACCTCTGAGAGCAAACTGACTTTCAGCTGGACACAGGCTTGCCCCCTAAAATTCCCCTTCCCCCCCCTTCCCTTGCGATTTGATGTGAGCGTGGCTACGGGTCCACAGGCGGGTGATAGCATGTGGGGTGCCAGGAAAACTCATCCAAAGGGAGCCAGTGCAGGTGGCGTCCCTAATTCTGCCCTCTTTGGTTGCTTCTCCATGGAGCCTGTGTTTTCATCCCAGGGGTGAGTCACACTTCCAAGGACAAAGTATTTCCAAGTGACCGCAAATAATACAACATAGTTACACTCGGAGCAGGTGTGAGGGATATCGGAGAAGCCTCCGGGAAAGCTGCAGTGAGAGGCAGGTCGCGGAGACTGACATGGCCTCCAGGAGAGCGCCAACATCCTTTCAGGGGGCAGGGGTGCCTAAGAAGGGGCATGCAGGACCCTGACACCTGCATGTGTCCGTTTCCAGAAAGACCACTCCAGAAAATGAAGTCCAGATTGGTACACAGGTCATGACACTGTGGCCGTGTGGTCTTAAGCCCTGAAGAAAAGTAGTCAGAGTAGAAACACATGTAAGAAGTTCTAGAAACGGGCATGGGTGACTGCTCAGCCCTGGGTGCTGAAGTGGGGTGGAAAGCCAGGCCCAGGCTTCTGGCTTCTGGCAGCCTGCGTCTGATGGGTCCCCTCATAAAAAGGAAGAGTTGGAACAACACAGAGGGAGATGGGTGAGGTTAAGATGGGAACTTGAATGTGTCCAGGTGGCAGTAGCGTGTGCAACTGTGGAGGTTAAGGGGAATGAATGGTCAATAACCACCACAAATGCACCAAGAGCGTCCTTAGCAGGTGCCAGAGAGTATTCTGAGCACATCGCCTGAACCATCATTAGCCCCTTTATACAGATCAGAAAGCCGAGGTGCAGGGAGGTGGTGGCCCAAGCTCCTCGCCACTGTGCCATCCTCCGCTCTGAGAGGAACACGTTCCCAGGCACGGATCCAAGGAATGGAGACCGCAGGTGGCCTGGGCCAGCGCAGGTTTGCGGACAGGGCTGGTGGGGGGTGTTGGGGAAGGTGCCGGCTTCAGTGGGAAGTTGCCAGGGCGGGTAGGAAGTTGGCAGGAAATGGCGGGGGAAGAGGAACACCACAGCTGAGGAACCGAGCCCAGAGGAGGGCGGCAGCTGGAGAAAGATGCCGACTGGAATTTCCTTACCATGGGAGGACTTCTGTGGGCTTCAATGCTCGTTCAGCAGCACGGAAGGAGCCCACACAGAAAGGGCTAAGATACAAGGTAGAGGAAGGACAGTGGTGGTGTCAACCCCAAGGAGGCAGGAAGGGCTGGAATTCAGAACGAGGCGGAAGGCCTGGCCTGGGCAGAGGGCTCCCCCACTGAGGAAGAGAGGGAGAGAGGAAGGAGAGGGGGACCGGGTGAAGGGAGAGGGCTGTGGGGGCAGGGAGAAGGGGCGAGAGGGAGGGGGAGTGGAGAGAGGGACCCAAGCAGGACCCAAACCGGCCAAGGCGCTGGCCTCTGGGGCAGGGGAGCTCTGCCTGGGAAGGCTTCCCGCTGCTCGGCAGAAAGGGGCCCGCCGCCCCTGAGATGAGCGGGGCACCCTGAGGCAGTGGGGAGGGGAGCAGGGACGGGGCAGCCCTCCACGGTCACGGTGATGAGAGAGGGACCACGGGCTGGCTGGAGACTCGCCTCCTTTCCTGGGGAGCCGCTTGGGGCTCGTGGGTCTGCGGTGTGATCAGAGCCTCCTGCTCTGTGGTGCCTCCTGGGCTGGGCACAAGAACGCACGTTTGTCCACCGCTGGAAACGACAACTGGATTGTATCATCCAAGAACAACGAATTATGGCACAGCCTGGCACAAGGCTCTCGATGACCACACACACACACACACACACACACACACACACACACGGCCTGCCCTCTGTGTGCACTCCTGGGGAGGAGAGGAGACGCCACAGCAAGGGGACAAGACCAGGGCCCTCCAGACCGCCACGGGGGCCATCCTGCCTCCCGCCTCCGAGTGGCCTCCTGGGGCCGGCCCCCCCTGACCCTGCCAGCCCTGGAGCGCAGCGCACGCGGAGAAGCCACCACCGTGCTAATGACCAGGCAGCGCACTGAAGCTCCGTAATTAAATTAGTTCAATATGGTCTATAAAATACAACTGGCATGACCACTCGCAGGGCTCCCTGCACAAGGTCGTGATCGGCTCATTTCAGGAATATTTATTCACTCCAGATCCCCGGCACTTTCCAGCCAACGGGGACGCTTGTTCTTATAATTTAAGCCTTTTCCTTTTCTTCTTAGAAAACTAAATTACCTAAACAAATTGAAAAGAATAAACAGCTTGAATTGCAAATTACAAAGTTGCCTAGTCCAGCAGTACAGGAGGTCGTAATTCACAATATGTCATTTTAAGATAAGTTAATAAAGAAATATAGAAAAGAATCCATTTGGGGTCATCATTAGCATATACAGTAAAAAAGCTACAGGGTATTCAATTAATTCTAGACCATAATTATGGAGCAGGGGCTCTGCGTATAAATCAACTTTCTTTTTTTTGCCTTCCATGTACTAGGAAATCCCGTTTCCACCCAGAGTTCCGATGGAAGATGAATGGCCGCTGCCTGGCCAGGGGCTCCGGGGCCCCCAGAGCTCAGGTGGGAGCTTCAACCCCGGAGGTTTTTCACGCACGCCTCACATCCCGAAAAGTGTAATTACTGTCCTTGCAATCATCTCTCATTTTTTTCCAGCTGCCATCTGTCAAGAAGCACTAGCCACCTACACCTCGTGGACCTTGTGCAGTCGCTAATTAATCCCAAAAGACAGCACAAGCTACGAGGAAATGCATGATTTTAAACAGAGGAAGGAAACCAGCCACTCGAAGGTTCCAGGTGATGAGGGCAGACCCCGTGTCGCTGTGGAGAAACCAACGATGGGGGAAACGATTTGCAAAAGGCAAACTCGGTCCTTCTCCTCAAGCGCTGGAAGGGGCCGTTCCGGAAGCGTGTTTTTAAACCGGGGCTTGGGGTGTGCTGGGCTCTGGGGCGCTTCTCAGGGTTGCTAGGTGTGTTTTCTCACAAGGGTTCTCTGCCAGATGCCTTCAGAAAAATCTGGAGTTTGGGATTATCCACCCGGGTTCTCCCCTCCCGTCCCCAAACACCACGTTCCTCCGCGTGTGCTGCTGGATGGCACAGCTCCATGTGCTCAGGTCTCTCTGGCTTCTTTTGAATACACATTTCCCAGGTTCTTGAAACCATGACAGTGTCCCCCAAGTCCGTCTTCCCTTTCCGCCGAGGAGGCGGCTGGGGCTGGGATGCGCCTGCCCCCGAGGGTGGGGGACTCTGCCGTCTCTCCTTGCCTGGCCACTGTTCCCCCTCAGCTCCTTCCCCACCTGCCTTCCCTGGCCACAAAGCGCAGGCGTGGCCAGCCAGGACCTCCTGAGCTGAACTCTGCCAACAACGGGGAGAGAACTCATTGGGCCTGGGCCGCAGGGCCCGTCTGGGCCATCTGTCTGAGGAAGGTCCACCCAGAGGAAGGCCCAGCCGCCAAGCACGGAGACCAGGCCGGACATCTTCTGAGCAGCCTGGACCTGGCCTGGCCTGAGCCAGCTGGCCCTGGACTTCCAGTTTGGGGAACCGAGATGTTCCTTTCTGCGGTGCAGCCCATTCAAAGGGCTTTCTGTCGGCCGCCGATGCAGAAATCCCACCCGGGCAGCACGCTGGGCCAGCCCCGGACGCCTCTCCTCTGCTTCTGACCTTGCGCGGCCCTCCCCCACCCGCGAGGCCGCCGGAGCCAGCGGGAAAGGACAGCTGCCGCCAAAGCCCCGGTTCCTCCCCGGGTGGGGCCCCCCGGCACCCTTCAAGGGAAGACCAGCTTCCGGGAGAGCAGGGACAGGCCACGGCCTCCACACCACCCCACCCCACGCGCCCGCCTCAGCCAGCAGAGGGTCTTCTGAGGCTCTCCAAAGCCTCGTCCACAAGAGCCGCCTTCTGTGACGCCCCTTGGTCCAGGAAACACCCCGCGCTCTCATGGACGCCTCCACAAGTGTGTTGAGCAGGCTGGGCCCAGGGACGCCCCGCAGTGAGAAAGACACGGCCACAGCCCGCTCCGCCGTGCTGGAGTCTTGCCCGTCCCTCTTCCCTCCACCTCAAGCCTAGCCTCGTGTGCATGTGTCTCCACACACTTGCAAAGACACATGTTCACACACATAAACACGTGTGCATGTAGATGTAAATGCATGCACACACGCCCGCGTCACATTCATGTGTGCACGTGCACAGGTGCTTACGTTGCACATACACACACGTGAGCACACGCCCACCGTGCCCCCACCTCCTCCTTCCCCTTGCCCTTCCTACTTCTAAAATCCGCTTCCTCTAGGAAGCTCGGCTCTGCACGTGAGGCCCTTCCCGCCGCCCAGCACTCCCCTGCGGGAGCCTGATCTTTTCTCGGAGGCTGTGGGCACTTGGCTCACAGCACCGACCCCTGCCTGGAAGAGCCTGGCACACCTCTGCGAGGGCTCTCCGAGTCCTCAAATCTCTGGAGGTGGCCAGCTGCGCTCCTGGAGCCCTTGTTGTGGATAATAAATGCACAACGTATTATTTAAGACGCTACCTAGACCGGATGAGGAGAGGGGAGCCTCGGGAGAGCTCCAGAGAAGCCCTTTCTCAGCCAAGCCCAGTGAGTCATCAGGCGCTTGGGAGCGTATCCAGAGCCCCTGAGATCAGCGCCATCCCCTCACCAATGGTTCGCCCCCGAGCCGCAAGGGGCCTGGGTCTCCCCTGACCCTCAGAGGGGAAAGGGGGTGAAACCAGCTCCCTCGGTGGCACCCAGGGCAGGCAGTCCAGCCCCCCGCAGCCTTCTGCTTCCTGGCGTCCCCTTCAGAGCCTGGAGCCCTTGGGCCGGACGACCTCTTGGAGACAGCACCCTTGAACCCCCAAGCGCCAGAGCCCAGAGCCCCTCGGCGTGCCGCAACACCTTCATGTGCAGACGCACTTGGCCCAGATTCCAGGGAACCGTTGCCGCGAGAGAGCCTGCCTGAGTCCCCTGGCGTCTGAGTCCCCCTGTGTGGAGCCACCTGATGTGGGAAGCTCGTGGTGTGAGAGGTAGCTGGCGTCTGAATCGCCGGGTGGGAGCTGCCCGGGTGGGAGGCACCCAGAGGGCTCGAGGGCACCCCGTGTGTGCGAGTGACCGGGCGGGAGCCCATGTGGGAGCCACCTGACGAGGACGCCACCCTCTGCGAGAGCCGCCACGGTGTGCGAGTCACCCTCACGCGACTCGCCCCCGGGGTGAGTCAGCCTGGTGTGGGAGCCACGCCGGTGTCGGTCCTCTGATGCAGGAGTCACCGGAGTGAGCTGCCCTGATGGGAGCCACCCTTCGTCCACAGTCAAAGGTCCACTCGCCCTGAGGACCCCTGGACCACGGAGCCAACGCCCACCAGCCACACCTCCTGCTCAGACCCAACTCTGGTCTTCCGTGCTCAGAGAGCGCCCACCACCCCCTTCCCTCCGCTGGTGCCCACGAGGGGACACGGGCCCCCTCGCTGACCTCGCGGGGCCCAAAACAAGGTTTGACAGGCACAGCCTTCAATGAACCCAATTTCAGCTCATCGGTTCAGCCGGCCCCTCGTTCCTGTATTCAGTGGTCGCGTGGGAGCCGCATGGTTTGCGCGCCTGGGGGCAGACCCCGAGGCCCGCTGGGCATCCGGCTCCAAGGACAGGCTCCTGCAGGGGTCTGCACACCAGGAAGTCGTGCCGGCTGCCTGTGGGGAGGCCGGGGGGCTGCTCGTGCCCGAGACTCCCGCCTCCCAAGTCAAAGCCGTCCTTCCTCCCCACACCCTCAGGTGCAGGAGAGAAGCCGGAGAACCAAAATACAGAGGAACAGCGGGAGGCTCGCAGGGCCATGGAGACGCAGAACTCCTGCTGGGTAGCCCTCTGGGCACTTTTCTATTGTGCTCCTCAGCCACGTCTGAAGAGGGCATTGAGCAATGTCCTTTTTGAGGGCTGAGCGTCTCATCCCACCTCCTTCCTGTAGAATGTCAGGGGTTCAGATATCTTTCAAAGTCTTCATTGCAAAAGATTTGGGTCCAGATGTTTAGTTTCTTTGGCAGCACATCTCTCAGAAACCTAAAAATCAGAGCTCCTTTTCTATTTAATTCTCAGCTCTGTACACCATTGTCATGCTGGAATCCTTGAGAAATGCCTCCCTCCCCCGCTTCTGTCTCTCCACTTTCCCTCCCACCAGCCCCCTTGATTTCAGCTCCCCAGACCCCTCAGTCTTTTCTCCCTGGCCTATTTGAACCAACTGAAAGCATTTATTGGTCGTCATCTTAATCCGCTCAGAGATTTTCAACAATGAGCATGATGAACAAGCTCTTGTTTGGGCCCAAGTCCGAATTTTAACCATCCTTTCTTGCTCAAGCATTTCTCAAGGTTATTTTTCACTGTTGGGAGTTGAGAAGTTGTCGTCTTGTCCAACTGTACAAGTCCCCGGCTTTCTCAATTCCCTATTATCTTTTGTTCTCAGCCAACAGCAGCCAACACACACGACTCACATTCTGTTCTGGGAGCTCTTCCCTTTGGAGAGGGATTCATTGGGGAATGGTCTGTTTTTCGAGCTATCGCAAGTGGTGCTGTTCCCAAATATTTCACCACCCTTCCGGTCTCTAGCACAGTCTGTGCTGTCTTCTCCTATGGTGACAAAAACTCAGGGAAGCTACATTTAATGAGAAGGGAGAACAAAATCAGCCAAACTCATTCTGAGACACTTATCCGATGTACGTGATGAGTTTGGAATTCAGAGAAGGGTTCATGACAAAGCCACCCATGTTTGAGTCATGACCCTCCTGCTCGTTGCATCCTGGGAAACACAGGCAAACAAAATAGAGAATGAATTTATCCTGAGCTGATTTTTCAAATTCAGGGCCTCTTAAACAAGGTATTTTTCAAATTAAACCCAGCACTGCAGACTTGTTACTCTTAGGCAACCCCTTCCCATCTCTCACTGCCATCCTTGAGTCCCAAGAAGCACCGCCTTCAAGAACGCCCTCGTGTCTCCAGGTAAGCGGGAGAAGAAGAAGCTTGTGAATTTCCAGCCTCCCTGGAGGCTCTGCATCCACTTCAGGCCTAACACTCTCTGACTGTATAACTACAAATTAAATAACCATGCTCCCTTTATTGTCGACACTCTGAAATATTAAAGAAGGTTAATAATTAAAGTTAATCTTGAACCAGTTCAAAGCTTCAGCATGAATGACTTGAGGCCCACTGGACTATTTCTAAAACTCCCCCATCATGCACAAATCTCCCTCTCCATCAGTCCGACCCTCGCCCCTAAGTGGGAGGACTCTGTAAGATCCTATTATGAGCGTATCACTTTAAGACATCTCTAAAGACCGTTCCGAAAGGTGACAGAGGTTTTGCTCGACTTCCTTCACCCTTGTAGGCGCCAGTAAACAACCACTTTGAAGGGTTTGGGTCTTTCTTCTTAATAGACATGAATAAGTATGTTATCCATGCACTCCGGCAACTTAGCACCATGGCATTTAAATATTTCACCGTCCGGGTAAATACATGTGAAGCCCAAGTCTCAGCTTGAATTAAGTATTCATTGTGCATCTTTTCCCAAGGCCGATTTAAATCTAGGCATTTATCAACCGTTCAGAAATGGCACACCAGGTCTCTAGGACCCGAGAGAGTTTGGTTCTAGGCCAGGGCGGACCCAAGGTGACCTAGGAGTATCATAAAATTTAAAAGAAACGTGAAGGCTGCATATTGATTTTTCTGTGTGACTAACGGAGAGCTACTTCACGGGACACTAAAGACCAGAAAGGACCCTAGACCATATTGCCCCAAGCAAGTTCCAAACTGAAAATGCAGCCACAAAAATATTATGGGAAAAGCATACATTCATCTTGTCAGGCGCCTGTTGCCAAACCATGGGTCCGGGTGAGACACTCCGTGGGCGTGGGTTCTAGATGGAAGTGGTGACTTTTGTCCAGTGAGAAGCCGAACGGGTGGGCTCCTGGGCAAACGGCACTGGTAACTAAGAGCAGCCCAGGGGATGCTTAGAGGAGAAACACGCTCTTTGCATAAGCAATTGCACAGGTGGAATCAGAGCACTTTTTTGTTTAATTTGAATTTTCTTGAAAGCTCCTTCATTCCTTGACACCCTTCTCATGCCGGCCGAGGGGGGAGGCAGATCTTTCTCCTTTCTCTTCAACCTGTCCTTAATTACCTTCCTTGTGGTGTTTCCCACCATCTGTCCCCAGCATGGCCCTCTCCACCTCGCCCTGGGCCATCGTGTCCCAGCCCACAAACTCTACTACCCAATCACACAGTGGGTCTCACCTCTCCAGGCTCCTTTGAAAGCTGGGGGTTTTCTGTTTAGGAAAGAAAAATGCACATGCCCACACGCACTGACAAAGCTTTGTGCCGGCTCAGGGGAGGCCCTGACTCCGGGTCGAGAAGCCCTCGCCCACCTGTATGTCGTGGCTCCCGGTTCTGCATTCTCCTCCAGGTCCCTCCCCAGGACCCCCGGACCACAAACGTCTGTAATGACAAAGAGGACTATTGCTCTCCACTGAACCCCTGGGCTTGCACCATATCCAATGAACATTTGCTAAACCGTGAAAGAGGAATTTCAACCTGCAAAAATGCATAAAATATTTTTAAATACAGAGAAAAGTTTGCAAAAGTGCATATAAAGTATGACCTTAATGTTGGAAGAATATACTTAGAAAAAAAAAATGGAAAGAGACACATCAAAAATCTACCGGTAGAATATTTCCAGAGGGCAAAATTAAAGGTGATTTTTATTTTGCTCTTTAAAGTTTTTCTTGCAATTAAAAAAAAGAAGAAGTGGCAAAATATTTTGGTCAGAGTTTCTCTCTTGAAATATTTTGAACTGTCAACCCTGGGTCTCCCCCTGCCCTCCACGTCTCCCCTTCCCTCTCCCTTGAGGAAAAAATCCTGATATTCCAAGGTCTGGGTTCTCCCCCCTGAAGGTCATGAAAAGCTTTTGTATTTAAGGCCCCAGGCTGAAGTTTCCAGACACCCTGACGACCTCCTTGACCCGGCCTTATTTGGGGAATCCAGGCCCACTGAACCAGGTGGTCAAGTTTGGGTGGGGGCAGAGGGATGTGGGTGGGATGCGAGCTGGCAATTGAGAGGGGTGCAGGTTAGCTTAGGAGTTTGGGGTCTCCAGAAGAACAGAGATCCATGGTCCTTTGACGGCTGAGGGTCAGAGAGCCGGAACCCTGAAACATGCCATCTTGAAGCCGCTGTGGCCTGAGACACCAGAGAAGCTGGAACCCAAGCACCACGTGAACTGTGGAAGCCATTGAGATTGCTGCCCAGGGCTCTGGCTCCAGCAAGGCTGGCATGCTCCTAAGAGGTACCGGGAACTCCAGTCCTGACTGAGGAGCCACATCTCAAACAGCCCGACTCAGCTCAACTTACAGAATAAAACCAAACGATGTTTCTGTACCTGAGGGTTTAGAGCCAATGCCAGCCTGCTGCCTCTGTGGAACCGGGCACTCTTGGGTGTGTTAGGCTAGCGACTGCTTTCGGCTGCTGCCTCTGACGGAACCGGCCTTTGGATTCCTACCTTCGGCACACCCAAGACTGCAAAGGCGCCTGGAAAGAAGTCAGTTCCGTGGTCTTCAAGCCATGCTGAGCAGAGCTTCTTCACATCCACTGCAGAAGAGGGGAGGGAGGAAGTCAGGGCTCCCCCACGCACCCAGGGCTTCCCTCCACCCAGCCAGAGCAATTCTGCCTCTCCATTCATTTAACATAGTCCCCTATAAGAATCCATTTACCAAGAGACTGCATGGCTTTAAAATGCAGGGAGACTACTACAAGCCTCCCACCTCCGCGGAGCCCGGAAGGGGAAAGTCATTCCTTGCGCAGGGAGATGCAACAGAGACCCGACTAGAAGCTAAGAAACCTGGCCCAGTCCAGGGCTCTTTTCCCCTCTGTCATCCCCCCACCCCACCCTAGAAGGGACAGAAGTTATCAGAGCGTGCCTTTGTGCAATGGGAATAGCTTGACTATTTCTATGATTCTGTCTAATTCCTCTATCTCGCCAGGCTCAGAAGCAAACATAGAAAGTCTCCGGCATGGATTGCCTGAGCCCGCGGGTTGGAGACCCGCCCGGGCAACTTGGCAAGACCTCATCTCTACAATAAATCAAAAAAAAAAAATAGCCGGGCGTAGTAGCACACGCCTGTAGTTCCAGCTACTTTGAAGGCTGAGGCAGAAGGATCGCCGGAGCCCGGCAGGTCGAGGCTGCAGTGGCCGGGAGTGGCCACTGCACTCCAGTCTGGGCGACAGAGTGAGACTCCAATACAAAAAAAAACGAAAGTCTCCAGCGAAGAGAAGGGCATTGTGGCAAATTCCCACAAGCACATTTATGCTCCAAGAAACAGAGTGATTGAAAGACGCACACACACTCACCCCTTCACAATATCCAGCCCCAGGGCCAAGCGTTGTCATGCAAGCTAGCAACAAGTTTTGCCACCCACTTGCCATGGCAGACCCACTGGCTGGCTGGTTCAACCTCTGCCACTTCCTCTTCTGCTGCGCTGAGGCTGGAGCACTGAAAGCAGCACCACCCAGACACCCTAGCAGCGAGGGCTCCAGACCTGGGTCCTGTGAGAAGAGAGGCAAACCATAAGACACCCACTGGCTGGTGCACTAGTCAGCTACTGTGGCAGCCGCTTCTTAATCTGTCCTGTGGTCTCCTGATGTGACAACTTCTGCTGCGGAAGTGGCAAGTTTCCAATGTTCTTCTGAGCGGTAGCCATAGACAACTTCTTCTTGGCAGAGCGATTCCAGAGGCTGGAAATTCTTCCTGGGAAACCGATCTAGACTGTCTTCCTGCAGCACTTCCCACTATTCTGTAAGCACCTCACTCCCTGCATTAAAATCATTTGCACTTAACCCAGCTGGGTGGATTCTGTGGCCTACAACTTAACCCTTATTGAACTTCCTTTGGCATTTTCACCATGAGGGAGAAGCTGAATTCATTATAGTCTTAATTCATTTTTCTCTCAACATGAGTGAAGTTGAAAGTCTTTTTCTTTGAAAGTTTAAGAGGTATTGT
Source organism: Cephalopachus bancanus (assembly GCA_027257055.1). Lineage (NCBI taxonomy): Eukaryota > Metazoa > Chordata > Mammalia > Primates > Tarsiidae > Cephalopachus > Cephalopachus bancanus. The sequence goes on along the minus strand of JAPVLO010000428.1, from coordinate 1,179,653 downwards.
GTTTCCTTTTCTGCGAACAATCTGTTCGTTTTTAAAAGGCTGTTTCCTATCCCACTAGTCATCCTTATTCTCCTATTATTTCTTCCATTCATCTTACAGTTTTACCTTTCAGTCAGGCCTTTGATGCACTGGATTTTCTATTTGTGCATGGGTCAAGCTTTTACAGCACCTCTTCACACAATAAGGCAGATCCTTCTTCCCTGTTCTTTTCTTCTCAATATCATCCTAACTATTTATGACCAATTTATTCTTCTCTAAACTTAAGAATTTATTTATTGAAATCCTCAGGATATCAACCTAGAATTTGTATTGGGTTTGTACTGGATTGACAGATTGAGAGAAAGAATATTAACATCTTTATGAAATTAGCTTATTAAATCATGAGATTTAATCAGATTTTTATGTACTTTATTTAGGCTTTACATTTTTCTCTATTGATATTTTGTGTAACCTCTGTTAATTTCTAGATACTTTATAGTCTTTATTGTGGATATTTTATTTTTCTGTTGTATTTAAGGATGGTTATTGATGCTGTGGGTAAATGCTGTTGATTTTTGTAAATTGATCTTGTATCTAGCAACCCCAATGACTGTGCTCATTAGATTTAATTGTTTTCTGTATAGACATTATCTCTAAGTGGAGTTGTATTTCCCCCTTCCAATTTTTGTTACTTTTCTTGTCTGATAGTATTTTCCAGAACTTTTAATGCACATAAAATCTGGCAGCAGAAGAAGACATCTTTAATTTCTTCTTAAATTCTAAAGGAGATGCATCTAAAGTTTCTGCTTGGAGTATAATGTTTGCTGTAGGTTTTTGGTTTATAAACTCCATCGAGTGAAAGAAATGCCTTGCAGTCTCCCTTTGCTAAGATGCACTGCACTGTTAGATGGTGTTGAGCCAGCAAAACAGCCACGCTGAAAAACACAGACTGGCCCGTCAAGTGTGGACAAGGATGTGGTACGAGGATGCTGGGATTATAAACTGGCACAACCACTGCGACACACACAGTCAGTTCTTGTTGTTGGCAGCTCGGGCTGCTGTCACAAAATGCAGTAACTGGATGGCGTAAACAACAGACATTTATTTCTCGCAGTTCTGGAGACCGAAAGTCCAAGCCCAAGGTGTCTGGTAAGGGCCACACCCTGCCCAAGGACGGCTGTCTTCTGGCCGTGTCCTCACCCGAGGGAGAGAGAAACCACCTCTCCTGTGTCTCCTCTTCCAAGAGCACGAATCCCCTACTGAAACCCGCACTCTCACGACCTCATCTAGCCTTTGTTATCTCCCCAAAGTCCAATCTCCCGTCACCGTCACGTTGGAGGATTGGTTTCAACATACAAATGTTGGGGTGACAAAAGCTTCCAGTCCACAGCCCGTCTCCATCAGAGCCCTCCGTCCCTTCTCTGCACTCCTCTCCCACTGTCCACACGAGCAACTCTCTTTCAGGGGACGAGTCTCATGCAACTAGGAACTCTTTGGCCATAGGGGCAGAGAGCCAGAAACGTCAGGACTGTATGTTCCCCGGACATCCCTTAGCAAGTGACTGGCAGGTGCCGGAGTATGAAAGCCTGGCAACCCTGCCTCAGCGTGGGATAACTCTGAGGCATCATTTCACGTTCCCAAATTCTCCTGTGGGTGGAGTGACTCTCTCCTCCCCGGGACTTTTCCTGACATGACTTCTTGCCTTAGTCTGCCCCGCTTCCCCTACTACCTTACCTGTTTCTCTCGAAAGTCCGTCCTTAATAAATCTCTCATACGTGACGGGTCATCCAGGGTCTGCTTCAGACCTTTGCTTCTGATCTAAGACAGTTTGCTTAAGAAAACTGTTTGGCAGTCATTGTAAAAGCCGAAAAGACACACTGCTTAGTCACGTTCCACTTCTCGGTACATGCAGCAGAAAGGCATATGCAAGGTTACCCAAAAAATGTGTACAAAAATATCCATTGCAGCATTATTCTTAATGATCCCAAACTGAAAAAAAAAACCACATGTTCATCAAATTATCTGAAGAGGTCAATAAACTACCTTGCATTCACATAATGGAATGCTGCCTCACAGTAAGAACGCACAAAATACAGTTACTCCCATGACGTGGATGACTCTGATGAATATAATGTTGGGGGAGAAGAAGCCAGACACACAGGGGGCCACAGCATGTGACTCCGTGGATTTTATGTATTTAGAGAAACTAATCTATGATTCTAGCTTTCCCAAAGGTATTTTGAAAAATATGCCTTTGCTCTGTTGATTTGAAGTCAAGATACCATTTCCCCTTGTCAGGAGTGAGGCTTAGTGACTAGAAAGGGCACAGGGGTGACATTTGGGGTGACAGGGGCTGGATGCCTGGAGGCTTCCAGTTTATGAACATGAATCAAGCTATACACTTGTGATTTGTGTGCTTCTCAAGTTTATTATTCACCGATATATTTTTATTCGAAAATAAACAAGCATTTAGCTTTATCAATTCTGGGTGTATATTGATTTATTTGAGACTTTTTTAAAATGTTGGCTAATCCTTACACTCTTGAGATAAACCTTCCCTGAATATGTTAAACTTGTCAATGCATCTATTCTAAAAGGCAGAATGAGCCTGTAATTTTCTTGTTGTCTTTGCATAAGGCTTTGGATAGCAATTACACTATGAGCTGAGCAACTTTATATACTTTTCTACTTTCTGGAATAGCCAGAATAAGATAAGAAACATCCCTTTATTGATAGCTTAGTAGAATTCACAAATTGTTTGGATTTGGGTCTTTGGTGGGAAAGGAAGATGAGACTATTCTTTCTATTCACTCAGTGTCTATTGGAAGTAAGAGTTTTCTATTCGTCTCTCAGCTATAGCATTTTCCAATTTTAAATAAATGTGTCCATTTTGTCAGGGTGCTCGAGTGTATTAGCATAGTTTCTTTGCGTGATTTCATGGTTTTATTTCTTCCTGGTTAACACTCTTACTCATCTGGAGTTTATTTTGAGGTAAGGTGAATTTGCGGCTCTGGCTTTATTATTTTTCACATGGCTACCCAGTTGTCCCTGCATCACTTATTGAATAATACATCTTTTCCTCTGGGAAGCTGACTGGTGGCGGAGGGAGCTCTGTGAGCGACAGTTCTATTGTTCACCGGAACATCAGTGGACAAAGAGGCGCTGAGACAGAGGAGATGGGAGCTCCCTGGCCATTCCGCCACTGAGAAGACAGAACAAAAGAAGAGGCAAATACCCAGATGAGCATGCCCAGACAGACCCCCTGCCGGCCCGTCTCCTGACAGAGGGGACCCACTGGCGAACCAGACACTTAGAATCAGTCACACAGCAGGGCTCTCCACAGAGGCATATATTGTAGTACTTAGGAAATGAGGTTGTTAGAACAACAGAGCTGGTACTCTCTGCTTTCTCCCTTTGTATTTTATTCTGCGATGTCACACAAAATGAGCAGGCGATTTCCCCAAAGTCAGAAAGTGCCCGTGACTTATTTTTCAGGGACACTGGCTTACGGCTATGCTGGGAAAATCCTCAGGGCTTCAGGGAGGAGGGTGCCCGCTTTCTACAGCCGCAGGGTGATAACAGGACCCAGTTTCGAGGGGAGGCGGGGAGAAGGCTCCCTGATAGGAGGCTTCGTTAAACCTTTCCCTGGCTTGGGAAACCATGGGTCACAAATCCAAGACATACATGCCTGGGTTGCTTTTAGAATGCTCCTAGTGAGAAAGGAGGAGAGGAAAGAAGGAAAAGGATGGCTTACTCTTCAAAGGGCTGCCCCATCCCACCCCACCCCATGCGTATCCAGTAGGGAGCCTTCCGTTAGGAAATATATCTTCAACAATGGAGTGACTCTATCTCCCTTTTGTTCCATGGGGCCATTTAGGCTTTGTGACCACTCCTGGACCAGTAACAAATCCCAAGGCATGACTGACTTAAACCTAGTTTCCTAGGCCAGTCACAGGCAAGGGGAATGGGGCGACTGTGATTCAACTGTTCTTACCCTGGGTTCTGCTTCATAGATACACCCAAGGCATTGAGTGCCTAACCAGACTTGAGCATGTACTGGCAAAAAGTGATTAGCCATATGTGAAGAAGCAACCAACAGCGTTCACCATGGAATTTTTTTTAACTTTTTATATTTTAAAACCATGAAGTAATAACTCCCCGTTCTCCCTTACCCTCCTCTTTGACCTCTAATCCATTTTCTGTTTGTATAAAGTCGCCTATTCAAGAGATGTTAAATCATAGTAAAATATATAATCACATAAAATTTTCCACTTCAACTGCTCTTAGGTGTAAAATTAGGTGACATTAATTACACACAGTGTTGCACAAATATCACCATTATGTATATTTCCAAAGCTTTTTTATTGTCCCAAAAGAAACTCTTCAACCATGAAGGAATAACTCCCTGTTCTCCCTTACCCTTCTCTCTGACCTCTAATCCATTTTCTGTTTGTATAAATTTGCCTAGTCAAGAGATTTCATGTAAGTGGAATCATACAGTATTTGTATATGTGTCTAGCTTATTTCACTTAACATGTTTTCAGGATGCATTCACATTGCAACATGTGTCAGGACGTCATTTCTTTATATGGCTGAATAATACTTCATTATATGTATGTAACATATTTAGCTTATTTGTTCATCTGTTGATGAACTTGTGGGTTGTTGCAATCTTTTGGCTATTGTGAGCAATGCTGCAATGAAAACTAGCATACAAGGACCTGAGTGCCTGCTTTCAATTATTTGGGATATATACCTTGGAGTAGTGCTGCTGAATCATAGAGTAATTTCATGTTTAGCTTTTTGAGGAACCACAAAATATTTTCCACAACAGCTTCACCATATTTTGTTCCCATAAGCAATAAACAAGCATTCCAATTTCTCCATCCATTCATTAACATGTTATTTTCCTGTGATTTTTTTTACTTTACTTTTTATTCAATTCTAGTTCTTTTTTTTTTCCTTTTTTTAAAATTAAAAAGATGTGGGGTACAACTCAGGGTTGGGGATACAAACGCTGATTATGCGGGTACCCTTGTTGATGAGGTGTGCCCCTCCCTCCCCTGGCAGTTTCCCTCAACTGCCAATCCCATTCCCCCTCCCCTGACAGTTTCCCACTACTGCCAATCCCTTTCTATAGCATTATAATTGTTCAAGGTCCATTTATGAGTGAGAACATATGATCCTCTGTTCTTTGTTTCTGTGATAAATCACTAAGACCGACTCTAAATCCATCCAAGTTGCTGCAAAGTCCATAAGTTTGTCCTTCTTTATGGCTGCACAATATTCCATTGTGTATATGTACAACATTTTTTTTTATTCAGTCAAGCTTCGATGGGCAACATGGTTGGTTCCATGTTTTTTGCTATTGTGAATAGATCTGCAACAAACATACGTGTGCAGGTATCTTTTTTGTAGGATGATTTGAGTTCCTAAGGGTATATTCCCAATAGGGGAATTGTTGGGTCATATGGAAGGTCATTTCTAGTTGTTTCAGAAATCGCCACACTGTCCTCCAAAGAGATTGCACTAGTTTGCATTCCCACCAGCAGTGTAGAAGCGTTCCTTTTTCTCTGCATTCTCGCCAGCATCTGCTGTTGTTTGTTTTATTAATGATGGCCAGCTTACTGGGCTTAGGTGGTATCTCCATGTGGTTTTGATTTGCATTTCTCTGATGATGAGTGAGGCTGAGCACTTTTCATGTGTCTGTTGGTTGTCCAAATATCTTCTTTTGAGAAGTGTCTATTCACGTCTTTTGCCCACTTTTTAATGGCGCTGTTTGTTTTGTTTCCTTTCAGTGCATTTGAGTTCTTTGTAGATCCTAGATTTGGGCCTTTGTCAGATATACAGTTGGCAAATATTTTTCCCATTCTGTGGGTTGTCTCCCTGCTCTCTTGATGGATTCTTTTGCTTTGCAGAAGCTCGTTAGTTTGATGAGGCCCCACTTGTCTATCTTATTTCTTAAGGTGTGGGCATTTAGGGTTCTGAATTGGAACTGGTTCCCAATTCCAACTGCCATAAGGATGTCTCCTGCATTTTCTAAGATTCTTATAGTTTGAGGTCTTATGTTTAGGTCTTTGATCCATTTAGAGTTAATTTTTGTGTACGGTGATAGATAGGGGTCCTGTTTCAATCTTCTGTATGTGATCAGCAAGGTTTCCCAGCACCATTTACTGAACAGGTTCTCCTCTCCCCAGTCATTGCTGTTGGAGGCTTTGTCAAAGATGAGTTGGTTGAGGAATTGAGGCTTTGGTTCTGGAATCTCTATTCTGTTCAATTGGTCTATGAACCTGTTCTTGTCCCAATAACAGGCTGTTTTGGTTACTGCAGCCCTATAGTAAAGTTTGAAGTCTGGAAGTGTGATACCTCCTGCCTTGTTTCTTTTGCTAAGGATTGTTTTGTCTATTCATAGTCATTTGTGTTTCCATATAAATTTCTGTATTGCCATTTCCAGGTCTGAGAAGAATGATGTTGGTAACTTAATGGGTATTGCGTTGACTCTGTAGATTGCCTTTGGTAGGATGGACATTTTAACAATGTTGATTCTTCCTATTCATGAGCATGGAATATTTTCCATTTGTTTGTGTCTTCTTGGATTTCTTTGAGCAGTGTTTTGTAATTCTCATTGTGAAGGTCTTTCATTTCTCTGGTAGGAAGATGCTGAGGTATTTCTCTTTTTTCTGTGGCCATTGTGAATGGGATTGTATTTTTTGGGGGGGTTTTTGGGGTTTTTTTGTTGTTGTTTTGGGGGGTTTGTTTTTTTTGTGTGTGGTGTTTTTTTTTTTTTTTGAGTTGGAGTCTCACTCTGTCGCCAGCTGGAATGCAGTGGCCGCTCCCGGCCACCGCAGCCTCAACCTGCTGGGCTCCGGCAATCCTTCCGTCTCAGCCTTCCGAGTAGCTGGAATTACAGGTGCGCGCTACCACGCCCGGCTGATTTTTTAATTTATTGTAGAGATGAGATCTTGCTGCCCAGGTGGGTCTCAGACCTGCCGGCTCAGGCAATCCACTCACCTCAGCCTCCCAAAGGCGCGAGATTACAGGCTGAGCCACCGAGCCCGGCTTTGGGATTATGCTTTTGATTTGGGTCTCTTCCTGCTTGCTGTTGGTGTACAGGAATGCAGCTGTCTTTTGCACATTTATTTTGTGCCCTGAGACTTTGCCAAAGTCCTTTGTCAAGCAGGTTTTTGACAGATTCTCTTGGATTTCCAAGGTATAAAATTAAATCATCAGCAAAGAGGAATAACCTCCTCTTTTCCTATTTGTACACACCTGGTTTCCTTCTCTTGTCTAATTGCCTGAGCAAGGACTTCCAACACAATGTTGAACAAGATGGGTGAGAGGGGGCAGCCCTGTCTTGTTCCAGTTTTCAGGGGAAATTTTTCCAGTTTCTGTTCATTTAGCAATATGTTAACTATGGGTTTACAGTAGATAACCCTTACAATTTTGAGGTATGTTCCTTCTATATCTAGGTGTTTGAGGGTTTTTATCCAAAGGGGATGCTGGATTTTATCAAAAGCTTTTTCTGCATCTAATTATATAATCATGTGGTTCTTGTTTTTACATCTACTGATATGTTTAATTACATTTATGGTCTTGTGAATGTTAAACCAGTCCTGCATCCTAGGAAGAAGCCTACTTGGCCATGGTGGATGATTTTTGAGATGTGTTTTGGGATCCGATTTGCTAGAATCTTGTTGAGGCTTTTTGTATCTATGTTCATTAGGAATATTGGCCTGTAGTTCTCTTTTTTTGTTGGATCTTTACCTGGTTTGGGTATCACTGTGATGTTAGCTTTGTAAAATGATTTGGGGAGAATTCCATCTTTCGCAGTTTTCTGGAGTACTTTCAATAGGATTGGTATCATCTCCTCCTTGTACGTTTTGTAGAATTCTGCTGGAAAGCCATCCAGTCCAGGGTTGTTTTGGTAGGTAGTTTTCTTATGACAGAGTCAATTTCCTGGGCTGTTTTTTGTCTATTTAATGTCTTAATATCTTCTTGTGTCAACCTGGGGAGGTTGTGTGATGTCAGAAAGTCCTCCATTTCTTTTAGGTTATCAAGTTTGTTTCCAAATAGGTGTACATAGTAATCTCTGATAATCTTTTGTATTTCTTTGGGGTCAGTTGTGGTTTGATTTTTTTGTATTTCTGATTGTGTTTATTTGGGTTTTTCTCTCTTTTTCTTGGTCATTCTGGCTAGGGATTCATCAATCTTGTTAACTCTTTCAAAGAATCAACTTTTTGTTTTATTGATGTTTTCTATAATATTTTTGTCTTCTATGTCCTGTATGGGCTTATTTTGGTGATTTGGACTCTTCTGCTAAAGTTTTGGTGGTCTTCTCTTTCCAACTCCCTTAGGTGATTTGTTAGGCTCTCCACTTATGATCTTTGCATTTTCTTGATGTGTGCTCTCAGAGATATAAATTCCCTTCTTAGAACTGGTTTCATGGCATCCCTGAGGTTTTGGTAAGAGGTTTCTTCATTTTCATTTGTTTCCAGGAACCTTTTAATTTCTGCTTTGATTTATTGTTGATCCAGTAGTTGTTCAGCATTATACTATTTACTGTCCATGTCTTTGTTTTTGAGGAAATGTTGTTGGTGTTGATATTTATTTTTATTCCACTATGGTCTGAGAATATGCATGGCAAGATTTCAACCTTATAGAATTTGTTTATGATTGATTTATGGTCAAGGATGTGATCGATCTTGGAGTACGCTCCATGTGGTGATGAGTAGAATGTATATTCTGTAGTTCTTGGGTGGAATAATCTGTTGGTATCTATTAAGTCCATTTGGTCAAGTGTCAAGATTAGGTTCTGGATTTCCTTGTTGTTTTTTTTTTTTTACCTCGATGATCTATCTAGGGCTGTTAGTGGGGTATTCAAGTCCCCTGCTATAACAGTGTTAGAGTCAATATCTTTTGTTAGTTTACTTAGTGATGCTTCTGTGTTGGGTGCATATATGTATAGGATGGATATTTCTTGTTGATGGATTGAACCTTTTATCATTATGTAGTATCTTTTTGCGTCTTTTTAAATTTTTGATAGCTTAAAAGTTATTTTGTCTGATATTAAGATCGCAACTCCTACCTTCTTTTGTGATCCATTTGCCTGGAAACTCATTTTCCATCCTTTAACTTTGAAACTGTGTGCATCCCTTGCAGTGAGATGAGTCTCCTGGATGCAGCAAATAATTGGGTCATGGTTTCTTATCCAGTTTGTCATTCTGTGTCTTTTCAGTGGTGCATTTAGTCCACTCACATTCAGGCTGAATATTGAAATGTGATTGTTTTTCCTTGTCATGAGGTTCTTATAAAGTTTTTTCTTTGTTTGCTTGTTTACTTTTAGCTTTGGGGTTGATGAATGTGTTGTTTTCAAGTTTCTTGTTGTGCTGTAGTCTCTATTGATTCTGTGCTCTGCTGTTCTCTTGGGAAGTGTGTGGTCATTTTTTTTTTTTTTTTTGCTTCTGTGCTTAATACCTTTTTGAGTCCTCCTGTAAATCTGGTCTGGAAGCTACATAATCTCTTAGGGATTGGATGTCTGGGAAAGATCTTAATTCTCCATCACTGATGAAGCTGAGCTTGGCTGGATAGGAAATTCTTGGTTGAAATTGCTTATCTTTGAGGACTTTGAATATAGGGCTCCAATCCCTTCTTGCTTATAGTGTTTCTGCCGATAGATCTGCTGCTATTCTGACTAGTTTTCCTCTGTAGGTAGTCTGACCTTTCTCTCTTGCTACCTTTTGGATTTTTGCTTTTGTGCCTACTTTGTGTAGGCAAATATCTATGTGTCTAGGGGTTGGTCTTGTCATTTGATGTCTTATGGGGGTTCTCTGTGTCTCTTGTGCTTTGCTGGTCACATCTCTGGTGAGATGGGGAGAGTTTTCTCAGATTACCTCCTGGAATACTTGCTCCAAGTTGTTCTCCATTTCCCTTTCTTCTTCTGGGATACCAATCAGGCATAGGTTGGGCCTCTTGATATAATCGCACATCTCTTGTAGACTTTTTTCTTTCTGAGTTCTTTCTATTTTTTTTACTGATCAGGTTAATTCCATGTTCTGGTCTTCAAGTTCTGAGATTCTTTCTTCAACTCGATTAATTCTGCTTTTCATGCTTGTCATCTTGTTATTTATTTCCTGGATGAAATTTTTTGTTGCCAAAAATCTTTGTTACAAGTTCTTTTGGTGTTGCATCTTGTCTTTCTTGAGTCTTGTTTGCTCTTTTCATCCATTCCCTAATCCCGTCATGTTCTGGGGCCAGTCATTGGTGACTTTCATTGTTTGGGTACCAAGGTCTGATTTTTTGGGAGTGTTTCTTTGGTATACTTGAATTTGTCTGTGGTCTTCCTTTGCTTTTTCCTCATTTGTGACAGATCTCTTGTTTTTCTCTTTAGTTCTGTTATTCAGTGTCAGTGGGAGAGGCTTTCCCTTCTGATTTTTGCTCAGTCCTCTCTGATCCAGGCTCTGGATTTGTTCTATTTTGAAATAGAAAAGTGGATGGGATGCTCTACTGTCTATTGTAGTTTTTGAAATTCGAATAATGTAGGGGATGGGGCACTAGGATTCAGAAACTACTTTAAATTACAGTGTTCACTTATTGTGGCATGTGTTCCCTGAGACCCACTCCCTACCACCACCCTATATGGGAACGCAAAGCAGAAACCAATGCAAAAAACAATTGAACACACATACAATTGAACAGACATACACACACACACACACACACACACACACAATCTGGAATATCAACAAGGTGAAACAAAACAAACAACAACAAAAAATAAGAAAACTTAACACACACACACACACACACACACACACACACACACACACACATGCATGGCACAAGGTGAATGGAGAAGAAAAACAGAAAGACCGGGGCAGGGGGGAGGAATTCAGATCGAACCCTCACACATATATTGGCACCCACCTTAAACCATAAGAAATGAAAATAAAACCCCCCAGAAGAACAAAAGAGCAAAAACAAACCAACAACAACAACAAAAGTGAAAGATGAACACGCAATCATTCACACACACTCATAAATAGAAAATAACAAATAAAAGCAGAAAGAAACAGAAGAGGAAAAAAATTAGGGGGAGATGCAGATCAAACTCTCACACACTCATCCCCAAGGAGAAATATTTTTTAAAGAGATGAACTAAAAAACAGTCAAAGAATTTTATAAAATTTTAAAAAAAGAAAAGAAACCTGCCCTCTTGTGGCAGGCTCTGTAATTGTTGCTCTAAGCAGGTCTCTCCTGTGGACCCACCTCTTTCACTGTCTCCTCAGTGTCTGGAGCAGGGGAGGGGGAGGGGCAATGGAGGTGTGCGGGGGCGGGGGTGCAGTCCTTCCCTCCCCCTCTCTATGGTCAGGGGGATCTCCTCCGGTGGGGAGGGGTGGGACTGTCTCTTCCCTGGGTGTGTACTCACAGGGAGTGTCCCAGCCAGGCCTGTCCTGGAGTGAAGTTCTATTGCAACTGACATCCAGGCTCTGCCTGGGTTTGTCCCTCTCAGTGGTGGCCCAGCTGTGTGGGTCTGACATTCAGAGGATTGCTGGAGAGGAGAGGGTTTGAGTCAACCCCACACTCACCACTGATCTCTTTGGAGTCTTCCCTCATCCTTTTCTGGCCACACGCTTTGTCCCACAGCTGGATCAGGGTAAGGGCTGGGACGCCTGGAACTCAGCCCTGGTCAGGTCCCTCTGAAGTTTGTGCTTTCAGGATCTTCCCTCTGGGTCACAATCACTCCTTGAGGAGTGGATCTTCCAGTCCCAGATCGGATCTGTTGCTCCATGGTGAGCAAATTGGAGCACTTTCCTGCCCCACCTTCAAGATAGTGGTGGGAGGCCTCTCTTGTCCTCTTCCATGGGACTTTGCCTCTGGATTGCCTCTGCAGTCCCTGCTGCCAGTGCCCTGCCAGGCACTGAAGTAGTGAGGCAAAGCCAGGAGCTAGCTGTGGTCTCTCTCCTGCTGCAATGGTGAGGGAGAGCCTGGGGTGATAGTTTCTCCCCACCACTTTTTCACAGGAAAACTTTTGTCCATTTTAAAAAAATAATGGTGCTTGGCTTCTGCAACCTGGGAAGAGCCAGGGTGGAAGCAGAGAAGCTGCAGCACCAGCTGTTGCACCAGGGCCCTGGCCACTTGCTCACGAGCCCCCACTTAGACAGTCTCTCCCAGCATTCTCTTCCCAAGGAGGGTTTGTTGCTTTAAAAAAAAGAAAATGGTGCTCGGCTTCTGCATCCTGGGAGCTGCTAGGGTCCGCTGCACCAGAAGAGCCCTGGCCACTAGCTCCCTAGCCCTCACTCAGTCCGCCACTCACACACCCACTTGCTCACTAGCACATATGCAAAATTTTCCATACACCCACTCACTCACATAGTGACTTACAAAGTCCGATGGCTCAGCCACCATCTTCCCGACCTTCTAGCTCTTCTTATTGTCTCTCCTTCGATTTTTAAATCACAGTCATCCCAGTGGGTGTGAAGTGGTATCCCATGGTGGTGTTGATTTGCAGTTTCCTAATGATTAATGATGAATCTCTTTTCACGCATTTACTGGTCATTTGTATGTTTTCTTTGGGGAAATGTCTGTTCTAGTCCTTTACCCAGTTTTTCCTAATTGTTTTTCCAAACAGGGTTATTGGTCTTGTTATTGAGTTGCAAAAGTTCTTTATAAATTCTGAATAAAATCTTGAAAAAGACTCTATCCTATGGCCAAAACCTTAGTCAAGCTCATATGTTCCTTCCAAGTAGGACTGACCACATGCTACTCTCTTTGACCTCATGGAATTTCGTTTGAGAATCCTGCTAAGTCAGTTTAACCAGATGCCTTATACTTGATGTGTCCTCTTAGTAACTTTCATGCCACCTTGCTTCTTGGTTATAAATCCCCACTGGTCCTTTTTGGAATCAGAGTTGCATCCAATCTCTCTCCTCCACTGCAAGACCCTGTTGCATGGTCCTGACCCTGTTGCATGGTCCTATCTCCATGGCACCTCTGAATACAGTCTGTATTTCCACCACTTTTAAGAAACGTCATGAATAATTTTTTTAACAATTCTTATCAAATTGATGATTGGCAAATATTTTCTCATTTGGTAGTTTATCATTTTACCCTGTTGATAAAGTCCTTTGATGAACAATTTTTTTTTAATTTTAATGAAACCAAATTTATCCATTTTATCTTTTGTTGTTCATGCTTTTGGTGTTATATCTAAGAATTCCTTGCCAATTACAAGGTCATGAAGATCTACCTTTGTGTTTTCTTTTAATGCCTTTAGCACTTACATTTAGATCACTAATCTATCTTTAGTTAATTTTTGTGGTAGAGGAGTATATTTGTATATGGAGGTAGAAATCCAACTTTATTCTTTTGCATGATGAAGAAACTATTCTATTCCCATTGATAGGAATCTGTCACTCTTGTCAAAACTCAATTGCCTATAGATGTGTGCATTTATTTATAGACTCTAAATTCTATCCCAATAGTCTGTATATCTATCCTTATGCCAAAGTCACACTGTTTAGGTGCTGTAGCTTTGCAATAAATTTCAAAATTGAGAAGTGCTAGACCTTTAACTTTGCTCTTGTTTTTCAAGTTTGTTTTAGCTGTTCAGAACTATATGAATTACAAATGAATTTAAGGATGGGGCTTTCATTTTTATAACAAAAACAAAAAAAGCTATTAGAATTCTGATATCAATTGCATTGAATCTGTAGATTGCTTTTGATAGTATTGACATCTTAACAATATTGTCTTTATATCCATGAACATGGGATGTCTCCTATTTATTTAGACCTTCTTCAACCAGTGTTTTGGTTGCCAATGTACAAGTCTTTCACTTCCTTGTTTAAATTTATTCCTAGATATTTTATTATTTTAGATGCTGTTTTATATGGAATTGTTTTCTTAAATTCTTTTTAAATTGTTTATTACTTTCAGTATTGAGTATGATATTAGATGTGGGTTTTTCTTAAATGCCACTTATCATGTTGAGAAAGTCTCTTTCTCTTCCTAGTTACCTGAGTGTTTTTGTAATGAAAGAATGTTGGGTTTTGTTAAATGGCTTTTCTGTATCAATTGAGATGGACAAGCAGCATCCATTTTTTCCCTTAGAGACCAATAAATTGTATTACATTGATTTTTTTTTTAATGTTGAACCACCTTTGCATTCTTGAGATAAATCCCACTTGGACATGACATATAATTCTTCTAACACACTGTTAGATTCAGTTTTCTAGTATCTTGTTGATTTTTTAAGTCTATATTCAAAAGGTACGTAACTTTCTTTTAATCTGATGTATTTTCTGACTTTAGTATCAGGGTAATTCTGTTTTCACAGAATCTGATAGTAGTGCTAGCTCTTCTATTTTTCAGAAACATTTTTAAATAACTGATGTCAATTTTTTTTAATGTTTGGTAGAACTCACAAATGAAGCCAACAGATTCTAGGATTTCTTTGTTGAGAGGTGTTTTTGATCTTGTTTTCCTATGCAGTCTCTTGTTATGTTTATTCAGAATTTCTATTCCTTCTTGACTCAGTTTTGGTATTTTTGAATGTTTCTAGAAAATTTCCTATTGCAAATGGGTTATCTAATTTGCATACAATTGCACATAATGTTTTCTTATATTTTTTATTTCTTTCTCATTAAGGTCAGTAGTAATGTCTCCACTTTCATTTTTTATTTTAATTATTTTTGTTGTCTCTTTCTCTGTCTCTCTCTCTCTCTCTCTCTCTCTCTCTCTCCCCTCCCTCCTTCTTTCATTAGTCTAGCTAAAGGTCTGCTATTTTATTGATCTTTTCAAAGAACCAACTTCAGGTTTCATTTATCAGTTCTATCATCATTTCTCTCACACTGCTTTCACTCTTTGCTTTTGATTTTCAACAGTTTGACTGTAAAATGCCTCCGTCTAAATCTCTTGGAGCTTTTCTTCTTGGAGTTTGTTGAGCTTTTTCAATATGTAGATGCATGTCTTTCAGCAAACTTAATAAGGTTTTGGTCATTGTTTTCTCAAACATTCTTTTTCTCCTTTCCTTTTGTCTTCTCCTTCTGGGGCTTCTGTGATACATATGTGAGTCTGCCTCATGATGCCTCACATATCCTGTAGGCTCTGTTGACTTCAAAAAAAATTTTTTTTTCCTCAGACTTGATCATCTTAATTGTTCTACTTCAAATTCATTAACACTTTCTTCTGCCTTCTGAAATCTGCCGTTGAATATTTCTAGATTTTTTTTAATTTCAGTTATTGCACTTTTACTTCCATAATTTTTGGTTTGTTCTTTATAATAATTTCTATATTTCTTATATTTTAAAATTAATATTCTCTATTTTTATATTTTATTTCTCAATTTCCTTTGGTTCTTGCTCATGGTTTTTTTTTGGGGGGGGTTGGTCTTTGAGCCTACTTAAGATAGTCATTTAAAATCTTTGTCTTCATGCCAGGCTCAGTGGCTCAGCCTGTAATCCCATGCCTTTGGGAGGCTGAGGTGAGTGAATTGCCTGAGCCTGCAGGTTTGAGACCCGCCTGGGCAGCGAGTCCTCATCTCTACGATAAATCAAAAAATCAGCCAGGTGTGGTAGCATGCGCCTGTAGTTCCAGCTACTCGGAAAGCTGAGGCGGAAGGATCGCTGGAGCCCAGCAGGTCGAGGCTGCAGTGGCCGGGAGCTGCCACTACACTCCAGTCTGGGCGACAGAGTGAGACTCCAACTCAAAAAAAAAATTAAAAATTAAATAAAATCTTTGTCTTCCTCAAGGATAGTTTGTTGTTTATTTTATTCCTTTGAGTGAGTCATACTTTCCTGTTTCTTGTGTGCTTTGTGATTTTCTTTGTTGCAAACTCAACATTTTAATATTATAATATGGTAAATTGAAATGAGAGTCTCTCCTTTCCTCAAGGTTTACTGTGTGTGTGTGTGTGTGTGTGTGTGTGTGTGTGTGTGTGTGTGTGTTTCCCTTGATTGTTGAAGGCTGTAGTACTGTTTAGTGAAGTTTCTAAACAATTTTTACAAAAACTATTCATTTTCATATTTGGTCATTGAAATCTCTGTTCCTTAGCTTGTGATCAGTTAGTGTTTCTGATGGATACTTTCTTAAATGTTAAGTTGCCTTTTTCACTTGGTTGCTGTAAATCTTTGGTTGTTTTTCCAGAGTTCTGACAAAGTTGGTTTTCATAGTTTTTGTTTGTTTTTCAATAATCCTGTGGGAATGTAGAAGCTTGGAACTGCCTACTTCACCATTTTACTGGTGTCCAAGTCAATAGAATCCTTTTGAAGAACAACTCCACAGTGATGTTTTAATAAAATACTAGTACAACCAAGGTCAAGTACCTGAAAAACCAGAATGTTAATTAAACTCCAATTCTGGACAGCAGGAATAGCTGGGATTGTTTTCATTTTCCATTATCATCATTTATTATCAGTATTATCACTTTACTCCTGAAGCTGTCACTTACTCACCCACCCTATTCCTTTGCTATAAGAGTTAGAGCGGTAACACAAAGACAAGATAGTTAAGACCCAGATTTAGAGGCAGAAAGAACTATAGTTGAATCCTGTTCTCTCACTTACTAACTCTGTGATCCTGATTAGGACACCAAGTTCTCCATTCTCAGTCTCCTATTTTTAAAAGTAGGAATTACTATACAGAGTACCTCCTTGGACTACTGTGAGGATTAAATGAACAACACTTATTACCTAGCATGTCCCAATTTTGCCATAAAAATGTTGGTTTTAATGATTTTTTTCCTGAACTAAGTCTTAAAACTTGATAACTGACCTGTCTTCTCACCTTTTTAAGTGCAGCAGGCACTGCTTTCTGCTTCTACTTGTTCCTGGCCTCTCTGAGCATATCTCAGTTTTATCTAGTCCTGATCTGGAGCTTCATGCTATTTGGATGTTTTTTGGAGCCAGGGATCTTGCAGCCCTTCCATGTAGCTGAACACTAACCTTCCTTCTCCCAGGGAACACTTTTCCAGCGTCTTCACCCTCGATTTCTCCTCTTCTAGGCTGTGGCATGTTCAACAAATCTTTTTTTTTTTTTTCTTAAATGTACACAATGACTACCCAACATTTATTCTTTGAGACAAATTTAATTCCTGCTTTTTTGAGTAGAAGACTGAGAATGGAGAACTTGGTGTTCTAATCAGGATCACAGAGTTAGTAAGTGAAAGAACAGGATTTAACTACAGTTCTTTCTGCCTCTAAATCTGGGTCTGTAAAATGACAGTCTTGTATATCCATATACACAGTATTCTCCCACCTTCAAACAAAAATAAACACACTCTCTGATCTAGACAAAGCCTAGGAAGTGTCACTGGGAGGAAAACTTTTCCTTTACCAACTTAGGTTCCAGTGCTTGGGAGCCTGCAACTTATCAACAGACAAAGGAACAGTGAAAAACATGTATTATACATGCATCCAAGAGTACTCTATCTAGGGCAGCTCCCTGAACAGCAAGTGGCAAGGGGTTACATATCAGCTCAATGGCATGTGTGTGTCTTAAGGCTTCCGGGGGAAAGTACGAAAGGTTCTGATAAGGCTTCTTCACACAAGTCAACGTCTCGGGGAGTTCTAGTGCCATCAGTTGCCTCTTTTGTAAGAGGCTCTCTTGGAGAGGGGCTCCTGGCAGCTGAATTCACTCACCCAAAGGAAGTTTAGCGGAGGCTTTCTTCTTCTGTCGCTGCTGTTTGTTCAGATGTCCTCACGTTAGACTCTGCCCCTCTGAAGGGCCGTTCATCCCTTCACTGCCCCATCTGAAACCTGATATGAAGCTTCACTAGCAAGGAGCTGTGACAGCTGCTGTTGAAGAGAGGCTTGAGACTTAAGAGATCTGTGAATGGTAAGAACACAGATCAGAACAAGGATGATCAGGCCGCTAAGAGCTGGTATGAACGCACAGCCCACGGCCCCAGTAGCCATTCAGACCAATCAGATGCATTCCTTTCCTGTAGCCTGTTGACCGTTTCTCATATGCACTGTATACCAGGCCTCACTTCTCCCGACTTATTTACGTACAAACATTCTTTGCCGACAGTTGTACAAGTTGTTCTCTGTTGGGTGGTCGTTATCTCCAGGACCTGACGATCTGGGGGGACAGAGTCCAAACTGCCCACTTCTGATCGACGTGCTTCCAAGGTCAGCACAGCGGCCCTGAGTTCGTGCTCCATTACTTTAGAAATGTTTAGAATTGCTTTTTCTAGATCTTGAGTTCCTACACACAGAAAAAGGAACTTCATGTTGAGCTGTCCTTGGTGCTGCAATACGCCGGTGGACTATGATGTCTCGCTGGGTGCGTTTATGTGGCATTATGACTCCAGGTTGGTAATCTGGCTGGCATTTAAAGTGAGACACCGGGAAGGGAATTTTTCTCTGTGCATTGAAAATAAAAACGGCACTGGACCTAATCTAATGACAGACGGTGCCACATATCCAAGACCACATCGCCCTGATCATTTAGGTGGAAAGCCTTTATATACCTTCTTGCCACATGAAGAGGCCAGCGTTGCTCACAGACAAGGTCAGATTGGAACCAGTGTCCTGTGAGACTGGGTCCTGGTGCCCGTCATCACCTTAATCACTGGTTGCCCTGGCACCTGCACGCCTCCACTTCCCGTGTGCCTCTGTCAGGTCATATGAGCAGAACAGGTTGCGAAGTACCTGGTAGAGAAGACCTCCAGTTTGGTTTTGGCCGCTCTGTAGACAGGTGTCATTACCTGCCCAGGTCAGCCCAGAGTTTCGGTCCACCCATCTGCAGTCCTAGGTTTGGGGCAGACCAATCAAGGGGACAGCTGAGCTGTGCCACGTCCCATTTATGCAACCTGAAAACCAGAAGTACTGCCCAGTGACAAGACAGATACCTGGGCCACAATCACCAGCCCCGGGTTCACCTACAGCATCAGCTAGGGCTTGACGCTTCATCTTTAGAATCAAACCACAGTGCCCGATCACAGTATTGTTTAGGTATGTTGCCTAGGTTAGATCCGGTGCCGTTTTTATTTTCAATGCGCAGAGAAAAATTCTCTTCCAGCAGCCTCACTCTTCTTTGAGCTTCCGCGGAGGTTTCCCAGCACCCACTCACATCACCAGACGAGGCAGCAGGGTGACTTTGTCCTGCTGCTTGTGGATACCATAGCCTCTCATATGTCCACGGTCCAGAATGAGTCCCCAGGCGTTGGCATTGGCAGGAACTCCGACCAGTTCAGGTTGTCTGCACTATCCAGAAGCTGACACAACCAGCAATCAGACTGATGAGTTAAGGTGGACAGAGTCTGGAAGACTCGTGTGGGCAGGTGTTGGGGTTGTGCCAGAATCGCCCGCAAAGCAGCCAGGGTGAGTTGAACCAAGACACAGCTGGAAAGGGAGCCCCCAGTAGGGGAGAAGGGACTAGGTTAAGACCAGCAGGCTCTAGCCAACAGGCATAAATGAAGGGAGTGGGGGGTGCTTGAACTTCTAAATCAGACAGTCTTCCCCATCAGAGAGGGGACGTGTTTCAAACAGACGGAGATGAAGTTCTTGTCTAAGGTACAGGGGGAAGACATCTCCTTCACAGCATAGTCTTCCCTCAAGCCTGGGTGCAGGCTCTGGAATCCTCCATGTGAGGCAGCACGCTGGGTGGCCTCCCAATGGTCCTGTGACGGTCTGATCTAGTTTGGTGGGACTTGTTTAAATTCAGGAATTCTGATGGTGGTGCAGTGGCTAGCAGGACTTTTCAAGGCCCCTCCCAAGAAGGTGACAGTGTGTCTTCTCCTCTAAAAACTTTGACGTGTCCTTGATCACCGGGCTTACCCTCCTGGGCAAACCTTTGAAAACGGTGCCGTCCACTTTAAAACGGCACAGGAGAGAGTGACTTTTAGCTTTTTGTCCTTAAATAGTGTTGACTGTTGAACACCTGGTGGAGTCCAGCAGCTCAACCAGTCCGGCAGCCACCAACAACCGCTGGGTGACCCAGATCCGGGCCTCCACTCCCATTGTCACTGGCTCTGTGCTCCGACCTGTCCCTCCCCGGGCGCACGTACCTGTGCGCGCACCTGTAGCCACCGGGCCTCGGCAATTGCTGGACACGTGGTTGGGCTGAGGTCGCCAGCCCGAGGTCACCAGCCCAAAGCCCGGACGGCTGCCAGCTCCTGGGACCAAATCTCTTTTTTTAAGTGAGAAAGCAGGATCTATTGAAAGGACAGAGAAGCTGACACAGTAGGGAGGCAAATCTCTTTTTGAGTTGGAGTTTCCCTCCATTGCCCAGGCTGGAGTGCAATGGCATGCTCGCGGCCGTCCCAGCATCACCTGCTGGACTCTGGCGATCCTTCTGCCTCAGACTTCCAAGTAGCCAGAACCGCAGGTGTATGCTACCACGTCCGGTTAATTTTCTATTTATTGTAGACACGAGGTCTCGCCAAGTTGCCCGGGCTGGTCTTGAACCCGCAGGCTCAGGCAGTCCACTCACCTCGGCCTCCCAAAGTGCTGGGAGGACAGGCTGAGCCACCAAGCCCGGCCCAAATCTTTTTTTAAAAAACATTCCTTGCCACTTGTCTGTTATGTGACCCAGGAGAGCACAGTTAGGGCTTAGGTGGGGAGAGGATGGACTTTTAAAGAAAGCAACCCATTTTTCCTTCCAGTTTTCGTCCTCCTGACTCCTCCGACCTCCCTCTTGGATCATCCAGACCTTTTCTGGATTCTGCGTTCCCAAAGCCTATAGACTCTGGAGGAAATAAAAATGGCTAAGGGCATTCATAATGAGTTTAGAAGCATCCAGAAAGAGGAGGAGCAGGGTTTTCCATCCTCTGCCCCTCCCTCCACCTGGGGAAGACTTTTTGAGTCTAGGAAGAAGGTTTTAGAACTGATATTTCGGAAGTCCCTGAGAAAGGACCTACGCTCCCTCCCGGGTAGAAAATGGCAAAACCTCCCGCTAGGTTTAAGATTGGGAGCCAAAAGGAAACGTGTTCCAGCTCCCAGGCACAGACCAGAACAAGGCCAAGGCTTGCAAAAGAGACGTGATGTGCTGTGTCACATCACAGGCCTGGAAATCACAAGGGATGACCTAGCTGTGGTCTAAGGAGAATGGCCACTGATGACCGGATGGGACCAAAGGCAGCTCAGTAGGGATTATTGTGAGCCGACAGCACTGAGACGTTTTACCCTCACGGTCATAACCCAAGAAAGTAGGGCCCAGCCCCAGGAAAATGGAAGAGGACCAGCTTTACTGAAACCGTATACGTGCATCTTCAGCAAAATAGAGACTCAAAATAAAAATTAAGTCACAAGCCGGGCTCGGTGGCTCAGCCTGTAATCCCGCGCCTTGGGAGGCCGAGGTGAGCGGATTGCCTGAGACCGCGGGTTCGAGACCCGCCTGGGCAACTTGGCGAGACCTCATCTCTACAACAAATCAGAAAAATTAGCCGGGCGTGGTAGCGCGCGCCTGTAGTTCCAGCTACTTGGAAGGCTGAGGCGGAAGGATCGCCGCAGCCCAGAGGGCGAGGCTGCAGTGGCCACTCCCGGTCTGGGCAGCAAAGTGAGACTCCATCTCAAAAAAAAATTAAGTCACAGAATAAATATGGCATTTCTTACTTCCTGATTTGAGCAGCTACATAATTATCTACAGAAAGGCCAAGGCCTAGGATTTTATTTATTTGCTTTATTTTACTTTTTAGAAACAGCTGTGTGGTTAGGCAGCAAGGAAAGGGAAGAGCTTCCAGAGCCAAGAAGCTAGATGAAAACTCACCCTGACAGGAAGTGCCTCATCTGACTCTGACACTGCCTGAAGACCTTCCACAGATGCCCCGGTGACCAAATACAATTAGAAGCAAAGGACCAGAGGAACTGAGTGAGGCTGTCCACACATGTCAGCCTCCTAGGACAGAAAGTAGGGAGGGTAGAGACGGGTGGAGAGTGCATCTGGGAGCAAATGGAAAATGTTCAGAATATCCTCAGCGGAATGAACAACTGCCAAGGCTGCTTTCTTGATCTGGTCTCCCCTTGGAGACTGAAGAAAGAGCTAAGTACAAAAGGCAGGAACCGGAGTCCACTTTGGTCAGTAAAGCTGACATTCACAAGGTCATTTGTAGACTTCCTTGTTCAAGACGGACGGATGAAGGATGGAGCCAGGAAATTAGGCAGAGTCTTAGAAATCTTAGCATGGTGGGTCACACCAGAAAAGTGAAGTTGGTAACAGGGTCAGGGAGAAAAGAAGTAGGGAGTCAAATATGGGAATAGCAAGAAAGTAACTTTTAAAAGCCTGTTGGGTTTTAACCTTCTTTTTGAGACTAACTTTGTCTGTGGGGATAGATTTGGAGGCATGCCACACCTATTGAGGTATTTTTGTTTTCCACAGCAGATTCTTCCATGTGAAAGAACTGCACTGTGGATATTTTCAGGGGTATCTCAGGCTCCAGCTCAGTGCATGGGCTGACTCAGAGACATAGAGCTGCTGAGGGAAATGTTGAGCTGAGTTGAGCTGTGCTGAGTTGCAGTTGACTGGTTGACATGGTATTATGCAATTTAATTAAAGGTTTGTTTATTTCTGATTTGCAATTAGTAGAGCCAAAGTTGTTTTTCACATGCCTCCGACATGTTCTTAGGCCTTTGGAAGGTTAAGAGGATAGTGAAGGGAAGTCCCTGAGCAACAGCTGTGTAGGTGGCCTGGAGCAATCCATCTCCACGGAAGTTTGAGGGTGGAAGGTGTCGACAGAGAAGGTGCCAAGAACTGACAGAGTACCTAATTGCCGGACCAGACTGAGAGAGACTTGTAGGTTGCTCACAGATATGGGAAGAATTAGTCACAGGTACATAGAAAGCTAATTAATTTTTTCAAGTCAACCATTTGCTCCTAGATAAGTTATTGCACAAGAAATGCAATATAATTATGGAACGCAAGCAGCTTCAGCTGTGAGCAATATTTACATAATCACAGTAATGTAAGCACTGAATATTGACTTAATTAAGCATTATGATTTAACAGTATTGAGATGGTAGGAGACAGAGGGTGGGCGCAGGGCTTGATGTTTGAGTACTAAAAAGCTCATCTCCCACAGTAGGAAATAAATAAATACTAGATACAGTTAAATAAAGGGATGCTTGGTTAAGCATATTATGTAAAATATGGAGGCTAACCTCAGAAGAAACTCAGGAGCTAATTTGCCAAGCACAGATTAGTAGCTACCTTGTGAACAAGAGGTATCTGGACGGCCAAAACCTGGCTGTTTGGAGAAGCCACACGTTGGCAAGTCCTGCACTCTAGCAGATTTTCTTTAGACAGCTTCCTCCTTGGCTAATCTCTCAGAATATTTATTGCAACTGTTTTTCTTAATGAAAGACTTGTCTTTTCACTGGATATTTAGAACATTGGAAGGAAAAGATCTGTGGAAGCCAGAGTGGTACACGCCTCTCTCACATCCCCCTCCTCTACCCCACCCATCATGACTTAAGGAGGTACAGTTACTCAGAGACTCTAACTGACAGAGCTTTGCCACCTTCAGCTCAGGCTGCCAGCATGCAGTGGGTACTGAGGTGTGCTCACCAGGCTGCCCTTAGACCCAGGGTGCTGAGGTGCGTTTTCTGTTGAAAACAGAGGAGCTCACAGCTGAGACCTTCTTGTGATATTGCTGATGGATGTTGCTTTCCCTAAGGTATTTCTCGTCCCTGGAGAACGCCCACACCCAGTGACTGGTCAATAGTCTACAATCAGGGCATCTCAGAAGGCCATCCCAGCTTCAGAGCACCCTGTGGAACCAACTGAAACCTCCACAGGGACTTCACTGAGCTCAACTTCTCCCTCTGTCCGGGCTTGCTGTCTCCTCTGCTCGAGTTGTTCCTGAGTACACTACGTGCAGACAGACCACCTACATACAGCTCTCCACTTCAAAATCTGTTCTGGAAACCAACCCAAGGCAGGCACCCTCCTCCCACCCACCAGAAAGGGGAAAGGGCCTGGAGTGGCACGGCTGGAGGTCCTGGGGCTGAAGCTAGATACAAATCATCTCCATTCATTAGAGCCCAGTGTCATGGTCATCCCTCACATCCGCGGTGGTAAAGGAAGGCAATGTAGCAGTGTCCCCTGGAATCTGGCGACCATTTAGCTGTCTCTGCTACTTGCACTTACACACACACACACACACACACACAGAGAGAGAGAGAGAGAGAGAGAGAGAGAGAGAGAGAGAGAGAGAGGGGAGAGTGTGGTACTGTGATGTAATAAGAAATCTGTACCTTGTTCTTGGTCTTAGTCCCTGGTTCCTGGCACAGAGCTCCTAAAATCCTTGCATCTCCTGAAAGATGGGGCAAGAGGACCATATTTCATGACTCATAGCAAACATCTCTGAATTGACGCTCATGGGGTGACTCTTGGAGGATGGAACACACTACGCAGCCAGGGTCAGAACTCAAGCCCCATCCCCCGCCCTCCAGAGAGAGGAGAAGGGCAGGGGCCTGAAGTAAACTATGCAGGCCCAGGATGAACTCAGTCATGCTTATGCAATGGGACCCCCATAAAAATCCTAAACCCTGGAGGGTTGGTGGACACGTGGAGGAGCTGGGAGGGTGGCACACCTGGAGAAAGTGTGGAGGCCCACGGTCCTCCTCCCATGCCTTGCCCTTTGCTAGTCATTCATTTGACTGCTCCTGAGTTGTATTCTTTACAATAAACCCGTAATTTTCTGCAAAACAAAGGAAAAAGACCAACAGCATAAAGAGACAACCTACAGAATGGGAGAAAATATTTGCAAATCATACACGTGATTGAGATAGAAAAACAGGGATTAAGCAGGAAAGCTGACCTCAAGGGTTTTATCTTAAGTAAGTAGTGCACACCATTTCCCTTAACCACAATCTCTGCTTCTGTAAACATGCTTTACTGCACCTCATATGGAAATGTCCATAAAGATGTTTGCTTCAATGCTTGTTGCAGAAGTAACCATGCCTGGTCCTAAATTTAAAATTGTAAACCCACCGATGGCAAAGCCATGTATGTGGTAACCACAAAAAGCTCTATAAAAGCAGCTTGAAACTGAAGGTCGGGGCTCAGGTTTTGGAAGGCTACTCCGCCTGAGACTTCCAGAACAAATGCCTTTGATTCCCCTCTCCATCTCCGGTGCCTGTTCTTAGTGCGTTCATTCCCGTTCAGTTGCTGCAACATGATAAGGGGTTAATATCAAAAGTACATAAGGAACTCAAACAACTCTATAGCAAGAAAAATAACTCAGTTAAAAAATGAGCCAGGGACCTGAATGTAATTCCTTAAAAGAAGACATACAAAGGGCCACAGGTATATGAAAAGATGCTCAACAGCACTAATCGTCAGGGAAATGAAAATTAACACCACGAGATAGCGCCTCACACCTGTTAGAGTGGCTCTGTACAAAAAGGTAAAAGAGAAGTGTGGGCAAGGATGTGGAGAAAAGGGAACCCTTGGACACTGTTGGGAGAATGAAAATTAGCACAGGCATTATGGGAAATAGAACATTCAAACTAGAACTGCCTACCGTATGATCTAGCCATTCCACAAGGTGTCTATCCAAAGGATATGAAATCAGTGGGATGAACAGATGTCCACACTCCCGTGTTTATTGCAGCATTACTCACAATAGCCAAGACACGGAGCCAATCCAAGCATGCATCAATGAATGAAGATAAAGGAAATGTGGTATATTTACACAACGGAATACTATTTAGCCTTACAAAAGAAGGAAGTCTGGTCATTTGCAACAGCACAGATGAGCCTGGAGAATATCATGTTACGTGAAATAGGCCAGGAACAGAAAAACAAACACCACATTATCTCACTGACATGTGGAATCTAAAAAAGTCGAACTCACAGAAGCAGAGAGTAGAACCATGATTACCAGAGACTGGTGGGAAGGAATGGGGAATTGTTGACCACGGGATACAAAATTTCAGCTAGACAGAAGGGAAAAAAATAAAAATTAATGAGTAAACTGTATATGAGACACAGTCAATAAATAAACAAGCCAGTAGTAGTCAGCAAAGCATTTTTCTGAGTTCTGTGAGCCACAGAGCAAATCATCCAACATGAAGAGGGGATTGTGAAAACTCCTGAGGCCTGAACTTGCATATGAAGGGGGGCTGCGGGGGGTGGGAGAAGCAGTCTTGAAGGACTGAGCCCTTAGCATGCAGGGCCTAGGCTGGGTCCCGGCAATCAGTGCCAAGATGGAATTGCTGGTGTCTGGACCCAGTTGGTGTCCAGAGAAGAAAAACAGATTATGGGATGGAGACCACAGCGTCAGCACCTGAGGAATTCAAATTTGAGGCAACTCGGGCCCATGCCTAGGTGGAAGGGAAACACACTCGCCAGCACCAAGATCCCTAGGCCCTTCGGGTAAGAGCATCTCACGTCCAGTGAATAACTTAAATCACAGATGCTTCCTCCGTCTTCAGACGAAAGTTGTTGGGAGGGGCAACGTGAACTCGAGGACTGTGGAAAGGATGGACAGAGCGTTGCTTCTCAGCCATAACTCCCAGCGCCTCGTGGGGCCAGAGGAAAGGCCGTGGCCTGCTGGAAGGTGAAGGAAGGAGGGGCTGCCGGGTGCAGGCCGGCCGGGAGGCGATGCCGGCGGGCCCAGGCTTCCCAGACCACAGCCGCTGTTCCCGAGACCAGCAGCATGTTGGCAACAGAGCGCATCAGCGTTCTGGATCGGAGACCCAGCAAGGTTTATCGCATGACTGGCGAATTCATTTGTTTGGTTTTATAGCTGACATAGGAGGGCTGGAAATCTTTCACGGAGATGCCCCGACCCCGGGGAATGGTCTCCACTAGGAAGGGAAGGCAGGAGGACCGGCTGTCTCTCATTCCCTCTGCCCTGTCCAGGGACCGTGCGTGCTCTCAGCCACCTGCCAGCTGAGGACTCCGTTCCACTGAAAGGCAACCCTCGCCGCCCTCACCAGGGCAGGCATGGCAGGTCATCCAGAGAGAAGAGGTTTCTCGACCCCTCTCAGAACCCAGTGCATGCAAGCGGGAAAACTCGTTTCAGTTGAGATCAGACGCATTTGGGGGCACAGCCGTAGACGGGTGGGGAAGCCATTCCAAACCACCAGAACGGAGGCTCTTCCCATCACCCCTCTGGGGCCCAGGGCAGCACCACTGGGGGCAGTGCCAGTGGGGGCACTTCTTTTCTTCCGCCTCACTTTGTTCTGGACCCTAGCCTAGAACTCTCTCCCCTCCTCATCCTCCGCTCCGCACAGTCCTCCCCAGCCCTGCCCAGTCCGCGAGGGCCTCCTGGCTGCGGCCACTTCGTCCCTTCTTCAGCAGCTCAGCTGTGACTAGGGAAAGCTCATCACTTTAACAGGTGACCACCATGGCTAGCTTTTTCTTTCCTCTGGCAGCTTCCTTTGAATTCGCTACTCTATTTTCTTACATTTCTTCTCCTCTCTGTGCTTTTGCCCGTCTCTTTTGGTCTCTCCTCCATCAGTGTGTGTCTACTTCTGTTTTTTCACTTCCTTTGACCATCTCCCAAAGAAGGGTGGGAGTGGGGATAAATCTTCTTTTGGAAGTAAAAAAAAGCTGGGCTCGGTGGCTCAGCCTGTAATCCCGCACTTTGGGAGGCTGAGGTGAGGGAATTGCCTGAGCTTGTGGGTTCGAGACCCGCCTGGGCAACCTGGCGAGACCTCATCTCTATAGTAAAATCAAAAAATCAGCCGGGCATGGTAGCGCGCGCCTGTAGTTCCGGCTACTCGGAAGGCTGAGGCGGAAGGATCGCCGGAGCCCAGCGGCTCGAGGCTGCGAGGGCCGGGAGCGGCCACCGCACTCCAGTCTGGGCGACGGAGTGAGACTCCAACTCAAAAAAAAAGAAGTAAAAAAAAGAAAACTCAAAAGAAGAGAAAGCCCTTCCTCCTCCACCACCACATGACAAAAATAAAACCCTCGCTTGGCCCCTCGCTACTTTTTGAGGTGACTATATTAAATCTCTGCCGTCTCTGCCCATTTGGGGGCATCTGGGGACTCCCCGACACTTTGGAGGGAAGCACAGGTACTGGCCAGGGTGTGGGAAGCCTGGCTCATCTGTCTTCTCCCCAGCCAGGCATGGCCTGAAGGAAGGAGGGCTCACACACGCCAGCCCTGCGTTGTCTGCTCCTGACTGAGGGACCCTTCCTGACCTCCAAGCTCACCTCTGCCCCAGTGGGACGAGAAGATGCGCATTTTGGGTATTGAGGCTTTTGATAGAGCATCACCCTGTTAAGTTCCCATGTTCTACCTGAAGTAAAGCTGGCCCTGTCTCTGGAGAGTGAATTACCCTTTAGACAGATGGGAAAAGAGAGCCCACAGTCTCCGATCTGCAGCCAAATCTCAGGTGTTGGAAAGAAAGAATGCTCGCCGTTTTTAAGGTGCTTTCCTATCTGTCTCTCTTTTGTTCCTGCAACAGCATGTGAAATAGGTACAAGAAGCTTGGCTGCCTCAGTTTCTCCAGTGAGGCCAGAGGTGGCCGCTTTCTTCAGGGCCCATGTTCTGTCCAAGACTGCAGCTGCCCACGGACCCTGGAAGAGCTGCCAATCACCAGAAAGCGCGAGCTTTCTCCCGGCAGGTGAAGTCCTCACCGCCCTGAGAAGACATGCTGGCCACCCTCAGGTGCAGAGTGCGGCCCAGGTTCTGCCACGGCCTGAAGTCACTCTCCCTGTGGCCCTGTCCCCTCATGTTGCTTTGCTCCCAACCAATCCCAAAGTGCGCAGATGCGGAAACACGTTTACATCCACAAAAACAGACAACAGGGAGAGAGAAACACACATCTGGTCAGTGGGGTTAACTTTCCGGGGAAAAAGCCAACTAAAGCACAGACCGTGCTACGTTCTCAGCAGCAAGTAAAAGTCATGTCCGTTTACCGAAGGGGAAATGTCAGAAGGCGGAAACGTCTTGCCCAGGGTCCCACAGCCACGGACAAGCGCAGAGCCGTGTCGAGAGCAGGTCAGCTTGGTCCCCCGCCCCGGCTGGCTCCGCGCCACGGCAGGGAAGGGCAGTGCCGTCCCGACAGATGCATCCCATGCGAGAAGATCCTTGAGGTTGAACTTTACGGTTTGGGGGAGGGGGCGATCTTGCAAACAGCGACGTTCTGTCCTAACAGTGTTTAGCCCAGGTTTGGGTGTTTTGTTTTGGGTTAGTCTTTGTGTCTTTTGGTTTTTGCTTTGGATGAATTCAAGGGGGAGGGCATGGTAGGATCATTTTCATGCATAGAAAATGAGACTTTAGTCTTTGGAGCACCTGCTGCGTGCTGGTTGCTAGAACATGCTACCACCTGCCTGGTCTTCGGAAGCACAAGAACCCCGTGAAGTGGGCGTGGGACTTGTTCCATGGAAAACCAAGTCGCCAGCACTCGGTGCGTTTTCTTGCCCAGGTCCCACTGCTCGTGTGTGACAGCCTGGCTGGGGACTGACATCTGCCCCCCTGGTCCACCACAGCACACGACGCACAGCAGACAGGGTGTCTTGGCTGTTCTACAGCTGCAGGTGGGCCTCAACCCCACCGCCAGGTGCTCCTGAAGCCCCAGACCTCCCCACACTCACCAGCCCCGGGGTGTCTTCCCCTGGACTGTGAACTCGCGTGGCGAGGTCTGCAAACGCTTCACGGGCGAGTGCATCGCCTGTAGCCCAGGCCTGCCATGGCAGGGCTCGGCGTGCCCTTGAAGCATGGAGGACGGCAGCCCTCCGCCATCCAGCAGCCCTGGGTGTCCTCCTCTAGACCATGAGAGACCGGGAGCTCCAGGAAGGACAGGGTGGAAAGTTCGCCAAATCCCAGAAACCAGAAGCACAACCTCTCCCTTGGAGCGCATGACAGCAGTCACCTAGGAGCCAGATTTTAAGAGCTTTTTTTTCCCATCAGGAAGTGAACGCGTGGGAACTTCTCACCCAAGAGATGTGTCGGGCTGACCTGGCCACGGACCCAGAAAGGGTCATGACCCACTCCTGCAGGGCCGAGCCACGTGGACGTTAATGGAAGCCAGAGTGGGGCCTGTGTCAATAATGTGTTGTGGGATCCGGGTTGGGGCACCGTGATTGACAGAAAACACAAAGTGGCCTCCAAAAGAGAGCGTGTGAGTCATGTGACTGCAGAAGCCCGGAGCCGCTTTCGTCCGCTTGATCAGCAACGGAGCGCCTCTTCTCCGTGACTCTCCGGCTCCGTCCTCGCCTCCAGGCTCAGGTCACTCTGAGACGCCTTCGCCTAGAGGAGCCAAGTGGCCGTGGCCAGCCGGGGCCTCACCCCACATGGCATGGCCCATGGGAAGACACAGAGCCTGTGTCCAAGAATTCACGGTAATTGGAAAGTTCACTCTGATTGGGCCCTGGGGTCACATGCTCATGCGTGAGCCAGCAGAGGGACCACGGACACTGAACGTGGGACCAGCTCTCGTGAGCGCCTCGTGGGTTCCCATGGGACAAGGAGCAGACACGCCCTGGCGGAGTGGAAAGCTCTGCGTCGATGGCTCTTACTGTTTTGAGATTCTGATAAGTCTATGAAATGCTCATTCCAATGCACTTCCTCCCAGTTTCTCCACGTAAGTCCTACCCGTCCATTGGGGTACAGTTCAGGCATCCCCCTGCTAAGAAGCCCTCTTCAACTGCCACGAAGTGACGCCTAATTATGAGCCATCACACATCAGTTATCTCCACATGGCTGTGTCTTGCTTCACCAGAAACAGGATGCCCCTAATGAGGATTCCGTTCACCTCGGCCCCTGCCCAGGCCCTCCTCACAGAGGGGTCTTTTGGATCACCAGGGCACCGGCCTACACTGCTGGGTGAGCTGCTGCCTGTCCAGGAAGAGCCTACCACGGGTTCTTCTTCCTTTTGGCTTTATCACTGTCTGCGGGGGCCCAGGACCTGCAAGGTCCCTGAAATACCGGAAGCACTGCACCCACACTGCCAAACACTGAGCTGGGGACAGAGCGTGCAGTGTAGGTCTCAGGACCAGCCTTGGCATCAGGGTCGACCTTTCTTCTCATCTCCTGTGGCCTTGCAGGGCTGGAGCTGCATGCTTATACTTGCTGTGCACCTCTGCTGTTACAGTGGCCATGGCTGTCCACCCAAGATGCCTCCCTTGTGGGGAGCCGGCAGTGCCTCTGTAACACGGTAACCCCATATCTGAGAGGGCTTGCAGTTTATTAAAACTTATGGGATTATTTGCTTTTCTCTTTTCAGCAGGTTTGAGCTCCTTGTAGATCCTAGATGTTAGGCCTTTGTCAGACATAAAGTTGGCGAATACTTTTTCCCAGTCTGTGGGCTGTCTCCCTGCTCTCTTGATGGTTTCTTTGGCTTTGCAGAAACTTGTCAGCTTGATGAGGTCCCACTTGTCTATCTTATCTCTTATGGCCCATGTGTTTCGGGTTTTGCTCAGCAATTGAATGCCAGTTCCAACTTCCATAAGGGTGTGTCCTGCATTTTCTAAAGTTCTTATGGTTTGAGGTCAGTGTGGCGATACCTAAAAGCTCTAAAAATCGACCTTCCATATGACCCCGCAATCCCCCTACTGGGAATATACCCTGAAGAACTCAAATCACTCTATAAAAAAAGATACCTGCACACGTATGTTTATCGCAGCATTGTTCACAAGAGCAAGATCATGGAACCAACCATGCTGTCCATCAAAAGAGGACTTGATTTTTAAAAATGTGGTACAGATACATGATGGAATACTATGCAGCCATAAAAAAGAATAAAATCATGAGTTTTGCAGCAACCTGGACGGAATTGGATTTTATAATACTGGATGACCTCTCAGAGACTCAAAGATCTGAGTATCACATGTTCTCACTCATAAGTGGACCTTGAACAACTATCGTAATACTATAAGAAAAGGATTGACAGTGGTGGGAAACTATGGGGGGGCAGGGAGGGGGAGGGAGGTGGGATTAACGGTAGTCAACATTTGTCTGGGGACGGGGGCACACCTCATCAACAAGGGTCCCTGCACGATGCATATTTGTGTACCTGACCCTTAACTGTACCCCACAATTTTAAAATAAAAATATGTTAAAATTTTTTAAAAAAAAACTTATGGGAGACACCAATGACAGCAGGTCAGTGAAGAATCCGTCCCTGAGGGCAGCATAGCAAGCAGTTTTATCATCAAAGCAATCAAGCTAATCAGTCCATTCCTATACGGTGTTTGCAATGACACTGATTAGGAGTGATGACTGCATTGTTTTCAGCCTTGCCCGGCCACCTGCCGCCCATGACTGGGAATACACACACCCTTCAGGAACCAGCCTTGGCCAGAGGCTGCTTCCTAGGGGAGGGGGCAGGAAGAAGCCAGGTCTCCGGGAAAACAGTCTATGTCTGGGCGATACCTCACAGCCTTGAGTGTGTGCAGTAAGACCTCCCCCAGTGCCAGCCAGCACTACTGAGGACTGCCCCGAGCTCAGAATGGCATTCTCACAGCATCCCGGAGGAGAAAGGGGCAGTTTCCACCTGACGGCGAGGGCACGGAGGCCTTCCCGTGGGTTCACACCTGGTCCGGGCAACCCAGAGACTGCGGCCAGCGTCTCAGCTCTCCACGTGAGACTCCAGGCTTTCTCGTCAACCCACAGCTTCTCCTGCCTTGCGTTCTCGCTGACCTCCTCGCTGACTGACCTCAGCAGAAGTCAGAAGCCAAACCGCCGGTGCACACCCAGGGCCAGGAAGTCGTTCCCCAGCCGAGCCGCTGTGGGGGCATCCATGGCCTGATAGAGTACCACTGCAGGCGACAGTGACGACAGTGATGCCGCCTCGTCTCTCTGACCTGCCGCTGCAAGTCCTGTGCCACTGCACAGCCCAGCCCTCACAGCAGGCTTTCTGGGCATGTCCCTTCACCGGCCTCTCGTGGATGGCCCCCGGGGCTACTCAACCCTTTCCTGGCAAACTCCTTGAGGACAAGGGACTCATTCCCACCTTTCCTGCCCATGGCGCCTGCCTTGGACCGTGTAGAACCTTGCTACTGTAACGATCAAAGGAGAGAATCTCGGCAGACTTGCAGCCCAAAGCACATCGGTGACGGGCGCCTCTCTGCCGTGGGCGTCCTCCGCCTGGCTGGCCCTCCGGCACACAGGAGACAGCGCGCCCTGGGCAGAGGGCTCAGGGCATCCGCCGACGCGTCGCAGGCCACGCCTGGATGCTGACGCGAGGAACTGCAGCAGCTCTTCCAGCCCGGCCAAGGAACCCCGGCGCTCTGTAGCCCTGGCCAATCGTCTGCCAACGCCTGTGGCTGAGGAGCTCTGGGGAAGCCAGCAGTGGGCCCGCTTCATTATCCGTGGGCCAGGCGAGCGCTCCCGGCAGGCCTGGCTCCCCGCAGCCCGGAGGGAGGAGGCTAGCCTGGGTGTGTTCATAAGGACAGACTCTCCAGCCCAGCAGGAACCATGCTGGCACAGTTCAAAGCTCCAGAGCACACTGGGCAAAATGCCGTTTTCCCTCTAAATTGAATCAGCTGCTCTAAGATTCCAACCCGCTCCTCTTCTCTCCCTCCCCACCCGACATCACAGGGGCACACTTTCTGACCCAGCTGCTGGCTTCTGGGTGCTGCCCTAAAAGGACTGGATTTCTTTAGGTTCATCAGTCAAAGAGGACACCAATACGAAGGACTCCCACTAACTGAAGAAGGGGCAGCTCAAGTATCAGAAAGGGAAAGGTCTGCAACGGATTCAAACATGCTGAGTACATGAAATCCATGAGTTTAAAAACACCCATATCTAATGTAGGGTATATGGGAACCTTCTGGGCTGTCTTCCAACTTTTCTGTAAATCTAAAGCTATTCTAAAATGAAAAGTCAGTTGATTGATTTATTTACTGGAGGCAGGGTCTCGCTCTATCACCCAGGCTGGAGTGCTGTGGTATGTGATCCTGGCTCACTGCAACCTCAAACTCCTGGGTTCAAGGATTCTCCTGTCTCAACCTCACAAGTAGCTAGGACTACAGGCATGCACCACCATGCCCAGATATTTTTATTTTATTTTATCTTTGTAGAGATGAGGTCTCACGGTGTGACTTAAGTTGGTCTCAAACTCCTGGCCTCACAGGATCCTCCTGCCTCAGCCTCCCAAAGCACTGAGATTACAAGCGTGAGCCTCTGCACCTGAAGAATAAGAGGTAGTGACGTAAGCTCTCAAGCTAAGTGAATAATAAAGTATCAGCACTAAGAAGCCCCGAATCTAAGCAACTTTCTTCATGCTAACTCATACTATGCATGTAATTAGATCTCATCTCTGACTCTGAAACATGTCCCAGTGCAGAAAACGGAACTTTTTTCGAAGCTATGTGTGACGCCTCAGAGCCCCTAAAGAGACTGATGCTGTAATGCTGTGTTTTTGCCTACTGTTTCCTTCTATCTCCCTCAATAGTACATTTTGGTGTTGGTTAAGATTTTTGTAAGTTTGCAATATTTATACACACACACACACACACACACACACACACACATCATTGATCCCCAGAGGAGGTTGCTAGGGCATCAATTCATTTTTCTAAAAACACTGGTAAAGGGCAAGAATCAAACATTTTTCTGCCTTTCCTGCACAAATTATATTTTAGAGTAACTAGCATTTGGTAAGGGAAGTCTTTTATATTTTAAAAAAATCTCTAGCTGGTAAATGAAAAATAATTGGAAGAATTTTCTTTTTTTATTTTATTTTTTCAGATTAAAAATGCAGCTTATTTAAAAGTAAATTAGAGAGAGAAAGAGAAGGAAGACGGAAGATTCACCTCCCTGAGGTGGGGGAGGGGGGCCAAAACCAGGTGGAAGAATTTCAAAAGAATTATTTTACAACCCATCATGACATAAGGAGGAGCTAGGTTACGATTATCAGTGGGCGTCAAGGTCAGTAGGTGAACCGTTGACAAGGAGCATTGCAAAAGGTGGTTCAGGCTATTCCCACTGAGCCCTGGATCCACCATCAGTAAGGCAGGAGAGCCAGATGCTATATGCCCCAATGTGTGCAGAAGGAAATACCCAGTCCTGCATCACCACCTTCCCAAAGAGTGAGGACTGAGCCCAGTCAAACCCTTAGATCTGACTGTGATTTCACAAGACATATAGGAGCCAAAATAGCATCTTGAAGAACACCAGGATGAAGCACTGAGCCAAATCCTGAGCATTGAAATACTACAAGACTCATGAGCAAGTTTCTTAAACAAAGAGACAAGAAAAGGGAGCAGGGAAGACTCAACAAGATTTAAGGGACAAAGTGAGCAAATGTAGTACATCTCGTCTCTTTGCACACTCGCTTTTGGAGCTACCCTGCCAGAAAGGCCACCTGGATAGGCACTGACTCCCCCAAGAGGGAGGGGGCCCTGCTGAGCCCAGTCACCCCCACTCCACCTCCATCCCTCCCAGGCATGAGTGAAGACTTCTTAGACCTTCCAGCTACCAGCTGAATATACCAGTCAAAGCTACATGGAGCAGAAGAGTCACCCTGCTGAGCCCTGTCCAAACTCCTGACCCTCAGATCATGAGCATAATAAAATGAGTGTTGCTTTTAGCCACTAAGATGGGTGGTTTCTTATGCAACACTGGATAATTGGAACATGTGGTGTTCATTGAACACATGACACAGGGATGGTAACTCCTCACTCAAGCCCAGCCTAGGGGCAGCGTGGCTGTGTGCACAGAGCCAGCCTGTCTGGCTCTACGTAGTGACCAAGTGGCTGGACTGGGAAAGGGGACTTGCAGACCAGGAACAGGGCAAGAGCAATGAGCCCACTTGGTTACTGAACCAGGATCCTTGCTTCCCAGACACTGAGTCCTGAGCCCTGATGCAAGAAGCCACAGATGTCAGGCAGGGTTTCTGTCATTCGCCTCTCTGCCAGGAAGACTGGGGATAAGGAAAACTCCAGAGAAGGGAAAACAGAGGAAAGAATGTCAGACTTGGAGCCGGCACCGCTGGGCGCCTGGGGGCAAAGTGAACTGATGTTCCCCTTCTGACAACAACAATGACTACCACTGCGAAAACAAGACAAAGCAACAACAACAAAATCGGCACAAGCACTAATGTGAGTCCTCATTCTCACAGCAAATCTAAGACATGGGAGTCCCTACTTGCACTTAGCAAAGACGGAGGAGCTGAGGACCACTCTCTGAGGGGCAGAACAAGGGCTGGAGGTCATGGGCACCCGGAGCGCAGCCACTGGACCTGAAAGCTCCGTCACTGCCGGCCCCACCATCCCCACCACAGCCTGCTCGACCGAAAGACAGTGTTAGTAAGACTGCCCTGTAGGGCTGGCGTGAGGATGACCCGTCCTCACACTCAAGCGGCAGGCACAGCACAGGCTGCCAGGAGATGTTGACCCTTTCTTAGACGCTCAGATGAAAATCTCCCCCCACTTCCAGATTGTATTTTGCAATTTAGAAAAAAGGGAAATGAATAATACGTCTTATTAATTTTGTTTTTAACTTAGAAAAGGCTAAGGGGTTAGTAAAACCCAGATTGCCGTAAGCAGCCTCGACCCCGAACGGCGGTGCACTCAGCAGAGCCCCTTTGTGGGGCTCGGGCTGCGGGGCCGGCAGGAGTGAGGGCCAGCGGGGCTCTGGGCTCAGAGAGGGCTGGTTTGGAAGCCCGGCTCCACCCCTTCCGCGCTGTGAGACGAAGGCAGCTCCCTGCGTGACCTTGGGCCTCGTGGTCCCCACCTGTAAGTACCGTGACCAGGGTCTCTCTTGAAAAGTAGTTGCGAGGGTTCAATGAAATAAAACGCGAGGCTGTAGCAGGTGATCATTGAAGAGTGGCATCACCGTTGTCACTGTCATCGTCCCTTCTGCAGGAAGGACTCGCCAGCCCGAGGGACACAGGAAGAGCTCTCTGGGGTCTCCGTGGAGGTAAAGCAAAGGGGAAACGGCAGCCTCTGTTGACCACTTGGCTCCAGAAATAGCCGCCCTACGGGAACGACTCAACAGGGAGCAAATGTGCTTCTGTGCTCGCTGAGGTCCCGTCCTCTGGCCCACAGCTCTTGGAAGAAAGCCCCCTCCACCTGTCTAAAGAAGGCCAGCTGTGAGAATGAACAGCCAGAAAGGATGCCTGGCGAGGGGACCACGGGTATGTCCATCATTCAGCCCTTGCCACACCAGGCCTGCTTCCTGCTTTCCCTGAGGACGAAGCTTCTCAGAACAAAGAGAGGCCTGGCAGAGGGGGGCCCATACCGCCGGTCCAGTGAGGCCCAGGTCATGGACTGACCCGCAGAGGAGGGACGGAAACACGCCAGGGCTGGGCAGAGCTCCTTTTGTCTGAGAGAGAGGTCCCAGCCTGGGGAAAGCCAGCCTGGGAAACTTCCCCTGTTGTTGACAGCCCCGTGTGCCTTCCACAGAGGGACTGGAGGGGCCCTGTGGATGAGGGTGGAGACGTTGGGACCCTCCTCCTTGGTGACTCCGCACGGTGGAAGGCGGGTCTTCAAGCTGGATCGGAAAGGGAGGAGAGAGAGGCTGGTGCTTCGGGGCAGTGTGCCAGCAGGAGAAGCCCTTGGTGACCAGAGAGGGGCTGGGACAGACAAGCAGGGAGTTGAGGCGCAGCAACGGCCAGTGAGGGTGTCTAGGACTCCTCAGAGGGCGGAGACAAAACTCGCTCCTGCCTCTCCTGTGTCAGCCGTCTGTGGGGCCTACTGAACTTCCAAAGGCTTTCGTGGCAGTGGTCCTTCTGTAGAACTCAGTGGGGTGACATTTCTTATCGGGCTGCAGAGGTGCCAGGCAGAGGTGACCTGTGAGGGCCAGGAGAGGGCAAGACCCAGGGAAATATGAACGTCTTGGGGAGTCAGCCGGGTCACGGGTCTGAGGCGATCCGATTTTGATCTCAAGGGTAGGGAGACCCAGCGGACACCTCGGCGGCCCATATCATTGCGTCATGCTTTGTAGGGGAACATGAAAGCTGAACCTTTCAAACAGGCATGGATTCACATCGTGAGACGGGAATGAAAGTAGCCAAGGTCACCCGGGACACGGCTGCCAAACCCCTGGCCAAAGGGCCGAGGGCCTGCCACCAGTGATGTCTTCTTTCCCCTGAAGGGCAGTGACAGCGCCTGGGCCCCCCGACCTGGGAAGCGGAGAAGGAGCCCTGGGGCTCTGGGGAGACACAGACACTGCTCCTCATCCTTAGGATGCTACGTGAGGTGAGTAGTAGTATCCCCACTTTGCAGAGGGGGCCACAGCGGTTCAGAGACACATGTCATCCGCTAGAGCCAGGACTAGAAGGCAGGTCTGTCTAGCTCCAGAGCTGGCATTCTTTCTGCTGCATCCCTCTGTTTCAGAGGCTGAGAGTCCTCACTGCAACTACCAGCACCACCGACATCCGCCGTGATAATGATGGTTTTGATGGTGGTGTGGGTGGTTGCAGCGACGGGCCCTTGCCACCGTACCACCAGTAGCGTCAGCGTCACCAACAGCAACATCATCCCCTCCGTCCCCCTCCGAGCCATCATCGCCGCCACAACCCATGGCAAAGCCCACGCCACCCGCAATATCACAGCTGCCACCAACAGCACCACCCCGCTCCCACCAATATCACGCGTCGTGAAAACCTCCCTTGCCGCCACAACCACCGATGGCACCATCGGCTACTTGATGAAGTCAGAGGGAAGAGAGTCGAGGCGAAGCCTGAAAGGGAAGGGAAGAGCGGGTGATCAAAACAGAGCGGGGAGGACGATGACAGACCCCCAGCCTTGGACGCACACCTGCATCTCAGCCGGGCGCAACGTCAGCCAGGCCCCGGCCGGCTGAGGAACCCCATGGCCTTCGACCGGGAAGGGCTGCACGGCCCTGGAGCGGCCCGGGGGGAGACCGAGGCCGGCTCTCGTCTCCACTCACCCCCGCCCACAGGGCCTCCTCCCGCTCTTCGGCGTCTGGCCCACCTCCGGGGCCGGAGCCCACCCTCCCCAGCCCCAGCTCCGGGCTCCGTCTCGCCTCTCACACGCCGGGCCGGGTTCTGCCCCCAGGAGACCCAGTCTGGATTTGACTGGGCGCAGACGACGGGCACCAGTGAGACGGGCGAAGGGCAGAACTGGGAATGCCTGAGGGCAGGCCGGAATGAGAGCTCCCGGAAGGGCGGCGGTGGGCGGGGAGGACGGTCCCCGAGGGCAGAGGAGCCTGGAGTCTTCCCGGCTTTTCGCCAGGCCCCAGGCACTGACCGTGTGTGCTTGGACCAGCGGCTGTGCCCCCTGAGCCTCCTTCGGCCTCCCTGCCTGTGCAGTGAAGGTGACGCCCACTTCACAGGGTGATGAGGATCTATGAATGCATAAAGCTCGCTGGACACCGCAGATGCGGCCCCAGTGAATGCCTGTGGAATAAATGAACGAGCGGGTGAATGAATGACTCTGCACTCAGGGCAGGCTGGCCTGCCCACTCAGCGTCCTGACGCCTCGGGCACTGGGAACCCCCGAGGTGCCATCACTCACGGCTGGCACAGCCCCGCGGCCTGCCTGGACGACTCAGCCGGACAGTCTGGAGGCCGATTTATGTCTCCAGCCACCCAGATGATTCTCCCGTAGACGCGGGCTTCTGTTCAGCTCAGCCAGACACTGCCTTAAATTTATGCTGCCAGACTTCATTAGGGCCTGGGCTTGCCGGAACCATTAAAGGTGGGGGAGGAGCAGAGGGTGCTCTGGAAACGGAGTGTGAAATAAGGTAAAGAAAAGTTTAACAGGGCTAGAATCGAGTCTGCAAAGCACCTTATCAATAGTTGTTTTATTCCTTGTCACACCGCTTACGAAATGCCTCCTGGTTCTGACGCCTCCGTGTTCCCGCCTGTAGCCAAGCAGTTTCTATCCCATAGCCGATGGGTGCTGGGTTCCGGGTCCCCTCTAAGGGCACCGCTCCATCTGGGGCCAGGGGCTGACCAGAAGGTGAGGCCCACACGCTCCTCACCAGGCCCTCGCCACAGTGAATGACAGACACGGGCGCCCTCCCAAGCATGCAGGACCTGGCTCTCGCTCTGTGGGATGCCGGTGGGAAGCTGTCAGTCAGAAGGTGTTAGCAGAGGCACCGGGATCTTGACAGAGCCCGGGAAACAGGGAGTGGGAGGAAAGGCTTGGCTCCCCTCCCGGAGGGAGGCACGGGTCTGGCACGCAGCACTTGCCTTCCAGCCAGCGTGCCAGGCCCACGCTGGGGGAGCAGGTCGTCACCTGGCCTGCGGCCAGACTCACTGCTGAGGACTCACCTCCAGCCCATGGCTACACCCGGCAAGTGTCCATGAAGTCCTGTGCTCTGGGCCCTGGTTGGATCGGAGCCTCCTGCCAGGAGGCCTCACAGCATCCGTGCCAGCTCCATCCCAGCTCCCAGCATGAGGGCTCTGTGCCCTGGAGTGAGACCTGTCAACCCGCTGATGTCTGCACACTGGGAAGTTTGGTGAGCGGGGCTCAGCTTCCTTGAGCACGGTCACCCCCGTTGCTCAAGCTCAATGGAGGCTCAAGACTACAGGTAGAGAACCAGATGGGGCCCTCCCCCCTCCAGGCTCCATCCACCGAGGTGGCCAGCTGGGTGCAGCTCTCTGGGCTGCATGAAGAGAGATTCATGAGGTCACGAGGCCAAGCTTCCAAAAAGCAAACAAGGCACCATGAGCTCGGAGGGGAAGAGAGCCTGGGGCTGAGGCGAGGGTGCCCCAGAGGGGCTGGAGGAGGGCCAGAAAAGTCCAAAGCCCACCAGGGCTGAGGGGCACAGGGTTATCGCCACCACTTGCCTCCAGCGCTCTGAGCAGCACCCAGCCCAGCCCAAACTTCCCAACCAACCATGGACTTCCAGCCCTGTGCTGTGCTGGGCTTGTCTCCACTTGCCAGCATGGATTCACGGGATCTCATAGAACTTGGAGCCTGTGTGAGACCCACCAGGGCTGACCTGGAAGGAAGGAGCAACCTCAGGCCCTGGGACCACCCCAGGCTTCTCACTTCTCAGCTGGCCGTCTTGGGCACTGAGAGCTTTTGTGACCTTCTGGTACCCACCGTGAATTCGCTGATCAGGGAAGAGGCGTCAGGCCCTATGGCTCAGTGGCTGGCCCAAAAGTCTCATTCAGGATCCCAGGGCCAGATGTGCTGCCCTCCCAACAACCACCTGCCAGAGACGCGATACTGAACACTTGTACGTTACTGCCCCTGTTACTTGTGGTTTATGTGCCCTAACCCATGAGGTAGGTTATATCGCAAAGCCCACATTCAGATGAGGGAACTGAAGCACAGAGAGGTTAAGTGCCCCAGCCAGCATCACCCAGCTATGAAGTGGCAGAGCTGGGATTTGAACCCAAATGAGAGAGGCAGAATGGCCCCAAGGTCACTTTCCTAATTCCAGGCCCTACCACCCCAATACTCCGGCTGGCAACTGGCTGCCCTGAGGCACTATGAATTCAACTTGGGGCAAAATCGAGACGGGTCAGAGGTAGAGAGTGGGGGATACCCAAGACAGAGGTCCTTGAGGGTTCTGGCCGCCTCATGGCCTCGGCCTGGCGACTCTTCGCTCAGAGACGTCACAGGGGCTCCTCTCGGGTGGGAGCAACCTCCCTGCTGCCTCAGCCATGCCCCTACAGGGACCTCCCTGCGTCAGGGCACCCTGAGTTCCTTCCGACACACAGGAGAGACTTAAAGCTGCTGCCGGCAGACCTGCATTCGCGCCCCGCTGTCACCTCTCATTTGCTCTCAAGCAGTGACGGCCGCCGTGGACGGTCTGTGCTCCCCTTTCCGCCTGCCCAGCCGCCTTGAGACTTGGCCTTGAGGGCCTGTTCTCATGCGAGGTCCAAGAAACACGCGTGACAGCTGGCGCTCATGCTCAGGGAGCTCCAGGACAGGAAACACGGCCCGTGTGCCGCCAAAGCCCACGCTCTTTCCGCAGTATTGAGTGTGCTATGGTTACAGTGATGTTCTGCATCGCGACTTTCATCTTCCAGAACATTCTCACACTCGTCTCCCGTTTGGCTGTGTCGCTCACACCGAGTTTCCCGCCTGCACTGGAGAGAAGTTCCCCGGGGAGTAAGCTAATGAGATTCCGCATCGACATCCCTGGCCTATCATCTCATGATCCTTGTGACACCAAAGAAGGGGGAAGCCCGCCATGACTGCCTCTAGCTGACAGATGGAGAGGCCAAAGTATGAGCAGCTCAGTTGATCTGCCAACCCACGTCTTGTGGGGACCTGCTTGGGACACACAGCAACAGTAAAAACAGCAGCCACGATCATATAACGGCAGATTGAATTATGGAGCCCCCACACACCAAGGAAGACCCTAAGCACTTTGCAGACATTTCTCCATTTAGCCCTCGCAGCAGCCATAAGTGAACTGTTACTCGGTGTTACTACCCTCAAGGTAGAGATAAGGAGGCCAAGGTCAGGACTCAAAGCAGACAGATGTGGTGCCTAGTTCAGTTATTTTTGCTGCTGTTTGTACTCATTCTTTTGTTCAACCGTTCCTCTCTGCAGGCCTCCTACATTTCAGGTACAGTCTTGGGAATGCAGTGTAACTAGGGAGACCAAGCCCATGCCCCGGACCAGCTTGCAGACCAAGAGGTCATGCAATTTCCCCCTGAAAACCTGGCAGTTCTTGGGTCACGGGTTGGCCTGGGAATGGGCAGAGAGTAGAGACCTCGGCTCACCATCACCTGACTTTTTCCAGATCTCCGGCAGAATGTCTGATCAAGACTCTCTAAAAGATAAGCTGGTCCTCACTGCATGAGCTTTGTGTTTCCTTGACTGTGTCTTTTGGTTTCTTCACGACCAGCCTTGCTCTAATCTATATCCCCAAAGACAGAGAAAAATGGCACCTTTTAATGAAGAAGAAGAAGAAGATGTGAGCAAAGAAGGTGCCAAGTAGCTTACTAAATTTCAGGCTGGCATTTAAACCTACTCATGTGATTCAAGTTCATTTACTTCTCTCGAAGTTGTGTGACAAGAACATATATTTCCCTGGAAATGCAGCACACTAAAGCCACTGTAAATAAGGGCCTGAAAAGTTGCACTTTTATTTGTGTGATGATTTATGAGATTCCCCATTCTCTCCCGCTGACTGAATCCGGGGTGCTGGGCGGGGTGGGCCCTGGTGACATTCCAAACTCTAGCTGCAGAACGCGAGTTCCGAAAGCCATGCCCCGAAATCCAGCCCTGCGAATGCATCCCGTGATCCGCACCCACGGCCACGCGACGACCGCGGGAGGCTCGCTTCCTTGCCCCCAGGCGTCCTATCCTGCTCGACTCCCGTTCCGAGTGAGTGGCACCCGTATCCCCTGAGGCCACACACCGAGCCCAGGCGTCCTCCGAGACATCTCATTGTCGTGCCCCCTTGTCCTCGTCCTGTTGGCCATCTGGTCCTCAAA
The DNA here is from genome assembly GCA_027257055.1 of Cephalopachus bancanus. Lineage (NCBI taxonomy): Eukaryota > Metazoa > Chordata > Mammalia > Primates > Tarsiidae > Cephalopachus > Cephalopachus bancanus. Next base: position 1,136,461 of record JAPVLO010000428.1, on the reverse strand, counting down.
TGGCACTTGCTAGGACCCCTCAGGTGCATCCATTCCCCTCTCTCCGGCCCAAAGCCAGTTTATCCAGCAGGTCCAAGTTGTTCCCCACCAACCCTTTCTACTGTGTCTACAGTGATTTTTTTTAAAATACGACCTGACTGTAAAGGTCAAGTTTCTCGGCTCCCCCTCCAGTCTCAAGTGCTCTGCTTTCCCACTCACCCCAGACTCCCGGCTTCTGTGCTATGCGTGTGCCGTTTCCTCTTTGTAGAAACTACTTTTCCCGTCTTCTTTGCCTAATGACAAGTATTCAAACTTCAAGGCTCAGCACAGGCATCAACCCTTCCTGGAAGTCTTCCAGGACGACCATCTGGGATTGGTCAGGCACTCCTGGACTGCAACTACATCTCTATCGTAAGATCCATCACACTGTAAGAGAAATATGTCTGCCTAGTTCTCTGTCATCTGAACTGTGAGGTTCCGGGGAAAAGAAACCATTTTTCTCTTTTTGGCATCTTCAAAGGCTAATACAATGCTTAATCAGTAGGATAAGTCAATCAATGCTTACCAAATCTACGCTTATCAATAGATGAATGAATGAAGAAATGAACAAATGGGTTACTCATGTCTATTCTTCTCTCCAGACTTCTCCCATCTGTTCCAGAGATCAACGCTAGATTACAAAATTAACAGACTTTAGCCCTCTGTCATCTTGGTTTGCTTCTGATCATTCCGTGAAAAAGAAGTTTCCATAGTTCCACAATATGGTGTAATGTGTTTCAAACGTTTCATTATGGTTTATTTTCCCTACTTCTCCCCATGGAGTTCATGCTCAGGGGAAGCCCACATTACAGATGAGGGAACTGAAGCACAGAGAGGTTAAGTGCCCCACCCAGCATCACCAGCTGTGAAGTGGCAGAGCTGGGATTTGAACCCAAATGTGAGAGACAGAATTAGGAGAGGACCCAAAGTCACTCTCCTAATTTCAGGTCATACCATCCCAATACTCCAGCTGACAACTCGCTGCCCTTAGGCACTATGAATTCAACTTGGGGCAAAATCAAGATGAGTCAGAGGTAAAGAGTGTGGGAAACCCAAGACATTTTAAATCATAACTTGAAACACATGCACACAAAACACAATATCACAAAACAATATTTAATCATATAGCATGTGCTGGGGTCCAGCCCCTGCAAGTTTTGGAGAGTCCCTTGGAAGATGTGGCGGCATCGGCGAATCTGTAGGGACAGATATTAAAAGAAAGAAAGAGAAAAAGGGGGAGAAAGAAAGAGACTGGACTCTGTCTAGTACAGAAGCCGATTCTGTAGTAGGGATAGATATTAAAAGAAAGAAGAGAAAGAAAAAAAGTGGACAACTGTTCAGTGAAATGAGCAGAAGCCACTTATTGAAGGTTACAGCAGGGATTTATCCCCAGATTTTACACAAGCAGTCTCACAAGTCTTTCACGTGAACACAAGGCCAGGTGCAGGAGGGGCATCCCCCACCCACCAGATGCTTAGGTGTGAGGAGGGACAAACCCCAAGATTGTCTTACTGTTCCCTTTGCTAGTTAACGCTCTTCAAAAGCAGTGCAACAATCCCTACCAGCCTAATGATGTTCTGATAATAACTTCTAGAGCTCACACAAAACCCATGATGACTAACTTAAACTTTATTACCTTTCTATTCTATGCTAATACTACTTACTCAATACTACGGAAGCTCTTAATTATAGCTTAAGCCAATTCCTAAAGAATGTGGCCCAGTCCAAAGATCACACTGGGCCCTACAGGATGTGGCCCAGTCCAAGGTTCAGGGTGGGCCACCTTTTGAAACAATAGACTACAATCTCTTAACAAAATGGCTATTCTAAAGTCCTATATATCTATCCTAATTTCTATGAAAGTTTCTAATTCCTAATCCTAATATATAAGGCTGATCAGCAGCAGCAAAGCTTCTAAAACCCAAATATAAACTGTAAGTGTACTAAGGCCAAAACCTAGATAGTAGAAAATGGAGACAATGAAATTTTTAAAGTTAACTATATTCTTATTAAACCTAAAAATATTATGATTGATTATGCTTGAACTAACATGATTCCTTGACGTAGCATGACCTATTCTACAATACCTTCTATGAATAAAATAAATTCAATTTCTATAATAGGTAGAAAAAAGACCTTACACTAACTGTAGCTAAAGCCAGCCTAAAAGAATGCAGCCCAGTCCAAAGTACGCGCTGGGCTCTCAGGAATGTGGCCCAGCCCAAACTCTGTGCTGGGCCACTCTTGATAATCATCTATACTATTGAAAAGCTGAAAACAGCTCTCCATAAGTATATACTAATTCTACAAATATTCTTTTAAATCTTATAAAGAAGCTTGTACCGTATAAAAGGCTCCCAAATGTGACCTGAATTTGAATTATATCTAATACCTAAGCCGAAACCACAGTTTATGGGAATCAGGAACAATGGGTTTCTAGAGTGAGCTACGCCCGTCACAGTCACAGAGCCTTCAGCTTAGACCAGCAGAGTTCCTTTAGGTTGTTTGTGCTGCATGGCAAAAGGGGGAGGAAAATGGGGTCTACGGCTCCCGAACACGTCCCAGTGGTCTCGGGGTCCACGGCCCTCCCTGATCCCTAACGCTCAGTGGGCCTCTGTGGCCGGCTCCCAACAAACATGCAATGCATTTAATATTTTTTATTGTTGTCCACTATATTCAATTTTATTTTGTTCTATTTGACATCACCTTTAATGTGCTGGTTCCAAAGCAGCAGATTGATTTCACTGCCCACTATTTATGAACACAATTTAAAAAACAACACTGGAGAGTAGAGTTCTAAAGATTTTTGACTCCAAACTTCTCTAAAGTGTAAGGTCACAATCATCTATTCGAGCTTTGGAAACATTTCAAATAAACTTATAAAAGTGTGGGTTTGAGCAGCATCATTTCTTAATGAATTTTCAAGAAAAAATTAGTTTCACAATGTGTCATAAATAATAAAATATGTTGATTTGTTTTTGTTGCTTGTTTTTTGAGTTGGAGTCTCACTCTGTTGCTTAGGCTGGATTCCAGTGGCACGCTCATGGCTACTGCAGCCTTGACCTCCTGGGCTTAGGTGGTCCTTCCACCTTGGCCCAGAACTACAGGCATGGGCCACCATGCCCAGTTAATTTTTTGATTTAGCGTAGAGATGAGGTTTTGTCAAGTTGTCCAGGCTGGTATCGGACCCCTGGGCTCAGGCAATCCGCCTGCCTCCACCCAAAGTGCTGGGATTTCAGGCATGAGCCACCATGCCCAGCCTGTTTTTTCACTCTATAAAGCAGTTAGACATAAGCCCATTACATTTCAGAGGACAGCTACAAAAAGTGATGGTCCCGGGTATCTACCTCTTATACTGCTCCTTCATGGAGATTCCACTTTCCATCTTTTGCATGATCATTCCTTCTCATCCTAAGGTTAAAGGACAAGTCATGGAAGCCCTGCCTAAAGTAATGTCTGTGGTATGCTGAGGAGCATAGCTGCCACCCATAAAACCCTTATTCAATCTTATTATTCCTGTTTCCTTTTCCTAAGTTCTTTCTATAATGATATATTGGACAATAATGGTCAAATATCATGGGACACTTTTTGACATGACCCATTCACCCTTCAGTATTTCATCACAATGACTAGCATGCAATCAGCATTACTAAACTGAGCGTGGTGGCACACGCCTGCAGTCCCAGCTACTCAGGAAAATGAGGCAGGAGTATTGCTTGATCCCAAGAATTCAAGACCAGCTTGGGCAACGTAACAAGATCTCGTTTCTAAAAAAAATTTTAATTAAAAAAATCAGCTGGACATGGTGTCACCTGCCGATAGTTCCAGTTACACGGGGGCAGGAGTATCACTTGAACCCAGGAAATCGAGGCTACAGTGAGCTACGATTGCACCACGGCATTCCAGCCTGTGCAACAGAGTGAGAGCCTATCTCTAAAAAAATTAATCATAATAAAAACAAATAAAACAAGACATTACAGAACATGAGGGCAAGTGGGGAAAATAAGCCATAATGCAAAAGAGTCAACAGAAACAAGTTTCAGGATGAACTGAGCAGACAGTCTTAAAACAACGAATGTATCATACTTAGGAACACACACAAAAAATTAACATGGTGAATAAACATTTGTAGGATGCAGTTAAAGTGGTGTTTCTAGAGAAATTTAAAGTTAAAAATGCTTTTATTAGAAAAGAAGACCAGACGCAATGGTTTACACCTGTAACCCTAGGACTTTGGAAGGCCAAGGCAGGAGGATCGCTTGAGACTAGGAGCTCAAGATAGACCTGGACAACATAGCAAGACCCCCTCGCTCCAAAAAAAAATTAGCCAGGCTTGACCGCATATGCCTGTAGTTCTAGTTACTCAGAAAGCTAAGGCAGGAGTACAGTGCAGATACTACAGACATCAAAAGGAAAATAATAGAACAGTATAAACAACTGTATGCCAATAAATTTGACAAGTTTAATGAGATAGACATATTCCTTAAAAAACACAAATTGCCAAAGTTGACGACAAAGACAGAAAATCGGGATAGCCCCATTGTAAGTATGATCCATTTCTGGGTAACAAAAGTTATCTAAAATATAGGAGCTTAAAACAATAAACACTTATTATCTTATAAATGTCTGGGGTTAAGGAAGCCAGGTATGGCCCAACTGGGTCATTCTATAAGAAGGTCTTTTGCAAGGTTGCAGTCAAGTTGTCAATCAGGGCTGCAGTCGTCCCAAGGCTTGACTGGGCTAGAAAATCCACTTCTAATAACATTCACACTTTTGTGGGCAGGCCTCAGTTCCTTGCTGGCTGTTGGCAAGAAACCTCTATTCCTTGCTGCATGAACTCTCCACAAGCTATCTGGATAGCCTCAGAACACAACTCCAGCTTTTGCCAAAATTAATTATCCAAGAAAGAGCCATATCTGTAAGCTGCATTCCCCTGTGCTATACTCATAAATGAAGTATCATTAACTCTCCTTATGCCACTGGTCACCAAGATAAAACCAGGTACAATATTGGAGGGGACTGCATGACTACACAAGGTTGTTCTGCCAGGAGGTAGGAGCCATTGATGTACATCTTGAAGATTGACTACGACATCCATATCTATTAAAGAAATTTAATTCATAGTCAAAAACCACCCCCCAAAAGAACTCCAGACTCATATAATTTTACTGATGATTTTTTTCTAAACATTAAGAAAAATATTCCAGAAAATACATATGGTAATAATATATGTCAACTCATTTTATCATGCCAAAATAACTCTGATACAAAACCCTGACAAAGACGTTACAAGAAAGAAAAATTAAAGACTTAGCAGCTCCCTCATGAACAAACACACAAAAAAATCCTTAACAAAATATTAATTAACAATACATAAATTAAGTTAACCAAGTGGAGTTAATCCCAGGAATGACAGACCAGTTCAACATTCAAAACTCAATTAATATAATTCAATACATTAACAGAATAAATAAGAAGCCCTGTCTGATCATCTTCACGGTTACCGAAAAAAAGCATTTGAAAAAAATTTCAACACTTACTCAAGAAAAGAACTCTCAGCAAACTAGGGATTAAAGAAAAATCCTTCAGTCTTATGAAGGACATCTATTAAAATGCTACAGCTAAAATCATACTTAATGGTGAAATATTGACCACTTTCTCTGCAAGGATGTCTGCTCTCGTTACTTCGGTTTGATATTTTTTCTAGAGGTTCTAACCAATGCAATAAGGCAATAAGAAGAAATGAAAAGGCATAAAGATTGGGGAGAAAAGTTGTAAAACTCTCCTTATTTTCAGATGACTGATTTTTACAAGGAAATCCTGAGGAATCTGAAAAAAAGTAATAGGTTAAAAAATGTATTAAGGTCATAGAGTACAATGTCAATAATCAAAATCAATTTTATTTCTATATATTGGTGGCAAGGCATTTTAAAATGAATTTGACAAAAAAGAACATTTACAAGGAAGTTTTACAAATCCAGACACAGGAATAAATATAACAAAGGCCATGCAAAACTTCTACACTTAAAACTATAAAACAATGATGGACAAAATTAAAATCTAAATAAATGGCAGAATATATAAAGTTCATTCTTGGTAGGAGTCAATATTGTTATGATGTCAGGTCTCCCAAATTAATCAATAGATTCAATCAAAATTTCAACAGGCATCTTCATAGAAATTGATACCTTTACTTCAAAATGTATTGGCAATGCAAATAGACCTAGAGTAATGAAATCAGTCATGAAACAAAAGAACAAAGCTGAATAACTCACAACTTCTCATTTCAAGACTTAGTATAAAGTTACAGTAATCAAGACAGTCTGGTATTTACACAAGGCTAGATTAATTAAATTGAATGAATTAAAAGCCTAGATGTAGACTTACACATATATAGTCAATTGACTTTTGACAAAGATGCCAAGAAGATTTTACGGAAAAGTATTTTTAAAAATTAGTGCTGGGAAGCCGGGCTCGGTGGCTCAGCCTGTAATCCCGCGCCTTTGGGAGGCTGAGGTGAGTGGATGGCCTGAGGCCGTGGGTTTGAGACCCGCCTGGGCAGGTGAGACCTCATCTCTACAATAAATCAAAAAATTAGCTGGGTGTGGGAGTGCGTGCCTGTAATTCCGGCTACTCGGAAGGCTGATGCAGAAGGATCGCCGGAGCCCAGCAGGTCGAGGTTGCGGTGACCGGGAGTGGCCACTGCACTCCAATCTGGGCGACAGAGTAAGACCCCAACTCAAAAAAAAAAAAAATAGTGCTGGGAATTAGGGATTAAGATGGCTGATGTGAAGCAGCTATAGTGAGTTTTTTCTTTGAAGTAAACCAAGATAGAGTTTCCTCAGCACCCAGAAAGACCAGCAGCATGCCCCATGACTTTTCAAAGAGGCAATCATAACCACAGAGTGCAAAGAGAAAAATCCATTGACCTGGGTTAAAACCAGCCAGTCTCTCACCTGCATCACCACAGTTCACTGGCAGCCTCCAGAAACAATGGGGAAGGTGAATTAGGGGAATTCAGGAGTTTTGTACTCCCAGGGCGAACCTGGGTGGCCCTCTAAGCCTTGCAGGACTCTAGTCCCTCATTGAAAAGTGCTTTATCCACAGCTGTGCTCTGCCACAGCCCACGCAGAGCCATACAGGAAGAAAGCAAGCCTTGAGCAGTGCCGGCTGCCATTTCCCAGGAACTCAACCCTTGCGGGCAGCATGACTTCTTTCTAGCTAACCTGCAAAGGGGCTGGCCCCAAGGACAAACTCTGCAGCTGCAGACCGTTCCTGGCTGAGGCAGGTTGCCTGAGGACATCTGAGGCCCTGAGACCAGCTGCACTGTGACATTCACAAGGCAAACTGCCTGAGTTCAAGGCGGGAAGCCTGGTAGGACTCACTACCACAGCCACCTCTCACTCCTCGTGCAAACTCTTCTGTGCCCACCCTGCACAGCATTACTCCAGTGGCCTTGGACTCCCTCCTAACTCCCAGTGGGATAGCAAAGAGTGCAGTCTTGTGGGGTGCTCAAGCTTCTTAACACCCTATTCCTCTTGAAAGCTAAAACAGACAGAGAACTTGGGCAGCACCCGAAGTCTCAGCCTCTGCCAAGGTTGGCTAGGCATTTCCTTGGAGCAACACACACCAAGGAAGAAGTTCATGGCCACATCGCAGCTGGCTTTCTCCTACATTGTAGCCCACCACGATGGATATAGTATCTCAGCTTTGGGTAATGCCGGATCCAAAACACTGGAAACATCACTTTCCAAGCCACAACAGCCACTCAAGATTCCATGAGCACAGGACTGCCACAGCTGGCAATTAAGAAACTCACCACACCCAGGCTATATATACCCATGGGAGCTTTACAGTGCCTAAATCAGCTCCTTGCCAACCCCTCCTATCAGAAGAAATGTTCTACTGAAATAAAAATAAACCAGAAAAATAATTCTGATGATCATAAAAAATAGAGTACTATACCTCCAAAAGATCACACCAACTCTTCAACAATAAACCCTAACCAAAATAAATTTTTGAAATTTCAGAAAATTCCAAACATAGAATTCAAAAGGTTGATTACAAAATTGACCAATGGACTTCAGGAGAAAATTGAAAACCAACATAAATAAATTTTAAAAACTATTCAGGACATGAACAAAAAATTATCCAAAGAGATAGTCACCTTAAAAAAATTTAAAACCCAAAATTCTGGAAATGAAAGCATTATTAAGGGAAATACAAAATGCATAGAAAGTTTTAAAAGTAGATTAGAACAAGCAACATAAAAGATCTCAGAACTTGAAGACAAGGCTTTTGAATTAACCCAATCAGACAACAAGAAAAAAAGAATAAAGAGAAAGACACAAAGTCTCCAAGAAATGTGGGATTGTATAAAATGTTCAAACCTAAGAATCATAGATCTTCCTGAGGAAAGAGAAAGCAACAGGTTTAGAAAACCTATTTGAGAGAATAACAGAAAAAAACTTCCCTGACCTTGCCAAAGATCTAAACATCCAGATACAAGAAGCACAAAGAACCCCCAAAGCTTTATTACATAAAGATCATCTCCAAGACATATAATCCTCCAGTTATGCACACTTAATGTGAAAGAAAAAATTTTCAAAGCAGTGAGACAAAACCTTAAAAAACTTACAATGGTAAACCTAACAGACTAACAGCAGACTTCTCAGAAGAAACCCTACAATCCAGAAGGGATTGGGGACCCATCCTCAATCTCTTCAAACAGAATAACAGTCACCAAGGATTTTGTATACTGCAAAACTAAGTTTCATTAATGAAGGAGAAATGAGCCGGGCTCGGTGGCTCAGCCTGTAATCCTGCGCCTTTGGGAGGCTGAGGTGAGCGGATTGCCTGAGCCCGCGTGTTTGAAACCCGCCTGGGCAGCGAGACCTCATCTTGACAATAAATCAAAAAATCAGCCGGGCGTGGTAGCGCATGCCTGTAATTCCGGCTACTCGGAAGCCTGAGGCAGAAGGATCGCCGGAGCCCAGCAGGCGAGGCTGCAGTGGCCGGGAGCGGCCACTGCACTCCAGTCTGGGTGACAGAGTGAGACTCCAACTCAAAAAATAAAAAATAAATAAATAAATGGAGAAATGAAGACTTTCCCAGACAAGCAAATGCTGAAGGAATTTTCCACCATTAGACTGGCTCTAAACAAAATACTCAAAGGAATTCTAAATACTGAAACAAAAGGTTCAAATACACCAGTAGGAAAACTCTAGAAACCATAACGCCTACAGGCCATCAACACAATAAAGAAAATAAATAAGCAAATAAATAAAGCAACCAGATAACAATCAGTATGTGAATGGAATAGTACTTTATATATCATTATTAACTTGAATGTAAATGGTCTCAATGCTCCACTAAAAAGATACAGACTGGCAGAATGAATTAAACAACAACAACAAAAAAAAAACACACACAACCAAAATTTCTGCTGTCTTCACACTCAACTCACAAAGACTCCTGTAAATTCAAGATAAAGGAGTGGGAAAAAATATTTCTTTTTTGTTAGATTAAAAATATAGCTTATTTAAAAATTAAATTAGAGAGAGAGAGGAGTTTTACTTACCTAAGGTAGGGGAGGGGACCAAAGCTTAGGTAAAAGTATAGTGGCCATAGCTCAAAGGGCCACATGGCCAGACCAGAGCTTAGCAAAAGCAATGGCCCCTGTTGTTTGAGGTTGAATCGTTTTTAAATCTTCCCTTTGGTGTGGGTAGGTCATAAAGGTAGTTGGGTGATGGTCTGTTTTCGGAAAACAAATTTCACAAATATGGGAACCAAAAATGAATGGTAGTAGTCATTCTTATATCAGACAAAACAGACCAAATTAACAACAGTGAAAAAAGATAAATGTAGTTATTATATAATTATAAAAGGGTGACTCCAATGAGAAGACATAACAAATATAAATATATATGTGTTTAACACCAGAATCTCCAGTTTTGTAAAACCAATTCTGCTAGACATAAAAAAGAGATAGACAGCAATGCAATAATAGTGGGAGACTTCAACACTCCATGACAGCAATAGACAGATCACCAAGGCAGAAAGTCCACAAAGAAACATTGGCGCTAAACCAGACCCTACAGCAAATGGACCTAGCAGACATCTATGGAACATTCCACCCCAAAACTAGAAAGTATACATTTTTCTCATCAGCACATGAAACATTCTCCAAGACAGACCATATGACAGGCCACAAAAGAAGTATCAACAAATTCAAAAAACTGAAATCAAATGAAGCACGTTCTCAGACCACAGTGGAATAAATCTAGAAATTAACTCCAAGAAGAGCACATGAAACCACACAAAGATATGGAAGTTAAACAATCTGCTCCTGAATGGCCCTGGGTCAAAAATGAAATCAAGATGAAAATTTTAAATTATTCAAAACGAATGACAACAATGAAACAAGTTATCAATACCTCTGGAACACAATCAAAGCTATGCTCAGAAGAAAAATTATACTGCTTAAGAAAAATTAAATTACACAATTAATAAGACTGAAAGATCACATAATGACAATCTAACATCACACCCCAAGGAACTAGAAAAACACAAAAAACCAAACCCAAAGAATCAAAAGAAAAGAAATAATGAAGATCAAAGCAGAACTAAGTGAAATTGAAATTAAAAAATACAATCAATGAAACAAAAAGTTGCTTCTTCGAAAAGATAAACAAAATGGATAGACTGCTAGCTAGATTAAAAAATGAAGACAGAAGCTTCAAATTAACTCAATCAGAAGTGAAAATGGAGTCACTACAACTGATACAAGAGAAATGCAAAAGATCATTTGAGACTACTATGAATACCTCTATACAAATAAACTAGACAATCTAAAGGAAATGGATACATTTGGGGGAACATATAAACCCCCAATCTTGAGTCAGGAAGAAATAGAAACCCTAAATAGACGAATACCAAGTAGGGAGATTGAAACAATAATTAGAAGTCTCTTAACCAAAAAAAACCCAGGATCTGATGGACTCACAGATGAATTCTAACAGACCTTCAAATAGGAACTGGTACCAATTTTACTGAAAGTATTCCACAAAGATTGAAGAAGAGGAAATCCTCCCTAACTCGTTCTACTAAACCAGCATCACTCTGGTACCGAAGCCAGGGGAAAAAACACACATACACACAACAAAAAAGAAAACTACAAACCAATATCCCCTATGAACATAGCTGCAAAAAACCCCCAACATAATATTAGCAAACCAAGTTCAACAGCACATAAAAATAACAATGCACCACAAGCAAGCACGTTTTATCCCAGGGATGCAAGGGTGCTTTGACATATGCAAGTCAATTAACATCATCCACTACGTAAATATAATGTCTTAAAAACCCTATGATCATTTCAAAAGACATAGAAATGCATTTGATAAATGTCAGCATCACTTCATGATTAAAAAAAAAAAAAACTCAGCAAGATAGGCATACAGGGAACATTCCTCGAAATAATAAAAGCCGTATATGATAAACCCACATCCAATGTCATCCTGAAGAGAGAAAAGTTGAAAGTATTTCTCCTCAGAACTGGAATAAGACAAGGATGCCCACTTCTGCCACTCTTGTTCCACATAGATCTCAAAGCTCTAGCCAGAGCAATTGAGGAAGTCAGTAAATAAAGGGTATCCAAAGTGAAAAGAAAAAAAAAAAATCAAACTATCTCTGTATGCTGATGATATGATATTATACCTGGAGAATCCTAATGACTACTCCAAAAGACTCCTGGACTTGATAAATAAATTCAGTAAAGTTTCAGGATACAAAACCAACACAAATAAATTAGTAGCACTGCTATACACCAATAGTAACCAAGTGAGAATCAAATCAAGAACTCAATTTCATTTACAATTGTAGTCAAAAAGTTAAAATACCTAGTAATATATTTAAACAAGGAGGTGAAAGGTCTCTATAAGGAGAACTACCAAACACGGATGAAAGAAATTGTGGAGGACACAAACGAATGGAGAATCATCCCAGGCTCATGGATTGGAAGTATCAGCATTGTTAAAATGACCGTATTACCCAAAGTAATCTACAGATTCAATCCAATCCCTATTAAACTACCAATGTCATTTTTCACAGAATTAGAAAAAAAATTCTAAAACTCATATAGAACCAAAAATAGCCAAACTAGCCAAAGCAATCCTAAGTAAAAAGAACAAAACTGGAGGCATCACATTACCTGACTTCAAGCTATACTACAAAGCTGTAGTTACCACAACAGCATGGTACTGGTACAAGAGCAGACACATGGACCAATGGAATAGACTAGAGAACCCAGAAATAAACTCAAATGCCTACAATCAACTGATTTTTTACAAAGCAGACAAAAACATACACTGAGAAAAGGACACTCTATTCAACAAATGGTGCTGGAAAAATTGGATCGCTTCAGGCAGAAAAAACGAAACTTGATCCCTGTCTCTCACATACAAGATTAGCTCAAGATAGATTAAAGACTTAAATGTCAGACCTGAAGCCATAACAATCCTGGAAGAAAACATAGGAAAACCTCTTCTGGACATCAGCCTAGGGAAAGAACTTATGGCTAAACCTACAAAAGCAAATGTAACAAAACCAAAATAAACAAGTGGCACTTAAACTTCTACACAGCAAAAGAAATAACCAACAGAGCAAATAAACAACCTATAAAATGGGAAAATGTATTCACAAACTATGCATCTGACAAAGAACCAATATCCCCAATCTACAAAGAACTCAAACAAGTCAGCAAGAAAAAAGCAAATAACCTGATTAAAAAGTGGGCAAATGACATGAACAGTCATCTTTCAAAAGAAGATATACAAATGACCAGCAAGCATATTTTAAAATGCTCATTATCACTCATCATCAGAGAAATGCAAATTAAAACCACAATGAGATACCACCTTACACCAGAGTGGACATTATTTTTTAAAAATCAAAAAATGATAGATATTGGCATGATGCAGAGAAAAGGGAATACTTATCCAGAGAAAAGGGAATACTTATCCACTCTCACTTGGTGAGAGTGAAAATTAGTACAACCTCTATGGAAAGTAGCATGGAGATTTCTCAAAAGACTGAAAGTAGTTCTACCATTTGATCCGGCAATCCAAGTACTATATATCTATTCAAAGGAGCAGAGGTCATTATATTAAAAAAAAAAAAAAAAAGACACCTGCACCTGCAAGTTCATCAGAGCATGATTCACTGCAGAGATGTGGACTCAACCCATATGCTCATTAACTAATCAGTGGACAATGCAATACTATTTAGCTATCAAAAAGAATAAAGTAGTGTAACTTTAAGCTAGTTAAGTGAACTAACTCAGGAACAGAAAACCAAACACCACATGTTCTCACTTATAAGTGGAAGCTAAACTAAAGTATGCAGAGACCTAGAGAATGGTATGATGGGCATTGAAGACTCAAAGTGGGAGGGAGGAAGGGGTGGAGGGTCAAAACATCACCTATAGGATGCAATGTGCACAGGTGGGGGTGTGGGTACACTCAAAATCCAGACCAAAACTATTTGTTCCACCAAAGCTATCTAAATAAAAATAAATAAATAAGTTGTTAATGCAATAATAAAAATATAAGATACAGAAAAAAATAAAAATGAGTTCTGGAACTGAATAAACAGATGAGAAAGAGTTAACCTCAAACTCACACCACAGACACATTCGCACAAAGTAATTCAAGATGGTTCACAGACCTAAACAAATGCTTTAAACTATAACACTCTTAGAAAAAAAATAGAGAAATGTCTTCCTCACTTTGAAGTAGGCAAAAATTCTTTAGAAAAGATACAAAAAGCCTGGGGGGGCAGGCTTCTAACCATTAAATAAGAAAAATTATCAAATGAAACTTCATCAAGTTTTTAAAATTCTTTAGTTACAAAAAAAAAAAACTTAGGGGTAAGCTTAATCAGGAGGTGAAAGATTTGTACACTGACAACTGTAAACATTAATGAAAAAATCGAAGAGAGCTCAAATGAAGGAAAAGATAGCCTATGTTCATGAATTGGAAGAATTAATATTATAATAAATCAATTATGATTATAAGAAATCAATAGTATAATTGTTACTATATAATATTACTAGTATATAAAATGTTCATACTACCCAAAACAATCTGCAGATTCAATGCAATCCCTATCAAAATACCAGGGACATTCTTCACAGAAATAGAAAAAAAATTCTAAAATGCATATGAAATCATAAAAGACCTCAAATAGCCAAAGCAATCTTGTGTAAGAAAAAGAAAGCTGGAGGTATTATACTATCTGTCTTCAAAATATACGACAAAGCTATAGTAACCAAAACAGCATGGAATTAGTATGAAAGCACACACATAGACTAATGGAATAGCATAGAAAACCCAGAAATAAATCCATACATATACAGCCAACTTATTTTTGACAAAAGGGCCAAAAACACACATTGGGGAAAGGGTAATTTCTACAATAAATGGTGCCGGGAAAGCTAGATATCCGCATACAGAAGAGACTGTACTGCTGTCTCTCACCATACAAAAATCAAATCAAAATGAATTAAAGACTTAAAGTAATACCCCAAACTATAAAGCCACCGGAAGAAAACATAGGGGAGACGCCCTATGACATTGAACTGGATGAGGATTTTTGAGACGAGACCCCAAAACCACAGGCAACAAAAGCACGGACAGACAAATCACATTAAACTATAAAGCCTCCGTGCGGCGGCGGCAGCAGTCGAGGGTAAACAGCCCCCTGACCCAAACGGGAGGAAATACTTGCAGACCCCGCGTCTGCCGAAGGGCTGGTATTCAGAACACAAGGGGGTCCCAGCGCGACGTTCTCTTCGGGGCCCGGCTGCCTGCAGCACCGGCTTCCTCCACTGGGCAAGTGTTCCAGGAGCCCACGGGTATCCGCGTGCCCACTGGCGGTGGTGTGAGAAGCTGTGTTTGGCTTCAGCCACTTCTCGGTCTCCAAAACGGGGTTCCTCTCCAAAAAATGTCTCTCTCAATGCGTTTCCCATTTCCTGATGGGTGACGTCGGCGCGCGCCCACCCGCCCCGCGCTGGGGCTCACCAGCTTTTTGACCAAAACTGGCACGGGCCGTGGCCCACTCTCCCCCATTCACTCCCTCTCACCCCGGGAGACTTTTCTTGTTTCCTTGAGTGAAAAACGTTTTCAAAGGAAAATATTTTGCCGATGGGGAAAAGGTGAAACAAAAAATGACAAACGCACTGAAAGACCTCAAAACTGGCACGATCAAAAACTGTTTTGAGCGACGGAAAAGGGTCTTGATAGGGGTGCTACGCCCAAAGGGAGCACTTTGAAAGTGACTGGGGAAAAAAGAAGAAGAAAAGGGGAAAAAAAGAAAAAGAAAATAAATAAATAAATAAAAAAGAGACGGAAGTTTAAACATGTAAGAATAAATACGCAACTTTTTAATAAATGAATTCCAGATTTTAGTGGCTCCTCCTCCTACATAAAAACTCAACTTGGTCTGGCACAGCGGCTTATGCCTGTAACCCCAGCACTTTGGGAGGCTGAGGTGGGAGGATTGCTAGAGATCAGGAGTTTGAGAGGATCCTGGGCCATATGGTGATATCCCATCTCTACAAAAAGAGAATAAAATTAGACAGGCATGGTGAGGCACGCGTGTAACCCTAGCTACTCAGGAGGCTGGGGCAGGAGGATCGTTTGAGCCCAACAGCTCAAGGTTGCGGTGTACTTCAGCCTGGGCAACACGACGAGACCTTGTCTCTGAAAAATAACTTTAAAACTTAACAACAAAAACCAAACAACCCTTTTTAAAAATGAGCAGAATACCTTAAGAGACATTTCTCCAAAGAAGATAAACACATGGCCAACATGTATGTGAGAAATTGCACAACATCGTTGATCACCAGGAAAACGCAAGTCCAAACCACAATGAGATACCAGCTCGCTCCAGTTAGACTGGCTCTTAGCAGAAAAACCAAAGATACCAAATGCTGGGGAGAATGTGGAGAAAACGGGATCCTCCATACCACTGATGGGAATGCAAATCAATGCAGTCATTATCAAAAGCAGTATGGAGGCTCCTCAAAAAACTTAAAATAGAACCACCACATGACCCAGCAATCCCGTTGCTGGATGTACCTCCAAAGCAAACGCAATGAAATCAGGATGTGGAAGAGGTGGCTGCACTCCCTTGCTTACAGCGGCACAACTCGCAATGGCCAAGGTGTGGAACCAGCTTTAGGCTTCAGCAGTCGATGAATGAATAAAGAAAATGTGGCCGATATACACGGTGGGAGACTTTTCGGCCTTGAAAAAGAATGGGGCCCTGCATTTGAAACAAAAGGGATAAACCTGAAGAGCTCGGAAGGACACTATGTTAAGCGCAATAAGGCCAGGCACAGAAAGACAAATGCCGCGTATTCTCACTCATATGTGGGATCCAGAAAAGTTCATCTCATGGAAGTGTAGGGTGGAACAGTGGTGGCCAGAAACCGGAGGCGGAGGGAGGACTGGGGGGGAAGGGAGCGGATGGTCAGTGGGGACAAAGTGACCCGTCCTGTTGAACAGTAGGGCGACTGCAGTCAACAGTAAAGTACTGTATGTCCCAAAATAGCTAGAAAAGAAGATTTTGCATGTTTGCATCACAAAGAAATGAGACATGTTCGAGTTGACGGACACGTGTGGTGTTATGCTATAGATGATGATTTCTGTCCAAAGTTCCTGGCTCATAACTTGCATGGCCCTTGCTAAAGTCTTTTATTACAATGTTGGGGCACTTTAGGCCCCAGAAGCAGGCCTCCGGAAACAAAATCTCTCCCTCTGACCTTCTCCTGCCCTCCTTTCACCTGCCTCTAATCTTACCCCGCCTTTTGGACTAGGGTCTGAAGATCCTCCCCACAGAGGGTCACGCCCTATGTCCTGGGAAGGGGTGCTCACGTCATGAAGCTTCCGTGAATGCCTAGGAGGACTGGGTTTGGAACGCGTCAGGGTAGCTGAACACGTGGAAGTTCCTGGAGGGTGGAGAGCCCAGGGAGGGCATGGAAGCCGCACGACCCTTCCTGCACACCTTGCCTTACACGTCTCTTCATCTACAACCTTTGCGTCATCCTTTGTGATAACCCAGTACACATAAGCTGGTGTTTCCCTGAATTCGGCGAGCCACTCTAGCAAATTAATCAGACTCAAAGAGGAGCTCGTGGGAGCCCCGGCTTGAAGTCAGTCGGGTCAGAAGTTCCAGAGGACTGAACTTGCAACTGGCGGGAAGGAAGGGGAAGGACTGAACTTGCAACTGGCGGGAAGGAAGGGGAAGGACTGAACTTGCAACTGGCGAGAAGGAAGGGGAAGTCTTGCGGGACTGGACCCTCATCCTGTGAGATCTGACGCTGTCTTTGGGTACTTCGTGTCAGAATTGAATTGGCGGACGCCCAGCTGATGTCCACCACTTGGTGACGGGGAGAAACTCTCACTTCTGGACACAGAAGCTTTCTGTGTTGACGATGGTTGTGGTGTAAGAACAGAGGGAGAAGCACAGTTTGAGAGTTCTCCCCAAGGCAGACATGCTAAATGCCCTCATATGATTATTAAATAATGCATATATGTATCAAAACTTCACATTGTACCCCATAAATATGTATAATTATTACATCAATTAAAATTTTTATATATTTCTGAACAAAGGCTTTAAAATTCCTTAAAAATCACCAGCCCCTCTGATTCATGATGTTTGAGTTTGTAATTATATGCTACTTATGACAAAAAAATAATTTTGTTCATCCAGAAGTACTATTGAAAAAAATGAAAAAGCAAGTCGCAGACTAGAAAAAATATTCACAAGATATATATCTGACAAAGGGCTTATATTCAGAATATATATTTTTAAAGTTCTACAAATTAATAATAAAAACAAAAACAACTTAATCTTAAAATTGAAAAAAAAAAACTCGAGCAGATAGTCCACAAAAGAACACATACAAATGGCCAAAACACAGAAAACATTCTCATGATCATTATTATCCAAGGAAATGAATATTAAAACCACAGTAAAATACAACTTCATGCCCATTTAAACAACTAAATTTAGGAAGACTGTCTGAGTCCGTTGTAGGCTGCTATATAAGACACCATATACTGGGAGTTTTAAACAACAGACATTTATTTCTCACAGTTCTGGAGGCTGAAAAGTCCAAGATTAAGGAATTTGCAGATTTGATTTCTGATGAAGGCCTTTTTTCTGCCGGTGTGTGTGTGCGTGTGTGTGTGTGTGTGTGTGTTTTAAATGGCAGAGAAGAGAAATTGTCTCATGTCTCTTCTCATAAGGGCACTAATTTCATTCATGAGGACTCCAGTCTCACTATGACCTAATTATCCTGAAAGGCCCCACCTCCAAATGCCATCACATTGGGGTCTAAAACTTCTACATAAAATTTGGGGTGAACACACCCCCCCAAATCAAGATGCTTTTTCCACTGCTCAAGACAGTTTTTGAACTCATCAATGTTAATGCCTTTTAGTGCTTCTGCCATTTTTTTGTTTCACTCCTTCCGCATTGGCAAAGCATTTCCTTTGAGGACTTTTTTTATCCAGGGAAACAAACAAACAAACAAAAAGTCACTCAGAGTAAGACCAGGTAAACAGGGAGGGTAGGGCATGAGAGTCATGCCATGTTTGGTCCAAAACTGCTGAACACTCTTGTGGTGTCGGCAGGTGCACTCGTAAATCGCCTATCATGAAGTGGAAAAACACGTTGAAGGAATCTCCGAAAAAGAAAATTCACTGAAGCCTCTCACAACAATGCTAGGTGGTACACTGATGCTGATAGGATCCCAGAACACTTGTCTAGCAGGGGAAGCCTGTATTACACGGGGCCCATCCTCCAAAAAATAATTTTGGGGTTTTTTGGGTCCCCCTCATAGGTTAGTGCAGAATGTGAACAACTGGAATTCTCACACATTGCAGGTGGGAATACATAATGGCACAACCAATCTGTGAGTCTGTCTGGAGTTTGTCTACATCTACACCTAGTCTATAACTTTGCAGTTCCACTCCTAGGCATTTGTCAAAGAGAAAAGAAAATACATGTCCACTGAAAGACCTATAAAAGATTGACTCTAGAAACTTTAACCATATTAAAAGACTGGAGATTGGTAACTGGCATGTCTGCCAACTGAAAAAGTTTTCTTTTAAGTTGCCATATAGTCATATGCAATGACGTGCATGAAAACATTTTATTTAATGAAATACACTAGACACAGAAGAGCACAGGCTGTACGCTTCCATTTATATGGAGCTCA
Source organism: Cephalopachus bancanus (assembly GCA_027257055.1). Lineage (NCBI taxonomy): Eukaryota > Metazoa > Chordata > Mammalia > Primates > Tarsiidae > Cephalopachus > Cephalopachus bancanus. The sequence goes on along the minus strand of JAPVLO010000428.1, from coordinate 1,117,152 downwards.
AGCACAAGCAAAGCTAATCTAAGATGATAGACAGCAGAAGAGTGGTTGTCTATGACAGCTGAGGATTGATTAGAAGGGTTGATGAGGGAACTTTCTGGAATGATGAAACCGTTCTTTATCTTGATTGAAGTGTATACATTTGTCACAACTCAGTGGGTTATACAATTATGATTTATGAAGTTCACAGGACATAAATTTCATCTCAATTTTACAAAGCACGATGAGACTTCATTGTGTTTATGCTGAGCAAGCAGTCATATTATCTGGAGCATAATATTCAAGATGACATAACATAGGCCTGTCCCTGCTGGCAGCCACCACCCACCCAGGTCTGCTTTCTCCTTAGGCAAAACCTGCCCACAGACCAGCTGTGCTCGCTAACACGCTTGGGTGGACCCACAACAGCAAAGGTGGCTTCTTACATGCCCCTGCCACCCACCCACTTCCAGCTACTGAGGGAGGACCAGCCCCAACTGCCCCCTCCCTGAGCAGTCGTGACTGGCTTCTGATCGGGGCTCTCCGGGGGGTCCAAGACCTTGCATTTGCACTAGGGTCTGCCTCTACCCTCTAGAGCTGGTGTGATCATTCCCACCTTTGAGTGTCTTGAGCTGCTCAGTTTGTGGTGGCTCATTTCGGCAGCTGCAGGAAACGAATCCACTTTCCTTGCAGACCTGAGCAAGGCCGATCCTCTTGACAATGTGATAAAACAGCTAACTGGTCAACCAAGGCGTTCACTGCACTGCCAAGGCCAGGGGCCTTGCAGGGGCTGGGCTGCTGCCTTCGCAGTGTCCTCTGGCTGGGGAGGAGGTGGGTGGTGCACGCCTTGGTATTCCTGGGTGCGTACCACCCGCCTCCTCCCCTCCAGGGGAGCCCCCGACCGAGAATGCTCAGGAATTCCAAGGCGTGTACCACCCACCTCCTCCCCGGCAAGAGGCTCACGTGCCACTCAGCCAGGTCATCCCTCCCCCTTACCAGCACCTCAGAGCTTACACCGAACTTTGTCATCAGAGCCACAGGCACCAGTGGTCTACAATTAAGCAGAGAGTCCCAGGGAAATTCATCACTAAAATAAAATGTTAATGTGCAGAGAATATTCTAGAATTATGGACACCTGGGCTTTGCAGACCCTGCCTTGAGTCTGCCGTGAGGACACGAACTAAGGTGTCAGAGGGAAACTCTTCAGCTGTGGGAAGAGCTCTTGCCCGCGCTGGCCTCAGTCTCCCCACGTGTGAAACGAGGGTGTGGATGGGATGGTCTCCAGGTGCCGGCCCGGCCACTTCCCGTGGTGGTGGCTCTGAGTGGCCCCTCGACACCTACAAGTTCCCTCTCTGCATCCTCTCAAAGGTGGGAAGGACGGCACCAACTCTGGAGGGGTGGAGGGAGACCCCAGCGCAAATGCAAGGGCTTGGCCCGCCAGGGGAGTTATTACTGCTAAGGAAAGCCGACAGGAGGGGACAGTTTGAGGCTCTTCTTCCCTCAGTAGCTGGAGGTGGGAGGAGGGAGAGGACAAGCAAGAAGCCACCTTGGCTTTTGCAAGTCCCCATGGAAGCGCTGAAGATCACCGCTGGCCTGGGGACGGGTTCCACACAGGGAAGAAGCAGACATGGGTGGGGCCTGCATGCTGGAGTGCCGGCTGGCACAGGTTCTGGGCGTGCATCAGAGCCACCTGGGCTTTCAAAACACTGATTTCTGGGCCCCACTTCCTAGAGTTTCTGATAGGGCAGGTGTGGAGTGGGGCCTAAGAATCTGATTTCTAGCAGGTTCCCAAGGAGATGGTGATGGTCATGGTCCAGAGACCACAGTTTCAGAACCACAGCTAAGAGCCTCCTGACCATGCAGCCAGCATCCGTTCGGCACCGTGAAGTGTCAGGCAGAGGGATTAGAGTCAGAGCACTGCTTAAGGCCCAGGTCTGCCATTAATTTGTTGTGTGACTCCCGAACTCTGGTTTCCTCGTCTGTAAAATGGGAGCATTTGAGACTTTCGCATAAAAATCTCTGAAGAAACAAAGGCACCAAGCAAGGGTAGTACCCCACTTTGTGGGTCCTTTCCAAAGCCTTTCCCATGGAGTTTCCAGAACTGGCATTTAAGAGAGCCTTTGAGGAAGACTGAGAATGAAACTCGGTCGACCCCATGCCAGGGGCTGCAGCCAGGCCCTTTAGTTCATCCCACTGCACTTCCTTAAGATCCAGACAATTATCCCATCTATCAGCTAAGGAACTGAGGCTTGGAGAGGTTCGTTATCTTGTCTTCCTAGCTAGGAAATGACGAGATTGGGATGCCTCTGGCCTGTCAAGCTCTGAACCCCAAGTTCTTTCAGCTCACCCACACTCCACTTCACCTGCAAGGGGGCGTAGCATGGGCATCACGCTTAAAGGAAAGGAAGCACACAACACCCTGGCCTTTGCAGGGTCTTCACTCCATCTCCTTCTCTCCAGCGCGCAGCCCAAAAAATGACCCCAGGCCGCTGACGTGCAGAGGGATGGCACACCTTCGCGTCAGGGTTGACGCCCCCGTGCAGTTCAGAGCAGAGGCTGAAGAGTGCTTCCGCTCAATGGAAGATGACACTGAGTCTCAGTGGCCGAAGCAGAGAGCATCCCCGTGCAGTGTGGGGGCCCCCAGTGGGCAGGGCAGACCATGAGGGTGGGCTCCAGGTACCCACAAGGACTGACTCCTTGAAGGAGGGGTGAGTGGGGCGGACCCTGAAGGAAAGGCGGGATTTGGCCACACAGGGGACTAGGGAAACCAGAGACAGAGGCTGGAGCCCGCCAGAGGCAGGTGGCAGGGCTGGGGGATGAAGGGGCCTGAACTCTCTCAGCCAGTGGAGGAGCCGGGCTAGACGCGCCAGTGGAGTGTGGGAAGTCCTAACCGAGGCAGATTGCAGCTGGCTGCATCACAGAGCTGGCGCTCGCACTTCATGACAGTCACCTGTCGTGCCCTTTGGTGGTGTTGGTTTTCTGCCAAGATAGGAGAGAGCTCGGTGGCAGAGAAAGCCCCAGGGATTCCAGAGCAGAGGCCAAATTTGCAGATCCCAGGGTCAGACAGACAGCAGCCCCCACCTCCCACCCCCCGTGAGCTGAGCTAGTGTCCTTGGTGATAGGAAATGAGCGCCGTCTCTCTGGAACACTCCAGGATCTTAAAAATCCCCTGAAAGTGAGAAGCTCCATGTAGTGCCAACAGGCCTCAAGGAGCAGAAGCAATGCGAGATGGCAGGACTAAGGCTATACAAAGGCATCGGGTCTGGTGGCCACAGTTGCCCTGGAGTCTGCCGATCTCCAGCCATGTCCCTGGAAGACCCAACTGAGAAAGGAGATCATGCACTTTATTTCACAGCAAGGGGAAGGAAGGGCCGTGTTTTTGAGCTGGCTGTGGCCAGTCAGGTCCAGCCGGTCCCCCTTGCTTCACAAGCCCCAAAGACAAACCTGGGACAGATCCACCACTGCGTCCCTCAAAAACCACCCGAGTGTCTGTGGTGGTCCTATCGTTGAAGAGAGAAAGACGGAGGAGGAGGAAGGGTAGTCTGACCTCCAGAAGAAAAATGCAAAGCCGTCTTCTAGTTATTGGCCCATGCCGCCCCCACCGACCTGGTTCCAAAAGCAAGTGAGCCTGACTTCTGGAAGCATTCACAGACCTCAGGCACCGCCAAGAGCAAGCAATGGGAAGAAACTTCCAGATTAAAAGAAGTGTTCCATTTTGTGCTTTAAAGTCACGGGATGGACAGGTCAGGAACTGTGGGGCAGGGACGGGAAGGATCACAGGGTCTGTCCTAGACCTCATTCGGCTTTGGTCAGCATCACCCACTGCAGCGCGCTCTTGGAAGCTTCCTGCCCTCACGGTCAGCTGCCACCTGGTTGGGAGTCGGGTTCAGCTCACCGACTCTGAAGCCCTCAGGACCCAAGAGCCTGTGTGGCCCCACTCAAGAACGAGGGCTCAGAACCCACAGGTGACAAAGGAGAGTCAATGTTGATCCCATCTCTCGAAGAACAGCCAACCCCAAGTGCAGCTCGCATCTCCGGTCATCTCACCCTCCCTTCTGGCGCCAGATCCCCTTCCCCCCACTCCCCACCCTCCTTGGCCTCCACATCGCCTCCTCCTCCCTCTGCCGGCACTCGGTCTTGACATGAGACAAACCCGTCTGTGTCCCTGAGTCCACAGTTTGAGAATCTCCTCCCTGTTCTCATGACACTGCATCACAGGAGTCCAGACGTCTCACTGGGAAGGGAGACCCTCTCCATGGAGCAGAGGAGGGAGTGGCTGAGTAGGTGATGGTCAAAGACCAGGCTCTGAATGGTCCATGAGGGGCAGGAAAGAGCCTGCAAGCTCACCAGGGTGGCCCAGCACAGAGGCGATGGTCACGCAGTTTGACTGCCAGAGTCCCAGAACCAAAGCAACAGGAAGCAGGCCTGGAGGGGCCAGGGGAAATAAGAGGGGTGGGGGGAAAGGGACAGACAGACAGAGACAGCAAGAGTGCATGCATCCCAGAAGTAGAGAGAACGGCACATGCACACACAGCTGTGCCCAGGATGGATGGAGCATGACGGAGCAGCCATTTATACACCAGTGGCAGGCAGGCTCCCTGGAAGGGCTGTGTTATGTTTAGTGATTTGTGCTTTGCTGAGGTGGCAGAGACGCCTGGCTTCCTGGGCAGCTGCTGCTGGGTGGGCCGGGGGCAGCCTTGGTCACTTCTCGGAGAGTCCACAGAGAGCACCGGCCATTCGAGGACCCATGCAAGGGCATCTCCTTGGGCAGGAGAGTGAATGGAGCTGTCCAGAGAGAGCTCTGGGTTCAGCACACCTGTATCTTCCCGACAAAGTCTCCTGTACACCTGAAGGCACGGGTACAGGTTGCCGCCTAGAGGTGAGATGTTGAGAAAGGACCCTGCCCGCCAGGCCTCTGGGCGCACCTTTGTCGTTTGTCAAAGCCACTGGTGGAAACACCAGCCACTGCCTAAACAGAGCTCCTGCACGTGCTCAGAGCTGAAACCTCAGCTGTCTCTTCCGGGGACAAACGCTGCAGCCCCTGCTTGTCGGTCTCAACGTTTTGCTGAGCAAATGCCTTGACTCCTTCTACATTTATGCCACAGCACCCTCTGCCCACCACTTATTTGAATCTGCTCACCGGTGAGCACCGTCCGTAACTACAGTGTGTTGGGGATGCGGGCTTTCTTGGTCCCTCGGCCCGAGGTGCCCTCTGACCTGCCATGCGGTTCTTACGAGCATCGAAGTCTTGATTTTGAACACCGACTCTGTCGCCGTTTCCCCACAGCTCTCCAGCTGGCTGCCAGACCGCTCTGGCCACCACATCCAGCTGCTGAAAGGGGATCCCTGCAGCAAACGCTTGTTGTGTGACCGCAGGGCCCTCCCAGCCACCCTCATCTGCTCAACCTGCCACGTCCCGGCCCTGTGCCAAGCACGCCCTGTGCTCCCATTTCCCGCCCAAGCAGCCCACCCAGCCTTGGACCTCTAGGCGAGAAGACGCGTCCTCGTGTCAGGAAGCGGCCCCCAGGGAGAAGCGCCCTCTGCCCCCTCCGGGCAGCCCCGACCGCGACCACGTCCAGAAGGTGCTCCCCATCTCCACAGTCGCTTTTCCCCGAGTTCTCTCATTCTGCTTCTCCCAGGCTCCAGATCCCGGACTCGCTCCAGGCCGCAGCGTGACGCTTTGCTCCCTGTGGACGCCAGATGTCCTCCGGTCTTCGCCCGCGTTTATTCCACTAGCTGCGCCTGCATCCAGCCACCCAGGCTCCAGGCTCCCGCTCTATTCTTCCACGTGGCTGGTGTCCTCATCACACCAGATTCCAAGCAGGGCTCCTTTGCTTTCACCAGCCCCACCCCTGACTTCTCCCATCCACCTGCACCCCCCATGCCCAGCCCCACCCCTTTTCAGGGCTTCACTCAGCCCTGCTGCTCCTCCCTGCTCACCCAGGCAAGACTTGGAAAACAGGGGGTGGAAGACAGTGTCCTCCTCACCACCAACCCCGTTCACATTTCGGCAAGAGACACTGGCTGGAGTCGCCCAGCCAGGCCTGGGGTGATTATGCGCCCAGCACAGATTGTCCCTGAGCTCTGTGAGAGTGGCAGTGGTTGGCATTTATCGAGTACGAATGCGATGCCAGACAGTGCAATAGGCTTCACGCACATCCCATGAAGATGGCCACCATCCTGTGAAGTTCACTGTCTAGAAGAGGAAACAGAAGCTCACAGAGACTGAGTGGCTTGCCTGGGTCACATGTCCGGAGTTCGCTTCAAACCCAGCTCTGCCCAGGCCAAGGCCTGGTCTTTGAATCATTAATAAATAGGGTCCCCTAGTATTCCCCCATCTTAGTTCATTTTCTGTTGCTTATAGCAGAAACTAGAAAATTTACTTTATTTTTATTAGTTTATTTTATTTATTTATCTTAGCAACAGTCTCACTCTGTCGCCCAGGCTAGAGTGCAGTGGCACACTCACACCCACCCCAGCGTCGACGCACTGGGCTCCGGAAATCCTTCCACCTCAGTCCTCCAAATAGCCAGAACTACAGATGCACATTATCACATCCAGCTAATTTTTTGGTTATTGTAGAGATGAGGTCTGGCCAAGTTGTCCAGGCTGGTCTTGAACCTGCGGGCTCAGGCAATCCACTCACCTTGGCCTCCCAAAGTGCTGGGATTACAGACTGAGCCCAGCCCATTTTTTTCTTTTCTTTTCTTTTCTTTTTTTTTTGAATAGGAGTCTCACTCTGTCACCCAGGCTGGAGTGCAGTGGCATGCTCATGGCCACCACAACTTCGACCTGCTGGGCTCCGGCGATCCTTCCGCCTCAGCCTTCCAAGTACCTGGAACTATAGGCGTGTGCCACCACACCCAGTTAAATTTTGGATTTATTGTAGAGACGAGGTCTCACCAAGTTGCCCAGGTTGGTCTCAAACCCCTGAGCTTAGGAAATCCTCTCACCTTGGCCTCCCAAAGTGACGGGATCACAGGCTTGAGCCACTGTGCCCAGCCAGAAACTAGATAATTTAGAAGAAATAAAACTTCTTATAGCTTTGGTGGCTGGGAAGTCCAAGCTCAGAGGGGTACACCTGGTGAGGGCCTGCTTGGTGGTCGGGACTCTGCAGGGTGCTGAGACAGGGCAGGGTATCTCGTGGTGAGGGGGCTGGGGTGCTCATATGCCAACTCCGGTCTCTCTTCCGCCTCTTGTAAAACCACCAGTTCCCTTCCCACGGGAAACCATTAACCCAATAATCCGTTAGCCCATGAGAGAATCCATCTAATCATGAGGGCAGGCCTCATGACACAACCACCTCTCAGAGACCTACCTCTCAACACTGCCACGTTGAGGATTAAATCTTTACCTGAGTTTTGGAGGGGAGTTCAAACCATAGTATCCCTTAAGGATAGATGTATTCCTTCTTTCTTTTTTAAAACAAATATTTGTTTAGCACCTGCTATGGGCTGGTCACAATGTCAGGCCTCAGACTCTAGAAATGGAGCAGGTTGGTCTCCCCGCTGTGCTCTCAGGAATGTTTCGTTTGGAGGGATGGTTATGTCCACAGACGAATCATGAACAAGTATTCAACTAAGTGATGTGACTTCCAGAGTCCAAGGGCTATGAAGAAAATAAAATCTGATGGAGACAGAACAAATGGAGAGAAGAGGAAAGCAGGAACGATTTAAGCAGGGGTGAGCCAAGGCCTGTCCAAGCAAGAGAAGCTGCAGCCAAACATGCATATATCCAGGGGCGTCTCTGGCCCCAAATGCTCAAAGCAGGGAGATTTAGTGAGCTGGAGAAACAGCAAGGCAGCCGGTGGGGTTGAAGTGGGGGCTGAGGGTTGAAGTCGTGCGAGGTGGTGTCAGAGAAGCAGGCGTGGCTGATGTGAAAGCTCTGGGAGGATTTGTTAACGTCAGGTTTTATCCACTCGCACGGACTAAGCAGGAGACAGATACGATCTGTTGTCGCGTCGGGACTTTACACACCTTTCTGGTCATTCTGTGATGCAGCAATGGGGCTGGGGGTGGGTATCCGTAAGGTGGGCCCTGGAAGACCTCTGTAGGGATCCGGTACCTGATTTCAGGAAGAGCCAGTGACCGCCTGATGGTGCGACCTGAGCGGGAAGAGAGCGAAATGGAGGGGAGAAGGGAGCAACTTCTAGATGGTGTGCTCGGGAGCTTGTATGCATGGGGACGGGTGGGGTGGGGAAGCAGAAAAGCAGTCAGTCAGGCTGGGAGTGTGAAGGTCAAAAGCCACATCGAGCACGTGGAGCTCAGGGTTCCCATCAGACAATGAATGGAGAGACAACCCAGGTCGCATGGCTTTATCTGCAATCCCAAAACCCAGGAACCACAGACGCGGGAGTGGTGTTTCGGGACTCGTTGACCAGCAAAGCCTGGCCTGATATGCAATGAGGTTATTTCCAGATTTTTTTTATCCCACTCAGGGTAAACAGCCACATTTCTCTGCAGAAATAACAATATGCTTGATCAAAGGAAGCCACAATAGATCCTGTTGGAGGCATTAAGTTTCTACAATTCAGAATTTCTGAATTCCAAAACACCAGGTGCCCAGAGTCTCAGGTAAGAAATGATGAGCCCAGATGCAATTGCAATTACAAGCCTAGAGCTCCAGGGAAAGGCCATGGGCTCGGAGTGGAAGACAAAAATCTCAGGGCCATCAGCGCGAAGGTGATGTCTGCAGCCCTGTGATAAGACATCACTGTGAGAGAGGCTATGCCTAGAGAAAAGCCGGAGGATGAGCCTGGGGACACTCTGACACTCCAAAGGTATGCAGAAGAGGTGTCAATTTTTTTTTTTTGAGTTGGAGTCTCACTCTGTTGCCCAGACTGGAGTGCAGTGGCCTCTCCCGGCCACCGCAGCCTTGACCTGCTGGGCTCCGGCAGTCCTTCCGCCTCAGCCTTCCGAGTAGCTGGAACTACAGGCGTGCACTACCACACCCGGCTAATTTCTTGATTTATTGCAGAGACGAGGTCTCGCCAAGTTGCTCGGGCGGGTCTCAAACCCGCGGGCTCAGGCAATCCTCTCTCTCAAAAGGCTGGGATTACAGGCTGAGCTACCAAGCCCGGCCAAGGTGTCAATTTTTACCCTACTTCTACAGAAGTGGCAGCTGAGGCTCACGGAGAGAACGCAACTTGCAGAAGGCTGCAGACTGGGAAGGAACTGACAGATACCAGCAGCTCCGCGTTCTGGGCCCCACCTCCGGGGTATGAGCCGTTTAAGGGTCTGCACTGAAACCTACTGAGGCTGATGGCCCCTGTGGGCTGAACCCCCTGTGTCTGCTCACATGTGCTCTAAGTTCTAAATTCTGCGCCCTCCTGGGTATGGTGGCCCCTGATGCCAACACTGCTCATTCCTCCCTGCCTGCACTGCCAGTGAGCCCTGTCAATGTCATGCATCACACGGAGTTGTGATTCGTTATTTGCGGCTGTGACGCTCCTCGAGTTGGGCAATAATTAAGAGCAGGCGTTGCATCTTGATCGTTTTTGCATTTCTTTGTACCAGGCACATAACAGAAACTCGGTAGATAAGTGTCAAAGTGTCCTGAAATCCTACAGGTATTTGAATAAAGGCAGGATTCCGTCAGTCATATCAATTCAGCTCCCAGAGAAGCCTGTGGCCTAAGCAGGAAAGGCATGAACCATGCGGACCCCTGCTGAACCTTGCCCTACCCAAGTGTCGTGTAAATGAGTCGAAGATGACTTCTGTGTCTTGGCCCCCAGCTTGGTCCCTTCTTCACAGCAAGTTGAGAGTCATTCATTCAAAAGCCTGCAGGGGCCACACTCGAATTTTCACACGTCCAGTTGTTTTAAACATAACCCAAATAAGCAAATTGTTAGCCATTTAGGGCCAGTTTGCTTTGCATATCCTGCAAAACTGCAGCTAAACTCGGCTGGCCATGGGTGAAACAAACCCCAGAGCTTTGAAGACCCCAAGCTGCTGCTGCCCTTCTGAGCTCTCTGATCAGCCAGGCCGCCAGGCAGTGCCACCTAGACACATGAGCCCCTCTCCCCCAGAAGTCCCCGTGCCCTCTTCCTCCGCCGGGTGGTAGCACCCACACCGCAGCCTTTGGGCGAAGGACTTCCTGGGGTGAAAACCCATCAAAGCTTGCCCAATTAAAGCTTGTGAACACTACTCGAGGCTAGATCCTTTTCCCCAGTCAGCCCACAAATCCCTCAAACTCCCTACGCCAAGGCCCCAGACACCCCACCATCCGTCCGTACACAGAGGCTCTCAACCAAGAAGTCTGTTGGGACCAGCAACCCACCCTGCACCCAGTAACCCTCTCACATTGGAAGGAGTGTGTCTGCCTCCCCCAGGCTCCGCCTGCTTGCCAGTCCCCTAGAGCACTGCACTCACCCTGCAGGTGAGCAGAACCCAGGTCCGTGCGTCACACATGTTTTGAGCACCCACTGTGTGCCAAGCTCTGCCAGCCCCATGGGCGAAGCTGACATGGAAACAAATTCTTCCCAGGTGTGCTCTTCGAATCCTAAGGGATAAAATGCTCAGACAATGGGAGGTCTGAGCAGAGTTGTGGAGCAGAAGTATGAGCCAAGTGGATGTGATAAGGAAGGATGTTGTGGTGTGAGCCCAGCATGTGCCATGCGTGGGAGCACCCAAGTCTCGGAGACCTCACCAGCCGGTCAAGGGTTGGAGTACTTGCGGAATGTCAGAAGGGGGGCCATGCTTAGCTGTGTGCTAAGTCCGGGGAGCAGTGTGACGGGTCAGCCCTTCCGAAGGCCCTCTTGCAATTCTGTTTGCATGGAGACGTCATGTCCGCCATCCTCCCGATGTCTAGGGCCCTCTGTACCTTGCCCAGCCGAGGGAGAGGAGCAGGTCAGGTCTCGAAGGCTCTGTGGCTCCCACCTTCCAACTCCTGCTCAGCACATGACCAGCTCACGGTGGCTAAAAATGGTCCAGCCTTGGACACTCTCACGAGTGCTGGGGATGGGAGGGGCAGAGTCGATGAGCTTCAGAAGCCCCCGGGCCCCAGCTGTGCACGCAGGACCCAATTTTCCAAGACAGGCAGTTTCCATGAAAGGTGGCTTCCTGGCTTGACCTACTTCCCCTTCCAGCCGAGCCTCCCACAAAATAGAGATGTTTCAGTAGGGAAAATTCCCCTCTTTCTAAGGCTTTTTTAATACAATTCATTGCAAGCCTGGCCCTGGCGGGTCTCCTTAGCAACAGGGACTTTGGGCCACTCCTAATGCCCGGTCCTGGCTGAATGCAAAGGCCAGGCCGCCAACAGCTACTGTTGTAGGCTGGCCCTTCCATGGCGAACAGCTACCCCACCCCGGTCCATGTGAGGAGGTGACTGGACGGAGGGAAGAAGGAAGTGGGTGCCACCATAGGCATCATGGTGAACAGAAATGTCCAGGAACGATACTGCCCCCTCCCGACAAAGCGGAAGAGAGAGAGGTTCCAAGACAGCCCCTGGCAGAATGAGGACACCGTCAGAGAGGGAGCCTGGTGCCTTCCTGCCTGGCTAGAGGCTGGGCATGCTAGGAGCTGCCAGGCCTCTGCCGATCCCTGCGTACCAGCCTTGGAAAAGCGGGCATTGTGGGGAGGATCTTCTGGGAGGTAGTGACCTGTGCTTCAGAATCTGGGGGCTGAGCATGGACGTGGAAGCCAGTGCACCTGGGCTCACACCACAACGTCCTTCGCTATCACATGCACCTGGCTCAGACTTCTGCTGCACAATCTGTTTTGCCCCCGTCCCCCGCCCTCTGTTCCCCCTCCTCTGTTTCCCCCTCCTTCCTCTCCTCTGCTCCGCCCTAGTCTCCTAGAGACTCCAGAGTGATATCACTGGGCTTCAGCGTCTCCCGAACGCGCCACCATGCTCTCGAAGGACAACAGCCGGCACCTGTGGACATCCTGTCACGTAGCAAGCACTTCTCTTAACGCTTTGCACTTGCCACCGGTCTCCTCCCAAAACCCTCCGAGGTGCAGACGAGCGTCATCCCTGTTTACAAATTGGGAAACGGAGGCAGCAGCCAGTGAGGTGATTGGACCGCAGCACTCTGCTTGGGAGCGCCAGAGGGAACTTGAAGCCCACACTCCCCACCACAACCCCACTCTGCTTCCCAGGACGGCTGGAACGCAGGCCGTGGCTGGGCCCCGAAGGCACTCCCACTCTTGACAGCTGTTTCTGGCAAGTCGTTTTCCCCTGAAGCTGACACCCAGATCATGACTCCCAGGACCTGGATTCCCTGCAAACAGGCACTCTCCTGCCCTGCTGGCTGACTGGGATGCCAGGGTCTTTGCCAGTGCCATCTGGCCAGGCTGCCACTCTGTCCTCAGAGACAGCCCACCCCACTCCCCCCCGCTTCTCCTGCCTTGGTGCTGCAGGCTCCGTCAGCGCCCACCTTCTCCCCTCTCCTCACTCCTGCCCTGTCGCTGAACAATGCCCTTCACTCCCTGGACAATTCCCAGCGCCGGCAGCTGCCTGCCTTTGCTGGGGGCTCTCTCGGGTGCTGGAGCGCAGAGGTGCTGAGCACTGAGTCGCTCCAGAGAGCAGCTCCCAACCAAGGGCGGGAGGCGGCATCCCAGCTCCCTTGCCCCTTGGGCAGGGTAGTTCTGAGGCGGGTGCTCTGCACCAGCGCCAGAGTTCCCCTGTGGGAGTTAGCCCTGCAGCCGAAGCTCACGTGCTGGATGACAAGGGCATCCCTCCCTCCCAGGCCTCATCTCTCCCTTCCTCCCAGTGTGGCTGGGGTCAGCGCCCAAGGAGCCAAACCTTTGTCTCGGGGTCTCTTTCTGGGGAAGCCAATTGAAGCCAACCCCTCCCCGGCTCCAGCCGAAAAGAAGAGAAGTGAGTGCTGCCTCCTTTGCCCTCTGAGACCCCTACTCTCCCCCCTTCCCCCCAGCTCCAACTGTCCAGCTACGCTCTTGCATGGAGAAACCCCGTGGCATCCCGCACTCTCCCTCCCTCCTGCTCCACAGAAAAGCCTCTGTTGGGCAGACGAAGAAACGAGGCCCAGGAAGACTTAAAGACCGTGCGGGTTCAGAACCAGTCAAAGCTGTCCCCCCTTCACCACATGACACGAGCAGAGGGGTTGTTTGAACTTCCAGGACCTGAATCTGTTCTTTTTTCCTTGGACGGTCGCGTCCTGGCCCAGCGCCTTTAACCCTGAATCACATGTGAGCTACTTCCCCCTCCTGCTCTCCCTGCCTGTGTCATCTTCCCAGGCCCGGGAGGGTGTGCGGGGACCTCCAGGCGCCCACGCCTGCGCAGACACCTTGCCCCAGAGCACAGTGGGGCTGAAGTCTGTCCTTCCAGTCCAGCCAGCAGACCCGTAGCTTCACCCGGCAGGGACTCGTGGGCACACACCAAACCTTGGGGAGGAGGTTCTCCTCCCCCCAGCATCTTGAAAATTTCTCATCTGATTTGTTTTTAAACTTGAATTTCACTTTTGCATTTCCAGCCCACCTCCACAACCTCTGAGATTCTGCTGCATTCCTTCTGTTATTCTCACTGGTGTTTATGCTCCCTCCCAAATTAATATCCTCTCTGAATTTAATTAGCATGTCATTTGTCCAAGTCATCAGAAAGGCTGTCAGGGATTGCTCACTGTCAAGGCCGAGCCCTTCTCCCGCACACCACTCATGCCCACACGCAACAAATCCGTGTGTGCTGCCCACTGTCCGGGACTCCTGGGGTGCCAGCTCAGTCTTCTGCCAGCCCTCGCCCCTGAGGCCTGAGGGCGCAGCTCTGTGGACGGGGCTGAGGGGAGCTGCTTTACACCATCCCAGACTGGGGGGCCCTCCAGGCGCCTGCAGCCGAGGCCATCCTGTCCACACGGCCCTCCCGTCCCACTTCTGTGCACGTGGTTGGCCTCATCGAGCTGTGGGCTTTTTCTTTGTGCAGTAAGGACCATGGCACCTGCTTGTCACTCCATGCGCGTGGGGGGAGGTGAAGAGAGAAGGTGTGTGTACAATGGGCAGTCTGCACCTGGGAGAGAGGAGACAGTCAGCAAAAGTCTCCCAGCGCCCCATGCCTCTGAGCCAAGGATGAATGAGTGCTGTGGGCTTGCGCCATGGCAGATGTGGTGGCCAAGATGGTTGGAAGGACATGAACTTGTCAGATCTCCCCAGGACATGCGCCACCCTGCTCTCTGAATTTAATTAGCATGTCATTTGTCCAAGTCATCAGCTTTGACATCCCATGATGGGCACGTTGGGATGATACTAGCAGAGACTTCTAGAGAGTAGGGCATGAGTTGCTTCAAAGCAGCATAGAAAGCACTGCAGAATGAGAGCAGAAAAGAGAGACACAATTTCAAGTCTAAGGAGCTTCTGCAGGTGATCCGTAACTGCCTCTCCAATTTATATGCCATTTGCCAAGAAAATTACCTTGAGATTTTCAGGGTCTTTAACCATATCTGGGGTCTTTCACAATCTCTGGGGTCTTTAACAAGATCTTTAATAGATCTGTGAAGCGCGTTAAAAGCACGGGTTTGACAATACATTTTGGGGCATGTCCAGGGTCAAGGTGGCAGGTCTGGCTGTCATGTTGCTAGAGGATATGAACTGATATAGAGGATAGTTTAATAAGGCATATGTCAAGGTTGGTGATATTTGTGTGCAATGAAGAGGAAGGGGATGTTGTGGAGGTCATAGGTGGAGCATAGGTGGAGCACAGGTGGGAGCTTGTGGTGGAGAGCTGGAGGAGAGGTCCTCTCCCCGGGGACCAAGGGGTTCACTGACATAAGGCAGGTGTCTCCTGGGAGAAGCAATAGTAGCAACTGATTTCTAGAGTGCCACAGAGAGCTGTGACCCCCACCAGGTTTCTTTTAGGTATGGGATGGCAAAGGGGTGTGTTTTGGCAGAGAGCAAAGAATGTCTCAGGATCATGGGCTAAGCAGACAGCAAACTCAAGAAACACAGTTGAATCCCTAGTTTCAAAGGAAGAAAAGCGGTAAATGTCTCGTGCCTGGCTCAGCAGCGCCTCGAGGGGGGGCAGTTCACAGAGTTTCAGAGAATTACAGGACATCATTAAGTATACCAAAAGCTCATAATAAAGGTACCAGAAGTAGAAGAGAGAGAGAAAGGAGTAGAAAAAAACATTTGAAGAAATAAAGACTAACCATTTCACAAATTTTTGAAAAATAATCTCCATATCTAAAAAGCTCAGTGAACTCAAACTAGAATACATGCAATAATATTCACATCCAACCGTTACACAGTGAAATGTTATTGCAAAAGCAAACAACAAAAATAAGATCTTGACAGCAAGACAAAAATGACTCATCATGCACAAGGAGCTCTCCATAAGATTAACACCTGACTTTTCATCAGAAACAACAAGGGCCAGATGAAATAGAACAACAACAAAGAGTCAAAAGTAGGCAACTGTCAACTAAGAATCCTATGTCTAGCAAAGCATCTTTAAAATATAAAAGATAAAGACAGGGAAGAAGCGGCAAGATGGCGACGGGGCAACCCGGTCTGTGAAGCCCTCTGCAAAGGAGACCTGCAGTGGGTCTCTGACTCTCGCCCCGGGGGCTGCAGACCCCAACATCGCAGCCTGCTCTTCATACGGAGCTCGGCCGTTGCCACCGCTGGGGCATCGCAACGGACTGGACAGTCATTGTTGAGCAAACGGTGCGGCCGCCGCTGCAACCGCAGCCACCACCACACACCCCCACACCCCCACCCCCGCCGCCACTACCGCCGCTGCTGCCGCGGCCTCCGTGACAGCCGCAGCACATCGCACCACCCGGGCCAGAGGCGTTCCACTTCAAACCCCTTCAGGGAAGATCTGCTGGGATCGCTGCCACCTCTCCTGCCATCCAGACACCCTGCCCGCCCGCCTTAAGTCGTCTGTTGTCTGCCCTGAGGCAGGCAGCCATCTTGTTCCTGTCCGGCCCCACCCCCTCTGGGGTGAGCAGCTGAGATAGCACCATCTGCTGGCGATTCAAGGTAACAACACCGAAACGGGAGAAACAAGCTTGATAAAGACATAGGCCAGAGTGCTGAATGGAGGGTGATCTGAACTGTCCTTCACAGCAGACCAGGGGCAACTGACCCTGACTGCAAACTAATTTACCAGCTGGAAGAGAAAACTAGAAATCAGACCTGAAAGGACATTGGATTTAAACAAAATGTCTCAGAGTGTGCTTCATTGATTCTGTTAGTTTAATAACTTAATTCTATTCCTACTGTATTGTTCCCTTTTTTCTTTTTTCCTCTTCCTTTTCTTCTCTTTTCTTCTCTCTGTAAACCATATCTTTGTATAGAGGAACAGCACACTAATAAGGTGGTTGGTTAGCTTGTATGTTAGCATCACTATATGTTTTATTTTTATTTTTTATTTTTTGTATGAGAGTTGGTTCGTCTGTAGCTGTGGTCTATTGTATTTATCTGTTTCAGTATAGGCCTCTCTCTCTATTTGTTGGCACACTCGTTTGTTTCCCCCCTTACTCCTCTATCTCTCCACTCCCCTCTTCAACCCACTATCTGCTCCATTCTCTCCCCTCTGCTAACCACATTTTATTTCAGGGAGTAAACCTACAGCCCCACTGCATGGACAGATTCCAGGGCAGTGGGAAGTGGGTTCCACATTATCCACACGCCTGTCAGCGAATACCAGGACCTGCAGACAGATTTTGAAACACAGCTCTCCCCTTAAGTACATCTCAAAACTGCAAAAGGGACCACCTCCAACCTACAGTGCAACTTCAGAATTGAACAAAGTAAGAGGACATACATAAAGAATAGGAGATTGAACAAACAGAAGTAAAACCAATCCCTTTACACCTGAATAACAGAATTAAAGAAGATGGTGAAGTGGAGGGAAGGAAAAAGTAGGGAGGGGGAAAAACCACACAAATGAAGAAAAACCAAAAGAAGAATATAGGTCTTACACAGACCCCTGGGAAATCAGACACTGAGAAAACAGATTCTGGAACACAGACAATGAAGAGTCCCCAAAATGACTGGTTACATGCAACAAACCCAGACATCAAGTCATTAATGGAGAGAATTTAAAAAATTGAGGAGAGACAAGAGGAAAATAGGAAGGAGCTGATGTCAGAAATGACAGCAGTAAAGAATACTGTGATGGAAATGAACAACAGACTAATAAGCATGCAAAGCAGAATCAGCCAAGCAGAAGAAAGAATCTCGGAGCTCGAAGACCAAAACACAGAACTAACCCAAACTGTCAAAAGCAGAGAAAAGAAGCTCAAAAAGACAGAACAAAACCTGCAAGAGATGAATCATAACTCCAGGAGACCAAACCTAAGAGTAATTGGGCTTCTTGAGGCAGAGAGAGAAACAGAGCTGCACTGGAACAAACATTTCATGAAATCATTCAAAAAAACTTCCCTCATCTCATTAAGGATGAAAAAATTCAAATACAAGAGATTAAGAGAACCCCTGCAAGACAACAAATGAGAAGACCAACTCTCAAACACATAATAATTCGCCTAAATAAAGTAGCTATAAAAGGAAAAATCCTAAAGGCAGCAAGATAAAAAGGACAGACTACCTACCAGGGAAAACCAATTAGAATAGCAGCAGATTTATCCGCAGAAAACCTTCAGGCCAGGAGAACCTGGAACCCTATCTTCAAAGTTCTAAAAGAGAAACAATTTCAACCAAGAATAACCTACCCAACCAAACTAAGCTTCAATAGTGAGGGAGAATTGAAATCTTTTCCAGATATCCAATCCCTAAGAACCTACGCTGCCACCAGACCACCTCTACAAGAAACACTTAAGAAAGTACTGAACACAGAAGAAAAAGAAAAAAGAACAACAGCCTTCTTCACAAGAGTACAGGCAAAAGATTAAAAACACACATGAACCAACTCCAAAACCCAAAGAAAGACAACAAACAAACAGGAACAACTCTGTAAAAACCTTATGACAGGGATCAACTCTTGCATTTCAATTATTAGCCTAAATGTGAATGGACTAAATGCACCACTGAAAAGACATAGATTGGCAAAATGGATAAAATATTATCAGGCAACAATCTATTGCCTTCAAGAGACTCACCTCACTACAAAGGACACCCACAGACTCCAAGTAAGAGGATGGGAAACAAACTTTCAGGCGAACGGAATACAAAAGAAAGGAGGAGTAGCGATCTTAATTTCAGACAAAATACCCTTCAAGCTATTAAAAATCAAAAAAGATACAGAAGACCACTACATAATGATAAAAGGCTCAATCCATCAACAAGAAATATCTATCCTAAACATATATGCACCCAACATAGGTGCGCTAACTTTCATAAAGCAACTTCTTGGAAAATTAAAGAAAAATATTGACTCTAACACTATCATAACTGGGGACTTTAATACCCCACTCACAACCCTAGACAGATCATCAGGACAAAAAATCAGCAAGGAGATCCGGAACCTCAATGTGACTTTGGACCAAATGGACTTAATTGATACCTACAGAACACTCCATTCAAAGACCACAGAATACACATTCTACTCATCACCACATGGAACATATTCTAAGATCGACCACATACTCGGTCATAAATCAAGCATAAGCAAATTGAAAAGGACTGAAATTCTACCATGCACCTTCTCGGACCACAGCGGAATAAAAATAAACATTGACACCAACAAAGTCCCCCCAAAACCCACAAAGACATGGACACTAAACAGCATGATGCTAAACAACTCCTGGGTCAACTTCGAAATCAAAACAGAGATCAAAAGATACCTGGAAACAAATGAAAATGAAGAAACATCTTACCAAAAACTCTGGGATGCCCTGAAAGCTGTAGTAAGATGGGAATTTATATCCCTACAAACACATATGAAGAATATGGAAGGAACAGAAATTCACAACCTAACAAGCCACCTAAAGAAGCTGGAAAAACAAGACCACAAAAACCCTAATTTCAGCAGAAGAATCCAGATCACCAAAATAAAAGCCCAAATCCAGGACATAGAAGACAAAAAGATAATACAAAAAAATCAATGAAACAAAAAGCTGGTTCTTTGAAAGGATAAACAAGATCGATGGTCCCCTAGTTAGACTGACCAAGAAAAAACGAGAAAAAAACCAAATAAGCATAATCAGAAGCACAAAAGATGAAGTCACATCTGACCCTGAAGAAATACAAAAGATCATTGAGACTACTACGTACACTTGTATGGAAACAAACTTGAAAACCTTAACAAAATGGAGGACTTTCTGACATCACACAACCTACCTAGGTTGGAACAAGAAGAAATTGAGACCCTAAATAGACCAATAACAATCGAGGAAATCGACTACGTAATAAGAAAACTTTCTACAAAAAAAAGCCCTGGTCCAGATGGTTTTCCAGCAGAATTCTACAAGACATTTAAGGAGGAGCTGATACCAATCCTACTGAAGGTATTCCAGGCGATTGGAAAAGATGGAACTCTCCCCA
Organism: Cephalopachus bancanus; assembly: GCA_027257055.1. NCBI lineage: Eukaryota > Metazoa > Chordata > Mammalia > Primates > Tarsiidae > Cephalopachus > Cephalopachus bancanus. The sequence continues at coordinate 1,097,782 of JAPVLO010000428.1, read as the reverse complement.
AATCATTTTACGAAGCCAACATCACATTGATACCCAAGCCAGGTAAAGATCCAACAAAGAAAGAGAACTACAGGCCAATATCTTTGATGAACATAGATGCTAAAATTCTCAACAAGATCCTAGCAAACCAGATTCAGCAACACATCTCAAATATCATCCACCATGACCAAGTAGGCTTCATTCCTGGGATGCAAGGCTGGTTCAACATTCGTAAAACCATAAATGTAATTAAATACATCAACAGATGTCAAAACAAAAACCGCATGATCATATCATTAGATGCAGAAAAAGCTTTTGATAAAATCCAGCATCCCTTCTTGATAAAATCCTTGAACATCTAGGCATACGGGGAACACACCTCAAAATAGTAAAAGCCATCTACGAGAAACCCACAGCCAGCATACTCCTAAATGGACAAAAATTGGAACCATTTCCCCTGAAAACTGGAACAAGACAAAGATGCCCACTCTCACCCCTCCTGTTCAACATAGTATTGGAAGTCCTGGGTAGAGCAATCAGAGAAGAGGAGGCAATCAGAGGTATCCAAATAGCAAAAGAGGAAGTCAAGTTATCTCTCTTTGCAGATAATATGATTGTGTACCTTGAAAACCCAAGAGAATCTGTCAAAAGCCTCCTTACATTGATAAAGGCCTTTGGAAATCTCAGGATACAAAATAAATGTACAAAAGACAATCGCATTTCTCTACACCAATAATAAACAAACAGAAACCCAAATAAAAAACACAATTCCATTCACAATAGCCACAGAAAAATGAAATACCTTGGCATCTTCCTAACCAGAGACGTGAAAGACCTTTACAATGAAAACTACAAAACTCTGCTCAAAGTAATCAAAGATGACATGAGCAAGTGGAAAAATATCCCATGCTCATGGATCGGAAGAATCAACATTTTGAAGATATCCATCTTACCTAAGGCAATCTACAAATTCAATGCAATACCCGTTAAATTACCAACAACATTCTTCTCGGACCTAGAAAAAACAACACAGGAATTCATATGGAAACACAAATGTCCAAGAATAGCCAGAACAATCCTCACCAAAAAAACAAAGCAAGTGGTATCACAATACCAGACTTCAAACTTTACTATAAAGCTACAATCATCAAAACAGCTTGGTATTGGTACAGGAACAGGCATATAGATCAATGGAATAGAATTGAGATTCCAGAAGCAAAACCTCAATTTCTCAACCAACTCATCTTCGACAAAACCCCCACCACCTACCAGAGGAGAACCTATTCAGTAAATGGTGCTGGGAAAACTGGCTGACCACATGCATAAGATTGAAACAAGACCCCTATCTATCCCCATGTACAAAGGTTAACTCCAAATGGATCAGAGACCTAAATGTAAAACCTCAAACCATAAGAACCTTAGTAAAGGAAGGAAATACCCTCATGGAAATCGGAACTGGCATCCAGTTCCTGAACAAAACCCGAAACCCACAGGTCATAAGAGAGAAGATAGACAAGTGGGACCTTATTAAACTGATAAGCTTCTGCAAAGCCAAAGAAACCATCAAGAGAGCAGGGAGACAGCCCACAGACTGGGAAAAAGTATTTGCCAACACCAGGTCTGACAAAGGCTTAACATCCTGGATCTACAAGGAACTCAAACGTGCTGAAAAGAAAAAAACAAACAACCCCATTATAAAATGGGCAAAAGATATGAACAGACACTTCACAAAAGAAGACATCCGAGCAGCCAACAAATACATGAAGAAATGCTCAACCTCAGTAATCATCAGGGAGATGCAAATCAAAACCACACTGAGATACCACCTAACTCTACTCAGAATGGCAATTATCAACAACTCAAAAAATAACAGCTGCTGGAGAGGGTGTGGCGGAAAGGGAACACTCCTACACTGTTGGTGGGAGTGTAAACTAGTGTAACCTCTGTGGAAAGCAGTGTGGCGATTCCTAAAAGCTCTAAAACTCGACCTTCCATATGACCCCACAATACCCCTACTGGGAATATACCCTGAAGAACTCAAATCACTCTATAAAAAAGATACCTGCACACGTATGTTTATCGCAGTGTTGTTCACAATAGCAAGAACCTGGAAGCAACCATGCTGTCCATCAAAAGAGGACTGGATTTTTAAAATGTGGTACATATACATGATGGAATACTACGCGGCCATAAAAAAGAACAAAATCATGAATTTCACAGCAACCTGGATGGAACTAGAGTCTATAATACTGAGTGACCTCTCACAGAAACAATGATCACAATGTCTCACTCATATAATGGACCTTGAACATCCAATGTAATACTATAAGAAAATGACTGACAGTACTGGGAAACTATGGGGGGGAGGGGGATGGGATTAACAGTCGCAAATATCTGTCTGGGGATGGGGAAACACCTCTTATCAACAGGGTGCCTGAATAAAACGTAATTGTACACCTAACCCTTAACTGTACCCCACAAAACCATAATAAAAAATATTGATTATAAAAAAAAAGATAAAGACATTTATAGATTTTTTTTTAAATGTTAAGGAATTTGTTGCTGGCAGACTTAACTTGAAACACTACAGAAAGTTCTACAAGCTGAAGGCAAGTGAAATTAGGCAGTCATTCCAATTTACATTTAGAAAGAGCATCAGTTAAGGTAGCTATATAGGTTGTTATAAAAATGGCATATTTTTATATATTTCTTTCCTTTTTCTCTCTTAACTGACTATGAGTAATTGCATAAAATAGTATATGTACAATAATATTGTCAGGCTACTAAGAAATAAAAATGTAATATACTTGCTAATAACAGCATAAAGAAGATAGGTAGGAACAAAGTTGTGTGGAGTAAGAAAAGGACACCAGATGGTAAGCTGAATCTATGGGAAGCAATGAAAAGAAACAGAAATGAATTAAAAAGTTAGCATAACAAGCTCTACAAATAAACAGTTGCTTGTCTTTTTCTCTCAACTTCTTTAAAAGACACAAGTTTACATTAGCAAGGAATTATTAGACATGACACAAAAACACAAGCCACAAAATAGATAAATTGGACTACAATTTAAATTTTTTTTAAAATTTAAACTTTTTGCTGCAAATGATACCAATGTTTCCCATTGAAACTAGACTGCATTAAAAAAGTGTGGTACATATACATAATGGAATATTATGCAGCCACAAAGAAGGACCAACATACGGACTTTGCAACAACTTGGATGGATTTAGAGTCGATCATATTCAGTGATCTATCACAGAAACAAAGAACAGAGTGCCATATGTTCTCACTCATAAGCTGACCTTCAACAATTATAATACTATAAGAAAGCAATTGGCAGTAGTGGGAAACTGTCAGGGGAGTAGGGGTGGGATTGGCAGTTGAGGGAAACTGATAGGGGAGGGAAGGGCATACCTCATCAAGGGCATACCTCATCAAGGGTACCTGCATGATCAATGTTCGTACACCTAACCCTGAGTTGTACCCCGCATCTTTAAAATTTTAAAAAAATGATCTAGAAAAAAATGGATAAAGGATTTGAATAGATATTTCTCCAAAGAAAATATACAAATAGTCAATAAATACATAAAAAGATGTTCAACATCATTAAGCATTAGGGAAATTTGAATCAAAACCACAGGAAGATATCACTTCTCACGTTCACTAGCATGCAATAATCAAGAGACAGAAAAGTATTTATGAGTGTCTGAAGAAATTGAAATCCTCATACACTGCTGGCAGAAATGTAAAATGGTGCAGCTGCTTTGGAAAACAGTTTTGCAGTTCCTCAAACAATTAAGCAGAGAGTTATCATATGACCCAGCAATTCTACCCCTGGAAAAGAAGAACAATATTCTATTCTATCGAAGAGAAATGAAAACATATGCTGCAAAGAAACTTTTGCATGAATATTCATAAGAGCTTTACACATAGCCAAAAGTGGAAACAACCCAAATGTTCATCAATTGATAAGTGGCATGTCTATACATTCAAATGTTTATACATTCAAATGTATTCAAATATACATTCAAATGTGGCATGTCTATACAGCAGAATATGATTTGGCAATAAAAAGGAATAAGACATGCTACGGCATGGATTAATATTGAAAATATTATGCTAAGTGAGAGAAGTCAGCGACAAATTATTATATATCATATGATTTCATTTTATGAAAAGTCTAGAATGGACTAATCTATTGAAACAGTAAGTGCATTAGTGGTGTTCTAGGCCTGGGGAGGGTGAGGGAAAAAGACGACGTCCTCCTCCAGAGTGGCCCCTCAGAAGACTCTTCCTGTGACCTTCATAACACCCTTATTTAAAGCTCACAAAATCCATGCCAAGTGTTATTTTCATTACCGTTGATATGTGGGGAATCGATGCCAGCATAAGTTAAGGAGCACGTCCATGTCATCGCCCTTAAGGGGTGGCGCTTGGTTCAGAGTCATGCCCGGGTCTAAATTCTCCAGCACAGCGCCTCCACACAAACCAAACCAGCTCATGTCTCTGTTCCTCCAGTAAACCTTTACCTCCACAGCCACAGGGCAAGGAACAGCCTGCCCAGAGTCTAGTACTCACCTCAAATTTCAATAAAGCAGCCTTTGGGAATTATCTACAATTCGCATGTATTGGAGGTATATCTGACACTTTAAAAAAAATAACAAGATTGGAGGGGCCTCCTGGCTACAGAGTCCAAGAGAACCGAAGCAGCCGTGCCTGTAAAGCTTCCTGATTCTCTGGACTGAAGGTAGGTGAGAAATCCCTATTCTGCAACCCAGAACTCCATGGAATCACCAGCCATGGGGAAACAAAAGAGGAAGTCAGGCTTATTTGGGTAAAGCGAGCCAAGGTCAAACAGGAACACTCCGGTGGATGCCATTAGCCACCAACTAAACCACACGTTGTTCCGAGTGTATGTTGTATTGGTCAGTCTGAGGCCTGAGAAACCAGCGATCTGTTGCTGCAAGTTGGGAGTCTGAAGGCTGGAGAACTGGAATTCTGAGGAGCAGGAGAAGAAGATGTCCCAGCTCCAGAAGAGAGAGAGAATCCGCCTTTCCTCTGCTTTTTTGTTCTTTCAGGTCCCTCGACAGATTGGATGGTGCTGCCTCCGTTGGGTGGTGGTCAGTTTCCTTTCTGAGTCCACGGACCCAAACGCCAGTCCCTTCCAGAAATACCCTCATAGACACAGCCAGAAATAACGCTTTACCAGCTTTCTGGACATCCCTTCACCCACTCAATTTGACACCTAAAATTAGCCATTGTATGCCAAGATTTCTCACTCGAGGAACCCATCCATTGCATTGGCAGTGCCGGGGGGGGTCAAGGACAACCTCCCCGTCTTCTCAGGGGATGGCACAGAGCAGGGCTGCCATGCCCATGAGGGACGAGGGTGAGGAGTGAGGCACTCACTTCAGACACAGAATCTAAAGAGACGCCAAAAAGCTCCGTTCTCAAGATGAATGATGCTTACGGTGTTTGTATTGTATCATAAATATATTATAAATTTGCATTTATAAATGAACTATAAACAAGATTTTTAAATCTAAACAAATGCCAAAAATCACAATGAATACAATGTGAAAATAGGAACAAAGATGAAACTCAGATTCCTGATTTTCTCTTTTGCCCCAGGCTCCAGGATGGCCCAGTAGGGTGCCGTTACTGAAGGAACCACAGCCTGAGAAAAATAGGTGAAAGGTATTCCAGCCTCCCTCTGGGATATCGTCGTTCTATATTGAAACTGACTCAAAGGAAGCAAATGGCAGCATTCTACTCAGGCTGCCCCAGAAGTGATGAGGCCAGAATGTTCCCAAACACTCACAAGATGGAACCTTTTTTTGGACACCAAGACAAGGTCTCCACACGGACCAGGGCATCCAACCTTCACAGCAACCCCGGGAGTTCAGGATTCTTATGGTGCCCATTTTACAGATGAGGAAACAAAGGCCCCAAGCGTTCCCAGGTCCACACAGCTGGCAAAGAGGGCCAGGCCTAGAATACAGACCACCCACCCCAGACCCCACTTGCAGCATCCATACCACCCACCCCCTCATGCATGGCCACAGTCCCACCTTCCATGGGCAGCCTCCACACCTGCACGCAGGTTGACACCATTGCACCTGAGCCACTGTCTACTGTGTTCCTTGTCATCCACCGCCCAGATTTGGGCTTGTTGAAGGATCTGCATTCATCAGGGTAGAGAATGGCCAACGAAAGGATGTGAAGAGCAGATGCCTTCCCACTGGACCAGGGAGACGATGTCAAAATGAAAGCTACTCGGTAGAAGTAGCCAGGGGGCACTGAGGATGAAGGATCCCAAAACCTCGGGATCTGAAAGCAACTGTCTCCTGTGAGTTCCAGGCTCATCGGTGCTACTCAATAAATGCTTGTTGAAACTTCAATGAATTAAGGCAGAGTTTCCCAACCTCAGCAGGTTGACAATCTGGGCTGGATAGTTCTTTGTTACAGGGGCTGTCCTGTGCATTGTAGGATGTTAAGCAGTATCCTTGGCCTCTACCCACTAGATGCCAGTAGCACCTCCCATTGTGACAACCAACAATGTCTCCAGACATTGCCACCCTCCAGGGAAAAGTCACCCAGATGGGAGTCACTGTGTCATACGCAGATGTGCCCCAGAAGGGAAAAATGAACAGCTCTCGGCCAACTTACAGGAGAAAGGGGGCCCAGGGTGGCACTGGGCGGACCCAGGTGAGACACGGTGGGCAGGTGGAAAGCCCCAGAACCTCTATTAGGAGGCTGAGATCAAGTCACTGTGACCGCTTTCCCCCACTTGTCAAACAGCCTATCTGCAGCAACTGTGCAAAGTGCGACACTTTCAGCAGCAACAAATGACCCATCAGGGACCCGGCGCAGGGCTGCAAGCTCTGTCACTGTTCCACACTGCTGTCTGACTTACACTGGGGCCAGAAACAACGCACTGCTTCTCCCTAAAAGAGCCGTTTCCCTTCAGAGTGATGGATGGCCTGCCACTCGCCAGCCCGTTTCTCACCCTTCATGGAGCTGTGCCACTCCAGAGCTTTACGGCAAAAATCAGCAACTGAGAGCAGGTTGTGGAAACATGGGGGTGGGAAGAGCAGATCTCCAAACTCACAGAGACAAGGCCAGTCGAATTCCGTTTCTGGCCTCTGCCCCTGCCTGCCAGCGCGAGCTGTTGTCCGATGAGAAACGGCAGAGACGTACAAGCCTCATGAACGTGGGACTTAGAGTCACAGGGACGTGTCCCAGCTGAAGTCGGCCTTCATGCTGGTCCTTGAAATTTCCCATAAAGAAAGGGTATGGAAGCTCCCATGGGACCCATGTGACGCCCTTCAGATTGGTGGAAATTAAGGCTGATGATACAAAAGTTGATGGAAATCCGGAGCGATGAAAGCGCTTGTTCCCTGCTGGTGGGCATGTGAGCCGGGAGAGCACTGTGGAAGATGACTGGTGACTGCTCTGTGCCTTGAATGTGCATGTGTCACATGACCCGGCCATACTCTTTCTAGTTACAAAACGGGAACCAGCAGAAATGGGTGTGTAGGTTCACCGTGAGACACGCAGACCATGCAGCGTTGCTCATGCAGCACAAAAACAGGAACAACGCAAATATCTGTCAGTAGTAGAATGAAGAAACAGACTACCACGTCAAACACTGACAAATGTCATGAGTGGAGTATTGTATGAAAAAAAGGCCGAAGGAACCATTTACAGATTCATTTCATTTCAGACAAAGCTCAAAAACCTGCAGAACTAAGCATAGTGTTAAGAGATACGTGTCCTACAACTATAAAGTTACGAAAACCACCCCAAAGGTAAGGGATTAAACAACTCAATTTCAAGAGTCATTGCAATTAAGGAAAAGATACCCCAGGGACTTCAGGGTTATCGTTGATGGTCTATTCCTCAAGCTGAGCAGTTGGATACATGGGTGATCACTATATTATTGTTACTACTTAAACTACATGTGCAAATACCACTATAGATTTACTCATATGACAGAAGTATGTTTCCTAATAAAATCATCCAGTCAGCTAGAGGGTGCATTCTTATCCTCAGGAGTCCAAGAAATGTCTGAAGCTGAAGGAATCAAGGAAGGTTCTGTCTTCAAATCTCTGCTGCCGCTGACCCTCCTTCGTGGAGCATGTGTGCCCTCATAGCCCCAGCGAGCGTGGTCTATGTATCCTGCAAGGAAGGCTTCATCCTGCTCATTTTACAGGTGCGGAAACTGAGCCTCAGAGAATTTATGCTACTTGTGCAAGGCTACACGGCTACCAAAAAGCATAGGCAGGTTTCAAACTCCAGTCTGTCTGCCGGCAAAGCCTGGCCCCTTTTCAAAACTGCAGGCTGCCTGCTGGGGGCCCTCATTGCCGAGCTCCCTTCCCCACCAGGCACAGAAAGGCCTTTGGAGAAACTAATGAGCACAAGCACCCTTCCTCTCTGGCTGCTTCCCATGAACTCAAATTTAAACCATTTTAATTCACCTGGACCGGCTGCCAGGCCAGTCGCGTAACTGGACAGTCACTGGCTGCTGTAATGACCAAGAGGTAATCATGGAAGAAGGATGCAGGGAAAACATATCCTGTTTCTACTCAACAAAACAAAAGGAAAAGGCTTTTTGCTCATTGCAGGAAGAGGCATGAAGGGGAGTGAGCATCCCAGGAGCCACAGCAGACACCTCGGGGGAAACCCGGGGCTGCCTCTCGTGGGGCCAGGCACTGCCTGAGCCACGCCATCACAGCAGCTTGGCGGCGGAGGGCAGCCACACCTGCTCCATCCCATCGATGCTGCTCTGGGTGGGCCTTCCTGACCGCCCATTGCCAGCCCACGCTGATAATCCCAGGCACACCCAGGCTCGACGTCAGTCTTGCCCAGCGGGTGTTCGGCCGCGTCCTTTGGTCTCTGGCCTCTTCATCTGAGGCTCCCGAATGTGACAAGTAAGGTTTTCCCTGACCCTTCTTGCCCGTTTCCCGCTGTGTGGATGTCTGTGCAGAAGCGTCATAGGCAGAGGAAGCAGGAGCCAGTCCTCGGCAGGCTTGAGACGCCGGGGGAGGACGCCGGCGGCATCGAGCAAGCCAGGGGAAGACTGGCAGGGGGCGAGGCCCGAGAGGGAGCACAGGACCAGGCGGCGGGGTCGGCCTTTGGCTCCGAACCAATGGCAAGCTGGCACCTGCTCTGAGCACAGGCGTCCTATGGCCTCGTTTCTGTCTGAAGTGATCGGCCTGGCAGCTGGGTGAAGAGTGAACGGCAGAGAGGACAAAGACGGAGGGACAGGGGCGAGCCGGAGGCCATGCAGTGAATGAGGTGGGCACGAGTGGGGCACTGGGCCTGGGGCCGCAGCGGCGGTCGGACTCATTTTTGATGACCGAGTCCATGGGAGGCCCCGAAAGACTGGAGGCAGAGGACGGGCGGAAGGAGTCGAGGACGACTCAAAGTTTGGGTCTGAGCCGCGGGAAAACAAGGAGTCGCCTTGGTCTTCCACCGAATGAGAAGGTTACATGGTGAGCAGGTCACCGGGGAGTGGGGCCACAGGCAGAGCCTGGAGCTCAGCTTCAGACAGGCTCAGTTTGAGACGTCTGCTGAACCTGCAAGAAAAGATACGGGGAGTACAGCTGTCGAATACAGAAAAAACAGGCTTCAAGAGAGGAGTCAAGGCTGGTTTTTCCATTTGGGAGACGTCAGCAAGTGTAGGGCATTTAAATTCGTGAGACTGAACTCACTCATCAAAGCAGAAAGTATATAGAGAGAGGAAAAGAGGACCAAAGACTGAGCACTAGGACCTTCTGACATTAAGACGTTGGGACAAATGTTAAAAAAAAAAGAAAGAAAAGAAAGCACAGGAGACACCCTTATGAAAAATGGAACTGGCAACCAATTCCTACTCACAACCTTAAAGGCCAATACCTTAAGAAATAAAATAGACAGGTGGGACCTCATCAAATTAACGAGCTTCTGCAAAGCCAAATAAACCATCAAGAAAGCAGGGAGACAGCCCACAGAATGGGAAAAGATATTTTCCAACTGTTTATCCGTCAAAGACCTAATATCTAGGATCTACAAGGAACTCAAACGCGCTGAAAGGAAAAAAACAAGCAGCCCCTTTAAAAAGTGGGCAAAAGACATGAATAGACACTTCTCAAAAGAAGACGTACAGGCAGCCAACAGACACATGAAAAAGTGCTCAGCCTCACTCATCATCAGAGAAATGCAAATCAAAACCACTGAGATACCACCTAACCCCTGTAAGAATGGCCATCATTAATAAAACAAGCAACAACAGATGCTGGCGAGGATGTGAAGAAAAAGGAATGCTTCTACACTGCCAGTGGGAATGCAAACTGGTGCAGCCTCTTTGGAAGACAGTGTGGCAATTCCTGAAAGAACTAGAAATCGACCTTCCATATGACCAATTCCCCTATTGGGAATATACCCAGAGGAACTCAAATCATTCTACAAAAAAGATACCTACTGCATATTGTCGCAGCTCTATTCACAATAGCAAAAACATGGAACCAATCGTGTTGCCCACTGAAATTAGACTGCATTAAAAAGTGTGGTACATATACATAATGGAATATTATGCAGCCACAAAGAAGGACAAACATACGGACTTTGCAACAACTTGGATGGATTTGGAGTCAATCATTCTCAGTGATTTATCACAGAAACAAAGAACAGAGTTCCATATGTTCTCACTCATAAGCGGAACTTGAACAATTACAATACTGTAAGAAAGCAATTGGCAGTAGTGGGAAACTGTCAGGGGAGGGGGTGGGATTGGCAGTTGAGGGAAACTGATATGGGAGGGAGGGCCATACCTCATCAACAAGGGCATCTACATGATCAATGTTTGTCTACCTAAACCTGAAATCTTTATAATAAAAATTTAAATAAAAAAAAAGACTTTTGGACAGAAGGAGAGAAAACAATACACGATCAAGATGATCCAATGGTATTTTAATGCTATATACATGCATGTGTGCACACATGTGTGCACACATACATGCACATATACACAGACACACACACATAGTGCACACATACATTCACTCATACACACATATACACACACATGTATGCACACACATGTACCTATGCGTGCATGTGTGTATGCACATACACATATACATGCATCCATATGCACACATGTGCATACACGTACACGCTTGCACACATAAAGTTTATACACATGCATGTATATGTACACATATGCATACATACATACACACATCCAAACATACATAGAGTTCAACAATATCTAGAGAAAGACAAAATAATCTAGAGTCTTTGCAAAATATCATTCACACTATCTGTCAAACAATTTTTAAAAATACAGATATCAAAGAAACAGAAAATGTGCCATGATCAAAACAAAAGCCATCAATGATATTGATAACCCAAATTTTGGAAGTAGACGACAATTACTTTTTTAAACTATTACAAGTATAGTAAAGAGTTGAGAGGAAAAACTGAATAGAACAGGTGAACAGATAAATGATTTCAGAAGAGAAATTTAAACTATAAACAAAAGAAACAAAAAACGTATTAGGTGAGTTTAACATCAGACTTAACACAACGAAAAAGAATCAAATGATTGAAGGCATGTTCACAGAAATAATCTAAGCTAAAACACAGAAAAAAAAATGTAAAAAGAAAAAACAGCATCTGACACATATGGAACAATATCAAATGGTCTAGAGTAGGGGTCCCAGAAAAAAAGAAGAGAGAGAAATGGGTAGAAGAAATATTTGAAAAGAAAAAGACTGGCCCGGCTCGGTGGCTCAGCCTGTAATCCCGCGCTTTGAGAGGCTGAGGTGAGTGGATTGCCTGAACCCCGTGGGTTCAAGACCCTCCTGGGCAAATTGGTGAGACCACATCTCTACAAGAAATCAAAAAATTAGCCGGGCATGGTAGCCCGCGCCTGTAGTTCCAGCTACTTGGAAAGGCTGAGTGGAAGGATCGCTGGAGTCCAGCAGTTCAAGGCTAAGGTGGCTGGGAGCATGCCACTGCACTCCCGTCTGGGTGACAGAGTGAGACTCCAACTCAAAAAAAAAAGAAAGAAAGAAAATGACCAAAATGTTTCTAAAAATTAATGAAATATCTAAACCCAGACATCCCAAAGTGCCAAGCAGTATAAGTACAAAGACATATCATAGACAAAATGCTGGGGGGGGGGAACCTAAAGATAAAGTCGTTTAAGTACACAGAAACAAAGGACACTTTGTATTTAGGGGAGCAGCTATCTTTCAAGCAGAAAAAAAAAAGAATTGAGAAGACAAAGACACAATCTCTAAGTGCCAAAAGGGGGAAAAAGTACACTTGGAATTAATTCTATGTCAAATGACACATTTTTAAAATATCAAAGGTAAAAAAGATGCATTTTTCAGGCAAATATTTAAAAAATGATAAAATTCATTGCTAGCAGACAAATACTCCAAAAAAATGCTAAATGAAATCCGTTGTACTGAACAGATATGATGTCAGATGGAAACCCAGATCAGCAGTAAGAAACAAAAAACTCTGGGAATGGTACGTATGAGTGCAAACATAAAAGAATAGTGTCTTAATAAAGTTCTAAAAATCAGTGTCAGTTTATAGTAAAAGTAATAAACATATATAATGAATATATAGCATTTTGATATCTGTAAAAGCAAAATATAAGGCAGTAATAGCCAAAAAGACTGGAAGGGAGAAAAAATTACTTTATACATTAAGTGATATAATAATAACTTATGGGAGATTATGATATTTTTGCTTAAGGTAGCAAAAGTAACGCTAGTAATATAAAAAGGCATAACTAAATAGCCAATAGAGGAAATAAAATGGAAATGTTTTTAAGCTTTTAAATGCTTGACTACTCCAAAAGAAGGCAGGAATGGAGAAGCAAAAGAACAAAAACAGATGGAACAAATGTAAAACAAATAGCAAGACAATTGGCTTAAATTCCAATAAGTATACCAAATTGTAAGTTAACAAAGCACTTAAAAGGCAGAAATTGGTCAACTGGAATTTTTTTTTAATCATAACTCTGTGCTATTTATAAAAGATAACGTTTAAAACTAGTAAACAGCATAGGTTGAAAGAAAAGGTTAGCGAAATAGACACTTTGCAGACACTGATAACAAGAAAACTGGTGTGACTTTAATAATAGACATGGGTGACTTCCAGACATTGCCAGAGACGCAGAAGAACATTTCACATTGTTAAAAGGATTTCTTTATCAGGAGCATATGAGAGTCCTAATGGAGATGCATCTCACAACTCAGCTTCAAACATACACAAAGCAAAACTAGCAGACTAAACGTGAGAATCTTTTAAACTCAGTAATTGGTAGAAAAAGCAAATTTTTTAAAAATCAGTAGAGTGTACATGAATGAAGCAGCACAATTAACCAATTTAACCTCATTGGCATGTATAGAACACTATAACCGAACATTTCAGAATGCACACTTCTTTTAAGTGCACAGGCACAGTCACCAAAATAGATCATATGCTAGAACATAAAATATATCTCAGAAGGATACAATTTTACATTATGTCTTCACATATTCCAGAATTAAATTAGAAATAGGTAAATAAACAATTATTTTTATAAATTAACTAGAAAATTTTCTCCAAATATTTTGAAACTAGACAACAGGCTTCTATATAACACATGGGCCAAAGAAAAACTCAAAAAGAAATTATTAGCTGTTTTTATCTGAAAAACACAACAAATCAAAACGTGTGAAAAGTAGCTAAAACAGTGGTTACAGAGAATTTATAGTTTTAACTCCACATATCAAGAAACAAGAAAGTTTTAATCAGTAGACAAAATTTTTGCCTCAAAAGCTAGCAAAAGAAAACAGATTAAGTACAAACCAAACAGAGAAATAAAGAAATAATAAAGATGGGAGGGTTAAAAAAAAATGTGGAATAGAAAGCATATTATCCATGAAGAAAATCAGCAAAACGAAAAGTTTATTATTTTAAAAGAGTAATAAAATAACAAAAATGATTTTTTAAAATGAAAGAAAACACTAGTTACCAATATCAGGAATAGAATGCAATCAAAAATGCCCTGCAGGCCAGGCGCAGTGGCCCAAGTCTACAATCCCAGTACTTTGTGAGGCCGAGGCGAGAGGATTGCCTGAACTCAGGGACTCAAGACCAGTCTGAGCAACTTGGTGAGACCCCATCTCTACAATAAATCAAAAAATTAGCTGGACGTGGTGGCGCATACTTGTAGTTCCAGCTACTTGGAAGGCTGAGGCGGCAGGATTCCCTGAGTCTAGCAGGTCGAGGCTGCGATGGTCATGAGTATGCCACTGCACTCCACTCTGGGCGACAGAGTGAGACACAGACTCAAAAAAAAAGAAAGAAAGAAATGTCCTGCAGACATTAGAATATTACGAAGAACTTTATGTCAATAAATTCAATAATGTAGATGATGGAAAAGTTCCTTTAAAAATGCTTTCCAAAACTGTCACAAAAAGAAATAAAAATTCTGACAAGTCTTCTATTTTTTGAATAGAAACCACAAGTTCAAATGTTTCCACTTTTTTTTATAATCAATATTTTTTATTATTATATTGTGGGGTACAGTTAAAGGTTAGGTATACAAATATGCTTCGTTCAGGCACCCTTGTTGATAAGAGGTGTCTCCCAGTCCCCAGACAGATATTTAAAACAAACCAAATTCTCACTCAAAGCAAACAAACAAGCCTCTAGGCCCAAATGGATTTATAAAAGAGTTCTACCAAATATTAAAAAGAAAAGAAAAGAAAATCTTGCACAAACTTTACCAGAGAACAAAGGAGAAAACATTCTCAACTCATCTTATGGGACTAGCATAAGCCTAATTCAAAAACCTCACATTAATAGTACAAGAAAAGAAAATGACAAACCGATACCTCTCAAAAATAGAGACACAAAATATTACTAAATTAAATCCAGAAATATATTAAAAAAGATAATATACTGTGACCAGAGTGTAGCATAGGAATGCAAGGTTGACTCAACATTCAAATGTCAACCAATGTAATTCAACACATCAGCAGACTAAAGGTATAAAATCATGTGATAGATTAAGAGAAAGCATTTGATAAAAATGTAACAGAAGTTCACAATAAAAACTTTCAGCAAACAAGGGATAGAAGACTATTTTATCAATCTGAAAAGAAATATTCATGAAAAACACATAGCTGACATCATATAGGACGATGACATATGGAACATTTGCCCCCTAAGACTGGGACGAGGCAAAGATATCCACTCCCGTCACTCCGATACAATATTGTACTGGAGGTTTTGGAGCATTTCAGAGCTTGCTGCAACTATGAAGACAGTGTGATATTAGCTTAAGGATATAAAAAGAAAGCAAAAGAACAGACAAGAGAGTCCAGAAATAGACCCACGTACTTATGGCCAAGTGATTTTTGACAAAGGTATAAAAGCAGTGAAAAAGAACAATCTTTTAGACATATGGTGCTGAAATAACTGAATAGCACATGGGGAAAAAAATAACTCTGGCTTTCACCTTATACCATTCACACAACTTTATTCAAGATGGAGCACAGACCTCAATGTAAATGCCAAAACTAACAGACTCTAGAAGAAAAAATAGAAGGATGTTTCCACAATCTTAGGATTTATTAGGCAGGCCCCAAAAACATTAACCAGAAAATAGAAGATTGATAAATTAGACCTCATCAAAATTCAACTGTTTTTCTCATCCAAAGTCTATTACAAAAACAGAAAAACCACAGACTTATCTGTGATATAATAATTGGACACATAGATCACACAAAAATACATTTAAAAATCCATAAAGAACTCCTACAGATCAACAAGAAAAAGACAAGACAACCCAATTTTTCTAAAAGAGAAAAGACCCACAAATAGCTGGCGAGCACATGAAAAGGTGCTCGACCTCATCACCCAGGAAGCACAGTGACGCCACTCTGCACCGGCCCGAAGCGCCAGAATTAAAAACGTGGGCAACACCGAGTCCATTCAGCAACTTCAGCTGCTGATGACGTGCGGCAACTGAAATTCTTATGCGCTGGTGGAAGGACAAGAGGCTAAAAACACGATGGCCGGCTGGTTAAGCACATACTCACCCACACATAACCATGTAACCAAAGGCATGAAAATGCAGGTTCACAAGAAAACTCCCATGGGAATGTTCATCATGACTTTCTTGATAATAGCCCAGAACAGGGGGGACCACGAAGCAGAAGAAGGGATACAAAAGAAGCCAGATACATGCTATAAAGCGGGGAAAACTCACCCATAGTGGCGGAAATCAAAACCCTGGCTAAAAGGGTTAAAAGGTCGCTTTCAGGGATGATGGAAACATTCTGTCTCTTGATTTGGGTGATCGTTCAGGAGGACACAGGTGTGTGAAAACTCTTGAGCCGCGCACTGAAAGTCTGTTTACTTCCCTCAATTTAAACATGACAGAAACACTTTTTAAAGTGAAAAAAATAACAGAAGCAGCCTCGGAGTCCGTGTATACAGAAGTACTTGGGGAGGTTTTGCTGCAGAGAAATAGTGTGGTAGCTGATGCGGCAAGTGTGAGAGAGACAAGCTTGTTTTTCGAGATAAGAGAAATGACCGCACCGTTGGACCAGCCAGGAGAGGGCCAGGAGAGGGGCAAGGCTTGTCGCCGTCATGTCCTCGAGGTGACAGAGGATGCGAGATCGAGACCAAAAGCAGGGGGACGGAGTAAATGAGAGCCCAAGCGGCCAGGCACAGCGGCTCATGCCTGTCATCCCAGCACCTGGGGAGGCTGAGGCGGGAGGATTGCTTGAGCCCAAGAGTTCAAGACCAGTCTGGCCAACAAGCAAGACCCCATCGCTCCAAAAAAAAAAAAAAAAGAAGGAGCCAGGCTCGGTGGCTCAGCCTGTAATCCCACGCCTTTAGGAGGCTGAGGTGAGTGGCTTGCCTGAGTCCATAGGTTTGAGACCCGCCTGGGCAACTTGGCGAGGCCTCATCTCTACAATCAATCAAAAAATCAGCCGGGCGTGGTAGCGCAGGCCTGTCATTCCGGCTGCTCGGAAGGCTGAGGCGGAAGGATCGCCGGAGCCCAGCAGGTCGAGGCTGCGGTGGCCGGGAGCGGTCGCGGCCCTCCAGTCTGGGCGACAGAGTGAGACTCCAACTCCAAAAAAAAAAGAAGGGGGGAGGGAGGGAGGGAGGAAGAAGGGCGAGAGGGAGGTAAAGAGGAAAGAAAGACCCCCAGGTGGATCCTCGACGGTGTGGGGCAGGAGAGCAGAGGACATGGGAGGAGATGGCGGCGGGCGGGGGCGATGTGGCGGCGACTGCGGATGTTCCCTTCCATGGTTTTGCTTTCCTCCGTGGAGTGGGTCTCAGCTGAGAGTGGAAACGAGGGAGGCGGCCACGGAAGGCAAGGGTGTGCAGTCGTCCAATAGGACCTGGGAGAGCGCATGGTCTACAGAAGGCGTCAGCCAGCCGTGGCTTCAGGCCTGATCCTGCCTACGGTTTTAGATGGCCCAGGAGCTGAGGGAGGCTTTTACATGTTTAAGTGGCGGGGAGAAAAAAAATCAGAGGAAGAAGAATATGTCGTGGCCTGTGAGAGCTGCAGGAAATCTAGATTTCCATTTCCCTAGGTGAAGATGCATTAAATGTAGCCATGCGCTTTCATTCCTGCGCTATCTGTGGCTGCTTTCATGCTACAGCGGTGGTGTGGAGTAATCAGAACTGAAATCACCCGCAAGGCCTAAAATATTTACCACCTGGCTCTTCATAGCAAGTTTGCTGACCAGTATGATTTCTGGGCAGAAATAAGAGTTTACTTGGGGATTGTGGTCTTGAATTTAAAGTGAGACATCAGTGCAGTTGCATGTTTTTTGTTATCCGCAATGTGATAATAATTAGGTCACAGTTTGACTGTTGAGTTAATTAAATGAGATCGTGTATGCAGGATGTCTAGCATGAAGACAGTATTTAGTCAACATGAAAACTCCAGCCACCTACTTCCTCCTGGTGAAGTAAGGTGCAGAGACTGCACTGGTGCTCTAAGAAGAGAGAACTGCTTCCTGAATCATTACTTTTCCCGTTCCAAACCTTTCCTCCATAAACCAGGGCTTTTCTGTGTCCACATCTCCCAATGTGGCCTCTCTAGGCAACTGGTTGGCTTTGCTTATACACCAACCCCAACTCAAGACTAATCTGACCCTGTTCCTCCCAGGACAGTGCTGTGGGTGGCCTCAGGGCGACCCAGTGCTCTCCCCTTTCTCATTTGGAATTCTCAAGGACAGCTGTAGAATGTGCTGGAAATATTCCCAGGTAAGGAGAAACTGACCACAACTGCCCCAGCCCTGCTCCAGTCCCTTCTGCAATAGAATGCTTTAACTCAGAGTGTCACGTAGCCCCCAGGACATAAGTCCAGGGCCGGCACTTTCCAGGGTCCCTCTACTGCACAACAAGAGGGGCACGCACAGACAAGACTCTATCCACCCTTGGCAACTTCCTGAGCCCTGGAGACTGGTTCCCCATGACTCCCAGGCTTCGATTGTCACTCGCTGCCTGTCTGTGAGTAATAAAGTCGCTTTGCTTAGCTAGTGCGAGTGTTCGGCCTCACTGAAATCTTCAGGCCTTAGGAATCACAGCCCCGAGGCAGTGGGCTAAAGCCGTGACCAGTGCACAGGGGACCTGCTTTGCTCTCTTAGTTCTCGCTGAGAGACAGTGCTGTGATCTGGCATCTGCGGGTTCAGGAGCCAAAGGTTCAGGGACCAAGGCAAGTGGGAGCATCTTGGAGGTGCTCCTTCCCCGGCCCCTCGTGCAGCCCACCAGGGAGACTCTCATCAACGCAGCTTCATAAGCAAGCACAAGAGAGAGTTTGGAGGAGCTGGTGCCCCTGCTGCTCCCCATGAACGAGTATTGCCGATGCCTTTTGAAGACACTTAAAAATGTGGGAAACTGCTAGCGGGGAGGGGGCGGGATTGGCAGCAGTGGGAATCGCTGAGGGAAGGGGAGGCACGCCTCATCAGCATCTCTCAAGTAAAAAATTAGTTTAAAAAAGTTTAATCCAGTGGCAACAAAATCATTGTTTTCTTAAACTTAATTAATTTACTAAACTCCTCATGGTTCATTGCATTCAATGCTGTATCTGTGATCTTTCTGGGTCCATTACACTCAAGGGATCTGACTTCATCTCCTCCAACTCATAAAATCCTCATCAGAATGGAAATAAAATGCAATTTTGAACTTCCTAATGAAGGCACCCCTCCCAGCTCCGCAGCACTTTGGAATTAATGACCTCTGCCCGCCACCTTCATCGCCGAGACCTCTTCAGTTCTGTGCCAGTAGAAAAGAAGATGCCGTGGCCACGAGCAGCCCCTGCCCCTTCAGTCGTTCCAGCTCCCGCATCTGACACAGGAGGGACATGGAGGAAAGAGGTGCGACCGCCCCAGGACCGCTGCCAGCCACACTGGCTCTTAGGATTCCATCTCCCTGAAGGGAAGTTTTTTTTTTCTTCTTTAATGTAAGGAAGGGAAGGCTCTGTTCCCATTAAGAAAAAGAGTAAAATCACTTTTGAACTGGCTCCTGCGTTGATGTAGGGTGTGGCAGGCCACATCTCCAGGGTGGCATCACCGCCGATCTTGCCTGTGCTCCTCCCCCACACCTTCCACCCAAGCAAGGCTCACCAGGGCGTGACCAATACCAGCACTCGACGGAGGCGTCCCTAGCTCCACTTTTGCAATGAGAACACTGAGAACTGAAGGAGGCATTTCGCAACCTGTTCATGCTCACGCGGCCAGCGCAGGACAGAGCAGGGCTGGTGACAGCCCAGCAAGGCCAGCCAGCGGGGCAGAGCAGCGAAAGCTGAGCCTCCCCTCCAGGCCAGACCCGGTCCCAGGTGCCCCCCAGGCATAACCTGGTTCCATCTCTGCTGCTTGACTGTGGAGACAGCTGTCAGGCCCCGTGTACAGATGGGCAACTAGCGTAGAGAGGCGACACAGCTTCCCAACCACGGTGCCCAAAAGTGGCTGGCCAGGAGCACTGTGAGGGCTGTGGATGCCCCAGCCCCACGACTGACCCCTAGACATGTCCCCAAGACCAACGCGTGAAATGGACCCACTCCTGTAGAATACACACACACACACACACGGTATTTTCCGAATTGAGATTTTCTTTCCTCTGGGTGCCTCTGCGCATCTGCAAACTTCTAGCCAAGGAAGTGTCCGGCAGCACGTCCAGCCCTTCCAGTCTGCACGTTACAACGTCACCTCTGGCTCTGGGATTCTGCCCTGGCTCTGGGATTCTGCCCTGGCTCTGGGATTCTGCCCTGGCTCTGGGATTCTGCCCTGGCTCTGGGATTCTGCCCTGGCTCCCAGCTGCTGGGAGGAAAGATGGTCCTTCCAACGGGTTCCCAGCAACGCGCAGCCCCTGCGCTCGTCCAGAGGATGCTCGCGAGCGTTCTGTCTCCACCCCTGGGAGGGCTGGCTGCCCTCCCTGCCGAGTGAGAGGAGCTCACGTGACCTGTTCTGAACAAGATAGGCTGAGATACAACTGTGTGTGTCACTTCTGGGCAGGAGTGTCGAGGGAAGTGTACAGTTCACCGCTTTTCTCTCCTTGGGTCTCCAGCGGGGACCCACGTCAGCCCCGGTCTCTGAGTGGCTGCATGAGGAGGGACCTGCCAGAACTTCAGAAGGAGCACTGATTCTTGCGGAAAGCCACTGAGAGGTGGATGGCTGCTTGTTAATGCAGCACAACCTGACCACACACACACATACTCCTACGGTCTCCTCACACATACACACACGGACTTCTGCAACCACACACAGGGGCACACGCATACCCCTACAACCACACACGTGCACATACACACTCCTACAACCACACACAGGCACACACATGCCCCTATAGCCACAAACACATGCACACACAAACTCCTACAACCTACAACCACGTACCTAAACAGCCTTCAGGCCTGCACACAGCCCCGCAACCACACACCAGGCACACATACTCCTGCAACCCCCGCGCGTCTATACACACACGTCCCCACAACCATACGACATGTACACACCTACCCCTCATCCCCTGCCCGCATACGCACATGCACACTCCTACGACTGCACACACATGCTCCTAAAACCTCGCCGCACATAGTTCTTCAACCCCCGCCACACACACACACACACACACACACACACACACACACACACACACACTTTGCTGCGTCCCTCTCCAACTCCTGGGAGGGAATGTTTGTTGGACACCCGCAAATCCCCGGGTCTGTGGAGGCTGCCGGAAGCGCCATGGACCCGGCACGGCCGCTGCACTGACGTCCTTCAGTTTCTTCCGCCCTTGGGCTGTTTTCCAGAGTGTTTTGATCAAAGTTGTATAAAACTTGGGACGGGAAAGGACTTGGCCTCTTTAGGCAACAGACGGCTGGTTCAGGCCTTTGGATCGGTCTGCTCCGTGGTCAGGTCTGCAGGGACTGGGGAAGGTGCTGGCCGCTGTCCAGGGGGTGGGAAAGCCGACGGCGGGGCAGTGCGTGTGGGGGTCTGGTTGCCAGAGGAGGAGAAAGTAGCAGAGCCGACAGGCGAGACTCGATTCACGTTTCAAAGCTGAACATAGAAAATTTGCCTTCCTGCTGCTCTGTTGTCCAAGTTCTTCCACTCTGGACCTCTCTCCATACTCAAGATAAGGCCCACTGTGCCTTTTTTTTTTTTGCATTGGAGTCTCACTCCGTTGCCCGGGCTGGAGTGCAATGGCACGCTCACAGCCATTCCAGTGTCCACCTGCTGGACTCCAGTGGATCCTCCCGCCTCAGCCTTCCATGTAGCTGGAACTACAGGGGCACACTACCATGCTCAGCTGATTTTTGAGTTTTATTGTAGAGACAAGATCTCACCAAGTTGCCCGGGCTGGTCTCGAGCCCACGGGCTCAGGCAACCCACTCGCCTCAGTCTCCCAAAGTGCTAGGATGGCAGGCTGAGCCCCCACTGTGTCTCTTTCTAAGCCCATCGTGTGTCTGAGGAACCAGGGCCTCGAGTGGTCACAGGGCCCATCCAGGGCCACCTAGGAGGCCGCAGAGCAGGACAAGCCCCCACCGGGTTTTGAACACTTGTGCACCGGTGTGGGGATGTAAGGTGGTACAGCCACTGTGGAAAGCCACATGGAGCTTCCTCAGAAAGTTAAACATGGAATTACTGAAGGAACCAGGAATTCCACTTCTGGATGTGATTCAAAAGAACTGAAAACAAGCTCTCACGATGGTATTTGCGCTCTCGTGTTCATAGCAGCGTTATTCACCGTAGTCAAAAGGACGCCAACCCAGTGTCCATCGACAGGCGGATGGATGCAGGAAGTGAGGTGTGCGCATACGAGAGAACATGACTCAGCCTTAGAAATGGAGGAAATTCTGACAGATGCTACAGCATGGATCAGTCTTGAGGATGCTGCGTTAAGTGAAGTAAGCTAGTCACCAAAAGAGAAACACGACATGATTCCGCTTACCTGAGGCTCCCGAGGCAGATCATTGAGACAGAAAGCAGAATGGGGGTTGCCAGGGGCTCGGGAGGGACAATGGGAAGTTAGAGTTTCCTGGGGACCGTTTCAGTTTGGGAAGATGAGGAGCTCCAGAGACGGAGAGTGGTGATGGCCGCACAACGTGGTGAGCGTACTTAATGCCACCAAACGGTGCGCTTAATGCTTAAGTGGCAAATCGTATGTGTATTTACCATCATTTTAAAAATTAAAAACCTTAAATTCCAGATCTGCCACTTCCCAGTGTGTGACCTCGGGAGACTAATTTAGTCTCTCTGAGCTTCTCTCCCTTGGAAGTTGTGAGAATTTGCGATGACAATGCACATAGACGTGTCGCCTGGCGCAGAGGAGACATTGACAGCATAGCTCCGAGAGCTGCCTCCTCCATGCCCTGGGTGTGTGCAGGTGCTGAGGAGGTCACAGCAGGAAGGAGGGATCGCCCTCATTCTCAAGGCCCTGTCTAGAATCCAGCCTGGAGGAAGACGTGGGTTGGAACCCAGGATGCATGTAGAGATCCTGATGCAGACCCTGAGGCAAAGTCCTCTTGCTCAGAGTTGCCCAGAGGAGCCCAGGTCCGCTGAGAGCGCTCCGAGTGGACAAGGAGAGGGACACCTGCAGCCGACACCCCCTCCTGACACCTCACGTCTGCATGTGCTACAACATGGGAAAGGCTTGGAAATGGAGGTCTCGCTCACCCAGAAACTACTGGCATTGAGAAAACCACAGAAACTAGCTTTTCATGGGAACGCACTATGTGCTAGAAACTTTTTCTATAAAATGTCATCATTGGTAGAAGGAAACCTCTAAGTAGATGTCGCCACTTAATCTTCACAGACGAAAGCCCTGAGGCCCAAAGGGTCTAAATGATACCCCCGAGGTCTCACTGCGTGGCATTGACAGAGGTGCGTTGGTTGCAAGCCACATGTGTCTGGCCACAATGCTGTCTTTTGTGTGCGCCGTGATTCTACACCTCACCCATGACTGGGGCAGATGGACTCTTCTTTCTGCAGCCGCTCTGAAACTCACCTGACTTGGCTTTGCTCAGAACAACCCACTTCCATGACTCTGGGGGAGAGAAAGGCAGGGGGACCAAGCCCACAAGTGACCTTTTGTCTTTTAACTACTCAGTTCGGCAGCTGAACACAAAAAGCTTGGGAAGATTGAATGATTCCCTCTTCTGCTCAGGTGCTGGCCTTCAGAACCCAAGAGCACCTCTCTGCTGCTCACTTGGGATGGACATCTGACAGCAGTTCAGAGAAGCACCAGAGTGGCCACCTGCCACAAACTGACCTGGGAGATGTGAGGGCAAGGCACTCCGAGTCACCCCCGCATGGCCCTGGCTAATCAACAGGGGCACGTGGGGGGTAGAGGGTTGCGTTGATGCCTGCGTCTGAAAAACAGCGCCTGGTCAAGGAAGATTGGCTACATCGCCCCAACACCCCCAAATAGGGGAGCCTACGAGGCTTTCAGATCCCAGGGTCCTCTGACGTGGAAGGTTGACAGCCCAAAAGGTGTCAGGGTGAAGAAGGGCTGACCTGGGAGCCCCGACCCAGCAGGCCACTCTCCTCCCCAGATCTCAGGCCCAGCCTGCACCCAGAGGCCAAGGTGAGCTTGCTCCCTGGGTCGACTCCAGCTCCCTCCACCGACTCTGAAGACCTCCTCTCCTGGAATGGCGCTGTGCTCACCGGAAACCCGGCAGCAGATCCCTGAAACCCCACATTCTCTGCTGCCCCAGCCCTGTCATGGCCTGAAGGGGTGGGTGCAGGCTTCCATTTTACTGAGGTAAATTGCGCACCACTGTCTGAAAGTATTTGGCCCAAATTTCTTAGCATCTCCTACCCCTATATAACCAGGCACCTGACCTTGGCCATTCAAGGAGAGAGAATGAAAGAATCCCCGGTGCCAGAAAAGCCCTAAAGGAGAGACAGTCTCTGCCCTGCAGGAGGCAAATAACTCTGTCAAACTCCCGCCACCTATACTGACATTGCTCCTTTCTGGTCCCATCTCATCTGTTCTCCTAATCATTCACCCACCCATCCACCTGTCCACACACCTCGCCATCCATCCACTCATATAACCCTCCGCTCATCCATCTATTCATGCACCTAACCATCATCATCCATCTGTCCACACACCATCCATCTACGCACACATTTATCTACCCATGCACCTAAGCACCCACTCACTCAAATATCCATCCATCTCCCCACACGCCTGTGTGTCCACACACCTCCCCATCCATCCACCCATCCACCCCCCACCCCCCCACTCAATGATCCAGATATCCGCCCATCCATCTCACCACATACCTGCCTATTTATCTGCCAGTTCGCCCACTCATCCACCCCCATCCATCCGCCCATCCATCTGCCCACCCACCCACCCACCGATTCACCTGTCTGTCCGTTCGTCCATCCGCCCATCCATCTCGCCACCCACCCACTCACCCGCCCACCCACTCATCAGTCCACCCTCCCCACCCGCCCGCCCACTCATCCACCTGCCCTTCCATTCACACGTGCATCCCCATCCATACACCCATTCATCCATCCACCCCTCCGTTTTTACCCACCCATTCATCTCCCTACTCACCCATCTGCTTCACTCATCCTGCCCATTTGCCAGCCTACCTATCCTCCACCTGCCCATTTGCCAACCTACCTATCCACCCATTCATCCGCTCATCCATCCACCCCACCTATCCAGCCACCTATTCACTCACCTACCCACCCATCCATTCACTCATCCACCCACCCATCCATCTCCCCAGCTATTTTCCCATCTGTTCACCCGTCCATCTACCAGTCTACCCATCAATCCATCCATTCGTTCATCTACTCAATAATCATTTCTGTTTACCAATCCTGTCCCAGGCCCTGTTCTGGGCGCTAGACTTCCAGAGGGAAAGAATGATCCGTAGGCAGGTCAGAGACTGTGCTGGAAGTAAATAAATAGAGCACAAGGTTACCTGGCTGTCTGGGGCCTCACATCCACCCGAAAAATCGGCCTCTGGCTGCCTGTGTTTGGACCTCTGCCCTGTGCACATGGCCGTGACTAGCATTGCCTCCCAGGTATGCGCCTAGACTCCCCAATAGGACCATACCCTTGAGGCCAGCATCCCACTGTAGTCACCCTCCTGACCAGTGCAGAGGCCTACAGGCCGGAAACTGAGCCCAGATGAGGACCCATCAAAATAAAGGGGAAGGCCTCAGTCCTCACCACACAGCAAACGTGATGGTGCTTGAGCCCCGATCATAACTTTCCCTGGCTCCTCTGCCCTCAGATGACGTCAGCCTCTATGGGACTGATTGACCTTGGAGGTCCTGGTGACCTCACAGAGCCACAGATTGTGGCTCTCTGGCCCCAAGGAACAGACATCATCTCAGTGATGTCATCTTTAGTCCTGCAGACATCAGCTACAGGCGGGTGCAGCAGTACAGACCAAGGAGCAGCCAGTGAGTTCTTAGAAACATTGATATCACCGCATGCATGGGTCCCTCCTTCTGGGTGAGCTGGTGGAGACTGCCCAGTGTGCATCCAACAGAGTCATCATAGGCCAAGAACAGCAGGGGTCATAGGGGCCATGGACCCATTAGCTTTGTTCATGCTCACAGCACGCCCTTTACAGTTGAGAAAACAGAGTCTCAGAGAGACAGAGCTCAGGCCCAGACAGCTTCCAGCTGTGCCACCTCCCGATGCACCTGTGTGTGATGGTTCATTTTTGTGTCAACTTGACTGAGCCACAGGGTGCCCAGACATTTGGTCACACGTTATTCTAGTTGTGTCTGTGGGAGCGTTTCTGGAAGAGATTCACATTAACTTAGTAGACTGACTAAAGCAGATTACCCTCCTCAGTGTGGGTGGGCCTGATCCAATCAGTGAAAGGTCTAAACAGGACAAATGGTTGACCTTGTCCAAGGAAAAGTAAATTCCTCCTGCCTGATGGCCTTCCAGCTAGTGCACAAGCTCTGCAGATTTTGGACCTGTCAGCCTCCTAAGTCACGTGAGCCATGCATACACACATACATCTCCTGTTGGTTCTATTTCTCCAGGAAGCCTCTGACCATACCCCCCGCCTCCGAGTGGGGAAGCAGCTGGAGAGAAGGGGATTGGAGGGACTGAGGAAGCAGTGTGTGCTGGGGAAACGCTTGGGCTTCACACCAGGCCCAGAGGGTCCACCCCACCCTGCCCTGACATCTGTCCTGATTTCCGCTGTGTCTCAGAGTCCTCGTACAGGAACAAGGAAACCTAAATCTCAGCTCCCAGGGTTGACCTGGGCTCCTTCCCTGAAGCCCAGACCTGTGCTGCTGACTTCCTCCTGGGTGGGGAAGGCTGGGCTTGGGATCCCCAGGCTTCTCCTGAGTGCTGCAGCCTGGAACCTTCACCCCACCCCAGCTGCCTGGGGCAGGAAGGAGGAGGGGCTCAGGGCGCCCTCAAACCTCGCTCCCTCGCCATATCCGCACCAGCGGGCTGGGCCCCGGACTCAGGGACTTCCTCCCCTGAGGGAGCCTTCTACCTGGGCAGCTTGCCCGTGCTGAGTCAGCAGGGAAGGCGGTGGCCTGGACCTCGGGGCGGAAGCTCATCCATCGGCCCGCGTGCCTGGTCTCTCCCCAGGATGGCTTTGAGGGAGCAGACGCCGCAAGGTCGAACACTGCATCGGCTCCCGGCCGGAGCGGCTGCGGTGCTGGGATGTCCGGGGCATCGCGCTCCACATGAGCGCCCCTGGAGGAAAGTGCGCCCGTGGCCTCGCAGCCCTCCGACCCCTTGGCCTGAGCCCAGGAGCGAAGTCAGGGCCAAGTCGGGCCTGTGCCCCCATATCTCGTCCCTGCCAGCCTCTGCTTTTTCACCTCCCCCACTCCCCTCTGCCCCTCAAGAATCCCGTCCCCCGGACCACAGCCACACTCAGCGCCTGGTCCCCTCCCTGGCACGTCCTCGTCCACATCCTTCAAGGCTCAAGGGCGGGCTCGCTGCTCTTGGGCAAGATAGCCTGGGACTGTCACGCACTTCATCTGCTCTGCTTCGTCTTGCTCCCGGTACTTGTCCCTTGGCTTCTGCTTTCTGGGCACCCCCTAGTCGCAAGACTCGTAAGAGGAGCCTCCCAGGTCCGAAGCCCGAGACCTGCGCACCTGCAGCCACCCCATCCCGTGTCTGCTCTCCAGGCGCTCCTCTGATTCCTGTCCTGCGGAGGGGCTCGAACTCCCAAGACCGGCACTTGCGTGCCTTCCTGGCTGGCTCACGGTCCCAGGGTGTCACCTTCAGGGTTGATCCCATGTGAACAGCAAGTAAGGGATCCAGGCTTAGACCGACATAAGGGCACTCTGGCGGTGAAGCCCAGGCCCTGAACTCGACAGGGTAGGGACTTGTCTGTGGGGGGGGGGTGTGCAGGTGTGTATGTGTGCATGTATGTGTGTGTGTACATGGGTGTATTCATGTGTGTGGGCGAGTGGCATGTGCATATTTTCACATACGTATGTGTGTGCATGTGCACGTGTGTGTGTGTGTGTGTGTGTGTGTGTGTGTGTGTGTGTGATGTATGCATGCTTCCGGGGGCTGCATTAGGTGAGGAAACCATTTCTCCTCGCAGCTTCCTGGCAAGCCTAGAATTGAAACTGTGAGGGTGGGGCCCAAGGGCAGTGGGGACACTTTTGTGGACACACCAATGGAAAGTGGAAGTGCAGCTTTTCTGCCGGAGTCATCATCTCTTAATGGGTTGCCTTGGACAAGTTACTTAGCTTCTCTGAGCCTCTGTTTTGCCTCGCCTGCAAAGTGGCAGTAAGACATGCACCTCACGGGGCCATGCAAAGGATCAAACCAGAAGCCGGTGCGAAGAGTGTGGGTACTCAGGAGGGCTCAGTTCCCCAGAACCCGACCCAGCCCCACAGCCCACTGGGAAAGGGAGAGGAAGCGGGAAAGGCTCTGCCCGGAGAGTGAGAGAGCCCGAGACTCGCTCAGTGCTGGGAAACCTCGAATGTCGGGTTATGACAGAAAGTGTGTGAGTGAATTGCAGTGTAATTAAGACAGAGGGCTCTAATAAGTGCGGGGCCCAATCACGAGCCACATTGCCAGGCAATTGTGGGGACTTGTTGAGCCCTTTGCTGCAGCGAGCACCAGGGCCCGTCCAAAGAATGCCTGGAGATGGGGCTTTCGAGCCAGTGGCCCTGGACCAAAGCCAACACAGGGGCTTGGACCGAGCACAAAAGAATCTGCAGAACCACCGTGGCAGGGAAAGTCGTCCCAACCCCCTTGATGGGGCAGAAAGGGGGGTTGGTAGCAGTTAAAGGTATTTCCTTTTGAAGCCAAGCTGCAAGCTTTAAAGACCCGCCAGGCCGGTTTTGTTTGAAAAGGCCAAATGGCTAGAGACTGATGGCTCTCATGGAAATGCAAAAGAGTAACTAATTCACAGACTTATCCAAAACCCCTCTTCTGAAGTTGACCGTTTACAACCCTGCAGTTCCTGGAAACCATCTGTTCTTTGAAAGATCTGATTTTTCTGAACACCACCTTGCAAATTCTAAAGGAGATGTCTAATCGCTCAACACGACCCCCTGCCTTACCTAAACGAAGGGATAAGACCCTGCTTTTCCCTTCTCCGGGGCTCGATCTGGATGCATTCGCCCCTCGAGCCGCTGGGCAAGCCAGCGTAATAAAGTGCCGCTTCCTATAATAGTCTCGGTGTCACTACGGCTCTGTCTTCCCGACACACTCCCTTTGCAAAACAAAGCCATTCTTCCCCTTCCTCTCAGATGTGGTGGGCGCTTCAGTCTCTGGCACCCAGTGCCTGGGGGAGGGAGTTGTCATCCTACCACCCAGCAAAAGAGGGGAGCTTGCCAAAGGAGAAACTGAGGCTGGAAGGGCCACGCAGCCGGCCCAAGGCCACTCAGCTCAGCAAAGACAGAATCAGAAGCGAGACGAAGGGCCCAAACCGGACCAGGCTCAACCCTCCTCCCTTGCAGGCCTCCCCTGCAGCCCCAGCTGGGCACTTCACTGCTGCCTGGAGAGCTCCAGTGCCACGATGCCCCCTTGCCCATCTTGCCATGATAATAATCATGGTGCTATCCCTGACATGGTGTGTGCACTTAGCTGCTTCCACGACCTATTTTAAGTAATTCCCACTAAACCCTATTGTGACCCCTAGAATTAGTGGATGACTTGCCCAGGGCTGCATGGCTGGTTAGAGACTGTGCTGAGACCGCCAGCACCTCTCTGAGCCTGGAGTCTGCACTCCTCAGAGTGGGGTCTCCAGGTGTCGGAAGGCCATTCCTTCCAGCGACACGTAGCCCAAGTCCACCTGTCAGAAAAGCATGTTCCCTCAAGGCTGGGGACTCCTCCCTCACAGCAGCTGTCCCTACTCGGTCCACTCCGGGGGCTGCCCACCCCCACCCCAGGCCAACCCCCATCTCCCCAAGGGCAAGCTCACAGTGCAGCAGGAAAATAGAGAGACTGTGACACCAAGACTATTACAGGAAGTGGCAGCATTATTACGTCAGTGGGCTCGAGGGCTAATGCGTCCAAATCGAGTTCCCCAGAACGGGTGAAGTGGGGTCTTATACCTTCGTTTAGGTAAGGGAGGAGGTCAGGCTGAGCGATGACATATTTCCTTTGGAATTTTACAAGACTGTACTCGGCAAAATCAGATTTTTTAAAGAACAAATGGTCTCCAGGACACGCAAAGTGTAGGATTGTAAACTGTTAACTTCAAAAGAGGGGTTTTGGATAAGTTTGTAAGTCAGTTACTCTTCTGCATTTCCACTAAATGGCCAGAGACTGACCGTTTGGCCTTTCGTAAACAAAACCTGCCTGGGCCTGGCGGATCGTTAAAGCTTGCTGCCTGGCTTTCAAGAGGAAGTACCTTTAACTGCTACCAACCCCCTTTCTGCCACAGGGTTCGTCGGAGACATTCTGGCATCCCAGGTGATTGCCATGGGCCAACTGCCGATTCCGAAGCAGCTCCGCGTGTGTTTCTGCATTCATTCGCTCCATCCTACAAGAAATATATTTGAGCATGGGCCACATCCCGCCACAACAGATGCCCAAGTCCTCTGGAGAGGGCCCTGGTTCTCCGTCGGCCTCCTCCTCCCAACAGCATCAGCAGGAGGGCCACGTGGAAGCCAGGCAGGACGCCGCCCTGCACCCCACTCGTCCCACACACCCGCCGGCCCTCCTCTGCTCCAGCGGTGGGCGCACCAAGACAGACGGGTCAGTTCCTTGCTGGGCCTGCTTGGCCTGTTACTCACAAGGCCGTCTGGGCCGAACCACCCTTCTCTCCCGAGGCCTCGGTTTCCCACCTCTGAAATACAAACAGACATGTCCACCGCACATGGCTACTGAGAAGACAGAGGGCCCCAGTGTCTACACGGCTCGAGCCTTGCCCGTTCCCAGCCCTGCCAGCTTCTGAAAGGGGCTGAGGCGGGGTGGGGAGGGTTTGAAGGGGACTGCTCCAAGGAGTTAGGCCCTCTCCCCCACAAAGCACACCTGGGGCTGGAGACAGGCAAAGCGCCAGGGAAGGGAGACACAGAAAGGAAGGGAGCACCGAGCTGCATTTATCCCTCAGGGCCTGTTCGCAGTGACTGGGCCGTCTGGCTGCGAAAGGAGCCTTCGAGGATGGAGGTTTAAGCCCCCAGCTCCTGGGACTCGGCACAGACCATGGAAGGGGACTAGAGCGTCCAGGTTCTTGTAATGCCCCTGCACCCCCTCCCTCTAGGCCGTGTCCCATGGCGCTCTTTTTTGGTCCTGGCCTCTCTCTCTCTCTCTCTCTCTCTCTCTCTCTCTCTCTCTCTCTCTCTCTCTCTCTCTCCCCTCAGCCCCCAGGGACATACCAAGCCCCAGGCCAGCAGCTTTTACCTTGGTGCTGCGACCAGGAACTTCCAGACACAGTCAGCCGTTCTTACTGAGCACGGAGAGCCTCCTAGGGCCTTACATACACTCAGTTCCGCCTGTCCAGAGCTGTCTACTCAGGCAAACGCTCCTAGGCCAAATCGGTGCTCTGAAAGGCTGCATGGGAGCCAGGCTCGGTGGCTCAGCCTGTCATCCCGCACCTTGGGAGGCTGAGGTGAGTGGATGGCCTGAGCCCGCGGGTTCGAGACCCGCCTGGGCAGCGAGACCTCATCTCCACAAGAAATCAAAAAAACATCAGCCGGGCGTGGTAGCGCGCGCCTGTAGTTCCGGCTACTCGGAAGGCTGAGGTGGAAGGATCGCCAGAGCCCAGCAGGTCGAGGCTGCGGTGGCCGGGAGCGGCCACTGCACTCCAGTCTGGGTGACCAAGGGAGACTCCAACTCAAAAGAAAAGACTGCATGGGGTGCTGCAGGAAGTTGGGTTCAGGACAGGGTCATGAACGCCTCCCCTCCAGGCTCCTAGCCGTGTGTGGCCTGGCAAGTCCCTTCATCTCTCTGAGCCCTGCTCCCTGCAAGTGTGAAGCAAAGATCGCACCGCCCATCTGCATGAGCTCATCACGCCATGGGTTTCTCTAAATGGCTCCTTGCTATTCCTGTCTCCAGCACCCCCGACTGGGCCTCAGAGTTCTGCAGGAGGGACAGCAGGGCTGAGCGTACGGACCAATGTCGTCGACGGCTCCCAAGCGTTTCTTCTTTGAATTCCTGAGGGCGTGACAATTTTTTAGGCCAGAGCTTTGTGTGGGTTCAGAGCCCTTTGAAAATCCTCTAAATGACTTTTGATAATAAAAATTAATGAGCTGGAGAAATAGAACCATTCACCCAGAGCCTGGACCTTAGGGTCGGAGAACTGGGGTTTTTTTTGCCGTCCATCCTTTTGCCTGCAGGATGACTCCCGCCCTGTGCACATCACCGTCTCCGCCGGTCAGTGGGACCCTCTCCCTTTCGTCACAGGCTGGGAAGGGAGTCCTCCCCGCCACTCGACATTGCCGCCTGTCCTTGGGGCATCCTCGGCAGGGTCACTCCTCCCAGCCACGTTGTGAGGCACCATCTTTTGGGAGCAAGCGGCCATAGAACTAGATCTGCCCCTGACTTAAGTGTGGAGGCGACATCTAGCGCTTCCCAGCAGAGCCTTGAAGGATCCACACAAGACCCTCCCACACTCTCCTGTCCCAAAGCCCAAGAGAGGGGCTGCTCCATCTGCTGGGCATCTGAATGGCTATGCTGAGCACAGACCCCACTGGATAAGTAAAGGACAAGGCAGTCCTTGTTGTGGCCACCGATCTCAGGGGGTGTTTGTTACCAGGCAGGGCCTGACCTTGCCTGCCCTGACGGCTGTAATTTCTGTAAAGATTAAATGTGACTTAGTGGATAAACCACCTGGCACACAGCAGGCACTGAAATGGTGGCTGTGTCCTCTCGAAGCTTCAAATTCAGAGGACAAGCCCCACAGTAAGGCAGATAAATAGCCCCGGCCAAAAGTACATGCCTGTGTATGCTGAGATATAGGCCATGAAGAGCAGGTTTCAGGGGTTTTGTTTTGTTTGAGTTTTTGTTTTTATCTGATTTTTTTTTCCTCCAGAAAGCAGCTGTGCCTCAGAAGGTGGTAAGAACACGCAGGCTCCAGGAACAGAGGCCAGGGAGGGCAGAGAAGGCATGGAGACCCAAGGGGCTAAGAGTGGACGCCCAAGACTAGCTTCCTCACCACCTTGCAGGGAATCTTCCGTCAGAAAATGCACCGTGGGGCTCTGCTGACTCCGGATGTGTCCAAGGACAGGGAGGAGGAAGAGCGAGGAGGGGAGAACCTATCGAGAAGCACGGAAGGCCGGAGCCGGAACGGGCAGGCGGCAGCATCCCGTAGCGCAGCCCACCCCTCCCCGGGGAGAGGGCAGAACCTACACATGCTCTCACCTGGGAGGCCGACAAGCCCACCATCCAGACCTAATGACAAACAGCTGACCCCTGCTGAGCATCCACTTGAGGCAAACTGAATGCTGTGTACTCCAAGTTCGTTGCTGCCCACTTTTCATCTTCTAGCAAGTCCCAAGGGGGTGAGCTCACTCCCGGCAATGAGGGAGCCTCTACATTCCATCACATCTGTGGAGCACCCAGCACGGTCCTTGGCATACAGCAGGCACACAGTAACAGGCATTTCACAGCCGTGTGGGAAAGACCACATGCTACATGGGACACCTGAGGAGGCTGGGGCACTTGCCGGCAGCCGTGAGCTTGGGCTTCTCCTCCGTCACGAGGCCTCCCCTTGGCACCAGAAGAGGCTCTGCCAGGCCCAGCCCACAGCAGCCCCACGTGTCACGGCCTTCCACGTTAAACACGTCGCTACTGGCTCTGGCCCCAGGGGTCCACACTTGTCCAGAGCAAGTCAGCCCCCATGGTCTGTGCTGGCTCACCCTTGGGTCGCACGTGTGAGCACATACATGTGCGCCCAGGGTCCTGGCCACACGTCTGTGCAGCTCCCAAAAGAAGCAAGCCTGGGCACCACTCCCTGGGACCGCGTATCTTCTGCGGCTGCCAAGAGATTTCTCTGAGGCTTAGTCAGACACACTCCAGGTCTGTCTTGAAGCTGAACCACCCCCATGCCCCAGCACACGAGTCTCCAGCAGGTGGCCTTCCACGGAGGTGGTGTCTGAGGGCTCTGTGCTTGAGTCCCATGCCTGGCTGCTGCCCGCACTTCATGATGCATGGCCATGGTGATTGGAGACTGGGTCCGGCTGTCTGAAGGTCCCTCCAAAGAGGAGAGAAATGGTTTAAGAAGATTTGAGGGCCCGCTCTGTGTTGAGGACTCAACAGATGCTGGAGTTCAGCTCCAGCCGGGTTCAGGGTACCCCAAAAGTGGAGACGGCATTGGCGACTGGGGGGAAGAAGAAAGAGAGAAGAGAGAGAGAGAGAGAGAGAGAGAGAGAGAGAGAGAGAGAGAGACTGGACTCCAGTCTAGTGCAGAAGCCGTTTATTGGGAATTACAAGGGGTCTTTTATACGCAGTCGGGTGTGTGAGGGGCGTTCCCCACCCACCAGATGTTCTTTCAGGTATAATCCCATAACCTGATCAATGAAACCTAATCCATGACTGTCGGGGACCAGCCCCAACGGAGGGAAGGGTTAGGACCGCAACGGAGAATCCAGATGGCGCTAGAAGAGACCACTCAGAGCGATTTCTTCTGGAACAGTCTGATCAGGACTGAAGCCAAATTTTATTTTGACTCCTTCCAACTTATATACCTTTTTCCATACCCTCCATCAGTGTGTCAATCACTTTGGGGGCGTACAAACTTTATGCAAATTACGTATCACGAGACTTGCAAGTTTCCAGCAAACAATTACAATTCCATGATACATGGCGTGTTTCACAAAACTTACATTAAATTCACAGGTATACAATTTTTATACAGATTGTTCAAAGTGTTCTCCACAATGTTCAATAAATCATTCACATTATACTCTTTGTTCCAGACCCTGATTAATACAAAAACTTTTCTAAGTTAAATCTGTTTACTGACTCCTAATATTTTTAATGATTAATAGTATCAATTTAACACTATACTATAATCTATAAGTTTACTTAAATGACTCAGTTATTCTATTAATTTATTATGGAATGTAGTGTCCTGTAATTCTATAACAATTAAAACTTATTCTTAAATTATAAAACCTTACCATGACTTAAATGAATTTCCTATGTCTAAACTTTAGTTTTTGTAATGATTGACCTTTAATACTATGCTTTATCCTTAATTCTTTTACAAATCGCATAGCAACCACCATATCTAAACAATGCAACCAAAAGAAACAAAACAGCAAGCACAAGTCCACTCAAATATACTCTAAGACATAACTATAAGTGTATAAATTATATTTTATCCTAACTAACAAGTCTACTCTAGAAATCATATAGTAGCTTTCACACTCCTGAGTAAGGAAATGGATGGCCACATGGCCTCGGGCTGAGGTAAACAGAGGCAGACAGAGTTTCGGTACGAAACAAAGGCATAGTCGGTATGAAACAAAGGCATAGTCGCCAAGTTAATGGCTTTGGGGTGTAGACAGTTTTCGGTATTTAACAGCACAAAGGCAAGGAAATGTATACCTGTAATGGGACAATAGCAATCCTTTCTGCCTGGCCAGGAACAGGGCAATAAGACTATGATGATAATTTAGTCTCTAATCTTAGCTCTAGGGGAAACTGCTTAAGAGTTGACTCACCAGAGAATAGAAGTCTGAAAAATATCTAGAAAGAAGTAAGATTTAGAAAGGACAAGGTCATTCTGCTGTATAACCTTTCATCAGACGTATAGAGATTTTTCTTATAAGTTTTACTGCCATGTATGCACACTGGTCATCAATCACACGCCAATATTATAGGTATAACTGATATCCTATGTCAGAGGCGATCTTCCAGATGGGCCTTTACAGGCCTCAGCCATGTAGCTATAGATGTTGGCTCCCAACACATGACTGCCTTCAAACCCTTTTCGTACTGTCTGTAAACCCTTTTCATATTGCCTACAAACCCTTTTCGTACTAATACCAAGTTAAACGATTCTATAGAGACTTAAGTACTTACTTTACAAACGAAAGTGGCCCATCCCAGAATGTTTGGAATGTGGCCCAGTCCAAAGTTCACAGTGGGCTACCTGCAAGTAACCCAGCCGCATTCTTTCAACAAAATGGCTGTCTTCTAAAACTGTATTCTACAATTGACACCTTATTCAACTTCAATAAATCCTAAGATCATGACCCAGAAGCCTGTGACCAATACTAAGGCTCTTAGATGTGACCCGAGTTTGAATTGTAAGTTGTGTGAAAGCCAGAACTGCAGTTTGTGGAAGAATGGGAGCAATGAGCTTCTAAAGTGAGCTTGTGTTCGTCCCGGTCTCAGAGTTTCTATGTTTTGAGCTCACAGGAGCTTAATCTGGTTAGTGCTGAGTAGAAAGGGGGAGGAAATGGGGTCAATAGCTCCCAAACGCATCCTAGTGGTCTCGGGGTCAATGGCCCTTCCTGATCCCTAGCTCAGTGGGCCTCCATGGCCGGCTCCCAACAAACAGAGATCTCTCAGAACTCTCTAGAGGCGACATTCTGATGATGTACATTTTATTTTATTTTATTTTATTTTTGAATCGGAATCTTACTCTGTCACCCAGACTGGAGTGCAGTGGCCGCTCTCGGCCACCGCAGCCTCAACCTGCTGGGCTCTGGCGATCCTTCCGCCTCAACCTTCAGGAGCTGGAACTACAGGTGCGCACTACCACGCCCAGCTAATTTTTTGAATTATTGTAGACATGAGGTCTCGCCAAGTTGCCCAGGTGGGTCTCGAACCCGCAGGCGGAGGCAATTCACTCACCTCAGCCTCCCAAGGCACAGGATTACAGGCTGAGCCACCGATGATGTCCATTTTAAAGACAAAAACAGCCGGGCTCGGTGGCTCAGCCTGTAATCCCGCACCTTTGGGAGGCTGAGGTGACTGGATTGTCTGAGCCCGTGGGTTCGAGACCTGCCTAGGCAGCGAGACCTCATCTCTACAATAAATCAAAAAATCAGCCGGGCGTGGTAGCGCATGCCTGTAATTCCGGCTACTCGGAAGGCTAAGGCGGAAGGATCGCCGGAGCCCAGCAGGTCGAGGCTGCGGTGGCCGGGAGCGGCCACTGCACTCCAGTCTGGGCAACAGAGTGAGACTCCAACTCAAAAAAAAATAAAAATAAAAAATAAAGACAAAAACATAGAGGCTCAAAGACATGAAGAAACTGGCTCCAGATCATACCGCCACAAAATGTCAAAACAAGATTTCACACACAGATCTGTCTCAGCAGAGTCAGCACATTTATTCCTCCTTCCCCCACCCTCCCACGTGAGTGGGCGCAGAGTGCATCCCAGCTGCCTTCTGGCTCCACCTTCCTTGCTTCATGGAGGTGGGGGGTGGGAGCGGCCCCGCATCCACTCAACCGGAGGCCAAGGCATGTGGCCTTCTGCATGGCCGACAGGGCTTGTGTCATCAGATTCTACTTGGAGACCTGAACTCCTACACACAAGGCCCCAGGCCCAGGGACTCGCAGGCAGCAGCACGCTACCACCTCACCGGTCTCCTGCCCCAATGGGGTCCTCCACTTCCACTGTGCAGGGCACCCTCAGCGACAGACACCACTCCCAAGGCTGACTGCTTCCCCTGTTGGATGGCCATGCCTTTGTGCTGGCCTCTTTGTCGAGCCCCGTGTTCCCAGAATCCCTTGCTTCATGAAAAGGCCCAGGCCCGGGGATGGCTTTTCCCTTCTCCACACGTCTGAAGTCTCGACCGGGAACCCTCAGGTGGCTCAGAGGCTACAACCTCCTGGTGGCTGGAATGTCTCCAAGGATGGGTACAGCTGGGATTGTCCCCACAGCGCCAGCCCACATGTGTCCTCTTCGTGTGGCTTAGACTTCTCCCAGCACAGCAGCTGGGTCCCAGGAAAGACCCTCCCCTGGGTGAGCATACAGAGGCTGCAGGGACACTCTGATCCAGCCTCGGAAGTTACAAAGAGTCACTTCTATGCCATTCTGTTCATCACAAGCAAGTCCACAAGGTCAGTCCAAATCACAGACGGGAGAATCGAACTCCACCTCTCAACGGGGCAGTGGCCTGTTCCCATTGTGGAAGACTCTGTGGGCAGAAGACAAGGCTCCACCTTCTTTGGAAATACGCCACCTGCCACACGCTGAAAGAGAATGGGTGTAACTAGTAAGATTCAGCAGTCAAACCCTTCTATGTCTGTGACAGTGCTCCCAACAACTGTATTACCCTGCCCCACCCAGGGAGCACTACACAAGCACCCTGCCCGCCTGGACGTGGGGGCGGTCACCAACTGGACCAGGGGGCTTTAGACCCTCCACAGTGTCACTGACCCTGAGGAACGTGTGTTGGAAGTCCAGAGCCTAATTCTTCCCGGCGAGATGAAGACATTGTGGCGGAAAATGGTGTCGCCAAGTCTGGACAGGGTTCCTCTTTGTCCTTCAAAGGTGTGCAACGTTCCTGGCGCTGGCCACATGATCTTGACCTTAGGTATCTACATGACAGCCTCAACGGCTACCTTGTCAGAGAGGGGAAAGGATGTTCTCACCCCCAGCTATAGCCGCGACCTCAAAGAAGCACCAAAAACCCAGGGGCCTCCTATGGTAAAGTAGGGACATCCCATGGTAGGGCAGAAACAGTCCACAGTAGTCTAGGGACATCCCATGCCTCTGCTTCTACTCCTCCAGGGAAGACAAATACCTCATTTGGGGCTGGAGCCATGTCTCATCAAGCCCACCTTTGACCAAGATGAATGCAGTCATCGTCCGTCCTGTCACAGCGACCTCAGAGTTCAGATCTATCCGAAAGACTCCTAGAGAGACCCATCCTTATGCACAAGAAGCCTGTGAGGAAGAACCTGCTGTGAGGAGTAGAGAGAGGTGATGAGCAAGCTTGCTCCCAGGATGCCTGCTCCTGTCCATCAGAAGGGATCCCAAGACCCCCTCACCTCCGTTGGAAGGGATCCCAGGACCAGCACTCATGTCCACCAGAGGGCTTCCTCTGCTGTTCCGCTCACCTCCATTGGAAGAGAGCGGGTGGCCGCAGCATCACACAGAGCCTTGGAACACAGACGGTCTGCTTTGGGCTTGTGTCTGAAGGAGAGGAGCCACTTCTCCTTCTTCTCCGGGGACACAGCTAGGGTTCGGGCCTGCAGAGAGGCCATCAAGAGCCCTGGGCCCCCAGCAAGGAGCTAGCACTCCCTGCATGCAAAACAGGGGCGAAGAAGCTGAGAGCCTGGTGTGTGGGCAGCAGCAGGTGAATGCCACGCCCCAGAGAGAGGAGCAGACGTCCCGGGTCAGCTACATGGACTGCACTCATGGCATCGTGGGGACAGCCCCTGAGGGTCACCAAACTCTAACAGCAGGAGAGCCACGAGAGCTGAGAGCTTGCAACAGGGAGACAACCCAAGGAGATGCTGCTGTGACGGGACTTATCTTTAGAAGCAGGGTGCTAAGCTCTGAGAACTTGGGTTCCATCAGAATTTAATGGCCTTTTAAATCAGCAACAGAAAGCATGTCACAATTAGGCAGGCAGCTCACTGCCAGTTGAAACACACTAACATGAGCCACGATGGAGATCAGAGAATGTGGAAATCACGGTGGGTGGCGAGACCTGAGGGGGCTTCCTGGACACAGTGCGGAGCTCGGTGGCAGTGAAACGGAGAGAACTCGGGAGAGGGGCGTGGGTGTGGTTGGGAGGGCACGAGGCCTGAATGTGAACCTCCATCAGGTGGGTTCCACTCCGGCCTTCAGCTACTCCTCCCTGGAGCAGTGGAGGGCAGCACTGAGTCTTGTTCAAGGCCGCAGCCAGCTCTAAGCTGGCCTGATTCTCTAGGAGCAGCAGGGAGATGGCCGGGTGCTCCTTGTCTTGCAGACCCTCTGGCCTCAGCCCTTGACTGTGGAAAGACTGTCTCTTCTTAGCAGCAGGGGTGGACGAGGGAGCACCCTGCAAATCCTCGACCTTGCCTCCTCAAACACCAAAGGGCCATGGTTTCATCCTTTCCCAGAAGCATCCTCTCACTTTAGATTCTCCCCAATTCCAGTCAAAATCTTTTGACGGTCATTAAAGTTTCATGAGTGGCTTCATGCAATTTTAATGTGCTCCACCAACAGATTCTGCAGGAGAGATCCCCCCAGGCGTCCCCATTGATCATTCTAAGTAGATACAACAAAGCATTTCAAGACACAAGTTTTAACCAGAAAGAAAATGAAATGAATATTTCATTGATGATGGGTTATCTGATGATGAAATTTTTGTAATTTTTTCATTAAAAAAAAATCAAACAACTAAATCCAATCCCTTGTAAAAGCATTGACCAACCAGATGCCAATCTCTTGGGGTTATCAAACATTCTTCCAGCCAAGGTTTCTTGTAACAACCGGCACAGGATTTGCAGGTCAATGACTTCTAAGGTGAGTTAATTTGCTAAGATAGATGTCCTTGTAACTGTTCACTTGTCCCTAGATTTCTAATTGCCACTATTTTAATGTCTTTACGACTCAGCACCCGCAAAACAAAAGCTTGTGCCTGGGGCTTGAGAGCCTCCCAGAAGATTCCAGAAGACCCCAGAAGCATTAAAAAGCCTGGATTCAGGTGAATCCCCATCAGATGTGAAGGGGTAATATGCTATTGTTATATAACAAAGAATCTGGCTAGCTTTTGTGCCTGGTTCTTGAGAAATAACCTCTAAATCCTCCGAATTTCCTGAGTGTTAGGAGTTTCTTTGTTATTAATGGTGAGCTCTTGGGACCACACCTAACCACAGCTTGCCAGTCATGCTAACAAGATGACCCAGGATGGGGGCTGACCCCATCAGAAATACTAACCATGTGATTAGAGGGATGGGCTTTCAGCTAGGGAGGCCAGAAGTCCTGGAGATTTCATTTAAGCACATGGCCAATGACTCAATCAATCACACCTACCTAAACAAAACCCCAATAACGATTGCAGACACTCAAACTCGGGTGAGCTCTCTGGTTGGTGACATGCATCAAGGTGCCAGGAAATTGACACATTCTGGAGACATGGAAGCTTTGCATCAGGGACCCTCCTAGGCATTCCCCCTTGTGCCTCTTCATTTGGTGGGTCCTAATCTGTATCCTTTATCATGAAAGTGTAATCGTAAGTACAGTGCTTTCCTGACTTATGTGAGTCAGGAATTATTAAGCCTTAGTCATAATAGTAACTCCCAGCTTTCTAGCCAGTTTGTCAGCAGTGAAGGTGGCCTGGGAACTCCAGAGCTTGTGGCAGGTGTCCCAAGTGAGGGAATCTTGGGGGGAATTTTGCCCTCAGCCTGTGAAGTTGTTATCTCTAGGGAGTTAGGATCAGGATTGCATTTCAACTAGGCCCACCACCAATTTATTTTGAAAGAGGCTATGGGGAGGCACAATTTCCTAACCCGAACTGGTGACTAGTGGTGGGGAGAGGGCTGTTGACACCATTTAAAAAGGTAGCTATCAGCTGGGCTTGGTGGCTCAGCCTGTAATCCCGCGCCTTTGGGAGGCCGAGGTGAGCGGATTGCCTGAGCTCGCGGGTTCGAGACCCGCCTGGGCAGCGAGACCTCATCTCTACAATAAATCAAAAAATCAGCCGGGCGTGGTAGTAGCGCATGCCTGTAGTTCCGGCTACTTTGAAGGCTGAGGCGGAAGGATCACCGGAGCCCAGTAGGTCGAAGCTGAGGTGGCCGGGAACAGCCACTGCACTCCAGTCTAAGCGACAGAGTGAGACTCCAACTCAAAAAAACAAAAAGGTAGCTATTTGGAGTTTAGGGATGTGGTAGCCAGAATTCTGAGATGGCCTCTAAGACACCGGTCCCCTTGTAGACACACTCCATGTAGTCCTCTTTCCCCTAGAGCCTGGGACGGCACTGTGTATATGATACATTTCACTCCTGGGACTGCGTCATATCGTATAACAACTTTGTGAGGGTATAGTGTAGAAGTAGGCGAGCTCCCACATCAGCCCCCTCCGAGCCAGTTCAAAACGGAGATTGTCCTAGGCGAGCCTTGCCTGAAAGGGTCTGGGCATTTCCGGAAGGAGGAAGTTCTGGGAATGGAAGCGCCTCCGGAGGAGGTGTGGAACTGAGAGTGGCCTCTGCGGAGAGCAGCCCCTGGTTTCAGTCCTACAACCGCAAAGCTCTGCCCACAGCCACGTAAGCTTGAGAGAGAGGCCCAAGCTCTAGACAAGAACGCAGCCCAGCTGACATCGTGATTTCAGCCTCGCAAGACCCCGTCAGCAGAGAACTCAGCTCAGCTATGCCCAAACTTCTGCACACCGTGAGATAATAAACGGGTGTTGTTTTAGGCCGCAATTATGCGGCCATCTGCTATGCAGCAAATCCAATACACAGGGAAATCCATAGGGGACCTAGAAGGGTCTCTCACGCCAATTTTGCCAACCTCAGAAGTGATCCTGCTGCAAATTTGACCCAGCTAAAGACAAAGACTATTTGGAAGGAGACCACCTGGAATGTGGAGAAGACTTGAAACCAGACCCTAAGCTGGAGATCTAAAGGAGATCCAGGCTGGAAAGACGATTGATCTCCAAAGGAGAAGCTTGATTTCTGTCTTCAAACACTGAATGAGTTGCTGTGTGTCAGAGGTATGGGACATGTGGCTGACAGCACAAGACGGATGTGATCTCGACACCAGGAAGCAGATTCTAATCTTCTTTAAGCCTCTATTATTTAAACCCCCTAGTTTGTGCTCAGAAAAGTACACAGCCTATTAATACAATGGAACTGAATTGCAAATAAGAGAGGAAATCAAGGCAAACCAGTGGAGACTGAAAGCCTAACAAGTGAACAGCTGGCATCAACAGGCAGTGGATTGAACTTCAAGGCTCCTGCAGGCCACAGTTCTGGGATCCCAAGTTTGGATGCCACTCAGAGGGCCAGCACCACTGTTGTCCACCGATGCTAAGGACGTGGAGATGAACTGTGCATTTGAGGAGGGTGTTGGGCCAAGAACAAAGTGACACCTGAATCCTCCCCTCCCGGGAAGTTTCCCAAAAGAAAAACCTAAACCGAGGTATCACTCTAACACCCTTTAGGGCTTTAGGCCTAAACCTCAGGGTAGAATTCTACCAAGTGTGGGAAACTCCCGTTACCACAGCAAGGGTTTCCTGATGGCCTAGTGTCAACGCGCTCTGAAGACCTACTCTGATTTCACCCCCAAAACCCAAACCCACGTCTTGAGCCTTATTACTCCCAGCGTGAGGAATGACTGTGCCTGCCAGGGAACAGCCAAGAGAGCAAACAAGACCAGAGAAGTTCAGGAAAGGGACCCAGCGGCCAGAGGGAGCTGACCGAGACGGCCTGCTCCAGGCCTTTCTCCACCAAGGGAAAGCCAGCAGTTCGAGTGGCTGGCCCTCCCAGGGCCTTCCTCGACTGTTCATGTGATGTCTCCGTTAGTGTTAGGTTCCTGTTTCCTGACTTCCGTGCCATCGTCTCTCTTACTCGATCCGCTCCTTGAGTTGGAGTACATCCTCCCCTCGCTTTCTGCAAAAAAGCAAAAACGCTCGGTCTGTAACCCTGCCTGGCTAAGTTGACGTTTGACTGGGTATAGAGTTCTAAGAATGTGACGGCATTGCTTGGCTGTCGGCTGACTTCCTGTGCTGCTCTTGAGAAGGCTGAAGCCATCCTGATCGCTGGTCCATTGTGTGTGGCCTGCTTCTGCTCTGCGCTTGGATGTGGATTGTTACTCCCAGCACTGGACGTCTTCTCAGTGGGCCCTTTCGATCTGGAAACTCATGTCTTCAGCTTTTTGTCTTGCACCGCTTCTGTGGGTTCCCTGCTCCCTCCCCCCACACACCTGCTCTTCTCAGCCTGCAGTTCAGGGGATGACGGGCAGACTTTTCGGAGGCATCGCCTGAGTTGAAAGAAGCCAACCTGCTCCTTATTTCTGACGCTTTACAAAGCCAGTGAAAGAGCTACAGCTCAGCTGTAATTAGAATCACCCTGTCATCACAGATCCCGCCTGACGACTAGAGCCTGAATTTCTCCATTCAACTTTCATTTCTTCTGGCGAACTTTGATTCCTGCCCCCCACCATCCCTTTTCCTATAAAAGAGAATGCCTCCCTGTTTATACTTACTACCCAGCTTCTGTTATGATCGCCTCCCCTTTATTTTCTTTCTGGCACTTGTATTAGCTGAATGTTGGACCTTATGAATTGACTATCTAATTTTATTATCTTTTCTTTCCTATTTCCCATCTCTGTCTCTTTGAACTTTTGTCTGGAAGATCTCTGAAGTTTATTGATAACACTTCTATGGAATTTTCACATTTCTGCTATCATATTTATAGTCTCCAATAACTTTCTTATTCTCTGATTTTTTTTTTTTCCTTTTACATATCAGCCTCTTTTTTGCCTGGGAAAAGTAATACTTTATCTATTTAACTCTAATGAGTTTTAAGCTTTCTTCTACTTCCTGTCTTATCTCTGTGCTTTCTTTTTCCTGCAGTTTTTGTTTGCCTTTGTTTTGAATCCTCACTGTTGTTTTGTTTTGTTTTGTTTTTTGTCTTGTGGCCTCATTAGAAACATTTCTTAAATGCCTGGTGGCTTTCAGCTACCTGTGATCCAGCCCAAGTCACTCATAAGCTGATTGGCGTGTGGGACGAAAGGGTGAAATTTGCCAGCTGGGGAGTGACAGGGACCTCCCAGGCTTTTTCTTTACAGGCAAGTAAGGAGTTTTGCTTTTCTTTGGTGCACATTATACAAAAGAATCGTTGTCCCAAATGGGGCCTCTCTCTATGCACTTCCATACACTGCTGGCCCGAATCTGTCTACGCTCTTTAGCTACACAGTAGTGACAAAA
This sequence comes from Cephalopachus bancanus, assembly GCA_027257055.1. Classification (NCBI taxonomy): domain Eukaryota; kingdom Metazoa; phylum Chordata; class Mammalia; order Primates; family Tarsiidae; genus Cephalopachus; species Cephalopachus bancanus. The sequence continues at coordinate 1,053,043 of JAPVLO010000428.1, read as the reverse complement.
GCTGAGCTCCTCTGGCTTGGCCAGGTGCAAGGCAGATGCCAGTTACTACATGCCAAAAAAAAATGTCTTTTCCATAGCGTTTCTCCTTGGCTGACCACTTCTATGTGGAAGAGCATGGATTCTCTTCACGCAGTCAAACTTCTCGCTGTGCTGCTTTCCCCTACCCTCGCAAATTTCAGTCTTGTCTAACTATTCTTTACGAGATTAACGCCGCCAGGAGAGCTGAGCCCCCATGCAAGGCAGCACAACCAGGCTTCCAGTCCTCTCGAGGACTCGCTCTGCGGAGCTTGTGATTCTGATTCCAGAGAAGCCGTGCCCCAAGGCCCAAGTAAGGGTTCCCGTCACAGCACCGCGGCTGGACCCTGCCTTGCCCTGTGGAACTTTGTGCTGCAAAGATAATCCGTTCCCAAGGAACAGGGAGCCAGTGTTCCGTGCGGAACTGCCAGGCAGGGTGGTGGCATGTGGTGGGGGGAACATGCTGCCTCTCCTGCTTGTCTGGCTCCTGCCCACAGCCAACGGGAAGAACTGCCTCCTCTGCTGGCCAGAACTGTCCATCTTGATAGACTATGACCTGCAGATTCTCTGGGGCAGCCCGGGACCACCTGCAGAACTCTACCAAAGCATTCACTCCCTGTTCCTGGAGGACAATCACTTGCTCAAACTCTGGTTCCTTGGTGAGGTGCAGCCAGGAGACCAGGGATCGGGGCTAGTCCCTTGCCTGGCCTGAGACCTCGAATCCCTGGACTTCCTTTTGGCCCATATTTCATCCTCAGACTATGACCATTTGGAAGAAGAAGCAGCCAGATTCTTCACTCAAGTAGGCCAAGTCATTCAAAAGCTGCGGGACGGTGAGGCAGCCGCGGGCCCTGGGCTGGGGGACAGACCCTGAACCCCGACCCCACCCTCACCCCCAAGCATTCCCAAAAGCTCACTTGGTCACGGGGGGGTTGCTTCGTGAAGGGTGGGAGATAGTCACAGCCCACCACTGTGTGCTCTCTGGAATTCTCGTTGGGAAGCCCAGGCTTTTAACCCTCCCCTGAGCAAGCGATGGCACTGAGCACACTTCCCCTTCTCCTCCACCCAGATAAGCCGGTGCTCCTGGAGGAGATTCGCATGCACAAGAATCTCTTTTCCGAGAGGCTGAACGAGATATCGGAGGGGCTGAGGGAGAGGGGTGAGGGGCGAAGCCGGCCCTGGCTCTCCCCCAGCCCTGAGCCCCCGCCGAGACCCAAGACGCACACAGACCTCCCGAGGCCCCGGAACCCCCGGAGCCCACCCTGCCCACGACCACCTTCCCTCGCTCCCTCTCCTGCTCACACCCCCCACCCCTCGGCTCCGTTTGCCTCTCCAGTGCCTCAGTTTCTCTCCCTTCTCACCCTCCCTGGCAGCCTGCAACGAGTCCTGTGGTGAGTATGCTCGGGGACCTGGCCTGGGCGGGGGCTGAGCGGCCCCGGCCACCCTGCAGCCTCTGCCCGTCCCCTCTCTAGACATTCGCTCCCCGATGGAGGTCACCAGCTGCGCCAACTGCCGGAAGCACTTCCTCTCCTGTAACGACCCCACCGTCTGCCCAGGTCAGCGCCGTCGCCCTGCCCGGCCTCTCCCTGCCCCGCCCCGCCCACTCCGGGGCCACGGCTGCCGCTGTCTTTCTCCTTTGTGCAACCCGAGCCTTTCGCACCCTTCGCCCTCGTCCTGGGTGGAGGCAGCACCTTCAGAACCTCCTGCTGTCCTCACATCCCACCTCAGAGCCCTGCAGCCGCCCGCAAGAGGACACCTCTCCCCGGGGCCCCTCAGGTCCCACAGTCAGCCTGCCTGAAGACACGGCCACCCCCAGCCCCAGCCCTGCAGATCCAGTCTTCCTCCAGGCCCCGCTGGAGCCTCAGCCTCCCAGACTGGGGGACTCTTCCTCCGCTGAGCTCACGCAGTCCCCGAGTCTTGCGGAAACATTCTCCCCCGTGTCTTCGGAGTGTCATTCTAGCCTCCACACCCTTCTGCAGGCATCCTCTTTTCCCACTGAATTGACAGCCGTGACTCCTGGCCGGCTGCCCTGCCACTCTTGGCCACATCCCTCTCCGAACTCTTAGGGAGCAAATCTGCCCATGATCCTCCCCGTTGACAACCGTCGCTGGCCGCCAGATCAAGCCCACCCTCCTCAGGCGGCCCTTCCCCGGCCACACCCACCACATACGGGCAGCTTCATGCTCCCATCCCTGAGCGTGTCCTCTGTCTGGGGCACAGTTCTGTCCCTGACCATTTGAGCGGAACCCCTCTTTGTCGTCCCAAGTCCGGCGCAGAGCTCCTGCTTCCTGAGACGCTGTCCCTGACCCTCCCCTGCCGTCAGTTGTCCATGCCATTGCTGCCCCGTCCTGCCCTGCTTCTCCGGGACACCTCCCCACGCCTGTTTGCCTGTCTTCCTCCGAGAAAGCAGGGGCTGGGCCTCCCTCACCTCTAGATGCACCCCAGGCTGGGAGGGGACTCCGTCTGTGGGTGCAAACAAGGGAACGAATGAAGAAGAGGAAAGGAGGTGCCCTTCCCCGTGGGAGCCGCGGTAACCTCGCCTCGCCTCCAGACACCGGCCCCTCCTTTCGTCCCCCAGCCAGGAGCCGGCGTGCCTTCACGTGGGCCGTGAGCCTCGGCAGCGCTCTGCTCCTGGCCTTAGCTGGAGCGGGGTAAGTGACCTCCCCAAGCCTCAGCACCCCCAAGGAAGACGCCCCTGTTCCTTGACCGGCCCGTCTCCCCCGTTTCCCGGCCCAGATGTTGCCTTTTCTGGCGCAGGAAGAAGAAGAAGGAGGAGACGGTCAAGGTACGAGGGAAAGAGACCCTGGCCAGATTGCCCGGGGAAACTCGGCGGCCCGACTCTGGCCTCCAGAGCTGAGTGGGACTGAGGGTCAAGTTCTCGAGAGGGCCACACCTCCTCCCCCGGGGGCCCAGACCCAGCGGACGCCCCAGGACACGGAGGGGGCAGAGCTGCAGGCCTCTCGCCCGAACCACGAAGTCTCCTTCCTCCTCAGCGGGCCCTGTCCCCTGCAGGCCCACCCTCCAACCCGGCGGCCCTGCTCCCCGAGCTGCTTGGACTGGCAACATGGCTGCCTTGCCCCCGGCTCTGGGTAGGGTTTGGCGGGGGAGAGCCCCAGCAGGAGGTCAGAGGGCCGGGCACGAGGCCGGGGGCGGGAGGTCAGGGTGCTGCCGCCTGCTGCTTCTCTCCTAGCAGAAAGAGGGCAGCCCACTCGCCTCCTGGACATGAGCAAAGGCCACAGCTGCAGCCCGCAGCGGGTTCGCCTCTGGGTCCCGGTCACTCTTCTCCCCTCGAATCCCTCTGTCCTGGGTCCCCGTCGCTCCGGCGTTCTGAGACCTAGGACACAACGCTCTCTTGCGGTGCACCTACACCCACGCTTTTCATTAAAATGCCTCCCTGTGTCCTGACTGAGGCCTGCTTCCTTCCGGGCTCGCTCCCGATGCCCCTGTGTGGACCGCCCCGTCTTCTCAGCCTCTGCCTCCTCTCCAGAAACCCGCCGACTGGGTCCAGAAACGACAGCTGCACAGGCCGACCCAAGCTTCGCCTGCTTCCAACACTGATGAGTGCAGGGGTGGCCTGGGTGTCGAGCGGGGTTGCAGTCCCTGGGTGGGGGCAGAGGAGGGGGGAGGCCAGCTGAAGCGAAGGTAAGAGTGGAGACTAGCTGAAGGACGTGTGAAACAGGCTCCAGTCCCACGCCAGCAAGACCACCAAGTCCTGGCTGGATGCCTACCCTGGGGACTCCCCGGTCCCCAGTGGGTCCCTGGTGCTGCCAGCCAATGAAGCCTGGCCTCGCCTGGGGGAGGGACCTTGTCCCCCCCGCCTCTTCTCTCCATGCCCCGTCCTTCCGAGGTCCCTGAGGCTGCCAGGTCCGGTGGAACCACTGGGTGCTCCCCTTCCCTACCCCTCCCCCCGCACTCTTCCTCACGGATGTGCCCGGCCATCTCAGCCTGGATCAGTCTCTCCCTGAGACCGACTTGGGCCCCTCACAGCCCTGGTCGGCAGGCCAGCCCCTGGGTGCAGAAAGGAAGCTGGTCTGAGGCCAGAGCCGTAGACAGGCGGCCCAGAGCCTAGGCTCCAACCTGGCTCTGTCAGAGGGTCCTGGGGGCCCCCTGACTCTCCGTGGGGGGCAGGGGTGATGTTTTAGCCGGGCAGGTGCCCTGTTTCTGGAACTCACTGAGCTCCCATGCTGTCCAGCCTGTGTTCCCACTGTAAGTAGAAGTTCAAAGTCCTCGTTCCCCTTCCCTCCTCCAGTCCACTGAAGCCCTCCTGGGGTCCCCGGCCCAGCTCCTAAAACAAGGCTCCACGTGGCAACTCGGCAGCCTCAGCAGCACCACCCGCAGGAAGGGCTGTTCTTTGGGAGAGCGCAGGGGACTGCCAGAGACCTGAGTGCGAACAGACCATACGTGGCTGTCCGGCAGGCAGAACCTTGTCTGGGGGCTGCTGTGGGGTCCCGGCCGCAGGTCTCTTCCTCTCACCCAGCTGGAGAAGCCAAGTAGGCTTGCCTTAGGTGGTGTCTGAAGCCCTTGTGAGAGCCCAGGAGGGGCGGGAAGGAAGTGAAGAGTGTTTTGACTGGGGTCCATCACTGCTGAGGTGAGAGAACACATGGTAGTTCCAGGCACCACCGAGGTTTGTGGTGTGGCTGAGGGGAGGAACCCAAGCGAGCACCTGGTGAGGTAAGGCCCCAAGGGAGTCGAGAGAGACACCCCAGGCAGCAGGTGGGCAGGGAGGACTGGGGCTTGGCCAGGGCAGGCCTGAACCCACTGCAGAGACAGAGACACCAAGAGGAAGGAGTGGGTGTGAACAGGCCGATGCAGCTCTGCGCACCCGCAGCGGGGGACCCCCTTCCAGGCCGGGTGAGTCCACGGATATGCGGTGCCTTGGAAGGCAGAAAGCACCCCAAGGCTTAGACCATGGTGTGGGCCGACACACAGCCTTTCTGCTTGTACAGGCCAGAGCCCCGGCAGTCGGCATGGCCCAGGGCCCGTGGAGTTCTTCCTGTGTGTCTGCGGGAGATTGTTAGCATCCGGGATAAAGAAGACACCAGGCTCTTCAGGCAGTGATGGTGACTTCCTATTTGTATTTAAACTGGAACCTAGATCATGACCTCAAAAGTGTCCAGAGCAACGGTTTTCTGATGAGCGCCCCCAAAATGGAAAATCCTGGGTGTAATTGATGTGAAGCACGAGCTGGTGTGTTTGTCTGTGTCTGTGTGCATGGATCGCTTATCAAAGGATTTTTTCTTATCTGTGGGCATATTTCCATGAAAACTGAATAGAGTTCTGCCAGAGTAGAAAGATCAAGGAATTTAGAGTCGTGTAAACCATGGTCGAAGCATAGGCTCTGGGAGACCCCTGGATCTGGCTGTAGCAGAGCAGCTCATGGAGACCAACACTCCAGCCAAGGGCAACTAGAAATGGCGGACCCCCAAAAAACAAAGCCAAGTCAAAAGTCTGTTCTAAGGCACCAGAAGACGCAGGTCCTAAGCATCCTGCCCCATCCCCCACTCAGGCACACAGCGGTATAGCTGGAAAGCTGCAAGGCCTGGACTGAGGATGACCTCAAAGTTTGGGAGAGCTTTCAGCAACGTCATGGGCTTGGAGAGACAAAACTTGGAGTTCCAGCTTGCCAAGACAGAACATGAAGGGCTCAGATCCGCGCAAGTAGGGAGGTGCAATCATGCTGCTTCTATTTCTTCTCCCCACCCACAAGGCACTCAGCTACTCTCCCTGCACTGGGCTAAAGACAAACCAAAGTATCTGAAACACAATTGATCAGAGATTTGGATGCCAGGAAAACGAAACTCAGAGTCCATAACCCACATGTAGAGGTGTGTCTCCGTAAACACTCCAGGGTGTTGATTGGGAAGGCTGTGCTCCAAAAATGGAGGTGCAACAGAGGCAGACCAGCCCCTAGGAGGCCTGAAACTCAGCCTCAAGGCCCTTCAGCCCCTGACAAAATTGCAGGGCTTTATTCTTATTCCCCCTCACTTCTGGAGGCCAGGGCAAATACTGTCTGAAGGAAAATATTACCTAGAACCACCGTCAAGTTTGTTTTACCATGTCTGGCATCCAAACAAATATTAACAGGCATACTAAAAAAAAAAGAAGCTAAAGAAACAAACCTACAAGTGATCCACATATTAGAGGCATCAGATACGAATATTAAGATAACTGTGGTTAATGCATTAGAAATATTTAAGATGCCTTTTCAGCAAATAGTGCCGGAGCAATTGGACACCCATAGGTAAGCCTCACACACTGTTAAAAATGATTAACTCAAGATGGATCGTGACTTAAATGTAAAACATAAAATACTTAGAATAAAGCATAGGAGAAAATTCTCAGAATCTAGGATTAGGCAAGGAGCTCTTAGACTTAATAACAGAAACATACTTCAAAAAGGAAAAATTGATAAATTGAACTTCATCAATATTGGAGACTTTTGCTCTGAGAAAACCCTGTTAAGAAAATGAAGATACCCACAGTGGCTTACACCTGTAATCCCAGCACTTTGGGAGGCGAGAGGATTGCCTGAGACCAGGGGTTCAAGACTAGCCTGGGCAACTTGGTGAGATCTCATCTCTACGATAAGTCCAAAAAAAAGCTAGGTGTGGTGGTGCTCGCCTGTGGTGCCAGCTACTTGGAAGGCTGATGTGGAAGGATCACCTGAGCCTAACAGGTCAAGGCTGCAGTAGCCATGAGTGTGACACTGCACTCTAGCCTGGGTGACAGAGTGAGACTCCAACTCAAAAAAAAGAAGATGAAAAGACAAGCTACAAACTGGAAGACAAGATTTATAAACCACGTATCTGACAAAAAACTGACATCTAAACTATATAAAGAGCACTCAAAACTCAACACTAAAAGTCAAGCAATACCATTAGAAAATGGACAGAAGCCATGAAGAGACAGATAACAAGAAAAGGATATACAAGTGGCAAATGAACACCCAACATGATACTGGATACCTTGCCATTTGGAAAATGCAAATGAAAGCCAGGACGACAGAGCAGGCACACAACTGGTAGCGTGGACACTGACACTAGCACAGACAGTTCTAAGAACTGGTGAGAACGCTAGCCCGTGGATCACTCATACATTGCTGGAGAGAATGTGAAAGGGGACGGCCACCCGCGCGCGTGTGTGTGTGTGTGTGTGTGTGTGTGTGTGTGTGTGTGTGTCTGTGTGTCTGTGTGTATGTGTTTCCCCTGAGATTTCTGGGAGATTTCACTGACATGTGTGTGTGTGTGTGTGTGTGTGTGTGTCTGTGTGTGTGTGTTTCCCCTGAGATTTCTGGGAGATTTCACTGACTGTGTGTGTGTGTGTGTGTGTGTGTGTGTGTGTGTGTGTGTGTCTGTGTGTCTGTGTGTGTGTGTTTCCCCTGAGATTTCTGGGAGATTTCACTGACAGTGTTTCAGGGTGACCCTCCTCTTGGCCAGTGGGCAGAGGCTTCCAACATCCCTGCTCACAAGTAGAAGACTCTCAGTAAATGCCCCTTCTAGGACTCTGAAAATGTTCTCATGTATATCCACACCTGCCTGTTCCATCTGGAGCAGCTGAGATAAGGGCCCAGCTCCCAGCAGGGCTGCTGTCCAGGACCTGGCCACGCTCCACTCTGCCCACCTCGCCCATGCCAGCCCCACTGAATGCTCTCGTTTCACCGGAACAACCTGGAGCAAGCATTGTATCCTCTTTTGGCAGAGGAAGAAATTGAGGCCTAGCGAGACTGTCACTCACTCAGCCCCTCCTTTTTTCCCAAAAGTGTTCTAGACTTTTCCATGTATCAGAAGCTAAAAAGCAGCTCTAGAACATGGGGCCTGAGGTGAAGTCTCCTCCCCGCCACCCACACACACACACACACACGCACACGCACACACTCCTATCCCAGCAGCTACAGCTCGTTGCCTCACGGACACTCATGTTTGTCCACTGAGGGGTGCTAGCTGGCCCCGTCCCTCTGTGCCCCCAGGTCGCGGCAGTGGAAAACTCCCCTTGGCATGGCCATCGCTCCTCTGAACGTTTCTGTTGCTCCCTTCGCATCACGCACGTGTCGGGCCCCTTCTGTGGCCAGGCCCCGTGCTGCCTGCAGTCAGGGATCATCCCAGACCTCAACGTAACTTCTGAGGAAGGTTCTGTCGCTCCCCTAGAGCGGGTGTCGGGGCTCGGTTTTCTCCCTCCCACGGACACCCTTCCTCGGTCTCACCTGGGGCTTTGGGGTGTTCTTCCGCAATCGTTTTAGGCAAACCTTTCTGCCCCAGCTTCCAGATTCCTTTCTAGAAGACTGAGAGGACTCTTGTCAGCTTCCCTCTCAGCTTAGGTGGCAATGGCTGCAGTCTGGGTAGAGCCTCCCTTACCGAGTGAGCAGATGCTACCTGGGATACCACCATGCAGACCAGGCTTGGCCTCACATAGAGCAAGCAGGGTCCCCCCGTGCCAGAGACCAGCTCCAGCCGGGTTCAGGGTACCCCAAAGGTGGAGATGGCGCCGGCGATTGGGGGGAAGAAGGAAGAGAGAAAGAGAGAGAGAGAGAAAGAGACTGGACTCCAGTCTAGTGCAGAAGCGATGTGTGTTATTGGGAATTACAATGGGTCTCTTATACACAAAGTCAGATGTGGGAGGGGCGTCCCCCACCCACCAGAAACCTTAATCCATGAAAACTTAATCAATGATTGCCTTTAAACCCTTTTCATATGATAATCTTAAAATCCCATAACAAAGGATAACCTAATCTGTGACTGACATATTCTATAAACCTTTTTCATCCTAAGCTGATTGATTTATGCCAAGTTAAACAATTCTATAGAAGCTTAAGTATTTACTTTACAAACGAAAGTGGCCGGTCCCAGAATGTTTGGAATGTGGCCCAGTCCAAAGTTCACAGTGGGCTACCTGCAAGTAACCCAACCACATTCTTTCAACAAAATGGCTGTCTTCTAAAACTGTATTCTACAATTTACACCTTATTCAACTTCAATAAATCCTAAGATCATGACCCAGAAGCCTGTGACCAATACTAAGGCTCTTAGATGTGACCCGAGTTTGAATTGTAAGTTGTGTGAAAGCCAGAACTGCAGTTTGTGGAAGAATGGGAGCAATGAGCTTCTAAAGTGAGCTTGTGTTCGTCCCGGTCTCAGAGTTTCTATGTTTTGAGCTCACAGGAGCTTAATCTGGTTAGTGCTGAGTAGAAAGGGGGGAAAATGGGGTCAATAGCTCCCAAACACATCCTAGTGGTCTCGGGGTCAATGGTCCTTCCTGATCCCTAACACTCAGTGGGTCTCTGTGGCCGGCTCCCAACACCCCCAGAGGAGGCTGGGCTGTGATGGAGGGAGTGGCCAGGAAGGGCCCTGCTAGGAGCTGACATTCAACCTGAGGCCAGAGGGCGGGGAAGCCCGTCAAGAGGAGGAGCAGAGATGAGCTCTCCAAGCTGAAGGTGGCCCACAGAGGAGGAATCAGTAGGGCTGGGCAAGAGCATGAGGAGAAAATTAGGGGACGGAGAGCCAGAGCCCAGGTCGCACAGAGCCGTGTGGCTCATGTTGGGTCATTTGGGTGTTTTGAGGGCAGTGAGAAGGCACGGAGAATTCAAAGCCGGGAAGCAGCATGAGCTGATTCATGCCTTCAATGGCTGAAGGTGGAACCGGGAATCAGGGCTAAGGGTGTGGGGGGTGAATGTGATGGGGCCCTGCAGACCAGCAAAGGCGGACCACCCTCCTCGTCTGGGCTGTGCTGCCATCTGAGCACGGCACCAATGGTCCTGGCAGCGATTCACCTTGCAGCTCGCCTCTTACCCTCCGCCCAAGTCTCGCAGGACGGACAGGCAGTTTCAATTGCTGTAAGTTCACGATCTCCTTATGCTGGAGTCCTTCTGGCTTGGAGTCTGTGGACCCACAATGCTCCAGAGAAGAATTGGGAACCTGAAGATGTTTAGGAAAATAATTCCTGAAGCGTCCTCTGGTTTCCAGTGGGGGCTTAAAGGCAACCCATGCATCCAACTTTTCTCCCTCCTGAATTGCCATTGAAACCATATTAGAGGATTTTTTAAAAATCATAAACCCAGCCAGGCTCAGTGGCTCAGCCTGTAATCCCGCGCCTTGGGAGGCCGAGGTGAGTGGATTGCCTGAGCCCGCGGGTTGGTGACCCGCCTGGCAACTTGGCAAGACCTCATCTCTACAATAAATCAAAAAATTAGCCAGGCGTGGTAGCACGCGCCTGTAGTTCCAGCCACTCGGAAGGCTGAGGTGGAAGGATCGCCGGAGCCCGGCAGGTCGAGGCTGCGGTAGCCGGGGGTGGCCACTGCCCTCCAGACTGGGCAACAGAGTGAGACTCCAACTCAAAAAAAAAGTCATAAACCCACAGGGGTGGGGAGGCGACGAAGTCAGCAGACCCGAGACAACCAAATCTGAAGCCAGCCACAGAGAAAAAGGAGACTCGTCCCAAAGGACTCAGCATCCCCCCAAAGCCCTCTGCATGCCACAGGGGAGAGACAGGAGTCTGAAGGGGGGCCAGCAGCCACTGCTGCAGGCAGCAAGAGCATGTGCTATGTGTAGAAGTCGTACAAAAGCAAAACTGATGGCCAGTCTGCTGCTCTCACCACCATACATGGGCACTTGTAAACAATGATAAAATTCTCCTCCTCAACTGCACCCACCACTGCACAAATATCTCAGGAGCTGGCAGCACCAGGGTCGTCTGCACTGTGGGAGGGGGACTGGAGGGGGCTGAAGAAAGGCCTGGGGGAGTGTGTAAGAAGCCCCCCCACACACACACTTCATGCCCCTGGGTACTGCCTGTCCTCCCCATCTGCAGAAGCCTGCAGTGGGGATGCCAGGTACAGGCGAGAGTGTGAATATTGGGTCAAAACAGGTGTCTAGGTGGTCATGCATAGTGGTATGATGATTACAGGGGTCCTGGCCTTCTGTCCAAAATGCTGGTGGTAAGGTTTTGGCCCTTGTATGAACTGTCACCTTTATTTTCTGCATTCTGATGTTTTGACATCTGAGATTTGCTGGCCCTATGGGGATTGCCCTTTTCGGGGATAGCTCATTCCTAGAGATTGCGAACAATCACCCTTGAGTGTGCCTTTCAGTGGCCAGCCACCCGATTCAGAGCCATAACCCCAACCCATTCCTTTAACAGGCTTTCACGCACAGACAGCATTCACCTGCCGTAACACCCTCGGGGCCAGGCACCAGAAGTGGACTCCGACCCTCTGCCACAGAACTCACTAAGATTATTCAAACTACCCATTCCTGACGGACCCTGGTGCTGCCCCCATGTGGCCCCTCCTGGTGTGGCGCACTCCCTTCTTTTGGATCTGTGAGCAATAAACTAGACCTTCAACAGCACCTGTCTCCTGATCTGTTGGCCTCACCATATTTCAGAACAGTCCTCTATTCAGAAATTAAGAGACTCTTCTCTGAGGACTCCACCCAACCCCAAAAGAAAGAACTATAGATGCTGTCATCAAGGGCTCCCCAGTGAGTTCTGCAGTAAAGCTCCAAGTTGGCAAGCCTCACCACACCCTCGGAGTTCTATCACCTTTGTAGGCTCCCACTTTTTATCATGCAGGATAAAGAACACTTTAAAAATGAAAAAGATTATAATGAGTAGCTTTAGAAAGATAAGATAAATTATTGCATCAATGAAACAAGAACAAGATGCTATAAAAGAGGATAATTCAGAGAATAAATAAGGACTCATCTTAGCTACACAGGAGTTGACACAGAACAATTGCTTCAGCAGCCCAGGAGTTTGAGGCTGCAGTGAACTATGATAGCATCACTGTACTCCAGCCTGGGCAACAAAACAAGATTCTGTATCTCAAAAAAAAAATGTAAAAGGCTCTTGGAAAATTTAAAACATGATAGTAGAAATTAAAAATTCAATAAAAATATTGAAAAATAAAGTTAAGAAAATGTCTGAGAAAGGAAAGTATAAAGATAAGAATTGGAAAATGAGACTGAAAAGAAGCATATAAATAGGAAAATTTCCCAAAAAAAAGAGAGAAGAGAAAGTAATTGATGAAATTGATTAGAAAACTTTCCCAGAAATAAAGCTCATTACTAAGTGTGATGGCTCATGCATGTAATCCCAGCATTTTGGGAGGCTGCGGCAGGAGGATCATCTGAATACAAAGAAATAAGCCCAAAACTATCCAAGGGAAAAAATACAGTTCACATTCAAAGGGTCATAATTAGCCTTGAACCTCTTAATAGCAACATTGGAAGAAAACAATGAAGACTTGCCTTCAAAATTTCAAAAGAAAATTATGTCCAGTCTAGAACTCTATATCGATCAAATCTTTATACATGTAAGTATTGAGTGGGGGGAAAATAATTTTCAGATATGTGATTTTTCTAAAGATATGCATTTCAAATAACCGAAGGATGTGTTCCACCAAAATGAGAAAAGAAGCCGAGAAAGAAAAGAAGCCAAAAAAGGAGGGAGCAGTCCCAAACTCCAGGATACATGGTGCCGCCAATATGGAGAACACCAGCTCACATCAGAGCAGAGACTGGAGGAACAAACATGTTGATGATTGCTACCACCAAGAGCCCCACTACCGCTATGCTTTTTTTTTTTGAGTAGGGGCTCTCATTCTGTCACCCAGGCTGGAGTACAGTGGTATGATCATGACAACCATGGTTCACAGCAGCCTCAGTCTGGCCTCAGGTGATCATTCCACCTCAGCATCCCATGTAACTGGGACTCCAAGCATGTACCACCATGCCCAGCTAACTTTTTTAATTTTTGTTTTTTGTAGAGGCAGGGTTTCACTATATTGCCCAGGCTGGTGTCAACCTCCTGGATTCAAGCAATGCACCCGCCTCAGCCTCCTAAAGTGCTAGGATTACAAACATGAGCCTGGCCTGTACCATCTTTTTTTACCTTCAAACAAAGTGCCTGGGTGTCTCTGGCTCAGATCACCATGTGGATTTGCCTGGTCTTGTCCACACACTGATGAATTCTACACTCTCCTCCAGACGTGCTGCTGGTATCACCCAAGGGCACATTCATCCCGACCCACAGAATTACATTCTGCTCTGGGCAGCATGTCAGAGGGCTTCTGAAAGTGGAATGTGGTGGGCTTAGAAGGAGAAAATATGTGGGGAACGGCTCCTTCTGACCATACTCTGCCAGATGCCCACTTCCTGGCTCACCCTGCAGTCCCACCAGATCCTGTTCTTCTCAGGGACTCATAAATGTCCAAGGAAGCTACATCTAGAATACAGCCCAGAGAGTCTCTCCAGTTTCTCTCCCCTGGAAGACTTCATCCAACAGTGGCAGGGTCACCCTCTCCTTCAAGGGGTTTGAGCTTAGTGCTTGCTTCCCAAAGCAGAACCTTCCATCATTTGGGAATACACACAAAGGAAATAAAACTATAAGAACACAAAGGAAACAATGAACACGTAAGTCAGACCAGCATGGAGCATGGGGAGAGAGAAAAATGAGACACAGGCAGCACCCACTGCTGAGCTATTGCTTAGCCTGGGTGGCAGATTTACGGGTACACATTTCATGTATATTTTTTATTGAGAGAGAATTCCTATAACATAAAGATCACCCTTCCAGATGGGTGATTCAGTAGTCTTAGCACACTCACAAAATCATGCAGCCATCACCACTGTCTCATCCCGGGACATTTCATCACCCCCAAAAGAAATCCCATACAAAAACAGTCACTCCGTATTCCTCAACTCATCCCAGCCCCTGTCAACCACTGATATGCTTTCTGTAGCTGTCGAGCTGCATATACGGACCTTTAATATGCAGTCACACACTCTGTGAACTTTTGTATCTGACTGCTTTCAATCCGCACAATGTTATCGCACGGATCAGTACCTCCTTCCTTTTTAAGACTGAATGATGCCATTGTGTGGATATTCCATACAGTGGAATCGCTCATTCATCAGTTGATGGCCATATGGGTTGTTTCCACTTTTTTGGCTGTAATGAGTAATGCTACTATGAACACGTGTAAAATTTTTGTGTAGACACATTTTCGGTGGTCTCAGGTATATGCCCAGGAGTGGGATGGCTGGATGGTACGGTAACTCTATGTGGAGCCTTTTAAGGAACCGCCAAACTGCTTACCAAAGCAGCTGTGCCGCCTTACGTTCCCCTCAGCAGTGCATGGGCTCTCATCTCTCCACATCCTTACCAACACTTGCTGTGATTTTAAAAATTAACTATTTACTGTCTTGATTATTCTCCCTCATGGGGCCCTTTGCTTTTCTTTGCCAACCCTTATTTCAAGTCGTAATTAAATACTTATTTTTTAGCTTTTCAAAATCTGCATCTGATGAGGATGATGACGATGATGCTGCCTATGCCCCCTGCTTAGCCCAGAAGTTCCATGAACGCCCTTGGCTGCTGCATGCTCTGCTTGAGAGCTGAGCCTAGGGCCCCCATGCGGTTGGCGCTCAGCAAGTATCAGCTGACATGGGAGGATGGCGGATGGGTGGGCAGTCATCCCCCACCAAGGAAGGACAGGTGTCTGCATTTGCCCTCACCAGGCGGGGTCAGCAGCTGGGAAAGCGGGGCCTTCCCTCCCGCTCTGCATCAGACACGGGCATAAGCACTGGTAGCACAAAGAGGACCAGACCGGGGCCCTGCCACGCATGCGCCCAGACAGGGTGCTGCGCTCCTTATGCCTTCCCTTACCCGCACTCCCCTCGAAGGCTCAAAACAGATGAAGAACTTGAGTAATTCCCAGAGCTCTGTCCTCCATCGAGGCTGACTGGGCACTTCCTTGGAGCAGCACACGCCAAGGAGAAAGCCCACCACCACTATTGCAGCTGGCTCGCACCCACAAGCCTCACCTCTGGACCGGAGGTCAGCAGCACCTTCCATCGCATCTGAGACACTACCTCAGCTTTAGGAAGGCCTGATCCCAGACCCCAGCTAACGCCACCATTCAAGCCACTCTGGCCACTCAGGACCCCGTGAGCCACTGCAGGTACATAGTACAAGAATGGCATCGTAGGCGATTGAGAAACTCACCTCACCAAGGCTATGTATAACCAAGGAAACCCTACAGTGCCAGCATCAGCCACCTGCCAACCTCAAGTAAGAAGAAATAATATACCCAAATGAGAAGGAACCAGGGAAATAATTCTGGGAATATGAAAAAACAGGGTTCTTCAACACCCCCAAAAGACCACACTCACTCTGCAGCAATAGGCCCCAAGCAAGATTAAATCTTTTAAATCCCAGAGACAAAATTCAAAAGGTTGATTACAAAACTTCTCAGTGAGCTTCAGGAGGAAGTTGAAAATCACCACAAGGAAATTAAAAAGGACCTGAATGAAAAATTCGTCAAAGAGATAGAAACCTTAAAAAAAAAAAAAAAAAAAAGCTGAAATTCTACAAATGAAAGAATCATTTAGGGAAGCACAAAATGCAGTGGAAAATACAGTAGACTAGAACAAGCAGAAGAAAGGATCTCAGAACGTTAATTTTGAATTAACCCAATCAAACAATAATAAAGAAAAAAGAATCAAGAGAACAGAAAAGTCTCCAAGAAATGTGGAAACTTTGTATAAAATGCCCAAACCTAAGATATAGGTTCTCTTGAGGAATAAGAGAATGCAACAGGTTTGGAAAACCTATTTGAGGGAACAGTGGAGGAAAACATCCCTGGCCAGGCCAGAGATTTAAACATCCAGATACAAGAAACCCAACAAACTCCAGGAAGATTCACTGCAAAAAGGTCACCCCCCACCCAAGGTCCATATCGTCCAGTTATGCAAAGTTAATGTGAAGAAGAGGATTTTAAAAGCAGTGAAAAAAAGCATCAAATAGCTTACAAAGGTAAACCTGTCAGACTAACAGCAGACTTCTTAGAAGAAACCCTACAAGCCAGAAGAAATTCAGGCTTCATCTTTAATCTCCCCAAACAAAACACTAGTCAACCAAGGATTTCATATCCCACATAAGTAACTTTCATAAATGAAGGGGGAATGAAATCTTTCTTAGACAAGGAAACAATAAAGGAATTTGTCACCACTAGACCAGCTCTACAAGTTTTAAATACTGAAACAAAAGATTAAAATACACCAGAAGAAAAAGGTTAGAAATTATAAGCTCACAGACCTATGGAACACCAACACAATCAATCAATAAATAAAACCACCAGATAACAACCAGTGTGATGAATGGAATAGCACCTTGCATATTATTAGCAACTCTGAAAGTAAATGGTCTCAATGCACCACTAAAAAGCTATAGACTGCCAGAATAAATTTAAAGAAAAAACACAACATGAGTATCTGCTGACTTCAAGAGACCCACTTAACACACAAAGATACAAGCTAAAGGGGTGGAGAAAACTATTCCACGCAAATAGAAACCAAAGGTGAGCAGAAGTAGCAGTTCTCATATCAGATGAAAGTCTTCAATTTGAGCAGCGGCAAGATGGTGACGGGGCAACCCGGCGTCTGAAGCCCTCTGCGAGGGAGATCTGCAGTGGGTCTCTGACTCTCGGCCCGGGGGGCTGGGGACCCCAGCATCACAGCCTGCTCTTCAGACAGAGCTCGGCCATTGCCACCGCTGGGACATCGCAACGACTGGACAGTTACTGCAGTGCAAACAGTGCCGCCGCCGCCACAGCCCCTCCCCCCACCGCCGCTGCCATCGCCGCCGCAGCCTCTGTGACGAGTAGCACATCACACCACCCGGCCTGAGGCGATCCACACCAAACCCCTTAAGGGAAGATCTGCGGGGATCGCTGCCACCTCTCCTGCGTCCGAGACTGTCCTGCCCTGCCGGCGTGGGGCTCCTGTTGCCTGCTCGGAGGCAGGCAGCCATCTAGTTCCTGTCCGGCCCCACCCCCTCTGGGGCGAGCGGATGAGATAGCACCACCTGCTGGCGATTCAAGGTAAAAACACCGAAACGGGAGAAACAAGCCTGATAAAGACATAGACCAGAGTGGTGAACGGAGGGTGATCTGAACTGTCCTTCACAGCAGCCCAGGGGCAACTGACCCTGACTGCAAACTAATTTACCAGCTTGAAGAGAAAACTAGAAATCAGACCTGAAAGGACATTGGACTTAAACAAAATGTCTCAGAGTGTGCTTCATTGATTCTGTTAGTTTAATGACTTAATTCTATTCCTTCTGTATTGTTCCCTTTTTTCTTTTTTCCTCTTCCTTTTCTTCTCTTTTCTTCTCTCTGTAAACCATATCTTTGTATAGAGGAACAGCACACTAATAAGGTGGTTGGTTAGCTTGTATGTTAGCATCACTATACGTTTTATTTTTATTTTTTGTATGAGAGTTGGTTCGTCTGTAGCTGTGGTCTACTGTATTTATCTGTTTCAGTATAGGCCTCTCTCTCTATTTGTTGGCACACTCGTTTGTTTCCCCCCTCACTCCTCTATCTCTCCACTCCCCTCTTCAACCCACTATCTGCTCCATTCTCTCCCCTCTGCTAACCACATTTTATTTCAGGGAGTAAACCTACAGCCCCACTGCATGGACAGATTCCAGGACAGTGGGAAGTGGATTCCAATTATCCACACACCTGTCAGCAAATACAGGGCCTGCAGACAGATTTTGAATCACAGTTCTCCCCTTAAGTACATCTCAAAACTGCAAAAAGGACCACCTCCAACCTACAGTGCAACTTCAGAATTGAACAAAGTAAGAGGACATACATAAAGAATAGGAGATTGAACAAACAGAAGTAAAACCAATCCCTTTACCCCTGAATAACAGAATTAAAGAAGACAGTGACGTGGAGGGAAGGAAAAAGTAGGGAGGGGGAAAAACCACACAGATGAAGAAAAACCAAAAGAAGAATATAGGTCTTACACAGACCCCTGGGAAAGCAGAAACTGAGAAAACAGATTCCGGAACACAGACAATGAAGAGTCCCCAGAATGACTGGTCACATGCAACAAACCCAGACATCAAGACATTAATGGAGAGAATTTAAAAAATTGAGGAGAGACAAGAGGAAAATAGGAAGGAGCTGATGTCAGAAATGACAGCAGTAAAGAATACTGTGATGGAAATGAACAACAGACTAATAAGCATGGAAAGCAGAATCAGCCAAGCAGAAGAAAGAATCTCGGAGCTCGAAGACCAAAACACAGAACTAACCCAAACTGTCAAAAGCAAAGAAAAGAAGCTCAAAAAGACAGAACAAAACCTGCAAGAGATGAATGATCACTTCAAGAGACCAAACCTAAGAGTAATTGGGCTTCCTGAGGCAGAGAGAGAAACAGAAGCCACACTGGAACAAACATTTCATGAGATCATTCAAGAAAACCTCCCTTATCTAATCAGTGATGCAAAAATTCAAACACAAGAGATTCAGAGAACCCCTGCAAGACAACAAACGAGAAGACCAACTCCCAGACACATAATAATTCGCCTAAACAAAGTAGCTATGAAAGGAAAAATCCTAAAGGCAGCAAGAGAAAAAGGCCAGACTACCTACCAGGGAAAACCAATTAGAATAGCAGCAGATTTATCCACAGAAACCCTTCAGCCCAGGAAAGCCTGGAGCCCTGTCTTCAAAGTTCTAAAAGAGAAACAATTTCAACCAAGAACAACCTACCCAGCCAAACTAAGCTTCATTAGTGAGGGAGAATTGAAATCTTTTCCAGACATCCAATCCCTAAGAACCTATGCTGCCACCAGACCACCTCTACAAGAAACACTTAAGAAAGTACTGAACACAGAAGAAAAAGGGAAAAGAACAACAGCCTTCTTCACAAGAGTACAGGCAAAAGATTAAAAACACACATGAACCAACTCCAAAACCCAAAGAAAGACAACAAACAAACAGGAACAACTCTGTAAGAACCTTATGACAGGGATCAACTCTTGCATTTCAATTATTAGCCTAAATGTGAACGGACTAAATGCACCACTGAAAAGACATAGAATGGCAAACGGATAAAATATCATCAGGCAACAATCTACTGCCTTCAAGAGACTCACCTCACTAGAAAGGACACCACAGACTCAAAGTAAGAGGATGGAAAACAAACTTTCAGGCGAGCGGAATACAAAAGAAAGGAGGAGTAGCGATCTTAATTTCAGACAAAATACCCTTCAAGCATTAAAAATCAAAAAAGATACAGAAGGCCACTACATAATGATAAAAGGCTCAATCCATCAACAAGAAATATCTATCCTAAACATATATGCACCCAACATAGGTGCGCTAACTTTCATAAAGCAACTTCTTGGAAAACTAAAGAAAGATATTGACTCTAACACTATCATAACTGGGGACTTTAATACCCCACTCACAACCCTAGACAGATCATCAGGACAAAAAATCAGCAAGGAGATCCGGAACCTCAATGTGACTTTGGACCAAATGGACTTAATTGATACCTACAGAACACTCCATCCAAAGACCATAGAATACACATTCTACTCATCACCACATGGAACATATTCTAAGATCGACCACATACTCGGCCATAAATCAAGCATAAGCAAATTTAAAAGGACCGAAATTCTACCAAACACCTTCTCGAACCACAGTGGAATAAAAATAAACATTGACACCAACAAAGTCCCCCCAAAGCCCACAAAGACATGGACACTAAACAGCATGATGCTAAACAACTCCTGGGTCAACAACGAAATCAAAACAGGGATCAAAAGTTACCTGGAAACAAATTAAAATGAAGAAACAGCTTACCAAAATCTCTGGGATGCCCTGAAAGCTGTAGTAAGAGGGGAATTTATATCCCTACAAACACACATGAAGAAAATGGAAGGAACAGAAATTCACAACCTAGCAATTCACCTAAAAGCTGGAAAAGCAAAACCACAAAAACCCTAATTTCAGCAGAAGAATCCAGATCACCAAAATAAAAGCCCAAATCCAGGACATAGAAGACAAAAAGACAATACAAAAAAAATCAATGAAACAAAAAGCTGGTTCTTCAAAAGGGTAAACAAGATCGATGGTCCCCTAGCTAGACTGACCAAGAAAAAAACGAGAAAAAAACCAAATAAGCACAATCAGAAACACAAAAGATGAAGTCACATCTGACCCTGAAGAAATACAAAAGATCATTAGAAACTACTACATACACTTGTATGGAAACAAACTTGAAAACCATAAGGAAATGGAGGACTTTCTGACATCACGCACCTACCTAGGTTGGAACAAGAAGAAATTGAGACCTTAAATAGACCAATAACAATCAAGGAAATCAACTACGTAATAAGAAAACTTCCTACAAAAAAAAAAGCCCTGGTCCAGATGGCTTTCCAGCAGAATTCCACAAGACATTCAAGGAGGAGCTGATACCAATCCTACTAAAGGTATTCCAGGCAATTGAAAAAGATGGAACTCTCCCCAAATCATTTTACAAAGCCAACATCACATTGATACCCAAGCCAGGTAAAGATCCAACAAAGAAAGAGAACTACAGGCCAATATCTTTGATGAACATAGATGCTAAAATTCTCAACAAGATCCTAGCAAACTGGATTCAGCAATACATCTCAAAAATCATTCACCATGACCAAGTAGGCTTCATTCCTGGGATGCAAGGCTGGTTCAACATTCGTAAAACCATAAATGTAATTAAATACATCAACAGATGTCAAAACAAAAACCACATGATCATAACATTAGATGCAGAAAAAGCTTTTGATAAAATCCAGCACCCCTTCTTGATAAAAACCCTTGAACATCTAGGCAAACGGGGAACATACCTCAAAATATTAAAAGCCATCTACGAGAAACCCACAGCCAGCATACTCCTAAATGGACAAAAATTGGAACCAATTCCCCTGAAAACTGGAACTAGACAAGGATGCCCACTCTCTCCCCTCCTGTTCAACATAGTATTGGAAGTCCTGGCTAGAGCAATCAGAGAAGAGGAGGCAATCAGAGGTATTCAAATAGGAAAAGAGGAAGTCAAGTTATCTCTCTATGCAGATGATATGATTGTGTACCTTGAAAACCCAAGAGAATCTGTCAAAGGCCTCCTTACATTGATAAAGACCTTTGGCAAAGTCTCAGGATACAAAATAAATGTACAAAAGACAATCGCATTTCTCTACACCAATAATAAACAAACAGAAACCCAAATAAAAAACACAATTCCATTCACAATAGCCACAAAAAAAAGAAATACCTTGGCATCTTCCTAACCAGAGACGTGAAAGACCTTTACAATGAAAATTACAAAACACTGCTCAAAGAAATCAAAGCTGACACGAACAAGTGGAAAAATATCCTATGCTCATGGATCGGAAGAATCAACATTTTGAAGATATCCATCTTACCTAAGGCAATCTACAAATTCAATGCAATGCCCATTAAATTACCAACAACATTCTTCTCAGACCTAGAAAAAACAAAACAGGAATTCATATGGAAACACAAACGTCCAAGAATAGCCAGAACATTCCTCAGCAAAAAAAACAAAGCGGGTGGTATCACAATACCAGACTTCAAACTTTACTATAAAGCTACAATCATCAAAACAGCTTGGTATTGGTACAGGAACAGGCATATAGATCAATGGAACAGAATTGAGATTCCAGAAGCAAAATCTCAATTCCTCAACCAACTCATCTTCGACAAAGCCCCCACCACCTACCAATGGGGAGAGGAGAACCTATTCAGTAAATGGTGCTGGGAAAACTGGCTGACCACATGCAGAAGATTGAAACAGGACCCCTATCTATCCCCATGCACAAAGGTTAACTCCAAATGGATCAGAGACCTAAATGTAAAACCTCCAACCATAAGAACCTTAGAAAAGGAAGGAAATACTCTCATGGAAATCGGAACTGGCATCCAATTCCTGTACAAAACCCGAAACCCACAGGACTTAAGAGAGAAGATAGACAAATGGGACCTTATTAAACTGACAAGCTTCTGCAAAGCCAAAGAAACCATCAAGAGAGCAGGGAGACAGCCTACAGACTGGGACAAAGTATTTGCCAACACCAGGTCTGACAAAGACTTAACATCCTGGATCTACAAGGAACTCAAACGTGCTGAAAAGAAAAAAACAAACAACCCCATTATCAAATGGGCAAAAGATATGAACAGACACTTCACAAAAGAAAACATTCGAGCAGCCAACAAACACATGAAGAAATGCTCAACCTCACTAATCATCAGGGAGATGCAAATCAAAACCACACTGAGATACCACCTAACCCCAGTCAGAATGGCAATTATCAACAACTCAAAAAATAACAGCTGCTGGAGAGGGTGTGGTGAAAAGGGAACACTTCTACATTGTTGGTGGGAGTGTAAACTGGTGCAACCTCTGTGGAAAGCAGTGTGGCGACTCCTAAAAGCTCTAAAAATTGACCTCCCATATGACCCTGCAATCCCCCTACTGGGAATATACCCTGAAGACCTCAAATCACTCTATAAAAAAGATACCTGCACACGTATGTTTATCGCAGCGTTGTTCACAATAGCAAGAACCTGGAAACAACCATGCTGCCCATCAAAAGAGGACTGGATTAAAAAAATGTGGTACATATACACGATGGAATACTACGCAGCCATAAAAAAGAAGAAAATCATGAATTTTGCAGCAACCTGGATGGAACTAGAGTCTATAATACTGAGTGACCCCTCACAGAAACAAAGATCCAAGTATCACATGTTCTCACTCATATAATGGACCTTGAACATCCAATGTAATACTATAAGAAAATGACTGACGGTACTGGGAAACTATGGGGGGGAGGCGGATGGGATTAACAGTAGCAAATATCTGTCTGGGGACGGGAAAACACCTCTTATCAACAGTGTGCCTGAATGAAACATAATGGTACACCTAACCCTTAACTGTACCCCACAAAACCATAATAAAAAGTATTGATTAATTTTTTTAAAAAGTCTTCAATTTAACAACGATAAAAAAGACAAAGATGGTTATTATATAACAATAAAGAAATCAATCCAACAAGAAGACAGTTTTAAATATATATGCACCTAACACCAGAGCTCCCAGCTTTATAAAACAAATTCTACTAGACCTTAAAAAAGAGATAGACAGCAATACAATAATAGTGGGAGACTTCAGCACTCCACTGACAGCAGTAGACAGATCATCAAGGCAGAATGTCAACAAAGAAGCTGTGGAGTTAAACTAGACCTCAAAACAAATGGTACACCTACAAAGCAGACATCTACAAAGCATTCCACCTCAAAACTACAGAATGTACATTTTACTCATCAGTACATAGAACATTCTCCATGACAGACCATATGATAGCCCACAAATCAAGTCTTAATAAATTTTAAAAAGATGAAATCATATCAAGCACCTTTTCATACCACAGTGGAATAAAAGCAGAAATTAACTCCAAGAAGAACTATCGAAACCAAACAAAATCATGGAAGTTAAACAGTCTACTCCTGAATGATCCCTGGTTTAACAATGAAATCAAGATGGAAGTTTTAAAATTCCTCAAAATAAATGACAAGAATATAACAAATTATGATCTATAGTGACCAATCTGAGAATCAAATCAAGAACTCAATTCCACATATGATAGCAACCAAAAAGCTGAAATACCTAGGAATATACTTAACCAAGGAGGTGAAAGATTTCTAGAAGGAGAACTACAAAACTCTGTACACTGCCGGTGGGAGTGCAAAGTAGCACAGCTGCCATGGAGATCAGTGTGGAGATTTCCCAAAGAATTAAAAGTAGATCTACCATATGCTTCAACACTACTAGGTATCTACGCAAAGGATCGGAGGTCATTATACGAAAGAGACTCCTGCACCTGCATGTTCATCACAGCATACTTCGTGATTGCGAAGGTGTGGGATCAACCTACCTGCCCATCAACTGACCCGTCGATGATGCAAACATGGGGTCTATACACATGATGGAATGCGACTCAGCCATCAGGAAGAATGAAGTGATGTCTTTTGCAGCAACTGGGACAGAATTGGAGAACGTCATCCCAAGTGAACTAGCACCGGAATGAAAAGCCAAACCCCACATGTTCTCACTTCTAAGTGGGAGCTAAACTAACGATATCGGAGGCTCAGAACAGGGAGGGGAGAAAGGTGTCGCAGGACAAAAAAACACTTATTGGGTGCAGTGGGCACAGGTGGAGCTGGTGGGTACACTTAAAGCCCAGACTTCTTCACCGCTCTACAATGCAACCATGCAACCAAAGACTGCCTGTGCCCCCAAAGCTGTTGAAATAAAGAAAAGAGGTTAAAAGTCCCACATAAACTAGATGCATTGAATATCTGTACAAAGTCATTACTGGCCCCTTAAAGATCCAGTAAGGGAGGCCAGATATACCGGGATAAACAGACTGGGGGGGAAATGAAAAATGTGTGTTTTTCAAGACACTTGCTAACTCCATTGCAAAGACCAGCTTTTGTCTGATTAATCATAAAAGAAAAGCGAAGACAATAAGCCCACTTGAATTGTGTTTAAGTGCACGGTCTGGCACAAGATTTAATGAGGCCATTTTCTGAGGAGTACTTAAAATTATAATTTCCGTTAAAAGAACATTTGTTGAGCCTCAATGAACCCGCAGCATGCGTGTGGGAATTTTTGATGAATCAGATCGCTTCTGTAGCTCAAAACTCACACGGGCACTAACCGTCTCGTGGCAGCCTTAATGGCAGCGTAATGGGGACAGTACGTCGCGTCCGTGTCCAGTGTTTTACAGTTAATGACATTGCCTGTAGTTAGGAAAAGCTGATCAAGAGAAAAGAGTGTTTATTATTTCTAAAATTGAAAAGAACAAATCACACTCCGTCTTCGTTTAAGGAAAATGACCCCGTGAGGGCATCTGTGTGAACCCACAGCCCCGTCATCATTCTCTTTGTTTATTGTTCTCGCGGATGAGCTTGCAGGGTCTCTGACTGGGGCTTTGAGAGGCAAGTGAGAGGCCAGAGAGGGACACTTGCTTCAGGACCCAGGGCTTTGGCTCCCTTCAACTCCTCTTGCTTTGCGAGCCTCTTCACTTGTTGCTCCCACCCCCCCAAAACAAGCCAGGCCCCTGACTAGCATTTCTTTGATTCCCTTCTGTTCTTCCTTGAGGGATAGTGTATCAGTCAGTTATTGCTGCATAACAAGCCACTCTAAAGCTGTGGCACTCAGAACACGCCTCGTGCATCACTGCTCACATGTCTGCAGGCTAGTGGGGAGAGGCGGCTAACTTGAGAAGGGTTTGGCTCGGCTGCAGGTCTGGCTGGGTTTGGCTTCTCCCTGTGGCTTGGACTCAGATCTGCTCCAGGATGGGACAGCCGCGACCCAGTGGAAAGCTGGTGTGAAGTGCAAACAGCCAGAAGAACCACCCCACACCACAGGCACACTTCAAGCCTTGGCTTACCTTTGGCGTGCCAGCATCCCGTTGGTCATGTGGCCAAGTCAGCAAACAGCCATGGAGCTGGAAAAGACATGGTCTCTGTTAGGAGAGGGAGGAGAGCCAATGTTTGCTGAATAGTGACCTGAGTTAACGCAGCCTGCCCTACCATTTCCTTTGTTCATGCTAAACACACACATGCCTTTCACAGACACCTCAGACGCCTCACCCAATCCCAGCACCAGCCTGGAGGCCTGGCGTCTCATGACTGCAGCAGTGCCATATGGCTCCTCTTTACCCAGAGACCAAGTGCGGGAACTTCCCAGAGAAATTCAAAATACTGCAGGGAAAGAGTGGCCAGCCCCCATCCTGGGCTCAGGGCCTGCCTCTGATCAGATCCCGGTTCTGCTCCCTGGGGACAGCCTTCCTGTCCCGCACTCTCCGTGTCACCTGCTTCCGCTCCAGGAAGGCCCGTCTTTCTCCGCTGTCCTGCATGGTCTTCCATGAGGACATTTCACAGCCCCAGACAGCTTTCTTAGCCTGCTCCTGCCGAGAGTGAATCAGGAACCCAGAGGCCTATTTGCATTTTGAACCATCACCGTCCCTTTTGGGCCAGGCCAGTGGCACTGTTGCCAGCAGAGCTCTTTGGAATGCAAGGGCTTTCCGTGCATTTTGATCGTGGCTTCCTCCCTATGCCAACGATCACACCGGGAATTTTTCTGCTTGCTTTTTAGACTACATTATGGGTACTTTGGAAGCATCAGTCTCTGAGAGCCTGCTCTCAGTCTTGCTAGGAACCCTTCCGTATGGAGATCTATGTAGTGTCCACCTTAAAGATTTTAGAAGTCGTAACAAGGCTGTGTCTTATTTTGAGAACCTTTTACTGACTAGAGAGGTCAGTAAAAAATGAGAAACATAGCCAGGCTTGGTGGCTCAGCCTGTAATCCCAGCACTTTGGGAGGCTGAGGTGAGTGGATTGCCTGAGTCCGCGGTTTCAAGACCCACCTGGGCAAGTTGGCAAGACCTCATCTCTACAATAAATCAAAAACTTAGCCGGGCGTGGTAGCACGTGCCTGTAATTCTGGCTACTCAGAAGGCTGAGGCAGAAGGATCGCCGGAGCCCAGCAGGTCAAGGCTGCGGTGGCTGGGAGCGGCCACTGCACTCCAGTCTGGGTGACAGAGTGAGACTCCGACTCAAAAAAAAATGAGAAATACTTTTATATTTTTACCCAGAAAGCCTAAGAATTTCTGGACTTTCTATATTCCCTTTCAATTTAGTTTAGGTCACCTCTTCTTTGTGGCAGCCTGTCAAATACAGCTGACAACAGCTGAATATGCAAAGATGAAGAAGACAGTGCATGCTTTGAGGAGTTTTCAACAAGACAGAGAGGGGAGTGGTCTGCTGCAGGAGCCCCGAAGGGAGCAATGCACCTGGTCTGGCAGAAGAGGCTTCTCTGAGCGGGTGACACCTACCAGGCCCTTCAGAGATGAGCTAGTCAGTCTGACAAACTGGGAAAGCAGAAGACACAGCCCAGGTAAAGGTGTGGCAGCTAGGACGCACTGACATCTAGATTAGCCATCAACACATTTGAGTCAGGGCAGGGCCAACTCCCTGAGGACCAGCCCAGGCCTGTGCTACCCAGGGATGGAGAAGTCAGCCTGGCCTCAGCGGGCACACCAGCCCGTGGAGGGGAGAGTGGCCATGAGCTCATTCCCAGAGCCAGCCAGGGACTGGAGAGGAGAGCCCGGAAAAGGGGAGCGTCCCCAGGAGGTCTCCCTTCTGGGGAGTCGTAAGGGAAGAACAGAAATTAACCAAGCAGGGAGGGGATGGGAAGGGTGGTCCAGGCACCTGGAGGAGTGTGAGCAAATGCTCGACGCGTGGCCCCATGTGGTGCCTGTGGACAGGTTCAGAGTCTGGGTCCACTGTGGGTGAGCACCCCACGTGTGTGCATGTCTGTGCCAGCGTGTGGATCTGCGTGTGTATGAACGTGTGTGTCCACGTGAGAATGCGTGTGTGTGGTATGCGTGCAAATGTGAACGTGCGTGGATGGGCCTACATGTCTGTACAAGCGTGTGTGTGCATATGCGTGTGTGTGCATCCGAGGTGGGGAGTTGCCAACCGCCTGGAGAGGAGAGCAGGACAAGGCGCAGGGATCCTGTCCCTGGAGAGTGGACTCTGTCCAGGAGGTGATGGCGACACTAAGGACGCCGTTGCTGGGAACGTGCCCCCCTCGCGCTCCCAACACGGCGCGAAGCAGGCCCAGGATGAGCCCCAGTGCTCTTGTCAGGCAGCTGCCCGGGAAGCTGAGGGCCCGGCACACGCATCCCTGGGGACAGGTGGCCGGCCCTGCACCGGCCCTCCGCCCGGACCGCAGCGCAGTGGAGTCTGCTTCCCCACCAGATCGCAGAGCTCTGGGTCTAATGTGAAGCAATCACCTCATTAATCACATCGCAAGGAGGGACTCAAACCCCTCCGATAAAGAAAACAAGCCTAGCCGGGCCCAGTGGCTCAGCCTGTCATCCCGCGCCTTTGGGAGGCTGAGGTGAGTGGACTGCCTGAGCCTGCGGGTTCGAGACCCGCCTGGGCAACTTGGCGAGACCTCATCTCTACAATCAATCAAAAAATCAGCCAGGCATGATAGCGTGTGCCTGTAATTCCGGCTACTCGGAAGGCTGAGGCAGAAGGATCGCCGAGCCCAGCAGGTTGAGGCTGCAGTGGCTGGGAGCGGCCACTGCACTCCAGTCTGGGCCACAGAGTGAGACTCCAACTCAAAGAAAAAAAAAGAAAACCAGTCCTCAGGCCCTCCAGAGTTTGCTCTGGAAGGATAGCCTAGAGGTGCAGGCCGCTGGATCAACTCTGAAAGGTGCCCAGCCCTACTTATCCGGGCTCTTGGGCTCTGATATTCACCAGGCACTGGCACCCCATCTGGGAGACCCTGTCTGCCTTTACTGCCCTGGCCCAAACAAGGCCTCAACCCTGGCTTCCCAGAGCACAGCGAGGACCAAGGGGCTGGATGTCTGGGAGGACTCTGCTGGACCCTGAGTGAGGCCAGTGAGGACATCCACAGAAGCAAGACGCAGAAGCAGCCAGCTCCCACCTCTGGGTGGCCAGCCTTGCTCCTCCCGGGCCAGTCCCACAAGCAGCCCCATGGGACAGCCTCCCCTCCGAGTGGCCGGGACCTTCATGGCCCCAGCTGCCAGGACACCTCAAACCCAGGTCCAAGGGGAACCGACTGCAGGGAAGGACGTCAGCTCACTGCCCGTCACCGCTAGGACGTCCTCCTGCCAGAGACCACATCTTAGCCCATTTGTGTGGTGACAAAAAAATACCCCGGGAAGGGTAATTATCAAAGGAAAGAGCTTTACTTAGCCCACCATCCTGCAGACTGGACGAGAAGCACACGCCAGCCTCTGCTTCCAGCAGGCCTCAGGAAGCTCCCAATCATGGCTGAAGGCCCAGGAGAAGCAGCCACATCACACGGCAAGAGGGGAAGCAAGAGAGGAAGGGAAGTGCCTTCTTTTTTTAATTATTAAACATAGTTTTTATTTTAAAATTGCGGAGTACAGTTGAGGGTTAGGTATTACAAATATACATCGTTTAGGCACTCTTGTTGATAAGGGGTGTCCCCAGACAGATGTTTACTACCATTAATCCCATCTCCCTTCCCCTCTCCCCCATAGTTTCCCACCACTGTCAGTCATTTTCTTATGGTGTTACGTTGGATGATCAAGGTCCACTATATGAGTGAGAACATGTGATACTCGGATCTTTGTTTCTGTGAGAGGTCACTCAGTATTATAGACTCTAGTTCCATCCAGGTTGCTGCAAAATTCACGATTTTGTTCTTTTTTTGGGGCTGCATAGTATTCCATTGTGTATACGCAGGACACACCCTTATGGAAATTGGAACTGGCATCCAATTCCTGAACAAAACCTGAAACCCACAGGCCATAAGAGATAAGATAGACAAGTGGGACCTCATTAAACTGACAAGCTTCTGCAAAGCCAAAGAAACCATCAAGAGAACAGGGAGACAGCCTACAGACTGGGAAAAAGTATTTGCCAACTCCAGGTCTGACAAAGGCTTAACATCTTGGATCTACAAGGAACTCAAATGTGCTGAAAAGAAAGAAACAAACAACCCCATTATAAAATGGGCAAAAGAGATGAACAGACATCCGAGCAGCCAACAGACACATGAAAAAATGCTCAACCTCACTAATCACCAGGGAGATGCAAATCAAAACCACACTGAGATACCACCTAACTCCAGTCAGAATGGCCATTATCAGTAGCTCAAAAAATAACAATTGCTGGAGAGGCTGTGGTGAAAAGGGAACACTTTATACTGTTGGTGGGAGCATAAACTAGTGCAACCTCTGTGGAAAGCAGTGTGGCGATTCCTAAAAGCTCTAAATATCAACCTCCCATATGACCCTGCAATCCTCCTACTGGGAATGTACCCTGAAGAACTCAAATCACTCTATCAAAAAGATACCTGCACACGAATGTTTATCGCAGCATTGTTCACAACAGCAAGAACCTGGAACCATCCATGCTGTCCATCAAAAGAGGACTGGATTAAAAACGTGGTACATATACATGATGGGAGGTGCCTTCTTTGAAACGCCATTCCTCCTGTGAACTGATCGAGCAAGAACTCGCTCGTGCCTGGGAGGACGGCGCCAAGCCACTCCTGAGGGATCCACCCCCCAGGGCCCAAACGCCCCCCGTCAGTCCCCGTCTCCGACAATTGGGGGTCAGACGTCAACAGGAGGTTTGGAAGGGACAATACTCAAAGGACACCAGGCAACGGTGGGCAGAGAGTGAGGACACGTGAAGCTGCTCATGTGGCAGGACAGTGTGAGGAGCCTTCCAGGAAAGACACCGAGGACAGCTCCTCCTCCACCAGCGGCAGGGTGCTGCCAGGGAGCCCACAGGGACAGGGGACCAGGCCGCCGGAAACTCTCACGTGCAGGCGGAGACTTGGAGACCCTCCACAAGGCTTTCGGAAGAGGCCCCCCGTTGAGCTCCATCTCAGCTCGGCTGCTCCCCTGGGGCAAGACCTTCAGCTTCTCCAAGACCCATGTACTCCAACCCCTAAAATCCAAATTCTCTCTCCCAGCACGTGGGGCTGTTTTCAGGGGTAGATGAGAGACTCCGGGAACATCTCTGCTGCAGGGATAGGCCTACGGCAGGATGTGT
This sequence comes from Cephalopachus bancanus, assembly GCA_027257055.1. Taxonomy (NCBI): domain Eukaryota; kingdom Metazoa; phylum Chordata; class Mammalia; order Primates; family Tarsiidae; genus Cephalopachus; species Cephalopachus bancanus. Next base: position 1,022,532 of record JAPVLO010000428.1, on the reverse strand, counting down.
CTGTGGCACCAGCCCTGTTCATTGTCAGGTCAGGAAGCGATTTCTAGAAGGTCGTGTGATCCGCCCACCGGCTTCAGAAATCTTCCCCCGAAGCCCGTCTTCTTTCCCTTCTCTGAGGAGTGTGCAAACGATAAGCTAGGGCTGCCAACTGCTAATTCCGTTTGTTTCCCAAGAAAAGGACAATCGTTAGCCGGGTTCGCTGGCTCAGCCTGTCATCCCAGCGCTTTGGGAGGCCGAGGTGAGTGGACTGCCTGAGCCCGCGGATTCAAGGCCCGCCTAGGCAACTTGGCGAGACCTCATCTCTACAATAAATCAAAAAATTAGCCGGGCATGGTAGCACACGCCTGTAGTTCCAGCAACTTGGAAAGCTGAGGCGGAAGGATCACTGGAGCCCGGCAGGTTGAGGCTGCGGTGGCCAGAGGCATGCCACTGCACTCCAGTCTGGGCGACGGAGTGAGACTCCAACTCAAAAATAAATAAATAAGCCGGACTCGATGGCTCAGCCTGTAATCCTGCGCCTTTGGGAGGCCGAGGTGAGTGGGTTGCCTGAGCCCGCGGGTTCGAGACCCGCCTGGGCAACCTAGTGAGACCTCAGCTCTACAATAAAATCAAAAATCAGCCGGGCGTGGTAGCGCACGCCTGTAGTTCCAGCTACTTGGAAGGCTGAGCGGAAGGATCGCCGGAGCCCAGCAGGTCGAGCCTGTGGTGGCCGGGAGCGGCCACTGCACTCCAGTCTGAGTGACAGAGTGAGACTCCAACTCAAAAATAAGTAAATAAATAAATAAATAAGTATATAAATAAATAAATAAGTGATAGCTATTATTATGTTTATCATGACTCAAGGTGGCCTCTTTCCTCCTATATTAATTTTCTGGGATGGCTAACAACTTACCACAAATTTAGCAGTTTAAAACAAGCCAATTGTATTATCTCACAGTTTCTGTGATTCAGGTGTCGGGGCTCGAGTTCAGCGGGTCCTCTGCTGGGGTCTCCCAAGCTGCTCTCAGGTGCCAGTCAGTGCTGTGATCTCATCCGAAAATCAGGTCCTCGTCCAAGCCCATTAGGAACTTAGAATGTAGCAGAATTCCTTGCTGCTGAGACCAGCAGGTCCTTGAGGCCATCTGCTATTCCCAGCCCAGCAAATTTTTTTTTTCTGTAGAGACAAGGTCTCACTATGCTACCCAGGCTGGTCTCGAACTCCTGGCCCCAGGCAACACTCCCACCTCAGCCAACCAAAGTGCCAGGATTACAGGTATGAGCCTCCATGTCCAGCTGGCAGCTTGCTTCTTTAAGACCAAAAGGAGTGTCTGCTGCTGGCTCCCTCTCTCCTTCTATACTTCCTTTTGAAGGGCTCACCTGATTAAGCCAGGCCCACCTGGAATAATCTTCCTTTTGACTACCCCTGTAAAGTCGTCAGTAGCTTTGCCTCACAGTCTAATCATGGCAGAGAAATCCCACTTGCAGGCCCCAGACACAGTCAGCAACAGGGGCACACACGAGGGCCTGACCCACTCAGGATCATCTGAGAATTCTATCACTCATCTCGTCCTCATGTGATCAGAACAGAAACTCTCCTGCCAGGGGAATGAAACTGTAGTGGCCCCTGGAAAAACTTCCCTTCAGAATTTCCCAAAAACCCGGCATCCTCTATCAAGACCGATGTCTTTGGTTACCAGGCTGTCCCTGAAACGTGAAACTGGCTGATGCAGCTTAATTATAAGGTAGTGGTTTGGATTTTTGGCAGAATGGCACATTTGGAACACGAGAGTGCTGGTGAGTGTTTAGCTGAGTCTTCTAAGTGTGTCGGCGAGTTACCCCGACCAGGCAGCCCCCCTTCAGAAGGAAGGCCTGACTGTTTGCTGGAGGAGTCAGGAGACCCCCAGCTGGCCTGGTGGCCAGAGAAAACCAGGGAGGCTCCTGGGTCTCTCTAGTTGAGGAGGAAAGCAGATTTTAAGAGCTAGGACTGCTCTGAAGCCCTCTCCCCTCTGACCCCTGGAGCTGCCGCCTCCGGCTGGGGCCGGACCCGCCCTCATCACCCCCCTTCCCTGTTCTCAACCGCACCCTGCAGCGTGGGGCCTTGTTATCACCCAGAGGGGCCTCTGACAAGTGGACCAGACTTCACTCTCGGCTCCAGGAGGAAGAAGAAAGAAAACCATGAGTGCTAAAAATTCTTAATGAGGTAGAACATACATTTTACATCCACTCCCGGACACCCTCAGTAATACAACTGATTAATATTCACACAAATAAGCACTTTCCTTCATTGTCTCGAATACACTGCACCAGAGCTGGTGGGCTGGATTCAGAGAACTCTGGCCAAGCCCTGGAGTGCCTACGACCGCATACTCCAGGCTGGGCCGCCTCTGCACCCTCACGCCACCACCCTGGGCAATCCTGAGGACAGCAGTGGTGCTGGCAGCGAGTCTAGGCCGTGCCTCTGCACCAGTCACATTCTCGTTTTCTGGCTCTTTCGGAAGAACCTGGGCACGGCAGGACTGAGGGGCAGCTGTCCTTGTTAGGAGGCCTCTCCACCCCAGGGCCCCACTCCCCATAGTGAGAGACCAGAGCCAGGGGCCCAGACCCGCAGGCAGGTTTCAGGGTGCTGTGACGCACGGGGGAGCAGCCCAGAACTAACCCAGCGCTCCAAGGAGCTGGTCAGACCCCCAGGGGCGAACTCCAGAGCACGCACTGTCTCCCCAGCGTCAAGTTCGCTGGCAGGGAAGCCCCGGGTCCCATGTGCCCCAGCTCACAGCCAGCCCGCCATCCACGGTCACACCACGGGCTCTCGGTTTCCAGCCAGGCGTGGCGGGGGGACACGGAGCATGAGCTCAGACAGAGACGGGCTCCAAAGGCCTTGCTGAGGATGGCGACTCACGTATGCGAGTTGCCAAGTCCGCAGCAGCCGCGGCGCTTCCCGCAGTGTCACCCCTGGGGCTCCCGCGTGGGTGTGGCTAGCTCCACCCGCTTCTTTCCACCTCCTGTCACCCTGCTGCAAAAAACTATATGTTCCATTGTCATCATTCTTTTTTTTTTTAAGTTGGAGTCTCACTCTGTCGCCCAGTCTGGAGTGCCGTGCCACCACTGCCTTGACCTGCTGGGCTCCGGCGATCCTTCCACCTCAGCCTTCCAAGTAGCCAGAATTACAGGCGTGCGCTACCACGCCCAGCTGATCTTTTGATTTATTGTAGAGATGAGGTCTCACGAAGTTGCCCAGGCGGGTCTCGAACCCGCGGGCTCAGGCAATCCCCTCACCTCAGCCTCCCAAGGTGCAGGATTACAGGCTGAGCCACCAAGCCGGGCTCCATTGTCATAATTCTACATGAAAGGGATTGGCAGTCATGGGAAACTGTCAGGGAAGGGAAACTGCACAGTGAACATTTGTATACCCAACCCTGAGTGGTACCCCACATCCCTCAAATAAATAAATGGATGGATAAATAAATACCTTAACTCACTAAAAAAAGAAAAACAAGCGTTCCATAGAACGCATTTTAAAAGGAATAAGATCAGGGTCCACTTAAGTCCTGTCTCGGCTGAGTTTTGAAATGGCCAGTTTCAGGCAGAAGGGCCCACGGGCCAGGCTGCGACGCGTGGACACGGCTGGCCGGCGCCGAGAAGCAGATGCGCATCGAGCCCCAGTGCGGACGGGAGGAAGTGGGTTTGCTCAACCCGGAAGAGTGGTTTGAGCCTTCCGGTGGCCCGAGAGCCATCAGCACCCAGCTCTGCCCAGGAAGCAGGATCCCAGGGTGTGGGCGCTGCCTCCTGGTGAGCAGGGCTGTTTGCCTCCAGGGCGGCCAGCTGCCCCGCGTGCCCAGGACTGAAGGGGCTCCCACAATGCGGGATTCCAAAGGCTTAAGCTGGGACGGGGGAGGAGTTGGTCACCTGATCCATCCGCACCTGTTCCTCTTCTCTCTTCCCAGCTGCACCCAGAGTGTCAGGGGCCCCCCTCTCCCACACAGCTCCTGGGCTGCCCCTCGGTCGTAGTGCAGAGGCAGACATGTGACCTGGTCAGGTCTGACCGGAGGGCAGCAGAGGACTCAGACCAGGAGTGCGGGGACAGCAGTGCTCTCTCACTGTCTTCCCCAGGACTGTGTGGAGTGAGGGCGTGATGCCTGGAGCCGAGGCAGCCATTTCGCTCCTGTGGGGCCACAAAGAACAGAAGGACAGAGATCAAGAAGAAGCACATCCCTGCCTCCCCGAGGCTCACTCCGCTCTGAACCTGTCCTCCCTCAGGCTCTCCCCAGTAAGGACCACAAATCCTCCTTACTTTCAAAACCGTTTGGCTTGGCTTTCATTTTCTTGCCCCTGACAGCATCTGACAAGCTTCGGCCCCTGACCAACAGCATCACTACACCCAGTCCAGGATGGAAACTCTTGGGGGAGGGCCCAGGATTCCACGTGATTCTGAGGCCTGATCAGGTTTGAGATCCAGAACTCAGAAAAACTGGTGTCTCTAAGGATCCTGACGCATGGTCCAAGCAGCACCCCGGAAGCCCTGGGGTGCAAGGACAGAAGTGCCTCTCGTCTCCCGAGACAAGGGGACACACCCAGGCAGCCGCTGCCAGGAGAACATCCTCTCAGACACAAAGACGCCCCCCACACGACTCTTACCCACAGGACCTCATGCCCTGGCTGCTGGAGCCCTCCCAGGGCCAGCCTCGGCTCTCGACGGCTCCTGTTCCAGAGCCGGGAAGTGGCTGACCTCGCGGTGACTTCCTGGTGCCTGCCCAGACTCCCAGTTCTCTAGTGCGCGAAGCTGTGGCCTCCGTCACACACTGACTCTCAGAGGAACCACACAAGCTGGCCTTTTCACACGGGGGCGTCATCTCTTCCTTTCTCCCTGCTCTGCTCCAGCGAAAGCTGACCACAAGCCTGCAAAGGCCAGCGTGAGTCATTTCTCTTCATCGGTGGTTCTTGAACTTTGCCCCATTGCAATCACCCAGGGACCTTATAAAACAGACGTGCTGGGTTCCACACAGCGTCTTGGGTTTCAGCTCAGCCTCAAGAACTTGCGTTTCCAGCACACTTTGAGACCCACTGCTCTAAAAAACATAAGCTCAGCTGTTCACCTTCCAGACAGCTACTCATTCACATAGAAATATCTCATGCGAAAAGAAGAAAGCATACGATGCAAAGACATAAGTGGAGCCCCATGTATACTCAGCTCTGAAGAGCAATTAATCAACAGACTTTCCTGGTCACCACTGAGAAAAGCACCCAGAAACGAAGTTATGACTCGACGCACATGAGGAGAGGACCAAAACACAGAAAGCACTTGTACCTATTCTCGTCCACCTGCTTTTACCGATCCTGGATGAACCGGTCAGTGCTTCCAGCCACCATCCTCTCCTGATGAGGGCCCAGCGGGGCCATCTCCAGGAGGCCTTCTGACCTCCCAGGCGCTCAACCCAGCTTGGGTCCTTCCCCCCACCCCGGCCACTCCTCAGGATGAGGGACCCATCTCCGCTCCCTGGCTTCGAAAGGCAGCCGAGTTTTCTCCCTCTTCTCACGCCGCTTCTAAACATGTGCAGGAAACTGACCAATGCCTAGAGTTGACACGGGAAGTGCGCTGTTTCGCCCCGTGGAGAGGCTTGTTCTCCAAAGTTCGCGATCTGCTTAAAAAAGAGCCTGTGAACTGTGTGGGACCCGAGCAGGTGGCAGCAAGAGCTGCCTCCAAAACAGTGTCATCCTTTCAAGGGAGCACTCGGGAACCTGGCCTGGAGAATGTGCAATGTGAATGAAGAACAGGACCCGTGACTCAAAACAGCTCCCACTCCGGAAGGCTGTGGGCCGTCCCAGGTATGACTGCAAGAGGACGGGGGCTGCGATGGGTTTCCTGGCCAGCTCAGCTGGGCATCAGTGCTCGGGGCTCTCATCCAGTGCTCATCAGGGTGTGGCTGAGAGGGTACTTTGCAGATGTGAACAGCCACAGCCAGCTGACTGTAAGTAAAGGAGATGACCCTCTGTGGTGTGGATGGGCCTCGTCCAATCAGTTGAAGGCCTTGAGAGCAAAACGGAGGTTTTCCAAAGAAGAAATCTGGCCTCCACAGTGCAATATAAGCTCCTGCCTCGACTTACAGACTGCCACCCTGCCCTACAGATCTTGGCGTATCTTTCTCCATCTGGATTCAACATAACTCCCCTCGCCCGGTCTCCTCTCCTGGACTTCCTTCTTCTCATTCTTCAATATTTATTGTGTTTCGCACATGTCCGATCTGTCTGTACATGGGAATCATCTCAGCTTTCCAACCTGGAGACCCCCGAGCTCCTGCCTGTGATGCAGCGACGTCCTATTCTTCTTGTGCCCCTTGCTATCTCGTCCACAGTTGACTGATCTGAGACCCCTTTTTCCAGAACAGGCAACCTACGTATCTTCTCGACCGCCCACGACAGCAAGGCACAGCTGAGGAGAGAAGAGGAAGAGGGAGCAAACCCTATTCAACAGGCAGACAGCAAGGCTGGTGTCCCCCTGGACGCCCCACTGCAGAGGGCCCCGCAGCTGCAGCGAGGGTGGGCGCTCATGGCGCACAGCTGTGCTCCCCCAGAAACGTCACACCTCCCTCCACAGGGGCAGCCGGTAAGCTGATTGATACGGGACACAAAACATCGGCCCCTCACTTTAAAGTGGGGCATGTCGGTGGCACCACTGACACTCGAGAGCTCCCTGTGGGACCCAGCGGAGGCAGGAGTCACACCTTCGCTTGTTTTCTCCTGGCCCTGGCCGTTTCCTGCTTCTCGGACTTTCTGATAGGTTTCTCCTCAGAGCGCTCCCTCCAGAAGTCACTCGCACCACAAGTCATTTGCTCTGCTGCTGGATAGACCTAAGCCAAGCATCCGCTAGCCAGGACCGCTGCTAGACACGTCACAGATGCTGGCTTACGAGTCCTCTTAATGATCTCATCTCTCGATAGCGGAATCAGAGATGAGAGTCCATGCCACCAGGAGTGGAGCCACTTTGACCTGCAATGTCATGCCAAATCAGACTATCGATCAAACACAGGAGGAACTGAAGAGCTTTTGAGAGGGGAAATCTCAAGAAGTCTTTCTCAGCTTTTGACCCCATTTTTCTCTCTCATGGCCACCAGCTTAGCTTTCAGTACACGGAGCTTCTAGGGAAGCTCTAGACGGGAGAACGGGGAGGTGCAAGGGAAATTGGCCCCCAAAACATCGCATTTTGCCATCAGGTCTCTCGGGCCTCCCCCTACCCTCACCGTCTCTCTCGACTTGCTTCCTCCCTCCGTTATCAGGAGCAGAGAGGAAGATAGTCCTCAGCCCGGCCCAACCCTTTTACAAAATAATGCCTATCTCTCGAGGTTCCTTCAATTTCCAGAAATAACTATTCACACATCATTCTCTGTTTCCTTCATTGCTGGAAGCCAGCCTTAGAGGCCTTCACGTTGACAGGGTCCAGAAGGCCGAAGACCCCGGGTTGCAGGGCAACACTGGGCAGCTGTTGTTCCTACTTCTCCTATCTCCACTCTCGATCTCGCCACTGGAAACCTGGAAGTTAGCAGATGTAAAGAGTTCTCTATGGGAGAAATAATTTTTACCAAAGAGTAGTGCTTGGTAAAAGAAGGGTTTGTTTTTGTTAGAAGTAAACTCTTCGTTAGAGCACCCTCGGCTTTACTTCCCTTTGTTAAGGAGGCTTGTGATTCTGGTCAGGGATTGTGACTAAGGTAATTTGAGGGGGGTGGGGAGGACTTTGGTTATACAAACGTTGAAGCCCATTCTCCCTGACAGGGGAAAATTGACACAGATTGTAAATACCTGGTGTGACACTATAGAAAGCTAGTCAGGTCAACTTGCAGTTAAGAAACCTTGAGAATGTTGTTTTACCCCAGCTAGTTACAAATTGCTGTGTAAAGGCCACAGGTGTGACTTACAAATCAATGTGACAATTATAGTGCTTAGAACTTGGTAGTGATTTATAATGTAATGGTTACAGAGATAAGTAAGTTTTTGTATGGACATTGAGAAAGGGTAATCATTAGTAAATGTTAGGAGTAGCCGGCTCGGTGGCTCAGCCTGTAATCCCGTGCCTTTGGGAGGCTGAGGTGAGTGGATTGCCTGAGCCTGTGGATTCAAGACCCGCCTGGGCAAATTAGCCGGGCATGGTAGCACACGCCTATAGTTCCAGCTACTTGGAAGGCTGAGGCGGAAGGATCACCGGAGCCCAGCAGGTGGAGGCTGCGGTGGCCGGGAGCGGCCACTGCACTCCAGTCTGGGTGACAGAGTGAGACTCCAACTCAAAAAAAAAGAAAAAAGAAAATGTTAGTTTACAAAATTTATAGTTAATGTTAAATTTTAGGATAATGATTTTTTAAGGTAAAACATTAAGAGAATTTGTAACTCATTGTACGTAAATAAGAAATGACATTCAGAGGTAACATTCAGGGTTGAAAATAACATGTTTGACGTTGCAGTTTTAGAAAGTAAACAGTACATCATTATGGCTCAAGGAAAGAGATAGACAGAACCCCATTAGGGTTGAAACAAAGATCAAAGCAGGATGGACGAGAAATTTATTGAACTGGGAACTGATTAACACTGAAACAAGAAACATGCTTTTGCCTTAAGCCGAAATCTAGGGTATAAAAAGGAGTTGTGAAAGACAATAAAGCGGCATCGGTCCTGCACAACAAAAGAGTCAGTGTCCAAGTTTTCTCCCACGCCGACGCCGCTCCTCCTTCAGGAAATCCTGACCTGCTGCAGCTGGACTCCGGCACTTCATCTGTTCATTCTCCCGATCATTTGCTGCCCCATAAGAGAATTCCTTTTCCGCCCCCTCCCATAACGTGTTTTGCCAGAATGCAAGCCCTCATTCTTTCCGTAAAGTCGAGGTCGTATTTAAGTTTCTGTAACTCACCGGGAAGTTAGATCTTCATTTTGAAGGCTCCCATGTATACATGTTACATAAAATCTGTATGCTTTTTATCCCATTCACAAAAAAAGGAAAGTTTTTCTCCCATGTACTCTTTCTGGGAAAAAAAAGAAACTTGCTTGCTTGAGACTAAATTGCAGAAAAAATACTCAATTAATGGAACAGAAACTCGCAAATTAAAAAGAAATGAGCTAACCAAGGAGAACAAGAAAAAGAAATCCCCAGATGACAATGGTGCTGTCCATGCTAGCTAGGCCACTCAGTTAAGAGCATGACTAAAAAGTGAATCGATTGCAGAGATTTAAGAAGCCATATACTTTCAGCAAGGAAAACAAAAGGATGAGGGATTGGGTTTTAACGTTCCTGTTGTGTAAAAAGACTATTCCTTGGGCACCAAAAGCAGGAAGGTAGAAGGGAGTTCACTGCTTAAAGCCAGGACCCTCCAAGGACCGCACCTTCAATAAGATGGAAACTGGCCAGAAATGGGCAGAGGCAGGAGTCAACCTGCAGGCCTAGGAAAATAAAAATAAAGCTTTTCTCTCCTTGGTCTCTGGAGGCAGATGCTGGAAGAACTCTCTAATAAGGAATCAAAATCCTAGCCCTACATCTCACGTGGGCTTGCTGTTCAAATGTACGCCACTTGCATGGTGCAAGAATCCCTCAGCCAATAAATGAACTTAAAGATTGGTCCAGGATCAGAGACACCTGGGAGAAAAAAACATGAAGCACTCAATGGCGAGTACATCCATAAGCCAGTGTGCACATGAGTCCCATGGTTGGGGGTTGCAGGGAGAACCTCTAAAACTGAGCTTGCAATCAACATTTTTAAAAGACATGAGGAGGCCAGACTCAGTGGCTCAGCCTGTCATCCCAGTACTTTGGGAAGCTGAGATGAGTGAATTACCTGAGCCCGTGGGTTTGAGACCAGCCCGGGAAACTTGATGAGACCTCGTCTCTACAATAAATCAAAAATTATCCAGGCATAGTAGCGCACGCCTATAGCTCCGACTACTTGGAAGGCTGAGGCGGAAGGATCCCTGGAGCCCAGCAGGCTGATGCTGGGGTGGTGGTGAGCATGCCACTGCAATCCAGCCTGGGCGATGGAGTGAGACTTCAACTCAGAAAAAAAAATCATGAGGAAACAATTCACCATGAGCTAGAATTAGCAGATGCAATAAACTTGCCTGCCCGAGCACTTGAGAGGCTAGAAAAATCAGAAATATCAGTAACATAATTATGTTTAAAAGAATTAACAGACGAAATAAGGAGAAAGGGGAAGCTTTGAATCCCTTAAAACATCTAGGAATTGAATATATCAGCACTAAAATTAAAAACTCAGTGGTGAATAAAACAGCATATTTGGCACAGTTCAAACAAGAACTGGTTAGCCAAGAAATAGAGTTGAGGAAATTAGCCGGAATGCAACACAGAGAGACAGTGAAAAGAGAAATATCAAAGAGAAACTGGATCAGGTAAGATAAAACAATCAAAAAGAAGATCTAATACATACATGAATATATATATATCTCTATTTAAAATTCATATATATATATATATAATATGAAGTTTATATATATATGACAGGAATTCCAGAACGATATAATGGAGGCAGTGGGGTTATGTTCTGACACCAATTCTCTGAAACCAACTGGGTGTCCCACAATCCAATTTGGTTCTGGACTAAAAACCTGGAGTTAGGGCAGACCCTTCAGATTAAGGACGAAATCCTTCACAAGACTAACTCCCACCTTAAGATGCCAGCCAACTGACTGGTTACATTTCCACAATGTTCCATTTCCACCCCATCTGGCATGACTGCAATACATTCTGAAACTGAGCACCTAGAATCAGCATCAGATCCCATAAGCTAAAAAGCTCAGTTCTTCATCAGACTAATCTCGCTTCAAGTCTCGGAGACATCTACCCTTCTGACCGATTGACTGTAAACCCACAGTTTCCCACCAGCCCCTCAAGTCTGTTGATTTGCTGGAACGACTGATAGAACTCACTGAAAGGACCATGCTTACAGTTGCAGCTTTGTTACAAGGAATACCAGACAGGAACAGCCAAAGGAAGAGACACGGGGCAGGACTGGGGGGGAACAGGTGCAACACATCACTTCCAGGCCCTCTTCTGATGGAATCAAAGGACATCGCCCTCCCAGCACATCAACGCCTTCACCAACCAGGAAGCTGCATTTGGCCTCGGTATCCAGAGATTTCATGGAGGTTTTGTTATGTAGGCAGGAGAGCTGAGTGACTGAAGTCAATCTCCAGTCCCTCTACCCAGAGGTCAGGGTCAGAGGTTAGGCTTGCCCAAATTCTCAGCTCATTGGTCATGAGTGGTCTAGTACCCGAGCTTGATCCTGAAGCTATCTAGAGGCCTACCATAAGTCACCTAATTACTCTAGAAATTCCAAGGGTTCTGAGCTCTGACAGAAGTAAAGACTAGATTTGTTTGTTTGTTGTTTGTGTATTATACCACAGCGGAGAGGCTGCGTGTGAAAAAGAAATCAATGGCTGAGAGTCTTTCAGAATTGGTGAAAGTCATGAATCCTTAGATTGAAATAGTCATGAGTCCCAAGTGGGTTAATAAAAATATGTCCAGGCCAGACTCAGTGGCTTCGCCAGTAATTCCAGCACTTTGGGAGACCAAGGCGAGTGCATTGCCTGAGCCTGCGAGTTCGAGACCAACCCGGGCAACTCGGCAAGACTTCATCTCTACAATAAATCAAAACTTAGCCAGGTGTGGTAGCATGCACCTATAGTTCCGACTGCTTGGAAGGGGGCTGAGGCAGAAGGATCTCCAGAGCCCAGCAGGTCAACGCTGGGGTGGCCATGAGCGTGCCACTGCACTCCAACCTGGGCAATGGAGTGAGACTCCAAGCCAAAAAATTTTAAAATGTCCATACCAGATACATCATGATGAACCTGGGAGGTACCAAAAAAAAAAATCTAAAACCATCATAAAGAAAAAGCTAATTTACCTATAAAGCATAATAATTAACTAGTAGAATTCTCAATAAATACAATCAAGGCTAGAAGACAACGGGGACATATCTTCAAACTTCCTGTGGGGAAATCACAGGACCTCACAGCCAGCTAAGCTGACATTTGTGAGTGAGTGTCTTTTTGTGAGAGGAGGGCAGAAAAATCATCAAATTTAGATTTTGTTAAATAGAAACAAGTCCTAAGTAACCACTAAACGAACTGAAAACTTGATCAAATAAATTTGCAGCAGAAAAGGAGGAAGAAGGAGCAAAAGCAAATAGAAAATTGAAAATATGATTGCAAAAATATCCAAATATTCCTTCAGTGCAATAGATGTGAATTTCCCACACTAGCTAATGAAAAGACAGAAAACTTCAAACATAGTTTTTAAAAAAACACAATTACATACTAAAACATGACCAAAATGTTGAATATAAATGAATGGGAAAGTATTCCAGGAAAATAATAGAACAAAAAAAGTTGATGTAGGTACGGTAATGTCAAATAAAATGAACTTTAAGGCAGAACACACTACTAGAGATAAAGAGATTTCTTATCTAATGATAAAAGGAATAATTCGCTAGGAAGACAGACCACTTCTGAGCCTACATGAGCCAAGATAGCCTCAAAATACATCAAGCAAATTTTCTCTTAGTAAATAGAATTAAAAGAAAAAGTGAGATATCTACAAGGAAATTTTAATCTCTCTCTCCCAGTAATAGATAAATGAAGCAGACAAAAAGAAGTTACAAGGATATAAACTATTTTAAAATATGCAGTGGATTAGCTTTGCCTATGAGCATACAGAACCAAGTGTTTAACAATTAGGAAGTATGCATGTCTGTTAGCACTCGTAAAAGGTTTCTAAAAGTGACCAGAGGGCTTAAAAGGAAGTCTCAAGAAGTTGACACATGAAGGCAGAAAATGAGAAACCGATAACAAAAAGGTAACCTCCAAAGCCATGTGTTTGGAAATTGAATATATGTATACCGTTTACTTCTAAATACTTAGTGGGTCAAAGAAAAAAATAAAATGAAATTAAGAATATGGCCAAGAAATATATGAAAAAAGTGCTTACCCTTTCTAGTAATGAGGATTTTAAAACTGAAACAGCAATAATAAACCATTTCACATTAACCCACTCCAAAAAAAAAAGTGTTTCAAGATTTAAGGTATAATAACAAATGTTGATAAAAACACGGAAAAATGAGAACTTGAATACATTGCTGATATTGATACAACTCCTTTGGAGAGCAGTTAGGCAACACATAGTAAGTAACAATTTCTTAGTACTTACATGTGGCCCCTAAATATGTTCTTATACGTGAGAACAAGGAGGCATGCTAAGGGTTTCTTTAAAGCAGCATTGCTTGAAATGCCAAAAAGTGGAAACGACAGCCGTTAGTGAGAGAAACCTGCAAAACCTTTCCCAGCCATCTGCTTCTAAGAGTTAGCCAAAGTCAATAACCGGAAAAGGATGCAAAGAGGGATGTGCCTGTGTTATTATGATAGCCACATAAAAAAGCTATTAAAATAGCATACCTACATTGGGCACTTACCATGAATGGCGCTTATGGGACTGAAGGGGCTCTGAGTCAGTGAGTGAGCGGTGAGTGACTTTATAAACACTGGACACTTGGGCTACGCTAAATTTGCAGAACAAATACTTTTTCTTTGACAATAAATTTGTAGTGGCCGGAAGTTCAATCCGAGAGACCACCAAGAGCCAATTCCGATGAAAGTTCAAGAGGGTCTTTATTTGCAAGCTTGAGCCTGGACCTCTGTCGACCACCAACGCAGCGGAGTCCACCCAGAGGCCCTGACTTCCTTAAGCAGACGCCTTTTATGCTTTTACACAAAGGGAGGAGGAGTTTGGGGGGGCTTTCCAGTCTTGATACCATTTAATTGGGCAGTATTGGTCAGCTTAATCGTGGAGGATTGGCTAGCCTGACTCGGGCTGACCTTGGCCCGCTAGCTAGGGAAGTTGCAGAGACATCTGGAAACTTAGGTGATTACCCCCTGGCACCTGATTGGTTGTTGCTAAGGGGAAAGTGAGACAAGGGAAGAATAACTGGAGCTTTGCGGTTTTTCCCAGAACTGGAACTTTGAACAGTTACAGGCTATGTTTTAAGACAGAAAACTAAAATGGCCGTGCTATTGTCCACAAGCCGATGACATATTTATTGGGTATAGCATGCTCTTAACCTAAGTCTATGGTGTACTCTGTTACGGTCCTCTCAAATTCACCTGAGTTTACTGTAACTTTTGTGCTTTATTAATATGTTAACACTTTTGCTCTTTTGTAATAACACTTAGCTTAAAACACAAATATGCTGTACAAAAATATTTTTTCCTTTATACCCTCATTCTATGAGCTTTTATCTATTCTTAAATTTTTGTTTTACTTTGTAAATCATTTTGTTAAGAACCGAGGCACAAACACACACATGAGCCCAGTCCTACACAGGGTCAGGATCATCCACACAGCCGTCTTCCACCTCCATATCCTGCCCCACTGGAAGGTCTTCAGGATCAGAAGCGGGCACAGAACTGTCATCTCCTGCGATAACAACGCCTTCTCCTGGAATACCTCCTGAAGGACCTGCCTGAGGCTGTTTTGCTGTTAGAAGTTTTTAAAGGCATTTTTTAAATAAGTTGAAGGAGTACATTCTAAAATAATGATAAAAAGCAATTATGTCAATCAGTTGCACAGTTGTTTATTATTGCTATCAAGTATCATGTACTATACGTAATTGCAGGTGTATCCTCTTATATAGCTGGCAGTGCAGTAGGTGTGTTTACACCAGCACCACCGTGAACACTCAGGTAATGCCCTGTGCTACAACATTATCACCATTGCGTCACCAGGCGAGGGAAATTTTTCAGCTCCGTTATAATCTTATGGGATCTTTGCCATATTTCAACTGAAGGCCCTCCTCGACCCAGAATGTCATCATGTGGCATGTGGCTGTATTTGAAAATAGGGCTTTCAGAAGACAAGTTAAATGATCATGGGGGTGGGCTCCTCCTCCAAGCACCAAAGAAAGGCTGTGTAAGGACACATTGAGAAGGCGGCCATTTGCAAGCCAGGAAGGGAGTCCTCACCAGAACCCGGCTCTGCTGGCACTCTGATCTTGGGCTTCTGGCCTCCAGACTTTGAGAACATAAATATCTGCTGTGCAGGCCACCCAGTCGGTGGCATTTTGCTGTGGCAGCCAGAGCTGGCTGACACAGACTCTATCCTGACCTCCATTTCCACAGGCCAGTGTGTGGCCCCTCACCACCCGTGTGGGGGTCCCACCTCAGCGGATGGGGCAGGAGAGCCTGCAGAGTCGTGACAGCGCATCAAAGATGGCCTCTCCCGAGGGGGCTGGGGCCAGCGACCCTCGAAGACAGCGCCTGGAGCCCAGTGGGGAAGCCAGACGGATCTGGAAAAGGACAGCCGAGGGGCCGCGACTGCAGAAGCTTCGGCCCCCACGCTCCGCCTGCTCCACCTGCAGCCCGAAGGGAAGCCTCCAGCTTTCTTATGGGCGGGCTGGCAGGTTTTCTTATTTTTAGGTGATTTCTCGCGTTCTTTCTCCTGTGGCCAGTCCTGTCAGCGTGAGGGAGGTGTGTGGGAGGAGGGTGGCTGTAAAAAATCCTTAACGAGTTGTTAAATTGGTCCCAGAAACACAACAGGAGCTGTTGGGCCAGGAAGTGGCACTGTAGGTCCCCACACCAGAGGTTTGTTATTTTTAACATGAAGTTTAGAGGAAACTCTCTTGCGGTAAGGACCTTAGGACATTCAAACTCACTTTCGTTTTTCCTTCTTAATTTTATAGCCGAAGAAGCTGGGTAAACTCAGGGAGAGCCACTTGAAAGGTGAAACAAATAAGCCATGAAATCCTGGATAAAGTACCCTTACTGGGTATTTCTACTCCCTTGACTGCTGAGCGTCAATAGAGCAAAAGCCACCCTGCAGCACGAGGAACTGGACCTGAGGGCGGGTCTAGCCTGGGCCCCTCTCCAGGTAGCTGTGTGGGCAGGGGGGTCCCTTCCCGTCCAGCCCTGAGTCTCCTCAGCTGTAGCATGGGGAAAGAGGGTTCGTTTACTTCATTCACTTAACATTTGCTGAGAACCATCTGGCGTCCAGCACAGTGCTGGGCTCTGGGACACGGAGATGAACTGACCATGTGCCATGCCTCCAGGGGCCCCAGGATGTGGCGGAGAGACCAACAGTGACCCACGGAGTGGCCAGAGCTGCACAAAGGCTCATGGGGCGGGGGGAGACCTTTGTGGAAAAGACACTACCTCCAGACCAGAGACAAGGGAAGGACACACAGGAGGAACCCTGAGTTGAGTTTTTACAGGTGAACAGGAGACAGCAGGTTGGGGCAGATGGGAGCTCAAGCAGGGGAACGTAGGGGCTGCCCCTCATTCAAAGGGGAAGCCTTGCAAGACCCTCAGTGGAAGCCTGAAACTGTGGGTAGTACTGAACCCTAGACATCATTTTTTCCTATACACACATTGCCTACAGTAAAGTCTGGTTTCTAAATTAGGCATAGGAAGAGACTAACAATGAGATCGAAAAATTATAGTAACAAAATAGGAAACGTACAACATATTGTAGTAAAAGTTATGCGAATGTGCACTCTCTCTCTCAATATCCTCTATTAATAAGAATAACCGACCAAGGTTGACTGCCAGTGACTGCAACTTCAGATTCTGACGACGCAGAGGAGGAGCTACTCTGTGACCAAAGGGATGGGGTGGGTCTTTGGGGGGAGACTGGGAAGCAGGTGAGGGCCAGGTCACAGGGATGAGGGCAAAGTGCTGAGGCTACAGTGCATCTCCATGTCCAACCCCGCAGAGGACAGGGCCTCAGGAAATGGCAGCAGTTCCCAGAAAAAGCCCACGCAATGTGCCTTTGTAGATAGCGATGCAGGAATCCAGAGAGCCTTTGGCTCAGCAGCACTGGAGGTGGCGTCCCGCGTGAGCTTGCCCCTCAGCTTGACAGTTCCAGCACAGCTTGAGGCAGCGGTGCTACACGATGTGACTTGAAGTTTGGAATAAAGACAGAGAGGTGAGAGGGCAAGCAGAGTCAGTGAAGACCCCTCCATTTCCCAGCCCCTGTGAGCCGAGAGGCAGGTGCGGGGAGATGACGTGGGGAGACGGTGAGTTGTGTTCAGGGCATGTTGGCATCGTGGCCTCTGCCAGACATGCTCGGGAAAGCATCCTAGACGCAGCTGAATGTCTCCTTGCAAAGCTCGGGAGAGAGCACTCTGGGCTGCGAGTTCAGAGCAGGCAGCCAGCACCACAAAGCGTGCACAAATTCTCCTGCAACACTGACATCAAGATCCCGAGGATCACACCCTTGGGCCTCCTTCTTCTCACCTGCTGCCTCCTCTTAGACCCCCTGTGGCTCACTCAGACCAAAAGGAAGACAGCGCCCTTTCTGAGGGAGGCAGCACACGCTGCAGAGTGGCCGGGCCTGCTGCCGAGAGGACGGCTGGGCCACGGTGACCTAGCCGGACGCAGCTGCCGGTGGCTGAAGTGACACGACCCAGTGAAGGGCTCCGAGGGGCAGGCACCACATGCCCCCCGCCAAGCTGGGTCCCGCGGCCTCTGGTCTGGCTGCCCCAGTCCCCAGCCGCCGTCGTCCTTCTCCCCCAGAGCTCCACCAAGTCAGAGCCGGCTCCGGCGTCGGCCGTCCGCAAGATGCACAACCAGCATCCTGCCCGACAGCTCAGGCAGCGGCAGCTTACCTTCTCCCCTTTCACCAAAAAGCTGAGTTGCCTCTATAGTCTCTTGTAACTGGATTAGATGTATTTCTCCAATAAGCTGATAAATCCCATGGTACAGAGCTCGCATGATTCAAAATTTTGAAAACACAAAAGGAAAGACAAAGAACAAAGCTCCCTCCCCGCCGCCGTCCCAGCCACCCAGGCCCACACCCCACAGGGATGAGTTTCTTGTATGTATCCCGGGACGCACATTCTGGCTGAGCAAGCACAGGCTTGCACACGCCCTCACACTCAGGGTGGTGGGCAACACGAACTGGCCTGCACTTTCGCCTTTCTCATGCAACAGCTTGGAGGGACTGGAGAGCGTTTCCGATGGGGCGTAGACAGCGTCCTCCTTCTGCTCAGCCATGCAGCACGGGCAGGTTTCCCCCTCGGTGCCTCTTTGGTGTGTGTCCCTTGTTTGGCTCTTACTGGAAATGCTGTGGTTCATAACAGTGCTCGAATGTCCTCTCACCCATATGTGAAAAAACCTGTAAGAGGACGCCCTAGAAGTGAGAAGGCTAACGATGTGTTAGCATCTCTCCAAAACCACCCGGGAGACTGGCCAACACTCCTTTTTTTTCTGAAAGCAGAAAAACAGAAATAGAAGTGAAGTGTCATCAGAGAAGGGAAGATGGATGACAGGAGACAGGACAGTCCTTGCGCTCGTACTCTCTAGAGTTGATAAAGGAGTGGGAGATGGATGTGGAAGGTCAGTTCCCCAGGAAACAGACTTTGAGATCGAGTCTAAAGCAACAGTGCGTTGACTAGGGACTTGCCCTTGGAATCACACTCGTGGAAGGGAGCAGCCAAAGCCAGAGTGGGCAGCAGAGCATATGAGCTTAGGGTTCTTGGAAATGCAGAAATAAAGAAAGAGCCTGGTGCTCGGTCCTTCCGAGGGAGCTAAGGCCGCATTGCGGTGAGGCCCTCGCTTCATCCTGCTACTAGCACGGGGCCCAGCAGTCCCTCCCGCACTCGCCGCACCATGGCCTCCGTGTCCGAGCTCGCCTGCATCTACCTGGCCTGTATCCTGTACAACGATGAGGTGATCATCACGGAGGACAAGATCAGCACCCTCCTTAAGGCAGCTGGTGTAACCGTGGAGCCTTTCTGGCCTGGCTTGTTTGCAAAGGCCCAGGCCATCGTCAACATTGGGAACCTCACCTGCTCTGTGGGGGCTAGTGGCCCTCACCTGCAGCTGGCGCCGCCCCGGCTGGGGATCCCGCCGCAGCCACTGCTGCCGCCCTCCCGAGGAGACGAAAGTGGACGTAAAGAAGGAAGAATCTGAGGAGTCTGATAATTGCATGGGCTTTGGTCTGCTTGACTAAACCTTTTATAATGTGTTCAATAAATAGCTGAACTCTGAAAAAAGGAAGGAAGGAAGGAAGAAAGAAAGAAAGAAAGAAAGAAAGAAAGAAAGAAAGAAAGAAAGAAAGAAAGAAAGAAAGAAATTAAGAGCAAGCCTGAGGGAATGAGGCTTCATAGAGGTTACACTCGAAATGGGCATGCTGGGTCACCAAGGACCCAAGCCAGTGCTGCAGGGTTCTCAGAGCTATTGATGGTTCATGTGCACTCTGCATGGGGCCAAAATAGCTGGGCCTTAATACTCCCACCTCGACCAGGAGTTGGCGTCCACTGCCCTAGGCCAAGGAACTCTGCAGCCGAGAAAATTCCTGAAGACAGCTGAAGGCTTCGTGCCAACACCACTCACAGCAGCAAGGACAAGCGGTGCTTCCTTGAAGGGGGTCTGGGTCGTGCATCTCCACGTCCATCCCGACAGAGGACAGGACCTCAAGAAACGACAGCAGTTCCCAGAAAAAGCCCAAGAAACATGCTTTTGTAGATAGAGATGCAGGACATCCAGAGAGCCCCTGGCTCAGCAAATCGGGAGGTGGCATCCTGCGTTGACCCAGAGGTGGTGCCGATCCACAAAACAGTGAATGGTGGAGGTGGCATGGCTGAGAGATCCAGGCATCAGCTCCAGGCTCTGAACCACAGGGCTCCTATCCTGACACTAACCAGGAGTGACAGGGACAAGCACCTTAGTCGCTCTAACACGTGACGTTGCGTGGATTCCCCTTGCCCAGGGCTTCTGGGAACCACCTGTCACTCCACCACATGGCTGAGGGTTGCTGTCCGTGGTGCTGCTCGGCGGTTCTCCAGCATCCTCCGGACCTAGAACCCTGGGTGGCGGATGCAGAGGAGGAATGACCAGTGGGTAGAAAGCCGCACAGGGGAAATGCAGGCTCACTCAGCATCGAACCTCTCTGAGATTCCATTTCCATAAAGTGCGGGAAACAAAACGTACCCTGAATGTGGGTGAGACTGATGCAGAAACGATATAAAGTCCCTGGCACGTGGCCGGAAATCACAGCCTCTCTTGCTTTAACGCCGTTGTGGTTGAAGAGAGAGAGGACTCCAGAGTCTGGAAACCCAGTCTTCGTGCCGACAGAGCGGCACGGCATTCTCTTTCCCCTTCTCCTCTCCCTGCCCATCTCCTGTTCCCTTCCCCGTCCTCTTCTTCTTTGTCTCCCCTTGTGGCTGAGTCCATTCCTTCTTTCTCCTCCTTTCTCCCTGTTTGCCCATCCCCTCCCCCCCTCGCTCCCCAGGACCTGAATCTCAGAAACGTGTGAACAGTCAGCAGAGGCATTCTCATGGGCGGCCTCATGCTTCAGCCCCTCCCCCCTGCCCTCACCATTTCCGCGGCATCAGGCCACATCCTCCTCCCAAAAGGAGGCACTGCCTCCGGGCTCTCAACCAGTCCAATGACCAGTCAGTGACAGTTTTAGAAGGATTCTGCCACCGAAAGGCCTATGAGGCCCGGAGCAACAGCGCGCCACTGAGGCACTTCAGGCCAAGAGAACTTTTCTGTTCAAGCCACTCTACAGCGTGACCACACTTGAGTGTGTGCACCTGTGCACAAATGTCCATTCATGCACAAGACTGAACTGGGCACAGCACCTCTGTGAGACTGGGAGAGGTTTGCAAAGGGTCTTAGGTCTTCAGGAAAACTGATGCATTGCCCACTAGTTCTCAGACTTCCAGCTCTCAAAATGTGTCCCTGGACCGAGAACATCAGCATCACTGGGGATCTTGTTATAAAAACAAGCTCTTGGTCCCCTCCCCAGACCTTCTTTTTTTTTTTAGTTGAAGTCTCACTCTGTCGCCCAGACTGGAGTGCAGTGGCCACTCCCAGCCACCGCAGCCTTGACCTGCTGGGTTCTGGCAATCCTTCAGCCTCAGCCTTCCAAGTAGCCAGAATTACAGGCACGCACTACCACGTCCAGCTGATTTTTTGATTTATTGTAGAGATGAGGTCCCGCTGCCCAGGCGGGTCTCGAACCCGCGGGCTCAGGCAATCGAGTCACCTCAGCCTCCCAAAGGCGCAGGATTACAGGCAGAGCCACCGAGCCCGACTCAGACCTTCTTTTTTTTTTTTTTTTTTTGAGTTGGAGTCTCACTCTGTTGCCCAGACTGGAGTTATTGTAGAGATGAGGTCTCATTTCCCAGGTGGGTCTCGAACCCGCGGGCTCAAGCAATCCACTCACCTCAGCCTCCCAAAGGCGCGGGATGACAGGCTGAGCCACCGAGCCCGGCTCAGACCTTCTTAATAATAAACTCTGGCATGAGACCCAGCAATCTTGTTTAACAAGCACTCCAGCTGGGCTTGGTGGATCAGCCTGTCATCCCGCACCTTGGGAGGCTGAGGTGAGTGGACTGCCTGAGCCCACGGGTTCGAGACCCGCCTGGGCAACTTGGCGAGACCTCATCTCTACAATCAATCAAAAAATTGGCTGGGCGTGATAGCACGTGCCTGTAGTTCCAGCTACTCGGAAGGCTGAGGCGAAGGATCGCCGGAGCCCAGCAGGCCGAGGCTGCGGGGCCGGGAGCGGCCACTGCACTCCAGTCTGGGCGACAGAGTGAGACTCCAACTCAAAAAAAAAAAAAGCATAAGCTCTCATGGTCTCCCTTGACCGCCGTCTCACTCAGTCCTGGGTTGCTCTCTTCGGCTGCTCTCTCTCCAAATGTAAGCTCCTCAGCTGCGGGGCTGCACCTCTCCGAGTAGCTCCAGTGCTTCCCTCCGCAGCTCAAACACCTCGCATGACTTCCACTGTCACAGCCCACAGTCCTTGACGTGACCATCAGATGATCCTTCTGGACAGGAAGCAGTACGCCCTCTGTTCCCTCCTGTTTTCCCAACCCAGAGCCCATGACCAAGCAGAGAAGACAGGCCGTCATTGCTGAGCACGCAGAGGCCCGTCAGCAGGAGCCCTTCAAGCGGGGATCCATGCTCCCCTCCCACTGCAAGTGCAGCCTCGAAGAAACCTCCTTCCCTCGGGCTCGCTCTTCACTTCCGCATCGCTCATTCCTCCTTCTGTGTTCATCCTCACAATCACCCCATTGGGAAGGCTAACTGAGTCTCGTCTTCTTTTGCCGAGACCCCTGAACTCACTTCCCTTTCCTCTTGCAAGTCGAAGGACCAGTGAGCAAGACTCAGCATCCCACATTAAGAAGTGGACACAGCCGGGCTCGGAGCTCAGCCTGTCATCCCGCGCCTTTGGGAGGCTGAGGTGAGTGGATTGCCTGAGCCCGCGGGTTCGAGACCCGCCTGGGAAACTTGGCAAGACATCTCAACAATAAATCAAAAATTAAGCCGGGCTCGGTGGCTCAGCCTGCAATCCCGCGCCTTTGGGAGGCTGAGGTGAGTGGATTGCCTGAGCCCGCGGGTTCAAGACCCACCCGGGCGGCGAGACCTCATCTCTACAATAAACCAAAAAATCAGCTGGGCATGGTAGCGCGGACCTGTAATTCCGGCTACTCGGAAGGCTGAGGCAGAAGGATCACTGGAGCCCAGCAGGTGAGGCTGCGGTGGCCGGGAGCCGCCACAGCACTCCAGTCTGGGTGACAGAGTGAGACTCCAACTCAAAAAAAAAAGAAAAAGAAGTGGACACAAGCCTAGAGAGAAGAGCGCTTTGAAAGAAAAAACGGCAACAGCCATATACCATAGAGGATTTTCGTCAAAAATTCTTCAGCACTTGTTTTGCTGTCCTACTGTTGGTAAAACGTATTATCACTTAATGGCCTCAAACAGTGGCATCAATAAGCGTGTCCATGAATTTCTACTTCGGCCCTTGAAAACTTGCTTATGCCAACTAAACAGCCAGGACCTCTACCTGAATGTTGATTTGAATACCAGGACTGTTTCAGAGCCTCCCAGATATTAGAGCACCAATTATTACTAAAAACTCCAGGGCAACCCCTTCGGGTCCCCTCCCACTAAGGGAACTTTTCTCTCCTCTCAATAATTCCCGCTTTCCAAAAAATAAATAAGTAAATAAAATGCCAGAATTTGGTGGAGGCGCGACAAGGGTAACAGACAAGAGGCAGTAGAGATTAAGCATGTCTCACAGAACACCACGGGGGGACCCATCATCTGGTCCTAATAACAGCCAATACGTATAACTTGCTATGTGCCACTTACTGTTTCTAGCCCTTTACATGTATTAACTCATTTAATTTTTACCTCACCTCTATGAGGGAGTTGCTATTAGCGTGATTATTGGCATATTTTGTACTGACTACTGCATTATGATTCACTTTTACTCTGCTTTAAATAAACCAACCTTGACTTTAATGGCTCAGTGTTCTGACTTGCTTACAACTAGATTGCTGTTGCTGTGGAATTGAGCCATCATTCATTCATGATTCATCATTCATTCATTCATATATTGAGTCAGAAAATACATATTATATGAAAAGTTGAGTGAAAAATGAAAAATCGGCCAGGCACAGTGGCTCACACCTGCAATCCTAGCACTTTAGAAGACTGAGTTGGGAGGACGGCTTGAGCCCCAGAGTTCAAGACCAGCTGGGGCAACATAGTAAGACCCCATCTCCAATTTTTTTTAAAATGAAAAAATGACAACATATGTGTTCCCAAACTCCTTCAGTTTTTCTCCTGAACACACACTTTAACTACATTTCTGAGCCTCCAGGGGTTTAGCGTAGGGCCATGTGACTGCGTTAAAACAAAGGGAAAGAAGACAGAAGTGGTATACACCACATCCAGGCCTGACCCATAGAAATCTCCACTCCATTTTCGTTCCCTCCATGGTCAACTTGCTGGCTGCATCTTGAAGATGGCATCACCACAAAGTAGAGGCACAGAGTCCTTGAAACAGATCATATGCCAACTACATTGGACTTGAGCCATCAATAGTATTTTGTGTCTTAAGCCATTGAGATTTGGGGCTCTTTGTTACAAAAACTACCGTTCCTGTTACCAGACTGAACTTGGGTCCACCCTTTCAGCAGCGCCAAACACTGACATCAGGATTGGAGAGAAAGTGCGGCATTTATTGCAGGGTGCCAAGCCAGGAGAATTAGACAGCTCATGCCCAAGACCCAATGGCTTACAGGTAGGGGTTTTTTAAAGGTGGGGAGGCAGGGGTTATAGGCAAAGTCATAAATGAATGCATGTAAGCTGTACATTGGCTTGACCTAAAGAGGCAGGACATTTCCAAGTGGGTCGGTCATAGGTAGTGTTAGGTCTCTGGGATAGGCCAGTGCCATGGATAAGACGCAAAGAACTGCACAGAAATTAGGTTAGGAAAAAGAGTTTATTTAGAAAGTAGATCGGAGAGAGAGAGAGAGAGAAGAGAGAGAGAGCCATCTCCCCCAGATTGAGGAGGAGGCCAGAGCTTAAAGAAAAGCATGGCCAGGTCAGAGCTAATTGAAAGTACGGCCAGGCCAGAGCTTAACAAAAGCGTGGCGGCAGCTGCTGAGGTCAAATGCTTTTGAGGCTTTCCTTTGGTGGGGGTAGGTCATTAGGTGATTGGGTGGTCCATTTCATGTCCTCATGAAGGAAGCAGGCAAGCACAGGAACTGTTGCCATGGTGATGGGGGCTGTCTGTGTTGCACAGGTTGTGAAAGGTGGATCACAATGGATTAGGTTAGCTTGGCCCTTTATGGCTGGGTGACAAAACTTGGAATAGAAAAGTAATCAGTAGGGGGTGTTGTAAGACAATTATCAATAGCTACCTCTGGAAAACAGATTCTGCCCTTTGTTAACGATTAGAGGGCACGCTAGATAATTGGCTAAGAAAGCATGACAGAGCTAAGCAGTCTTAAAATGGCTGCATTTTAGCTAAGATTATTCCATTTTGACATTTCACACTTTCAGGTAGATTCAAAGACTTGCAATCGCTTAAGGAAGAGACGCTTTGTTTAAAATTTGGGGTAAGCCGAAAAGAGCATTAGCTCAGGTTGCAACTCGGGCACGACTTCCTCCAGGCCCCTCAGAAGGAAACTGAGAGCAACGAACAGCAGGCAGAACGTAATCCTCAGTGCCCCCTCATCTGTGATCCGAGCTGGTGGTCAGCGTTTTCCATCTGGCGTGGAGCCAAGTTGCTGAAAAGCAGCTCAAGGGTATATGTTAAGATGCTATCTTTAGCTTCTTTAGGGAACAAAACGTTCCGTGACTCTAATGTCTTTGGCTATTTTGTTTGTTTGTTTGTTTTGCTTTTGTTTTTGAGGTGGAGTCTCACTGGGTTGCAGTGGCATGGGATACAGCTAGCGACAGTAAATTTCCCGGAGACATGGGGGCCGGGGGCAGAGTAGAAAACGAGTGAAGAATACTTGGCGAAATGTTTTCTTTTGTTGTTTTTTGGTTTTGTTTTGTTTTGAGTTGGAGTCTCACCCTGTCACCCAGGCTGGAGTGCAGTGGCATGCTCCCAGCCACCGCAGCCTCAACCTGCTGGGCTCCAGCAATCCTTCTGCCTCAGCCTTCCAAGGAGCCATAACTACAGGTGCGCACTACTGAGCCCAGCTAATTTTTTTATTATTATTTATTGTACAGATGAGGTCTCACCAAGTTGCCCAGGTGGGTCTTGAATCCACGGGCTCAGGCAATCCACTGGCCTCGGCCTCCCAAAAGCGCTGGGATTACAAACTGAGCCACCGAGCCCAGCCTACTTGGTGAAATGTTACTTGGAAGTATATTTGTTCAGCTATGGTGACGTTAGCCCTACCAGAGGAATCTTAATGGCTTGTTGCACACAGGAAGAGACAGGTCAGCTTTCCCTTCCTGAAACCATAATTTCTCCAATTATTTCAGCTTGAAATAATAAAGATGCCAGTCCAAATTTTGGAATGGCATGTCCTCCACTGTTTCTGTGTCTTTAAGCAAATTATTTAACTTATGTCAACTGTGACTTACACATTGTAAAATGAGACTCATGAAACTTAAAACACATGGTTGTGTGAGATTTAAAATAGCCCTCACATATTCCTGGCCTGTAGTAGTTGCTCAGTTAATGACAGTTATCTCCCTGCAGCCCTTCAAGCTCGAAGTTCTCAGAAAAATTAATGATATTGGGTGAAGAAAGAAAATTATTGTATCTTTCTTGTCCCTCTGGAAAGAGTTGAGTCCAGAATTTTCAGTTTGCCTCAGTTTGGCTTCTCACTTCTGTGTTCGCCAGAAGATGCTTTATTTACCTGGATGTAGAATTGAATAGGTGTGAATTCCAAGATAACAGCTCTGAAGGGCTGACATTAGCATTTCAAAACAGTCGTCAAATGGCTGATGGGAAGTGTTTTCACACACTGCCTAATCTCTTTTCACACATCTATGCTCCAGGCTGGATGCTTTTTATCACCTGTAGAAGGAATTGAATAGCTGTGAGTTCCACAGTCATGAGGCTTACATCATATTTTAGTATTTCAAAGAGAAATCAAAGGAGCCTTTAAGAAACATTTCCATATTTCTCAAAGTTGTACCTGAGTGTTTCAGGCTTCTAGGAGGTAAGATTTTATGTAGGTCCAGAAAGAACTGAATGAGGAAAAACTTAAAAAACAAAGACACAGACCTGCGGTGAGCAGGGTCCTCAGAGTCCAGTGGGCCCTCCTGCCTCCTGGCCCAGGCTGACGAGAGGGTCTGTAAGCTTCTGCTCCCTCTGTGATGACAGGACTCTCTCCTGCAGGAGACAGGCACGACCCTGTTGGATACTCCGACTTTGAGGACTTTTCTTTTTAAACCTCAAGCCAAGATCTACTTCCCTAAACATCTGTCCATTCATCCTGGCTATGTGTTTTACGGTGAGGCAGAGGGAGCCTGGCTCTCTGCTGTGGAATAACCTTTCAGAGAGCTCAGGACAGCTGTTACAGATCCGCATCATGGTCACGTCTCACTGCCCAGTATCCCCACCGTCCTCGACGTGCCTTGACTAGAGTCTTTCCCATTTATTCTGGTTGCCATCCTGCTCATGGATTTTTTTAACAGACTTTTCTTTTTAGAGCAGTTTTAGGTTCACCGCTAAACTGAGCAGAAGGCCCAAGGTTTTCCATGTACAACCTGCCCCACACATGCGTGCTCTCCTTCACGATTAGCATCCCTCACCAGAGTGGAACATGGCTATGACTGGCAAACTTACACCAGCACATCATTATAACCCAGAGTCCATCGTTTACATCAGAGTTCATGAGACGGAGCAGGGAATGCCTCTTAAAGGCCTGCCAGCCTCTCCCCTTTACTTAAAGTATAAATAAAGAAAAATCTTGCTGGGCTCGGTGGCTCAGCCTGTAATCCCGCGCTTTGGGAGGCTGAGGTGAGTGGATTGCCTGAGCCCGTGGGTTCGAGACCCACCTGGGCAACTTGGCGAGAACTCATCTCTACAATAAATCAAAAAAATTAGCCGGGCGTGGTAGCACGCGCCTGTAGCTCCAGCTACTCCGAAGGCTGAGGCGGAAGGATCACCGGAGCCCAGCAGGTCGAGGCTGCGGTGGCCGGGACCATGCCACTGCACTCCAGTCTGGGAGACAGAGTGAGTCTCCAACTCAAAAAAATAAAGAAAGAAAGAAAAATCTTGTGTTCCTTCAAGGGAAATTGCACATAGCTATCCTTGAGAAGTAAATGAACAACCCAATAGGCAAAACAGATGGTAATAACTTAAACAATGGTCTCCCAAGCAAGTTAGGGTCATGAGGTTTTTTGGTTCCATATATATATATATACACATATATATATTTAATCTTTTTGTTTGAGTTGTTTATATATTTTATATATATTAAATCTTTTCTTTGAGTTGGAGTCTCACTCCGACTTAATTAGGATGAAGAGCAGAGGTCCAGCCTTGGCTGAGACCAGGGCTGTGAGCCACGGGGACCAGGAAAATAAGGATTGGAACTGTACCGGTTTTCTGAAGCCTGTCTTTTAGATTCTCTGTGACAAATATTTTCTCTGACCAGGGAGAGGGTCTCCCGGATTATTCCGGACCTGTTGGAGCAAAAACAACAGGCTTCTCCTCCTAATGCTGCACAGAGCTCTCCTTCTTTCATGAGCAGGAGGTCTAGTCCCCTCCTATTCTGGAGCACCACCTCAGCTAAAGAGTCTACTTGTTGTTCTAATTGGGATATGCTTGTCTCAAGGCTAGACAGATCTGCATCAACGTGCCTGCTGAATTCCTTAAGGTTTTGATCTCCTACGGCCAGTGCAGCGCCCCCACGGCGGCCGACCCTGTGATTCCCAATCCTATAAGGATAGGTACTAGGATGGGGACCCTTTAGGTTCGTCTAAAATTCTGCAGTTCAAGTTGTCTCCATCCTGCGGGACCTTCAGTAATACACACCTGGGCAATATGTGCACCAAAACACAGAGCTCGGAGCTGTCTTTGAGGAGCTCTAGGACGACACACGGGGTTATACCCCGTGTGCAGGCAAACCAGGTAGTGGGGGTGCAACAACCGTATTAAGGCCTTCAGGAGTGCCCAGCCGGGAGGCATTTATTCTGGAAGAAGCCAAACAAGCTTCCCGATGGGGGAGCTTTCTATGTTATAGGATGAAGTGTGGAGACAGGCTCCTTGCCCTTGGAGATCTCCCCAGGTGAGAGCAGGATTCTGTCCCCATGGACACAATCCCCTGAGTTGGGTAGTAGTATGGTTAAGAACTTGTGTGTGCCCCCCGGTATCACCTAGTGAGGAGTTTACGGCACCCCCACTTAATACGGGGGGCTGGGATCTAGGCACAGGCAGCAGCCCCTGGCCAAGTTTGGCTGGGTGGCAATGGCCAGCCTATGGACTGCTGCGAACATAGGGAGGCAAAGGTTTTCTTTCCCAAATGGGGCAATTGGAAGCGTAACAATTGGTCTTGTAGGCTTTAAGGTTGCAATAGGCTTTGAGGTTGCAGCCACAGTTGTTAAACTAACTGACCTGGGCTTGTCCTGAGTGGGTTTGGGGGCCTGAGGTCTTGCCTGAGGGTTTGGCAGAAGGAGATGACGGTTGGGCCCCACAGGGGAAAGGGCATGGGGTATAGCTTTCCTTCATACGGCAACCTCTGTTCCAGGGTCCCTTCCTGAAACGTAAGGTCTGAGTCCCCATGCTCTGCCCTGTTCCCATATCTTCTGGATGCCCTAAGCATCCCACTGTATAATGGCGAGTTTTAGGGGGCTGCGTGTTTCAAGCTGCTTACAAGCCGGCACACGGCTTTGCCTTTGAAGGCGTAGGAAGGGGTCCTCGGTTTTCCAGGGGGAAAGCGTCTCACAACCCCGTTCGGCACAATGAAAGGGCCCTGCTTCATGGCATTGGCTTTGGGCAACGGCCAGACAGGCCTAGCAGTTATACGTCGCAACCTGTTTTTCATCTTCAATGTCCTTGGAAATGCGTCCCCAGTCCCTTTTCCAACAGATGGAACCGCTCAGTGCCGGGCGGTAATCATACTCAGTTATGGCTAAATTGAGCCACAGGCTACAAAGGTCAAATTCAAAGGCCAGGGGCCCATGCTCGAGGTAGGTGGAAACTAGAGTTTCAGGAATAGTGTTTACCAGTTCCCATGAAGAGTTTCGCGGGGGAAGGTCGTGTGTTATACGCTGGGGAAGGCTTAAAAGAATGAGGAGGGCGACTGGCCTCCCTGGGAAGCGGGACACGGTCGCTTCCAGTTACACGACGGACCTAGGGAATCGGGGCCCACGAAAGTCGTATCTTTAGTGGGTCTTTTCCGGTGGCCGGCTTGATGACCTTCCATCTCATCAGCAGTTCCTCGCTGGTCTCAGCGAGGGGGTCCGCCTTCTTGAGTTGGGAATGATGGATCCAGGGACCGCCAGCGCTGACCTTCACCGCCGTTGGGGTAGTCAAGATTACCACATGCAGGCCTTTCCATCTTGGGGTTGGAGCCTCACTTTTGTGCCGTTGGACCCACACTTGGTCTCCGGGCTGGAATGGGTGAGGGTTTGCCGGACTCGGCTCCTGGAGGGCAGCCCGCATGGCTTTAGTCACTGTGTTGTGTACCTTTTGAAGTGCCTGTAGTGACCGAAGTAAATGATGGTTAGACAGTTCAAGCGCTGTCTCTAGGCCTACTTTTGGCAGTAGTGGCAGGGGCCGCCCGAAAAGGATTCCAAAGGGGGTTAGGCCCTTGATGTAGGGGGTACATCTTGCCCTTAGGAGGGCATAGGGAAGGAGCGTCACCCATCCGTCGCCGGTCTCTAGGGTTAATTTGGTTAAGGTCTCCTCAAGTGTCCGATTCATTCTTTCTACTTGTCCTGAACTCTGAGGATGATAAGTGTTAAACCCAGGATTTAAATCCGAGAGACCACAAAGGGCCAGGTCCGATGCAAACACACGAGGGTCTTTATTCAGGCTCGAGTCTGGGCTCATGTATGAAGCCGGCAGCGACTTCAGGGACGAGAGCCTCGATCCGGTATGGCAAACAGTTTTTATGCACAATTACAGAGGGAGGGGAAAGAACTTTAAACTTGATTTTACACGATTGGGCAATTTCTCCTAATGGGTATGGGAACACTTGGGATTGGTAGGTGCCTTGCATGGGCTTTAACCTGACTGCCTGTGATTGACAGAAACGCACTAAACAGGCAGAGTGGAATGTCAGATAAGTAGGTTTATACAGTCACTGCGTGTAAATTAACTTGAGCAAGCAGGCAGGAGGTTGCTAGCGCCACCAAGTCTGCTGATCTAAACAGAGGAATGCTTAGGAGGGCTTGTTTGCTTAACATTTACATAACATAACATGGTCATATGGGACAACAAAAGCTAAACTTAACAAAGTTTTCAGAACAAACGCTGCAAACAAATACAGTGAGCGTGGGGTAGGAATTCACATAGTACTAGTTCTAGGGATTTATAAAATACCGTAAACATTTTCTTATAGCAAGGCAGTTTTTTAAAAGTCTTTTGATTCTCTCAAGCTTACACAGCCACTACGTGTAAATTGACTTTGGCCTGGGAGCCGGAGGCTTGAACCAACCCAGAGCCCACCAGGAGAGCGGCTAGTGCCTCAGAGTCTACTGCAACCTAAGCAAAGGAATGTCTGAAAGAGGCTTATCGCTTTAACATTTACATCCCATTGTAAAAGCAGAAGGAGTCAGCACGGCAATTGGGACGAACAGTGTTTAACCCAAGAGTTCTAAATACAAACACTACTTAAGACATTGCATAACTACACAATCAGTCACTACTCGGCACCGACATGTGTCTAATTCTACAGGGTCTGAGGTAGGATTTAAAGTACTAAGAATTCATAAAGTACAATGAACGTGAGGTAGGAATACACAAAATATATAGTGAACGTGAGGTAGGGATATATAAAATATAGTGAACTAAACACTACTTTTACAGCAAGTATGGCTTTTTAAGTTTCTTGGTTTCTCGGGTCCCTCAATAAGCACAGTGCAATTTCCAATTTATCCCCAGAGCCTTTGCTACACCTTCCGTAAGTTTGGAGACAAAGGCCAGCCCATTATCTGATCGAATTGAGATAGGCAGACCATATCTCGGGATGATGTCCTTTAAAAGTTTCTTAGCTGTTACAGACGCAGTTTCAGTTTTTGTAGGAGAAGCCTCGACCCATCCCGAGAAAGTGTCTGCCATAACTGACAAGTATTTATATCCATATTGCCCTGGCTTTGCCTCTGTAAAATCTATCTCCCGTGTCTCCGAGGGGTTACTCCCCGGGGTCGGGTCCCTGGAGTGGAAACACTGACCTTAGTGACGTTAGTCTGTTGGCATGGTATGCAGCCTTGGATGAGTTCCTGGGTCAGCTGATCCAGGTGAGGCAAGTAGAGTTCCTTTCTTATGAGTTCAGTCAACTTAGTTTCTCCCCACCGAGTGCCTGTGTGAAGTTGCCATAGGAGTTTGTGCCCTTGGGCCTGGGGGAGGAAGGTCCTCCCGCCCTGGAGTCGCCTCCATCCCTCCGAATTTGTGCTCGCCTTTAATTTTTGTGCTATTCAGAAATCTTCCTCCATGGAAACCGGGGGCTCACATAGTAGTGGAGGAGGTAGGGCCAACAGGCAGGCAGTGCGGCGGCATGCCACCTCTTTGGCTGTTTGATCCACTTTCCTTTTGCCGGCTGCTTCATTTGAGCTCCCCTGCTGGTGACCTGGGCAATGCATGATTGCCACCTTCTCTGGAGCCCAGACTGCCGCCAAGAGGTTTAAAATTTCCTCTCTATTTTTTAGAGCTTTTCCCTCAGCGGTGAGCAACCCTCTTTCTTTGTAAATTGTCCCTGTACATGCACAGTTGCAAAGCAGACCTGCTGTCAGTATAAATGTTGACAATCTTTCCTGCACCTGCTTTGAGGGCTTCTGTCAAGGTGATTAACTTCACCTTCTGAGGTCCCTTGGAGAAGGGGTTTGGCCCATACGGTGTCCTGCAGTGTTACCGCTGCTGCCCCCGCACACCTGGTTCCACTTTCCATGAAGCTGGGGCCGTCCGTATAGAGGGCTCAGTCTGGCTCTGGCCAAGGAACATCTGTCAGGTCCGAGCGCGGCTTCTGGAGGAACTCAGTGAACTCAATGCAGTCATGGGTGCCGCAGGTGCCCACCAGCAGCAGAGTGGCGGGATTTAGACTGGTAGTTCACTGGAAACTGATACATGGCTGGTCGAGAAGCAATGCCTGATAGTGGGTGAGCTGGGCATTGGAAATCCATTTTGCTGGGGTCCCCCAGAGAAGGGCCTCTATCGTATATGTGGCTGTGACAATTAGGTCCTGTCCCAGGGTCAACTTGTCTAAGTCTTTTATCAGCATAGCTACGGCTGCAATGCTTCGCAGGCAGGCTTGCCATCCTACTGCTACTGGGTCTAGCTTTTTTGACAAGTATCCCACTGGTCTACTCCAAGGACCAAGTTTCTGGGTCAGGACTCCATGGGCGACCCTTTGGCTTTCATTCACAAAGAGGTGGAAAGGCTTCCTGGGGTCTGGTAGGGCCAACGCCAGGGCCAAAATTAAAGCCTCCATTAAGCTTCGGAAGGCTTTTTCCCTTTCAGGCGTCCATTGGAATTCCCCCTCCGGGCCCTTTAAGTTCGTATAAGGGCCTGGCGATTTCAGTGAATCGCAGAATCCACAGCCTGCAATACCCCACTGCTCCCGGGAACTCTTGACCTGCTTTTGTGTTTCCAGGACCGGGATGTCGACTATAGCCTGAACATGCTGACTGGACAGGGCTCTCTTACCGTCCTGGAGAACATACCCAAGGTAGGTAGCTGCGGTTGTACAGAGCTGGGCCTTCTTCGCTGACACTCGGTATCCCAACGTTCCTAATTCCCTCAGGAGATTTCGGGTGGCCTGCAGACAGTCTTCTCGTAACTCAGCAGTGATGAGTAGGTCATCTACACATTGCAACAGAGTTACCTGGGGACTGCGACTTCGGAAAAACTGCAGGTCTTGTTGGGGAGCCTCGTTGAACAGCGTCGGAGAGTTCTTGAATCCTTGCGGGAGTCGTGTCCATGTTAACCGCCCATGCTCCCTTTTTCCGGGTCCGACCATTTGAAGGCAAACAAGAGCTGATTCTGTCTGGACAAAGGAACACAGAAAAAGGCACCCTTGAGGTCTAAGACCGTATAGACCTGTCGTTCGAGGGGAAGGTCAGTTAAGAGGGTGTATGGGTTTGGGACCGTTGGGTGAATGTCCTCCACCCTCTTGTTGACCTCCTGGAGGTCCTGCACCAAGTGGTAGTCCCCCGTTCCAGCCTTTTTTAATGGCAGTAACAGAATATTCCAGGGTGAGTGGCAGGGCGCCAGGATTCTAGCCTCCCTGAGGCATTGGATATGTTTGGCTATACTTCTTCGGGTCTCCTGGGAGATGGGGTATTGGCATACCCTAGTGGGGATTGCCTGGCTTTTAAACTGCACTACTTCCAGGGCATTGTTCCTTGCTAACCCTGGCAGGTTGGTTTCAGCCCAAACACCTGGGATTTCAGTCCACAGCCGGCTTAAGAGTTCCAAATCTTGTGGGGGTGGCTTACCCCCTGCCATTAGATATTCGTCCCAGAGGGCCACCATTACAAAAATTTTGGTTGGCTCTTGAAAATCTGCTGGGCTTGGTGGCTCAGCCTGTAATCCTGTGACTTTGGGAGCCGGAGGTGAGTGGATTGCCTGAGCCCGCGGGTTCAAGACCCTCCTGGGCAGCGAGACCTCATCTCTACAATAAATCAAAAAATCAGCTGGGTGTGGTAGCGCATGCCTGTAATTCCAGCTACTCAGAAGGCTGAGGCGGAAGGATCGCCGGAGCCCAGCAGGTCGAGGCTGCAGTGGCCAGGAGCGGCCACTGCACTCCAGTCTGGGAGACCGAGTGAGACTCCAACTCAAAAAAAAGAAAAGAAAAGAAAATCTACTGTTGCTGTGGCTTTCTGAAATTCTACATCAGCCTTGAGTTTATGCAAACGGTCTCACCCTAAGGGTGTGGGCAGTCTGGTATTACCAGGAATGAGTCACCTCTCCCTTTCCAAGTCCACAGTTCTCTCAGTGGCCCAGGGGCATGACCGAGTCCCAGTTGCCCTCTGAGCCAGAGTACGCTTATTTCGGAGAGGACCATCGGGTCTTTGGAGTGGTGAACGCTCTGCTCCCGTATCCACTAAGAAGTGTGCGGGGCAACCCCCCACAATAAGTTTGACCCTGGGCTCCAGGCGGGTATTTGCAGAGCCCCGGCCCCATCAGTCAGATTCCAGATGGAGCACTGGAGTCCATCCTTGTGGCTCCGAGTTGGGAGGGGGCCCCGTTTGCCTCTTCGATTTGTCTGGGCAAACCCTTTTCCAATGTCCTTTCTTTTTACAGCCAGCACATTGGTCTCTGTCTAAAGGAGTCCTCCGTGCGTTCCCTTGCATGCTGTCCTTCCAAGGCTGCAACCATGACTTTGGCCAACCTCTTTGCTTGTTTATCTTCAGAAGAATCTCTGCTATTAAAAACCCTTTGAGCTACCTCAGTTAACTCTGACAGGCTTTTTTCTTCAAGCCCCTCAAGTTTCTGCAACTTTTTCCTCATATCAGGGCCCGACTGGGAGACAAAGGCTATGACTAACACCCTCCGGTTTTCTGGTGCCCCTGGGTCTATCGGGGTGTATGTTCGATAGGCCTCCCTGAGACACTCCAGAAGGGCGGTGGGGGATTCCTGTGGCCCTTGACTGACTTCACTCACCCTAGATAAGTTTGTGGGATGCCTTGCGGCAGCCTGGAGACCCCCCAACAGAGTCCGGCAGAAAGTGGTGAGACACTGCCTACCGTGATCAGTGTTAGGATCCCAGTTTGTCTGTCAGGGGGGAAGACGCGCTCCACCATGCATGTTCTGCTGGCCGGCCGTCAGGTCCCAGGATTAACTTCCTTGCTTCCTGCCGAATGTGCTCCCTCTCCTCAGAGGTGAAGAGGACCTGGAGGAGCTGTTGGCAGTCATCTCAGATGGGCTGGTGCGTGTAGAAAATAGTTTCTAAGAGGGAAATAAGGCCCTGGGGCCTTTCAGAGAATGGCAGGTTTTGGTTCTTCCAATTGTAGAGGTCACTAGTAGCAAAGGGGACCTAAACCATAAAGGGTCGGGGTCCCGCCCCACCCACTTCTACCCCCGGGGCTTGCGGAAGAGGGAGGATCGCCAGGGTTTCTTCCAAGGTCTTAGTAGTCGAGTCCGGGCTTGGGGCTGTCGGGTCCTCGGCGGGTCAAGAGTGGGGCTTGGCGGGCCAGGAGGGGGCTGGTAGGGAGAACTGCTCCTAGTATGAGCTGGGCTAAGGATTCCCTGCTCTTGAACGCCCCGCCCTTGTCCCACCACCGGATATGGCAGGGGGTTCTCCTCGCCCTCTGGTGTTTGCTGGAGGACGGGGGGCTTAGCTTCCTGTAGGCTAAAACATGAGAAGAGTTAGTCCCGGCCTTTTTCATCCAGGCCAGGCCCTGCAGGATAAGAAAGTACAGGCAGTGATGTACAGAATTCAGTCTGGGTGGTACTGGCAGACGATTCGCTGGACTCTCTCTGTTATTGAGGGGTTGCAAGTGCCCTCTGGTGGCCAGTTGCAGTTTGCGAATTTAGGCCATTCAAGGGAGCAGAAAGTGGTTAGTTTCCCTTTAAGCCCTCGATCTCCCGACTGCTCTGCAGCATCCTGAAAATCCTTAAAATGATATAAGACCAGCTCTAGAGGAGTGTGAGGCTGTCCCATACCTTCAACTGCAGCAATGGAAATGAGGGTCACACTAGTTACAAACACAAGACACAATGAAACAAAGACACACACAGAGCAGGAGGACCTAACGGTCCTTGGGAGATGTTGGTCACCGAGCCTATTCATTAGTCGGCCGGCTGAGCCTCTTTCAGCTCCGGAGCCCGCTTCAGCTCCTGGCTTATCTGACAACTGGCCTCGCTGAGGTCCAAACTGGGAACAAGGGACACCAAAACAATGAACACTGAGCCCATCCACACCAGTCGGCCGCTTGAGCCTCTTTCAGCTCCGGAGCCCGCTTCAGCTCCTGGCTTATCTGACAACTGGCCTCGCTGAGGTCCAAACGGGGAACAAGGGACACCAAAACAATGAACACTGAGCCCATCCACCCAGTCGGCCGCCTGAGCCTCTTTCAGCTCCAGAGCCTGCTCCAGCTCCTGGCTTATCCAACGGTCGGTCGCTCAGGGCTCCAAACCCGAGGACCCGGTGACGTCTCACCGGGACCTCGGACTCCAGAATTGCCACTGTGTCCAGCTTTCCTGCGAGTCCAACCAAGAGTCCAACCAGACAAAGGCAAGATGAAACGAGACCCGACTTACCCCTCTGAGGGCTCCCGAAGGCACTGTGAGCCTGCCAGGGTGGCTCAGCTCCTCGGGAGTTGGCAGGCTAGCAACCTCACAAGGCCGGTCGGCTTAAAACCCGTGGATTAAGCACTGGGGTATCCTGGGCGAGCTCCCACATGGAGTGGGGTTCAAGTGTTTAGCTCATGGCACTGACACACAATTTATCAAGGGAGAGGTTTATTGGCCAAGGTTCAGCCGACCGGGACCACTGGCCGGACACGCAGACACAAAGCAAGGGCCCTGAGCTATGGCAGAGGCTGCCCTTAAATAGGTCAGAGCCCGCCCACCTTGCGAGCCCGGGAAATTCAAACATCCCAGTCACATAATGCCAGCGGGATTTACAGAAGCAGAATGAGCAAGTTAGCTAATCTAACGTAGTCACTTGGTCCCTCCCAGAGACCCTCGGGAGTGTGCATTCCAGTCCAAAGAAGGCATCTCCTAGAGACCCCTCCTGGAAGCACATTCCAGCTGAGCGACATTACCGCACAGCACCTAATATGTGGGGTTACAAATTCATTGTATATTATATAGCGAGATTATAAATGCAAAACTTTTACATATCACGGGGTATAAAACTCATCACTTTCTACAAAATTCGTCACCTCCCAACAGTATCACTCTGTCACCCAGGCTGGAGTACAGTGGCACACTCATGACTACCACAGCCTCTACCTGCTGGGCTCAGGCAATCTTTCCACCTCAGCCTTCCAAGTAACTAGAACTATAAGCACACACCATCATGCCTGGCTCATTGTTTGGCTCATTGTAGAGATGAGGTCTTGCAATGCTGCCCGGGCTGGTCTCAAACTCCTGGGCTCAGGCAATTCTCTGACCTCCACCTCTTAAAATGCTGGGGTTACAGGCATGAATCACAATGCCCATCATCTTACCTTATATTCTTGAGTTGTTGTTCAGATATCCAAACCTTGTACCCCAGGTGAAAAATGCCATCCACTCACACGTAGACCTCAGTTAAGGGGAAACTGAGGACTGAATTCTGACCTTTGTTCTGTGCTCTAAATTTCTCCCTGAGGCTTCTGGAGAGTGTCCCACCTAGAAGCCAAACCTTAACATTCCTTTCCGCTGACCCCAACATCTTAGACAAAGCCTTCCTTCCGTAACCAACAGCAAACCCAAAATATCTCGGCATCCATTTATGACCTGTAAGCCCCTGCCTCAAGATATCTGCCTTTTGGGGGCCAAACCAATGTACAATCTCCACGTATTGATTTATTATTTTGCCTATAACCAGTGCTTTCCTGAAATGTACCCCTGCCTTTAAAAACTCTTGCTTATTATCCATCAGAGATTTCAGGATTTAAGCATTAGCTGCCTGATTCTCCTTACTTGGCAACCTGCAATAAATGCATCACTTTCTCCCCACTGCAAATCCTGAAGTCACTTTTCGACTTTTTCTGCTTCCTGGGCAAGTAGATCCAAGTTCGGTTCAGGAATACTCACTCTCGGTGATACATATTCCATGGGTTCAGATAAATGTACGATGACATGTATTCATCGCTATAGCGTCACACAGAGTAGTTTGGCTGCTCAAAAAGTCTTCTGTGCTCCACCTCTTCCTCCCTCACTGCCCCTGTAAGGGTCCCTGGCTGGGCCTGAAAATAAAAGCTGACAAAAGCATATTAACAAGAGAAAAGCATACAATTTTATGTGACACGGGGGCCTTCATAAGGAAAATGAAGAGCCATGCGACACGGGAGTCTTGTGACAGGGCAGCCTCCATAAGGAAAACGGAGATTTGCGTACTTTTATGCTGAGTCTCAGGAAAATGGTGGCTAGTGGGGGAGAGATGCAATTGGACAAAGAGAGTATTGTTTAATGGGAAATGCACCGGGGGGAGCTCAGCAAGGTCTGTTTGTTCAGATTCTTTTACGTGTCTCTGGGTGGCATTTTTCCCCTCTGAATATAGAACAGAACATCTGCCATGAGAGTTTTCAGGAGAGAAGGGGAGGAGACGGTCCGACTGTAACACACCTAGGCTGTATGGCCTGCTTCAAGGAAGAAGGGGTGAAGGGAATTTCCGTGTCTATGGCCTGCTTTGGGGCTAAGAGTGGGCCAGAAGAGGGCCAGAGAGAGACCTTCCTGCTTCTTTAGTTCCCTCATTTTCCTTCAGCGCAAAATATTGCATAAGCCAAGACATGATATCTTGGGGTAGTATGCTCGGAGCTCCCAGGCTATGGCTCCCTGCTTCTGCGTGTCTCAGCCCCTCGAGTTAGGAGGCATCGGGACAGACTGCACAGTGCCAGTCCCCACCTCCTGCACAGACGCAGCCACTGATGCGGTTCTCACCGTGACCATCAGGGCCTCTCCATCCTGCAGTTGCACCTCTGGTCTCCAGAACCCAAATGGCTTATGTTTTACTCGTCAATATTACATGTTATGGTGTTCGTTTGAAGTCTTCACTCCTTATCATTTAAAATCTTGATTCTCACACCTGTCCCATTAACTGAGCCACCCAGATGTTGGTCTTCACACTGGTTCAATACGCCTTATGTCGTGGGACTGTCCACATTACCATGCCTCTACCTCTCCACCTTTTCATAGCCATGACTTTCCATTCCAGACTTTTGCCCAGGAAGGTAAAAGCTGCAAATAACTTTCTTATTCATTCCAGAAACTTCCTGAAAGATCTATCAATTATCCAATAAAAAACAGCAAAAACACCTGCAATCCCAGCACAATCCCAGGCTGAGACAGGAGGATCACGTGAGCTCAGGATTTTGAGACCAGTCTGGGCAATGTAGTAAGACATCGTTTCTATAACAAAATTTTAAAAATTGGCCAGGCATGGTGGTACACGACTGTAGCTCCAGCTACTCAGGAGGCCGAGGTGGGGGAATCACTGAGCCCAGAAGGTCAAGGCTGCAGTGAGCCATGATCACGCCCCTGCACTCCAGCCTGGGTAACAGAATGAGTCCCCAACTCATTAAAAAGGGAAGGAAAGCAGCTGGTGAAAGTTTACACCAAGACTCTTGGAGCCCTTTGCCCTAAAATCTTCTCCTGACAGCGCCCACCAATCCTCACTGGTTGTAAGTCAATCCTTATCCAAACCAAGCCAAGTCCCTGATTAAAAGGCGTGTCTTAAAGTAGATTTCAAGGTTCAGTAATGATCTCAACAGTGCCCTTCCTCCTGACACACTCAGAGTCGATTGTCAAAACAGCATTCTCCCTTATCACACCAAGCAATAAATGCTTTTGTCTTACAAAAAGACCACTTTGCTGACATTTTTAGGAGCCATTATTCAGCAGAAGAATGGGGGAAATACTGCTCATCTCATGGGACCATGGGGAGGCTGAAACTCTTTACAGGCTTTGGAAAGGAATGTAATAAATTTATACTTCGGACTCGGTCAACACAGTGTCTGCATATGGTGAATGCCTAGTATGTAATTAATTTATTGATAGAATTGGTTAATTGGTTAACAGCAAGCAAGTCATTAAGACTTTCCTTCCCAGGGCATCACATCTAAGAAGCAAATGGAGGCGGTTGGAGGGCAAGATGTGGCGAGAGAGAGGAAGTGAGAAGGACAGAGCCTTCACACCCTCCAGCAAGGCGTCAGTGAGTCAGTGTGCTCCCACCGCCAGAAGACGCGAGTGTCCACAGGGCACAGGCTGGCGCCCACCAGAGGCTCGTGCTCTCCCTTCCAGAGACTGAGGTGTGACTGGACTGCAATGGCCCCACAGGACTGCAAAGCCCAGGCTCCACCCATCTCAGTGGGGCATGTTGCTCGTTCCCAGTGTGAAGTAAAAAGCAAATTCTAAGCCCCTGACCAAGTGAATGAACCCCTGTTAGGCAAGGAGACCCCAGAAAACCATCAAAAACTGAGTTTCCCAGTCATGACAAGAGAAGTCATTCGTGTCTCAGTACACTCCTTTCCTCACTAACCCACCAGATTTCTTGGTTTCTGGGTTTTTTTCCTTAGAGTGCAATAGAAACCAGCCCCAGAAAACAAAAACTGTAAGACTTCTCTGCTGACCCCAACTTCCACCAACTGCCTGACGATGTGTCCAGACTCCCTTCCCTTTTTGTTGCATGGCCATGGCACTGATCAATTTCACCAGGTATTCCTTTCTGGCAAATGACCACGGACCGCGGGCTGGTTCTGGCCGGTTTATGGAGACAGTGCCCAAAGAGCCTCTGTGTCCTCGGTTTCGCTTTCTGCTGTGCAGAGCTTAATTTTACTGAACTCGAATGTTAAGTCTCTCCTGTGGGGGTCCAGCCTCCGCTGATCAGGGCCTGAGTTGGGGGAGGGGATGAGAAAAGAAAGAGACGGAGAAACAGCGGGATCGGGAGGACTCCCTCTCAGGTCGCAAGGAGTGAGAGCAAATTTATTTTGCTGCATACCTCTTATAGAGGGCCAAAATCGCGCAAAGGCAGGCAAAACCATACAAGCAGGATAGGTTAATGTCCGAGTTAAGTCACACAAGCAGGGCAAGCATCCATGACTAAACTATGCCTGTCTTAACATCTGTGCCAAGCAAGGCAATCACTTAGGATGAGCAGGCTCCGGGCCAGACTTGGCACTGCTCGGCTACCCATAGGGACGCGACCAAAAGGTCAGGGGAGACAAAGGAAAATGGGGGCTTGGTTCCTTGATCATAACCAAAGAATATAAGGGTCCTGCCAGCTTCTACTCCAGTTTCCTTCAGTCTCCACCCCAAAGTGAGCATGCCATGAATGTAACAGGTGTGTTTGCTTATCACACGTGTGTGGCCCTTTTTCATGAATATTCATATATCCTCCAACAATCGGCTAAATCTGTGTGTTTAGCCAAACGATTTGGCGTAAAACTTGTTTCTCCTGTCCTCCCTGGAAAGGCCTGTGTTTGAGATCAGCTAGAGAATCCTTTTCCCAGCCTGCAGGATGCAACCCTTTCGAGAAAGTTCTCCTTTCCAGATTCATAGATCACATGGTATTTAAGCCAACACCATCAACAGCGCCAGACAGGCAGGAATGTGGGTCACACCCAGACCAGCTGCCTCGAAGGGGGTCTCCTTCACGCTTGCTTTCTCCTCCTGCCAGACTGGTGCAGATTAGCAGCATGGAGTCCTCTCACCCCGGCCCCAGGAAGCGGTATCTGGTTCCCAGAACCACACCTCTCTGAGGGCTAGGACAAACACAGCTCCCACCCCCATCTCATGTGGACCACTCTAGCCTGAGTGCTCTTCTGCCTGCCTGGCTCCAGTCCCCCTCCACCGGCTGACGCTTGCCAAGTGTACCTGGGACCCGGACTCTCTCTTGTGTCCCACACCTGTATATCCCATGGCCTTGGGTCATCTCTGCTGTTGGGAGGTGATGAATTTTGCAGGAAGTGACGAGTTTTATACCCTGTGGCATGTAAAAGTTTTGCATTTATAATCTCCCTATAGAATGTACAATGTAGTGAATTTGTAACCCCACATATTAGGTGCTGTGCGGTAATGTCACTCAGCTGGAATGTGCTCCCAGGGGGGTCTCTAGGAGATGCCTTCTTTGGACTGGAATGCACACTCCTGAGGGTCTCTGGGAGGGACCAAGTGACTACATTAGATTAGCTAACTTGCTCATTCTGCTTCGGTAAACCCCGCTGGCGTTATGTGACTGGGATGTTTGAATTTCCCGGGCTCGCAAGGTGGGCGGGCTCTGACCTATTTAAGGGCAGCCTCTGCCATAGCTCGGGGCCCTTGCTTTGTGTCTGCGTGTCCGGCCAGTGGTCCCGGCTGGCTGAACCTTGGCCAATAAACCTCTCCCTTGCTAAACTGTGTGTCGGCACCATGAATTAAACACTTGGACCCCACTCCACGGCCTGCATGGCCTGCAGCACCTCCAATCCCACCGGAATCGCCCCTTCCCTGTTCCACCTCAGGGAAGAGCACCATCGTCCAGTGGGTACAGAAGAAAGAAGCAGGGAGCCTCTTCTTCCTCATCATCGAACCTGAATTCCATCACCTGTCAGGGCGACTACCCACCCAGGTTGGGTCGTCCCTGCCCCAATTCTCCTTGCCCCCACGACTCCTCTCTCCTCAGTGCCCCCTCCCTCCGAAGCCCCCCGCTGTGTGACCCTGATATTGCATTGACCGCCCACCCCACATGATAACAACCTGATCACAGGGGACACGAGCAGTCACCAGACGGGCTCCGATTCAAAGACCCGACACACAGACGCATCCCTGGGTGGCTGCATCGAGGCAGTCCAGCCAAACTGGCCTAAGGAGAAAGAAAGGACACAAAGGCCAGGCACGGTCCCTCAGTTCCACTTAACTGGGAACATCCTCAGTCCCTATCAGAGGGGAGAAAGAGTCAACATCGGCATCGGAACGGCACTGAGCCGGGTACATAGTTTGTGACGTACAGTTATGCCTGCGTTAACTGCGCAGGGAGCTGTACTTTTTCTCATGCTCTGTAAATCCCTTACCCTCAGGTGCTTCAAGTCCTGAGTCAACCAAAGCCTTCCAGGGAGTGCGGGGGCGTAGATACAACTTGGCCACTGTGGTCAGAAGCTTGAGAACCACTGGGAGACCACGGGGAGATCCGTGTGTGGAAAACTGACCGAATGAGACTGGCTCCTTTTGTTTTACACTTTGGCTTTGTGGGTTTTCCCCCAACTGTATAAAGGGCACATTCTCATTCTAAAAAAGAAAAGGAAAAAGCCGAACAGCACAAAAAAGCACAGAGGAGGAAGAATACCCTGAAATCTTCCACAGTGACTATCCTTTTTGATATTTATCTATGCAGGTTTCATGCTTATGGATAAATTGGCACAAACGGAGATTTTTGCTGGGGCGGTGAAGTGACTTAGTGCATGTTTTCTGGAGGCAGACGGCCTGGGCTCCAGCCACGACTTGACCACTTTTTGGATTTGTAACTACGGGCAAGTTGTTAAACCCCCCGCGCCTCGGTGTCCTCATCTGCAAAATGGAATTAGTAGGGTGGTACCTGCCTCCTAGGGTTGTTGAGAGGATTAAATGGGTGCCCTGGGAGGCAGGTCTCATAACTCCATTTCGCATATTCCATGCTGACCTGGGTAAGCCCACCTGCTGCATGTCCAGGCCAGTGCTAAAGAGTGCAGGTCCTGTCCTGTTGTTTTCTGCAGCAGCCAGAGGCATCTGAAGCCCTCTGCCCAACCCCAGGGTGCCCCGTCTTGTCCTCGGGCTTCCTGGGTTTCCATCTCACGGCTACTCTCAGAGGCCCCTTGGCCACAGATGCTGGTCACGGCCACCCCTCTAGAATCGTCACCTCTCCTGCTTGCACCAGTCCCTCCCCAGGCCCTGCCAGCTGGGGCACTCTGCAGTGGGGCACAGCCCACCCTGGCCAGGAAGCTCATTCTATGGGCAGACCCAGCCCCTAGCCATGCTGGCCTGTCCTTTGTACTGTAGGGACCCTGTTCCCTGTGCATACCACTCCCCAAGCCCCACATCCATGAAGGGAAATCCTCTGCTATTCGACCCCAACCTGTTTCTCCAGCCGGCCCCAGCTACTGCCACTGTCCACTGTGGACCCACAGGTTTAGGATGACTTTCAGCTGGCCCAAAAGCCATGTCTCTCCAGAGGACAGGCATCTCACTGCCTTTGGTCACTAGAGAACCTTTGACCCAACGGTGCCTCAATTTTCTGGTCTTTATAACAGTATCATTGCATGCAAAGGCCTACATTCCACCCCAGCATTCCACGTTTGAGGCTCTGCCCTGGGCTACGACATAGATGCCTATCCTGTTTCCTGCCCCCAAGAACACTGTCTTGCTTTTGGCCTTTGCCATCCGGGTTGTCACCAGCCGACTCACACTCCCTGGGTGCACGCCCTCTGCCCCAGTTCTCCCATCCTTGGCCTTGGCCTCATTTCCTCGGTTAAGTTACCCAGCACAGGCAACGCCAGGCTGCCTATCCAGTTCTTAAGACACACATTTGTTCTGAAACAAAAGCAAGTCCAGACCCTCCCTACAAAGGTGCAGACACCTCAGAAG
Source organism: Cephalopachus bancanus (assembly GCA_027257055.1). NCBI lineage: Eukaryota > Metazoa > Chordata > Mammalia > Primates > Tarsiidae > Cephalopachus > Cephalopachus bancanus. The sequence goes on along the minus strand of JAPVLO010000428.1, from coordinate 977,903 downwards.
CTGAGGGAGAAACATTTTAACTGTTTCGTGAGTTTTAGCCTCATCTTTATAATTATTCTGCAGGAAGAGACCAGGGTCTCAGATGCCCTCTAAACCCTCCTGATGACTTAGCTGGGGACAGCAGCTCCCGCCCCCTCCTGGGACCCTAAAACAGTGTAAAGCAATGCACATGGCCCTGCTCTGTGAAGGTGCAGGATTATCAGAACAGATTCAGCAATTTAGCAAGGTGGCCACACCCTTGTGTTGTACAGCACTTTGTTGTTTGGGGGACCGGGCATTTGGTTTGATTTTTTTTTGGTGGCAAGTAGGCTTTCTTCTTTTGCACAATTAAGTGGCTAAAATTAGACATTGCAGCCGGGCTCGGTGGCTCAGCCTGTAATCCCGCGCCTTTGGGAGGCTGAGGTGAGTGGATCGCCTGAGCCCGCGGGTTCGAGACCCGCCTGGGCAGCGAGACCTCATCTCTACAATAAATCAAAAAATCAGCCGGGCGTGGTAGCACATGCCTGTAATTCCGGCAACTTGGAAGGCTGAGGCGGAAGGATCGCCGGAGCCCAGCAGGTCGAGGTTGTGGTGGCCGGAAGCGGCCACTGCACTCCAGTCTGGGTGACAGAGTGAGACTCCAACTCAAAAAAATAAATAAATAAAATAAAATAAAATAAAATAAAATAAAATTAGACATTGCAGTGTCCCTGATGACAGTGCTTAGAACAATCCCTCCTGGCTTTCTGGCTGCTAAACAGCATACTCAGTGCCCTAGCCTCCCTCCTTTGGGTTGGTAGAAGATGCTGCTTCCTGGGTTTGTTTCCTCCAAATACTCCCGAATTTATTGCAGAGACAGGTAAGGGACCCATCTCTGCCAGCTAGGCTCAACTGGAGTTCATTCAAGGTCATCATTCTCATGGCCATAAGTCAGTGAGATTGTCCCTCCAGGGGATTTTATGCTAATTGTATTTTATTGATGTCCAGTTGATACACAGTAAAAAACACAAATCTCAAGTGCTCACCTGGATGCATTTTAACAAATTCACACACTCATGTGCACATCACCCAGTTGCAAAGTTAGAATGTTTCCATGGCGGGGCAACCCCTTCTGGTCCCTCCCACTGTGGGAGCATTTCCGTCCTCTCAATAAATCCTGTTCTCTCACTAAAAAATAAAGTAAGTGAATAAAAGAGTATTTCCACAGCCGCAGAAAGTCCCTAGGTGCCCCTTTGGTCACTCTCCCATTCCTTTCTCGGGCAATTACTGCTCTAATTTTTGTCCTTCCAGGTGCATTTTGCAATCTTCATTTTTTTATTTTTGCTTATTTAGAGAGAGGGTCTCACTCTGTCACCCAGGCTAGAGTGTGGTGGTGTGATCGTAGTTCACTGCAACCTGAGACTCCTGGGCTCAACTGATTCTCTCGCCTCAGCCCCCTGAGTAGCTGGGACTACGGGGGCATGCCACCGTGCCCAGCTAATTTTTTTCAATTTTGTAGGGATGGGCTCTCACTGTGTTGCCAAGGGTGGTTGGAACTCCTGGCTTCAAGCGATCCTCTCACCTCAGTATCCCAAAGTACTGAGATCATAAATGTGAGCCGCCGCACCCAGCACCAATTTTCAAAATTTAATGGGATCGTACATCTTGCTTTCCTCTGTCTGGCTGTGTTCCCTCAACAAAGTGTTTCTGAGCGTTATCCCATTATTACGTGTATAAGTAGTTCATTTTTATTGATGAGTAGTGTTCTGTTGTATGAAGATAATGCCGTTTGTACCACTTGTTGGCAGAAATCTGGACTGTTTCCAGTTTGGAGCTACTATTAAAAGCTGCTCCAGAAGTCCTTATGCATGTCTTTTCGTGGATATAATCACTCATCGGTGACCCCTAATCACACATGTGGTCTCCTTGGTGTGTATCTAATATTGAAACTATTGGCTCACAGAATAGATGAATATTCAACATTACAGAGATAGAGCAGAGACCCTTCTTAGGGGGCTGCCACACCCCCGTCCCCAAGCATGAAAACAAAGGAAAACTCTTGAGTCCCTGCAGGAAAAATGTCAGGCACCTAGTGAGCCTTAAGAAGAAAATGAGCCACCTGGTAAGCAAAAAGGTAAAAACAGCTTAAAACAACAGTCGCCCAAGCAAGTCAGAGCCACAAGATGTTTGGTCCCCTACAGAAGTTAAACACACGTCTCTGCGTGGTTATGCAAAAGCCTGGCTCCATCCGCACCGTATGGAAAATGACGACAACCTTCACGGGGACCTCAGACACGGAAGAACTAAGGACTGAACTCTGACCACCATTCCGCGTTCAAAATTCCTTCCTGGGGGCCTCGAGAAAGTCACACCCACAGGCCGAACCCAACATTCTCTCTGCTGACCCTATGTGAAAGGCGCAGGAACAGCCAGAAGGGCGTCTCCCGAGATGGCGCTAAAACACCAGATGGAACCAAACAAAGACAACTAAGGCCCTACGCTCCTGCTCTTCCCGCGCGCGCGACACTTACACCTATGCACAAATATTATCTCCCTATAGGAATACTACCTCATAGCCCCTCCAATAAAGACCCTAATAGGGCACTGGCCAGCTCCCGCCAGGCCCCGGCACAGCACTGGCCACCCCCTCCCTAACCGATAAATGCAGACCTCTCTCGCCGTCGCTCTCGCACTCTCCCTCCCCTACCAGGTGGTTACAGACCCTCTCTCTGTAGCCGCTGCTCTAATAAATCTCTTGGCCTCAAAGGGTGTTGAGTCTCGCTGGCGCCACCGTCTTTCATTGGTGCCGTGCCTTGGTCGGGAATTCTCTCGCCCTATGGCGGGACCCCGTTCCGGCGCCAGTGGCACTCACCCCTTAAGGCCTTCGCCCGCTTTCTTGAATGCCAGCGCCACATCCATCACCACCTCGGATAGGTAAGTGCCCCTACCTGAAAAACCTAAAAACCTCGCCCGGGATACCTGGAAGGGACTGACCGTTGATCATCCGGCGGCTCTTTAGGCCCCAGGTGAGGGGGAGACCACACCCCGCCTAGGCTTTCAAAGCCACAGCAGACCCCTACTGGTTTTTCCCTCTCCCACCTAGGTCTCTAAAACCACCTCTATAACTCCTATAAGCATTCAAAAAGTGGGCAGAGATTTCCCTCCCTCCTGTCCTGCTTCAACCCATTGAACTCTTGGCCTTAACAGGTGTTAGGTCTCACTGTGAATAGGGTCTTTCTCGCCCTTGTGCAGGTCTCTCTCTCTCCCCTGGGCAGGATCCCGATTCGGCGTCTGTGGCCAATCCAGGCCTCTCAGACTCTTCCCACCCTTCTGAACGCCCCAGCCACATTCACACTAGCACTCGTTGGATAGGCAAGTCCCCCTCCCCAAACAAGGGAGTAAGAACTTTCCGGGGAACTCCGGAGGGAACAGACTTCAGGAACCGCCCCCTCCGGCCCCCAGGCAAGGGGAACACACCCGCCTCGGCTTTCACGACCACCGCGGACCCTAAAGGCTTCCTCTTCTCCTTTATTTCTCTCAAACTTTAAAAACTCCCATGGCTGCCGGGTTGCAGCAGGCCCCAGGGGCCCCACGGCTGCTAACCCACAGAGGTTTCAGTAAAATTCTCTCTCTCTTTCTCCCCTCCCTAAGGAATCCCACAGCTGCCAGGCCATGTCTGCTGGCCCACAGCGGATTCTGAAGGGCTCCCACATCAAAAACTCTGTTCGACCAGCAGTGAATACACTCCCTACCCGCCGCCTGGTCAAGTGCTCTCTGCCTGTTTCGGGAAATCCTAGTGCTAGGTGCCTTGACCCCTCGGTTCTCCAGGAGAACCCTGGTTGTGCCAGATCTCTGTAACGACAGACTGTGCCACAGCCGCACTTCTCGGACAGCCAACTCTTGGGGGGACACCCCGTTTAGTCTGCCTTTTCCCTATGGGAGGCCCATCCTCTCTGCCGGCCGATTCTCCTCTCAAATGCCTTTTAAACAATCTCTCTACTCTCTCTCTCTCCCCTGATATTAAGCCCAAGCGCCTAATTCGCCTCTGCACACAGGACTGGCCTACATATCCCTTAGACAATCAAAATCAGTGCCCCCCCCAGGGATCCCTCAATCCTGATATTATCAGGGATTTATATAACTTCTGTGAGCATTCAAAACGGTGGGTGGAGATTCCCTATGTCCAATCCTTTTCTCTCCTCCGTGAACATCCTCGGCTGGGTCTCACCTGTAACCCCTCTAACCTCCACCCTCAACTCACGCTAGCATCCACTGCTTCCCCTGTAACTTCTCTTCCTCCCATTGTTCCACGCACGTGTAAGCCTCCTCCTCTAGATTCCCCTCCCCCCACTGCAGACCCTGCAAATTCCATCTCTGCTCCCCCTTCCTCCGTCTCAGATTTTGAGCCTGCAGATGAGCCCCCACCTTACAGGCAACCCAAGGCTCCTCTGGCCCCGCCCTCTTCAGCCCCTCCCACTTCTGCTCCAGAAGTTCAACCTATATATCCTCCCCTTCCAACCGCTCCCCAGTGCAGTCCTCCGGTAACCCGATCCAAGACTGCATCGGTGGTCCCATTCTATCCTCAATTCCTAGAGTCCCCTCCGCGAAGTAGCAGGCGCAGAGGGTGTTGTCCAGGTGCACATCCCCTTCTCTATCTCAGACCTCTCACAAATAGAAAAACGTCTTGGATCATATACAACTAATCCTGCGACCTACATTAAAGAGTTTCAATACCTCATCCAGTCCTTTAGCCTCATTTTTCATGATATATACCTAATCCTTTCCAACACCCTGCTTCCGGAGGAACGTAGGAGAGTCTGGGAACAGGCTAGAACATACGCAGACGAAATTCACCAAACCACCCCAGCTCAGCCCCCAGGTGCAGCGGCTGTCCCAGACCTGGATCCGGTCTGGGACTATAACTCTCCTGCCGGCATCGAGTCCAGGGACTGCTTCTCTACTTGCCTCCTTTCTGGGCTGCGTAGGGCTGCACAAAAAGCAGTTAACTTTGAAAAACTTCAGGAAGTTATTCAGGACAAAGACGAGAATCCCTCTAACTTTCTCAGTTGACTCACTAAGGCACTTCAACAGTATACCCACATAGATCCGGACTCCCCTGATGGCCAGCAATTCCTAATGACATATTTTTTCTCCCAGAGCTATCCGGACATTAGAGCAAAACTAAAAAAGCTTGACAGAGGCCCCCTCACTCCCCAACATGATGTCCTAGCAACTGCCTTTAAGGTGTTCCACAACCGGGATGAAAAGGCAAAAAGACATAAGTATCAGATGCTGGCCCAGGCCCTCCAGGGAGCTAAGGGTTCCTCCGGTGTCACCCAAAGTGGTGGCAATGCGAACCCAGTGGCAACCACCAGGACCCTGCTTCAAGTGTGGGCAACCAGGACATTGGGCACGAGGATGTCCCAACCCCAGAGTGCCCCAAAAGCCATGTCCCAAGTGCGGTCAGGCAGGACACTGGGCAATGGACTGCCCCAGTCCCCAAATAGGGATTGGGTCAACCCCCAATCCTGCTTTAGACCTGTTGGGTATGGCAGCGACCTTGGAATGACGGGGCCCGGGGTCTCCCTGCCCGACACAAATCTCAAATCGTCAGGAGCCCAGGATCACTATAACGGTTGATGGGCACCCCATCCATTTTCTCCTGGACACCGGAGCCACCCTTTCCGTCATACGAGAATTTTGGGGCCCAACTTCCCCATCTAAGTCCCCTATAGTCGGGGTAGGGGGCCAGTCCATCACTCCACGCATAAACGTCCTCTCCACTCATTCCTTTTTGGTACTGCCTCAATGTCCCGTACCTCTCATGGGCAGGGACATTCCAGCCAAATTCCAGGCGTCCATCACCTTTAACCCAAGTGCAGCCCTTACCAACCCATCCCCCACAAGCCCATTTTTGGCCCTTCTCACTACTGAAGAGTCCCCAACAGACCCACTCCCTCCTTTACCCTCTTCTGTAATAAATCCCCAAGTATGGGACGTAAACTCTCCCTCCCTAGCGCACTGCCCCCCAGTTCACATTCAGCTCAAAAACCCCTCTGCCTACCCCAACCAACCACAATACTCCCTTCCTACCTCCAGCCTCCTGGGACTTCAACCTGTCATCAACTCTTTACTGCAGAAGGGGGTATCTGCGCCCTACCAACTCCCCGTTTAACACTCCCATTTTAGCGGTACGAAAACCAGACGGCACTTACCGCTTAGTACAAGATCTAAGACTCATTAACGCAGCTGTCATCCCCATTCACCTGCTAGTCCCCAATCCTTACACCATTCTATCCTCAATTCCCCCGACTGCCACTCACTTTTCAGTCCTCGACCTTAAAGACGCGTTCTTCACCGTCCCTCTGGCAGCGGACTCACAAAACATCTTCGCGTTCACGTGGACTGACCCAACATCTCGCCATTCACAACAACTCACCTGGACAGTCCTGCCACAGGGATTTCGAGATAGCCCCCACCTGTTTGGTCAAACCTTAGCAGCAGATCTTAAGTCTCTCTCACTTACCAAATCCACCATTATTCAGTATGTGGACGACCTCCTCCTGTGTAGCCCTTCTTTAGCTGATTCTCAAACAGACACTGCACTCACTCTTAACTTTCTAGCAGAAAAGGGATATTGGGCATCCCCTCAAAAAGTCCAACTGTCTGCCACACAAGTCACATATCTGGGGGTAGCCATCTCACACCGACAAAAGGCCATAACAACGGACCGAAAAGCCCTAATCCAATCCCTAAATATACCCAAGACTAAAGAGGAAATTCAATCATTTTTGGGGCTGGCTGGATATTTTCGGGCGTGGATTCCCAACTTTGCCCTACTTGCAAAGCCATTGTATACTCTCATGAAGGGAGACCCCAATGAGCCACTCCTAACACCCTCCTCATCAAACAACCTTTTATTGCCCTTCAGCAAGCCCTCATGAGGGCCCCGCTCTCCATCTGCTGGACATACACCGACCTTTCAACTTGTATGTGCACGAAAACAAAGGGGTGGCCCTGGGAGTCCTAGGGCAGCTTTATGGACAGGCGTTCGCCCCAGCGGCCTATCTCTCAAAACAGCTAGACCACACCATCCAGGGCTGGGCCCCATGTCTGCGAGCGCTGTCCGCCACCCACATGCTGGTGCATTCTTGTCATCCCCCTCCCCGCCATTGTAATAGCACCCAGTAACCAAAGCCCTCCAGCCTGGGTGACAGAGTGAGACTCCAACTCAAAAAAAAAAAGAAAGAAAGTTGACGACTTTGACGTAAAATTAGATGAATTTTTGCAATGTTTTCATCAGTTCTGCTCGTTACTGGGTGTCCTGACCTCTCTTCATCATAATGCTTTCTGTACCCTCAGAAAAACATTTAATACATTTTATACACTGCACTCTCCCCTTAAACTTGAACTAACATATCCCTGATTTCATTTCCACTCTTGTCAAGTTTATCAAGAGTGATTGTTCATTTCTCTAATTTAAACTCCAACATTCTTGCAACAACAGCTCTGATAGCCATTCCAGAGAGAGAGTTTCAAAATTGATTTGATGGGTGAACTAGGCGTTGGTATCCAAGGGGAGTACTTCAAAGGTGACATTCAGCAATGAGTGCTTTTTCTAGAATGAGTTCACAAACTTGTTTGTCAGACCTCGTATATAGAAATACAATAGGTCTTTGTCAGTCTTTTAAGAAAAAAAGGCAATTTTACTTGTTCTCTTTCCAACTGTATGTATTTTATTTCATTTATTTATTGATTTTGCTCTGGGATCTCCAGTATGATACTGAATAAAAGTTATAAGACCAGGCCTTGTATTGTTTTTAACCTAAGGAAAGAAAACATTCAATGTTTCACGAGTACAAATTATGTTAGCTGTAGATATGTCATACATACTTTTTATCAACTTCTGGAAGCCCCTTCTAGTCATAGTTTGCTGAGACTTATCATAAATAGATGTTGACTTTTATTAAAACCTTTTTCTAAAAGTTTTAAGATAATAATAAGATTTATTTTCTGTTTCGTTAATGCAGTGAAACACAGTGATTTAGAAATGTAAAAACAACCTTACATGCCTGGAATATACCTCAGTTGGTCATATTTAAATATTGGTTGATTTGGCTTGCTAATATTTTGCTAGGATTTTTGCATTTTTATCCATTAGTCTTTTCTTTCTTTATTCATTTGTTTATTTCTTGCAATATCCTTGCCAGATTTTGATATTAGGCTTATGACGAAATTGTGAACGGGCTAATTTTTTTCTTCCTAAGATGTTAAGGTGAATTCACCAATAAAACCATCTGGACCTAAAGTTTCTAAAACTATAGAGATTTTTTTTTACTGTGACTTTGATTTCTTTAATATGCCTACTACTATTCAGATTTTTCTATTTCTTCTTGTGTTGGTTTAGAAAATCGTGTTTTTCAAGAAATCTGTCCATTTAATTTAAACTGTCAAATAGTGCAAATCTGTTCATATTAATAGTTAGTATCTCCAAAATACTGTGGGAGCTGTCCTAATATTCTATTTTTCATTCTTGATGTTGAACAATAGTTTCTCTTTTTTGTCAGCATTCCTAGAAATTTACAATGGTACATCTTATCTGAGCTCTGTGCACCTAGAAAACAGCAATCATTAAGAAATCCCCCCCACACACACACACGCTTTTTTTGTGTTCCAGAAAATGGTTTACTGCAAAATCCCTATACGATTTCCTCATGTGACTCACAGATGCCACCTTGTTCACCAACGACAAGATCAAACACAGGCCCTGCAAATTCCCATTTTTGGTCTCATAAATCATGAAACGGTTTCATCCCCACTGATCAATCTGAACAAAAAACTTATTAACCAAACTTTAGTTAAGACTTTCTCTTTCCCCCAGGTCCCAGAATTTTGACCTATATTCCTTCTGAGCCAGAATACAATCCCTCCTTTATGACCTCTCTTTTTTTTTTCAAAGAAAGAAAAGTTCGTTTAAAAGTAAATTAGAGAGAGGATTCACCTCCCCAAGGTGGGGCAGGGGGCCAAAGCCAGGAAGCGTGGCGACAGCCATAGCTCAAGGAGCACATGGCCACACCAGATTCGTGACCTCTCTTAAGAGCAGGCTGACCTCGGGAGAAAACGCTCTCTGATCTCTTGTCTGGTCACTCCTCCTCTGAGCTTTCATCCTGTTCTTCCCACTTTCGCACACGGGGTTCCTTCTAGATCTGTGTTCTCCTTCCTATAAAAGAAAGTCCTTCTCTGTTTAATCTTTCAGACCCTAGCAGGACTCAAGTTCATCGCATCCTTCCTATTGCCATGGTCCCTTCCCCCTCTTGTAGTAATCGTCTCAGTCTCTTCCTATCTAAAGTTGGAGATTTTTTTACTTGACAAAATTTACCAACTTCACTAGTCTGTTCAAAGAAACAACTTTGGCTCAGTTAATTCTATCTATTGTTAATCTGTTTTCCATTGATTTCTGTCCTTAGATTTATTACATCCTTCTTCTGCCATCTCTGCGTGTCATCCCTTCTTCCGTTTTATAACGTATTGAAATGAAAGCTTAGTTTAAAACTATTTTCCATTCTAATATGTGCACCTAGAGAAATAAATATACCTCTGTACATCCCATTAATGCTAACACACTGTGTTTATATTTTTGCTTCGTTCAAAATAGTGGCTAATTTCCGTGTAATGTTTTATTTGATCCATAGGTTATTTAGAAGTACATTGCTTAATTTCCAAATATTTTGTAATTTTCTATGTTTCTATTTTTTTTAATTTGAAGTTTAATACCATCATGGTCAAAAAACATACTCTGTATGATTTTAATCCTTTTGATGTCATTGAGGCATTGCGGTGTAATTGTTTTTAATATGACCCAGCCTATTTTGGTAAGTATACCACGTGCACTTAAACAGAATGGTTATTGATAGGAAACAAGTTTCCATGGGTTTCTCATGTTTCTTCATGTCTCATAAGCAGAGACACTGCTTTTTTTTTAGATATTTATGTCTAAAGATATTTCTTAAGATAGTTGTATGGCAAACAGCTTTTGAAGATATAGTGAATTCATCTGGAGCAGAGGGCAGGTTAATTTGCTGCCCACGTTAGCAACAAAAGTTGAGCTAATTTTCTTTCTCCCTAGGATAAAAGACTGAGGTTTCCTAAGTTCAGGGTTCTTCCGCTGTGATGCAAACCCACTTCCTGTGTGGCATCCATCTGGGCCATACTGTGTCACCCCGATGGGAGCTGGGGATGATGGAGAAGGAAAGACAAAAGAAACCAATGCAAACCTGGAACCTAGGATGCTTGTTATGTAGTGAAAGACACAGTCCTTTGTCTCTGACCCAAGAATCTCAAAACTTCTCTTGCCACCAGGGGTACTGGGAGACTAATGAGCACGGAAGTCGGGCAAAGTCTGAAACCCTTCGTTATTCTTGACGTTTATTCTGCCACTGTTGGGTAAAATGTTCTGTGTGTGCTAATTAGGTCAAGCCGATTAATTAGGTCATTCAGATCTTACATATCCCTACTACTTTATATCTGTGTATTTTATCAGTTATGAGAGAAGGGTGTGTGTGACTTCCATTATGAATGTGGACTTTTCTTTTTTCTACAGTTCTGCCAATTTGTGCTCTTCGTGCACTTTTTTTATTAAGTGATAGTCTTGCTGTGGTGCTCAGGCTGGCCTTAAACTCCTGGGCACAAGGGCTGTTCCCATCTCAGCCTCCTGAGTAGCTAGAACGGTAGGCATGCACTGCCAGGTCCTGCTTGCATTTTGTGTACTTTGAAGACATCATGTTGTGTTCAAATATTTTAGAATTGCTTGTTGTCGTAAAGAATTGGCCTTTTTGTGATTTAAGATGACTCTCCTTACCTTTGGTAATGTTTCTTATCCTCCATCTACTTTAGTATTAATATAACCACACCAGCTTCCTTATGTTTCCTATGTACATGTATTTTCTATCCTTTTTCTTTTAGCAATTGTTTTATTACATTTAAAGGGGTCTCATATATAGTATACAATTGATGCTTATTTCAATAGTCTGCAGCCCTCTATTGCAGTCCTCTGCTGGTTCTACTATATCTACAGTGGGACATCAGAAAAATTACAGATGAGGAGATTCCAAGCTCTCATTCATCTAAAGATACATAAAATAAACACAAAAACAAACAAAATCCCAGAAACTGTATGAGTCACTTTTGTCTGAGCTCTGGAGAACCAAAGGTTTACAGCTCCTGAGCAAACATCTAATCAAGAAGAAGCCATTTTCAAAATAGTAGGAAAGTTCTGTGGTGTTTTTTCTTTCACCCTTTCCCCATTTCCTCCCAGCATGACAGCAGCCTTGACCCTGAGTGGCAGGACCCAGTTTCCACTTCTCTCCCCAAACCAGAGGGAACAAAGCAGATCACCTTTGCAAACTATTATATGTATCTACTCTAACCTGTTTAGGGGATTCCTAAAGAACTGATGTGGGGTGCTCATCTCCATCTGGCACAACTCAGAATGCAGGCAGAAAAAGCAGTGAGAACTGTTCATCACACTATGGGGAACTAAAAATCTACAGATGTCTTGGCCAAGAGATTACAAGTGGAGAGACAATAGACCATCTAAGGCCCAGAGGAGAAGCTAGAGTGAGACTTTTTGGAAATTAGGACATTCAAAAGCAGCCGTGTTTATGGAGGAACTTAGTAGTCCCCACCCGTGGCCCAACAAGATATGTGCTCAGAAAAGAACTGAAAGATGCTTTCGCCTCAGGCTGATACTTAGACTCAAAGTGAGTCTATCTAAATAGTGTACGAATGCTCCAGCAGGGAGTCCATCCACAAAGACTGAAAAAGAAGGTTGTTCACTCTCTTTGGTTTTTTGGATAGGAGTGAACAGGAACTGTTGTTTTGTTGTTTCAGACCTGGAATTCAGGGAAATCTCTGGCAAAACATCAGCTGAACCAAGCTAACATAACAGAGACTTCCATGATCACACATGACAAGGAATGGACTTTGCAAAAATAATGTGTAGAAGTCTCAAGACAAATGGACAATATGGGATGGGGAGAGCAAATGCTGGGAAAAGAGGATACTCTCTTTCCCAGAGTTACTGCATTATAAGAGTGAAATGCCCAATATTTAATAAAAATTCACAATGCATAGAAAGAAACAAGAAAACATGGCTCATTCAAATAAACAAAATAAATAACAGAAACCATCCCTGAGGACACCCAGACATCAGAATTACTACCCAAACAACTGTATTAAGTATGCTCAAAAAGCTAAATAGAAACACAGACAAGCAACAAAAGGGAATCAGGACAATATATGAACAAATAAGAATATATACAAAGTGATAAAAAGTGTTAAAAAAAGAAAAACACTAGAGCTGAAAAGTGTAATAATTGAACTGAAAAATTCATTAGACAAGCTCAAAAGCAGATTGAAACAGACAGAAGAATAATCAAGACTGAAACAACAAGAAACAAACTTGAAGAAAGGACAACTGAAATTATTAAGTATAAGGAATAGAAAGAAAAAAACAAATGAAGAAAAGTGAACAGAAACTAAGAAACTTGTGGAACACCATGAAGTGGGCCAACATATGCATTATGGAAATCCAAGAAATCAAGAAAGAGGACAAAAGATTATTTGACAAAATAATGACTGAAACTTCACAAATTGTATTAAAGATGTGAATCTACAAGTCCAAGAAGTTCAATGAAGTTCAACAATGATAAACCCAAAGTACCCCCACCAAATATGTAACCGGGGGAAAGATGAAGACTAAGAGACAAGTTAGAAAGCTGCAAAAGAGAAATGACTCATCATGTACAAGGGATTTTCAGTAACATAATACACAGATTTCTCATGAGAAACACTGAAGACCAGAAGGCAGTGGGATGATATTTTTAAAGTACTGAAAGAAAAACACTGCAAACCAAAACTACCCTAGCTAATAAAAAACAGTCTTTAAAATGAGAAAGTAGTGAAGACATGTCCAAATGAAAGCTGAGAATGTTCATTCGCCCTAGATATACCTTATTAGAAATGCATTTTATTTTATCCAGTAGGTTGAAATAAATGGACAGTAAACAGTTATTTGAAGCTGTATAAAGAATATAAAGATCCTTGGTAAAGGTAAATACATGGGCAAATGTCAAAGCAAGTATCATTGTAATTTTGGGTTGCAATTTCACTTTTTATTTTCTACACTATTCAAAAAACAAATATATAAAAGCAATTATAAATCTATCTTATTGGGCACACAATCTATAAAGATTTAATTTGTGACATCAATAATATAATTAGGAGGGGAAAAGAACTGTATAGGAAAAGAGTTATTATATGCAACTGAAGTCAAGTTGTAATCATTTTAGAATGCTATATGTAATGATAACCACAAAGAAAATATACATAGAATATATATAAAAGGAAATGAGAAAGGAATCAAAACATGTCACTACAAAAAAAAAACTAAACACAAAAGAAGGCAGTAACAAAAGAAATAAGGTACAAAAAAGTCCTAAGGCACACAGAAAAAAAAATCAAAATGAAAAAAGTTCTTCCCTTATCAGTAACTATTTTAAATGCAAATGGTTAAAATGTCCAATCAAAAGGCAATGATTGCCAGAATAAGCTTTTAAAAATAGTTTTAAAATGATCAAACTGTATGCTGTCTGCAAGAGATTCACTTTAGATCTAAAGATGCAAAAATGGTGAAAGTAAAAGGATGAAAAAAGACATTTCATGCCAATAGCAATCTGGATGGTTAGGGTAGCTATGCTGATAACAGAAAAAATGATTCTCAAGTCCAAAACTGTTGTGAAATGCAAAGTACATTATATATTGACGAAAATGGTCCATTTGCCAGAAAGATACAGCAGCTATAAGCATATGCTCCAAACATCAGAACCCCAAAATATATGCAGCTAGCACTGACAGAAACAAATAAAAAGCAGATAGTTCTACAATAGCATTTGGAAACTTCAAAACCTAATCTTAATAATGAATAAACAGCCAGACAGAAGGTCAAGAGCAATACTATAAGTTAATTAGATCCAACAGATATATATAAAACATTCCATCCAATAATAGCAAAATACACATTTTAGTCAAACACACATGAAATATTCTCTAAGACAGACTGTACGTCAGGCCACAAAAAAAGTTTTAATAAATTGTCAAAGTATCTTTTCTAATTGCAACTGAAAGACACTAAAAATTGATGACCAAAAAAACTGGAAAATTTACAAATATGTGGACATTTTAAAAAATATATTAAAAAATATATTCTTTTTTTTTTGAGTTGGAGTCACACTCTGTTGCTCAGGCTGGAGTCCAGTGGCATGATCACAACCACCACAACCTCGACCTGCTGTGTTTAGGTGATCCTTCTGCCTCAGCCTCAGCCTTTCAAGTACCTGGAATTACAGGTATGCACCATCACACCCAGCTAATTTTATGATTTATGGTAGAGATGAGGTCTCACCAAGTTGCCCGGGCTGGTCTTGAACCCATGAGCTCAGGCAATCCTCTCACCTTGGCCTCCCAAAGTGCTTGGATTATAGGCATGAGTCACCGTGCCTGGCCTAAAAATAAAAATACATTCTTAAACAAACATTGGGTCAGAGAAGAAGTCACAAGATAAATTAGAAACTACCTAGAGACCAATGAAAATTAAAACACAACATACCAAAACTTATGGGATGCAATACAAGCCAATCTAGAGAGAAATTTACAGCTGAAAACATGTACATTAAAAGAGAAGATCTCAAATCAATAATCGAACTTCATACCTTAGGGAAGTAGAAAAAGAAGGGCAAACAGAAGCCAAACCAGAAGAAAGGAAATAATAAAGATTAGAGCAGAAGCCGGGCTCGGTGGCTCAGCCTGTAATCCCGCGCCTTTGGGAGGCTGAGGTCAGTGGATTGCCTGAGCCCGCAGGTTCGAGACCCGCCTGGGCAGCGAGACCTCATCTCTACAATAAATCAAAAAATCAGCCGGGCATGGTAGCGCGTGCCTGTAATTCCAGCTACTCGGAAGGCTGAGGCGGAAGGATCGCCGGAGCCCAGCAGGCAAGGCTGCGGTGGCCGGGAGCGGCCACTGCACTCCAGTCTGGGCGACGGAGTGAAACTCCAACTAAAAAAAAAAAAAAAGATTAGAGCAGAGAAAAATCAAATAAGGAATAGAATAACAACAGAAAAAAATCAATAAAACCAAAAATTGGCTCTTTAAGAATACCAACAAAATTGACAGACCTTTAGCTAAATTGACTAAGAAAAAAGCAAAGACTCAAATTACTAAAATCAGAAATAAAATTGGAGACATCACTGCTGACCTTAGAAGTAAAAAGAATTGTCAGAGAATACCACAAACAATTGTAGGCCAACAATTTGAATACCTTAGATGGAATGGACAATTTTCTAAAACCACAAAATCTACCAAACTCAATCATGAAGAGATAGAACATCCCACTAGAGCTATAACTAGTAAGGTAAGGTGATTGGGTCAGTAGTAACAATAACAACAAAAAACCTCCCAACAACAAAAAAAAGCCTTGAACAAGATAGTTTTGCTGGTGAATTCTTCCAAACATTTAAAGAAGAATTAACATGGATCCTTTCCTAACTCTTCCAAAATATTAAAGAAGAAAACATCCTAAATTTTTTCACAAGTTAAGCATTAACATGATACAGAAGTCAGACAAAAACACTACAAGAAAATGACAGATCAATATCTCTTGCAAATATTGATGCAAACATTCTCAACAAAATACCAGAATTCAGCAGCATATTAAAGGGATTACATACCATGACAAAGCAGGATTATTCCTCGAATTAAAACATGACTCGCCATGTGAAAATCCATCCGTGTAATACACCACAATTATAGAATGAGGGGGTAAAGCACAATCATCTCAACTGATGCAGAAATAGCATTTGACAATAGTAAGCCCTTTTTCATGATGAAAAAAAAAACTCAGTTGAGCCAGCAGTAGACAGAAGTATCTGTAACATGATAAAAGTATGGGAGATAATATTTGTAAATCATATATATGATTAGAAATTATTTTTCAGACTATTTAAAACATTCCTACAATGCCACAAAAAAAACCCACAATTCCAAAAAGGGCAAAAGACTTAAATGGATATTTCTTCAAAGAAGTTATACAAATAGCCAGTAAGCATGTAAAAACATGCTCAGCATCACTAGTCAAATCAAAACTACACTAATATACCACTTCACACTCACTAGGATAGCTACTATTTTTTAAAAAATAGATAACAAGGAGTGCAAAGTTGTAGAGAACTTGGGACTCTGTATCCCTACTAGAGAAAATATAAAATGGTGCCAATGCTGTGGAACAAAGTTTGAGGCTTTTCATCAAAAAGTTAAATATATTGGGCCAGGCATGGTGGCTCACACCTATAATCCCAGCACTTTGGGAGGCTGAGGTGAGAGGACTGCCTGAGCCCGTGGGTTTGAGACCAGCCTGGGCAACTTGGCAAGACCTCATCTCTACAATAAATAAAAAAATTAGCTGGGTATGGTGTCACATGTGTATAGTTCCAGCTACTTGGAAGGCTGAGGCGGAAGGATCGCCTGAACCCAGCAGTTCGAGGCTGTGGTGGCCAGGAATGTGCCATTGCCCTTCAGCCTGGGTGACAGAGTGAGACGCCAACTCAAAAAAAAAAGTTAAATATAGAAGTACCATATAATCCAGCAATTCCACGTCTAGGTCTATGACAAAAATAATTGAAAGCAGGCACCCAGACAGATTCTTGCACACCAGTGTTCATTCGCAATAGCTGAAAGGTGGGAACAATCCAAGCATCTATAAATGGATGAATGAATTAATAAAATGCAGTGTATTCACACAATGAGATGTTATTCAGCCAAAGGAATAAAATCTAATACATTCTATAACGTTGCTAAACTTTGAAAACATTAAGTATTTGTCAGATGCAAGATAACAAATAATGTATGATTCCCTTTATATAAGGTACCTAGAACAGGAAAATTTATAGAGACAAAAGGTAGAACAGAGGTTACCAGGGACAGATGGGGGAAGAAATGGGGATTTATTGTTTACTGGCTACAGACCTTCTGTTTCAGATTATTTAAAAGTTCTGGAAACGGACAATGGTGACAGTTATGCAACACTTTGAATGTACCTAATGTCAATGAATTACGCACTTAAAATTGTTAAAACAGTAAATCATATGTATATTTTACCACAATAAAATTTTTTAATATGACTGTCTCCAGCCTAATTCCCTTCCCTTGAGTGCAAGTTGGACTTAATGACTCACTTTTAACATGCAGAATAAATTAGAAGTGATGGTGTATGAATTAAGAGACTAGAGTCTAAAAGGCACTGTGGCTTTATTTCCCTGTCAGTTGAACTATTCCTACTGTGGGAGATGCCATGTCATGAAAACATTTAAGTAGTCTATGGAGAAGCCCAAGAGAGACAGAGGCCTCCTGCCATTGGCCATATGAGGGAGCTGTATTAGAACAAATCTGCCAGTTCCCATCAAGCCCCAGATCACTAATTGCCATTTCACAATAAATACTGAGCCAGAACCACCTGACCAAGCCTCTCTTGAATTCCTCACCTACTGAAACTATGAAACTATGAAATAAAAATGTTTATTATTTTAAGCTTCTAAGTTTCAGGGCAACTTGTTTTTCAGCAATAGATGAATTAAGCAAGTTTATAGTTCATTTTCACTCAATGTAATGACTAACGTGGTTACATTTCATTCTTCCGTCTTGCTCTTGTTTTCTATTCGTTCCATCGGTTCTTTGATACTTTGTTTCTGTGTCCCAGTTTCCCTACTTTTTATTGGATAAAACAAGTCATTTTACATATTTCATTTTATCTTCTCTATTGGTTTTTTAGCTGTACCTCTTTGCAATTTTAAGTAGCTTCCCCAGGTATTACAGTAAGTGTTCTCTCTCTATCACAGTCAGGCTTGAATGAGTGTTACCGCATGCATATAAAACATAAGCCCTGAACCGGACAGGGTGGCTTATATGTGTAATTCCAGCACTTTGGAAAGCCAAGGCATGAGGATTGCTTGAGCCCAGAAGTTTAAGAACAGCCTGGGCAACATAATGGGACCTTGTCTCTGCAAATAATAAAAAAATTAGCCAGGCATGGTGTTGCATGCCTGTAGTCCCAGCTACTCAGGAGTCTGAGGTGGAAGGATTACCTAAGTCCAGGAGGTTAAAGCTGTGGTGAGCTGTGTTCATGCTACTGCACTTTAGCCTGGATGACAGAGTGAGACCCCAACTCAAAATACAAAAATGAAATATAAAATATGAGAACCTTGTACCAGTATAATTCCATTTATCCCTCATGATGACCTTTGTGCTTTGGTTGCCATATGTTTTACGTCTATATGTATTATTAATCCCACCACATATTTGTATTATTGTTTTAAATAATGAATAATCCTTTAAGAAAAAATTCAATATCCTTTTTTACTTACACATTAGAATTTCCAGTATGCTTTCTTCTGTCTTGTTAATCTTGAATACTTTACATTTAGCACAAAGGACTTTCTTTGGCATTTTTGTAGCATAATTCTGAAGGCTATAAATTACTCAGATTTTGTTTTTCTTTCAAAAAAACATTTTCCTTCATTTTTGGAGAATATTTTCACTGGATATAGTCTTTTTGGTTTTCTGTTTTATTTCAACATTTTTTAAATGTCCATACATTGTCTTATGTTTCCATTGTTCCTAATAAGAAGTCAACCCTTACTCTTCTTATTGTGACCCTGATGTTTCATTACACACACAGTCTAATTGCTTTCAAGATTTTCTCTTTACCTTTGGGGAGTTTGACTATGATGTACATAGGTATTTTTCCTGCTTGGTGTTTGCCTAGCTTCTGGATCTACAGTTGACTCCTGCATCAATTTTGGAAATTCTCAGCATTATCTCTTCAAATATTTCTTCTCTCTCCTCCACCTCTGAGGCTCCAATTGTTCATATGTTAGACTGCCTGAAATTGTCTGATTAGTCTTAAGAACTCTGATTGGGAACGGCTGTTATGTTTTGGTTTTTAAGTTTTTTTTTCTTCTCATTCTTCATTTTGTACAATTTTTGCTGAACTATTTTTTACTTCACCTATCCTTTCTTCAACTATGTCCAGTCTAGTGTTAAGCCAACCTAATAAAGTTTTAATTTCAAGAAGAACAGTTTTCAGTTCTAGAATTTTTTCTTTCCATTTTTTTATAAAACTTTCCATTTGTTTAACAATTGAATAATTGTTTAATAATTTAAACAATTATTTTAATAGTAATTTTGTATTCTTGTCTGCTAATTTCCACGTTTGGGACATCTATGACTCTACTTCTATAACTTCATTCTCATTATTGTGGGTCACATTTTTGTTTTTTTGGTTGCCTGGGTATTTTTTATTGTATGCTGGGCATTGTCAGTTATATTTGTAGACATTCAAGGTTATGTTATCTACCTTCAGATACTGAAAAATTTTGTTCTGTTAAGTAGTTAAACTACTACCATGGAAGGTCTATTTCAGATTTATTCTTAATATTATAGTGTATTCCTCTAGGGATATTGCCTTTACACTGCAAATGTGGTGATCTGGGGTTTATACTAAATGTCCAGTGTGTTCACCAAGGTCACTGTTGGGGTCAGTACTCCAACATCTTCCTAGCACTTGGCAATCTTGGAAAACTCAGCTCAGATATAAGTTCAAGTTCTGATACTGTCATTGTGTAAAAAATTACTTCCCAAACCTAGAAACTTCAAAATCCATTTTATTATGCTCCCAGATTCTGTGAGTCAGGAACTTATGAAAAACAGAGTAAAGTTGGCTTGTCTCTGCTCTACAAAGCTTCCACTGTTTAATCAAGACACAAAAGTTCATAATGGGAATTAGGGATTTTTCTTTTTTAATCAAATTTTTAAAATACTTGAAAGGAGAAAAAACAGACTTTACTTCTGATGGGAGCATGCCGAAGTCACATTTTTGAAGAGCATGTGGGATAGCAGATATTGTTTGACCATCTTTACAAAATACAATCTGCCATAGTCCCCCAGCAGCTGTTATTGGTTTCTCAGAGTCTTTTGCTGAATATGAGCAAATTGGGATTTGGCCAAGCTCTTAGGAGATTTCTAGGGCTTCTTCTCTGTGGCTCCCCCTCTCTGGGATCCTACGGCACACATTCCAGCCACCTAGAAGCCTTAAATTTCATTCTCTGTTCCCTCTGCTTAGCAAGACCACCTCTTACTTAAGCTCTATGTTCCTAAGCTCTGGCTTAAAAATTGTCCCCAGGCGGAAAGCCAGGGTAAGTGTGGAGCTGAGCTCTTGTGATTCCTTCAAGCTTCTTTCACAGCCTAGTGCTGCCTTCTGTTTAAGGTCTGCCAAAAAAATTTGCTTCAGAGATTTTTCTCCATTTCATAGCTGTTCGATATGAGACAGCATAATGGACTGACTTTAAAATGGCCCCCAGTTTTCTCTGCCTCCTAATGTTTATGCCCTTGTGTGGTCCTCTCCTTCAGAGTGCGGAAAGGAGGATCTGGGACCTGTGTCATCATATGGAACAGGTCAAAGATGATGGGATTTACATGCACATATGTACATTGTTGTCTGTGACTGTGTTACATAGGATGGCAGTGTCTAATGGGCACTGCGGCTCACACCTGTAATCTTGGCACTTTGGGAGGCAGAAGCAAGAAAACTGTCTGAGCCCAAGCACTCAAGACCAGCCTGGGCAACATAGCGAGATCTCGTCTCTACAATCAATGGAAAAATTAGCCAAGCGTGGTGACTCGCACTTGTTTCAGGTACTTGGAAGGCTGAAGTGGAAGGATCACCTGAGCCCAGCAGGTTGAGGCTGTGGTGGCCATGAACATGCCACTGCACTCCAGCCTGGGTGACAGAGTGAGACTTCGACTCAAAGAAAAAAAAATGGTAATGTCTATTCCACTGCAGTCTCTCTCTTTCCCTTGCTGCCTTTAAAGCAACAGGCTATCATAAGTTGGCTATGGAGAGAACCAGGTAGCAGTATACTAGAGGGTAACCTCTGGGCAGGGTGCTTGGGTCGACAGACTTCAAAAAACGGATGAGATTCCAGCTATGGCCAACACCTTGACTGCAGCCTTGCAGAGGTACAGCTAAAGGGTGCCCAGAATCCTGACCCATAGAAACGATGAAATAATAAATGAAAAAGTGTTGTTTTAGGCTACAATGTCTGTGGTAATATTGTTCTGCAGCAAAAGATAACTAACACAAGTTAGTTGATGGGAGTAGTAAGTCTGCTCCCATCAACTCCTTTGTTACCAGAAACACAAGCTTTCCTTTCTTGTGAACCACACACCTCTGGGCCTGGCAGTTATCTTATGCATCATTAATTCTCAGTGAACAGGAAGAGACTTCCCAGTCTCAAAGCATCCCCTTCTACCCCAATATCCAAAAGTCTATCCTTAAGCTTTATCCTTCAAACGAGATATTCATCCATTCAACGGGGTTGCATTAAGTCTCCTATGTGACAGTCCCTGTGCTTGGCACTGAAGAACCAAAGAGGAGGTAAACACTGTCTCTGCCTTCAGAAAGGCACAATGCTCCGCACCCTATATGCGTCATTCTATTTAACGGTCACCATCAGCCCCCAAGGTGACTGCCACTCTCATCTGCATTTCGCGAATCAGGAATTCGCACTCGGAAAGGTTGCATCGTCCACCGCCGACATGCAGCCAACGAGTGGTGGGTTTCTTTTCAGTCCAGAGCCTTTCCGTGACACCATGTTAGGTGACTGCCTCGTGTGGAAGACAGGCAACTGAAAACACGATCACAGCGCGGCGCAGCGAACGGCTGGAGCAAGCGAGGAGGGGCTGGGGATGCCGAAGGCGGGCGCTCCGGGCTCAGGGAGCCCCTTCACGGAGAGTGGGCAAGGGGGCTGGGTCTTCCCGGCGGTCCAGGAGCGGGCGGTGCTGGGGCGGGGGGGCGGCAGGGGGCGAGCCACGCCGGCGGCACGTGTGGAGAAGGACCTGCTCGGCCGTGGCTGCGGAGGCACAGCAGGAGAGCGCGCGGGAGCGAATTCGCGTCGCCAGGCGGAGCGCCGGGATGGGAGCCAGACAGGGGGGGCCCCTGGTGGCCGCAGGAAGTGCGCCGCAGGAAGTGCGGCCGCAGGAAGTGCGGCCGCAGGAAGTGCGGCCGCAAGGCTCAGCCCCCGCAGGCCGTGGGCCTTCCGACCGCACGGGGAGCCTGGGAGAAGGGACCAGGGTCCAGAGCCTCCAGGTCACCGAGGCGTCCGGTGTCGGCCACCCGGCGCCAGCCACGCCACGGCTGCTGCCCTGTCATCTCACTCCTCCCGTGGCCTCTGCCGAAAGGATGGCCTGCGCGGCCGCCATGCCCACGGACTTCACGCCTCTGGCCACAGACGACAGGCCCGGGAGCGGGCACGCGTTTTCGTATCCTGACAGGTCCACGTCGTCAGCTCACCACCCCGAAAGACACACTGGCCGAGGCGCAGACCCACGTGGATCGGGGCCACCGTGAGCGCCTAGGCTAGCCGGAGCTGCAGGTGAGCTTAGGCGCGAACAGGCCCCACAGGTCGCAGAGGAGACGGGTCTACAGAAGCAACCAGAGAAATGGAGCCGCAGCCCAGACTCTGAGACCCTGGAGAGAGAAGGAAAGACAGCTCAGGGAAGCACTCGGGACTTCCTGTTTCTCGCAAGGTCGAGGTGTACATCCCACTCCTGAGTTCCAGCACTCTTCCCTAAGCCTTCCCAAGAAACCGCCTTTCCATGTGAGTTAGCTGGACCCGGTTGCTGTTGGCAATGACAAACGACTCCCGTCCCAGTCAGGGCTCTTGATTGCAAGTGACAGAAATCCTGCACTAACGTATCCGTCGTCAGGGGCATATGCCACGCATGTAGCCAGCAAGAATGGAGTGGCAGTGGTGTGGCTGCTGCTGAACACAGCTGAATCCAGGGTGCCGGTCATGCCCTGGGTGAGCTCTCTCGGCATCTCCTGGCCCTCCACTCTTTGAGCCTCCTCCTCCTCTGAAAAACTGCCTCCTCCATGACATGGGAAGGTGCCAAGACAGCCGAGACTCACAGCCTTCCAGTGTGTGACCCCATGGGAAAAGACAGTCTTTCCACCACCAACAGGAGGAAAACATTGGGGAGGGTCACTCACTGGTCAGGTAGGCCAAATGAGTATTTCAGAGCAAGCCAGGGACACCAGGCAATTAGGATGCTCTGATTGGCCAGACACAAGCCACTTGCCAACCCTTGTGTACTGGAGAAAACCTGTGGACCAGGAATGCTACCAACAAGGGAGGAAAGGAGAGCCCTGCTGGGCAGCCCAGCACAATAGCTACCACATTCCTAAGCCAAGCTGGAACCAAAGGAACAGGCATCCTGTTTAGTACGAGGCCTAAGACACAAAGGAATCAGACAACACGTGGTGCCATGCAACACCAACATGTGAGCAGAGAGTTGGCATGTAACCTCCATCCACCTGCCTGCAAACACCAGACCTACGGGCGTGCTCCAGTTCTAACACTGAGACAGGAGATAGCTAGAGAAAGGCTAGGCAGAAAGACAGGCAGGTCCTCGGGTAACAATGTGGTGAACTCCCGGCAGGCCTCTCAGGCTCGGTGTTGGTAAACAACTCCCTGCAAGCCTCTCAAGCTAGAGTCAGGTACTCACTGCTGGGATCGAAAAGCAACCAATCAGCTCGCCATTAGGTCCCTACCTTAATACCGGCCAATCAGAACAGCCACAGCTCACAGCTAGTGTTAGCCAATCGGCTTGGACTTAGGGCTATAGAAGCACCAGAGGGGCGATCCCTTCAGACCCCCTCCCGCCGTGGGAGCTTTTTGGTCCTCAATAAATCCTGCCTTCTCAGCTTCCGGCTGTCCATGTCCCTCGTTCTTCCTGGGCATGAGACAAGACCCTCGACCCTGGAGAGCTGCAACCTGAAGAGCTGCAGAAGGTCATCGGAGTCCAGAAGTCACGCACCCCAGGGGCTGGCCTGCCCGCTGACTGAGCCAGCTGGACCAGGACAGCTGCCGGAGGAAGGAGAGACTCCAAAGCTGAGACACCCAGGGGGCTGGGCTTGCCAGCTCACCAAACCAGCAACACTCAGGGCTTGGCCTGCCAGTCCATTAGAGCTGACGCTTCCGGGTTCAGGCTTACCAGCCCCTCCATGACCCTCTCTGGGGCTTGGCTGGCTGACCCACTGAGCTGACACTCTTGAGGCCCAGGCTGACCTGAAAAACCCGCATCAACATGAAGCAGCTAGCAGGACAGCAGGAGTTCGGGCTCCACATCAGAAACCCAGATCCCAGTCTCAACTCTGCTGTCCACTGGCTGCAGGATCTTGGGTGGGCTGCCTAAGAGACTCCCTTTTTCATCAACAGAGTGGAAGAAGTACGACCCACATCACAGCGTAATTGTGAGGATTGCATAGCGATGAAAAGGCCTATAATATTAAACGTTAAAAAACAGGAGTGCAAGAGGTGAGAGCGTACATCCAGTTAGGCTGCATGCAGTCCTTGGGAAAAGGCCTGTGTGCAGAAAGCATCTGGAAACCATAAAAATGAAGCAGTGGTCATCTTCGGGCAATGGGCTTGGAGAAAGCGTCTCCGGCAGATTCTATTTCGTCCTACTTCTCATCTCACACCTGAGAATGTGAGCTTTTTGTTCCCCCGTTCTGCCCCCTCGGTCCGGCCCCCTGGCTCCAGGCCAGGGCCAAACTCATCGCTCAGTTGTCCACACCGGGGACCATTTCAGTGGAAAGGACGTCACTACGGGTAAACCGGTTCTTCACAGCATCCACATACGTGCGTCCCAGTGCAGCAAGGGTCTCTTCCCTTGACATCAGGGGAGAAGTCCTTCTTCTTCAACCGCTGCTTAGAGATGAACCCAAGCCCTACACCACCAATCCCATGCTGTCTTCCTCGTGTCTGGTCCTTCCTGGGGGGGGCACAGACATTTCTGCCCCACTGCACACGCTTCCCAGCAGGGCTCCCATCCTTCCCAAGGCCTCCCAGCCAGCCAGCTCCCTGCTCAACCCACTGCCTGCCATCCATGACCCCGAAGGGCCCTTCACCTGCGAGGCCATCCTTGCCCTCGTGCTCTGAAGCTACACGCGAACCATGACTGCTTCATGCTGAGCACAGGGACTTGGCCCAAGCATCAGGCTTCCGGAGAAAGACGCCTTGGACTCAGAATCTGCTCTCCTCGTCTCAAGCTGGGTGTGTCCTGCAAGCCACTGACAGAAGTTCAGTTTCCTCGCCCAGAGAACGGGGGCCAGTTCATGCATCGCACAGGGTCAGTTTGAGGACGGGAGACACGTAAGCTTTTGGTGACTGCAAGCTGCCTTCCCCGGCAAAGAGAGCGTCTCTCCAGCCAACCACTGGCCCCCAAGCAAAAGCCTCCCCGACTCCTTGCCTCGCCCACCAGCCTGCCCTCGGCTCCTGAGACTCTGTGTGGGTTCAAAGGTCTACTGAAGTCTAGTGAGCTACGTGGGAGCGCTTATCGCACAGGGCTCCTTTGGACAGAGGGGAAACTGAGGCCCAGAGACATCAGGCGATAGGGCAAATTCTGCCAATTCCTCCTCCCTCCCTCCACACCGTGGCATCTGTCACCCCCCCCCCGCATCTGGCTGGCCCCAGGACATCCACAGAAGTCCGTGGCCATGTTGCTGCGCCTCTCTGGAGGTCGCCTTGGAGAAGTGAAAATGTTCCCTTCTGCCCCGGGAGCACGGCTCTTCGGTCCTCCCCTTCGGGAACACGCTGCACGGAGCAGCCCCTGTGGGCACTTGACCACAGGCAGCAGCCCAGCCCGACTCCCAGGTCAGCTCCCAGCCCTGCGGTATGTCAGCCTTGCAGTGTGCCAGTCCCATGGCGAGCCAGCCCTGGGTGTGACAGCCCTGTGGTGGTGCACCAGCCCCATGGTGTGACAGTTCTGCAGTGTGCCAGTCTCGTGCTGTGCCATCCCCGTGGTGACAGCCCCGTGGTGGTGAGCCAGCCCATGGGGTGACAGCCTTGCCGTGGGCCAGCCCTGCGGTGCGCCAGTCTCCTGGCGTGCCAGCCCTTGGTGCACAGCCCCGTGGTGTGACAGTGCTGCGGTGTGCCAGCCCGGCGGTGCGCCCGCCCCATGGCGCGCCAGCCCTGCGGCGCAGCAGCCTCGCGGAGCGCCAGCCCAGGCCCCAGCCGTGGGCCCGCAGGACTCAGCCAGGCGAGCGGCCGCGAAGGGGTCGATCCAAGCCCCGGCTCGGGGCGGTCTGGCGCATCGTGCACAGCGCCCTGGCGAGGGCCCACGCAGCCTTGTGCAGGCCTGGGGACCGGGCAGGGCGGGGAAGGGGCTTCCTGGGGCCGCGGCCGCCTCGACCCAGCCGGCCGCCCGGCGGCGCCAGGCCCGGCCGCTGACCCGGCGCGAGGATCCAGCGCCCCCTGGCGGTGCCGCGCGGCCCGCAGCAGGCTCCCGGCCACGCCCCCCGCGCGTCCCGGCCGCGCGGTCCGGGGCCGCCTACGCCGGAGGAGCCCGGCGCGGTGCGGGGCGGGCGGGGACGCCGGCCTGGCGCCCGGGAACCGGGAGCGTGGCCGCCTCCGGGCCGGGCGCTGCCGACAGGGGGCGAGCGCGGCTCCGGAGAGGCGCCGGCAGCGGCGGCCCGGAGGGGCAGCCCCCAAGCCGCCCGGCCCGCCCGCCGGGGCCCGCAGTCCCGCTCGCCAGCGCCGGCCTCGCCGGGGGGCAGCCCGAGGACAGGCAGGGCCCGCGGGCTCGGGCCGGCCCGCCCCGCGCCCCGCCCGCGGGGAGCGCCGCCCAGGGCCCGCCCGCCGCGGCGTGGGACGACCCGGCCGAGGAAGCGGCCCGCCGTCCCCGCCGCCCGCGACCGGGGAGGCCGGCTCGGGCTCCGCCTCCCCCCAGGGACCCGGGGGAGAGGCGGGGCCGCCGGGCGCCGCGTTCCTCCTCCCGCGGGGGGCCGGCCACCCCGCTCGGCCTGGGCCTCGGCCGCGCTCCGGGGACGGCCTGGCCCTCGCGGCCCGCCCGCCCCTGCCGGGAACGGCCAGCGGCCCGGCCCTGCCTGAGCTTCCGCGCACGCGTGGGGCGCAGAAGGACGCGAGTGCGTTGGGTTCGAAGGACTCCGACGCCAGCGCCCCGCTGCGGCCGCCGCACGGCGGAGGCCGGATCCCGGAGGCCCGGCCAGCCTTCCCGGGCCGCCGCTGCGCGGGCGGGCGGGGCACCTCGGCCCCGGGCCCCTTCCCAGCCTTTCTCCCTTCTCGCTGCGCCCAGAGGCGGTCGGAGCCGCTGCCCCCGCCACGCCGCGCCGCGCAGGGCGCCCCACCCGCCGGCACTCCCGCCGCGTGCAGGGCCCGCCGGCGGCAGCGGGGGCGGCGCTCTCCGGGGGGGGTGGGGGCTCCGCGGACGCCGGCCCTCCCGCGCCGCCGCCCGGCTGCTTTGTCCGCTGCAAAAGCGCCCTGGGGCGATTTCCCCACGGCCCCCAGCCGAGCGGAGAACAGCGAGGGCGGCGGCGCCAGGCTTCCCCGTGGGCAGCTCGGCCCAGCCGGCCCGGCCGAGGCCGCGCCTCCGCCTGCTTCCCCTCCTCGGAGTCCGGAGCAGCCCGGCCCGGAGGCCCCGCGAGCCGCAGGCATCTCCACCCAACTCCGGCGAAGGGCCTCGTGTCCGCGTGACCTCCAGCGCCTGGGGAGGCCCGCCGGCCGCAGCAGGAACCCGCGCCGCGGGCGGCCCCGAGGAGTCCGAGGGAAGGGGACGGCGGGGGAGCGACGCCCGCCCCGCGAGGCCGGCGGGCCGGGGCGGAGCTGGCATCCGTGTGATGCGAGCCAGGACCCGCGGAGGCCCCCGCGGAGAGCTCGGCCTCCGGACCCCGCGCAGGCCGCCGCCCAGAGGCTGCCAGGGCGGCCGCGCAGGGCGCCCCGCCCGCAGCACGGCCGACGCGCGGCGGGCCCTGCCCCGTGGCCGCGGGGACTTGCTCTCGGGAAGCCCGGGCAGGGCGAGTGCGCGTGTCGGGGACGTGGAAGGGCAGGTTCCCAGAGACGGGAGGGGGCTGGGCCGACAAGGGCCTTCGTCCTCTGCCTCGTCTGACCTCTGAAGGCCGCACTGCCTGGGTTTCTCCGTGGCCCGAACCCAGCTGAAGAAAGGAGCGCGGCGGCCCGGGGCTCCCCTGCGGGCAGCTCAGCCCAGGGTCTTGGGCGACAGCGCTCCCCGGGGACGCGTGCCTCCGGGTCACCGCTCCCACGGGGTGCCCAAGCTGAGGAGACGCCCGCCGTGGGCGCGGGGGAGGTGCACGGGAGGTACACACGGGGCCGGGCCGGGCCCTCCGCACAGGCTCTCCCCATGGAGCCTCCCAGGTAACTTCCTTTTCTTAACGTCCGTCTTACAGGTGGACATTTTTTTAAAAGTAATTTACCTGAGAGGCTCCAGGGGCTGGAAGACGCATTGAGGAGCTGGGACTTGAACGCTGGAATAGTCCCTTCAAAGAGGCATGCTGTGGCAGCTCGGAGTCCCCCCCACTGTGGCTTCTGGAGGGCACATGTCCCCGGCAGGAGGGGGACCGGCTGCAAGACAGCCCCCGGCCACGGCAGTTCGTCCAGGAGACTCCTGAGCCCAGGGACAGCACGCGCCTCCCTCCCTCCGACGTGCACTTTGGAGAGACGGATGCACACGCCGGCCGTGCCCTGGCTCCGCCCCCCCCCCCGCCAGCTGCCGGGCCCAGGACCTTGGCTTTTGCAGAACGCCCCTCGGCCTCCCGGTCCACTTGGGTGTTGGGGGCGGGGAGAGGGGTAGTGTTTGTTCCCTTGCTTGCTTCACTTCTGTTTCTTGCAGCCAAATAACTTGAGGTAAGTAGGTCCAAAGAGGTCAGAAAAGGAAGAGCAGCAAAGGCCTTTGTCATCCCAGCTCCCTCCCGTCTCTGGGAACTTGTCCTTCCACGTCCCGACACGTCCTGCCCAGGCTCTGCCTGCTCCAGCAGGCCTGTGTCCAGGCCGGTCCTTCGCATGGAGCACCCTCCCCAACCAAACTGCACTTTTCTGCCGGTCGAAGAAATTCTGCCCGTCCTCCAAGACAGCACGGCACACACACGCTAACTGCAATGCCAACAGTCCAGAGCAGCAACCAAGCCCAACACGCATGGCTTCGTGCGGCTGTTTACCGGTGCGTGAGGCCTCTGAGCACAAAAACCATGTTCTCCTGGCACCGCACCACACAGACGTTGGGTACAGGCTGGGAGCAGAGCAGGTCCCTAGAGTCGCTTGAGAAGCCGGCCTGGCAGAGACCACCGCGTCCTGCCCAGTTACCCTGCTTCATCTCCCAGCTCCACGGCACGTCCCACTCCTCGGCGGTGTGGGCTTGTCCAAGAGATTGCGCTTTTGCCCACGGAAGCTGAGCCAGCCACAGCTCCTAAGGAGCCAGCGCTCCCCACCCCCTCTTTTCCTTTCCTCTGGCTAGACACGGACAGCACCCCCTCTTTTCCTTTCCTCTGGCTAGGCACGGACAGCAAGGGGGCTTGGGGGATGCTGGAGGCCAAGTTCTAAATCGTCGTGTGGTGGAAAGTCTCCTGCAGCCAAGAGCTCCTGCTTAGACAAGCACATAAATGAGAAGTACGTTCTGTTGTCATCAGATAGCTTGTGCTCCTTGTGTCAGAGAAAGTCCTCCTACCCAACCCTGGCAGGTGGTGATCGCAAGCCTGCAGGAGATGGCTGTGGTGACCGTAGGGGACAGGCCCAGGAAGGTGGCCAGTGGTGACAGGGCTGTGGTCTCGGGGGGATAGCAGTGGCCACCATAATAATAATGCGGCTGGTATCGTTAACACGATGACTGGAGGATGACCACAGTGATAACACAGCTGATAAAGACTTTTCCCGGCCAGGCATGGTGGCTCAGCCTGTCATCCCAGCACTTTGGGAGGCCTAGGCGAGAGGATTGCCTGAGCCTGGAGGGTCGAGACCAGCCTGGGCAGCTTGGTGAGACCTCGTCTCTACAGTAAACCACAAAAACTAGCCGGGCATGGTCGCGTGTGCCTGTAGTTCCGGCTACTTGGAAGGCTGAGGTGGGAGGACCACCTGAGTCCAGCAGGTCAAGGCTGTGGTGGCCGTGAGCATGCCACTGTACTCCAACCTGGGCGACAAGAGTGAGACTCGACTCAAAAAAAAAAGACCTTTCCCTGCCACTCCAGAACTGCCAGCTAGACCCAAAGTTGAAGAAAGAGTCATCAAGTTCTCCCAATTCTCGACAGGCTGCCACTAGAGTCAGGCACTCCCTCCGAGACCAGAAAGGGTTGGCAGAACAGAACAGGTCCTGCCTCGGTCAGTGACCCTCCACCCCCAACTGTGTAAGCAGAGAACCAGGAGATCAGCCACTCCCTCCCTATCCTTCCTTACCCCAAAGCCGAGAATAGGAGGGTTGGGGGTCGCTGAGAGGCCCTGAAACAAGGAAGGCCCTGCGTGTCATTCGACACCTGCCCGTTGGCGTGTCCTGCACACAGCGAAGGTCTGTGGAACCCCCGCCCCAGGTGATGTGAACTGAGCTGGGTCCATCCACCAGTGCCCTCCGCACAGGGCCGCCTGCCGAGACAGATGCCCCCAGAGGCAGGAGCCTGTGGGATGTCCCGTTGCTGATGGGAGTCGTGCAGGATGAGAGGTCAAGCCAAACCCAGGCCGGTCGTGTTGGGACCCTGAAAAGTGAGATGGCCCTGCAGGCTCCTCCAGAGTCTTTGTCCCCTCAGAGTGGGGACAAAGCAATCCACAGTGGGAACACGGGCCAACCAGAGGGCCTCCGTGCCTGTGAGTGTGCAACGACACCCACTCGGGAAGAAGCCAAAAGCTGGTCAAGAAAAAACTAGAAAACGAGTGCCACCCTAGTCCTCCCTCCGCACTCAACATGGGAGTGGCTGGGACTTCTGGAGGAGAAGGCAGCCCCGTTCAGACTCCACCTCTTCCTCCCCTTCAGGAAGTCACAGTCCCTGCCTAAAACGGCACTGGGAGAGGGCACGAGATGATACTTAATTTGCACAGAGTGGGACTTTAAGTCGGCTGGGGTTGCCCCAACAGAAACTCTCAGATCTTAGGGTGATGGAAACGGCCAAGGTATTCCTCAGGGATGGTACGAGCAGCATCTACAGAGCCCAGGTAAAGCACTTATGTGGGAAATGATAGCCCTTCTTTTTTTTTTTTTGAGTTGGAGTCTCACTCTGTCACCCAGACTGGAGTGCAGTGGCCGCTCCCAGCCACTGCAGCCTCAACCTGCTGGGCTCCGGCGATCCTTCCACCTCAGCCTTCCAAGGAGCTGGAACTACAGGCGTGCGCTACCACCCCCAGCTAATTTTTGATTTATTGTAGAGACGAGGTCTCGCCAAGTTGCCCATGCAGGTCTCGAACCTGCAGGCTCAGGCAATCCACTCACCTCAGCCTCCCAAAGGTGCGGGATTACAGGCTGAGCCACCAAGCCCGGCTATGCACCACACCAATCTGAGTCAAGAGACTGGCTACGTCAGAAACGGGACTGCCAAAGACCCCCATCCATTTTCTTCTGAACTGTGTCCTCATTGGCTGCCAAGTCGCAGGACACGAGCTGATGGGAAGTGACCACCATGGTGATGGGAAGTCACAGCTGCTGGCCGTGACCACCATGGTGAAAATGTGGTAGAGGATGATGGTGGGAGGAGTCCCAACTCCCCTGTCCCTCCAGCACACTGGCCGTCTCCCACGGTACTCAGGCTTATTGCTAGGATGCTGGTGTGCTCGCTGCTATAGAAACTCAATGGAAGAAAGATCAAGCATGACAGACATTTGTGGCTCACCCGCGAAAACATCCAGGGACGGGACTTGGGGCTGACGGAGCCGCTTCATCTCATCAGTGGCCCAGCTTTCGTCCACCACAGCCGGCCCTCCTCGGCATGGGGCTTCGTGGCAAGTGCGGCTCCCAGCTTCAGCCCACCCCCAACCGCAAGGGCGAGGGAAAAGAGCAAGACAGACTTCCCTTCGCCGGCTTGACCGGGAGCTGCAGGTGTTATTTTCAGCCACACCCCACTGGCCGGAACTTCGTCACATGGCCAACACCCACTGTGAGGAAGGCTGGGCGTGTGCATGCCACGTTACCTGGGTGGCCATGTGACCAACTAAGAACTCCATCGCCGTGATAAGGAGAGACAGAACTGGGGAGTAACTGGCAGCCTCTATCACGGAGGTGGTGACTCAATGAGCCAAACTGATTCTTTGAAAACTATGTAAATGGGGCCAGGCGCAGTGGCTCGGCCTGTCATCCCAGCACTTTGGGAGGCCGAGGCGAGAGGATTGCCTGAGCCTGGGGCGTCGAGACCAGCCTGGGCAACTTGGTGAGCCCTCGTCTCTGCAGTCAATCACAAAAACTAGCCGGGCGTGGTGGCGTGCATCCGTAGTACCAGCTACTCGGAAGGCTGAGGCAGAAGGATCGCCGGAGCCCAGCAGGTCGAGGCTGCGGTGGCCGGGAGCGGCCACTGCACTCCAGCCTGGACAGCAAGACTGAGACTCCAACTCAACAAATAAATAATAAAAATGAATATGAACTGAGTTCTGTCAATCACCAAAGGAAGATTTTTCTGTTCCCTGAGGATAAATTCAAATTCCCCTCCCGTGGCCACAAGGCCCCTTAAGATCTGGCCCAGGCCTGCGCTCCGTGTCCTCTGTGTGCCTTGCTCTGCCCTTCTCGAGGCTGTCCGGCCACGCCACGTTCAGCGAGGTCCCCGCGACACCCAGGCTCGCTGCCGTCCTGGGGCCGTGGCCTCTCTGTCCTCTCCTCCGAGCATGGCCTCCTCCCCGCCTCCTGCATCCTGCAGCCTGGGATTGGAGGGAGCCCCTCAGACGGGCTTTCCCCGGCCGCCCTGCACGAGCTGGGCCCCACCCCCCAGCAGTTACTCTCCTGCGTGTCGCTTTTTTGCCTTTGTTTCAGCAGACATATTGGCATCAGTACCACTTGGTGTATTTATTAGTTCCTGTATCTCCTGCACTTCTGCTGAAACGTCAGCTCTGTGAGAGCAGGAGACACCGCCTGTGGTGTGGGCCTGTGGAACCCCTGCACCTAGCAGTGGGGGGGCTCGTCAACATTTGCTCAGTAGCGCTGAGGCATTCCAAGGCCTCCTCCTTCCTCGCCAAGGGCACATCTTAGATCCATGCTCCCCATGGTGTCTGAAGAGAGTTCAGCAAGTAATCTGACCCCAAGAAGATATCTGGATCCACTTGCCCAAGGGGCAGCTCGCCTGAGAATGTCTAACCCACCCCTAGTCCTTGCCCCATGAAGAAACCACACGGAATGAAAGGAAGAAAATGGCACGTGTGCCCTCGTCGAGACGACTGGCGTCGACATCACATCCTCGGTGATTTGGCCCAGTGGCTGCTCAGATTCTTCCACTGGGGAGGAATTCACAAAAATGCAAGGACATACAGAAAGGAGGTCTGCGAAGAGGCACAGGAGCCCCCTCCTTAGGGCTGGAGATCTGGGTAGATCGGGAAGCTGACCGCGTAGGGCGCAAGCGGAGAACCGAGGAAGGTCCCTGCCCACGAGAAGCCGCCAGCCGCGGTTGTCACAAGTCAGAGCTGCGGGTCTCGGCGCCATCTTCAGTCACCACATGCGCAGGGATAAATCATGCTACCTCGCTGGGCAGTAGCCCCGTCAACTGTCTAATCAGAGGGACGACATGATCTCTCGGCCCCTTGAAGTGTGGAGGGTCCCTAGGGAGGAAGGGCTTTCTTCACTGGCCTCGAAATCACACCAGACTCCCCACCAAAGGGGCTCCTCTCCCAGCACCTCCTGTCTCCATCTCTGTACAGCTCGTGTTCTAAACACACCCTTGGGAGGCACATCTCTGAGTCCGCAAACACTGGCAAAGGCCTCTGAAGCGGGTCCTTCAGGGCAAGCCAGTATCTGTGAAACAGCCGAGTGGCTTTTTGCCTTCTCTGGTTCCTTTGCCACCGGAAGGCAAACACACTAGCACTGTTGCCTGAAGAACTGCCTGCTCTGTTGCCAGGAAATGCCTAGCATGTTGACAACCCTTTGGCGCCAAGACCTCTTAGGAAGGCTGAGTTAGCATTGTGAGTTGTCAGGTCCGGATAGGGCGAGGGTGGATGGATGGACAGATAGAGACGGGAGGCAGGCCCCGGTAACCCAGCGATTCGCGTAGTGCAGAAAATTGCAACACAGTAAGAGGTTAAGCCGGGTTCGGTGGCTCAGCCTGTAATCCTGCGCCTTTGGGAGGCTGAGGTGAGTGGATTGCCTGAGCCCGCGGATTCGAGACCCGCCTGGGCAGCGAGACCTCATCTCTACAATAAATCAAAAAATCAGCCGGGCGTGGTAGCGCGCGCCTGTATTTCCGGCTACTCGGAAGGCTGAGGCAGAAGGATCGCCGGAGCCCGGCAGGTCGAGGCTGCGGTGGCCGGGAGCAGCCATGCACTCCAGTCTGGGCTACAGAGTGAGACTACAACTCAAAAAAAAAAAAAAAAAAAAAAGAGGTTAAAAAGTAAAGTTTTATTTAAGAAAAGTAAATTAGAGAGAGAAAAGGGAAAAAGAAGATTCACCTCCCTAAGGCAGAGGAGGGGGCCAAAGCCAGGAAGCATGGCAGCAACCGTAGCTCGAAAAGCACAGGGCCACACCAGAGTCCAGCAAGGCAATGGACGCCAGTTGCTTGTGGTTGAGTCCTTTCAACCATTCCCCTTGATGGGGGAAGATCGTTAAGGTGCTTGGGTGGTGGTCTGCTGCACGTCATCACAAAGGGGCAGGCGAGCGCAGGCACTGATGTCAGATGAGCGCAGGCACTGATGTCAAATGATGGACTGCAGGCAGATGGGTGGGTTAGTCCCATGATTGCTGCGGTGGGGTTTATCTGTGTCACTAGGTTGTTACAAAGGGCTGATTAGGTTAACTTGGAAAATTTGGGCCTGGAGGGGCTTTCTCTGCAAGAGACTTTTTAGACATTTGCAAGTCACAAACTCAGACATTTGCAATTTACAAACTCCTTGACCCAAGTGGTCATATTATCACTTTTATGACTTTGGCCAGCCAAAGAGTGATCTTTGATCTTCAGCCTTGACAAGGAACCTAAAAGTTTACTAGAGATTATTATGCTAAACCATGAATTGAAAGGTTGGGCTGAACCAGGCCAAAAAAAAAAAGAAAGGTTGGGCTGTCCTGGTTTTGCATCTGATGGAGATTTGCCGGGGGAGGGGGGGGGATATGGGATAGACTGCTGCTTGTCCTGCAGTAGAATGTCTGAGCACTTTTTTTTTTTTTTTTTTTTGAGTTGGAGTCTCACTCTGTCGCCCAGACTGGAGTGCAGTCTGGCCACCGCAGCCTCAACCTGCTGGACTCCGGCGATCCTTCCACCTCAGCCTTCCAAATAGCCAGAATTACAGGCATGCGCTACCACACCCGGCTGATTTTTTGATTGTAGAGATGAGGTCCCGCTGCCCAGGCGGGTCTCGAACCCGCGGGTTCAGGCAATCCACTCACCTCAGCCTCCCAAAGGCGCGGGATTACAGGCTGAGCCACCAAGTCCGGCTCTGAGCACTTTCTAATGGTTATGCTGAGGCAAAAAGACTAAACTAAGAATAAGCTAAGTTTCTTCTAGGTTTCTATAGGTACCACCTTTCATGAGTAGCATCCTTTCTGATTTTCACAAGGGTTCCCCAAAAGGCTTATCTACGGGGGGGGGAGGGAGAAATTCCACCAGGAGTTGGGAACAAAATGTTGAGTACCCGTTTTGAGCCTATCCCTGAACTGGACACTGTGAGTAATGAGGTCCGGGATGAAGTGACAGCTTTAAGCTAACTTCTCTGCATCTCTCAACTTCTAGGAAATAGTAAGATAATGCAGGACGGGAGGAACCCATGAAGATGATAGGTAGATCATTTTCTTTCAGAAGTGGGCGGTAGAAAATGAGTAGGTTTCTAGAAAAAAACAGAAAATCTGAGTAGCTAAAGAAATTTAAACTGGAAATTAAGCCAAAATCTTCCCACCAAGCCTCACACCAAGATGGCCGCCCCAGAAAACCGCCACAAACATTAAAGAAGAAATAAAGCCAATGTTGCACACAGCCCTTCGGAGATATCAAAACAGAAACGCTGCCCTAGTTATTCTATAAGGCCAGCAAAATCTTAGTTTCAGGGCCGCAAGGACAATAGGATTAAAGAAATCACTGGAACTTCGGGTCAAACTCGTTCGCAGAGTACAAAATCCCAAAGAAAGCATAAGCAAAATAAATCTAGCGATATACAAAAAAAGATAATAGATCATGCAATGTGACACTAGTTTAACATTCAAAAATCATAATTCCCCCATTAACAAACTATGTAGTAATAATCATAGTAGATTATTTTGAGAGATGCCAAAAAGACACACATGATAAATTTCAAAGTCTATTCAATAAAACTTTTCATAAATTTAGAGTGAAAGAAAACTTCCTAAATCTGATAGAGTACCACTAACATCATACTTAATGGTGAACATTTTCACCCCCATGGTCAAGAAGAACAGAAAGATGGCCACTCTCACCACTTCTATTCAACGTTGTAAGGGAGTGTTAGGCAAAGAAAAAGTAAAAAGCATAAAGTCTGGAAAAGAAGAAATAACAATCTTTTTTTTACAAATGGGGTGAGTACGTGCTAACAATGCCAAGGGTTTAAAACTAATAGTCGATTTTTACAAGAATACAGGACATGTAGTCACTATATAAAAATAAACTGAATCTCTAT
Organism: Cephalopachus bancanus; assembly: GCA_027257055.1. Taxonomy (NCBI): domain Eukaryota; kingdom Metazoa; phylum Chordata; class Mammalia; order Primates; family Tarsiidae; genus Cephalopachus; species Cephalopachus bancanus. The sequence continues at coordinate 941,241 of JAPVLO010000428.1, read as the reverse complement.
ACACTAGCAACAGACACTTAGAAATGAAATTGAAATGATAACACCCTTTATGACAGCACCCAAAAATATCAAATATCTAGGAAGTCATTCGTACTACGTTGGAGCCACCTTGTACATTCAAGAGAGTCCACCGAACACATTTATAGTAACTTCTATTGCAGCACAATGCCACCATTTTGTGGGTTAAAACAACCCCTTTCATTACACAGCTCAGAAGTCCAGTGTGGCACGATCGATTTCTCCGCTCAGGGGGTTGCAAGGCTGGAAGCTCTGGAGAAGAATCCACTCTCAGGCTCGTTTTTTACTGGTAGAATCCAGTTCCTTGCAGTTGTAGGACCAAAGTCTCCACTTTCTCGCAGACCACATCCAGTAGCCACCCTCAGGTGCTCAAGGGTCCTTGCAGCTCTTGTCACATGGCCCCTTCAGCAACAGAAAAGTCCTCAGACCTCAAATTCTCCTTGTGCTTCAAATCTCTGACTTCCTGCTCAGTGACCCCGCAGAGGAAGTCCTCTGCTCTTCAATGGCTTGTGTGGCAAGATCAGGTCCACCCGGTTCATCTGTCAATTTAGGCCAAGCATGCCACAGACATACCATATGCAACAGCCTAATCATGGGAAGAAAATCCACCATCTTAGTCAACAGGGAGAGGTTAACTTTGCGAAACATTCTGAATCTTGTGGTTGAAGCTCTTGGGTGCAATCCATGAACTCCAAGGCACATTTCCGCTCCATCTCTAGACCTGTGCCCTAGAGTCAGTTACCTGCCCCAACACTCTCATCGCACAATGGTCTGCAGTAATAGTTATAAGCCTTCTGGCTCTTAGGCCTGTCACCAAAAAGAAAAAAATTGATCAACTGGATTTCATCAATATCGAAAACTTTTGCTCTGTTTAATTTTCTGTTAGATGAAAGTACAGAGAGACAATATCTGCAAACCACATATCTGGCAGAGCTAGTATCTAAACTGTGTAAAGAACTGCTAATACTCAACAGCAAAGAAATAAACAATCCAATTAGAAAATGGACCAAGGTTATGAACAAGCAAATCTACAGAGGGCAGACAAGCAGCTGTCAGCATGCCTTAGCCAATACCAATTACAAAAGGCACACCCATCAGAACGGCTACAAAATAGTGGGAGGGATGCAGAGAAACCAAATCGCTCATGTCTTGCATCTGGGAGTGTAGAATGGTACAGGCTCCCCGGACAAGAACTCAGGAGTGTCTCAAAAGAAACAACTATCATACAACCTACTCTTGGGTATGTATCTCAGAGAACTGAACTTAGGTTCCCATAAAAACTGTGCACGAATATTCACAGCTGCTTTAAAAACCAAAAGCTGAGCCGGGCTCAGTGGCTCAGCCTCTAGTCCCGTGCCTTTGGGAGACTGAGGTGAGTGGATTGCCTGAGCCCGCAGGTTCGAGACCCGCCTGGGCAGCGAGACCTCATCTCTACAATCAATCAAAAACAAGCCAGGCGTGGTAGCGCTCGCCTGTAGTTCCAGCTACTTGCAAAGCTGAGGTGGAAGGATCGCCGGAGCCCAGCAGGTCGAGGCTGCGGTGGCCGGAAGCGGCCACTGCACTCCAGTCTGGGCGACAGAGTGAGACTCCAACTCAAAAAAAAAAAAAAAACAAAGCTGGAAACAGCCCAGATATACTTCAGTGGGAAAACAGACGGAAAATAGACAGAGTCCACATCATGGACTCAACTCAGCAGTGCAAAGGAACGCACTACTAAACTCACAACATGGGCAGATCGTCAGGGAATTAGGCCAAGTGAAAAACAGCTTAGCCCAAAGTGTTACATTCTGTATGATTCCACTTAAAGGACAGTCTTGAAACAATGAAATTATAGAGACTGAGGATAGACTAGTGGTTTCCAGAGACGGGGAGGACAAAGTTGGATGTGGTGATTAAAAGGCAAAGTGGCCCAACGGCTCTGCCTTGCGATGGCCTACACGTTGCGGTGACCCACAGGTCACATTTGACAAGGCTCTACATTTACCCACTTGGGGAGGGTCTTATGATTCATGGTTCATATCCTGTCCCTGAGTAAAGACTTCTACCGTGAGTTCTGCAAATCTTACTGGGAGTTCCTCAAACTGTTGACGTACCGATTAATGCATAACCAGCTGGGTGCAGTGGCTCACGCTTGCAATCCCAGCACTGTGGGAGACAGAGGAGAGAGGATGGCCTGAGCTCAGGGATTCGAGACCAGCCTGAGCAAACTGGCAAGACTTCGTCTCTGTAATAAATCAAAAACTTAGCCAGGCATGGTGGCACATGCCTGTAGTTCCAGCTACCAGGAAGGCTGAGGAAGAAGGATCGCCTGAGCCCAGCAGGTTGAGGCTGCGGTGACCATGAGCATGCAAAGAACTAGTATCTGCCAATCTGAGGCCAAGCATACCATATACGTACCATATGCAATAGCCTAATCATGGGAAGAAAATCCACCGTCTTTGCCACTGTACTCCAGCCTGGGCAACAGAGTGAAACTCCAACTCAAAAACAAAACAAAACAAAAAACCACATAACCAGCGGACATCATAAAGGACACTGATTTGTTCCTGAATAGTGAAGTTTTACTGATTGTCTTGCACATAGATCATTTGAGCCTGTTTGTTGTCATCTGTAGCCTGCTATCGTAACCTGTATTATACCCTCCAATGAAGAGGATGACATGAAGAGTCCCCTGCCCTTCTAAACTTTCTTACGAAAGCCTTCCCACTTGTCACAGACTTTGGAACACGTCCAGTGAGCTTTTATCAAATTATTTCTGCCTCAACAGCGGAAATTTCAGTTGACAATCCTGACTGTACAAGGTCAATACTGGGTAATTTGCAAGATTAAGCAATTGGGGGAAACGGGATACAGGCACACAGAATCTCTTTGTGTTATTTCTTACATATGAAATTTCCATGATCTCACAATAGAAAGTTTACATAAAAATGCTGAAATGGGCCCGGAGTGGTGGCTCAAGCCTATATATAATTCTAGCACTTTGGGAGGCAGGAGCAAGAGGAATGCCTGAGCTCAGGGTTTCAAGGCCAACCTGAGCAACTTGGTGAGACCTCATCTCGAGGATAAATCAAAAAATTGGCCGGGCCTGGTGGTGCACGCCTGTAGTTCCAAATTGGAAGGCTGAAGCAAAAGAATCGCCTGAGCCCAGCAGGTCGAGGCTGCGGTGGCCGTGAGCGTGCCTCTGCACTCCAGCCTGAGTGACAAAGTAAGACTCTGACTCAAAAATTTTTATGCTGAGATGGCTTTGGAATTGGGCAGTTGGTAGAGGCTGAAAGAATTATGAGGGACAAGGTAGAAAAAACCAAACTGCTAGAAATTGCTTTGAACAAAGTAGTAGAAATATGGACGTTAAAGTTGCTGTCAGTGAGTACGCGGAAGGAGGTAAGGGGCCTAGCAGCAAGATCCTAGTCACCTCAGAAAAAAACTAAATTTCTGTGAACAGACTATTTGCAGAAATCTAGAATTTAAAGACACTTTTGGAGAGGACTCTGAATTAAGTAATGACAAGTCACTGGAAACTGGAGGAAGCACATCCTTGTTAAGTGGTGACAGAAACCCTAACAAAACTGAGTCCCAGGGTCACGTGGAACGCAGTGCTTGCACCAATCTTGCTTATATGACCCAGGAGATTTCCAAGTAAAGTGCTGGAGCTTTCTTCTTGCTGCTTATGAGAAAACGAGAAGAGAGAGCGATAAATTGAGGGAAGAGCTGTTCAACAAAAGGAACAAGGACTAGTTGATTTTAAATATTCTCACCTTCTCCGGATGTCAAAAGACATTAAATGTCACAAATAGCTGTTGAAAGTGTGGCTTAGTGTGTGACTGGACAACCCTTGGCTGAAACCTTGGAAAGTTTGCTTTTTTGTTGTTTTTTTTGAGTTGGAGTCTCACTCGGTCGCCCAGACTGGAGTGCAGTGGCCGCTCCCGGCCACCGCAGCCTCGACCCACTGGGCTCCGGCGATCCTTCCTCCTCAGCCTTCCAAGTAGCCGGAATTACAGGCGCGCGCTACCACGCCCGGCTGATTTTTTGATTTATTGTAGAGATGAGGTCTCGCTGCCCAGGCGGGTCTCGAACCCGCGGGCTCAGGCAATCCACTCACCTCAGCCTCCCAAAGGCGTGGGATTACAGGCTGAGCCACCGAACCTGGCTACATTAAATTTTGTAGGAGAGGAAAAATGTCTTCCGCTGCCCTTTTAGGGTAAGTGGCTGAGGTTTGCAAATCAAACTCATAAAAGACAAATACATCAACAAGAGAAAAAAAAACCCAAAGTTCATTTATGCATGCAACACACAGACACAAGGGAACCCAAGATGAGAAGTCACCCAAAGAGATGGTCTGAATTGGGGGCTCATGAAACCATCTTAACAAAGGGGCATCAACTTGTGGAAAAGTAAAGAGACAAAAGAAAAAGGGCTTGGACTTCTAGGAGCAGTGAAGGTAAACATTTGAGGGAGACCCATGGAAGAGAAGGACTATCTTAGTAAGGTCTGATTGTGCAGACCCAACGCGGTGTCGATTTTCTGCCTCCAGTGGCGATGGTTGTTTTGTCCCCTGGGATGGGAGAGGGGAAGAGGAAGACCTTCACAGACACTGATGCCCTTCCTTCCAGCGGAAAGGGGACGGGGAGAGAGCTTTTCTGGCACCTGCCACCTCTCAACTGCCTCCAGCTCAAAATCCTCCTGTAAATCCAAAGCGGCATATTTCAGGGTGGCATATTCTGATCCCCTTCGGTTTCATTGCTGCGGGTGGGGATGGAGGCTCAGTTCACCCCGGATCCTCTCGGCGCCTCCCGGGCAGGCGAACTGGCGAAGACAAGGGAGGAACAGGTCGCCCGCCTTCGCTGGCCCTGGAAGTTTCCTCTTAGGCCCACGTTTCAGGTTCTTGTTCCTGCAGCACCACACTGTCTGCACCAAAATCTGTTTGCTTGCTATTGATCATGCTAATTACCACAAGCCTAGCGACGTCAAAGGGCATTTACTCGTGCGTTGCTTCACAACGTGTGTGGGTGAGAAGTCCAGATGTGACCGGCTTCTCTGCTCACAGCCTCACTGGGCTGCACGTGCACCCGAGGCTCAGGGTCATCCTCCTTGCGCGCTGGGTGGCTGGCTGCGAGCACGACTCGCCTCCCGGCTGCGGCAGGGCCAAGGTCCCCATTCTCTGGCCGGCCGCGGGCGGAGACGCGCGGGTCCTGGTCACGCGACTCCCTCCACCCCAGCAGGGAGCGCCTCCCTCAGGCCCAGGACTTCTTGCGCTTTGAATCTCTTTTACTTCTCTTCTGCAACAAGCAAAAAAAAGCCCTGCTGCTAAAGGGCTCCTGTGGTTTGGTTAGGCTACTCTGATGACATCCCCATCTTAAAGTCAAATGCACCTATGCCAACCCGATCACAGGAGCAAAATCCATCACCTTCACAGCCCTGAGGGTGGCATAGAATGTTTACGCCAGAGGGCAGGAAATGTTGGGGGATATCTTGGGGTGTCCTACCTATCACTGCATCTCTTGCCAACTCTATATTCATCTTTTTTTTTTTTTTGAGTTGGAGTCTCACTGTGTCGCCCAGGCTGAAGTGCAGTGGCACGCTCACGGCCACCCCAGCCTCGACCTGCTGGGCTCTGGCGAGCCCTTCCGCCTCAGCCTTCCAAGTAGCCGGAACTATAGGCACATGCTACCATGCCTGACTAATTTTTTATTTATTATAGAGATGAGGTCTTGCCAAGTTGCCTGGGCTGGTCTCTCAAAAGCACGGGCTCAGGCAATCCACTCGCCTCGGCCTCCCAAAGTGCTGGGATGACAGGCTGAGCCACTGAGCCCGGACTCTATGTTAAAATCAACCATGGTGAGTGTATTTCCACCAGAAAACTCAACAAATGCTATAAGTTCCCCCCAGCCTACCCCACCCTGCACCCCTCACCCAAACAAAGGCAGGTTTACCAGAACACTACTGAATAAATCTAAACTAAAAAACGTTGTTGAGGAAAAAGCAATGACCTAATTAATCGGGGAGCTATACCATGTCCATAGATTGAGAAACTCAATACTGATCAAAGAGCAAGTATCCACAAATGATCTATGGCTAAAATCCAATCACTCAAAATCCCACTGGTTGTGTGTGTGTGTGTGTGTGTGTGTGTGTGTGTGTGTGTGTGTGTGTGTAAAATTGATGTGTGATTAAAAAACTAATATGGGCCGGGCTCGGTGGCTCAGCCTGTAATCCCAGCACTTTGGGAGGCTGAGGTGAGTGGATTGCCTGAGCCCGCGGGTTCGAGACCCACCTGGGCAACTTGGCGAGACCTCATCTCTACAATAAATCAAAAATCAGCTGGGCGTGGTAGCGCGCACCTGTAGTTCCAGCTACTTGGAAGGCTGAGGCGGGAGGATCGCCAGAGCCAGCAGGTCGAGGCTGCGGTGGCCAGGAGCGGCCACTGCACTCCAGTCTGAGTGACAGAGTGAGACTCCAACTCAAAAAAAACAAACAACAACAAAAAAAAAACTAATATGGAAATGCAAAGACCTTTGATAGCTGCAACAATTTTGAAGTTGAAGGAAAAAGTGAAAAGACACACACTCCCAGCTTTCAAGGCTGACTCTAAAAATCACAATAATGAAATTAGTATTGTACTGGCATAAGGACAGAGATATAGACCCACGGAACAGAACTTTTTTTATCCCAGAAAAACACCCACATATACACAACCATCCTAGTTATGACAAATGTGCTACTGCAGTTCAGGAGGGAGGGGGGATGGTCTTTTCAATAAACCATCCTGTGCAACTGCATACACATGTGGGAAACATAAATAAATCTTGGCCCTTCCCCTACAAAAATGAATTTGTGATTGATCGCACACCTAAATATGAAAGGTGAGACACTGAAGCTCCAAGAAGAAAATGCAGGGGAATATCTTTGTGAAGACAAAGATTTATTAAGCGAAACACTCTAAAAAATGAGAATAAAATTAGACTTTATTAAAATTAGGAGCTTTGGCCAGGTGCGGTGGCTCACGCCCATAATCCCAGCATTTTGGGAGGCTGAGGTGAGAGGACTGCCTGAGCTCACGGGTTCAAAACCAGCTTGGGCAACTTGGCCAGACCTCGTCTCTACAATAAATCAAAAAAATTGGCCTGGCATGGTGGTGCATGCCTGTAGTTCCAGCTACTTGGAAGGGTGAAGCAGAAGGAATGCCAGAGCCCAGCAGGTCAACGCTGGGGTGACCATGAGCGTGCCACACCTCAGCCTGGGCAACACAGTGAGACGCCAACTCAAAAAATAACTAAATTCAATTAAATTAAGCGCTTCTGTTCACCAAAATACTTCATTAAAGCGATAAAAAGATGTAGGAAAGGCAACATTCTAACTCTACTCTTTTAAGGTCTCTTAACTGGGGATGAGAGTTTAATTGACGTAAGACAAACATCAATAGAAGAAAAACACATCAATCTATGCCACGCATGTTTTATGTGGCAAAGGTGCTTCCATGAGGCTATGAAGACACAAAGACGAATTTAGAGGTGAGCACTCGTATACAGAATTAGATAAGAGTAGCAAGTTATGAAAAGGTGAGGTCCGGCAGGTGACTCATGCCTGTAATTTCAGCACTTTGGGAGGCCGAGGCAGGCGGATTGCTTGACCCAGGCAAGCAATTCAGACCAGCCTGGGCAACATAGTGAAACTTTGTCTCTACACAAAATAAAATTTTTTTAAATTATCCAGGTGTGGTGGTGCATGCCTGTAATCCAGCTACTCGGGAGGTCGAGGTGGAAAGATATCCTGAACATAGGAGGCCAAGGCTGTTACGACTGTGCCACTGCATTCCAGCCTGGGTGAGAGAATGAGACCCCAACCCAAAATAATAATAAACTAATAATAATTAGAAAATTTTAGAAAGAAAATGTAACAAGGCAAAGGGCTTGGGCCCGGGGAGCGAATGGGTGGAGAACAGGCTAGGAGGACATGGATTAGTCTAACAAGGTTTGTTTGTTCAGATTTTGTTCAGCCTCAACTTCTGGTCCTTGATGATAAGAGTGATGCGTTCCTGCTTACATAAGGAGGATGTCCTTCACATGGGAACTTTATCTCTTGCTTTTAAGAAACAGAAGGAAGATCAGAGTGATTTTTCTTCACCTGCTGTTTTTAAGCGCCTTCAACTCTAAATAGTCAGTAGACCAGAGTGTCATGTTTTTAACTGTTTTAAAGACAAGCAGCCGGGCTCGGTGGCTCAGCCTATAATCCCGCGCCTTGGGAGGCTGAGGTAAATGGATTGCCTGAGCCCGCGGGTTTGAGACCCGCCTGGGCAACTTGGCGAGACCTCATCTCTACAATAAATCAAAAAATCAGCTGGGCGTGGTAGCACGCACCTGTCGTTCCAGCTACTTGGAAGGCTGAGGCGGAAGGATCGCCGGAGCCCAGCAGGTCGAGGCTGCGGTGGCCGGGAGCGGCCACTGCACTCCAGTCTGGGTGACAGAGTGAGACTCCAACTCAAAAAAAGTAAAAATAAAAATAAAGACAAGCCACAGACTAGAAAATATTTGCATTACATAAATCCGGCATAGGACTTTTACCAGAATATATTATATTTTAAAATTATATAAATTGATTATTTTAAAAACGGTCAATCCCATAGAAAAATAAGCAAAAGACTTGTGCTGCATAAAAAAGATATCCAGATGGTCAAGAAGGTGGTCAACATTATGACTCCTAAGAAAAATGTAAGTTAAACCCATCGCAAGATACCACTACGCCCCTGGTAAAGGCAAAATTTATGGTATTGACGATACCATAAAGCTCTGGCAAAGATAAGGTGTAACTGAAGCTCTTCCATGCTGCTGGTGGGAATGTAAATTAAGACAACCCAGCAATTCGTTTCTGAGTTTTTTCACCAATGATGTCAAAGAATCTTCACAGAAACATTATTTATAAATGGGGCTAGGCTCGGTGGCTCAGCCTATAAACCCAACACTTAGGGAGGCCAAGGCAAGTAGATTGCCTGAGCCTGTGGGTTCGAGACCAGCCTTGGCAACTTGGTGAGCCCTCATCTCTACAATAAATAAAAAATTAGCTGGGCGTGGTAGCGTGCGCCTGTAGTTTTGGCTACTCAGAAGGCTGAGGCAGAAGAATCGCCGGAGCCCAGCAGGTCGAGGCTGCGGTGGCCGGGAGTGTCCCACTGCACTCTAGCCTGGGTGGCAGAGTGAGACCCCAAGTCAATAAATAAGTAAATACATTGGAGACAGCCCAATTATCCATCACCGGTAGACAGGATTATATATGCATGGCATATTCATGCAATGGAATAACTTAACAGTGAACAAAAATGAACTAAAGCCAGGCACAAAAAATATGGGTGAACTGCTCAAATATAATGACAAGTAAAAGCAAGCATGAAAGACTATATACAATATAGTTCCATTTGTATAAAATTTAAGAAGAGGCAAACTAACCCTCCTATATAGAGCAAAGACATGTTGAGGATAATTAGGGAAACGTAAATAAGACTGGATATTTGACCATATTAGCGACTTGTTTGTTCCCTTTGGTGCAATGATGGCATTTTTATCATTCATCGGAAATGATTAAAAACAAAGTGTCATGATATCTGCAACTTTTAAAACAGTCCTCGTGAGCGTGTGTGTGTACTTTTTCGTTTGGGAAAGCTGAGAATTAGCCAGCGCTTTCTGATGAAACACAGGATGCACACTTCATTTTGTAATAAAGTTTGAGTCCGGGTATACAGGAAAAGATGGGCAAATCCGGCCGTATCGAAACGGAGAACTTCCCTTCCGCCACAGACTGTAAGAGTGAGAAGGGGAAGCCACAGAGCCGGAGAAAGCCCTCGTGTCTGCTCCACAGGAACTCGCCAGGCTGAGTCTGGAGCGCTTTACGTGCCGGCCGGTAAGGGTTTCCATCCCCCCGAAGCAAACGAAAGGCTCGGGACGACAGCGGGCTACGAAAGACCGGGTGCCTTTCCCCTGGCGGCGGTGGCTCCGGGGCGGCCTGTATCGCGCGCGTTCAAGGGGCCGCCTAGCTGCAAGGAGTCGAGCGCGGCCGCCCGGGAGCCACCAGAGAGCGAGCACGCGGACACGCAATCAACGCACCAGCCGCCTCCGCCCAGGTGCCGAGGGAGAAGAGCCCCGGGCCGAGAGGCGGTGCGGCGGCCCCGGGAAGAAGCCCCTTCGGGAAAACAGGAGACGTCACGAAACCAACGAATCTTCCCCGCCGGGCAGGAACATTCGCGTGCTCCGAGCCGCTCACGCCGGCGGGCTCCGGTCACCCGTCTCCGCAGGGCGCAGACGGCGGCGCGGGAAGGGGGAGCCGGCGCGGGCCGGGGCGACGACGCGGGCGCGGCGGGCGCGGCGGCGGGGGAGCCCCGGGAGCCGGCGGCCGGGGGCGCGGGGGCGGGGCCGGGGCCGGGGGCGGGGCCGGCCGGGGGGCGCGTCCCGGAGCCGGAGGGGCGCCCCGCGGGCGTCCTCGCCGGGACGCGCGCTCCTCCCCGCCGGCCGGCCCGCGGCGGCGCGCGGCGTCTCCCGCAGGCCGCTCGAGGGAGCGCCGCTCCGCACGAAGAGCGCGGTCCGCCGCCTCTCGCGAGAAGGGCCCGGCTGTGGCGGCGCGGGGCGGCGGGGAGGGTCGGCGCTCGCGCCCCCGGGGGCGGCTGTCCGCGCGGGGCCGCGGCCGCCCGCGGGGTGCGGGAGACGGTTGCGAGGAGGGGGAGGGGGCCAGGCCGCCGCCTCTCCCAGCCTCCAAGCCCTGCTGAGCAAAGACCGAGACGATCTGAGTCGACGGGAGGACGGAGGCCCCAGACTGCAGGATCCCTTAAGACGAAGGGCTCTCCCCTAAAATGAAGAAGGTGGGCGGGGCAGGGTGGCCCACGCCAATAATCCCAGCACTCTGGGAGGCCGGGGCGAGAGGACTGCCTGAGTCCAGGGCTTTGAGACCAGCCTGGGCACCGTGGCGAGCCCTCCTCTCTACAATCAATCAAAAAAGTCAGCCGGGCAGGATGCGTGCCTGTAGTTCCACTGCTTGGAGGGGTGAAGCTGAGGAATCGAAGGAGCCCAGCAGGTCGAGCCTGCGGTGGCCGTGAGCATGCCACTGCCCTCCAGCCTGGGTGACAGAGTGAGACTCCAACTCAAAAAAAGAAAATAAAATAAATTTTAAAAGATAGATTGACTTGCTTGACTACCAGCACTCACAAACTAATAATATGACTCAGAATTCTCCAGCCAGAACCAACGGGATGTGTGTATAGAAGAGACCTATGGTGGAGGCTTGGTAAGTCCAGCTTCTTCAAAATCCTGGGCTGGCAAGCTGGAGACTCAGGAAAGAGTTGCAATGAAGTCCAAAGGCTGACAGAATCCCTTCTTTCTTAGGGAAAGTCAGTCTTTGTTCTAAGTCTTTCAACTGACTGGATGAGGCCCACCCACATTAGGGAAGGTAACTAATTTACCTTACTGGAAGCCTATCCATTTAACTATTAATCTCATCTTTTAAAATGCTTTCACAGAAACATCCAGAATAATGTTTGACCAAATATCTGGGACCACAGCTCAGCCACGTTGACATAAAATCAATCACCACAGATGACAATTGAGAAAGCACGACCACTGCACTCCAGCCTGGGTGGCAGAGTGAGACTACAACTCAAAAAAAAAAAAAAAAGAATAAATGCATGGACAGGACGAGTACGGTGGCACGCCTCTATTCCCAGCACTTTGGGAGGCTGAGGCGGAAAGATTGCTTGAGCCCAGGAGCCTAAGACCAGCCTAGGCCGCACAGTGAAATCCCATCTTCACAAAAAAATTGTAGCAAATTATCTAGGTGTGCTGGCGCAGTGTGTAGCCCCACCTCCTCAGAAGGTTGAAGCGGAAGGATCATCTCAGCACAGGAGGTCGAGGTTGTGGTGAGCAGTGATTGTGCCACTGCTGGGTGACAGAGTGAGACCCCAACTCAAAAAAAAGAAAAGAAAGCAAGCAAAGGACTGGCCCGAGGACAGATAAATACAACAGAAAATATTAGAAATCCCGGAAACAAGCCATCAACACGTAAACGCTTGATTTATGACAGATATGGCAGCAAAAGGCCCTGGGAAAAGCCAGCTTTGCAACAGATGAGCTGGCACAGCGAATGAACTTGAATCTTTACCCATTCCCCAAAATCAACACCAGGTGGATCTTAAAATTAAGTGAAAAGCAAAACAATAAATATTTGAGAAGACAATCTAGGAGAATATCTTTCATGACTTCAAGGCAGAAAAATACTTCTTGGACCAGACACAGTAGACACGACACATACAAAAAAGTATTAGTAAATTTAACTACATGAAAATTAATAATTTTAAGACATGGTGTGGTGGCTTACACCTTTAATCTCAGCACTTTGGGAAGTACAGGCTGAAAAATTTCTTGAGTCCAGGAGTTCGAGACCGGCCGAGGCAACATAGTGAGACTTTGCCTCTACAAAAAAAAAAATTAGCCAGGCATGGTGGCATTAGCTTGTAGTCCCAGCTGCTTGGGAGGCTGAGACCAGAGGTCAAAGCTGCAGTGAGCCATGATTGTGCCACTGCACTTCAGCCTGAGTTAGAGTGTGATTCTGACAAAAAAAAAAAAACAAAACAAAAGAATTTGGGTTTAAAACTTTTACACTATTAAGACTGCAAAAAGCAAGCCACTAATGAGGGAAAATAAGAAATTGCAAAAGTTCTGGGAACAAAAAAAATAACAAACTATCCCAAATCAATAAGACAAAGAACTCTTAGGGCACAGATAGGGTGAGGGTGGGTGGATGGATGGAGAGGCGAGGGCAGGTGCAGCCCCCTGGAGCCGGCATGCCGGAGCTGTGCGCCGGAACCCAGGGATCCGAGTAATGCAAAGAATTGCAGCACACAGAGAGGCAAAGAAAGAAAGCCTTATTTAAAAGTCAATTAGAGAGAGAAAGAGAAAGGAGAAAGATTCACCTCCCCAAGGTGGGGGAGGGCACCCAAGCCAGGAAGCGTGGCGACAGCCACAGCTCAAAGAGCACACGGCCACGCCAGAGTCCAGCAAGGCAGTGGCTGCCGGTTGCTTGTGGTTGAGTCCTTTTGGCCATTCTCCTTGATGGGGGAAGATCACCAAGGTGATTGGGTGGTGGTCTGCTCCACGTCATCACAAAGAGACAGGCAAGCACAGGTACTGACTTCAGGTGATGGACAGCAGGCCTATGGGTGGGTTAGTCCCATGTTTGCTGCCATGGTGGGGTTTATCTGTGTCACAGAGGGCACAGAGGGACGATTAAGTTAACTTGGGGAGTTGGGGCCTGGAGGGAGGGTTTTCCTGCAAGAGACTTGTTAGACATTTGCAATCCACAAACTCCAAGGAATCAAAAAGTCTCCTAGAGATGATGATGATGATGATGATGATGATTTTTGAGTTGGAGTCTCACTCTGTCACCCAGACTGGAGTGCAGTGGCTGTTCCCGGCCACCGCAGCCTTGACCTGCTGGGCTCCAGCGATCCTTCCACCTCAGCCTTCCAAGTAGCTGGAACTACAGGCGTGCGCTACCACGCCCGGCTAATTTCTGATTTGTTGTAGAGATGAGGTCTCGCCAAGTTGCCCAGGCGGGTCTCGAACCCGCTGGGGCTCAGGCAATCCATTAGCCTCAGCCCCCCAAAGGCGCGGGATTACAGGCTGAGCCACACTAGAGATTATTATGCTAAGCCATGAATTGAAAGGTTGGGCTGTCCTGGTCTTGCATCTGAGGGAGATTTGCCGAGGGAGAATGGGATAGGCTGCTGCTTGTCCTGCAGGAGAATGTCTGAATGCTTTCTAATGGCTGTGCTAAAAGACCAAACTAAGAATGAGCTAAGCTTCTTCCAGGTTTCCATAGTTGCCACCTTTTAAGAACCAGATAGAGAAATGAGCAAAAGACCAGAACATGTAGCACATGAAAAACGTTAATCAAATGACCAATACACATAGGAATACGGCCTCACACCCATGGGTTACTGGGGAAATGCCAATTGGGACCACAGCGACATAGCACTGCACACATCCCTGACTGGCAAGAACGTAAAAGTCTGGCAATGTACCAAGCGAGCCACACATCTCTTGAGGGCTATAGAATGATACAACCACACTGGGGAAAATGTTGAAAATATCCAGTAAATCTAAAGATATTCATACGAGCTGACTTAATAATTTAACTTCTGGCCGGGCTCAAGCCTGTCATCCCAGCACTTTGGGAGGCCAAGGCAAGAGGACTGCCTGAGACCAAGGGTTCAAGACCAACCTGGGCAACTTGGCAAGACCTCATCTTTACAATAAATCAAAAAATTAGCTGGGTGTGGTGATGTGTGCCCGTAGCTCCGGCTACTTGGAAGGCTGAAGTGGAAGAACTGTCTGATCCCAGCAGGTCAAAGCTGCAGTGGATATGAGACTCCAACTCAAAAAAATAAAATTAAATTTAAAAATAAACCCGTTGACAAAAATAATAATAATAACTTAACTTCTATATCTATGTAGACTCTATAGAAATATTTGCTTCTGTATATTAGAATACAAGTTTTTAAAAATGTGAAAACAGCCAAAAACCAGCAACAACTCAAATGTCCAATAGCAGAAACCATAAACAAACGGAGGTTTATTTCTACAGTAGAATACTATATAGCGATGAAAATGAGTAAATTATAGATACACGGATAAGCAACATAGATGAGTCCTCAAAACATAGTATAAAACAAAAATAAATCAGACACAACAGAATACCACCATGCAATTCCATCTTACGAAGTTCAAAAAATGACAAAATTAAAGTATATTATTTAGTGTTTGAAAGGGTAAACCGAAGTGAGGTAGAATGGTGCCGGTACAACAGGAATAATGCAAGATTACAACCAAGTAAGAAGTAGAGGGAAGTAAAGTTTATTATTGACCTTTCACAGATTGGAAAGAGGGCTGACACTCAGAAACAAGTGTGGCCTCAAAGGGCCAAGAACTGGGTATATTTAAGGGCCTTTGGGGTAAGGGGGGTTTGGGCCCAGAGGGGTCTGGGCCAAAAGGAATGTCCAGGGCTGAGGGTCTTTGATGTTGATTGTAGCTACATGAGTCTTAGATCTTACATTAGCATCTCATGCCTTCGGTGGTGGGCTGGATGGGAACAGACAAGGGGAGGGGTTTTTCCTGCAAGAGATCTGTCAGATGTTTTCAGTCCACAAGTTCCTTAGCAAAAAAGATCGTCTTGTTATCATTTCTATGGCTTCAGCCAGCTAAGGGGCTTGAAAGTTTCTTAGAGATTATTATGCTAAGCCATGAATTGAATGGTTGGGCTGTCCTTGTCTTGCATCTGATGGAGATTTGCCAAGGGGGTTGGCAAGGAGCTTCCAGTTTAGCCTACAGTAAAATGTCTGAACACTTCCTAAAATCTGCCTATTGGACATCTTTTTATGCCTAACCAGTGTTAGACTCAAAGTATTTCGATCTAAGCAAAATTGGTGGTGCGGAGGCAAAATGTGAACTAAGTTTATTCTAAGTTTCTCAGGATCCCTCCTTTCGGTGCTATATAATTAAGTAGTAACAAACAGACAACCAACCGGAATTACCACAAAAATCAAGGGGTGGTTAGCCTTGAGGGGAGAGTGAGGGTGTGGCTGGGGAGGATCACGTAGAGGGTGCTAGGGTGCTGGCAATACTCTACGTGGGTTCCCCACTTGGTTCAATCACACAAGTGTCTGCTTTATCAGTTTATTGAGCTATATGTTCATTTCACATACTTTTCTGTGTGTTTGCTACAATGAACAATATAAATTTAAGCACATTTAAGTTTGCGTATTATGTCATTTTAAAAAAACACTAAATGGTGGTTTAAATGGCATATTATACACAACTAAAAAGAGAACTGATAAACTGGAAGAGAGACCTGAAAAAATAACTCAGAGCACAGCACTGGGAGACAAAGGAACATCAAAATATGAAAGAGAGATCAAGATAAATTAGAGTAAAAGGATTACTCTTCATTTAATCTAGTTTCCAGAATGAAATATTGGGGATAAGGTGAAAAAAAGGCTTACAAAGAAATAATGGCTTAGAATTTTCCAGAAGTGAAGGGAGTCACAAATCTTCAAATCCATCGTTCAATTACACCAAACAGAATAAACTTAACAGAAATCCAAATCTAGACATTTCATAGTGAAATGCAGGACCCTAAGGACATAGGGAAGACCTTAAAACCAATCAGAAAAAAAAAGATTGGTTACAAAGGAATAACAGTTATGTCAACAATAATGTCAAGAAAAAAACAAAGGACATCAGAAAGACTATAGAATAAGGTCCTTATGATGCTGAGAACAAAATGACGGTCAACAGAGAATTATATACTCAGTGGATTCGCTTCCTAGGGCTGCTGTAACTAGTTACCACAAACTGGGTGACTGAAAGCAACGAAATGTATTCCTTCACAGTCAGCTCTGGAGGCCGGAAATCTGCAGTCAAGGTGCCAGCAGAGCCATGCTCCCTCCAAGGAAGGCTCGAGAACGGTCCCCTCCTTGCCTCTTCCTGACGGCTGCCAGCAATCGCTCCAATTCTGCCTCCAACATTGCACAGTCTTCTCTCCTGTGTCTCTGCGTCCACATTTTCCTCTTGTGAGAAAACCAGTCACCAGGTTAGGGCCCACAGTAATCCAGCCTGACCTCATCTCAACTTGATTCTCTGCAAGATTCTACAGTCCTGCCCCACATAACAACATTTCGGTCAGCAAGAGACTACATATACAGTGGTGTATAATCCCGTAAGATTATAATGTTGCTGGAAACTTCCTATCACCGAGTGATGTTGTCCTAAAGCCATAGCACAATGCATTACCCATGTGTTGGTGGGGCTATCAAGATTGTATCAAAGAACAGTACATATAATAATATACAGTACATAATACGTGATAGTGATAATAAGCGACTATGTTCCTGGCTTATGTATTTACTATATCATATGTGGATACAAAAATGCAAAATATAAACAAACAAAGTTCAGGAATAACTATTATAAACATTCAAATTCAGATATACACACACACATATGCACATATATGACAAAGGAGAAAACCAGTAGTCTCAGTAATTGTAATAAAAATTCCTTAACAAAATTCAACACTCAGGTATGATTTAAGAAAAATGTTCTTAGAAAGCCAGAAATATGCCTGAGCCATGGGTTTGAGACCAGTCCAGGCAACATGGTGAGACCTCATCTCTACAATAAATCAAAAAGTTACCTGGGTGTGGTAGCGCATACCTGTAGTTCTGGCTCCTTAGAAGGCTGAGACGGAAGGATCGCCTGAGCCCAGCAGGTTGAGGCTGTGGTGGCAGGGAGCATGCCACCGCACTCCAGCTGGGGCAATGGAGTGAGACTCTGACTCAAAAACAGAAAGCTAAAAATAAAAAAAAACGTCCCTGATATGGTAAAGGGCACCTGTCAAAAACCTAAAGCAGCCTGGACCAAGACAGATGCCGCCTTCATGTCTGTACTCTTGATGCCATCATCCCTTCAAGTTAACTTTGTCCTGGAGCTCCGCGCTGTCAAAATAACGTAAGAAAAGTAAGTGCAAGGATTAAGAAGGAAGTCTATTTTTAACAATCACTATTTGCAGCTGTCTTGGAGATCTATCAAAATAATATGGGGCCTGGTGTGGTGACTCATGCCTATAATCCCAGCACTTTGGGAGGCAGAGGTGAGAGGGACTGCCCAAGCCCATGAGTTTGAGACCAGCCTGGTCAACTTGACCAGACCTCGTCTCTACAATAAATCAAGAAATTAGCTGGGTGTGGTGGTGCACAGCTGCAGTTCCAGCTACTTGGAAGACTGAGGCGGAAGGATCGCCTGAGCCCAGCAGGTCGAGGCTGCGGTGGCCGTAAGCGTGCCACTGCACTCCAGCCTGGGTGACAGAGTGAGACTCTGACTCAAAAAAAAAAAAAAAAGTAAGAAATAATAAGCAAATGAACAGCAAGCTCAGTAGGTGTGACAAGCGACTCAAAAACGCAGTTCCACAAAAGGCAGATTTTATAACAGCAGCAACACAATCAGGGACCCGGGAATAAATGCTACAAAATGGATGCAAGGGCTTTATAAGCAAAATAATCATCATAATAATGTGTCTTCATACAAGGAAAAGGCAGGCTTAAACGCATGGAGGCTTAAACACAATCACGCGTGGGAAGGCTCAGTATCAAAAAGACGGCACCTCCTCCAAAGTCGTCTATCAGTTCACTGTAATCCAAACCAAATCCCGGTGATCACAGATGCAAAATACCCTGCTGTCTTCTTAATTATCTTGTTCTCATTTCTGTTTTATCTTACAAACGGTAAGCCTCCAGCCTCCTTCTCTTTCCTTCCTTTTGTGCTAAAGGAGCTCTAGTATTTGGTCTTGGAATGCCAAGTATTTTTCAAACGCCAGCGAAAGAAAGCGCAACGAGATAAGAAAGAAGCCGTGCCTCTTTCCCTACAGGTGCAGAAAAGTATCCTTAAATGTCCTTACTTTTTCCCAGTTTTTTTTGTTTTTTTTTGAGTTGGAGTCTCACTCGGTCGCCCAGACTGGAGGGCAGTGGCCGCTCCCAGCCACCGCAGCTTCGACCTGCTGGGCTCCGGCGATCCTTCCGCCTCAGCCTTCCGAGTAGCTGGAACTACAGGCGCGCGCGACCACGCCCGGCTCATTTTTTGTTTGATTGTAGAGATGAGGTCTCGCCAAGTTGCCCAGGCGGGTCTTGAACCCGCGGGCTCAGGCAATCCGCTAACCTCGGCCTCCCAAAGTGCTGGGATTACAGGCTGAGGCACCGAGCCCGGCCTTTTTTCTGTTTTTTAACAAAAGAGTACTGAGGGATTCCTAGACTTCAGAATTTACTCTATGGCTTATGAAAATAACTTCTAACTCCTAAAAATTCTGTAATTCTGACCCATTTTCTTCCTTAATAATTTATTTGCCCTTTTAATAACATTTAAACTGATGCCTCTGTTTTCTACAAGATATAAATATTTGTGTGTGTGTTTTTTTTAATTAAGGCAGATGACAATTTCTGTTTTCCTCTTCTTTTGTCTGCATGGAGTTTTTTTGTTTTTTGTTTTTGTTTGTTTATTTATTTAGTGAGAAAGCAGGATTTATTGAGAAGACAGACAAGCTCCCACAGTGGGAGGATGCCTGAAGGGATTGTCCTAGTCTTTTTTTTTTTTTTTTTTTTTTGAGTTGGAGTCTCACTCTGTTGCCCAGACTGGAGTGCAGCTTTGACCTGCTGGGCTCCGGCGATCCTTCCGCCTCAGCCTTCCGAGTAGCCGGAATTACAGGCGCGCGCTATCCTAGTCTATTTTTTAATGAAATCTACAACATCATGGAATTTTGTCGGGGTACCAGCCCAGACCTAAGAGGGAAGGGTTAGGACCCGCTCCAGAGAATCCGGACGGCGAGAAGAGACCACTCTGAGGCAGTTTCTTCTGGGAACAGTCTGATCAGGACTGAAGCCAAATTTTATTCGGACACCTTCCAACTTATATACCATTTTTCATACCCTCCAGCAGTGGGATAATCACTTGCTGGGGGCGTACAAGCTCCATGATGTATACTGCGATTTATAAGCTATGCATCACAAGACCATCACGAGACTTGCAAGCTCCAAGCAGGTGTGCCTTTACAAATCTCACATCAAGGTCACAGGTGCACAAATATAGTTCGTTTAAAAGTGTCTTCCATAGTGTTCAACGAATCATTCATATTATACTCTTTGTTCTAAACCCTGATTAATACAAAAACTTTCTTAGTTAACTCTAGGTTCAATCCAAGTTCACTGACTCCTAATATTTTTTAACGATTGAATTTATCAACTTAACACTATACTATAATCTATTAGTTTACCTAAATGACTTAATTTTTATTTATTCCATTAACCTATTACGATTCAACATAGTGGCCTGTAATTCTACAACAATTAATTCATGATCTAGTGTTTGGGCTTTAATACTATGCTATATCTCATTAAGCTAATACCTTATCATCAAATCTTATAATTATCATTGACGTATGATTTTAGAATCATAACACTATAATTCTCATTCTATTTTAATAAAACTACGACTTTAACCCAAAACTTAAATCTTCATTTTCCTAGTATATTAATACATGGCTACGTGCAAAATTTCCTATTGTCATATTAGAAGCAAAAACTACAGCGTTGGGAAAGTTTCAGTATACTAATCAAAGGATCTTAAAATTGGCCTACAGGAACAGGAACTAAAGTCATAATCTGAGAAAAGGAAACTTAAAAAACTTAAACAAAACCTAAAAGTTTTCTACGAATGCTTATTACTGTTTAAATCTTTCCGATGGAAATTATATCGTTTTAAATGAATGTTTTATCCGAACAAGTCTATTCTAAAAATCAAATAGTGTCTGCCACACTCTTGGATAATGGACTGCGCAGTTACTATGGGAATGGCTACGGGCTGAAGCAAACAGTTTCGGCATGTAACGAAACTAGAAAAACGTCCTGAAGAAAAACGCCCTGCCCGGCTAAAAGGCGGGGCAATAAAACTATTATAATTTAGTTTCTAATCTTAATCCTAGGAGGAACTGCCTTTGGGAACAAGAGCTGACTCACCAGTCTACCAGGAATAGAAGATAAAGAATATCTAGAAAGAAGTAAGACTTAGAAAGGACAAGGTCATTCTGCTGTATAACCTTTCATCAGGTGTACAGAGATTTTACTTATAAGTTTTACTGCCATGTATGCACACTGGTCACTAATCACACGCCAATATTATAGGTATAACTGACATCCTATGTCAGAGGCGATCTTCCAGATGGGCCTTTACAGGCCTCAGCCATGTAGCTATAGATGTTGGCTCCCAACAGAATTTTTCATCTATACAAAAAAAAAAGTGGAAATCTTGCCTCAGTTAAATTAACAGGGTTAGTCACGGAATTTGGCAAACTAAACCTAAAATTCACACAGAAGGGCAAAGAAATGGCATAGCCAAACCAAATTTAAATTTAAAAACAGATGAGGACAAGGCCTTTGCCTTTCACCCATGAAGAAGTTATAAGCAAAACACACCGTGAGAGCACAACATTTGCCCAGCGGGACGGGCAAGAAGGAGACCTCGCTGTGTCTGCTCAGGGCCCCCTTCCCCGGCTTCCCCTTTCACAGACGCCTTCCTGGCCAGGCGCCGCGGCTCAGCCTGCCATCCCAGCACTTCGGGGGGCCGAGGAGCGAGGATTGCCTGAGCCTGCGGGTTCGAGACCCACCTGGGAAACCGGGCGAGACCTCGTCTCTGCAATAAATCAAAGAAATTCGCTGGGCACGGTGGCACATGCCGGCGGTTCCAGCTACTCAGAAGGCTGAGGCAGGAGGATCGCCCGAGTCTGGCAGGTCGAGGCTGCGGTGGCCATGAGCATGCCACTGCACTCCAGCCTGGGCGAGGGAGCGAGACTCCGACTGAAAGAAACGAATAAAATAAAATAAAAGATGCCTTCTCTCCATGCCGCTCCATCTCCTCACACGGGCTTAATTTCTTCACAGCCCAGCATCCCCTTACTAATGAGTACTTGGGTGTTCGTACAGGTTTTTGTAAGTGGCTCTCTCGTTGAAGATGGGAGTGGCACCAGAGGTTTTCTTTAAGGGTATGTATAGGCTGAATTGTGAGCCCCCAAAACCCGTATGCCGCGGTCCTAACTCCCACTACCTGAGAATCTGACTCAATTCTGAGATGAGGCCTTTACAGAGGCAATTCAGTTCAGGTGAGGTCACCTGGGTGGCCCCAATCCAATACGACTCATGTCCGTATAAGAAGAGGTGATCAGGACACAGACGTATTCAGAGGGAAGACCGCGTGAGGACTCCGGAAGCAAAAAGTCACCTAGAAGCTGAGGAGCAAGGTCCTCAGGGGAAAATCTAAGACAGCCGACACTTTGTTCTCCAGAACCGTGAGAAAGTAAGCTTCTATAGTTTCAGCCACCTAGACTGTGGTGCTTTGTTATGGCAGCTGAGAAGACTAATATAGGATATCCCATAGTAATATAAGAACCCATTCATCAAAAAAAATAATGATCTTAAAAGTGTCTGCGTTTAATAACGGAACGTCAAAATGCATGACACAAAAGTTGACAGAATAAATGGAGAAATAACTTCCAAAATCATAGTTGTAGATTTTAATACTCTTCTCTTCATAGCTGATTGAACGATTAAACAAAATATCAATAAGCATATAGAATTTTTTTTTTTTTCTCAGTCAGGGTCTCACTCTGTCTTCCAGGCTGAAGTGCAGTGGCACAGTCGTGACTCACTGCAGCCTCCACCTCCTGGGCTCAACTGATCCTCCTGCCTCAGTCTCCAAAGTGGCCGGTACTGCAGGAGCACTCTACCATACCTGGCTAATTTTTAAAATTTTTTTGTAGAGACAAGGTCTCATTTTTTTGCCCAGGCTGGTCTTGGACTCCTGGGCTCAAGTAATCCTCCCACCTCAGCCTCCCAAAGTGCTGGGATTAACACATGAGCCACCATAGCCAGCCAGCATAAAGAAGATTTAAACTACATTTTAACCAACTTAACCCGGAGTTCCTCAACCTCATATTATTGGCATTTGGGGCTGGATAGCTTTTTGTTATGGTACGATGTGTCGCAGCATTCCTGGCCTCTACTCACCAGATACCAGTACCACCCTTCCCTCAAGTGTGACGCCAAAAATGTCACTAGACATTACCAAATGTCTTCTGGGAAACAGAAATCACTCCTGGGTTGAGAATCGATGACATAACCTACCTAGTTGATATTTATGGAGAACTACAACCTATGCACCACATTTTCAAGTATATGTGGAACTTTCACCAAAATAGACCATAAGTCTCAAGAGATGTCAAAAGATTGAAGTCACACAAAATGTTATCTGACCAAAATGAAATTAAATTACAAGTCAATAAAATATATGTCTGGAAAATCTCTGAATAAATAAATTGAATAACAAAGAACCAAAATATCAATATTTAGGGACTGCGGCTAAAGCTGTACTTATCCTAGAAAAATTAAAAAGGGTTTAAAATCAATCACCTAAGATTCCATCTTTAAAAACTAGAAAAGGAAGTGCAAATTAAACTCAGAGTAAGTACACACAAGAAAATAATAGATATAAAAGTGAAATACATAGAAACAGGAAATAAGTAATAATCAATGGATGGATGGATAGATAGACAGATAATTACATGGATAGATATGTACACGGATATATAGACAGATAAAACCAAAAGTTGAGTCTTTGAAAAGATTAAGAAAATCAGAAACCTCTAACTGCTGTAAGCAAGACAAAGGGAGGAGAGAAAACACAAATTGCCAACATCAGGACTGGAATAACAGACGCCACTACAGATGTCGCCAATATGGAAAATATAATAAGGAAATTCTATGACAAACTTCATGCTAATAAATTTAAGAACTTAGATTAAATGGCAAAGTCTTTGAAAGGCAAAAATCACCACATAAGTGACCTAGAAGAAACAATTTTTATACATATTTTTTTAATGCCTTGCAACTTAAACCCTTCCCCCAAATAAAATTCCAGGCCCAGATGACTTCCCTGGTGAACTCCATATAAGCTTTAGGATGAATTTTTCTGTGTCTGTCCATGGCCATACCACCCTGAACACACCTGATTCATTTATTTCCGCAAAAACGTTTGTTGGGATTGTGATGGGATTGCCTTGAGTCTATAGATCACGTGAGTAATATCGACATTCTAACCATGGTGTCGTTCTAATCCACAAACATGAAATCTCTTTTCACTTATTTATGTCTTCTTTAATTTCTTCTATCAACGTTTTATAGTGTTCATTATACAAGTCTTTCACCTCCTTGAATAAGTTAATTCCTAACTATCTTATTGTTTTGATGATGTATGTGAGATTTTTTTTCTTAATTTCCTTTACAGATTGTTCGTTATTAGAGGATAGAAATGAAACTTACTTTTGCATGTTGATCTTGTACCCTACAACTCTGCTGAATTCATTTATTAGTTCTAACAGTGTTTTGTAAAATATTTAGGGTTTTCTAGATATATGATCATATCTGTGAACAGAGGTAATTTTACTTCTTCCTTTCAGATTCGGATGCCTCTTCTTTTTCTTGCGTAATTGTTCAGTAAGACTTTGAGTGTCATGTTGAATACAAGTGGCAAAAGTGGGTATCCTTGACTAGTTCCTTATCTTAAAGGAAAAGTTTTCAGTCTTTCACTATTGAGTATGATGTTGTTGTGGGTTTTTTCATATATGGCTCATTATGTTGAAATAGTTTCCTTCTATCCTAGCTTTCTTTTTTTTGAGTTGGAGTCTCACTCTTGTCACCCAGGCTAGAGTGCAGTGGCACACTCATTGCACCACAGCCTCAACCCGCTGGGCTCAGGCGATCCTTCCACCTCAGCCTTCCAAGTAGCTGGAACTATAGACGCACACTACCATGCCCAGCTAGTTCTTGTGATTTATTGTAGAGACAAGGTCTCACCAAATTGCCCAGGCTGGTCTCGACCCCCGGTCTCAAGCAATTGCCTGGCCTTGGCCTCTCAAAGTGCTAGGATGACATGTTGAGCCACCACACTCAGCCTGCTTGTTTTTAGTATGAAAGAGTATTGGATTTTGTCAAATTATTCTTTCCATCAATTAAGATGACAATGTGGTTTTTTTTCCTTCATTCTGTCAATGTGGTATTTTACATTTTCAAATGTTGAACCATCCTTACATTCCAGGAGTAAATCACATTTGGTCATGATATACAATTCTTTTAATATGCTGCTGAATTCAGTTTTCTGGTATTTTGTTGAGAATTTTTATATCAATGTTCATAGGGATATTGGTCTATAGTATTCTCATAGTGTCTTTGGCTTTGGTATCTGGGCAATGCTGGCTTCACAGAATACATTAGAAAGCATTTCCTCCTGTTCAATTTGCTGGAAAAGTTTGTGAGTAATTGGTATTAGTTCTTCTTTAAATGTTGGGTAGAGTCATCAGCGAAACCATGAGAACCATGGTTTTCCCTTGTCATGAGATTTTTTATTAATGACTCCATCTCCTTACTGGTTATAAATCTTTTCAGATTTTCTATTTCTTTGTAGGTTTTGTGTTTCATTTCATTTCGTGAATTTCTCATTTCATCTAGGTTATCCAACTTATTGACATAGAATTGTTTTTAATACAATTTTTCTAGTTGGACTCTCACTCTGTCGCCCGCGCTGGAGTGCAGTGGCATGCTCATGGCCACCACAGCATCAACCTGCTGGGCTCAAGCGATCCTTCTGCCTCAGCCTTCCAAGTAGCCGGAACTACAGGCATTTGCTACCATGCCTGGCTAGTTTTTTGATTTATTGTGGAGATGAGGTCTCGCCAAGTTGCCCAGTCTGTTCTTGAACTCGTGGGCTTCAGGCAATCCCCTTGCCTCAGCCTCCCAAAGTGCTGGGGTTGCAGGCTTGAGTCACTGGACCCAGACATCTAATGCTCTTTTATTATCCTTTTTTATTTCTGTAGAATTGGCAGTAAAACGTCCCTGCTCTCATGTCTGATGTTAGGAATTTGCGTCATCCCTCATTTTCTGTCAGTCTTACGAGCTCATTTTTGAAGTGTGCGTTTGCGTAAAACTAGCTCCATCAGTGGGCAAGTGAGTAAGGAGCGAGCCAGTGTGCTACATCGCCCTCCTCTTTGTGTCCCAAGTCCGCCACCCACTGCGCGTGGATACTAATAAAGAGAACCGAGGCTCAGAGAAGAGGCGACTCCGGGAAGTCAGCTTTCCTTCGAGACCCGTTTAGAAAGTGCCACACCAGCCTCCAGGCCTGGTCCCTTCTCAGCCCCATCCTTCTCTTTCTGGCTCCTCGAAAAGTCGTACACGGCTCTGAGCCCGTGTCCCTTGAGCAGGGGAGGCGAACGCGTCCAGTTCAGCACGGACTGGACGGTGGCTTGGGAGGGCAGCCCCCACCTCCCGCTCGGCCCCCCCCCGTCCCCGCCCCCGCCGGCTTCAGCATGGCGAGGCCTCCCTCCCCGCGCCGGGCAGCCTCGTGCCGCAGTTCTCCCCTCTCCTCTCCGAGGTCTTGCGTGCCCCGGGTGCGGCACCGCTCGGGGCCTGACTGGCACAGCACAGCTGTCCAGGCCGAGACCCCACTGGGCCGTAACAGCGGGACTTGCTCGGCCTTCCGTGAACACTCGAACCCTAATCCAGTCTTGAGTGCATCGCCCGAAGGAGAAAATAACCACGTCCCAGGGGCTGCCGCAGGCGGGCGGAGGGCGCGGCGTGGCGATGGGGGACGCAGCTCAGACCCCCGAGCCCGGGGAAGCTCAGGAGCGCCCGCAGGTGCCAAGGGCCGGGCTTGGAAAATGGGAGGGAGAAGCACGTGGGCACAATCTGGGGCTGCCTGGGAGGGTCGCGAAAGCTTTCCAACACAGCCCAACCCATCTTCCCAGTCCCCTTGCAGGGATTCGAAAGGAAGGTCTCGACACCCTCTCGCCGGCACGCGGACTCCGCCCTGGCCTGTCGGGTGGGCGACCTTCCCGCCGTCCCGGGACCGTCTGCGTTTGGCGCCGAAAGCCTCGTTTCTCGGGTCCGCTCAGCCCCAGGCGAGCCGGGACGCCTGGCCATCTCAGGGCTCGAGACGCCCCCTGGCCGCGCTCAGCTCGGCCCGCCTTTCCGAGGCCCGCCTGGCTCCCCCTTCCACCCCCGCCTCCAGCGGCGGGCCACAGCGGTTCTCCAGAACGGGTTTTTGCTTGGCCGGTTGGGCCAAATACGCAGCCTGGGCCAACCCGGGCCAACCCGCTCGGAGTCCCAGAACCTGACAAGGAATTCAGAGGCAGCAGCAACCCAGGCAAGCAGCTGAAGGAGAAGGCTGGTTAACGTTATCCAGGTTCTGCTTCAGACACTGCATGCGGTAGCTCATTTAATTCTCACAAAAGCCCTGTGACCGAGTGCTGCCATTCTTATCCCTTCGTCAGAGAAGCTACGTAACACGCCCAAGGCTGTGCACGGTTATTAAATGGCAGACCTGGGGTCAAAACCCAAGCAGCGTTTTTCCAGAACTTTCTCACTGTTAAGCACGCGTCCACCCAGCTTGACCTCTCTACTCTATTTCTACTGAGGGCATGCCTAGGAAAGGAGTCGCACCCGGGCTGGTCGGCCACGTTCTCCCAAGTGTCTGGAGAAGCCAAGAAAGCCAGTGTGCGCGTGTGGGAGAGACGGATGGAGACGGAGAGACGGAGAAAGAGAGAGAAGGAGACAGGGACAAAGAGAGAAAAAGAGAACAAAAGGAGACAGAGAGACTCAGAGAGGCAGGGGGCAGAGAGACGGACGGACAAAGGAAATGAAGAAGCTAAGAGCGCGCCACCCCGAAACGCGTCACTCCAGCATATTGGCTGTTTTGCGTTAAAGGCACTTGTAAAACAGCAGGTGTGAAATGACCACTTTGACCTTCCTCGTTTCTTAAAAGCAAGAGATAACATTCCTGTGTGAAAGACGTCCTCCCTGTGCCAGAAGGAAAGCGTCCTTCTTGTCATCAAGGACAGGAAGTTGAGGCTGAGGGAAATTTGAGCCGACAAGCCTTGTTAGGCCAGCCATTGTCTTTTAGCCCGGTCTCCTCCAGTTAGCCCCTCCCCCACCAAGCCCGTTTGCCTTGTCACATTTTCATAATGTCCTGCTCTCATCTAATTTCGTACACGAGTGCTCACCTCTAATTGTGTCTTTGGGTCTTCATGCTGGTGGAGGCTCTCATGCCACGTAAAACTTGCGTTAAATAAATGCATGTGCTTTTCGCCTGCTGATCTGTCTTATGTTAATTTAATTCTCAGACCCAGCTGAAAAACCTTAGAGGGGTAGAGGAAGACCAGGTGTGGTGGCTCAGGCTGTAATCCCAGCACTTTGGGAGGCTGAGGCGAGAGGATTGCCTGAGCCCATGGGTTTGAGACCAGCCTGGGCAACTTGGTGAGACCTCATCTCTGCAATAAATCACAAAAACTAGCCGGACGTGGTGGCATGCGTCGGTGGTTCTAGCTACTAGGAAGGATTGCCGGAGCCCAGCAAGTCGAGGCTGCGGTGGCCGGCAGCGTGCCACTGCACTCCAGCCTGGGCAACAGAGTGAGACTCCAACTCAAAACAACAACAAGAAAAGGTAGAGGAAAAATGCTGCCTCCCCTATAAGAAAGAGATAGAGACAGAGACAGACAAAGACACCGAGAGACTAAGGGAGGAGAGTTCACATGGCTCTTCGGCGGAGACAACTCCTTGTCCTTGACCACGTCCAGCAGGCCCAGACTTGACCTGTATTCTGCCCCGAGGCTCTTTTTTGATCTTTTTTTCTTAGTTCCAGGTTAATGCCCAACACCTCTTTTTATTATTTTTTTATTTATTTTTGTTATTATTTTTTTAGAGGTAATATCTCAATATGTTGCCCAAACTGGCCTCAAACTCCTGAGGTCAAGCAATCCTCCCATCTCAGCCTCCCGGGTCGCTGGGATTATGGGCACAAGCCACCACATGCGGCCAACCCCTCGGCTCTCGAAACACCCCCCAACCCTTCAATCAGTGCACTCCCCTTTTCCTGGCAGCACCTGTCATTTCTTAACACCCTATAATAGATGGACTCACTACTGACCACCAAGTGGTCTCCTCCTCCTCTGTTAGACACCAAGCTTCACAGAGAAGGCATCTCGCCTGCTTTGCTGGCTGATTTAACCTTGACACCTGGAATAGTTTCAGGCACAGGGTACGCACCCAATAAAGGATGGATGGATGGAAGGATGAGTGGATGAATGAATGAGTGGGTGTGTAGCGGGAACGCGGAGAGGCCGTGACACTGAGGCTGTTTCAGGAAGAAGCAGATTTATTTGTGCCGGTGCGACTCAGCAACCTAATGCTCTAAGGCTGAGCACCCCAGAGAGAGAGGAGAGGGGTCTATATACCTTAGTTTAGGCGAGGGAGGGGGGGCCGTGTTGAGCGATTACACATTTTCTTCGGAATTTACAGGATTGTACTCAGCAAAATCAGATTTTCAAAGAACAAATGATCTCCAGGAAATGCAGAGCAAGTAGGGGTTGTAAACTGGTAACTTCAAAAAGAGAGGGTCTGGGTAAGCTTGTGCAGTGGTCACGCTTTTGCATTTCCAGGAAAGCCATCAGTCTTTGGCTATTTGAATTTCTCAAACAAAATCAGTCTGGCAGGGTTCAGAGCTTGCCGATTGACTTTCAGAAGGAATACTTTTAACTGCTATCAGCCCCTACTCTGCCACAGGTGGACAGAGGATGGATGAGGTGATGAGTGGATGGATGGATGGATGGGATGGTTTGTTTTTCTCTGGACATCGTGAGGCGCAGATGCAGACACTGAAACACACATGGGCGGAAGAAAGCCGAGCCGAGAGACCCATGCAGGACGGACGTGGAACCCAGGGAACGGAGCTGAGCTCTGAACAAATCAATCCCCTGCCCTGGGGAAGCTGCTTGAGTTGGGGTTTTGCCACCAGCAGCTGAAACGCCTTCTGTGTGTAAAAGGTTCAGGCAATCATTCAAAACGGCTCCAAGAACTCACTCCATAGAAGCAGGGAATTACGGTGGCAGACCGCCTGCCTCCTCGGAGCCCCAGAGGCTGGCGGCCGTCCCCTGCCGGCCACGGTGCAGCTCCCACGTGACATTCATGGCAATGTCCTCTGGTGTAAACGACGGCCCTGGCTAAAACCCCTCCTAATGGACAGTAAGCGCAGGAGCTGAAAGCAGCCCCACCCTTGCCGCTCGGGAAGCAGTGTCCGTTCGAGAGCTCGCCAGCCTCTGCCAGGATGCAGATTCCTCACGCAGGCGGGCGCAGGCAGGCAGGCACTCGGTGCCCTCTCTGAGGTTCCTGCCCTTCCATCCTGTTCCCCCACGTGGGAGCCCCCAACAAATCTCTCTGCCTGGCACTGCCACTGCTCTGGCTTCAACTCGGCCTCACCACCAGGCTCTGCAAGTCCCCGGCTACTTCCACCAGCTTATGGGACACCCCATGACCCAGCCCCCTCACCATCCACACTCTTCACCCCATGTCCCTCTGATGCCCAAAGTTATCTGCCCTTGACCATGACCGGGCCCCTCCCAGAATGTCCATTCTCTACTTTCTTGCTACCCAAATGTCAACCATCTTTCTCCTCTCAAAGTTCTCCTGCTCTGCTTCCTCCAGGAAGACCTCTCTGATCACCAACTCAGCCCAAGCTCCATTTTCTCTCAGCCCTGCAGGGTTTAGGTCTCTCCGCCCGTGTTTATGTCACTGCATGTGCACATATGCTCCTACACGTATGCTCCTTGGACTGTTGGCCCGTGTCATGCCCGCAGCTTGCACAGGTTTGTCTGTGAGGCAGAGCCAGTGATGTGACAAGAACACGGACTTCATAACCGTGTGACCTTGGGTAACTTACTCAACATCTCTGAGTCTCAACTTGGTCGTCAAGAAAAATGGAAATAATAACACGCACTTGTGGGGGTGCTATGATTAAATGAGAAAAATAAGCAGACTACTTAGCATAGTTTCTGGACTATAATCGGCACATGATAAAGGAAAAATAACACGGTAGTCATCGTTGTCAAGGTTTTTCCTCTTTGCCCTCAAAACCGACATTCCAGGCATTTTTTTTTTGTGATTTGGAGGCTCACTTGGTCGCCCAAACTGGAGTGCAGGGGCCGCTCCCGACCACCGCAGCCTCGACCCGCCGGGCTCCGGCGATCCTTCCGCCTCCGCCTTCCGAGTAGCGGGAATTACAGGCGCGCGCTACCACGCCCGGCTGACTTTTTGGTTGACTGCAGAGATGAGGTCTCGCCCAGTTGCCCAGGCGGGTCTCGAACCCGCGGGCTCGGGCAACCCACTCACCTCGGCCTCCCAAAGCGCGGGACGACAGGCTGGGCCACCGAGCCCAGCTAGAACCTTTCTTAATACAGTGCTCGAAGCAGCCACCACTGGGCAAAAGAGGCGGCACAAGAGTTCGAAGTGTGCGCCCTGAGTTACACTTTGATCCGAAACGCAGTTGCCGCAGACCTGGTGCAGGCTAGTCTGTGTGCCGGACCCCGGGATGACAGCGGCGGCAGAGGAGGGTGCGGGAGTCGGGGGTCCTGGCCCCAGGGGCTTGGGTGCGGAAACAACCCGGGATCGGGTGCTCCAAGTGCAGAGTGGGCGCCCTCAGGCGCGAACGGGAGCTGCGAGTCTGTCCGCGCTCGCCCAAGCCCTGGCCTCCCTGGGGCCGACCCCAGCCAGTGTTCCAGCCCCTGGCCGTTGGGGGGGGGTCTCGGAAGCGGCCCCATTACCCACAGGGGGCCTGCAAGCCCTACTCGTGGGGGCGCAGCCTCCCTCCTCGTGGGCCACGCGCACGCCCCGCCTCCCGCTTCCCTCCGGGGTCGCCTCCCAGATAAAGCCCTGCCCCCGGGGGCTGCCTCCGAGCCTGTGTTCGGGGAACCCGATCACGGCGCTGCCTCCGCCGCGGGCGAGGGGCTCTCGGGCTGCCCCGCCCGCCGCCCTCGGGGTGGAGGGCAGGCCGGGGGCGTGGTCTGCGCAAGGGCCCTCGGGGACCAGAGCCGCCCGGCGGGCGGGTGGCCGCGCTCTCCGGGGCCGCCAAGGGGGTCCGGAGACCCAAACGGTCTCGGCCCGGCTGCACACGCGACGGGGGCTGCCGCCGCCTCCTCCCGGGCAGGGCGGGGCTGGACGCGAAGACGCTGCGGGCGGCCGCGGGGGCGGCACGGGCGGGGTGGGCGCAGAGCAGGCCCCGCAGCACCGGGGCAGGCGCGCGGTCCGGGCTCCGCTGGACGCCGGCCCGGCTGGGTCCCAGCGGCCCGGAGGTCTGGCCGGCCCGGCGGCAGAGGCCGCCTGCGCCCGCGTCGGGCTGCCGCGCCCGGCGCCGCCGCGCCGTCCCAGCAGCCCGCAGCGGGCGCGGGGGAAGCCGGACCCGCTCGGCCCCCCGGGCGAGGCGGGCCCTTCCGCCCCTCCGCCGGGCCCGGGGCTGCGGCCCGGCCGAGGACGCGCTGGAGAGGCCTGCGCGCCCGGGCCTCGCCCGCCGCGCCCCAGACTCGGCCCGGGCGGCGCCCGCAGGGCCCGCGCCCGAGGCGGGCGTCGGCCAGGACGGCTCTGCGCCCGGCCCCCCGGGCGGCTGCCGGCGGCGGCGCCCCGGCCGCCGGCAGCGCCCGGACGCCCGGCGCCGCGGGGCTGGGCACGGAGCGCGCCTCCGAGGGCCCGCCCCGAGCCCCGCCGCTCGCTCTCGGCGCGGAGCACGCCACGGGTGTCCACGAGCGGGCCGTGGCCCGGCCCGGAGCCCGCCCTGGGCCCCGCCCGCGCGCCGCCGGGCTCCCTGGCGGAGGGTCGGCCCGACCGCCCCCCCGCCTGCCGCCCCGCCGCCCGCCCTCCCCCCTCTCCCTCTCCCTCCCCCCGCCCTCCCTCCCCCGCTCCCACCCGCCCCCCGCCCCCCAGGGCCGCCCTCCTCTCCCCTCCGCCGCCAGCCCGCCCGGGAAGCTGCCTGCGGGCGGTGCGCGGGGTCTGCGCTCTGTGCCTGCAGCGGGCGGGTCCTGCCCGGGCCGGCTCCTTGGCGGCCGCACGGCCAGTAGGGTGGAGGGCGGCTCCCGTGGAGTTTCGGCTCCGGCCCGCCCCTGTGTCAGCCCTCACGCCGAAAGCCCGTGATAAACAAGATACCAAAATCGTAATCAAGACAGGATCGACATCGCCGGCTTTCCCGTATGCCTCAGGTTGCAAGATGCCTGGCCCTGACCTTATCCTTACTTTAAATGCTGATATTTTGCTCACCGTGGAAATTTTGCGTTAACGACTATTTTAAAAATGTATGTGACATTCGGCGGGGCGGGGGTGTTTGGCAGTAGTGGGAAACTGCCAGGGGAGGGGGCCACGCCGCATCGACAAGGGTACCTGCGTAAGGAGCATTTGTGTACCTAACGCTGGCGTTTGTATACCCCACAACTTCAAAATAAAAAATAAAAATATATGTTGCATTAAAATACAAGGGAGACCCCCCAAACCCGGAATTTACTAAAAATTGTGTATTTATTCTCACATGTCTAAATTTCAATCACCCTCAAAGTACTGTCTGAATGCAATGCGCCTACGGAGACAGGAGACACTTTTTCCACGGCTCAAAACAGTGTTTGAACCCATCAGCGTTGACGCCTTTTAGTGCTTCTGCTGCTTTTTGTTTCACCTCCTCCACGTCAGCAGAAGGTTTCCCTTTGAGGACTTTTTTCACTCAGGGAAACGACAACAACAAAAGGTCGCTCAGGGCGAGATCGGGTGAGTGGGGAGCGGAGGGCACAGAGGTCACGCCATCTGGGGTCAGAAACTCCCGAACACTCCGCGGGGTGTGAGCAGGGGCGCTCATAAGTCACTCACGAAAGGGGCAACCCGTGTTGAAAGAATCTCCAAGAAAAATCCACTGAGGCTGAACGCAGCCTCTCCAAACGCTGGCCAGTACGCGGATTCCAGCGCGTTCCTACAACACTTACCTGGAGAGGGAAGCCTGTCCCGCAAGGCGCCTGCCCTCCAAAAGATAATTCCAGGACTCTTTGGGGTTCCCCTTCATGGTATGCCTCTTGAAGACTTGGGGTGCCCTGGACATGTTTCCCCCAGGAGAGTGCGTCACTCTCCTTGCTCCTGTGAGGTCAGGGAGCTGAGCCAGTGCCACGGGTATGCAAAGAATTGCACAGAGGGTAGATTAGAAAAATAGTTAATCCATGTAATGCCGCGCTTTGGGAGGCTGAGGTGAGTGGACTGCCTGAGCCCGCGGGTTCGAGACCCGCCTGGGCCACTTGGCGAGGCCTCATCTCTACAATAAATCAAAAAATCCGCCGGGCGTGGGAGCGCACACCTGTAATTCCGGCTACTCGGAAGGCCGAGGCGGAAGGATCGCCGGAGCCCAGCAGGTCGAGGCTGCGGTGGCCGGGAGCTGCCACAGCACTCCAGTCTGGGTGACAGAGTGAGACTCCAACTCAAAAAAAAAAAAATAAGCCCGCGGGTTCGAGACCCGCCTAGGCAACTTGGCGAGACCTCATCTCTACAATAAATAAAAAATCAGCCGGGCATGGTAGCGCACGCCTGTAGTTCCAGCTACTGGGAAGGCTGAGGCGGAAGGATCGCCGGAGCCCAGCAGGTCGAGGCTGCGGTGGCCGGGAGTGGCCACTGCCCTCCAGTCTGGGCCACACAGTGAGACTCCAACTCAAAAAAATAAAATAAAATAAAAGATAAAAATAATACTCAGCCTGTAATCCCGCGCCTTTGGGAGGCTGAGGTGAGTGGATTGCCTGAGCCCGCGGGTTCGAGACCCGCCTGGACAGCGAGACCTCATCTCTACAATAAATCAAAAAATCAGCCGGGCGTGGTAGCGCATGCCTGTAATTCCAGCTACTCAGAAGGCTGAGGCGGAAGGATCGCCGGAGCCCAGTAGGTCGAGGCTGCGGTGGCCGGGAGCGGCCACTGCACTCCAGTCTGGGCGACAGAGTGAGACTCCAACTCAAAAAATAATAAAAAATAATAAAAAAAGAAAAATAGTTAATCCAGGAAATAAATTAGGAAAGAGTGCACTCACGTCTCAAGGGAGAGAAGGGGCCAAACGCTAAGAGGACAGTGTGGTCCGAATGTTCAGGACTGAAGGCTTACAAGGCTTTCCTTTAAGGGAGTCAGATAAGCATTCTTGGGTGAGATAACACAGGGGCTGGTGTCATGGTGATGGGGGTGGTCTATTTAGCATCTCAGACAGTCGCTGAATGGTGTGTCAGTCACACAGATTAGGAGGGCCAAACAGGTAGCCAAAAGACAAATTATTGGACAAAGGTGATAACCTACCAAGGACTGGCTGGTAACCGAAAGACAAATTCTTGGGAGATGTTATTCTTTTTTTTTGAGTTGGAGTCTCACTCTGTCGCCCAGACTGGAGTGCAGTGGCTGCTCCCGGCCACCGCAGCCTCGACTTGCTGGGCTCCGGTGATCCTTCCGCCTCAGCCTTACAAGTAGCTGGAATTACAGGCGTGCACTACCACGCCCGGCTGATTTTTAGATTTATTGTAGAGATGAGGTCTCGCTGCCCAGGTGGGTCTCGAACCCGCGGGCTCAGGTAATCCACTCACCTCAGCCTCCCAGAGGCGCGGGATTACGGGCTGAGCCACCGAGCCCAGCTGGGAGATGTTATTCTTAACGTCTTGTGACCAAGTAGAATGAAGCCCACTCAGGGGCCAGAAAAATGGTTGTGCTTCTAGTTATGGGTTATTGCTTTGTATGCAGCACTGACCTAAGTACATGACCAGGTCTGCTCAAGGTCGGTGACCAGAAAAACTCCATTTTGGACTCTGTCCTTTCAGCCCTATCCCTGCCCTACCCCAGGGCTGCCATAGTGGACAGTTCACCTTCGAACGGAGAGGGGCTCCCAGCCAAACTGTTTTCTGCTGAGTCTCACTGTGCGAGAGGTATGACAAATCCACCTGAGCCAAAGATGATTAGATGGCCTTGGGAGAGAAGACGAGGCCAGAGGGAAAGGGAGAGACAAAGAGACAGACAAAAACAGAGGACGGGACAGAAGGAGAGAAGTGGAGAAGACAAAGAGCTCCTTTAGCGTTTGTCCAGCAGCTTTTCTGATTTTTACTGGAAGGCCCCTCCCCTCTCAAAAAAAGTTTAAAAGAACAGAACAGACCAGAGTCTAAGCTGGTGACTGGTGGAGTTTATGCAAATGTCTCCCACCCGCTGATGCAGCCTTTGCCCCTCATTTGAAGGCTTCCCTTCAAAGACTTGATACATGTAATCTGCCAGACACAATAGCAGGACTAGAGTGTGTAATTTAGTAGTTCAAATTCACTGTTTATCTTGGGTTATCGAAGGAGTTGAAATAGTCTCCGTGGGGACTAAAAGCACATATCCACTTACAAACATTTTTTTCTCTGCCTGCAAGACACATGGTGGCTGTGATCACCTCCACCCAGGTGACAGCAGAGGTCGAGGTGTGGAGGAAGATAGCCCTCCCTACGCAGGGTGACTCTGTGTATCTGTGAATAGTATACCCTGTCCCTCTCAAAACTGCCCACTTTGGACAGTAACCTGTGTGATCACCTTATTCATACATGAGGGCTAAATGAATGCTTTGAGCCTCAAAGCAATCTCTTGGGGCTGGCAGAACAGGTAAGATTGTCTCTGTTTTACAGGTGAAGAAACAGAGGTTATAATCCTGCCTGAGGTTGTAGAACTACTAAATGGTGGAGCCCGGTTTTGACCATCCATGCCATCCAACTGCTGTCCAATTTCAAGGAACAACTGAAGCCAGTAGACTGAAGACCAGACCACACTCCCATCCACGGTCAATCAACATATCCACCCCAAAGCACTGATGGCTCCTACAGCGCCTAAGCTTTGTAAAGCAGGAAAAAGACGCCATTGGCAGCTAAAGGAACCAGTTCCGTCTGCCAAACACAGTGTTCCTCTTAATGGCATTTCTCCCTGTCTTCCAAGTGGTAGACTGGTGCTGGTCAACCAGGACAGACTCTCTCTTCTACTGAAGTCTGTGTACAACAAGGCTGGTGCTAAATCACCTCCTTTACGGCCAAGCCCTCTTTCCTCTGTTAAACCAGAGTCAGAGCGGAGGATGGGACGGGAAAAAGCAGCAGAGGTGAGCGAGGGTTCGACCGTGCAGGGCCTTGGCCTCGTCAAGGATCCCGGCAGCAACCCACAGCTGCTGACGAACCGTAAGCAAAGGAGCAGAGGAGGAGGCCCGCGTTTTTGGAAGATCACAGGAGACTGAAGCGGGTGAGAGCGAACGCAGTCTGGCAATAGAAGCGAACCTGCGCAGACTTCGTGCGGATCCGCTCCAGGAGGGAAGAGGAAGAAGGAGGTTAAAAGAACTTCCAGCGTCTTCGCGGGAAACGATCTTTCACTGCAGAAGGAGCCGGCTTTGGGGGACCTCACACCGTGCATTTTGTCTCGGATGGCGGGCCAGCAGGAGGTGCCTTTGACCATTCTGTGGTAGCAGCCGTGCCGGCGGCTGGATACTTACGTTTAAAGCTCAGAAGAGAAGTCCGGGCTGGAGGATGAAGAAACGGTGAGCTGTCTGCGTATTTGTGGTCACGGCATTTTACAGCGGCGCCCAGTGCAGGTTGACACGAGGCTATGGGCTTCAGCAGGGATTGCGGGGGATGGAGGCTTGGGTCCAGCACATTTGCTTGCCCAGCACACAGCTGGCGCGGGAACTGCAGCGTGGCCTGGAAGTTAAGATGGATTTACCCAACAAAATAGCATCTGCAAATACTCCATCCCCTTCTCTGTTCTCGGACCAATTCGTCGCTCTCGGCTCTACCACCCACCACCTCACCCGCTCCTGCAGCCATCCGGACCGTGTCATTGAGTCAGGCTTGGGTCAGCTTGCCCGGTCAGTAGGGCCAAACATCCACACCGCGGTCTGCCGCGGGAAGGAAAAAGGAAGGCGTCCGTCTGTAGGGCACCAAGGAAAGAGAATCGGGCAGCTCACACTTAAGTCCTGACCGCCCTGCTAACTTACAGGTAGGGGTTTTTACAGGCAAGGGTAAATTTCAGGAAAGCAGTAGTTACAGGCAAAATTGGAAATCATACACTTGCACAGGTTACACGTTGGCTTGGCCTAAAAAGGGCAGGACATCTTTAAAGGGGGTAAGGAGGTTACAGGTAGATTCTAAGATTTTCTGATTGTAATTGCTTACGGAAGAGAAGTTTTGTTGAAAAATTTGGGGTCAGTAGAAAAGTATGTTAGCTCTGGCTCCTGGAGTGACCTTCTCCAGGCTCCTCAGGAAGAAATTTAGAACAAAGAATGGCAGTAAGAATTCGGGCCTCCGTCCCCCCTTACGTGAGGTCTATGTGTGGGGTCGACATTTTCCATCTAGTGGGGGTCCTGGTTTCTGGAGAGCAACTCAGAGACATATGTTAGGCTGTTATCTTTAGCATGAAATAAAGGAGAATCTTGAGGGAGCCAAACATCCCGTGACTCCGAAGTCCTTGCCTATTGTTTTGAGCTGCTGTTACCTCCTTGCTTACCAAGTTGCTCATTTACTTCTCAGGCCTGGCTGTGCACCTTGGGTTTCCCTTGAGGGATCTCAAGAATGTCCTTTATCTTCAGGCTTCAGTGGGGAGGGTCTGTAGTTACCCAGAGGGATCCCTGCTCTGTCTCGATGCTTCGACCTAGATACCCTCCTCTTGGAAATTCCTCCAAGTGCTTTTGTCTTCAAAGTGACCTGCAGTGAACCTGGAGGCAGAGGGCACTGTGCGGGTGCAGCATATCCAGTATCTATCCTCATGGGAGGCATCTCCATCAGAGAGCTCCCGGGACCAGCCGTGGGCCTCTCTGGGGCTGGCAGCATCTGCTTGTTTAATCCTCCCTGCCATCTGGGAGACCAAGGTTATCCCCGCTGGACAGACAGGAAGTCAAGGAGCCCTGCCAGGTGACACAGAAGAGCCTGACGTTTCTGAAAGGAGATGGCATGTGTGAGTCATTGGGGAAATGGTCCAGCGTGGTCAGCATAAGAAAAAGAATGACTTATTTTCACAGTAAGCCACAAGCTGTAGTAACTGCTTTTTGCTGAGTCACTTCCTGCTTCTTGTTCTCTTTTGGGGGCTTTTACTTTGGTGGGCTTTTTAATTTAAACTTGAACGGGAACCAATTAGAACAAAATCTTGTAACCCCATTGGCAAAGAGGACATGCAAATGAAGTGAGTTTGTCATACCTATGTTAACCAGTTAATAGATGGGACATGCAAATGAACTCACCAGGTAACCCAAGCAATGTACGACATGTAGGCGTCGCGCGGGAGAGTGATGTAACCTCTGGAAGCGCCAGTCTTTGGGGAAGCAAGGGAGGGGCTTGCCTTTTAGGGCTCCAATACTCTGGCTGAAACTGCTTCGGTGTGCCTGCTCATCTGAGGGACACCCACTCTTGCAAGAGCAATATTTTAAAAAGCTGCTTCACTCTACTGAGCTCTGAGTCTCCTTGTGGTTTTTGGACAACCCAGTCTGGAGGTGGGGGTGTCCCCTAGGACCCCCGTTTCTAGCAGTCTGTCAAGTATGAAATGCTCAGATTTAGATCTTCAGCCGTGGTTTTTGCTTTCAAAAGAAAGTTTTTCATTTTCATTTTTCAGGGAACTGTTTAGAATTCTTATCGGTAAAGGTTGTAAGCACTTCCCACAGGTAGACAGGGTTTTGTTACCCAGAGATGCAAGCATCAAAAAAAAACCAAAAAAAACAAAAAAAAAGCAGGACTAAAATTCAAAGGCAACAGTAGGAAGAAAAGCTTATATTTAGACTTCATTTTGAGACACTAAAACTAAAAATTATAAAACAACCTCATTTTATCTGTTTTATTTGAATTGGAGTCTCACTCCATCACACAGGCAGAGGGCAGTGACACACTCATGGTCACCCCAGCATTGACCTGCTGGGCTCAGGTGATCCTTCCATCTCAGCCTTCCAAATAGCCAGAACTACAGATGCTCACTACCATGCCCAACTAATTTTTTGATTTATTGTAGAGATGAGGTCTCGCCAAGTTGCCCAGGCTGTTCTCGAACCCATGGGCTCAGACAATCCCCTCACCTCAGCCTCCCAAAGTGCTGGGATTACAGGCTTGTAAAACCCGGCCTTATTTTATCTTAAGTTAAATAAAACCTAGCTTATAATTATAATGATCTTTTATTTCTGCTTTAGGTGTTTTTAATATGAAAAACTTCAGAAAAAAGAATGAATCTATTACTTAGGTTTCATAATCATTAACTTTTTGATTTACTTTTTTTGGCTACAGTATTTTAAAGCATATTACAAGTATTATGACTTTTCAGTATGAGTTTTATAAAAGATGACATTTGCCTACATAAACACAATGTCATTACATTTAAGAAAACTGATGGCTCATGCCTGTAATCCCAGCACTTTGGGAGGCTGAGGCAAGAGGATTGCCTGAGCCCACAGGTTAGAGATCAGCCTGGGCAACTTCGCAAGGCCTCAACTCTACAGTACATTTAAAAAAAAATTTTTTTTTTTTTTTTTTTGAGTTGGAGTCTCACTCTGTCGCCCAGACTGGAGTGTAGTGGCCGCTCCCGGCCACCGCAACCTCGACCCGCTGGGCTCCGGCGATCCTTCCGCCTCAGCCTTCCGAGTAGCCGGAATTACAGGCGTGCGCTACCACGCCCGGCTGATTTTTTGATTTATTGTAGAGATGAGGTCTCGCTGTCCAGGCGGGTCTCGAACCCGCGGGCTCAGGCAATCCACTCACCTCAGCCTCCCAAAGGCGCGGGATTACAGGCTGAGCCACCGAGCCCGGCTAAAAGAAAATTTTTTTTAAAAAGAAAATTGATGAGAAATCCTAGCATCATCTAATACCCAAACCATTAAATCTCCCTCAATTATGACTAAAAATATCTTACACTTGATTTGTTCAAACAAAAATTCAGTCAAGAACCACTCATTGTACGTAGCCGCTGTGACTTCTGGGTCCCTTCTTTCTTTCTTTTTGTTGTTGTTTCTTGTTTTTTTCTGAG
Source organism: Cephalopachus bancanus (assembly GCA_027257055.1). Classification (NCBI taxonomy): domain Eukaryota; kingdom Metazoa; phylum Chordata; class Mammalia; order Primates; family Tarsiidae; genus Cephalopachus; species Cephalopachus bancanus. Next base: position 900,737 of record JAPVLO010000428.1, on the reverse strand, counting down.
TTGGGGGTCTCACGCTTCACTCTGTCACCCAGGCCAGTCTGGACTGAAGGAGTACAGTCATGGTTCACTGCAGCCTTGACTTCCATGGCTCGGATGATCCTTCCTCCTCAGCCTCCAGAGTAGCTGGGACTACAGGTGTGTGCCACCACACCTGACTAATTTTTTGTAGAGACGAGGTCTCCTTGTGTTACGCAGGCTGATCAGGTCTCTTTTAATCTGGATAGTGCACTGTCCAATATGTAGCTACTGGCCACAGGTGGCTATTTAACTAGTTTATTTATTTGAATCCTTCACTTTAAAAAAAGTATTAAAATGACCCAATGGGTAGGACTCATAAGAAAAAAGTCTGTGTAAAGGTTTAAACCAGTACAGAGGACTGACTGATTAAATACCTGTGTTTCCCCCACACAGTGGAAATACTAAGCAGCTGTAATTAGGAATGAGAAAGGTGTCTCTATAGCCTAGCATGGAGAAGCAACAAATTAGCAAAATAAAACAAGAATGATATTTATAATATGGTACATTTTACGTAAGAAAAGGGGAGATAAATAGATGACAGGTTGACAGATGGTGGAGTATTAGTTAGTCGAGCCACCACAACAAAGTACCACAGACTGGGTGGCTTGGACAACCTAAATTTATTTCTCACAGGCCTGGAAGCTAGAGGTGCAAGATCAAGGAGCTGGTGGATTCGGTTCCCGAATGAGGACTCTCCCTGGCTTGCAGACAGCTGCCTTCTACTGCGTCCTCAGTGGTGGGGAGACGAGAGAGAGAGAGAGAGAGAGAGACAGCATGCACACCAGCTCTCTGGTGTCTCTTCTTACAAGAGCACGAATCCCCTCCTGAGGACTCTACCCTTAGGTTTCATCTAAACTTAATCACCTCCCAAGGTTCCCCCACCCCAATACCATCGCATTGGGGATTAGGGCTTCCTCATGCATTTTGAGAAGAACACAGTTCAATTCACAGCAAATCGTTATTTATTTACAATATCGAAATAAACGATGGATGGACAAACCAGAAAAACGATTTTGTGAGTGGTTTTCTAGTGGGAGAAAAAAGAAACAGGATGAAGAGAAGTCACGAAAGCAAGACTTCTGTGGCTGTAGCTAGAGGAGCAGGGGGTTCAGGGACTGTAAAACTTTTACATAAATTTTAAAACGTAAGTCACAGAAGAAAAACAAACAATCCCTTAAAATTTGAAAGTAAACTGAAATGAGTGAGCCCAACGGCATATAAAGTGTAGAGCACAGCCACATAAAGAAAACAATTACTTCAAGTGGCTTTCAAACACGGAGTTTAACTGCACGTCCCACACGAGAGCTATTCTACGGGCGATAAAAAAGGAAAGAAGTCATAAACCGCATTCAGTAGTCATATGTTAGCACTGATATTTCTATTAAATTATGATGTTTCCATCATTAGGAGTCATAATTTTCAGCATAAACGTGACATAGCATAACATCGTGGAAGTTAAGTAAAAACTGTCATCTTACCAGTGAACTGGAAATAGCAGTAGGAATGCATACTACGCTGTCCTCTAAAAAGGAAACGCCTCCTACAACAAGGACTGGCAGCTGGAGACACACTTTGAGGAGAGGAGGTCTCCGGCCCACGAGGACAGCGGCCCTGGCGGCCAGACTCACCCTTCAGGAAGGCCCAGTGCGGCGGTGGGTCAAAACCAGGGCGACTGCTCTGACGGCAGCCACGGCGGCCAGCGCGGCGGGTCCAGGGCAACCCGGCCCGCAGCCCAGCAGCGCAGCAGCCCAGCGCCTGTGGGGCGCCCGGCACCTGTCCGCGTCCCCGGGCCTCGGGGGCCGTGGAAACCGTCCCGGCCGCAGAACCCGCGGGCTCCAGCCCCAGCCAGGCCCAGGGAGGCCCGCCCAGAGCAGCCCGGCTGTGCCCACCAGGGCCTGAGGGCCAGGCCCCTCCGCCCGGGGCCGCCCGAGACCCGCCTCGCTCGGTGGCGTCACGGCGCTCTTCGCACCGCAAGACCCTTTCGGGAGCCCGCCCCGTCCTCCACGACATCTGGGTGCCGAGCAAGAGCTGGCCTTTTGCCCGGGAAGGGCCCCCCTCGGGCGGCTGCCTGCCTCTGCCGGGGAGTCGCCCTGCAGGCCCGCACAGCCAGGGGGATCGCGCGCATCCCCCTTCTGGCGTGGGCGTGGGCTGGGCTTCAGCCGCAGCCACCCGAGGGTGCTGCTCCGCGTGTCCGGCCTCAGCGCCTGGGTCCTGCGGAGCCTCCCGGGGGCTGAGGCCTCGGCCGCCGCTGGGCGGGCGCCCCGAGCTGGCGGTGCCGCCGGGGCCTTCCTGAGGCTTGGCGGGGCCCCGCTCCGGCCAGCGTGTTCTGGGCAGCCCTGCCGCCAGTGTCGGTGACGTTGAGGACTGGGAGACTTGCGCAGCCTTTGCCCCTTCGTGGTCGCCGCGGCTTCCCGTGGCTTCATGTCAGCTTCCCTGGAGACGGCCAGGCTGAGCGGTTCTCACGTACTGACAGAGCGTCAGAAATCTGCAAGCAAGAGGTCTGTTTGCTTTTTTGGCCGGTTTTTCTTGATGTAGCTATCTTTTTCTTGATTCCTCTATCTTCTTGAAAGTTAATGTGTTGCAAACAGTCTTCCCATTTATGTTGCTTTTTCATTAGTAGCATTTCTTGCTTCCTAGATTATTTTCATGTTGTCTATTTCAATTTTTTTTTTTGAGTTGGAGTCTCACTCTGTGGCCCAGACTGGAGTGCAGTGGCCGCCCCCGGCCCCCGCAGCCTCCACCTGCTGGGCTCCGGCGATCCTTCCACCTCCACCTTCCAAGTCGCCGGAATTACAGGCATGCGCTACCACGCCCGGCTGATTTTTTTTTTTTTTTGATTTATTGTAGAGATGAGGTCTCACTGCCCAGGCGGGTCTCGAACCCACGGGCTCAGGCAATCCACTCACCTCAGCCTCCCAAGGCGCGGGACTACAGGCTGAGCCACCGAGCCCGGCTATTTCAATATTTTTTAAATTACCTGTGGTGATGGACCAATTTTGGTTTGTCTGTTTATTTGCTTTTTATTTCAACCAGTGGCAGATTGATATATCCAAAAATTAAACAAAATTGTCTTAAAATTCGTAATGACATTCACAAGCTAAGCCCCATTGTTTTAATTGCTACACTAAACACACAAAATACACTGTCAAGTTGACATAAAGGTTTCTAGAAGCTGATTTGATTGATTGACTGATTGATTGACTGATTGATTATACAGTTGTGGGGATACAAGTGAGGGTTTCCTACATACCGAGGTCGCCGGCAGGTGCAGTTTGGGCTCCTAGCTGGCTCTCTCCTCCACTGATGGTGACCAGGTACCCAGGGGGATGCTATGCGCCCCCCTCCCTCCCCCCGCCCTGTCTCCCCCAGCGGGGACGAGCGTCTGCCAATTTCCCTCTTGTGCCAGTGTGACTGGTGATCAGGGCCTGCTTATGAGTGAGAACATGTGGCATTCTGTTGTTTCTGTGATAGCTCACTAATAAGATGGGCTCCAGCTGCATCCATGTTGCTGCAGAGGCCATGGTCTTGTTCTTCTTTATGACTGCATCGTGTCTATGTACCACATTCTCTTTATCCGGTCCACTTTTGATGGCGTCTGGGTTGGTTCCACATTTTTGCTGTTATGAAAGTGCCGCAGTAATCATGCACATGCAGGTGTCTTTCTTGTAAAGTGGTGTATGCTTCTCTGGGTAAATCCCCAGAAGAGGGTCTGCTGGATCATATGGAAGGTCAAGTTTTAGTCCTCTGAGAAATCTCCACGCTGCTTTCCACAGAGGCTGAACCAGCTTACATTCCCAGCAACCGTGTCGCAGTGTTGCCTCTTCTCCACAGTCACGCCAGTACTTGCTGTTTTTTGACTTTTTATTGATAGCTATCTTCGCTGGTGTTAGGTGGTATCCATTATAGTTTTTATTTGCATTTCTCTGATGTGAGGCGGAGCATTTTTTCATGTGCTTGTTGGCTGCTTGTATGTCTTTCTTTGAGACGTGTCTGTTCATGTCCTTTGCCCACTTTTTAATGAGGTTGGTTGTTCCTTTCAATTCTTTTTCGTTCCTTATAGATCCTAAATGTTAGGCCTTTGTCAGATGCATAGCTTGTAAATATTTTTTTCCCCATTCTGTGGGTTGTCTCTTTATTCTTTTGATGGTTTCTTTTGTTGAGAAAACACTATTTTGTTTTTAGTTGGAGTCTCACACCATCTCCCAGGCTAGAGTGCAATGGCACGCTCACAGTCACCCCAGCGTCGACTTACTGGGCTCAAGTAATCCTTCCACCTCAGTCTTCCAAGTAGCTGGAACTAAAGCCGTGCACTGCCGCACCCAGCTAATTTTTTGATTTATTGTAGAGATGAGGTCTTGCCAAGTTGCCCAGGCTGCTCTAGAACCTATGGGCTCAAGCAATCTCCTCACCTCGGCCTCCCAAAGTGCTGGAATTAAGGCTTGAGTCACTGTGCCCAGCCACGCAAAAACTTCTGATAAGGACCCACCTTATCAAACTTAAGACTGTCTATCGTAGTTTTTGCTGCATTTGCTTTTAAGGGCTTGGCCATGAATTCATTGCCTACTCCGAAATCCAAGAGGGTGTTTCCTAAGTTTTCTTCTAAGATTTTTATAGCTTGAGGTTTTACATGTAAGTACTTGATCCATTTTGAGTTAACTTTTGTCTTTTGTGATAAGTAGAAGTTCAGTTTCATTATTCCGCATGTGACTAGCCAGTTTTCCCAGTACTATTTGCTGAATACAGCTTCCTTTCCTCAATGTTTGTTATTGACGGCTTTATCAAAGATGAGTTGATTGGGGGACCATGGCTGTATTTCCAGGTAAAAGCTGACTTTCAGTATGTCTACTTACCCAATCGCCACCTGGAGACAGAATTTACAGACGGTGCCAGTCTGAGGTCGGTCTGCCACGTGCTACTTTGAAAATAGCTCAGTTTGCCTTATTTCTCTCCTATAGGGTTAATATTTTCTTTTTTCTTGTTTAACAAATATTTCATTACTGTAAAGTCATGAAGATATTCTATATTTTCTCTAAGGTCTTTAGTTTTTTACCTACCATATGAAAATCTTTAATATGTCCACAATAGACTGAATATATTATGAAGTAGGGATTCTGACTCATATTTTGTTCTAATAGATTTCGAATTGTAAACTGATTGAGAAGCTTATAATTTATACTGTCATAAATCAAAGTCTCTCTCTATATATATTTTAGTTGAAGTCTCACTCTTGTTGCCCAGGCTGGAGTGCAATGGCAAACTCACAGCCACCGCAGCCTCGACCTGCAGGGCTTAGGTGATCCTTTCACCTCAGCATTCCAAGTAGCTGGAACTACAGACGCATGCCATCATACCTGGCTAGTTTTTGTGATTTATTTTAGAGAGGCGGTCTCACCAAGTTGCCCAGGCTGGTCTCAAACCCCCAGACTCAGGCAATCCTGTCACCTCAGCCTCCCAAAGTACTGGGATTACAGGCTGAACCACTGCGCCTGGCCTCAAAGGTCTGTTAATATATGGCTCAGGTGATCAGCTAGCAAGCTTGACACCAACTCTCAGGATGGCTGGAGGCAGATCTGATATCAAGGAGGTAAGGAGATGCCCACCTTGGTTTAAACCAGGTTACCAAAAGCCTACATTTGGGGTCAATGGTCTATATGCTATGCTTATACCAACAACATACTGTTTAGTTACTATAGCTTTAAAATAGTTCTTTGTCTCTGGTGGTTCAAGTCATCCCACCTTATTCTTTTTATTTTATTTTATTTTATTTTATTTTATTTAAAGACAGGGTCTTTCTCTGTCACCCAGGCTAGAGTAAAGTAGCATAATCGTGGCTCGTTGCAACCTTGAACTCCTGGGCTCACGTGATCCTCCTGACTTAGCAGCCTCTTGAGTAGCTGAGACTACAGACACCTCCACCACCACATCTGCTGATTGTTTTTTGTTTGTTTGTTTGTTTGTTTGTTGTAGAGACAGGGTCTCACTATGTTGCCCAGGCTGGTCTCAAACTCCTAGCCTCAAACATTCCTTGCACCTTGGTTTCCCAAGTGCTGGGATTATAGCCACTGTGCTCGCTCAACCTCCGCCTTCTTCTTTTTAAAAGCGGCTCGACTTGGCCCTTTGCATTTCTGTGTAAATCTTTGACTGCTTCTGTTAGGTTCCACAAAGAAGCCTGTTGGAATTTCAATATATATATCAGGAACCTAAAATGGAACCACTTGAGTACCAAGTGATTGAAATGGAATGAAACACCACAACAAATGTATAAAACTCTCATGAGTTTGTAATAACATTTTTTTTTTTTGAGTTGGAGTCTCACTCTGTTGCCCAGTCTGGAGTGCAGTGGCCGCTCCCGGCCACCGCAGCCTCGACCTGTTGGGCTCCGGCGATCCTTCCGCCTCAGCCTTCCGAGTAGCCAGAATTACAGGCGTGCGCTACGACGCCCGGCTGATTTTTTTGATTTATTGTAGAGATGAGGTCTCGCTGCCCAGGCGGGTCTCGAACCCACGGGCTAAGGCAATCCACTCACCTCAGCCTCCCAAAGGCGCGGGATTACAGGCTGAGCCACCGAGCCCGGCTGTAATAACATTTTTAAATTTTTTGGTCATCATTGGAATTTGCTAGGACAACTCGTTCCTCTCAAAATTGATAAATAAAGGGACAAAATCAAGTATTCATTCTGTCTTTCCCTTCCAAACTGTGTCTGAGGAACTAAAAAGTTGACAAGATAAACATTTTTTTTTTTTTAGTAGAGGGGTTCTTATTATGCTGGCCTGGAATTCCTAGGTTCAAGCCTCCCACCTGAGCCTCCTGTGTATCTAGGACTACAGACACACATCACCAGGCCTGGGTGATATTTTGACAAAGTGATATTTTGACAAAAAATCTTATAATAGAGGGAACAGGTAGACCCCCACCTGAACCTACTAATCAATTGTATCATCACTAAAAATAGAATAAATATGATAAGCCTCCCCAGTGGAACCCAATAGGATGTCACAGCACCACCCCATGAGTCTAATCAAGTCTCTACATCCAACCTTCAGTTTATAGGAAACATAGAGGACAGAAGAACAAGCTTTAAAAGCCCTCTGGGCAGGAATCAGCCAAATCCAATGAAGTCATTCAGCTAATGAATCAATGGCATTTACTAATAATAAAGAATAAAGCTAAAAGAACAATAGATATTTAAGACACATCCAACCAGCACTCAGGTCTTATTTGGATCCTAAATGAGACAAATTAACCCTAAAATATATTTTTGGGAAGTCAATTGTTAACCGACTAGATGATAGTTAGGAATTGTGGTTTAATTGTGATAATGTGTGGCATCTGTGTTTTAAAGTGCTCTAGTTAGAAATAAAGACTGTGTATTTATAGGCAAAATGACACCCTGGGATTTAATTTCAAGGACTCCAGATTTAAAAGAATGGAGAGAAGAGGTAGCTCAAATAAAAATGGAAAAATTGTGATAATTCCTGAAATTAGCGAATGTATGCATGAGATTCTTCATTACATTATCCTGTTTTGTGCATGTTTAAAATGTCCCTTGTTAAAAAGCCTTTTATTGCTTTTAGATCAAAAGCAACCTATAAATTCAAAAGACAAATGAGAAGGTAGGATAGCCATTACTTTACTAAGTTCTGGTGTGGCCAAGTGCTCTTTGAGCTATGGCCACTGCCATGTTTCCCTAAGCTTTGGTCCCCTCCCCTACCTTGGGGAAGCACATCCCCTCTCTCTCTCTCTCATTTACGTTCTAAACAAACTATGTTTTCCAGTCTAGCCACGTTTCCTAGCTTTGGCCCCCTCCCTTACCTTTCCTACTTACTGGTGGATCATTCGGCAACATGTACCATCAACCTTTAAAAATGTGTGTCCTGGGGTCCTTGGAGAAATGGCTGGTTCTAGGATCGAGGCAGGAAGTATACAAGATGAGCCTGGCACACTTCGCAGGGCCAGAAAATAAGGATGTGCGTAAAAAAAAAGTCCCGCAATGACGGGGATGTGTCCAGGTGCACAGGAGTCAACTGAAAGAGCTCCCACTGGTGAGAGCTGGAACAACTTGAACAAGAAAATAAAGGACTACTGAATCATAGCCCAGAGTATAAAATCAATATCCCTGAGTCCATTCTGAGTTAAGTGAACAGTTGAATAAATGAGGGAGAATAAACAAACCTCTCGTGCAGACACATTCCAAATACTCACCCTCAAGAAGATGAAACACAGCTCCCCACCTCTTAAGCGTGGGGTGCATATACATATAGTGACTTCATTCCAGCGAGAACAGCATGGAGAGGGGAAGGGGGAGAGAAACTTGAAACACGACTTCAGTCGGGCGATTGAGGTCGATACCAGCAGTGAGAAGTGACTCTGTTGTATGTATCTTTGAGATGATACGATGAGAATGTCACTTTGCCTCTGTGGTCTTCAACCTCAAAGCACAAAACCCCCGTCGAATCATGAGAAAGACGTCAGACAAATCCCAGTGGAGGAACAGTCTACAAATGACCTGGCCCCTCAAAAGCAGTAAGGTCACAAAAGCAAGGAGGGTCTACAAAACTATCCCAGCCCAGAGGAGCCTACGTAGATGTGGGATTCTGGGATAGGACAAGGACACCAGGGAGAGACTGTGGGAATCTGAATGAAGTATGAGCATTGCTTGATGATGATGTATCAGTTTCATAATTATAACAAATGTGTCCTTCATTATAACGTAAAGATGCTAATAAAAGAAGAACCTGGGTGCAGGCGATAAGGGACCCCTCTGTACTGTTCCCTTTTTGCAATTTTCCTGTAGATCCAACACTTTTCTAAAATGGATTTCTCTTCTTTTTTGAGTTGGAGTCTCACTCTGTCACCCAGGCTGGAGGGCAGTGGCACGCTCATGGCCACCGCAGCCTCGGCCTGCTGGGCTTAGGCGATCCTTCCACCTCATTCTTCCAAGTAGCTGGAACTACAGACGTACACTACCATGCCCGGCTAGACTTTTTTTTTTCTGACTGTATGCCCTTTGCTCAGAAATCCCATTTGGGGAAGTTTATCCTGAAGAGATAAGTAAGGACGCAAACAGAGAGTAAGCCCCCGATGTGAAGTCTGAAATCGTTAAGACACAAACAGGAGATGAAAGCCGGGGATGAGGGCAGAGCCGCACAGCCCATGAAGACGACAGGTCTCAAGGAAGCTGCTCCAGACGGGGGGCTGCCGATGCCGGTGTCCTTAACTTTGAATGCAAGGTAACCGGCAGTGCTGATCCACTTTGAAGAGGCAGAGTGACTTCTTTGGTTTTTCTGTGGCCAGCCGGCTGAAATCCACAGGAGGGAATCAGGCTGGCCAACCTGCACCAGTGTGCCCTAACTCGCTTCCGTTCTCACCAGTCAGTGTGGAGCCTGCTTAGCACTGCCTGCGCCCTTTTGGTTGTGAAGAACTTTTGGAATCACTTCTGCAATAAGAAAAAATATGTACTATATATATATAATTTTTGGAATCATTATAATATTCAGTTCTGTGTAAACTCCCCCAACACATTCAAGATAAAATTTTATTTGTGAGCATTCCGTGCAACCTTCCAGGAACACAGTGGGACAACCGCGCGCCCCACAGGAAGCCGCAAGCCTGCGTTCTCAGCAGGTGATCCCCTCCTTGACTCCACCCTCACCAACAGTCTCTTTCCCCAGGAAGAAAAAGTCAACTCAGGGAGCCAGGGATTCAGCCCCCTCTGGACAACACCCCAGAGCCCCAGAGCCATGGCACCTCTCTGTCTGAAAACCTTGCTAAGCAGCTGGCTACGCTCAGCCACTAGCTCTGCTTTGCGACAGATGCACTTCATGCGTCCTTTTGCCAGGAAAAAGATTTCGCGACGGGAAAAAAATGGCAGGCCATCCTTTCGATGGAATTCCAGCTGTTGCCTAGCAGCCCCTCCAGGAATTGTCTGACTCTCTGAGGGCACACACCAGTGACTGTCTTCAGTTGCACCATCTGGCAACTCTTTGGAGACGGAAATGGCTGGGGGTGGCACAGGTGTTTTCTGTAACACACAAGGTGCTCATAGCAATGCATGTGGGTCTATCCAATAGAGAGTAAAAATACTTGAACTGGCTCTCTTATGAATTGATAATTAAATAAAACCTTTGACACGTATTCATCTTAAATTTACAGGGAGTCATGTTTCTGCCTTTCTGAAAGCCGTCCTTTGGTAGTTTTAGAAGTCCCACTGAGATACCCAGCGCTTCCTGGCTGGGGCCAGGCAAACTTGCCTGCCTGCCAAAGGACACTCCGTGGCTGCTGGAGAGAAAGCTGTCTCCTTTCTTGGCTCCTAGAGTGAGTTCCAGCAGCAACAAAACTAGCATTTCATTCACTCCCATTTCTCTAGTTTTATTTTTCTATGCTTCACTGAATTTGTACTTATGTTTTTATTTCTGGTTCATGTCTGAGTGATAAATTATTCACTATACTTGAGAATTTGGTTTTTGGTCTGACCACTCAGTAACCTCTATAGGTGAACAGCAGAGATCTAGTCCCTTTTGGGTCAGAACAACAGAAAATCCAGTGTGTTAGTCCTTTGTTTTGAGCTCAAGTCAGTTAAGAATTTAGTGCCCGGCTGGGTGTGGTGGTTCATGCCTATAAGCCCAACACTTCGGGAGGCCGAAGTAAGAGAATTGCCTGAGCCCATGGGTTCCAGACCAGCCTGGGCAACTTGGCAAGACCTCTGTAAGAAGGAACAGAGAGAACAAAGGAGACGTGTAAGGGGGAAAAGCAGGAATAGCTCTACCCTTGAGGCAGGCATGACTCCTTTCCTGGAAACTTTCTCTGCAGATATTATGCAATTAATTGTACCCTTATCTGCATAACCAGCTGCATAACCAGCTACATCTGCTTCTGTAAACTTGCTTGCTTGCGCCAGCAGGAGATAGGAAATGTTGCCGTTAGATCAAAGAAGGCCCCTAATGCATGTAGCCCAGGCCTTCAGAATGCGGTTAAGGGTATTTAAGACAATCCTTTGCTGCAGGACAGGGCCCTTGTCTTGGAACTTATGCTTCCAGCAAGTGGTCACTGGCCAGCACAGCCTTGACTAATAAACCTCTCCTTTGTTAATTTGAGTCGGTGGGCTGTCATTTAATCACTCGGACCCTACTTCACCTCCTCTCTACAATAAATCAAGAAAAATTAGGTGGGCGTGATGGCACGTGCCTGTAGTTTCAGCTACTTGGAAGGCTGAGGTGGAAGGATCGCTGGAGCCCAGCAGGTCGAGGCTGTGGTGGCTGTGAACGTGCCCCTGCACTCCAGCCTGGGTGACAAAGTGAGACTCCAATTCAAAAAAAAGAAGAATTTAGTGTCCACTGGGAAGAACAGCTCCTTGAGACTTGGGATTGGCCAAAGGTTGCGTTGCTGTGGTGACTTCCAGTCTGTGGTTGAAACTGCAGGGTTGGAAGCAACTCTCTTGGTGGTATGATCCATGTGTCTGAGAGCCTACAGCTGAGAAAAGCCAGGATCACTTGGTGTGTGGGTGTGAAATTTAGTAAATTAGATTATTACATCTCTTATATCAAAGGAGCTCTGTTCTGATTAGCTTATAGAAAAAATAAGCACATACAAATCTCACATTTATAACTTCCAATACTTTCAATGTGCTAAGCTTTAAAAAAAATGTATCTTTCATAAAGAGGCTGCTAGCTTAGAAACATTTTCTAAATCCAAGTTCATATACTTAAGTCTCTGGCAAATCAAGTTACTTTAATAATTTTTGTTTTTTTTTTTTTTTTTTGAGTTGGAGTCTCACTCTGTCGCCCAGACTGGAGTGCAGTGGCCGCTCCCGGCCACCGCAGCCTCGGCCTGCTGGGCTCCGGCGATCCTTCCGCCTCAGCCTTCCGAGTAGCCGGAATTACAGGCATGCACCACCACGCCCGGCTGATTTTTTGATTTATTGTAGAGATGAGGTCTCGCTGCCCGGCGGGTCTCGAACCCGCGGGCTCAGGCAATTCACTCACCTCAGCCTCCCAAAGGCGCGGGATTACAGGCTGAGCCACTGAGCCCGGCTAATAATTTTGGTTTTTAAAAAACAGGGGCCGGGCATGGTGGCTCAGCCTGTCATCCCAGCACTTTGGGAGGCCAAAGCGAGAAGATCGCCTGAGTCCAGCAGGTCAAGGCTGTGGGGCCCGTGAGTGTGCCACTGCACGCCAGCCTGGGCTACAAGAGTGCGACTCCAACTCAAAAAAACAAAACAAAACAGGTAGGTCTTCACTTTGATTTATCAGTTTTAAGTATAATATAAGTGCTGGGGTTTTTCTTTTAGTATTACTCTAAGTTAGACCATTATTCAGACACATTTATCATATCACCTTATGTTTTGTAATGTATCGATTGAACACATTTCCAAGAGCTTTATATACTGTAGAACCTGGAGCTGGCATTAACAAGTCGATTACTTGTTAATTACTGGATGCCTAGGTCAATTTCTAAATGAGGCTTAGTACTGAAACACAGATGACTAAGCGTATTTTCAGCCTACATACTTGTGATTATTTTTACATGCTACAGAAAGTCTACAGCAGGAGTCGTGTTTGCCACTCGAAGGAGGAAGAGGCGTGTGTGGACACGGAAGCGTGTGGCTCTGTGTTCATGCCTCTGCTGGTCTGCAGGAGCATCTTCTGCCCACCTTCCCGGTTTTTCTGGGTAATAGTAGCTATTTGCTTTGGATGAAAGTGGTCATTAATGTAGGTGGCTGACACTCCATGAAGCAAGCACCACAAAGAAACGCAACCGTGTGTGTGTATCTGTTTTACGAGGCAGTTTCACGTAGAGCAGTTTTGCTCCAGGATGTGAAAGAATGCAGCGTGGGACCAAAGCATTACACTTCACTCGAACTTCTTCAAAATCATGCCACTGGCTATGCTTACTTTAAAATTTGTTTGTATTACGAAAAAAGCAAGCAAGGATTGTGTCTTGGGCACCCATGATCGTCTTTGAATCAAGTGCCCAAATCTTCTCCGACAACTCTTTTGATTTTTCCTTTCTGAGATCAAATCCTAAATTTAGAAACTGTAAAATAATACGTTTTAACCAAGACATTCTTTGAAACACCCCAGAGGGTCCTGGATATTCACAACAATTCGTTCTTTCACCTTATGAAACAAGATGCTAGAAGAAATGATGCTTGCCACTCTTGCATCAGTTTCCAGAGAGATGCCCAGCCCTTCCCAGGTTAAGTTTGCAGCAGTAACCCGTCATAAATGTGAGTATTTCAGACACTTCACCCTTTACAGGAAGGCCGTGAAGGTCTTTTTATGCCCTCATGGTTCAATATATGCTTGACCCTTAGTGAAACGCTCATGAAAACTCTTGGAATACTTATTTCCCATAGAGAAGGTTACCCTCCTGCATTTTGGGGTTACTGGTTGCTGTAATGAATTAGCCGTGATTCTTGTCATCTGCAAGTTGGTTTTCATTTACTCTGACATGCATCTGGAAGCTCTGCTGCGAGCCACAAGAGGAATGCTGCATCTTTGCGAAGGGAAGGCTGAGGGGCTCAGATTAGGAGCAGGCAGGAGCTCCGAGCCCCGCGTGTCTGTGAATCGCCTCGTCGGAACGGACTCCGGAGCTGACCTCTCCTTGGCCACGTTCAGACCATCCATCAGGTGGAGTCATGATTTCTAGGCCTCTAAGTTCAGAACCGAAGCTCCCTAAAAGTAGGCTGTTGACCAGCATCCAGAGAACAGAAAGTGATTACACAGAATTGAATGAGACAATTTGTGTGGCAACTTTTTTGGAATACTATTGATGCTGCTTTAGTGTTCTTTCATTAACAGATCTGTGAGAAAGCACTTTCTTCTTCCTTTTTTTTTTTTTTTTTTTGCGTAGTCGTCTCACTCTTGTCGCCCAGGCTGGAGTGCAGTGGCACGCTCGCAGCCACCGCAGCCTTGAGCTGCTGGGTTTAGGGGATCCTTCTGCCTCAGCCTTCCAAGTAGCTGGAATTCCAGACGCATGCCACCACGCCTGGCTAGTTTTTGTGATTTACTGTAGAGATGAGGTCTCGCCAAGTTGCTCAGGCTGTCTCCACCTTCTTAACCTACAATGCGATAGACTTTATGTGTGTCACTTGAAAATAAATGTTTTAAAATAGTATCTAATTCTTACTGACCTTCCAGCAATTACTTGGTCTCCTTAACTTTTCATGAAAATATACCTACTACTTTGACAGGTTCACTGAGGAACTAGTCTCCTTTATAAAGGGATCAAATTGCATTGTGCAATAAGGGTCATATTTGGGATGTCATACTTGGAGCTGATTTTCATTTAATCAGATGTGATAAGTCACTTTGCATTCAGAATTAACGCCCTTGCAGGAGAACATGCTGGGGCCTCGAGTCCCAGTCTCACAGGTGGCAGGGAGGCAGCTTCCTGCAGGCCAGGCGCGTCACCCAGCTAAGGGAACTTTGAAAAGAGAGGAAATCCTCCAAAGTTACAGGTACACAGGTGCAATCTGGTGGTGGTGTTCCTGGAGCTCAGTTTCCTAGCAGATAAAAGGGGCTTTTGAAAAATCCCAGCTGAGATTCCGTACGCAGATATCCAGACAGAAGCCAATTCCAGGGCCTTGGCCGTGGCTCACGCTGCCCCTCTCTAGCTGTGAAAGCTGGCAGAGGAGGCCTGAAAAGCGGTGACCATTCATGCTGCGCCCATGCAAACGGTCAGGCCAACCTAATGAGACCCGGCACCGTGTGACCAAGAATAACTTTTGAGGATTATTATGCTCCTGGGGGAAAGAGAAGAAGACTGCTCCACCGTGAGAGGCTTTAAGTGGGCAAAAACATCACGGAGCATCCTGCTGATGGATTCTGGGAATGCTCTAAGTGGACCCTCAGGGACTGCCTGATCCTCAGGGGGCACAGGCCTTGGTTGTCTGGGCAGGGCTGCAGAGGCAGTGTCAGCTGGTGAGGAGTTGCAGAGGCCTCCTGTCTCTAGCACGTCACCTTGTCCGGGAGACGCTACAACCTTTGTCAGTGCGGTTCTCATTTAAACTGCCTGCCGCATATGGCTGGCCCCTCGTTGAGCAGATAAGCAAGACGTGTGGCTTTTCTGTTTGTATGAGACGTATGCACACGTCTTCATGATTTTACCTCTTTTGAAACTGGCCTGGAACACTTCTTAATGCCTGCGACTTAAGGTCATCACCACCATCCTCCAGGAAACGAAGCGGCAGCCCAAGGCAACGTCGTGTCTTGAAGGCTGGCCCAGAGCCTGGCCCTTACCCACCCAGCACCTGCCTCCAGGTACCTGCATGCAACCCGGTCCCCTCCTTGTCATTCGCCCTGCACCCTTCTGCCTTCTGGAATTCCCTCTTCTTCACTCCCCAGCGAAAAGGCTCCAAGTCCCTCCCGGCGGACGGCGGACTTCAGTTCCTGCCCCTCCCTCCTCAGAGGCAGGGGCTAGCGAAGGCGGCATTCCTCGCTTCCGCTCTGGCAAACCCGCTCTGCCCTCGGCTCTGGGTCAGCCCCAGCCGGGACTCAGCCGTCCTCTCGCTTTCCTCAAAGCAACACTGGCATACCCAATGTGGGTTTGGGGCTAAAGGTGGGATTTTCAGCCAGCACAGACCAGGGCCAACTTAAAACGGAGTGCTAGCTGGCCCGTGATGTCCTGCACGTTCACCTGGGCTTTGCTGTCCGGTGATTCCTCACAGCTTGGTCCTTGGCACCAGCTCGGATCCCTCTTCTCAGGGCCCTTCCTCCCAGACCTCTCATCCTCTCCCACCTTCCTCTGGGGTCTGTCCCCCACAGGCAAAGCAGAATCCCACGCCTGGCTTTTGGTGTTTTTTTTCATGCAGAACAATTCATATCTGTGGTTTCTCCCATCCAGACCATAACTGGGGGAAGATTATCTTCAGAACCAAACACGCTCTGTAAGACAATTTTTTGCCCCCAGCAAAGGACCTCGTGACTCCATGAGAGGACGGTTTTGCTTCCTCCTAGTCCGGTCTAACTTCAACCTGCAGGCAACTTTTCAAATAGAAACTTTCTTCTATTGCACAAAAGTCAAATTCCTTGACAGAGATGACAGTTCGTCAGCATGGAATGCATCCAAACAGCACTGCTGTGGCCTGAAGATTTCTTCTTCTCCCAGAGAAGAAGATGTCTTCTCCCAGAGGGGAAATTCTAGAACGTGCTGAGCAACTGCAGTCTTTTGTTAGAATAAGGACACGGACACACACGGACACACACACACACACACACACACACACACACACAAAGCACTACTTTGAAAGATATGTGCTCATTTTGGAAGGGTGCTTAATGTTGGCTCAGAAAATTATAAACACACATTTTAAAGTGTGAGATTTCCTGCTGTGGGACCTCATGGTCTCTCACAAAATTCTTGTGAATGATATGGAGAAAGATTTTCAGATTGGGCACAAATTCGGAAAATCCAGCATTCCAAAAGAGATTACCTGAGAGAGAGCAAGTCTGTGGCGGTGTGCTCAGGGCTCTCTGTAGGTACAGTTTAACAATTTTATCACAACGCACTGTGTGATCCAAACTCGTGACTTAAAGATAAGGAAGCTCAGTTTGAGGCCTGTAAGTAGTGTCCCTCCATCTGTCCACCACCCTGGGCTCCACCTAGATGACAGGCTTGGCCCACATTAGGACAGAGGCTGCTTCAGCCAACTCAGAGTATACAGAGAGCTGACAAGGCTCACCTACAGAGTCAAATCCAACCAGGTAACCAGGTAAAATGTGGCAGGAGAAATGCCAGAGTCTCTGTCCTCAAGTTTTAAGAACTACAGTCCAAACAGACAAAAATAAAAAAGATTTCTGGGTTGGGCTGAGGCAATTGTGACCCATTTTTTCCAGTTTTTATTAAGCAGTGCCTTGTGGCTTCTGCAATAAGTTGTAAGTGGCCACATGGCAGGGACCGCCTCAGGGCTTGGTCGAGCACAGCATCCAGTCGCAGCCCATCTGAGCCCGGACCCTGCGTGGGCCACGGGGCTGCACGGGAGTCAGCCTGCAGGCGGGGGGTAGAGGAGGGGACAGCTCAACATGCTGGGACACATGTGACAAACGCCACCACTACAGATGGACAAGCGGGCCCCCTCAGAGGAGGGCATGCCGCCCACCCTCAGACGGACGTGCCGGTCCTGCAGGGGAGTGGAGTCAGCTGGGGGAAGGGCACACCCTCAGGATTGTGTGACCACAGCATGGCAGAGGAAAGCTGGACCAGGAGAAGAGGACATGCAGCTTGTCTGTGTTACCTGGACAGGCCATTCCAGCCAGGGCTAGCGAAAAATGGGGCTAGAGAGACGTCAGGGGCCAGAGCGCGAAGGGTCCGGAGAAGGGACGGGGGCTTGTGTGGGAAGTGGAGGTATTGGAGGGCTGAAACGTAGGGGCCACGTGGCCAGGAGTGAGCTTCAGAAAAACTGCCCCAGCAGCCACGGTACGCTCCCGGGGATGGGCTGAGAAAAGACGCCACCAAGGCCACGGGACAGCCATGGCATCGGTGCAGGCGGAAATAATGGGCAAGGCCTAGACCAGGAGAAGGAATGAACAGGTGCCAAACTCTCTGCGATGCCACATTGGAAGACTCGGAAGCAGGCCTCGGGAGGAGCCAGGAAGGCTCACATCACAGAAACCCCCGCAAACACGATTTGTGTCACGCAAAAGCCAGTCAAGGATGGCCATCGGGTTGGAGGGAGCACCCAGTGATGCCAGCCCTCCGCCGTCGGGCTCTACCATCTTCAGGGAGTGGCTCTCTGTCCTCTTGCATGTGGCCTCAGGGTCACAAGACAGCTGCTTCAGCTCCAGCCCTTATTTCAGAAAGAAGGAGGCGGCAAAGACCTTTTTCTCAGCAAGGCTTAGACTTTTTATTTGAGAAGGGATATACTTCCTCATCTTGTCGGCCAGGACTATGTCACAAGGCCTCCCACCGCTGCAAGGAAGGCTGGGAAAATGAGTGACTTTGGTGTGCACTGGTGCCCCAGAAAACACCCAGAGTTCAGTTAGGCGGGGGGGGGGTGGGCTTGAGGTGTGCACCCAGCAGCGTCTGCTCCAGGGAGAGGGCGGAGGATGACCCAGAGGTGGCCCACGTTTGACAAGTCCACTCAGATGCAATTAAAGTTCGAGGCACCCACAGGCACTGGGAGATGGGCAGCTAGAGACCTGAAGTGGGGGAAGCATGCCCTGAAGTCATAGATGCAGGGTCCTTTGTCACTATGTAAGGTGGCCTTCCAGAGGCTTCCTACATGTGCCATGGAAACCACATGTTCTTTAGGCCCGCCAGAGTAAGAATGGGGTGATGTTTCAGTTTCCAGGAGAATGAAGCCCATGGCCTCAGCTCTGGACGGTTTCCGTGTGTCAGCCTTGGTCGCCCTGACCCTGTCGCCTCTTTCGAGGAAGCACTGTGCCTCCTTCCTGGTCACCCCCGACAGCTGACACAAGGCAGGGGCCTGAGAGAAACACCTGACGTCGACAGTCGGGACATGGCAGAGCCTTTTAAGTTCCTGCCCAACCGGAATTTGAAGCCTTTCCTCAACAAGCCTGGACATCCACCTTGGCCCTGTGTGCTGACCTTGGCTGCTGGGGAGAGAAGGAAGCGCGCTTCGTCCCCTGCTCCCACTGCAGCCTGGACCAGCATCGGTAATCTGGGGCTGTCGGGAAGGCAGCGCCCTCTCTCGCAGCTAACTACCCTTTTAAATTATGCGGAGAAGGCCCTCTCCTCAGTGACTTGCTCTTCTGCACAAGCAGATGAGGAACATCGCTCGGCCACAGCCGGCCTGTATCTGCCAGGCCCACAGCTCCATCCACGGAGCTCCAGGGCCTAAGAGCGAGCGGGACCAGGTCCTGTCTCTCCGTGTTTTTTGTCTTCTGGGTCCCGGCAACCGCGAGCGGACTCTTGAGAAGGGAGCGCTCGCTAGAGGTGTGCCCGAGCGGCTCCTCAGAGGTGCCCCCAGGGCTCCAGAGCCCTTCTCCCTCCTCCCCGACAAACGCTCCCCCTCCGCTCTTCCCTTGCCCAGACTTCCTCCTGAGCTCTGGGCTCTCCAGCAGAACGTGGAGCCCCCCAGGCCTCCCCAACGCAGCCAGCCTCTGGCCCTCGACTTGCCTCTTTCGCCTGCCACCCCCGCCCGAGACCATCCCCTGGGCGCCAGCCCTCAGGACTCCCCAACTCAAGAGGCTCGGTGGAGCACCTCCCCTGTGAGAAGGTGGTGGCAGCGCCTCTGGTTTCCGGAACCTTGGTCACACTGCCAAGACAGCACCTCTGTGGCCCTGGCTGTTCTCGTCTGCTTTCCCCAGGCTGTGACTGTGAGGGCATTGGGTGGGAACACTGCAACCTTCTGTCACCTCAGTGCCCGTGAGGGAAATGACTAGTGAATGAGTGAACAAATAAGCAAGTGTTCAGGAGACCGGAGCTATGGAGGTGCAGGCACATTCCCTGCCGCACACATCCCCACGTGGCTGAGGAAGGTCACAGGCCATCTCTCCTGCCTCAGGGTGGGGCAGGATCTGAGACAAGGCTGCCAGAGTGTCAGAATCTCTCTCCCCAAACAGGGAGGGAAAGACCCTGCAAGGATTGTGCTCGCCGGCCACGCGCTGGCCTTCTCGAGGCCACCTGACAGCCTGGATGGAGTGAACAAAGCAAGGGTCACATGTGCTCACACGCGCACACACCGACCTGCAGCCTCTCTCCAGCCAGGTTCCTTGGTCTCGTGGCCCCTTCTGGAAGCCACGGTGGAGTGGACCCTCACGGGTCTGAGCTCCTAGACCCCATCTCCCCTCCCCCTTGGAAGCCTGACCCCAGTTTGTGCACCGGCCTCCCCCTTCCCCGACCCGGCCCCCTTCAGCTCCAGGCCCTGCCGGTCTTGAGCCGGGGAGTCCCACCCACCCCAGGCCACAGCAATGGGTCCGGGATCAGGGACCTGACCCAGATCGAGCTAATGACACAAAAAGGTTTCCTGGGGGGCTTCTGGGAAGGAAGTGTGCAGACCCCAAACCTGGAGCCGCTGGGGGACCAGCCCCAAGACGCAGCGGACACCCAGATGACAAGGGGCCAACAAGCCCAAGCTGCAGCCTGAGTGTGCACCCTCCCGAAAACCCGGGACACCCAGTCGAGGCGGCTGAGTAGCTGGACCCAATGTCTGGCCGCCCCACCACAACGTCCCTGACGGAGCCTGGTGTCTGGGGCTGGGGGAGGCCGAGGAAGCGATGCCAACGTGGCTACCAAATCCAACCAAGGACGAGGAGTGAGGGCTGAGCCAGCAGGCCAGATGGTGTCCAAGGCACTGTGGAAGGCCTCGGGAGCCGGCAGACGGCCAGCGACGTGGGGAGTCCCCTGGGCCGGGCAGGGCACGGCTGAGAGGCTCTGAGGGCAGGATTTGTGCAGGCCTCTTGCACCAACAGGTGTATATGTTGTGATTTGAGCTGCTAAGTCCCATGAGTTAAAATCCCATCTCCTGCCGGCAAACTGGTTCATAATAAAGAGTAAATAAGTGAATCGGGTTTCCACAGATTTTCACGGGGCTCCAAAGAGGCCCACCCTTTTCGGGAAGCCATAGGATGCCTCCACTCGGGACCTGGCCCTCCCTCAGGCGCCTGGGGTGTGGCAGCCCGCCCCAGGAGCCCATACAAGTGGCCAGCCCTCCTCGGCCTGGCTCTGCCCCGTCTGGGGTCCAGACCTCCACAGTCTTGTCCGTCCCACTCACTCCAGCAGGCTGGAGGGGACCGCAGAAGGAAGACGGCCTGGGGCAGGCCCCTCCCCGAGCCCCTAGCCCGGCCTTGGTGGGGTCTGCAAGAGCCATCAGCCTCAGGGGGGATGCCAGAGCCCAGCCCTGGCCTGCCTGTTGAGAGAGCTGGGAGCTCTGACCAGAGACTGGGCCTCCAGAGCCACGTGTCAGCCCACATCCAGCCAGGGCTTGCCAAGCCATCCAGGGCGCTGCTTGTCCAGGTGCCAGGCGTGGAGACCAGTCTGCACCTGGCCTCTCCCCACTCCCCGCCTCCGCCCACCTCTTCCGCTTCCTCCGTGCGTCCTGGCCTGGGCTGTCCGCTCCTGCCTGGCCCTGGAGCACCCTGACCTGCCCATCCAAGCTGCCCGGATCTGAACGCTTCCCGCACGGACGTCAATTTGGTGACACTCTGGGCCCAGGCACAGCCCAGCTCAGGCTCCAGGTGGCAGCCCTCCCCCAGCCAGCAGGGTGAGGATCTCACACTCTCTGTCTCTCCCTCAGGGAGCTGTCTCTGGAGCTGCCAGCTTCCCAGCCCGGAACCAGCCCTGCTCCCTCTGGGCAGAGCTGGAGGTCCGAGCCTGCGGTGCAGAGCACAACCCACCTGGGATTTGAAGCCCTTCCTGGACGAAGATTGGACGCCCATCTCGGCCCCTGTGCACTGACCTTGGCTGTTTGGGAGACGGGGAAACAGGCCTCATCCCCTTCTGCCTCCTGCAGCCTGGACCCTCAGCCGCGAGGGCCGGGGTGGAGCGCAAAGCCAGCATCGGATGTACCTTTGAATCTTACTGTGGTAACACCTGATGCCACGTTTTCTCCTGGGCAAGGTGTTTCAAATGAAGACCTTTCAAACGCTCACACTGAAATAAAAGCGAAGACTCCCCACGGTGGCACCACGGCTGCACACCCCACAGAACCGGGCACAGGCACCCAGGTCCAGAAACGCAGTGGCGCAGCCCGCCGTGAGCCGTGCGGCCGTGGGCAGGGGGAAAGCCCCCCGACGTGGGGGCCGAAGGGGTGAGGGAGGGCAGAAGGAACGCATGGCAGGAGACAGCTAGCCGGAGCACGGCCTCCCGCAGGCCACCGCAGGCCACGGCCGGACACGTTCGCCGCCGGCAGCAAAGCCCGGAGTCTACCCCAAAATAAAGCTGACTCTGAGCTCGCCTCCCTGGCCAGCCCTCGCCATCAGTTCCCGCCTGGAAGCCACGCCAACCCCTGAGCCACCAGCAAAACTCCTGCGGCTCCTGGGAGCTGCGCTCGGAGCCCGAGTCCCGGGGGAGGGGGTTGGGACAGCGTGTCCAAAGGGGAGGAGCAAGGAGGCCCTCGAGCTTGCCCCTGGGGCCCCCCAGGCGCCCGCGGCCAGGCCTGTCCCGAGACCCGGAGCCAGGCGCGCAGACCCCCATCCCGGCGACACCACCCGCTTGGGCCTCGGGTCCCCCGCCGTGGAGTCCTGGTGCCCGACGCCCAGGCTCTCACGCAGGTCGCTCAGGACAGCGCCCGGCAGCCCTCCTGGCAGAGGAGGCCGACGGCCCCGCCGCCAGTCCCGCCCGAGCTCCGGCCCACGCGCGTCGAGACGCCGGCGGCTGAAGCCCTGGGTGGGGACCGGGCCAGCCGCGCCCCGAGGGGAGGGCAGGCGGGAGAGCGAGCGAGCCCACGCGCGCGTCCCGGGGCGTGTTCGTCTCTTGTCGCTTGTCGTCGCCTTTGTCTGGCACACTAAGATTTATTTTCAAACAGCACACAGACCGTCGCAGGGCGGGGCCCGGCTGGCCGCGGCCGGCCGGCCGCCCGGGCGCGAGGCCAGCGCGGCCCCCACGCGCGGCCGGGCACGCATGCGGGCGGCGGCGCGGGGCCGGGACACAGCGGCCGCGCGGGCCGGCCCTCGGGGGCGCCGGCCGTCGGGGCCGCGGCCCCGCGCGCGCGCGAAGCCGCGAGGACGCACGCGCGGCTCGGAGGAGGCGCCGCCGCCAGCCGCGGCCGTCACTGCACGCGCTCCGTGAAGTTCTCGGGGAAGACGCCGCGGCACGCGTCCAGCTCCTTGCGCGCGTTCCAGTCGCTCTCCTTGACGCCCATGAGCCAGCCTTCGTCCTGGGGGAGGGGCACGCGTCGGGGCGGGCGGGCGGGCGGCGCGCCCCCGCCCCGCCGGCCGCGCGCCCCCTCCCCCCGGGCCCGCCCCGCCCCCCGCCCCGCCCGCCGGGCTTCCACAGAGAGTGGGGCGGCCACGGCCGCTCCCCGGCTGCCGCAGCGCCCGCGGCCCTTCCGCGGCAGCCCCTGCCTCGGAGCTGCGGCGGCCGTGCGCCCCGCCACGCGCCCGCGCCCGCGCCAGGGCGGGCTGCCGCTGCCCCCGCAGCCAGGCTGGGCGCGGGCCGGCCTGGGTCTCTGGGACCTCCCTGCGCCATCCTCGCCTCATCACAGGCCACGTTTACGTCCCACCGGGGCCCCCCGCGGCCACCCCGCGACTCCCACTGTGGGCGGGCGGGATTCTGCCGCCTGAACGCCCACTCCGCCAGGGCTGGCCGCAGCGGAGACCTGGGGGCGCGGAGCAGGGGCGGCTCAGCCCGGAGGCCCTCGGCGCGTAGCTGGCGCCCGCACGTGCAGGCCGGGACCCCAGCCGGCTCCGCCTCCTCCCGGACCCAGCAGACGCGCCCCGCCCGGTCGCCCTGCCCCTCCATTCCCGCGGGCGCGTGGGCGCCTTAGGGGCTCTCTGGAAGCAGGAGGAGGCCGGCCGCGTGCCCTGAGCCCAGCCCCGAGGCACTCAGGGGCGGGCTGCGGCGGAGGCCCAGGCGCCACGAGCGGAGGCCCGCGCGGCCCGGCAGGGGGGCCCGGGCCCAGGAGCGACGCCCGCCGAGCCCAGCGGCAGCCTGGCGCGGAGGAGCCGGGCGCGAACGAGCCCCGGCAGCGGGAGGAGGTCTGGAAGGCGTCTGGGCCGAGCCTCGGCCCCGGGCGGACAGGGGCGGGCCCCGGAGGCGGGCGGCGCGCGGGCGGACGAGGCCCACGAGGCCGGCGCTCGCCCCACGCGCGGCCCGTCGGGAGAAGGGCCCCTCCCGGGCGGGGCCCCGGGGGAGGGCCGAGGCTCGGCTCCGGGAGGGAGGCGGGCCTGGGGGTGGGAGCGGAGACGGGAGGGGCGGAGCGCGGCTGCGGCGCCCGGGGGACAGCGCCCGAGGACAGGCGGAGGCGCGGAGGCGCGGCCGCAGAGGCGGGGGGGAGCGAGAGCCGGGCACGCGGGCGCGGCGAAGGGGGGACGCGGGCGCGCGCCGGCGCTCAGAGCGCGGTCCTCGCAGGCCTCGGCTGCCCCCTGCCGGCCAGCCCTGGCGCCGCGGCCCGGGCCCCGCGGCCCTCCCGGCGCCCACCTGCTCCTCGGGGTTCTGGAAGGGGATCACCAGCACCACGTCGCCAGCCTTGAGCTGCAGCTCGTCCGTGTCGGTGGCCGTGTAGTCGTGCTGGGCCTGCACCTGGGCGGCCGGGGAGCGTGCGTCAGGCCTCTCTCCCGGGTGGGGGGCACGGTGTGGCCATGCAGGGCCAGGGCCCAGATGCCGCCCGCCGGCTGGGAGAGGTCTGGGGGGAAGGTGCGACTCGGGGAAGCCGGGGCCGCCCGAGCTCGGTGTCCGCGCCGGAGCCCAGGGCTGAGGGCCGGCTGGCCCGAGCTCACCTTGAACAGGAACCCGGGGGGCAGGTCCAGGCGCCCGGCTCCACTGCCGCCCTCCACGGTGCCGTTCACAGTCGCTGGGAAGGTCTCCACCACGACGGCAGGAAGAGAGCTCTAGGGTAGGGAGCGTGGGTCAGCTGGGCTGGGGGCGGGTCCAGAGAGGGCACGGCCCCCGCGGGGAGGGGGGAGGAGGGCAGGGGAAGGGCGGGACGGGCGGTGTCTGCGCTGCCTGTGCCTGGGCCAGATCAGCCGTCTCGGGCGCCTTGACAGGAATCGGCCCTGCGCCAGCAAGGAGCAAAGGAGACACAGACGGGCAGACAGAGGGGCAGACAGGTGGACAGGCAGGCGGCAGGAAGGAAGAGACAGGACTTTGGTCCCCGCTGTCTTACGGAGGCTGCTTCCTCTGCCGCCGTCTCCCCGGGCTCCTGGGCTCCAGCCGCAGGTTGGGTCCCACCCGCCACCTCCGAGGCCTCTGCTGGCTGCAACATAAATGCCGCTTGGGGTCAGACACAGGATGGGACGCTGCAACCGGGATAGGAAACCCGCCACGGGAGGGCAGTGCCCACGTGGGAGGCGGGGCCTCGACCTGGCTGGCTGCAGGGTCCAGAGCCGGCCAGTTCCTCGCACACCTAGGGAGCCCCCCCAGGCACGGGACCCCAGTGGCATGCTGCTGAGAAGCCCAGGGCAGGCCGTCGGGACTGCCACGGGTCCCCCGGGCCCTGCCCTCCCAGCCCCAAGACCTTGCCAGGGCACAGCTCCTCCCGCCCCCCTCGCCCGCCCGGCCAGCCCCAGCAGGTTGGCAGGGGCCGCTCAGCCCGAAGGCGACCCGTGCCCGGGACGTCGGCACACCCGTTCCGGCTGGAACACAGCTCAGGGCAGGCCGGAGCAGGCTTTGCGCAGACCCAGACGGCACCTTCTCCCCCGGAGGGGCCCACGGCAGCCCGGCCAGAGCCCCACGGCTGGGCTGACCTGGGTCGACCCTCGAGCGCGGGCACCGAGCCCCTCAACCTTCCTAGCTCTGTTTCCTCCTCTGTGAGAGAGACGAGTCTGGCTGGCAAGGCTGGGGCGAAGATCAAAGCTGGAGAGCGTGTAGGGGCTCTAGCTGTCCCTCCTCTGAGAGGCCGGCACTGGCAGGCCGGGCCGCTGTGGGTGTGGGGAGGGGCTAAGGGCCCCCCAACGCCCGCCTTCCCCTGGAAGCCACGGAGGAAGCTGCCCCAGGGGCTCCGGGCTGGGAGCCCCGTCCTCACCCTCAGGCCACGGGGGCCTGTCCCTCCTGCGCCCCTGCTCTGCGCCCCCAGAGGCGGGGCCAGCCTGGGGGGCGAGCGCGGGCGGGCACTTACTTGGGCCGGCCCCGGCGCGGCCGTCTGGCTGGGCCAGGACACGGCAAAGGTGCCCTCGGCAGTGCCGGGCTCCCCGGAAGGCAGGCTGCCAGCTGGACTCTCTGTGGACTAGTGGAGGCCACCAGGAAAGAAGGGCGGGGAACAGGGAGGCGGGGGGGGGGAGGGACGGGCAGGAGCGCGAGACGAGAGAAGACGGTCACCAGTAGCCCGTGGGGGCGGGGTGCCTGGGGCCTGGCGAGGCCCGGCGGGTGGCCTCCTCCCGCCTCCTCACGCCCACCCCCACCAAGGGGGAAGACTGGTGTGCGCGTCCTGCCCAAAGCTCAGCACCCACTGAAATCTGCCCGTCAACACGGCCCTGCCCGCTTGCCCAGGCTGGCTCTCTCTGGAGACCTCCTGAGTCCAGTCGGAAGCTGCCCCGTCCCCCAGGAGCCTGGGGCCGGCGTGCACCCTAAGGGCATCTGTGCCGCCCCTCCCAGCACCTCTGCCAGCGTCGGGGTCTCAAGAACGCGGCCCAGAGCTTGGCTGGAATTCTGGCTCCAGCATCGCCTGCTGTTGGGTGAGCCCCAAACCCTCCCCGTGCCTGTGTCCTGAGCTACCAGGTGACAGTGGCAGTCCTGTGTGTGCAGGCCCTGCTCTGGGAAGGCACCCGGCTCTTTCAGGCCGTCTTCCTTCCCTCCCCCAGACAGCCCCTAGAGGGCACAACCGGCCCGAGGCCCCGCTCCCCACAAGGACACTCGTTCATGGGGCAAGCGTCCGAGCAAATACTCGCAGGCCAGGACCCGAGGGCCCATGTCTCCAGCCAGGCCGAGGCGCCCCCTCCCACGGCTTGAGCCGGAGGGAGCAGCAGCAAACAGCAGAGACGGCTGCCCGCCAGCTCTCCACCCCCTGCAGGTGCTGTGTGTGCTGTGTGCAAGGGAACACGCACTGTGTGCTGCGTGCGCTGTGTGTGAACATGCACCTAGGTGTTCTGCCTGTGCTGTGTGTGCATGTGAGCACACTCCTGTGTGTGCTGCATGCACTGTGTGTGCTGTGTGCGCATGTGAACACATACCTGTATGCTGTATGTGAACACATGCCTGTGTGCTGTGTTGCATTGCTATGTGCATGTGAGTACATGCCTCTGTATGCTACTTGTGCTGTGTGTGCATGTGCGCACACCTGTGTGTGCTGCATGTGCACAGGAGTGCACTCTTGTGTGCTGTGTACATGTGAGCACACACCTGCTCACGCTCTAGGGGGAGGTCATCCACCAGAGAGCTGCCCATCTCCTCTTGATCCTGCCCCAGCAGGCGGCCCGTTACGCACGACGGAGACAGTCCTTCCGGGCAGGGACACGGGCTCAACACACCGCCGCAGAGAAGCCCTACTGTACCATCACTGCGGACCTGTATGTGCTGTATGGGCTTATGTGTGCTGCGTGTGCCACGTTTGCCTGTGGGCACACACCTGCGTGTGCTGCATGTGCCCTGTGTGCGTGGCTCATGCCTGTGGGTGCTTTTGAGTGTGCGTGCCCCGTGGATCGGCCAGGTGGAGGGCAGGCACGTGGGCCAGGCCCACGCGGAAGAGCGGCTCCCCGAGGGGCAGTGGAGCGGACGGGGGGCTTACCTCCCAGAGATCCCAGGGGATTGGCTGAGCGCAGCAGTGAAGGGAGAAGCACCGAGTTAGCACAGAGGTTAGAGGGTGGCAAGCAGTCCCCAAGGGCCCCATCTGCTGCCGGGCTGAGGGGGCACGGAGTGACCCAGGGCTGTCTGGGCTCTAAGGTCTGCAAACAGAACGTGTCTCCAGGGCTGTGAGCGCCCAGACCGGGGTCGTTCCCGGAGCGGGGGGATGCTGAGGCGAGCCGAAAGTTGCCAGGAGGTGTTCGGCCGACCCCCTTCTGGGAGTCCTTCCCGCGGAGAGGTTCGCTCTCTGCCCGCTCAGCCGAGGAGGTGGCCCAGGCAGAGCCAGGCACAGAGGAAGGGCAGTGACCAGGGCCTACGTGGGTCTGCCCAGCTGGCAGGCAAGCGCCAGCCCGAGGCCCGGCCCCCAGAGGCTGTGGGCTCACGAGCGGCAGTGGGCACAACCCACCTGACCAGAGGGCGTGGGCGCCTTCACCGGGCTGGCCACCGGCGGGAGGGGCTCGAAGTCCAGGTCCAGCAGACTGGCCTGCTCCGAGAACGGCCCCGGAGCCTCAAACTAGGCGGCAGCGGCAGCACAGAAAGGAAGCAGTTAGTGTTAGCAGGGAGTCCCATTGCAGACACACACGAACGCACACACACACGTACACACACAGAGGCGCCCACAGGGAGGCAGGGCCCAGGCACAGGCCCGCGCACCTCAGCACCCACGGGGGCGCTGCCCATGGCCACGCGCCCCGGCACGGGCTCCCGCCCACAGGACGACGCCACGCGGGCCCACTTCCGACACCCACAGCAGGCCGCTCTCGGCAGCCATCCTGCAAGCCTCCACTCCCCGCCATCCCCCCGACAGGGTGTGACAGCCTCGGTGCCCACACCTCTCTGCTCCCTGCCCCTTCCGCAAAGGCAGCCCCGGCCACAGCCGCGGCCAGGCACCACCACCTGCAGGTCCCCACCAGAGCGGCCCAAAGTCAGGGCTTTGTGCTGGCCCTTCCTGAGCCCCAGGCAGACAGGTCCCCCGTGGGTGCCGCCCACCCGGCCAGCACCTGGGATGGAGCTGGGCCGGCCCCCACGGCCTCGGAGGCCACTCTTCAAAGTGGGGTCCCAACACCAGAAGGCTTGAGAACCACCCGGGGCGCCTGCGTTGAAACTGCAGACCTCTTCCCACAGAAGCCACCCCTGGGAAGCCCCGTCCACGAGCCTGGGTGCAGCCCAGGAATGTGCCGTAACAGGCAGGACGCCAAGGATGGGACGGCAGCCCTGTCACGCTGTGAGCAGCCCACTGTAAGCTGGGCCACACCATCACGAAAGAAAGGGGGCTTCCTCTGAGCCCCTGGAGGGGAGGACCCTGGACAGAGCAGGAGTGATGACAGGCGCCCCAAAGCACAAGCTGCCTTCCCAGGAGGGCTGGCTGGCTGCGGCTGCCATCCTCTCTGCGGGGCTTCCCTTTGGGGCCACAGAGGACTCTGCCCAGGCCCCAAAGAAGAGGGGTGCGGCTGGGGTGTTCCGCGGCCCTCATGCGGCGCTGGGAGGCACCAGCTCCACACGCCCAGGCCCACCAGCTTCCTGGCTCCACTCACTCCTGATGGGCGCCCGGCACCGGTGGGGGCACACTCCGGGGCCATGTCCAGCCTGCGGCCTTCCTCCCCAAGGACCCAAGGCCCGGAGCTGCGGGCAGGGACGGCCCAGAGGGGCCTCCTCGGCAGAGCGGCAGCCCACCGGGCGAGACCCAAGACCCTCAGTCCTGAGAAAAGCAGCTGTCCCGCAGCTCAGGGGCAAGGCCTGGGGCATTCCAGGCGGGCCAGGCCACAGAGTCCGAGAGCCCAGGCCAAGGGGCCTCTTTCCTTCCCGGCCCCCATTCCAGTCCCTCCCGGCAACTGACTCTCCTCTGGAGCTGGTGAGCTCAGGGTGGGGAGGCCACCGCTCTGGCCCATGCCTGGCTGTCTCTGAGAAGAGAGAGCCCCAGACTCTGGTGCAAGCCCTAGGTGTCCCCCAGCAGGTGGCCAGAGTCTCTCCCCAGGAGCCCCGCCCTCCCCTGTCCACAGCCCTCCCTCCCTTCTCGGAGAAGTCAGCCAAGCCCAGACAGCAACGTCCCCTCGTGCCCCAAGGGGAGGGTCACTCCCAGAGAGCTGCCATCTCCTCTCGGCCGCGTGACGGAGACCGTCCTTCTGGGCCGGGACTCAGACTGCTCACCACACTTCAGCAGAGAAGCCCTGCTGGCGCCAGCACTGTGGACCAGAACGGGCCCACCCCGCCCCATGCCACACCGCCAAGGAGCACGGCTCTCCTGCCCCAGCCTGGGCCAGGCGGCTCCCTAGAGATGGCACGGGGGCAGCAAGGGACGTGTGTGGTGACACGGAGGGGCAAGCACACTTGGGGCTGGGGAGTGGGTGGTCTCTGGGCCGCCTCCTCGCTGAGACCACCCTGCCTCGTCCTGGCACCAGCTCACTGCACAGGCGGGCTTCTCGCACATTCGATGGGGCATGACCTCTCCCAGAGGGTGACGGAAAACCAGACCGGGGGTGCCAGTGAGCGGCTCCGTGTCTGCGAGGGCCCTCGCCCCCGGTCTCCCTCACGGACATGCACGCTGGCCACAGGCTGGCCTGCCCGGCACCACAGGGCAGGGACGCACTCCAGCCCAGGACGGCTGCAGCCAGCTGCCCGGAGGTGGCTCAGCCCCGCTGCCACACTGTCCTTCCTCCTCCCCCCCACCTTCCCAAAGAGGGGCTCCCACGCCTGCAGGCTCTGGACCGGGGCGCTGCCCACCCGGCCACCAGCAGCCCCGCAGCTGAAGCTCCTTCACGGCAGTCCCAGTTCTCACGTGGGAGTTGACCCCAACCAGCGCTCCCCGCGGAGCCCACTGTGCCCAGCTCCTCACGCCCGCCCTCCGCCCGGCCCAGGCCCCGAGCTGCGTGAGGGAGTCGGCAGGAGGCCCCGCCGTCGGGACTGGCTGGCTGCAGCAGGCAAGGCCTCCGTGGGAAGCCTCACGCACAGGAGGGAGGCTTCGGCCTGCAGGGCCGGCTTGGAGGCGGCGTCAGCTCTCTGGGACGCCAGGAGGCCCCTGAGCTGACCGCACAGCGCCACGCCCACCGCAGAGAACCTCCCTCCCCACTCCCCTCACGTCTCTGTGACGGGCTTTGCAGTCCCTCGGGGAGTTTGCGGCAGCCGCCCTGGGCACTGGCGTCCGGGTGCCTCGGCCATCCCAGGGCCTTCCCGGTGTGCCCCTGCCACCTCCTCCCGCCACCACTGACGGCACCCCCCGCTCCAGCGTCCGCCCCGGATGGCCCCAAGCCCTGCACATGCCCTTGCCCCCGCCAGGGTACCCACGGCCGGAGAGGCCACTGCCAAGCAGACAGCTGCACCCAGAGGGCAGCGCCACTCCCCACGCCCCTGCATCCGGCCACAGTGCATGCTCCTGGCGGGTGATGGAGAGTGACGGGGGGCGGAGAGAGGACAGGAGGAGAGGGAAGCTCGGGCCGGTCTCTCCCGCCAGACGCGGGCTCTGGAGACAGAGGCAGCGTGAGACGGAGGGCGGAGGCCATGCACGCCCAGGACGGCCAGAGGGGCGGGAGAGCTGGGCCGCGGCGGCCGCGGCTGACCTGGGAGGGGGTGGTCACGCTGATCTCAGGGACACACGTGTCCTCAAACAGGCTGAGGATCTGCTCCTGCTTGACCTCCTTGGACGGGGTGTGTTTGGGAGGCGGAGGGACTGGCGGGCCTTTCCGGAGCTGTGGGTCGGCGGCGGGCGAGGGGCCCAGGGAGGCGCGGAGGAGCACGGGGTGGGGAGACAGAGACAAAGCCACGGTCAGTCACGCGGAGGCCACGGCCCTCAGGCAGCAGGGCAGGCCCGAGCAGCTGGAGAGTCACGGCCCCCCGACACAGACGCCGGGGCCCCGGGCCGCCCAGAAGGGAGACCGAGGCAGGAGGTTCAGAACGCTGTGCAGAGAGAGCAGAGAGGACGGGGACGGAGGCGGGGGAGGAGAAGAAAGGAGAGCGGCCCCAGCCCCCCCGCCCGCCGGAGAGAAGGCTGGGAGACGGCCAGAGGGACAGCTGGGCCCCAGCCCCCGCCCTCCCGGAAGACCCTTCTCTCCAGCTCCCTGGGCTCAGGGCTGACCGGGGGGCCCAGCTCAGCCTCAGTCAGCCCCTGTGGCGGCCAGTGTGCACCCAGGCCCGGCAGAGGCCACACACCTGCCCACCCGGTGGGCGAGCCACAGGCCCCGAGGCTGGGTTCCCTGGGCACTGGCTGTGGGTGGGGGCGGAGTCTGCCTCGCAGTGGGGGTGGGGGAGGGTTCCACGGATGGAAAGAAAACACAGGGGCTGCTGGCACCGTGTCTGGCCCAGAAGAAATGCTGTCCAGTGGCCTTGGCTGCCCTGAGCAGCCGGGCAGGGCAGCAGCGTAGAGCCGAGAGAGGTTGCCAGCAGCCACGGCTTGGAGGAAGCCTCCTCCCTGGTCTGCTCCCCTGGCTGGCCAGCTCCCAGGACCCCTGCAGAGACCCGAAGGGCCTGCGGGGCAGGGCGGGTAGAAACAGGCACAGCCCAGAAGCCAGTTCCCTCTCTGCCAGGCCCCGCTCCCCTCTGAGCCCTTCCTCTTTCTGGCCCTTTAAAGGTCCGGCACACCACCTGCCTGGGCTCCTCCCTCAGCCTCTGCAGGAGAGGGAAGCCAGGAGGAGGGAAGGCAGCCACCTCCAGACACCAGCTGCCCGGGGCGGAGGGCCCAGAGCCCTGGCCTGGGGAGGAAAGGAAGGTGGAGAGCCGTGCAGCCAGAAGGCCGGGGAGAGAGGGCAGCGGGGGTGCTGCAGGGGGACGCTTGGGAAGAGGAAGTCACAGACGCCCCCCTGAAGTGGACCAGGCCGGGTGGATCCCAGGAGAACAAGGTCCAGGCCCGAAGGCCCGGAAGGGGACAGAGGAGCAGAGGAAGGAGACCACCGCAAAGCTGGAGGAGGAGGAGGGGAGGGGACAGGACGCCGACATCAGACACCGCACCCACCTGAGACGGGGACTTGGGGAGGGCAGCCCCGGGCGCGGCCCCTCCGGCGGGCTCTGGCTCATGATTGACTCTGATCTCAGGGGTGGCGGCCGGCGAGCCGTCCGGAGGCGAAGGGCTCTTGTTCCCCCTTGCAGGGGCGTTGTCACTGCAGAGGCAGGAGAGAGGGAGCCGGTGTAGGGGAGGTGCGGGCGAGAGGCGTGAGCAGATGTGAGGCACGTCTGGAGTGTGTGCAGACGTGGGCAGGAACTGCCCTGCTGGGAGGGAGTCCAGGCACCCGGGCTGGGGCCTGCCAGGAGGCCAGGACACAAGGCGGGGCTCTGGGCTGGAGGTCTGTGGTCCCAGGGGCATGGGCAGGTTCCGGACTCCACCCCGCTGGCCCGCGGGGACCAGAGTCCACAGGCCCAGAAAGCCAAGCATCCTGCGGGCACGGTGTGTCTCCCCACCATGCCCACCCAGTAGCCCCGTCCCAGGGTTCCTCGGCCGCCCCACAGGCCCGGGCCCGCATGCCCAGCACTCAGCCTCGACTCCCAGCCGTGGCCGGGAAGCACTGGGGATGGGGGGACCCCGGGACCGGCGGGGGATGGCGGGACGGTGCGCACCCGGGCGCGGGGCACTGGCAAGGAGAGGCTGCGGGCGGCACCTCCAACCCGGTCACCGCCAGGCGCGGGCAGCCACGTCAACGTAAACTCACGACGTGAAGTTTAGTGCAGACGAAACGCTCAGCAGCTCGGCCACACGGGCCACATCCCAAGGGCTCGGCACACACATGCAGCCCCCGCCCCACGGCCGGGTGTGCCGTCGAGAAGGACCGGCAGACACCGTGGCGGAGCCACCTGGCGCCACAGGCCGGAGGGGAGACATCGCCGGCGCCCCGCGGCCTTGCTGGGCGCGTGTTTTGCAGGGATGTGCGCCTCCCTCGAGAAAGCGCCGCCACTGCCACGCGGCGCGCGCGCGCGCACACACACACGACTGCCCCACGCGCAGCCCCCCATGCGCCGCGTGCCCCGCGCCCCCCGGCCGCCCGCGGGCGCCTCCTCCACCGCGGCGGGGCCGGCGCGCGCCGCCCGGCCGGGTCGCGACGCGCCGGCGCCCGCCCGGCCCGCAGCAGCACACAGCACACCGGCCGGCCGGGTTAGTGGCGCGCGCGGCGCGAGGCGCATGCCCTCCGCGCGCCGGGTACCTGCTCTTCTTTCTGCGCAGCCGCGAGAACAGTTTGGTTTTCTTTCTGCGGGCGGACGGACGCGGGCCTTCGTCGGGGAGAGGCCGGCCCGCGCCGGCCCGCCCCGCCCGCTCGCGAGCCTGCGCTCGGAGGGCGGGGAGAGGGCCCCTCCCACGCGCCCCGAGCACGGGAGGGCCCGGCCTGCCCCCGGCGCGACGTCCAGCCCGTCCGGCCGACCTCCGCGGGCGCCGGCCGGGCCTGGCAGCGCGGGAGGCTCAGGCGGGAGGACCCTCTGCCCGGGCCGCAGCCCCGGCGTCAGGGGCCCGCTGGCCAGCCAGCGCAGGGCCTGGGCGGGGAGCCCCGGCAGGCAGGCCGCGGTGGGCCTCTCTGCCTCGTGGAGGGAGCCCTCGCCCCGCGGGACCACACAGCCCCTCCTCCTCTGTCGCGGGGGCTCCCCTGCGCCTCCAGGCCGGCATCCCGCTGCCCATCCCGCCTTTGTTCCGCCCTCCGTGCCCTGGCTCAGGGCCCCTGTGGGCCCTCTAGCCACACCTACTTGTCCAGGGAGGGAAGAAGGGCCACAGCACCCACTGGACCCCTCAGTCCAGGCAGCTCCCAGTCACCCCGTCTGACAGAGGTCATCGGTGCTCCGGGCCGTGACACGTGTGTGCGCACATGCACATCCACACACACAGTCCCTCGCACACACGCGCAGTCCCGCATACACACACAGCTCCTCACACAGGCGCCCACGCACACAGGACCAGGGAGGGGGCGAAGTCCAGTCTCGCGGCTGCCTCCCGGATCCAGCGCGAGGAGCGCGCATGTGCCCTCCTCCTCGCCCTCCCCTCAGGAGGCAGCAGGGCTCTCCTAGCAGCCAGCCTCTGGAGGGGCCCGGCTGAGGACAGGTCCCGGAACGGAATGCCGCCATCCCGGTCTTGGGCCTTCCCAGGAGTCCGCCAGCGGAAGGCGGCACGGCTCCCGGCTCCGAGGACGCCACTCAGGATGGCTCAGCCCGCCCTCCCAAGGCCCGGCAGGTGGCAGCCGCTCCACCCTGACTGCACCTGCTCCACGCACGAGGGGCCTGCAGACTCCCCGGGGTGCTCCCTCCACGGGGAGATGCACAGAGCAGCGGGGCGGCCGAGGACAGAGGCCCGCCCCACCTGCCTCCCTGAGCACGGGAGGCCAAGCCAGGAAGGTCCCCAGACTTCCGGGGCCAAATCCCCCCGCAACAAGGAGGGCGCAGCAAGGCCCCGGGGAAGAGCCGGGTCCCGCCACGCAGAGCGGGGTGCGCCGCGCCCTCCGCACACGCCCCGCCAGCCAGCGGGGGCCACACACCTGGGCTGGGCCTTGACCGTGAAGGTGTTGCTCCCATGCTGCTTCTCCAAGCTGACCAGCACGTCGTTGAGGTTCTGGTTGAGCTGCAGGAGGGACAGCAGGAAGGTGGGGCTTCCAGGCTCCACACAGCCCCCCTTCTCCAAACTCCTGCGCCCCCCAGCCCTTGCCCTTCCGGGACAAGCTCCTCTCGCCCATCTGAGAGAGCTGGAACCAGCACGCCACACCCAAAGAACCGAGGAGGGAACAGGGGCAAGTGGGACACGTCACTAACACCCGTTGCCTCTGGGGGACGTCTTTTCTCCTTCGACACCTAGGGCTGATTTAAAATACCACAGACAACATGTGCCGTGTTTGCATCTTTTTCCCTTAAACACTGTTTTGGGAAACTGTGGATCTCACTTGCTGAGGTTATTTTGCTGACATGTTTTCAGACCACACCGCAATGGCCAGAGAGTTGGTCCAAAGCACAGGCAAAAGAGGGGGCTTATCCCTTGCACGTGGTCGTCCTCGTTTCTGAGACTATTTCCGACTTTGCTTTGGCCGCAAGGAAGCTCAGAGCTAAATTTTCTTCTCACAGTGCCTTGTGGCATGTATTTCCACAGTCAAACTTCACATAAGTGTTTCCTTCCTTGCAACACCTCTCTTTTTTTTTGAGTTGGAGTCTCCCTCTGTCGCCCAGACTGGAGTGCAGTGGCCGCTCCCGGTCACCGCAGCCTTGACCCGCCGGGCTCTGGCGATCCTTCCGCCTCAGCCTTTTGAGTAGCCGGAATTATAGGCACGCGCGGCCACGCCCGGCTGATTTTTTGATTTACTGTAGAGATGAGGTTTCGCCAAGTTGCCCAGGCGGGTCTCGAACCCGCAGGCTCAGGCAATTCACTCACCTCGGCCTCCCAAAGCACGGGATTACAGGCTGAGCCACCAAGCCCGGCCAACACCTCTCTTTTTCGAACTTTTCGCAGGTTGTCTCAAATCTTTGAAGGGAAGGAGGAAACGTCGGAAGGAAGGAGAAGGCCTAAAGGCAGGAAGCCACGCTCGAGTGGCGAGTCAGGAGCAGCCCTGGTCTCCAACAGCCCTTCATTCCACCGGGCCCAAAAGACAGAGTCAGACCCACCCAGGAGCAGCCTGGAGGGGCTGCCTAGCCGTGGGTCTCTCCAACGGGCTGGGGGGGCTTCTTCAGCAGTGGCTGGGGGAACCGCCAGCACCAAGACCGCAAACTGCAACGCGCTACAGCCTGGCGCGGTGGCAGCCAATTACGTTAGAATGAAAACAGCATATAGGACCGTCAGCTCGCCAGACCAGACTCCTCCTGATGCCTGGCCCTGGCAGATGAAGCAGCCTTGCTGAAGTGTCTTAAGAAACACGGGAGGAAAGTTTAAAATGGAGAAAATTCTAGTGATGTGTTTATTACTTTCCTGCAGCGTGGGAACAGGCCACATCTCCCAACACTGCCCCTGGACAAGGCTGCCTGAGGACACATCTCCGGCAAGAGGGGCGTCCAGGCAGGGAGAACAGGACTGGGAGGAAGGGCCGGCCGCACCTGGGGACCCGCTCACAGCCCCCTTGGCGGGCCCAGCACTCCCGTGGGCCCAGGCACTCGGGGTGCCGTGGTCGCCGGCTGACCCCCCCAGGGAAGGAGGCGCTCAGGCTGTCCCTTCCTGGCAGACCCCAAGGCTGGGCCGGGGGCAGTGTGCCCAGAGGCCGCAGAGACGCCGGGGCCTACCTTACTCATCTCCTTGTGGAAGTTCTCCTCCAGGCCCGCGATGCTCTGGAACGTGTTGACGTAGAAGCCCACCCGGCTGCGGGAGGGAGGGGAGGCTCAGGACCGGCGAGCAGGCAGGCCCGGCGGCAACTCAGAGCCACGCACGCCCGCTGCAGCCAGGCGGCCGCCCTCAGAGCCGCGAGCCCCGGGACTGCGGGCGCCCGGACGGCCCGCGGCCTGGCCCTCCCTCACCTGTTCCACAGAGACGGCAGCTCCTCCTGCAGGTCCACGTTCATCTCCTCGAACACCTTCTGGGCCTTGACGAGCTCCTCCTCGGCCTAGGGGGCAGGGCGCGTCACTCCCCTCTGCTGGGCACCCCGCCAGGCCAGGCCACCCCCGCCCCCCGCCAAGGCCTGTCCCCCGCCCCTTTTCAACCCACAGGGCCCGAGGCTTCGGGGACAAGGAAGGCCGGCCCGGATGTGGACGCCCACCCTGCGGCCCCGCGCTGGGGCCCCTCGGGGCCCCGCGGGGCCCCGCGGCCGGGCCCAGGGCGGCCCTGGGAAGCGGGACCCAGCCAAGAGACCCCGGCAGAAGGGAGAGCCGGGCGGGCCTGAGGAGGGCCCAGCAAGAAGAGGCCAGGCAGGGCCTCGAGAGCTGGGCCACGGGAAGGCCATGCGCAGACCCCAGGCCCGGCCACGGGGGACCGACCCTCTTCCAGCGGACCCCAGGCTGAGCGCCAGCCCTGCCCCTCCCCTCGGGCTCGCTGGCCATGGCTGTCTCTGCCCCCAAGGCTCCTCTCCCTCGGAAGACCAGGGCCCGCCCATCCTGGGCCAGCAGCCCGGGGACGTCTTTGCCACCAAGCCCTCTCTCTCACACGGCCTCTTCCAGCCAGATGGAGGCCAGAGATGGCCATTTAGCAATCTCTAGGAATGGCAGGGCCACGGAGGAGGGGGCCGGGCCAGCGGCTCACACCACCGGGCAGTGGCACCCACGCCCTACGTCGCACTACAGCCAGAGAGATGGGGGAAGTGGCCGCGGGAGGGCGGGCTGGTCTGCTCACCCCGGGAGGGCGCTGCTGGGGAGAGCGCCTGGGCCGCAGGGTCTGAGTCACAGCCCAGGGGCGTGGCGGGCCCACCCAGGGAAAACTCGGCCAGCAGCCTCCTTGGGCTGGGGCTGGGCTGGGTGCCCCGACAAAGACAGCCTGCTGGCCGGAGTGCCACAAAGCACACAAGTCCCCCCAGCCCAGCCAGCTGTCCCTCCACCCTCGGGCAGCAGGGTCTGCCCCGTCAGCCCCCGGCTCCAGCGTGCCGAGCCCTCCCTCCATGGTGACCGGGGATGGGACTGCGAGAGGGGACAGCTACCTCCAGGGACTCGCTAGAGTGGGTGTGGGCTCCCTGCCTGCCTGTCTACAACCTGATGAAAATTTAAAGGTGGAGTAGGGAGAAGAGAAACGTCTCTATCTAACAAGCATGCTTTTCTTGGAAGGGATCAGATCTGGGGGGCTTGGCACCCCACACCAGGGCTGGGTGGGAAATATTGACCTCCCCCCCCTCAGGGCTGAGGCCGGGCCCCCGATGCCTCCCTCCTTGGGCGTCCCAGTGCCTGCTGGGAGGATGCCAACACGATTTGTGAAGCCCACAAAATAAGTGACTCCCACGGGTCACGCATGAGCTGAATACTATCGTGCACGTCTCCCGCCCTCAGCTGCCAAGAATGTGCCTGAGCCCCACATTCCCCAAAAGCCTGCCTCGGCCATCTGGCTCCTGTACCCGCTAGGACCACCGCTGTGTGAGGACGCCGCCACCAGCCCATGCTGGTCCTCACTCCCCAAGTGAGAAATCAATCGTGAGGATAGCAGTGATGCTGGCAGCTTGTCTAGGAAGCGTGTCTGTGCCAGGCCGCACTCACACGCCCAGCAAAGAACAAGACGGGGCGGTTCCATGTGAGAGTTCCTGGAAGTCAGGGCCCGTGTCTCCTAGTCCCTCTGGGTCACGTTCCCCGTGTTCTGGCTCTTTCAGAAGCATGTGCGTGCAGCGGGAGTGAGGGGCAGCTGTCCTGAGGAGGAGGCCTTGCCACCCTTGGGGCCACACTACCCTGACAGACAGCAGAGCAGAGCCCGGGGCCCAGGACCCGCGGGCAGGATGCAGGAGGCCCTGGCAGGCATGGGAGCAACTCAGAACCGGCCCAGGGCCCCACGGAGCTGGTGAGACCACCAAGGGCAGCCTCCGGAGGACGCACTGTCTCCCCGAAGCCAAGTCCACCAGCAGAAAAGCCCAGGGCCCCCGCGTCCCTGCTCAGGGCCAGCCAGCCGCCCACAGCCACTCCACGGGCTCTCGGCTTCCAGCCAGGCATGGAAGAGCTCAAATGAAAACGGGATCCGAGCGGGAAAGCCAACTGGGCCGGAAGGAGAAACCCTGCAGCCCAGCACCCAACGATGGGATCGCCTGACAGGCCCCTGCTTCTGCCTGGGGTGGGTGGGGGTGGAGGCAGGGCTCTCCCAGCAGGAGCCAACCACACCCATCCCAGGAGCCCAGAAGCAAGGGGGGGACCCCACTCCAGGCCACAGCCTCCCCCCGGCTTCTCCCACTCAAGAAAATGTTTCCCCTGTTTCAGAGAAAAGTAGGTAGAAACCCTGGCCCTGGGTCAGCAGCCCCACCCCCACCACCAGAATTAGCCCACACATCCTTGGCCTAAGAGGTCAGCAGGTCAGGTAGGAAACTGGGCAGTGAGCCACGTCGAGCCCAGAGCTCTTCACGTGGCAGGCGCTCAATACATGTGGGCTGAAGAGGATGAAATGAACAGGCTGCCCAGAAAACAGGGCTGCTGCCCAGAGGGAAACCCGACGTCCTGGGTCAGGACCCGATCGCCCGCCCCCACCGCAGGAACATGAAGGGCTGCAGGCATCTCATCCAGGCTGTGTCTACGCCGACCTGAAACAGGCCTCGGCTTCTCTGGAGAGGAAGCCTGCACCTCTCACGAGGTGCTGCATCCAAGGTCCTTGGCCACGCCGTGGCCCGCTCCAAGGATGGGGGCTGAGAAGAGTGAGGTATCTGCCGCCAAGAGGTAGCGGGCCCGAGTTTTGTACAGAAAGCCTCCTCCAGGAAGCCCCCATGACCACTGTGGTGCTGAGCCTCTGCCCTCTGTGACACCCCCAAAGGACTGACCCCCAGGACCCAGGATCCTCCTCCTCCAGGTCTCAGCACTCCGGCCAGACGGGAGAGCCCTCCTGGGGTCCCCTCCAGAGTCACCACAGAGCCCAGAGCCCACAGGTCCCAGCCAGCTGCGGCAGGGACCACCCACATGGAGCCCCAGGCAGGATGATGGCGCAGGAGCTTGAGGCAGGAGAGCCCCGGCTCTGCCACAGACCAGCTCTGGGACCCTGGGAGGAGACTGCCTCCCCGGGCAGGTCCGCCTCCTCAGTAAATTCAAGATAACCTGGCTGTCTTAGCAGCCTAGAAGGATGCTCGGCAGGACAGAAGCCCTGATGACAACAGCCCTCCTGGCCCCCAGGAGCCCTCCCGAGGACAATGGCTCAAAGGCAGCCCTGGGCTCCTAGAGTCCTAGGATCTAGAGGGGTCCAACAAACAGCCACTGTCCGGGCACCAAGCAGGCAGACCTGGGCCCCTGCCCTGGTCACCCAGAGTCCCTCAGCCTCTCTCTCTCTCTGCCGCATGCATGGGACCTCAGGTCTCCAGCAGCTCTCCCCGCGGAGCCTCTGGAAGACCCTGCCTGGCAGGCCAGACGCCAGCCCATGGCGCTGGGACAGGACAGACCGGAAGGCGTCAGCGCGTGCAGGGTTAGAAGCCGGTGTCACCTGATTTCGGAGCAGGTTAGTTTGAGCTACGAGATGAGCCTGCAGTTTGCCTTGGCACCACTGGGGGGCGGCTTTCTCAAGCAGCGAGACAGGCTGGGGTGGGGGTCAAGGCCGGGGAGGGCGAGACAGAGGGAGACGGGAGAGAGAAACAGAGACACAGAGGTTAACGCACATCCACACACCCCGCGGGCCGCGTCCAGCCAGCCCGCCCCCTCTGCCAGCGCCCGGGAGGCTGCCCGGAGGCCGCCCAGGCCGAAAGACTCAGGAGAGCGAGGGGCGGCGGGGGTGGACTCCAGCTGCAACGCAAACGCACGTGTGAGCAGGGCCAAGGCTGGCCAGCAGGTCCTCCCGGAAGGGGCCGCCCCGCGCCCACCGGCTTCCCAGGTCCCGAGCCAGAATCCCACTCAGAGCTCGCCAGGCCGGGCGGCACCGTCCAGGGAAACCTCGGCCAGGCCGTGCTCCTCTGAAAGCGGCCTCCGTGGAGCCAAGGGCCGGAGAAGAGGGGTTGGAGACCGGCTGGAGCAGCCCCCGGCACTCCCCAGCCGGGCCCAGCACCAACCCCGCCCAGGTCAGCCACCTGGACCGGCGGGAGGGAGACTGGGGGGCGGGGGGATTGAGAAGCTCGGACCCTCCCCCTCAGCCCCTGGCCCGCCTCCAGCCCCTACCTTGGCAATTTTGGCTTCATCCTTCTTTTTGGCGGTCTGCAGGGACTCGTAATGGTGCCGGGCACTGTCATAGTCCACCAGCTTGCGCCCCCGCTTGGCGATGCGTGACTGGGGGCAGACAGGAGGGGGCTGAGACGCCGCACCAGGAGGGGCCAGAGCGGCCAGCCAGGGCAGGGCCTGGACGGACGCAGGGCTGGGCAGGACACCCGGCGCCACAAGTCCATCCACGACACGCTCAAGCCCTCCCTGCTCGAACACTGCCGGTGGCAAGGAGCTCACCCCCAGGCAGTCTGCCCCACCGTGTCAGACCGTCTCCCTGCAACATAAGCCCCTTGTCATCGCCTGTCAGGACTGTCAGCCGAGTCTCTTCCTTGGCTGGCCTCTGGCTTCTCTCCAGAGCCACCGTCCTCAGCCCCGGAGAGTTTGAGGCACCCGCACTGGGGTCCCCAAGGCCAGCTGGGCAAGACACCCCCCCCTCACCCACCGAGACGATCAGTTCCAACACGACAGCCACTCTCCTGTGCTCCAGACGCCTGGGCTTCCATGAACACAGCACCCAGGGGCTTTTGCCCCAGTGGAGACCATGGGGACCACAGCGTGCCGACAGCGTGCACCCAGGCCTGGCAGAGCCAGCGGGTTTTGTGAGCACACACAATCACACAAACGACAACACAGACCCAGATGCAGGTGACAGGCACAGCCACATACACACATGTTCCAAGCACACACAGAAAACACAGGGAACCCACAGACACACACCGGGCCCCACTACCTCCATGCACCTCACAGACACATGGCCACTCCACGGCGCCCCAGCCACCCACCCACGCGTGTGCACGCGCGCGCGCGCGCACACTCACACACACACACACACACACACACACACACAAATCCACACCACGAGGGCGCCTCCCACAGCCCTGAGGCCCAAGGGTTCAGAAAGGCCCGGGCCTGGGGAGCTGGGGGCCGTGGGCTGGCGCAGGGGGAGCAGCCCTGAAGGATGAGACGCCGGGCCGAGAGCCCAGGGCAGCCACCTCCGCCAGGCCCGCCTGGGCCGCCCTGGGCCCTCCCGTCCTCCGCTCCTCGCCACGGGCAGCAGCAGGGCAGGTCCGCCCTGGGCCCTCACCTTGATGTCCGGGAACTGGCCCAGATACGTGTCCATGGTCAGCAGCGCCTGGTCCACCAGCTTCTGGTGGTAGTCCATCCACAGCAGATCGTTGTTCTGGATGGCAAGGGCACAGGGTGCCACCAAGGGCTCTGGCCACACGGCCCCCGCGCTCACACGGAGCCCAGGGCCCGCGGGTCACCCCTGCCCCAACACCTCACAGCTGGCTGGCTTCTCAGAGCCTCCGTTTTCCCGTCTGTGGAACGGGGGCAACAGCTGTCGCCCTGTGGCTGCCCATGGGGTGCCGGCGAGGGTGAGACCCGCTAAGGACAGGGTCAGCGCCGGAGGCTTGTGAGTGAGGAGCCTCCCGCAGGTGGGGACAGCCACAGTCCTGTCGCAAGGGCACCAGGAGAAGAGGGCCCCTCAGAGAGGGAAGGCCGCTCGCCCAAGGGCACACAGCCCACGCGTGCGGAGGCCGGCGGGACTGGCCCCGGAAGGGAGGCGCAGGGGCCAGGAGCTGAGGCCAGAGAGAGGGGCCGGGCCACACACCCACGCTCACCTCCGCGATCTTGTTCGCCTCGTCCCGGCCGGGCCAGTCGGGCTCATAGACCTCCTGCAGACACTCGTTCAGCTTCTTGGAGGCCTCGTGCATGGCTGGGGCGCAGGAAGGAGGCACGTGGGGCTCCCGCTGGCAGCCCCGGCCCTGCCCCCACTCGGCCCCGGCGGCCCCTTACCTTTGACGGAGGCCAAGTAGGTCCGGAGATCCTTCTGCAGCCGGGTGCCCTCGGTCTGCAGAGAGAACCAGGACCAGTCAGGCCGTCGACCCTCTCCCCCCTGCCCCTCCAGCACGGACCCCAGGCCGCTCTTCTGACGGCAGCCACCGACCTGCCAGCCTCCCAACGGGCAGCACGGGACAACGCAGCGACTGAATGA
This sequence comes from Cephalopachus bancanus, assembly GCA_027257055.1. Classification (NCBI taxonomy): domain Eukaryota; kingdom Metazoa; phylum Chordata; class Mammalia; order Primates; family Tarsiidae; genus Cephalopachus; species Cephalopachus bancanus. The sequence goes on along the minus strand of JAPVLO010000428.1, from coordinate 857,731 downwards.
CGCACACACAGCATGGCACTCACGTCACCCTGCGTAAGTTAGGGGACCTCTGTGCCTCGGCTCCCGGTCACCTGGGGCGAAGGGTCCCCTCCTGGCACTCCACAGTGCTCAGGTAACGGCTCCAGTGGGCCAGTCCGGACACCAAAGTCTCGAAGACCAACCTTGGCGCCACCGGAGCCTTGAAGCCAACCAGGAGGAGGCTTCTTGCCAGGACAGAGATGGGAGGCAGAGGGGCCTGGCCTGCACAGGGAAAGGGCCCCCTCCCAGCTGCCCCAGGCCGCAGAGACCCTGCCCTGCAGGAGGGGCTGGGGGAGCACGGCAGCTGTCCATCCCAGAAGGCCCGGCAGCCTGCAGACGCCTGGCCTGGCCCGGCCCCTCCCTCTGGCCTCAGCTCCTGGCCCCTGTGCCTCCCTTCCGGGGCCAGCCCCGCCGGCCTCCGCACGCGTGGGCTGTGTGCCCTTGGGCGAGCGGTCTTCCCTCTCTGAGGGGCCCTCTTCTCCTGGCGCCCTTGCGACAGGACCGTGGCTGTCCCCACCTGCAGGAGCCTGGCCGGGCTCCCAGGAGCCATGACATGAGCCCCTCTGCACAGATCAATCTCCAGTGAGGACCAGCAGGGGCCCAGCCGCCCTCACAGGCTCAGCCCGATGCAGCCACAGCTCCCTCAGCGAAACCTGCCCTTCCTCCCTGTTGCCCTCTCTCCCAGGCCAGCGTCCTCCCTGCACTGGCTTCTCAGCAGCACAGCCCACCCGAGAGCCAGGAGGAGGTGGAGGGCCTACACGCGACGGCGAGGCGTCCGGCAGGGAGGGCTCAGAGTGGCGTGTGTGATGGCGCATTCTTATCAAAAGAGGAGGCGTGAAGGAACGCACCCTCTCTGGAATCGTGGGCAGCCCTGGCCTCGACATTGGTGTTCGGGGCTCACAGATGCGAGCCTGGGAGAAGCAGAGCCGGCCCGCAGCGCCCAGACCTCCCTGGGACTCTGCCAGGGACGGACACGGGCCCAGCGGGATGGAGGAGCGAGGCAGACCCGCCTTACCCTGCTCCCAGCATGGCCACCCAGTCTTCGCCGTCAAGCGGTTTGTTGGCAGAGACGAGGATTCAGGCGTGCTCGTGGTGGATGCGCTTGGGTCCCCTGATGTCACGGGACCTCCCAGCCCGGCTCGGTCCCTGCCCAGCCTCCACCATCCCAGCCGTGCCGCTCACCCCTGCCAGCAAGGGGTCCCGCCGGTGCCTTCCGTGCTCACCCCGGCTCACCAGGGGCCCTTGTGCTTCCGAACAACACTGGGCTGTGAGCAGGCGCACGGCGCCAAGACGTGCCAGGACACAGGCTCCACCTCCCAGCGGCCCTGCGGCCGGCACCCGACAGCCCCTGCCTTCCAGCCCCTCCAGGGCTCATCCCGCCGCCTGCTGGGCAGTGCCCGGCCCGCAAGAGCTGCATGTGTTGGCTTCCGCGCCTGCTCCCTCAGCCCCTAGGCAGGGCGTCCAAGGAACGATTACTTGGAGGGTCCTGGGTTCCAGCCACCCTCTTTGCAGAGCCCAGCTGGGGGGACAGGATTCTGGTGCTGCTGCCACCCCGGCCTGGGAGTCAGGCAGGGCCAGGAGCAGCTCCCACAGGGCTGTGCTCCCGTCCCCAGCGCCTGCGGCACCGTCCGCGAGAGCAGCGGCCACCTCAGCTTGAAGACACAGCCTCCGGGCTCCTGGTACGCCCAGGGACAGGGACGCCTGCCGCACGGACCCTCTTCAGGCTCCAGCTCTGACTCCCGCCGCCCAGGAACCGGTGCTGGGGACCCATCACTCAACAGCCAGGGATGCCCGCGTAGAGCAGAGCCCTGCGTGGGCGCTGGAGACGAGAGGCACTCGACCCCGCCCCACCTCAGTGACAGGCAAACACGACAAGCCCGGGATCCAAAAAGCCACAAGTGGCCTCGAGGAGGAAAAGACCAGGACAGCTTCCAGCAGGCCAGGGCTCGGAGTTCGGGGCAGAGGGCTGGGGGGAAGGGTCTCTGGGCTCTCTGTGCGGGGGTGGAGGGCAAGGGGCTGCCTGCAACCAGCGCCTGGGGCTGTGCACCCTGGCGGGGTGACGACCGGTGGCAGCAGGTGACCGACACCCTCTCCGAGCACCGCAGCAAGGGCCAGGCGGCAGACTCGCCTCCTCGAGCCGTGTCCCATCAGCCACGTCCTCCCAGGGCGGGGTCCAGCACACACGGGACTCGCAGAGACACAGGGCTTCGAAAGCTCCGCCTCCATCTCGTCTTTCCCGGCCCCCCAAGCCGCTGCAGCTCCTGACTCCCCCCTTCCTTCCAACACACACCCCCACCCTCTAGTCGAACCGAGGACTGGCAGGCTGCCCGCGTCCAGCCTTGAACGAGACCTTAAACCCCCACCTGATCCGCCTGGTCCCCAAAACCAGTCACCACCAAACCGGAGGGCAAAGAGCTCTGCTCAGGTACCTGGAACCTCCGCCCCAGCCGCCACCACCCCCGGCCTCCCTGCCCAGGAGCTAGAGCCAGAGGCGGCTCAAGGGCAGCGGGATGGCAACCCACGGGTCCCGCCAGGGCCCGGCCACAGAGAACCTTGGCACCCAGACCTTCTTCCACACCCTCCGCCAGTGGCCCGGCCTGCTCTGGGGATCCCCCGCCGCCCAACCGGAGTTGCAGCTCAGAGGCGCCCCAAGCTCTCCTTGGCCCCGCATGTGCCCTCGGGACAGGGGTCGCGCCAGAGAGGAGCTCAGGTGGGCCAAGGGCCCCGGGGCCTGGAGCTGAGTCCTCGCGCCCCCTCCAGGTGTGCAGCCTGAAGCTCTGCTCACCCCCGAACCTCCAGTGCCGCGCCCGCCCCACGAGCCAAGACCAGCACCTTCGCGGCCTGCAGTGGTGTGTCTGCAGACACAGAGCAGCCCTGGCCCACGGTGAGCGCCCAGCAACGGCCCTGTCCTGAGCCGCGTTCGAGCAGCCCTGCAGAGGTAGGACACGCTCCAGGGCTTCCAGGAGGCGGAATCGGAAGCTGAGAGTCGGGTTTCTTGCTCCAGCCCACGTTTTGCCGGGGAGGGGGCTGAGGGCCAGGAGCAGGGGCTTGCCTGGGGTCCCACGGGCGGGCAAAGTCCCTGTCACGGGACCTGCCTGGGCCTTGAAACATCCGCTGTGTTGCCTGCCCGGGGGAGTCTCCCGGCGGGGCACCCTGGTGGGCCAGAGTCCCCCTGGCCCTGGGGCCTCACTGAGGATGCCCCAGCCCTGTCCTGGCACGCTCCACGGGCCTCTCCCAGAACGCTCGAGCCCTCTCCCAGAACGTCCCCAGGCCCCTCCCAGGAAACTCCATGTCCCCCCCAGAATACTCCACGGCCCTCTCCCAGAATCCCTCCCTAACCCTCTCCCAGAATTCTCCGTGAACCTTTCCCAGAATGTTCCCACCCCTATCCTAGAACACCCCCCGCCTTCTCCCAAAAGCCCCAGCCCTGTCCCAGAACTTTCCCACCCCCTCCCAGAATGCTCCATAGCTCTCCCAGAATCCCCTCAGCCCCCTCCCAGAACGGCCGTCATCTCCTGGGTGCCCGCAGAGCCCTCCCGAAACGCGCCACGCCTAGCTCCCAGAGTTCTCCCAGACCTCTCCCAGAGTGCCCCCACCCCGCGCCCGGGATGACTCAGGCCCCTCCCGGGAGAGCCAGGCCTTCTGCCAGCCAGATCGCCCTGGCCTCTGGCCTCGCCTCTCCCGCCAGTCCCAGCCCCGAGGCCGTCGCCTCTGGCCGCCATCCCGGACTGTCGCTCTGGGGCTGGCCGCGGGAGCAGGGAACCGTGGCCCAGGCCTGACGGCTGCCAGCTGCACGGGCCGCCCTAGGGAGCGGGGACTGCGGGGCTCGTCTCGCTCCCCACTTCTGCCGTCCACAGCCACGGCGTGTCCTGGAGTCAGCATGTCTCTGGGGAAAGTGTCAGGGCAGCCCATCCAGAGCATTTACGGCCCTTCGGGGGGAAGTCCTCCTTGTGTCTAACCACTGCCCCCGGACCATCAGCACGGATACGTGTCTTCCATCACTGGCCTCTGGCTACAGCGGGCCTAGTAAGGATGCCCTGAAGTCCCGCCCCGTTCTGGAACGAGACACTGTGGGTCTGACTCCATTCCCCAAAGCGGGCTGGTCTCGGGCACTTCTCTGAGCCTCATCGGCTCCACCACAAACGGGGAGCGGTGGCATCGGACACCCTGCAGGGTGCTCAGGAGGTGGCCACGAGCCGCCTGCAAAAGGCCCCCTTGGGCCCTGCCACGGAGCCGGGCACATGCCAGGCCCAGCAGAGGCCCAAGCCAAACCCAGCCCACTCTGCCCCGCACGCAGCCTGCCGGCGCCACTCCCCTGGAGCGAAGTTGCCGTCACTCCTCTTGCCTGGACAAGCAGGGGTCACAGAGTCCGGCCACCATCTAGTGCCTGCTCTCACCCTTCTCCCCCCACCATCCCCTCTTTGTCTGTTCCAGCGCCCTGAAGTATGCACAGCCCTCTTCTCTCCTGGCGTCCGAAGCCAGTGTCCCTGCTCCCTCTTCCAGGAAGTCTTCCAGGACCACGCCAGCCCACACTGATCTCCCTCCCGCAAGCTCTCCTGCTCCACACATTCGGCTCCTGCCGTCATCCACCCAGCCGCCAGGCTTCCACGGGCTCCCTGCGGCCAAGGGCCGGCTCACTCACCAGCTGCTTGTTGAAATTCTGCACGCACTGCTCAAACTGCTCATCCTTCGTCTCGTCCGCCTTCCCCAGCTTCTGGAGGACCTGCCGGGCCGGGACAGAGGGGCAGAGTGTCACCTTGGGAAGGAGCCTGTACGAGCCAAGAGCCACCCACAGCACACACCGGGACCTGGGAGGCCTGCGCCGGCGTCCCCCAGCCCACGGGACCCACGGGGCCCTCCCGGCTGTGACCCCCCTGGCGCCACTGGGTCCAGCAGGTCTCGAGGCCTCACCACCCTCCACCCAGGGCTCAGCCGCCAGCCCAGAGCAGGCGCTTAAGACGGGCCTGCCGGAGAGACCAAAGCCAGGAGAAGCCAGGCCTCGAAGACATGGGAGGGCCCGGGCGCCCCCCTTGCTGGCCTGACACCACACCCCTGGGTGCCCACCCCGCCCTGCTGGCTGAAAAGTGAGCTCGGCCGGAGAAGGGCCAAGCAGGGATGCCTCCTCCCACCCTATGGCGGCCTTTTCCAGGACCGAGGCCTATGAACCAGCACAAGGAGGAGCAGAGCAGGCCGTGGGCGGGATGAGAGGGCAGTGAGGGTGGCCGCGGTCTGGCCAGAAGTCAGCTCCCGCTGGACTGGAGGTTTCGCCGTGACGGGCCCCAGCCACCCGCCGCATTCTCCACCGCCAGCAGGGCAGGCTGGGCCCGCCTTGGTCCTCACACACACCCCTGCAGGCACACACATGCACCCAGGCACACGCACACGCGCGCACACACAGAGGCACACCAGAGCACACACATGGGCTCACGGCCACACGCTCTGCTCCCAGGTGGAATTCTCGGAGGCTGCCCCCAGCCTGAGTCCCAGCTGTCCCTCCCCAGCTGTGTCAGGAGGGGGACAGGGCTGGGGGCGGAGGCCGGCCGGGAGACAGGGTGGGCGGGCGGAGGAGGGAGCCGGGCCGGGAGCCAGAGGAAGTCCCAGCCAGGAGGAGGAGCCGACTGGCCAGGCCCCCCAGACGCCCTCTCCTCCCTCTCCTGCCCAGCTCGCTCCATCCCGAGCCCCTGGGGGGCGGGGGCAGGGCAGGCAGAAGAGAGGGGTGAGGAGGGGTGGGGGGGGAGAGCGGGAGAAGAGAAAGGCGGCGCTCCGGGGCTCAGAAAGGGGGCGCCGGGCGGGGGGGGGTTGCAGGGAGAGAAGGAAGCAGAGCCGCACCTGCAGCCCCGGGAGGCACCTCCGGGGGCCACGGCAGGAGGCAGAAAGGACGGCACTGGTGTGTCCCCGACGAGAGTGAGAGGGAAGCGGGCAGGGCGTGGAAGGGGGCGGGAGAGAGGGGCCTTCCAGGGGGGCCGGGGGAGCCCGTGAGCCCGGGGCCAGCCCAGCAGCGGCCCTCGAAGGCCCTCCCTTCGGGACCCGAGGTGAACCCTCCCCATCCAGCCCGGCCTGGCCCTGGCGAGGTCTGTGCCGCCCTGCCGCACCTTCCCCCGACAAGCCCTGCCTGCCGCGGAGAGGAGTCAGGCGTGGGTCCCGCTGCCAACACAGCGGAAGCACACGGACGCACATGGGAGCCGGGGTGGACTTCCTGGGCCAGACAGAGGGGAGCTGAGAGAGGAAGCGCCTCACCGGGTGGCCGAACCGCTCAAGGTGCGTGCGGGTGAGGGCGCGGCAGGGGCAGGGAGGCCACTGCCCACACCTCGGTGCCACCACAGGTGGGACACACAGTCCACCAGGCAAGGGCAGCTGGGTGCCAGAGAGGAAAAATCAAAACAAAACCGTCCACAAGACAGCCGACACTGTCCACGACCCACAGGCTCCCCCAGCCCCCCTGGAAGCCCCAGGAAGGGTGGGCGGGGGGCGCACCAGGCCAGCAGAGCACCGAGCTGGGAGGGCGACTCAGCCTTTCCCCGCAAGCGTCCGAGAGACAGCCCCCCACCAGCAAGGAGAGAAAGAGGCCACCGCAGGCGAAGAGCTTTCGCGAGTTAGCCGGGCCTCCCGGGAGAGCCAGAGGCTCCCAGGGACTGCGGGCCTGGCCGGCCCTCGAGGCAGGAGGGCCAGGGAGGCGGCCTCTTCCCCGCCTGCCTCCCTCTCGCTGAGGACACAGGCGCTCAGTCAGCAGAGGGGCCCCAGGCCCCGCCCAAAGCCCGGGCCGAGGCGCACAGAGACCTGGGCACCCCCGGCACAGTTCCCACACTGCTGTGGGAGCCAGGGAGCTCCGCCAGCCTGGAGAAAGAGAGGCTGGTCGAGGGGAGAATCCACTCGGCACCCTTCTCGGGAAAGGGACCCCTCGCAGGCCTCAAGCACACAGTGGAGAGAACGCAAGGGTCACAAGGAGCTTGTCTGTAAAACACGGCAGTTCCTGACCCATGAACTGTGTTCCAGAAGCAGCAACTCCCTAAAAGCCCTTCCGAGCAGCCTTCGCACAGCTGGGGGCTGGGTCTGATGCCACCCAGCTTCACGCCAGGTCCAGACTGATGACACCCAAAATGCTAGACAGAAGGCACACACAGCACACTCTGTGTGCACACTACAGACTCCTATGCATCCTTCAAAACCTTGCTCAGGCGACACCTCTGTGAAGCTGTCCCTGGCCTCTCCCTCCCTCAAAATCTCTACAGCTACACCGCTGCTCTCCTCACTGCCATGTGATGGGCCTGAGCGTCTGCGTCATGCCCCCGCCCTGCCCACATGAACAGCTTGTGGTCAGGAATGGCGTCCCAGTCATCTTTGTGTCCCCGGCTCCCGCACAGAGCTAGGCACAAGACAGCGCACAAGACGTTCTCAGTGGCGGCTGCTCACGGGATTTTGGAACAGAGACTTCAAGCAAAACGCCCGCCCTCAGCCTCAGTCCCCCTCCTATGCAAAACAGGAGGGTTAGGAACAGAAAGTGCACAGCCCGAGCTGGGCTCGGTGGCTCAGCCTGCAATCCCGCACTTTGGGAGGCCGAGGTGAGGGGACTGCCTGAGCCTGCGGGTTCGAGACCCGCCTGGGCAACTTGGCGAGACCTCGTCTCTACAATAAATCAAAAATTAGCCGGGCGTGGTAGCACGCGCCTGTAGTTCCAGCTACTCGGGAGGCTGAGGCGGAAGGATCGCCGGAGCCCAGCAGGTCGAGGCTGGGCGACAGTCTGGGCTCCAGTCTGGGCGACAGAGTGAGACTCCGACTCAAAAAAAAAAGGTGCACAGCCCTGAGGGGAGGGGGGCTGTCCTCATCTCTGAAATGGGAGCCATAATGGTGGCCCCAGCAGGACCGAGGCCCAGAGGGGCATCCAGTGGGTGGATGCCAACCTTGGCCTCATTCAGTCCTTACTGCCCCTGCCCCCTTTTCCACCAGAGGGCACAAGAGCATGTGGCCTGGGGTCCCGTGCTCAAAGAGCCCCCAGTGTGGCCGCCAGAAGGAAAAACGGGCTAGGCACTGCCTGCCCAGGACAGGGACTAGGACAAAATTCCTACTTCCAGCCCCCAGGACACAGTGGAGAGAACGCAAGGGTCACAAGGAGCTTGTCTGTAAAACACACGGCAGTTCCTGACCCATGAACTGGGGAAGAGCCTCTCCGACCTCCTGCAGGTGCCTGGGCCGTGCCCGCTCCCCTCCCTGCCACCTGAGTACTGCTTTGCCACGCTGTGCCCTGTCCCTACCCTAGCAAGGGCACCAGGTGGCTCTCGACCGTCCCCTGCCCTCCGTCCCCTGCCCTTCGTCCACTGAGTGCACAGGCAGCCCCTGAAGGACACGGGAGCTGTAGGTGTCCAGGGGAAAATCAGGACAACTGAGCGGGGTTTTGAAGGACAGGCAGGAGCTGGGTGAGGGGGCGGGCCGGGTGGCACAGGCCAGGACTCGCGCTGTCTGCTCAGGGTGGGACCCGGGGGCAGGATGCCCGGACAGATGGTGTCGCCTACACTCACCACGCACTTGCCACGCTCGTCTCGCTTTGAAACAAACCAAGGAGAGCCTCTGATAGCGTGACGAGGGACAGGGACACGCAGAGGCCCAGGCCGCAGGGGCAGGCGGAGTACAGAGCCAACAGTCCGGGAAGCCTTATCGGAGCCACCTCATCTCACCTCCTGTCAGAGCTGTCACCACGTCCTCAGCCCGAGGCCAGCTGTGAGTGGCACTGAAGAGCCTGGGAGGGGACAGTCCAGGGAAGGCGGCGGGGGCGGCAGGAGGGACAGCAGGGGCCATGCGGCCACTCCACAGCTCCTCCGCAAACACGCACATGGTTCAGCCTCGCTGAGCCTTGGCCGGGAAGGAGATGGGGCCCAGGGGGCCTCCCCTGGAGGGTGGGAGGCTCAGAGTCCCGGGGCACCTCCCGGAGGCGGGGTTCCGCAGAGAGGCCTGTGGCAAAGCACCCCACCCCGGCCCCTCGGCCTGGCCGGTCACGGACCGGTGCGTGGGCAGAAGGCTCTGGAGTCACTCACACCCCCCGGGGCCAGGGAGCCCCGCCAAGCCCTCCGACAGCCCCGTGCAGCTGGCACACAAGCGAACCACGGGGAGCCATCAGCACACCGCCACCAACCTCAGAGGGGGAAACAGAGGTCCCCGGCCAGGCTGGTTTGAGCGAGGAGCGGTTCCCCACTCACAGCCTGCCGCTGCGCTTCAGGACACCCAGAGCCTTCCCTCTCAGGGTACGTGTCCTCTTCTCCTGGGACAGGTGGCAGGACACACAGCCCAGGCCATCCAGTGAGGGGTGGCAGGGCCCAGGGCCCAGGGCACAGGGCACAGGGAGGAGGAGGCCTGCAGCCCCCCCGGGCTCTGATCCCCCCCTTCCAGGGCGGCCTGACCCCCGGCCCTTGTGGGAACTCAAGCCCAGTCTGAATGGCTCGGCAGGGGCCAGAGATGTGCATTTCCTGAGCCGCAAGAAGAGCAGAGTCCAGAGGGCCAGAAGCAAGGGCCCAGGGAGGCAGGGGTGAGGGCCACGTTCCCAGACAGCCCCGTCCTGGGTGCTGGGCCGGGCGGAACAGCCAGGGCCCTCTCAGCCAGCAGCACCCGTCCCTGTGCAGGAGGCGTCTCAGGGCCGGCAGAGACGGGCCCACCCCGGGCCTCACTCAGAGTGCTCCCAGCGCCCCCTCCCCGCCCCCCTGCACACATGCAGGGGGCCTCGTCCAGCACGTCCGCCTCCCAGGCGCTCCCCACCTGCGGCCGAGACGCCGAGAAGACCGTCGAGACGCCCCAGGCTTTCACCTTCCTCATGGTCTCCTCCAGGCACCTGCCCTGCCGCCGCCGCCACGGTAAGGGTGGGCTGCAGAGTGAGCCCCATCCGGCGGCAGGGCAGCTCTGCCGCACCTCTTCCTCCCAGTGGGGCCTGCGGTCGAGCCCCGCGGGGACAGGATGCACGCCCCGTGCCCTTGCATCTTTGCACGGCAGCTCTCAGGCACAGACACAGACGGTGGGCGGCTGGGAGGGCGGTGGGCGGAAGGCCACCGTGAGACCCCCGACCAGGCGGCCCCAACGCAGCCCTGCGGGAGACAGACCCACGCGAGGCGAAAGTGAGGAGGGGCCCCTGGAATGCGCCAAAGAGGAAACTCTGTCCCCTACCCCCGACTCCAGGGGCTTGCCTCTGTGACTACACACACACACACACACACACACACACACACACACACACACACACACCTGGGGGCTTGCCTCTGTGACTACACACACACACACACCCGGGGGCTTGCCTCTGTGACACCACACACACACACACACACACACACACACACACACACCTGTCTCTCCCCGCACACAGCTCTCACAGCAGTCAAGCGGGGCATGGGAATGGGGGACGGGGAGGCTGTGGCCAACGGCACAGAGTCGGCCTCCCGGGTCCTTCTGCCCTGGCGGAGGGGCCCCTCTCAGGAACAGAGGCAGGGTGCCCGGCAGCGGACCTCGCCTGCCACGGGCTCTCAGGCCTGGCAGGGACAGGGCCGGAGACGCTAGGGGCGTTGGAGGACAAGCCGGCCCTGAGGCCAGGTGGTCAGGCCAGGGTGGGCACCCAGGCAGGAGAAGGTGCAGGGCCCTCTGCCTCCCCGCTCCTGCCCGGCATCTGGTCCGAAAGGCCGGGTAGCCGTGGTGCAGGGAAGTCTGGAATCCCCCAGGCCAAGGGTCTGGCCTGAGGACGGTTCTGAAGACCCCGCGAGGAGCCGTCACCGGGCCCCAGTCCCCACCCTGCCCAAGCCCCTCCCTCAAAGGCAAGCTGCCCTGCTCCCAGTCTCCCAGCCGCCTCCACACCCGGCTCCTGCTGGCACCTCGGCCCGCTCCCACCGGCCAGGCAGAGGGTGGGGGCAGCCTCCGCCCGCCTAGGCACCCCACGGGGGCCCCAGCAGCACAGACCTGGGGCAGAGAGGGAGGGAGGTTCTCAGCTCACAGCCCGCTGCCGCGCTCCAAGTCCCCTCCTGCCTTGTTGCAAAAATGCAAGCCTCAGAAGAAGCGGAAAGGATGGCACGAGGAGCAGCCACCACCCTTCACGCCGATTCGCAGCCGGCATTACCACGTGGCCACTCGCTTTTCTCTCTGCATAGAGCAGTTTGGTTCATTTGCGTGTTTGCCAGGCCAGCGGAACGTAAGCTGCAGACAGCCTGGGCTTCGTCCCTAAATGCTCCAGGGTGTTTCCTGAGAACAAGAGCACTCTTCCAAGTAGCCCGAACACCACGAGCACCCCAAGACACCCGCTGAATAGTCCGTGTCTGAATATCTGCAGTTGCCCCACAGAACGTCCCTTCCGCTTGAGTCGTCCGTCTTTTAATCCGGGTTCGTCACGGCGCACACATCGCTCTTGACGGCCGTGTCTCTTGTCCCCCCATGCCTATGTATTACTTTTATTTACTTATTCTTGTCTTTCGTGATATTGACAGGGTCTCCTTCTGTTGCCCAGGCTGGAGTGCAGTGGTGTGATCATACCTCTCTGGGGCCTCGAACCCCTGGGCTCCAGGGATCCCTCCTCCCACTGCAGCCTCCTGAGTAGCTGGGACTACAGGTGTGCACCACCACACTGGCTAATTTTTTAATTTAATTTTTTGTAGAGACAGGGTCTCACTAGGTTGCCCAGGCTGACATCTTGTCAAGAGTACAAACCAATCCCTCAGAGAATGCCCCATGCTCCAGATTAATCTGACAACTTCCTTGTGGTTAAGTTCAGGTTCAACACGGGTTTGGCAAGAGTACTACAGAGATGGGCAGAACCTACAACTGCATGATATCAGGACGGCCCTGGTTGGTGAGCTAAGCTTGACCCCTCGGTCTGAGTGTTTGGAAATAAAGGTGATTTTTCTCATGCTAACTAGTCATCTACAGGGAAATCGCTGTCACCACGTGAGTGTCCAAGGCCAACCACTTTTGCCCAGTGCCCCTAGCATCCATTAAGACTTTGCTCCTCAAAGTGGGGTCCGCAGACCAGCTGCATCAGTCATCTGAGCGCCTGGCAGAGAGAAAGTTCCAGACCTGCTGAACCAGAGCTTTCACTTTAACGAGCCCCCCCACCTCTGCATACTGAAGTCTGAGAATCGCTGTGTTGCCATCTTGGCAGATCCTACTGCCACCGAACACCCTCCACGTGACCCGGCATCCTCTAGAGACCAGCTTCCCCTGCTCTTGCCGTCGCAGCGAGGGCAGCGGGGAGATCGCTGAGACTCAGGCCTCATTCCGCATTCCCTCTTCTCTTTGATGCTCACCTGCCCCAGATGCCACCAGCGGGAGAGTTTGGACCTACCCCCGCTCGTCCGCCAGCCAGTGTCTCCTTACTTTCTAGCAGGACCCGGTGGTCCAGGCTCAGCCAGCACCTTCCCCCGGCCAGGCCCACAGCTGCTAGGGGGCCTTGCTCCTGGGCTTTGAACCTCTTCATTGTGCCCGGGGCTACAGATTCCGGCCCCTACTTTAGAGATAAGAGGAGAACAGCTGAGGCATGGAGGACCTGGCTGAGCTGCCAGGGAGGGGCAGAGCCAGGACTCTGTGGCTTCGTGGTGGCCGCAGACAAGCGTCGCCCAGACCCGCCCGCTGTGGACGCAAGGCCACACTGCCCGTGGGGGGTGGTGCTTGGCCCCAGGCTGGGGGCTCCCCAGGGGGCGGCTTCATCAGGCCACCTGGCCCAGCAGACCCAGAGCTGCGGCTGCACCCTCAGGCTGAGTGGAAGGGCCCAGGCCTGGGACTAAGAAGAAAGGGCTAGAAGGAGGGGCTGGCCTCGCTGGGCAGGCAGGAAGGCGGCAGGGACCCCAAGGAGTCACGGAGGAGGCGAGGAGCAGCGCAGAGGGGAGGCCGAGGGGGCTGCAGAGGAGGAGCCCGGACGAGGACGGAGAGCCGGGAGAAAACAGCGAAGGGGAAACCAGCCGTGAGCCCAGGCAGCAAGCTGGGCTGCAGCCCCGGAGAGCCCAGCACTTCTGGGAACAGGGGCCGTCCCACCCCACCTCACATTCCCAGGGCTGCCCCAGGGCGGCCGACATCCCTCCCGCCACACCTGGCGCCTCCCTCCCCAGGCTGCCGACCCGCACTCCTGAGGCGAAATGCCGCCAGCTCAGCCACGCGGCGGAGGGGACCCCTCCTCATCAGACTCCTTCCCTCAGCCAGCCGGTCCCAGCTGGGAGCCCTGCCTCTACCCCCCCCCGCAAGCGACACAAAGCCCACGGCCCAAGGCAGGACCCTGGGAGGGTCGCCTGTGCCAGAACTCACCTCGAGGGACCCCCTGACTTCCCTTGCCTTCGGGTCATATCCCTAGGCCGCCCCAAGGTGGCGACTCTCGGCCCCATTTTGCAGAGGAAGAAAGGGAGGCTCAGGGTGCCCACCTAGCGAGGGAGTCGGAGAGCCGGGACCCCAGCCCCAGGCAATTCCGAAGCCCACATTCAACTTGGGATTCTCACACGGGGGCACGCAGACACGCGAAGGAGCAGGCAGTGTGTCTGGGGCTCGCCGCAGAAGACTCCGCTCTAGCTTGCTACAAGCCAAAGATGCAACTTGCGAAGAAGGCGCTCATGACAGGACCAACAAGGCATCTTAGGGACTCGAGTAAAAAGTTTGCAAGGATTTCTGCCACCAAGGACCAGACTAGAGAACTGGCTCCAGGCTTCTACTGGCCTGCTGAGGCTGAACACCCCCCCCAGGAAGCGCCAGGCCTCGCCCCCACGTGGTGATCTGCCTCTCGAACAAGTCCTCAAGCTCCGGAAGGAAGCCGCTGTCCCCGACACCCGTCCACAGAGTCGCATCACACCTTTCTGCGGGCCCCTGCTAAGAACGGCTGGCCGTTCAGGAAACCCTGCTGGCCTCTCTCCAGAGACCACCACTCTGGGCGATCACCTCCTTCCTCTTTTTAGTGATTCCCCTTTCCCTGGTGAAACACCGGCGACAGCAAAAGGAGGTGTCAGGTGTTCTAGTTCGCCCTCGCTGACTGAATAAAACCTTGGCCACCCACGTCAGCCCCGAAACAATGCCTTGCAACGTGATCGGTGGGCCAAAAATCCAGGTACGGAGAACCGGCTGCCGGGCTGCCCCTGCCCAGCCCACACGGCCCTGGGGCCCCTCCCCATCTCAGTCCTGCCCGAGGGCAGCGAACCCACTCCTGAGAAAGATGGGGGCCGGGAGAGGAAGCGGAGAGGCCGGCGCCTCCTCCACCCTCCTCTGCGCGACGCAGCTCCGCCCAGGAAAGGAGAGTCCAGCAGCCGCCCTGGCCGGGGAGGCCCGGCCCCGGCCCTCTCCTCTCAGCCTCCCAGGGTGCCTGAAATTCCAGCCAGTTCAGCAGGGGAGCCTGAGCTGGCCACCAGGGCGGGGCCACCCGGACCCCACAGGAAGCCCGAGGGGGCTGGAGAGGGCCGAGGGGGCCGGGGGCAGTCGCAGAGCGTGCTGGGGTCCGGCTTGGGGGCAGGTGGGATGCTGCGGCGGGGCCGGGGCAGAGCAGGAGGAAGCAGCACAGGCGGGCTGCCCCTCCAGAGGCATCCAGAAGCCAGAAGTGCCTTCCAGACGCTACGAGGAGGCCGGCATTCCCACCCAAGCAACTGAGGCTTCAGGCTAGGAAAGGCACGAGCTAGACTCTGCCCACGGCCACGGCTGCCAAACCCGTGGCCGCACCACCACATGTCACGGGCCTCCTGGGGTGCGAGGAGTCCGCCCAGAGGGGCTGCCAATTGAAAGCAGAGACATGGAGCCCCTGGGCCACGACTGGCTCCCCCCCGGGGCCACCCACCAAGCCGTGCCCGTGCCATCCACCCTCGGGAGAGGGTTTCTCGAAGGGCAGGGACTACCCAGGCCGCAGCGGAGCACCCCGCCGGTCACCCAGGCCTCCCCACTGCCCTCAGCCCGGTCCAGCCGACACGGCAGCAGCAGAAAAAAGGAGCTTTCCACCAACCTCTCGCCTAGGGCTAAGCTGCTCGCTCGACAGTGAGGAGTCCCCATCCATGGTCCGGGGTGCAGCCCCTGGCCATGGGGGCTGGGGTGAGTCGCCGTGTGAGGGAGCTGGCCGGACACGTGAGAGACCCCCACAACTCACTGCCCAGAAAGGGGGTGCCAAGGACAGGGCAGGTGCAGAACCACGGCCGCCCTACCCCACCCAACCCAAGACGGCTTCCCTCCCTGCACCTTGACCTCAACAGGCTCAGGAGACTCGCCTGAGGGCAGCTGAGTGCCCGGTCCTGCTCTGTAGGGAGCCAAGCCAGGTCTCTGCACTCCAGGAGTCAAGGCTCTAAGCTTCAGAACAAAAACGCCGCAGGCAGGGAGGAGGTCGGGCCAAGGGAGCCAGGGTGCTGCTCCCAGGGAGGTGGCACCAGAGCAGAGACCTAATGCAAGAAAGCCAACCAGCCTGGTGGAGGAAGAGCACGCCAAGCAGAAGGCCCAGCCAGTGCAAATGCCCTGAGGCGGGAAGGGGCTGGGTGTCCACGGCGCAGCAGGGCCAGTCCGGCTGAGAGGGGAGGAGTGGGGGGCCTGAAACATCCGACACCAGGCTCCAGGCTGAGCCCTCGGCGTGACCCACCCACCCGTCCTCCCCGCGCCCTCTCAGAGGAAATGCCACGATATCCCCAGTTTGCAGACAAGGACACAGAGGCCAAGCTTGGCCGCTCCCCAGGGGCCCGCAGCCGACCAGGGGCGCGGCCAGGACCCCAGCTCGAGCCGGGCAGCAGAGGCTGGGCTCTTCAGGCTCGGCTCGAACTGCCCGGGCGACAGGGCGACCCCAGGACGCCCCGAGCCCCTGGCAGACTCGGGCCTGTCAGCCCCGCCTGGAATGGGGAGCCCAGAGAGCTCCGTGCTGAGTCTGAATCGGATTCTGGTTGGGGAAGATCCCAGCTGCTGCTGTGGGGGATGCATCCCGCGGGATCCGTGGAAAGGCGGCTGCGGCGACCCCATGTGAGCGGAGAACGGGACTCCAGGACTTGAGCGAGCGGAGGGAAGGGGCGGTGATCATGTGCCACAAGGACAGAGATGCCGGGGAGGGGGAGGCCAGGACTGACCCCACCCCACCGCGGGGCTCCGGACCCGCCCCGTTCATCTCGCACCTGCCTCCCAGTCGCTCCCGCCCCAGGCGAGCAGCCCAGGGTGGTGACCAGACCATGGCGCCTCGTCCGGACCGCTGACTGGCATTCCTTCCAGCAGGAGGTGCGGGGAGCAGCCCCGGCTGTGCAACCCTGGCAGGTAACTTCATCTGTGGCTGGGCAGTCTCACCACCCACGGGAGTCGAGAGCCCCCTCAAGGGGACCGCCTAGGCGAGCGGCCCAGCAAAGCGCTGCCCCTCTGAGACGCCCTCACCAAGGCCAGAGAGCTCCCACCACGCCCCCCAGCCCCCGCCCGGTCCCCACACCTGCCGCCCCGGGCACCTGCTCCAGGACTCACCCCAGGGACAGCAAACCCCCACCCCCCTTCTGTTCTCGGACCGAGCTCCCTCCCTCACCCACAGTCCCGCAGGGGCCCTGCCAGCCCCCACCCCATGACCCTGGGCCCCGCTGGGAAAGGGCAGGCCGGGAGAGGTCCCATAGAAACCGCCCGGACGGCCACGAACACAGTGGCCTTCCCAGCAGGGCCAGCCCTGCACCACCTGCAGCCACACACAGAGCCCGGACGGGCCGCACACCCCAGCCCTGGGCCCAAGGCTGGCATTGAGGGCAGGGCCAGGGCAGAAGGACACAGGAGGACACAGGGCGACCCTCGGCCCCACTCGCCGGGCAGGGTGGGGCCCCCAAGGACAGGCCGTCTCCACGGGCACCCACCCCATCCTGGCTCCAGCCCTCCCCCGCCCACCTGTCCCTCCACACAAGTGTGGGTGCTATTCTCAGCCCGGGCCCCAGGACGCCGGCCATAAACAGAGGGTGGAATCTGCTCCGCCAGCCCCGGCCTCCCACACTCATCACCTGCTTCCTGAGCTCAGTGGGGAACAGCCTGTGCTGGGCAGGAGCCGAGTTCAGCGTGGGGCCGGGGCGACGGCTCAGAGCCACAGCGGGGGGGATGGTCCTGCCAGCGCCCACCCACTGTGCGCCGAGGGATGGTCTGGGCCGGGCGGAGGGGCAGCCGGCCGAAGAACGCCAGGCCACCCACAATCTTCGTCAGGAAACCCTGCCTCCATAGCCATGCCGGGCATCGCCTCCTCCAGGCAGCCTTCCCTGACGTCACCCCAGGCGGAGGGGCTCACTTGTTCCCCCTGGGTACCCTCTGCCTTTTGCATGTCTGTTCCCATCTGAGAAGCTCATCCTAAGCAAGCAACAGGTTGCTCATCTGCTGATCAGAGGCCTCAGTGTCCACATCTGTGACATGGGAGCTATTCAATGGAACCTGCCAGAGACGTGACGTGTGTTTACGTCAAACACATCATCTGTGTCATTCTGGATATTACTGTCACCATCTCCGCTACTCAAAGGAGTGGGTGCCCGGAGTCAGTGGTCGATGGCGTCCACCCAGCCCCGCCCACTCAAACAACAATGCGCCTGCTGCAAGGAGGGCCGTGCGCCTCCAGGCCGGGTAACCCCAGGCCCTCTGCTGCCAGGGGCTGTGCTGTAGGCTTCCCTGCCTCAACCCTGGACTGCCCAGGAGGCCGAGGACTCGCAAGACGCCCGGGGGCTCCCAGCCTGGCACAAGGGGAAACCAAGATGGGGCCGAATGGCTCTGGGCCCGCAGCATCTGGCCCCAGAAGACGGAATCCAAGGCCAGAGAAAGTTGGGCAGGGAGCAGAACGGGGGGGCCCACGGGTCATCGGAGAAAGAACGAGGGCGAGTGTGGCGCAGGAGGGAGGGGAAGCCAGAGGGGACAGACGCAGGCTGAGGGACTCCTGTGGAAGCCCCGGTCCCACCCAAGTCCGTTCTGGCCCCGGCCGTGGCCCTGGCGTGAAGGCTCCGGGGACCGACGGGCGTCTCCAGGCCCTGACCCTGCTAGCCCTTCCCCTTCCCATGCTTGTGCTGGCAAGGGGGAGGGGCATGAGCTGAATGTGGAGGGCAAGGGGGACGCCGAGGCGGGGGACAAAGGGCCAGGGGACAGCACCGTCCCCGTCCCCACCAGAGGCGGGAGACCCACGCACAGTTGGCACCCCGCCCTACCCAACAGACTGTGTGACGAGAGCAGGCGCCAGCCCTCTCCAGTCCATGATCCAGGTCCTGCGACCTTGGAGGGCAGTGGTCGGCCACCATAAGCCCTTGTGCTCCCGTGGAAGACGGTGCAGCTGATCAGACGCCCTGCACACCTGCCCTGAGGCGGCTGACAGCCCAGGAGGACCTTGCAGAGGGCGGCCTGAGGCCCCCCACGAACTGGTCCCCTGGGGAGCCCGCCACCCTTGGGAAGGCGAAAGACTCCTGCAGAGCGTCAGCCCTGGAGCCCAGCCTCGTCACCTAAAAGGCCCCCCAGGAGGCCGGGCGCTGGGGCTCACTCCTATAACGCCAGCCCTTTGAGAGCTCGAGGCAGGAGGACTGCGGGAGACCAGGAGGCTGAGATCGGCCTGGGCAACATGGCGAGACCGCATCGCTACAAAAAATAAAAAGCTGTGCAGGTGTGGCGGTGCGTGCCTGGAATTCCAGCTACCCAGGAGGCTGAAGCGGGAGGATCGCCTAAGCCCAGGAGGACGAGGCCACCATGGGCTGCGGTCGTGCCGCTCACTCAGAGTGAGACCCCGACTTGGTAACAGAGGGAGACCCCAACCCAAATAAATAGATACATAAAGGCCTCCTCCGAAGGTTCCAGGAGAAGGGCTGGGTGGGCTGTGAGCTCAGGAAGGGGCTCAGGAACCCCCCACAGGAAACAGGGCAGAGGCCCCGGAGACCACGGCCCAGACCAGCACCCCTCTGTGCCCGCTGGAGGGGCCGCCCCTTCCCGGCCCCCTCGTCACGGCCCTCCTGCTCATCCTCCCCCGGCCGCCTCGCCAGAAGCAGCTCAGCCGTGAGGGCGAGCAGCGCAGCCAGACGGAGCGTCCAACCCCCCAGAGGAAAAGAAAAGATGGAGCCCTGGGAGGGAGCCCGAGGAGCGGGGCGGAGCGGGCGAGGCCTGGGGGTGGTGTCCACCCCACAGCTTCCGGGGCCGAGGGGAACCGGGCTCGCACAGGGGCCCCGGGGGCCTGCTCCTGCCAAGGGCCCCGCGAGAGCTCAGGACGCAGCACCCCCGAGTGTGGATGGAGCGTGGTGAGCTGGAGACTGCCCCCAAGGCGAGGAAGGAAGGGCTCGGAAGCGAGGTCTCCTGGCCACCTTGGCCGTCCTGTCTCTCGCCCTCCTCCTCCCCTGAAGCCAGTCGCAGAAACGGCATGCTCCTTCCCCAAGACGGGTCACAGAAGCCAGAGCCCTCTCCCCAAAGCCAGTCCTTCCCCCTCCAAGACCCCCCCCCGGGGGATCCTGCCCAGCACCCACGCCGGGAGTAAGGACTGCTGCTCGGAGAGGCCAGAAGAGCCAGAGACAGGATGCGCTGGCTGTGGCCTCAGTCTGTCACCGTCGGGGCGCACGCCCTCGTCCCGTCACGCTCCGCCACACCGCCCATTCTGCACCCAACCCAAGCCGCAACGCAGACAGCTTTCCCTGGGTCTTTCGGTCTTCGTTTCTGAGGCTCCCACGTCAGCAAAACTTTGATCAAGCAAGGGTCAAGCTTTTCTCTTCCAACCTGTCTTTCGCTATAGCGGTGTCGCGGTGACCCTTACGAGGAGGGGAGAAAGGTATCGCGCACCTCGCCCCACAGACTCAAGGCCTCCCCCGCTCCCCGAGGCCTCAAGCTGGGCTCAGACTCCCCAGACTAGGCCTAGACCCAGGCGGGACCGCCCAGGGAGACACACACGGAGGGCATGGGTGCAGCTAAACACCCCCCACCAGCATCAGCCCCGTCCCCCGCCCCCAGAGCATAACTGGCGCCCCAGCCCTCGGGGTCCTTCAGCGTCCTCGTGTGTGCAACAGTCACCTGCTCTCCCATGCCATCCCCATGGGGACCCTCCCATGGAGGCCATTACCCGTTTCACCAGCGCAGAAACTGAGGCTCAGAGGGGATGAGTGGTGTGCCCACAGTCAAAGGGCTCACGAGGATCCAAGCTGGGATTCGAACCCGGGCCGCTGAGACTCAGGCGCCTCTCCCCGCCACACTGCCACCCTGCCAGTAGGGCCTTGCCAAGCCTTTCCCACCTCTTACCCACCTGCGCCTCCAAGCCACAGTCACCTGGGGGTCTGTGGGGCCGGGGCTCAGGCCCATGCCGGTGTTTGGCTGCACCCGTGCCCTCTGTGTGTCCTCCTGGGCTGGCAGGCCCAAGTCTGGGCCTGGTCTGGGGAATCCAAGCCCAGCCTGGGATGCAGACGGTAGGGCCTGAGGCCGTGGGGGGGAGGACAGACTGTCGGAGCCAGAGGCGAGCGCACTGCGGGGTTCGCCTCCTCCCTTCGAGACCAGGGTTCGGCGGGCAGGACTGTCCCTGCGTTTTGTGGAGGAGCAAACGGCAGCCAGGAGGGGAACGAACGGGGGAGCGTGCAGCCCGGGAGCCCTGGGGCCCTCTCTTCCTACGCGGCACAGGCACACTCTGAGCGTGGAGGTGGCACCGAGCCCGCTGCAGACCGTGGAGGCGGCCTCCCCAGGCTCTCGCAGCGCAGCGGACGGGGTGACCCTTGAGTGCAGTGGCACAAAGTCGGGTGCGGGCGTCGGGTTCTAGCCTCACTGCTGAGGCGACTCCCACAGTGCTGACTCAGCTCTCCCAGCCGGGCCTACAGCCCAGCACCCACCTCCCAGGGAAGCTTCGCCGCCTGCCCCAGGCCAGGCCAGGCCAGGCCAGGAGCAGACCACCCTGCCCACCAGCTCCAGGGTGGCGCTGCCCCCCGAGTCCACAGGAAGGGCCCAGAGTCCCCCCGGCCGGACCTCCTCTGGGCCCACAGCCCACCCAGCCAGGAGGACACGGCTGGCAGGCCAACTTGAGGAAGGTGGTGACATTCCAGCTCAGCCAGGCCAGCTTCCAGGACAGACGGCTTCACTGAGTCCTTGGGGTGGAGAGGGACACAAATAAATAAACTCCTGGCTTAGTTTGAATTTCAGAAAAAGAACAATATTTGGGTCCTGTCCCAGGTTCAGCAAATGCGTCCAATTAACTGTGGATTCTGTTTCTCAGTTTGGAACAGGAGTCAGCTCACGCTTCTGGCCACTAACTTGTCCTTGAGTCCCCTCTCAAGCCCCTATCATCCCCCTGCATGCCCCCACCTCTTTGTGGGAGGTGGGAGGCATAGCCTTGGTGCCGGCTGTCCCCGACTGTGGGACTCCAGGAAGGGCGGCCAGGCCGGCTTCCTTCAAACCCAGCTCTGATCCTCCAGGGTCCCCTGCACCCTGCCTCCTGGGTGGGCTCCCTGGGGGATCCTCGGACGGTGGAAGGTCCAGCCCTGCAGGCTCACCTTCCCCTCTGCTGTGCCAGCCTCCTGGGGTAACCAAGGGCCCCGCCCCCAAAGAGACGCCAGGTGTTCCCCACAAAGACAGCCCCCTCGCCGACGTTCATTTGAGGACACCAAGGGCCCACACTTGCGCCTTAACCGTCACTTGGAAGCTCCCCTCCCTCCCTCCCTCCCTCCCACCCACACCCTGGATTCAAGGACGGGGCTGGCAGCACCGGCGAAAGGCCAGCCTGGGCCAAGTCTGAGGCCCAGAAGGGAGGAAGTCCTGGTGGGCCCCTGAGCCTCACTGCTCTCACCTGCTGAGTGGGACCCCCTCAGGGCCCCACCTACTCCCAGGGCACGGAGAGAACACATGGAAAGCAGCAGGTGTGACGGTTCTCGGCAAACGACAAAATGCAGCAGCAGTACTCAGAGGAGGGTCCTGGCCTTCGGAGCCATCCAGACCCAGCCAGACCCAGCAGGAACCTAGCCACTGCCGTCCCGCTCCCAGGAGGCAGGAGCTCGCCTTGGTTCGCTGAGAGGAGAGTCCCGTGTGTCCCAGTTCCCAGACGGGCACGCTGCAGCTCAGTGAACGACCCAGACTCTGGCCTCCGCCGCACGGTAGGCCCTCTAACGAACGAACTGACGCACAGATGATGGCAGACCTCCTGCCTCGGCCCTTCGCCCGCGCCCCTCGCCTGGCCCTTCACCTGCGGCCCCCGAAATCATCTGCCCGCCCCCCTCAACCAGGGTCCATCTAGCCAGGGCAGCTCTGACTTCCCTCTTCGGGGAGGTGATACCACCACCTCCTGATGTGGCTTTTTCAGGGCAGGAAGAAAAAGTGCGCCACGGTTCAACCTCAAGAAACATCGCAAGCGCAGACAGCAAGCTCCCAACACAAAAGCCAGAAGGGCCCCGCCCATGGCAGTCGGGGCTTTCCCGAGGAGCTCCTGGGAAAGGGCACCCACATGGGCCTCCAGGGACAGCCCTGGGCTGCGTGCTCCCGCCCGCGGCCACGCCCAGGGGCAAGCCACGTGCCCGGGACCAGGCAGCAGGAGAGGTGCCGCGCCAGGGACCCGGGCCCTCCTCTCTCTGAGGCTCGGAGCCCCTTCGCATCACTTCTCCTGCCCTCCATTCGGTTTCTCCCCTCCCGCCTCCCACCAGTCCCAGGGCCCCGGGCAGCCCCCACGCTGCCGCCACCTGCACCTGGCCACGGCATGCAATGAGAGCTGATGCCTCCTCGGGCCCGAGAAACAGGAAGCCATCATGGGCCGGGGGGGTGGGAAGCGGCGTGGCCTTTCCTGGCCCAGGCGTCCTGCGCCAGCCGGTCCCCAGGGCCCAGGCTCGCCCTGGGCTCAGACATCTTGGCGACAGCCCGGGGAGAGGCTGACTGAGCAAAGGGCCCCAAGCAAGCAGCTGCAGCTGTCGGGAGAGGGGCCGGGCTGGCAAGGACTCTCCCGTCACCCTGTCCTCGCCAGCCTGAAGCTCCAGCAAGGCTCCTCCAGCCACAGGCCCGGTGGAAACCCGGACCGCCTCACCGCCAGCCCTGCCCCCACCTCTGTCCACAGAGCCGTCCTCCGTGTGCTGAGCCCACTCCCCACCCCGGGGTCGGCACCTGAAGCCAGGGTCCCTACAGCTGGCAGGACCCCTTCTCTGTCTGGGGCCTTTCCCAGCTCTGCCCAGGAACCGGGACACCCCCACGGCCAGCTGTGCCCCTGGCCCGGCCCTGCAGGGCAGAGCACACAGGGGTAGCCAGAAGAGGGTGGGCGGGCCACTGACAGCTCCCAGCCAACAGCTATCCACATCACACCCAGGGGCAGCCAGAGACGCGGGATGGGGTGACGGGAGGCGACACGACGTCGTTCGCCCGCCCTTCCAGCGCCAGGAGTCACTCGGCCTGTGTCACCCCACCCTGACAGAGGGGCTCCCGGAGGGCAGGCCGAGTGCCCGTGTCCCCGGGCAGGGCTGGATTCCCATCTGGCTAAGGCCACTCCCTCCGGAGACTCGGGGACCGTGCCTTCACCCCCAGCCCGGCACGGCAAGCCAGCTGTTGGCTGAGCCCCAGCCGGGAGGCGGAGCAGTCCAGGCAACACCTGAGGAAGAAAGCAGATCAGCCCAGGGCAGGAAGAGTCAGCCTCTTCTGGAGGCCCAGGCTACATCCCGGGGCTGGCCTCCACCTACCTTCTCAGCCTCAGGCCTCGCCGCGCCCACCCCACACGCGCACCACAAGCCACTCTGGGCACCACAAGCCACTCTGGACGGGCCCGGCGAGCGCTGTTCCCAGGGCCGCCAGTACATCTCTCTCACCCACGCCCTGCCTCCGCGGCCCTCCGAACTCAGCCCGGCGCCACCTCCCCCGAGGAGCGTTCCTTCACTGCCCCTCCGGGCTCCAGGGCTCTCCTCACCCCAGTCCTGGGAAGGGCACTGCCGGGGGATGCCTGGGAGCTCCGGGAGAGGAAGGGCTCGCGGTGGGCAGGCACCCTGGAGGGCAGGGCGGAGGGGTCGGGAAGGAGGCCCTTGCAACCTCTGCTCCTCTAAGCTGCAGGCCCCCCTGGGGCCCTAATTCCGGGTCGGAAGTTGGCCCGAATGTATAAAACAAGGACCCTATCCCGGGAGCCCGCAGGGATGCCCCTGACAAAGGCACCCGGGGGACAGGAGGCCTGAGGATGAGAGGCCTGCGGCGGTCTGGAAGGCCGGGCGTCTCCCGGGTCCCCAGCAGTGAGGATTCCCTCTCCCAGCTCGGTCCGGCGCCGCCCACCTGCTCCTGTCATGACCCGGCCCGGCTCCCATGAGGCCACAGCCCTCCCTGCAGAGGGCAGACTCTCAGCCCGTCCAACAGGACAGAGGCGGCCTCCAGGGCACAGCACAGGGGCCGCGAATGCCCACTCCCGGGGCACCCAGGCGCAGTCGGCACTTCAAGACCAAAGGCCCCCGGGCTCCAGGGCCCAACCTGCCCCACTCCCGCCCCACGCTGCTGCTGTGATCCCATTCCCCCCCCACCCGCCACCACACGCGGGGCCCGGGTCAGCGACTGGCCGAAGGTACGGGCCGGGAAGCAGCGGGAAGGGGCCCCAGGCCCCGCTTGTCGCCCAGCCTGAACCGACAGGACGCCCAGCAGGGCCCGCGCCATCACAGGAACCCATGACTGGGCCCCAGGGCGACAGCCACTGGCTCCACCAGTCAGGGCCCGCCACGGCTCAGAGCAGCGTCCTCGTCACAGTCACTTCGCCCTGGGAGAAGGTGGCGGGGTGATGCCTGGCTCCCCCCGGGTGACTTGGGGCAAGGGGGATCTAGCCCCTCCCTGAACCCCGTAGTCACAGCCTCCCCCCTCCCACCCTGCACCCCCAAGCCCTAGGGGCCTCTGCCAGCCGCCAGCTTGGACGCCCGCCGCCTGAGGAAATGCACGCGTTCGTGCGCAGCAAATACGAGCCCGCTGGGAGTCAAGCTGCGGAGGCGAGGCGCCTCAGTGCCCACAGTCAGCAGGCCCCTCCCTGGCAGAGCAGAAACGCATGGAGCCGCCTTAAGCCTCTACCCAGGCCACAGGAGTGGACACACGTGCCCAGAGCACGGGACTCCACACCAGGAAAAGTCCTCTGCGTGTGCATGTGGAGGGTCAGCAGCTTGGCTAGTTTCTCTCCAAGAACGCCTAAAAACAGCTCGTGTATCATCATTTAATTAAGGAAACATCGTAGCCATGACAAAAACAAAAGGAGACTGGATCCAATCTCGGAATAAAGGGTGTTCCTTTAGATGGAATACATGGGTGAGAGAGGTTACTCTTTGGGGGAAAAAAGCACAAACCACAGGGTCTTGTCTGTCCTCATCTGCACACACAAGCCTGTCTCTGAGCATGTGGAAACTCCGGGCCTGCCCATCACCCCGGGGTCCATCACACAGCAAAAGTGTAAGCCTAGACCCCAGGTGGGGTCAAATCTTGTTTAACAGGGGAGAGTCTTGGGGACCAAAGTCTGTCATGCAGACGCCCTTCACCGTCTGAGCTCTTGATGGGGGCCACGCTGGAGACCTCTACCTCATTTGCGTGTTTCCAAGGCCTTCCCCCAAGCCAGACCCGCCTAATGGCCACAAGGGAGGAGGCCTGGACGGCTGACCCGGACGGCCGTGGCTGAGTCACACCACCGACCCCAGCCTCAGTTTCTTCTTTTTCAGATGGGACTCCTAACGTAGTCATCTGCCGGCAGTGATGACAGCACACAGCAGGTATGCAGGAAGTCGCGCCATTATTATGAAGCTGTTGATGATATTTGACAAAGGCTTCCCCCTGGGCAGGAAGAGCCTGCCTCTCTCTTCTCTGTTCCCTGGCCGTCCCTAGGCATGGCCACAACCCTGTGCCCTCTTTAGGCGGTGGCAGCCTCTCGGGGTGGCCAGAAGCCCAGGTGCCAGTCCTCTCCACCAGGCGTGTGCTGCGGGGCGTGTGCTTCCCACGGCAGGAGAGCCACAGAAAGCTGAATCCCACTAGAGGACTCTGGCAGGAAGCAGAGCCTGGAGCTCGGACCTGCGCTAGGAGGCACCCCCACTTCCCGTCCATCTTCACGACGACCCTCGTGGCAGGGACTGTTCCCCTGTTTTAGCTGAGGAGGCTGAGGCTCAGAGACGGCAGCGTGGCCTGCCCAAGGGCAGGAACTCAAGCCCAGCTGTCCAGAGCCTCCAAGGCTTCCACTGTAAGAAGCTGCTGCCTGGCCTGATCATCTCTTCAGTCCTGGCGATCTTGGGCATCTTCCTCCTCCCGCCCCTCCCTCACCCGCATCCTGGGCTGGAGCCCCTGCCTGCCTGGCTCCACACGAGCACCCGCCGAAGCTGCACATCTGTCTGGGCCTGCCCTCCCCCGGTGGTTTTAGGGTTGGCGTCCTTTCCTTTGCACTTTTTTTTTTTTTTTTTTGAGTTGGAGTCTCACTCGGTCGCCCAGACTGGAGTGCAGCGGCCGCTCCCGGCCCCCGCAGCCTCGACCCGCCGGGCTCCGGCGATCTTCCACCTCAGCCTTCCGAGTAGCCAGAATTACAGGCGCGTGCGACCACGTCCGGCTGATTTTTTGATTTATTGCAGAGATGAGGTCTCGCCAAGTTGCCCAGGCGGGTCTCAAACCCGCGGGCCCAGGCCATCCACTCAGCCTCCCAAGGCGCGGGATTACAGGCTGAGCCACCGAGTCCGGCTTCCTTCCTCCTCTCCCAAGAGGAGACTTGCCAAAGAGGCGACTTCAGAAGACACAACACGTTAGGGTGGCACCCACAGGAGGCCTTCCTCCCTAGGCACCTTCTCCCCGGGCGGCCAGAGCCGCCCCCCGGCCCCTCCTGGCCCTCCTGCAGTGCCCACTCACCCCTGACTCCTCAGCACAGCACGGGGCTCAGGCTAGGACTCGCTCTGGAGAGCTGAGCCAGTCAGCCAGTGTCCACTGGGGAAATCGAAAGGCCGCCTCCTGCCTTGCCACCCTTCTGACCGCCTGCCACCATCGTTGCTGGTTTCCGGGCTGTCCCCCCTGAGCGGATGTCGGCTCCGGGAGGGCAGGGGCTGGTTTTGCTCACCCCTGAACCCCTCATCCCTCGAACAGCATCCAGCACATGGCGGGTGCTCCGTATTGTTGCGTGAATAAATGAACGGATAAGCAAAGCCAACGCCACTTTACTGATGGTGAAAAGGAAAGCCCAGGATGGGGGGAAACTTGGAGTTTATGTCTTGGAGTCGAGATTCACCCCAAGACTGTCTGACTCCCAAGCCTAAGCCCTCCACCCCTGTACACACACACACACACGCACGCACTCACCACCCCAGGACTGTGACAACACCATAAGCCTGAAAAGCTCAGGGCTCAGCAGGGATTAGCTGTCTATGGAGGCCTGTAATGGACGCTCCCAGGGACAGGGACTGGAAGAGGGGCCGTGCGGGAGGGAAAGCTCTCCGGGCTGGCTCACGGCGCCGATCTGCCACAGAGCTGGCATTTAATGAGCACTTGCTGTGCGCCGGGCACCTGCTGAAGGCGTGACTTCCCACAACACACATGTGGAAAAGAGCCGTCGGTGTCCCCACTCGACGCACAGAGAAGCTGGGCTCAGGAAGCTCCCACAGCCAGGCAGGGCCCCCGGAGCCTGTGCTCTCTGCGGTCCGTCACGCAGTCTTGGGAGGACAGGAGGCCTGATGAGCAGGACAGAACTCACTCTAGACACTCACAGGCAGTCACACAGCTCACGAGGGCCGACGGCCGAGCCCAGAGGCAAAGGCCTGTTTAGATGCCAAGTGAGAAGGGAGCCCCGACGGGGTGATCCTGAGAAGGGCCAGTGGGAAGCCCAGGCTCAACTTCTCAAAAGCCTGGGGGTCCGTGGGTTTCCCTGGCACTCACGACCTGACAGAGCCTGGCTGGACTCCAGCTCCCCGCTACCCCTTCTCTCCAGGGAGCTGGCACCCTCCACGTCTTTACTGCCTCTTCGCACCTTGGCCCCAACCCGTGCTTCCTGGACCGCCCTCTCCTTCCCTGTGCCCCAGGCAGCCTGGCAAGCGCCCCCTCCTCTGCCCCCAGGCAAGCAGCCTGTGCCTGGCTCGAAGCCCTGTGTGAGCCCGCCGACCGCACTCGGGCGGCCCACGGCACGGCGCTCAGAGACGCCCAGAGGCCACGCTTCCGACCCTCCCGCTCCCACGTGCCTGGGCCACATGCCCCAGGAATCCCCACATACTCCCGCCCAGAGAGGATGCCGGGAGAGATGCGCTGTCCGTCCAAGTAACACTGGTTTGGGGAGAAGCAGATCTGAGACTGGAGGGGCGACGCTCAGAGGGAAGAGGCCCAGAGCAGGGAGACAGGAAAAGACAAGACAGTGGCGGGCGGAGATCAAGAGGAGAGCCTCGTGTTCAAGGCAGAGAGGGACACCAAGATGGACAGAGGCGGGAAGGTGGCCGGCAGGCAGCAGCTGGGTTGGAGCCTTGGCAGTCGGCGGCTGAGGCGGGAGGCGCCAGGGCTGCAACCCGCCGGGCTCCGGCGCTCCTTCCGCCTCGGCCTTTGAATTGCTGGAACCACAGGCGCGCGCTACCACGCCCGGCTGATTTTTGATTTATTGCAGAGATGAGGCCTCGCTGCCCAGGCGGGTCTCGAACCCGCAGGCTCAGGCAATCCACTGACCTCAGCCTCCCAAAGGCGCGGGACTGCAGGCTGAGATTGAGTGAGGGTAGCCTGGTTTGCAGGCCTGGCTCCTGCAGAGAAGCTACTGCGTGAGGAGACTGGGACCGCGCAGCCTGCTTCTGGCCATGCCTCAGGGTCCTAGGAGTCACCCCCACGGCACCTCCCGTGAGTGGGCATCTGCTCTGCATGCCGGCACTGTGCTATGCACGGACAGCCCTGGCCCTGCCCACTCCCCAGCCTGCACCCCTTCCAGGATGCTCAGGGCCGGCCAGGAGGGACGGACGGAGTGCACTCGCACTCTGCCAGGACCCTCCTCCTGTGCTCGCTCTGCGGGCAAGGCCCAGCCTCCCTCAGACCCATGCCACGAGGACTCCCGGGCAGCCCCTCCAGGGGCCGGCAGGCCAGATCCCCAAGCCCAGCTGTCTTTCTCCCCAGCTGCCACATCCCCCAAGGGGCCCAGCCTGCCAGCCTCTAATCCTCTGTCATCTGACCCAGGCTCCACCTAAGTTGGCTTTGCCCAGCACCCTTCTGAGGCCCAAAAATGGACACAGTCGTTTATAGAGGGTCCGACTAGCCAAACGCAATGGGAAGATGACCTCACGGCGCCCACAGGCCCAAGTGCCAGGCACGCGTGATGCACCCCAGGCACTCTGGGGGCGGTGGCTTGAGGGCCTGCAGGGGCAGTGCCGTGCCGGCAGACCCTGGTGACCCTTTCGACGTATGCTCACGCCCTCCTCGTGCCCGGGCCAGAGGCCACGGGACCGTACAGGAAAAAGCCACACAGGCCAGAGCCACATGCACCCCACCTGAGACCACACCAGTCTCAGCCCAGGACGAGGCGCGGGGCGCGTGTCCCGGCAGGATCTGGTGAAGCGGCAAGGCAGAAGCACACGCGGCATAAATGAACCCCCCCAGTGGCCTGCCATGCCGAGCGCCCAAATGCCCCTGTCTGTTCATCAACATCCACTAAGCACCCACAGGGGCCAGGTGAGTGTCCCTGCTGCTGCACACACGTAGTCCTGCCCTGACCTCAGGGCGCACCCACACCAGATGGAGGCAGGTGAGCCACCAGGTAACAACGGCCCGGGATCGGCGCAGAGACGGAGGAGCGCTGGCTTGGGGACCCCCTCCGTGGGGCCCCAGGACACAGAAGGCAGGCTGTCCTCGGAGTCTCCTCACGCAGGGAGGAAGACCAGGGGAGAAGAGGGCATGAGCGATGAGGCGCGACGTCCCGCACCCACACTCGAGGCCTCAGCTCCTGCCGTCCTTGGCCGGCAAGGGCTTCCGCGGCCACAGGGAGGCTGGAACTGCCCACGACCCGGGATCTGACCAAGGCAAGGTCGGCACAGTGGCAGGCTGCCTGTAAGTCAGCAGGCTGCTGCTCCCGTTGGCCGTGGGAATCAGACGCAACCCTGGCCCCCACCAGAGGACACAGAGGCCGACCCCTAGCCCGTGGCACAGATTCCGCGTGGCAGGAAGGAAAGCAGGAGAAGCTGGTGTGGCTGAGGCCTGGGAGCAGGGCCTGCAGCCGCGCCCAGAAGGGAAGGCTGCCTTCAGAGACGCGGCGGTGCCTGCCATGGCTTCTGATGGGGGCAGGGTCCCCAACTCGTCTCCAGCGGGCAGAGCAGCTGTCACACTAAGCAACTCCGGTCCCATGAAGCCCAGGCGTGGGCAGGGCCAGCTGTTGGCCGAGACCGGCATGCAGAGCCGGCCAGCTGTCACGGTCACAGAACAGGGCCGGAGAGAGAGGAATGGGAGCTCAGTGGGTCCGTGACACGGCACCCCACGCAGGGAGGCGACCCCACCCGGGCCGCCTGCCCCCAGGATCACATCAAGTGTGCTCTGCAGAGAAAAGGCAGCCGGGGCAAAGGAGACACACCGAGAGCAACGGAGCCCGAAGGAGCCAGCAGCAGCGGGGTGGGGACCGGGACTCCGTCAGCTCAACTGGCTTCCCGTGGATCTCCCAGGCCCTCGGGAAGGAAGTGGGCACAGGCCCAGGGAGGGCTGCAGGCACCTGGAGGGATTACCCAGGCAGGAGTGGAGGGGGAGCGAGGGTGGCTGCATCTGTGCTCCCAGCCCCCCAGGCTGAAGTCTTCCCAGCCCCCAGCCAGCTATTCCTGGGGCTCTAATCCTCCTCCCCTGGGGCAGGGGGTGGGGAGCTGGGTCCGGACAGATCTGGAGCTGGGCTGAGGGCCGTGGGCGCACACCCACCAGCTCCTCAGCCAGGAAACACGGGGATGAGCGGGAGGGCTCTGAGGGAGGCTCAGGGGATGCTCTAGCCCCCGCCCCCTCCCACCCACGTCACGCGGCTGCATCCTCGAGGAGCCCGCGGGTCTCAGCGGCAAAAGTCATTGTTTATAAACAGCCAAAAGGCCTGGCGGTGGAAGGCCGGCCTGTCTCTAGGTCCCCACTCGGCTGCAAGGGGGGGCAGGCCCGACACAGGCACTGGGGGCCACCCTGGCAGAAACACAGATTCTGCAATCTCAGATTTCAGAGTCGGTAGGGGAAGTGGCGTCAGCGGCTGGCCTGATCCAATTCAATAACCCAGAGGCGGCTCGGGAGAGAAAGCTGGTCGGCGAGACCCCCGCCCGCAATCCCTGCACTTCCCGGGAAGCCCGGCTCCATCCCCCACTCCGGCTGGCCGCCGCTCCCGGCGAGGAGGGGTCGGGTTTCCCGGGCGCCTCCGCGGCCCCGACCAGGCCGGCTCCCCCCCGGCCGCGGGCGCCTGAAGCCAGCCCCGGCCCGCTCTCCCAGGCCGCGGAAAACGCCAAGCCCCTGCGGGCCGAGGGCGCTCCCGGAAGGGTCGCAGCCCTCGGGAGGAGGGGCCGGGCGCAGCTTCCAGGCCGCGGGCGCCGCTCGGAAAAGGAAACCCGACCCCTCCTTCGGCCGCGAGCGACAGCGGGAACGCGGTGGGAAGGAAGGACCAGCGGGTCCGGCCCGGGACCGGCCGCGGGGCCCGGGCGCAGAGCGGTCCCGGGCGGAGGGACGGACGGTCTCGCGGTCCGAGGGCCGGCCCCCGGATCGCCGGCGCCGGCTGGAGGCGGGTGGCCTCCCGGCCTCCGGCCCCCAGAGCGGGCGAGCCTGGACCGCGCGCCCGGAGCGAGCCCGGAGCGTGGGCCGCCTCTTCTCCGCAGGCGACCGCGGAGGCGCAACGCGGCGGGAGGCGCGGGCGGGGCGGCTGCGCCTCTCCGGCCGCCGGCGGGGGGAGGCCGAGGCGCCAGCGCGGAGGGCGCCGAGAGCCCGGGGCGCAGCCCGAGGACTCCGTCCTCCGGCGGGGACAACGCCCGACCGCGCGAGGGTCGGCCCGGGGACGGGCGCTGGGGGTGGGGACAGGTGCCCGAGCCCGCGGCGGCGCGCGCTGGCTCACCTTCTCCTGCGCGCGGGTGAGCTTCTTCTGCACGTTGCTGGCGATCTTGCCCGCCGTCACCCCCTTGCTGCCCATCTCCGCCATCGCGGCGCAGGCCTCGCCCGGCGGCGGCGCCCGAGTCCGCGGGAGGCCGTGGCGCCGCGCGGCTCCCGCTCAGGCTGCGCTCCACGCCGCGCTCAGACAGCCGAGCCCGCCGCGGGGGCGGAGCGTGAGCCGGCGAGCGGGCGGCGACGCGGGCGGGGGCGGGCCTCGGCCGCGGTCGGCGCCCCCGCCCCGCCGGGCGAGACCCTGCCTTTTAAAGGGCCACGGGCGCCGGGGCCGCGCGGGCCGCGGACGCCCGGACGGCGCGGCGGGATTCCCGGGGCGCTCCGGCGACGCCGCCTCGGGGCGGGACTCGGGCGGCGGTCCCGGCGCCTCGCTTCCCGCACGCCGTCGCCTCCCGCCGCCCGGGACAGAGGCCGGGTTCGAAGGGGCGCGCGCGAAAGCCGAAGACCAGGGGCGCGGCGAGCGCGCGGCCCGCACAGCGGCGCCCCGCCCTCCCGGGCCGCCCGCGGCGCCCGACGCTCCGCCTCCTCCGCGGCCGCGGCGCCGGCCCCCGCCTGGGCTCCCCGGGCGCGCGGGCACAGCCGCGTCCGGCCAGCCGGGCGCGCGGGCACAGCCGCGCCCGCCCTGGCAGCCGCGTCCGGCCAGCCGGGCGCGCGGTCCTCGGCCCGCTGGGGACGCGTCCCGACGGCCGCCTGGCCCGCCTGAGCGCTCGCTGTGTGCCCAGCGCCCAGCAGGCGTGCCGCGCGGGCTCCTCCCTGCCCGCCGCAGGTGCCACCGTTCTTCCCGCGGCACAAATGAGACTGCCGGAGCCGTGGAGCCAGATCCCCGACCGCGTCCCAGCTTGTCCGCCGTCGTCCGCTGGGCCGCTGTCTCCTCCACCTTGCGAGAAGAAACGTGATTGATGGTCATGCTTCGCGGACAAGACACAGTGATTGTCAGCCGGCTTCGCCCACGGGCCGATGACACTTAGGCCACGTTAATAAACATGTGCTGCGTCTGCCGATACCCACCCCCACCCACTCCAAGCGCACGTCAGGGGCTACAAACAGTGTGGCCGCCCCGGAGGTCAGGGCCTGGCCCTGGAGACGTCTGGGGGACTTCGGGCTGAGTGGAGCAGAGCTGGGTCTTGCCGAGGAGGCCTGGACGTGCCCGGTGCAGGGGCAGGAGCCAGGGCGGTGCCTGCCGGGCAGCACAGAGTCGCGGCAGAAACGCTGGCTGGGGCCGAGGCCCCTGGGAGGCTTCCTGGAGGAACAGGAAGGGCTCTTGGTACAAAGGGAGAAACTTATACAGCTGGGGAAACCGAGACCCAGAAGTGAAAGGGTCAGCCTGAGTTCACTCAGGCCACCTGCTTCCGTGGAAGGCGCTCCCGCTCTTTCTCTGGTCGCTCCTGGTTCTTCCATCACTGCCCAGCCCCGAAGCCTGGGCCAAGATGTTAATATACCCTTCGTATCCGCAGGGGGATTGGACTCAGGACCGCAGAAGTAGGAAAATCCGTGCACGCCAAGTCCCTGGCATAAAAGGGCGCGGTGTTTCCATATAACCTACACGTACCCTCCCGTAGACTTTCAATCATCTTGAGGTTATTTATGATACCTACTACAGCGAGGATGCTATGCAAATCGTTGCTAAGTTGTCTTGTTTTATCGGTACTATATTTATTGTTGCATTGTAATTTGGGGGGTTATTTTCCGGATATTTTCTATCCACATTTGGTTGGATCCTCAGATGCTGAATCCTGGAATACGGCGGGCAGACTGTATTCCTATTCTGCAGAAAGACAGACAGAGGCCCAACAGCTATGTCACTGCCCAAAGCCACACAGACGGCAAATGACCAGCAGAACTTCTGCCCCAGGCCTTCCTGCCCCCAAGCCCTCAAAAGCACCAAGCACTGCACTGAGTGAAGAGCATTGGTCAAAATTTCTCTAAACCCGATTCCTGAGTCACAAAAACCGAAACCTAAACAGCCTCGGCTTCTAAGGCAGCTTTCTCCTCAAAGCTCACGCTTTTCCCCCAGGGTCTCCTTCCTTCAGATTTTCTGTTGGCCGCTTTTCTAACCATTCTCTCACAGCAGTTTCCTCCAAGGAAATGAGCAAAAGTCAAATCGTGTCACAATCAGCCCCCCTGAACAGCGGGAGCTGGACTTCGGCAGTTCAAAAATATCACTCGGCAGAAAAACTGGAAGCCACGGAATGTTCTTCAGCAGGCTGGGGTCAGCTCTGACAGCACAGAGAGAGGAGGGGCCGTCAGGAGATCATTTGAAACAGCCATTACGGAGATTGTGTAGCGTATGAACATAATGCTTATGGCATAACTATGAGCAAACAGGAGAAGACAGAAATCGCACATCCTTGCAACCCATAAAACAGAGTAAAATCTCAAGATCAAAGACTCGAAAGAACAATGCATAAAGGAAGTAGCTGTATTAGAGTCCAAGCATTAAGGCTGATTTTTCCACTTAACTCTAAATATTCTATAATATTACATAATGCCTTCATTTAAAAAAACTACTGCTCCTTTTTTTTTTTTTTTTTTTGGAGACAGGGTCTTGCTCTGTTACCCAGGCTGCAGTGCAGTGCTGACATCACAGCTCACTGCAGCCTTGAACTCCTGGCCTTAAGCAATCCTCCCTCCTCAGCCTTCCTAAGTGCTGGGATTACAGGTGTGAGCCACTGTGCCTGGTCCTACAGCTCTATTTTTAAAAGTGATTCTTTATTCGATCTCTAGAGTGCAAAGACTTTTCTAAACACAAAAATCATTGGAGGACATATTGAACAATTTCAAAACGTATTTTGAGTTTACATTACAATAAAAATTTTTGAAATTTAAAAAAATACCATAAAAACATAAAAGCTTGAAGTGCTTTAAAAACGTTAGCACAAATTCCAGGGGTAAATTGTAGATTTGGGCTTTCTTATTTGTGATTTTCTATAGTGTGTAATTTTTTTTACCATGATAGTCCACTGTTTTAATTATGAGAGGAAAAAAGGTATTTCCATTTGAAAATAAGTTTGATATAAAAAAATTAAACTGTAAGAAACTGGGAAATCATTTTTAATAAAGTAAAATTTCTATAAATTCATAAGAAAACATTAAGATCCCAATGTATAAAATAGCACAAATGGACAGTTTGCAAAATGGATATTTAAATAATCAATACATAGTTTTCAGATTTCATTCTTACCAGAAAAAATAGACAGATGTGCATTAAATCAATGATATATCATTTCTGCTTCCACTTTCAAATCATGTTACTTAATAAAACCGGAGAGACAGAAAGTTTCACTTACTACTTCAGACAGCATAAACAGATTTAAAATTTCTGGAAAGCAATCTTGCAAGAAAATAAGAATAACCAAAATATCCCATGTCCTTCAACCCTATAATTCCAGGTCTAGGAAATAATTCCAAAATTTAGCTATAATACTTTCACCACACATGTTCATGACATTATTTATAATAGAGCAAGACTGAGAACATCCTAAATATTACCACTTAACCGCTGGAATGGTTAACTAAACTATGGTATGGCCATACGTTGTTTTCCAAGACAATAATGCTCTTGACGTTTTTTGTGATGGGGAAGTTTGATGTTAACAGAATAATGCAGGATATTAAATTATATAAACAATATAGCACCAGCCACGACCCAAAACGTGGGCAATATCTCTGGATGGAGAAACTTGGGAGTTTTTTTCCTGCTTCTTCCTTTTCTATTTTCCAAAATTTGTACAAGTCCTATTTTTGTCATCAGAAAGAAGTGTCATTAAAAATAGAAGTGACTATGAGGAAACTGTCCCGCAGGACAACAGCTGGGAAACCGAAATGTGGTGGAGTCAAAAGAGACAGCCCAGAGGCAGAGGGTGTGTGCTGTGCACCTGAACCACGAGGGCTGGAGAAACCGTGCCTGTGTGTTTGTCTGCTTATTTGTTTTAAACAGACTTTTACAACAGTTTCGGGCTCACAGCAAAATGGAGCAGAAGGTACAGAGATTGCCCATACCCCCGTTCCACACACGCACAGCCTCCCTCACTATCAGCGTTCCCCACCACAGTGGTACGTTTGCTACAGTCAGTGAACCAGTATCGACACGTCACTGTCTCCCGCGAGTCTGTGGTTTACATAAGGGTTCACTCATGACGTATGACTTTGGACAAACTTATAATGGCACAAATACACGGTTATAATCTCAGACAGAATCGTTTCGCTGCCCTAAGAATCCTCTGTGTCCCACCTAGTCATTTCGCCCTCCGCTACCCAACCCAGGCCACCCGATCTTTCTTACTGTCTCCACAGTTTTGCCTTTTCCAGAGTGTCATATAGCTGGAACCATATGGTGTGTAGCCTTTTCCGATTGGCTTCTTTCACTTAGCAGTATACCTTCAGTTTCCTCCATGGCTTGAAAGCTCATTTCCTTTTGGCGCTAATATTGGGTTGTCTGGATATACCACAGTGTATTAATCCATTCACCTACTGGAGGACATCTTGGTTGCTTCCATGTTTGGGCAACTATGAATAAAGCTGCCATCAACATAAGTTTAATGTGGACTTAAGTATTTGACTCCTTTGGATAGATATCGAGGAGCACATTGCTGGATCATGTGGTAAGAGTGTGTTTAGTTTTGTAAGAAACTGCCAGACTGTCTTGCAAAATGCCTAAACCATCTTGTATTCCCACCAGCAATGAATGAGAGTTCCTGTTCCTCCACCCACGTCCTTGCCAGCATTTGGTGTTCTCCGTGTTCTAGATGTTGGCCACTCTAATAGGTGTGCGGTGGCATCTCGGTTTTGTTTGGGAAATGATTGTTTTAAACCATGAGGAACACACACAAGCAAAGTGCATTTCTCCTCTCCTTTGGAGAGGAAAGAGCACTGCCCCATGTTCTCTTCTATAATTCAAGAATTGAGTAAGCAACTTGGAACTAGTAATGTTACTATCCTCATCACTATCCCATCTTACAAAGCGGGGGGAGGGTGTTTGTTTGGCTTCAGAATAATCCTACATCTGATAAAACTTTTTGCCATCCTTTTAAAGATGGAGCCTCGGAGAAGATGGGTTTACCTAAAGGCACTCAGCTGGTAGGTCCTACCCAAAGGTTAGTTAGTTAACAGTTATCGCTGGCGCCTGGAACAGACTAACTTTATACCTCCCTCCTAGGACAGGCTGCTTCACCTTTAACATAGGGGTAAATGATCCTTCTTAGACTATTATGGAAATAATGAACAATATATACAAAGCCCCCGGAATATTAGAAGTGAATCTGTAAACAATAGCTATATATGAGGGAAGACCCCCCCAAAACCTGGAATTTACTTATTAAAAAATGTGTATTTATTCTTATATGTTTAAACTTCATTCACCTTCAAAGTACTCTTTGATCCAATATACCTACTGAGATGCTTTTTCCACTGCTCAAAACAGTTTTTGAACCTGTCAATTTTGATGCCTTTTAGTGCCTCTGCTGGAGTTTTTTTTTTGTTTTACCTTTTTTACATCAGCAAAACTTTTCTCTCTGAGGACTTTTTTCCTCCAAGGAAACAAAAATAAGGTCATTCAGGGAGAGATCGGGTGAA
Source organism: Cephalopachus bancanus (assembly GCA_027257055.1). Lineage (NCBI taxonomy): Eukaryota > Metazoa > Chordata > Mammalia > Primates > Tarsiidae > Cephalopachus > Cephalopachus bancanus. The sequence continues at coordinate 820,258 of JAPVLO010000428.1, read as the reverse complement.
CAGGGAGTGTGGGCATGGGGGCCTTGCTGGTTTGGGTCCAAAACTGCGGAACACTCAGCAAGGTGTGAGCAGCTGTGTTGTCGTGATGGAAGAACCAGTCACCTGTCTGCCACAAAAAAGCCCACCAAAGTCAAACGCAGCTTCTCAAAATGACGCTAGCTGGCACACGAGCCAATGAGTTCCTAGAACACTTACCTAGTGAGGGAAGCCTTACGACAAGCGGCCTGCCTCCAAAAGATAATTCCAGGGTTTGGGGGATCCTGCTTCTAAAGTGGATGGCAACACTGAGCATGTGGTGTGCCAGGCTCTTTGACCTGCTTCTTTGGGGAGCTCCTTCCTCAGTGGGTGTGTGTTGCTGTAGCCTTGTCTTTTACCCCCTGGTGTGCGCGTGCCCTGGGCCCAGGGATGAACACGTGACCCCAGAAGAGCCCAATAAGAGTCTTCCTTGGGCTGATCTGTTTGTGGGACCCAGAAGCTCTTTCTACTAGAGCAGCTAAGGTGGGATGTTGTGAGTCTGGAGCCACCGGAGACTGCATGCCCACCCTGTGAAAGATCTGCCCATAAGTTGGGGTCGACAGGAGTGGAGAAATGGAGACACGGAGACAGGGAGAGAAACAGAATTAATGATACTGATTGAGCATTTGAATCACACCTGAGTCATGCCCACTCCCACTCCTAACTATCCAGCTCTCTAAACCGATACACTTTTTTCTTGCCAGAGTGAGTTTGAAGTCACCTACGATCATGAGTCGTGACTCAGATGCCATTGTCATAAGAGACGCCTTCTGAAGGCAATGCTGATGCGTCCTGAATGCTCCAGGTGTCTTCCAGTCAGTCTATCCTGCGTGCCTTGCCCATCTGCATTAATATGGAATGCCCAGACTGGGGCAATTTCACGCGAAAGAGGGGGGAAAAAGTCACACCTGGGTAGTAGGCATAAACCAGGACTGTCCAAGGCAAACTGGCACATATGAGTGACTAGGCTAAGGAACTAAGAATAGCGTCATCAAAAGAGGCCACGGATGTGCAGTGCGCAGTCTGTACTCCGGCTGGTGCTGAACACGGACTAAATCTGTCCAGTGTCCCCAGGCCTGTCCAACATTCTTTGAGGTGATCCTTGCAGAGACGGGAGGACAACTCCCAGATAACCCTCTGAAGGGATCTGTTCCTGGGCTTTCAAACCTACTGACCCGGATGTTTAGATCCAATTTAACCAGGCCCTCCAGGAGGGCCCGTGAAGGGCCTGTGACTAGACCAACTAACTCCAGGATATTGGCAAGGCCTCCGGCAAGAATTAAACCAGTTACTTCCTTTTGCCACCAGCGAATGAAGTTTCCAAGGAAAAAACTTGCTTCAAGATGACCAGCTTGCCCGGGTTTCTTCTCCACGTCTCGAAACCTCGATTAACTCCTGTGTGTCTACGGTGTGGCTAAAAGGTAGCGAAGACGACAAGAGCACACAGGCTCCTCAGCACTTGTCCTGTGACCATGGACCAGTCACTGCCTACTCCTTTTTTTTTTTAACGTATTTTTTATTTTAAAATTGTGGGGTACGGTGAGGAGTTAGATATACAGATACGTATTGTGCAGGAACCCTTGTTGACGAGGTGTGCCCTGCCTGCTCCTTCTAAGTGCAGTATTAATGCTCACCAGGCAAGCCTTCTTTTGAGGATTAGGGGTAACAAGCAATCCCTGGCAACTGATTGGCCTAGGCAAGTGGTAGATACTGTTATGACATCCGCCTCTCAGCTAATCTGATACACGGCCCTCATTGCTGGTGAGACTCGGTAGGTTGACCTTTGCTGGCTTTGCAGACGGGCAAATAAAGGCGCAGAAAAGCAAACAGCCCTTTGCCCAGCACTGCTTCTTTAATACATCACTGCTTAGCTCCTATAGAAGTAAGATTCCAGTCGTTGGAAGTTCTCACTGAAAATTTACTATAATCACCTTTGTATTTCTGTGAGGAAAAATGTCTTCCTAAACAGAGTGTAGAAACTAGATGGCACGTGCCTGTTTTTAAGCATTTCTCAAGTTTCATCTTTCTATAAACCAACTAATAAGCTGTGGGGCTACCAAGAGGACTGGCCGGGTCCTTATGGTAAGGATACACACTTCTGGGTGGCTGAAGAATCAGAACAGGTGCTGATTATAAAACAGGGTCTCTGCCTAAATGGGCTTCATTTGCAAGTTACTAAGCACCCTCTAGAGAAGCAAGTTTTTAAAAAAACATTTTATTTTAAAGATGTGGGGTGCAATTCAGAATTAGGTATACAAGTGGTCATCGTACAGGTAAAGCATGGGCCTCCCTTTGGGCCCCGCTTTGCCTGGTCTGAGATCAGGTGCCCCTACTGGTGTTATGTGGCCCCCACCCCCGGCAGTTTCAGGCAACCACCAATCCCTTTCTTATTGTGTTACGGAAGCAACTGCAGGTGCCTACCAGCGCCTTACAAATATCTGCGTCCTGCAAGGCAACTGAGATTCGACGCTGAGAACATAGCTGGAAGCACAACGGTGCTCCTCACAATAAGTAAAATAGCGAAAAGCTGGAAGCAATCTAAATGCCAAGCCTGAGTTGGTTCGGTGAGCTCATTTCTAAATGTTGATCTGTCTGTGCAATGGACCCTCAGACAACACGGGTTGGAACTGCGAGGGTCCACTCGCACGCAGATTTTCTGCCACCCAAGACAGCAAGACGGCCCCTCCTCTCCCTCCTTCTCCTCAGCCCCCTCAGCGTGAAGGTGAAGACCTTCCTGATCATCCACTTCCACCGAATGAGTAGTAAACATGTTCTCTCTTCCTTGATTTTCTCAATCACATTTTCTCTTCTCTAGCTTACCTCGTTGCAAGAATATAGCATATCACACATAGAACACATTCATTGACTGTTTATGGTCTGGTCAAGAGTAGGCTATTAGTAGTTAAGTTTTGGGGAAGTCAAAAGTTAGACACAGACTTTCAACTGCACAGGGAGTCGGTGCTCCTAACCTCCATATTGATCAAGGGTAATTTACACTTTAAATATTAGGCTACTATTGGAAATTGGTAAATGGGACTTCAACATTTAAAAATCCTGTTCTTCCAAAGATATCATTATGAACACAAAGAGATGATCCACTCAGATGAAACTGTTCGTGGCACACCCATCTAACAAAGGGCTTGTATACAGAATACATGAATTGCTGTAATTCAGTGAAATCGCCTGAAGAAAAACAACAGGCAAATAATTTGAAGAGATCCTTCGCCAAAGAAGATGTACACATACCAACAAACACATGAGATGACACTCAACTCCATGAGACTTTAAGGAAATGCACATTGAGCCCCAATGAGCTGACACCACACACTCCTAAAAAGTGGCTGGAATGAAAAAGGCTGACGACAGCAAACACTGGAGAGGGTGTGAGGCACCTGGAACTCCACCCCGAGTCGCTCCCGCTTGTACCAGATTCCTCCTTCTTGCCTCACGACAACTTGTTTCCTTTTTTTTTTTTTTTGAGTTGGAGTCTCACTCGGTCGCCCAGACTGGAGTGCAGTGGCCGCTCCCGGCCACCGCAGCCTCGACCCGCTGGGCTCCTCAGCCTTCCGAGTAGCCGGAATTACAGGCGTGTGCTACCACACCCGGCTAATTTTTTTATTTTATTGTAGAGATGAGGTCTCGCTGCCCAGGCGGGTCTCGAACCCACGGGCTCAGGCCATCCACTCACCTCAGCCTCCCAAAGGCACGGGATGACAGGCTGAGCCCCCGAGCCCGGCCTAACTTGTTTTCCTTGTATCTTTTCTCCTGCGTCATCTTCTGTCCAGGTCCATCGCATGTATATGAAATCTAAACACGGACCCAGCTGAGCATTCTACTCTCTGAGCATCCCTGTGGCTGCAAATAAATCCCCGGATGAAAAGGACTTCCCGAATCCAGAACCCACATATCCACTTGGGCCTGGCCCAGACAGGCCCCTGGCACAGTGGGGCTCTGACGACGACCTTCCTGAAGACTCGCGCGCGAGGGTCTGACTCGAGTGCTGCTCTCTTCCTCAGTTCTTCACTCAGCGGCTTGGCCACCCTCCGCACCCTTAAAGAGACCGTTCGGGTGTCACCTCCCCCAGAGAGCTTCCTCTGACCCGTCTAACTCAGGCAGGGCTACGTGACCCTCCTCTGTCCTCCCCCAGGCCCTGTGCTTGCCTTTCTCACATAGCCAGCCCCTCTCCCGAAAAGGCCAGGAGTGCTCTGGGACTCAACCCTGGCCGTGAAGGAGAAGAGTGCATCCACTGTGTTCCTCCTTGCCTGGCGAGGATCAGAGTTGGGGAGAAGGTGGCTCTCATTCAGGGGGAAGAATCGACTTCTGCTTGGAGGTCAAGTTAAGACACAACAAGCCGGGCTCGGTGGCTCAGCCTGGAATCCCGCGCCTTTGGGAGGCTGAGGTGAGTGGATTGCCTGAGCCCGCGGGTTCAAAACCCGCCTGGGCAACTTGGCGAGACCTCATCTCCACAATAAATCAAAAACTAGCCGGGCGTGGTAGCGCGCGCCTGTAGTTCCAGCTACTTTGAAGGCTGAGACGGAAGGATCGCCGGAGCCCAGCAGGTCGAGGCTGCGGTGGCCGGGAGCAGCCTCTGCACTCCAGTCTGGGCGACAGAGTGAGACGCCATCTTAAAAAAAAAGAGACACAGCTCCCGGAACAGGATTTGTGTCACCCCTGGGTAGACGTGCTGCTCTTAACTACAGCCTCCAACAGCATCTCCTGGGGCCAGGGACTGGGTCTGGCTACCTGGGCCCTAGTGCCCTCCCTGACACTGGGCACAGACCACTGGGCCCAGCAAATGTCACGGGAACAGGTCCTGGGGGAGGTCCACCCAAGCTCAGGGAAGGCGCTCAGCACTTGGTGCAGGGGCCTCACCCAGAGCTGCCTGCCTGTCTTTTTGCTTATGTCCTGTCTCTGTCACCTCCTCTCTCGCTCTACCTTACTGACATTGGGCAGGGTGTAACCTAGGGATTTGTGTCACTGGACATAATGTTTAACTTCCTTTTTTTCCTGCTGACTTGTATTGCTTCTCAAGCCAGCTCCTACCACCCCCCTCATTTCTAGGTCCCAGGAGCTGGGGCAAGTGCCAGGACCCGCTGAGTTCTGACTGGCTGGACGTCGGGCAGCAGCGGCAAGACAGACAGAGACACACATTCACCAGAGCGCAGGTGGCCCGCGTCACTCTCACGGTGAAATCATGTTTCTCGCATTTTGTATTTTACAGAGGAGGACAGAGAGCACAATCCCCGTTTTTGTTCATTCTAAGTAAACATCTGACAATGTCCAATTCAGTGGGTTCTGCCCCCAAACACAACAATGCTGCCTTAAATAAAACACGACTCAAAATATGTGCATCTCCCTGCAATCCCAGCACTTTGGGAGGCTGAGGTGAGTGGATTGCCTGAGCCCGCGGGTTCGAGACCAGTCTGGGCGACAGAGTGAGACTCCAACTCAAAAAACATAAAAAATTTAAAAAAAACCAAACTGTGTGCATCTCGATCCACAATCCTGGCTGTGCAAGAAATACGTGCGTTCCTCCACTCTTTATTCTCAAGGTCTCATTTCGCCAGCAGGTCACCTCTGCAGAAAGCCCCGGTCCTCCTCTCCGTCTGCCCGGCAACTCCCCACGCCGTGGTGTTGGGTGTGTTCCTGCCTGTCTCTCTCCTCTCGGGGGCCCACATGTCACCCACGCCGCTACACCACGGACCTGCTCCGAGACACGGGGAAACAGTCTGCGCCCCTCAGAACTCGGGCCTTCACACTCTCGACTCTGGTGGGGGCCTCAGGCGGGTGGCTCTGTGCCATTTTGCTTCTCTGTCCATGTTGGGGGCACGGGCAGCCTTCCGAGGCATCTGTGAGCCCACTGCCCAACTAGGACGGGCGGGTGTTTCTCCTGGCTTCTGCATGACGGCTGGGGGGCAACTCCAGGTCAGGACTCCTCTGCTCTCAGGTTCTCCCCAAACCACCTGGGATTTCTGGCCCTCTCTCACTGTCCCTGGGGATTGGTCCGGGGTCTGGGGCCCCTCTTGGGAATCTAGAAACATCCAAGTTGTTGCCACTTCTGTTCTGATTCTCCACAGTCCTACCCTAAGAATAGCTAAGAACGGCTTTCTGGTCAGACTGAAGGAGACTTTGCCCTAGGCTAACTCATTAGGCATTGCTCCAGGCTGCTGGTTTATGCAGTCTAGGCTTTTTTTTTTTTGAGTTGGAGTCTCACTCTTTCACCCAGGCTGGAGTGCAGTGGCACGCTCACGGCCACCACAGCCTAGACCTGCTGGGCTCCGGCGATCCTTCCGCCTCAGCCTTCCAAGTCACTGGAACTACAGGCGTGTGCTACCATGCCCGGCTAATTTTTTGTTTTATTGTAGAGACGAGGTTTCGCCAATTTGCCTGGGCTGGTCTTGAACTCCCAAGCTCAGGCAATCCTCTCGCCTCAGCCTTCCAGAGTGCTGGGATTACAGACTTGAGTCACCGCGCCTAGCCTAAGGTCCAGGCTTCTAAAGGCAAAAGCTAAAAATTTGAGGCAGTGCAAGCAGAGAGCTTGTCTGCTTGAGCCAGAGGGGAAGACACACAGGAAAATGTGGAGGGGGGAAGCATTGATTGGCTAGCATTCCAAATACCATCCTGCATATGTCACCTACACCTATGTTGCTTTAGATGTGATAGTTGTTTACGCAAAGCCCACAGTAAACTTGAAGTCTGATAAGGCCCCAGAGTAGACTGCTTCTAAGTGCAGAAACAGGCTGTTTTGAGTGCATTCTGCCTCTCAGGTAGGGACATCTCCCCAGTCAGCATTCGCTGAGCCCTGAGTACACCTGGACGCTGGGGACATGCACCAAGGAGAATAAAATAGGTTCCCGCCCACAGGGTCTAGGAGACAGCTAATATCCTCTGTACGACTCAACTAGAGGACTACTATTAACATCATAAAGGGCTGCCTGTGCCAAAACTTTCTTGCACCCTTTCTTGGCTGGACAGAGCCCTTCTGTGGGGCGAGAGCGGCTGATTTTATCCCTGTACCCCCTCGGCAGAGAACCCTGAAGCAGGGCCGACATTTGGAACTGGCTTTTGCAGACACACACAGCCCCTTTTGGATGAAAACCACCACCCCACATGGGGCCTCGACGGGGCCTCAACTGCAGCTGTCTTTAGCGATGAGAGAAATGCACATTGAGACCATGACGAGATTCTGCACTGTGCTTATGAGAACAGCTGGGGGGTGGGGTGGTCCCTGCAGCGGCCACTGTGACTCTACCCGTTCTGAAAGGCTGGCCCTCCGGCAGGCCCTCTGCAGGAGCCGAGGCATTCCCAAGCAGTGAGCAGGCCCTTGGCCCAGCCGCCCCAGAGCCCGAGAGCTGCGAAGCAGCCTGGGACCAGGCCCACCCGGCCCTAGGGTCCAGGTGGGGTCGATCTGGCAGCCTGGAGGAAGCCGTGTTCCAGGGATTCTTGGAGGAGGCCGGCCAGGGCTGCTGGCTCCCACAGCGCTCAGTCAAGACGAACGTTCTAGCTGCACTGTGTCCACCCGGTGCTGGTGAGCTCCGCCCCTTAAGACCACCGCCCTAAGCCTCTTCTCCAGGCCTGCCCTCCCTCGGGCCTCCCCGCCTCTCACCGGCCTCATCCTCCTGCTTGGACCCCTGCTTCTCCCTCCACCCAACTCTCCCTGGCCCGGGGCACTTGGCTAAAATGTTCATCCGACCATGCTACTCTCCTGCCCTTCGTCCCAGAGACCCTAGGATAACTTCCCAGTCTCTGAGACTAGCACACAGCCCTTCCTCCCACCCCCATCCCTGCCGACTCCCATCCGCCGGGCACCTCCCTCGCCTGCACGTCCGGGTGCAGCCCCGCCCTGGCTTTGCCCACCACCCCTCCCCTGCCGGCCCGGGAACGCACTGCTCCTGCTGTCTTTGCCTCCCTGGTCTCTTTTGTTTTTTTGAGTTGGAGTCTCACTCTGTGGCCCAGACTGGAGAGCAGTGGCCGCTCCCGGCCACCGCAGCCTCGACCCTCCGGCGATCCTCCCGCCTCAGCCTTCTGAGTAGCCAGAACTGCAGGCGTGCGCTACCACGCCCGGCTAATTTTTTTTGATTTATTGTAGAGATGAGGTCTCGCCAAGTTGCCCAGGCGGGTCTTGAACTCGCGGGCTCAGGCAATTCACTCCCTCGGCTTCCCAAAGGGCTGGGATTCCAGGCTGAGCCACCGAACCTGGCCTGCCTCCTTGATCTCCGCTGTCTTTCTAGCCTCAGCTCAGGATCCCTGCCCTCCGGGAAACCTCCCAAGTCCACCAGCCACGTCCGCACCTCTGCCATGAGGTCTCACAGCACTTGTTCCACCGTATCATGCCCGTCTTTCCCATGGGGGAGGCACCACCTTATCCACCACTGATCCCCATCGGGTGCACGATGTGCCCCAGTGAGCATCACGGCAGAGCAACAGAGAAGGTGGGCAGGAGGGAGGAGGTTGTCTCCAGAACCTTTTTGACTGGACAGGGCCCTTCCCTGGGGCGAGCGCTGCCAACGTGGTCAGTGTGCTCTCTCGGCAGCCAGACCACGAGCCCCCAGAAGGCTCATACGCTCTATTACCGTTTTTTCCCCCGAAGTCTTTACTTTGCCATTCTTTTGCTTTACTTTTTATTTTAAAGTAATGACACATTCACAGGAATTTCCAAGTCATCGAGGGAGATCCCGGGTAGCCCCTCATCCAGTTTCCCCCAGAGTGACGTCTTGTGTAACTACAGGGCCATTAAAAACCAGGAATTTGGTGTGGATGAGATAAAGGGGTGTGGTTCATTTGTCTTCTATCACATGTGCAGACTCACGGACGCCACCACCGCGATGGAAATCCAGCCCCGCCAAGACCCGCCCTGGTGCCGCCCCCCAGTCACACCCTCCCACCACCCTTCACCCTCGCAGCCCCTGTCCTCCCTGTCTATGATTTTGTCATTTCAGGGGTTTTATATGAAACGGAATCGTGGAGCATGTGGCGTTTCGAGACTGGCTTTTTCCACTCGGTATCCCGCCCTTGAGAGCCAGCCAAGCTTGGCATTGCTAGGTAGTATTCCACGGTACGGATGAATGAGCCGGTTTGTTGAACCATCCACCTGCTAGAGGACATGTGCATCAACTCCAGTTTGCAAATATTGCAAATAAAGCTCCTGTGAACCATGGTGCAAACACCTTTGTGTGTATGTAAGTTTTCATTTCTCTGGCTAAGCACAAAGGAGTGCAATTTCCGGGTCGTGTGATAAGTATATGCTTAGTTTTCTAGGAAACCGCCAAACTATTTTCCATACTGGCTGTACCCTTTCACATTCCCGCCAGCTCAGGGGAGCTTCCTGGTTGGCAAGCCCACGGGTGTGCCAGGAAAGTAATGCAGCCTGATGCCACAAGAAAAAGACACGGGAGCTCTGCATTGAGGACCACTCCAGGCCTTGCCCCACACATCTCTTCATTGAGCTGTTCTGGTTGTACCCTTTAAAATAAAACTGATTATATATGTATGTAACATATGTGTGATAAGTATAGCACTTTCCTGACTTCTGTGCATCATTCTAATGAATTAGCAGAATTGAGGCGGTCATAGGACTTTCTCAGATCTGCAGCCAGTTTGTCAGAGTGCACGTGTCCTGGGGAGAACGCATGTGGCCAGCATCTGGGATGGGAGCGCTCTTGCTGGGACGATGCGCTTCAGTTGTGGCGTCTGCACTCACGCTCCGTGACTAGGGTCAGAATTGCACCGCAGTGCTCCTCACTGGTGTCAGAATAGTTGGAGTTGAAGTGAAAAAACTATCCTAGATCCTTTGTCTTTCCAGATAAGTTTTAGAATAATCTTGTCTGTATCTATAACATTTCATGCTGAGAACTTGATAGGAGTTGCATTGCATGCCACTTTAGGAAGAATTCACAGTTTTCAATGTTGAGTCTTTCAACTCATGAACCATAACTTTCATTTATTTAGATCTTCTTTCATGAGGATTTTCTAGGTAGACAATCGTGTCATTTGCAGATAGAGAGAGTTTTATTTCTACCTTTCTTATCTGTATGCCTTTAATTTTCTTTACTTATTGCTCTGGCTAGAATTTCTAGTGCTATGTGGAACAGCCGTGATAAGAGTGGACATCCTTGCCTTGTCCCCAGTGCTAGGAGAACATTCAATCTTACACCATTCAGTATGCTCTTAGCTGTAGGTTTCTTTTAGATCCCTAGTTTCCTGAGAGTTTTTGATCATTAATTGGTGTTGAATTTTGTCAAATGTTTTTGCTAGACTAGTTGATATTATTTTTCTGCTTTAGCCTATTAATATGATGGATTACATGGATTGATTTTTGCGTAGTAAACCAACCTTGGTAATTATGCATAAATCTTTTTATATATTGCTGACTTTGATTTGTCAATATTTTGTTAAGAATTTTTGCATCTATACTCTTGCCAAATACAATAATCTAAACACTTAACATAGTATTATCTGAATGGCTCATCTGAGAATGTATTTATTTGCAAGTCAAGTCAACTAAGAGCTTGAACATACAAGAGCTTATTTTTCCCATGTCCTAAGAAGTCTAGAGGAAGATGGTCTGGGGAAGATAGAACTGTTCAAGGATGTCATCAAGGGCAGTTTCCTTTCAGCATCCAGCCCAGTCCCTCTGGTTATAGTTTGTGGGATGTTTATCCTCGCCTCATGCCTGCTGTGTCTCCTTCACGAATCGGGGAGAGGAGGAAGGGCAAACAGGAGAGGGCTGAAGTGACATGCCCTCCAAGTGTGTCCCTTGTACAAAGTGACTCAGAAGTCCTGCCCAACAAATGACTTTTGCTCTCATCCTGTTGGCAAGAACATGTCTAGCATCCGTGTCTAGCAACCAAGAAACTTGGGAAGCGGAGTCTTACGGCAGGCCCCGTGCTGTAACCACTGTGCTGAAGTGTGGCGGCGAGTAGGCAGCCACCAATGCTGACGCCCCAGATTATCTGCATAGCAGCACCATGGCTAGGTACTGTCCGCCACATCCAGCTGGAATTTATGTTTCCGTTGAGAATTATTCTGGCCTCAAGTAAATGACTGGGTCTCGAGGTAAATCTAAAAGAACAGGCTGGGCACAGTGACTCACACCTAAAATCCCAACACTCTGGGGGCCAAGGCAGGAGAATCACTTGAGGCCAGGAGTTCAAGAGCACCTTGGACAACATAGTGAGACTGCGGCTCTAAAAAAAATCAGCCAAGTTCTGTGGTTCACATGTGTAGTCCCAGCTGCTTAAGAGGTGGGAGGAGCCGAGCTCAGTGGCTCAGCCTGTCATCGCAGCACTTTGGGAAGCTGAGGTGAGTGGATTGCCTGAGCCGGTGGGTTCGAGACCCGCCTGGGCAACTTGGCGAGACCTCATCTCTACAATAAGTCAAAAATGAGCCGGGCATGGGAGCGCACACCTGTAGTTCCGGCTACTCGGAAGGCTGAGGCAGAAGGATCGCCGGAGCCCGGGAGATCAAGGCTGCGGTGGCCGGGGGCGGCCCCTGCACTCCAGCCTGGGCGACAGAGTGAGACTCTGACTCAAAAAAAAAAAAAGAGATGGGAGGGTTGCTTGAACTTAGGAGTTCAAGGCTGCAGTGAGCTATGATTGTGCCACTGTACTCTAGCCTGGGCAGCAGAGCAAGACCCTGCAAGAAAGAAAGACAGAGAGAGAGAGAGAGAGAGAGAGAGAGAGAGAGAGAGAAAGGAGGGAGGGAGGGAGGGAGGAAGGGAAGGGACAGGGAGGGGAGGGGAGAACAGGATAGATTTTATGTCAAAGTTGACATCGAATCAAGAGAAAGCAAAACAACTTCGTAATGCCCTATATGAAAGTTTCACAATAGTTTGGGTAGAGAAAGTGGTTGGAGGATTGAGTCTTCTCATGAAACCGAGTTCCATGGTGGTACTGCACCTGAGTTTTTTTGGTTGTTCCTTTTTTTTTTTTTTGAGTTGGAGTCTCACTCCATCGCCCAGACTGGAGTGCAGTGGCCACTCCCGGCCACCACAACCTCGACCTGCTGGGCTCCGGCGATCCTTCCGCCTCAGCCTTCTAGTAGCTGGAACTACAGGCGCGTGCTACCACGCCCGGCTGATTTTTTGATTTATTGTAGAGATGAGGTCTCGCTGCCCAGGCGGGTCTCGACTCCGCGGGCTCAGGCAATCCACTCACCTCAGCCTCCCAAGGCACGGGATTACAGGCTGAGCTACCGAGCCCGGCTTGTTCCTTTTTTTTTTAGATTCAGGAAGTACACGTGCATGTTTGTTACATGGGTATAATTCATGCTGGTGGAGATAGGGCTTCTGTAGATCCATTCTCCAAATAGAGAACATTGTCGTACCCTGCACCTGAAAATTAAAACAGCAGCAACATCTAGTGCCCTACTGGTCACCCTGCAAACATGGCTAGTAAATTAATACCTTTCATCACATTAAATTTATCCTGTTATTTTTATTTTATTGGTTGTACAGATTTTTTTCCCCACATTTTTCTAATAGAAAATTTTGAACTTAAAGAAAAATGGAAAGAACAACACAATAAACACACACCCAACCCCTCGATGCAACGGTTGTGGATGCTTTGTCACATATTATGTGGTGTGATGAAAAGTTGCAAATTTATGATAAATATAAATGCATGAACCTCTGAAAGCTAGTTGAAGATGACGCTTCATTTCTAACGCCTTCAGTGTGCCTCTCCTAATAAGGAATTCTACATAAATATGCCACCATTGTCACACCTGAGAAATTGAACAATAATGTGTCTAACATTATCTAATATCTAATCCACAGTAAGTTTAATTTAATTTTACCAGTTGTCGCAAAATGCTTTTATAGATGTCCGAGAAAAACAGGATTCAATTGAGGTTCACACATCGCATACGTTGCTAAGATATTCTAGTCTGTTTTGAACAGCTTCTCAATTTTTTGAGGTGATATGATATGGTCTGTTTGAAGAAACCAGGTCAGTTGTCTTATAGAATGCCTCACAAATTAACTTGCACCCTTGGGCTTATCATAAACTTGAAATTAGGTCTGAATCCTTTGGGCAGACATTCTTCACTGCATCACAATGGGAGGTGCCTTGTCCTGTTGATCCATTGGTTAGGTTAGCAACAGCCTGTTTTTCCCAGTTGTTAAAGTTTTATTGTTTTTGTTTTTGTTTTTTGAATAGGAGTCTCACTCTTTTGCCCAGGCTGGAGCGCAGGGGCACGCTCACAACCACTGCAGCCTCGACCTGCTGGGCTCAGGCGATCTTTCTGCCTCAGCCTTCCAAGTAGCTGGAACTAGAGGTATGCGCCACCACACCTGGCTAGTTTATTTTTTAGGTTTATTGTAGAGACGAGGTCTTGCCAAGTTGCCCAGACTGATCTCTAACCTGTGGGCTCACGCAATTCTGTCATCTCTGCCTCCCAAAGTGCTGAGATGACAGGCGTGAGCCACCGCACCCGGCTGGGGTTTGTTTTTACCTTGCAATTAGCAGACAAGCTGCAGGATCTGACACAGCTATCCTGACCCCCAGCACTCTTCAACAAGCGGCCTCATCATCCATGGATGACCCACTCTCAAAGCAATTCTTTCATCCGGGTTGGAAAGATGGTTGTCTTCTCATTCTACCAGTCCTTCCAGAAAGCACACTGAAAGGATTCCTGCTGAAAAGGTAGTATAAGCACGTGGTTCCTTCTCTTTGTTTCCAGAGTAGGGTTTAACGGAATAGTCCTCTACGCTGGCAGATGAGGTGGGGTTTTCCCTTTCCTGGTTCTCTCTTTTGAGACATCGCGGTGAATTCACGGCCTTTTATTTACTCGGTGCTCTCCATCAATTCAGTCCTTCATCTTTTCAACGCGCAAATATCCCAGATGTGACCAGTGGGAGGCCCTTCCTGCTGCCTTCGTGTTCCTTTGAGACCAGATGTAAGACTTGTGACTTTGAAGGTGGTTTAGTCAAAGTTCTCCAGAGAAGCAGAATTAAGAGGAGATATGTGTGACAGTGATTTCTTGTTTTTTGAGTTGGGGTCTCCTTCTGTCGCCTGGACTGGAGTGAAGTGGCACGATCACAGCTCACTGCAACCTCAAACTCCTGGGCTGAAGGGATCCACCCTCCTCAGCCTCCTGAGTAGCTGGGACTCAGGCATGCATCATCACGCCCTGCTAGTTTTAAAAAATTTTTTGTGGAGATGAGGTCTCACTATGTTGTCCAGGCTGGTTTCAAACTCCTGGGCTCAAGCAGTCCTTCCACTTTGGTTCTGAAGTTGCAGGGATTACAGGCATGAGACACCATGCCCACCCAGCCCAGGCAAATTCAGCAGTGATTTAGTGTGTGTGTGTGTGTGTGTGTGTGTGTGTGTGTGTGTGTGTAGTTGTGTTTGTGAATGTGTGTGTGTGTGTGTGAGAGAGAGAGAGAGAGAGAGAGAGAGAGAGAGAGAAGAGAGATTGATTTAGCATTTGTGTATAGATAGTGTGTGTGTGTGTGTGTGTGTGTGTGTGTTTTAAAGGAATTGCTTCACACAATTGTGGGGACAGGCAAATCTGAAATCTATAGGGCCAGTAGGCTGGAAACTCAGACAGGATTTCTATGTTACAGTCAGGCAGAATGCTTTCTGCTCCAGGAAACCCATTTTTGCTCTTAAGGCCTTCAACTGATAGGATGAGGCCCACCCACATTATCAAAGGTAATCTCCTTTACTTAAAGTCAACTTATTACAGATGTTAATCATATCTACAAAAGACCTTCACAACAACATCTAGCCTAGCATTTGACAAAAGAACGAGGCACCTTAGTCTAAGGAAGCTGGCACATAAAATATACCAACACAGAAGACTTCCTTTCTTTCCTACATAAGCTGTTTCACGTCCATTGCTATAGACGAAATATATCTCCCCCCCCAAAAAAAATCATCCATTGACATCTTAACCACCTACGGGAGAGTATTTGGAGGTGGAGCCTTTGGGAGGTGATTAGGTCATGGGATTCGTGCTTTTCCAAAACAGGCCCCAAAGAGTTCCCCTCCCTGCCGCCATCCGTGAAGGCACAGTGAGAAGACAGCTGTCTGTGAACAGGAAGAAGCTCTTCCCAGACACCAAACCTGTTAGCACCTTGATCTTGGACTTCCCAGTCTCCAGAACTGGGAAGAAATTGATTTCTGTTGCTTGTAAGCCACCTAGTCTACCGTAGTTTGTCATAGCAGTCTCAACAGACAAATATACTTAGACAAATACACTCTCTCCATTCCTGGAATCAGACATTTCTTCAGGATTTCTCATTTCTTTCTGTGGGAAATTACATTTAGAAACCAAAATCTGGGTGCTAAGTTTGCGCATTGCTACTGAGACATGATTGCTCCTGGGCCCTTTCAGTTGACAGAGCTAGAAAATTCACATGCAAAAGCCATGTGTTGGTTTGGAAATACTGATAATTCCAATTCAACTTTAATATTACAGAGTGTTTCTCCCTGTAACTTTTTTTGATTCATATTTGCATCTCTTTTCCCTTTATGTGAAATCTTAGTTTCAGTTAGTATGTTGACTTCTTTACTTTCTCCTACGATATGCATCAAACAGTTTCAACATTACTGATATTACGTGGAGGATTAAAACTATTCCCTGAAGTTGAAGCCTTGTTTTTAACTCTTTTGCCCTTAGAAGCCTAAGCATGCTCATAAAGAAGGGCAAGCGTGTGGACTTCGCAGCAACTTGGACGGTTTAGAGTCGACCCTACTCGTCATCTTTCACAGAAGCAAAGAACAGAGGACCCCAAGTTCTCACTCATCAGCGGACCTTGAACAGTTATCATAATGCTGTCAGAAAGGGGTGGGAGTAGTGGGAAACTGCCAGGGGAGGGGGTGGGACTAGCAGTTGCGGGAAACTGCCAGGGGAGGGAGGAGCACCCCTCATCCACAAGGGGACCTGCATGACCAACGTTTGTATGCCCAACCTGAGTTGTACCCCACATCTTTAAAAGAAAAGAAAAGAAGTATAAGTATGCTGAACCAAGACAAAAACAAACAAATAAAAAATAAATAAAGCCGGGCTCGGTGGCTCAGCCTGTCATCGTGCGCCTTGGTAGGCTGAGGTGAGTGGATTGCCTGAGCCCACGGGTTCGAGACCCACCTGGACAGCGAGACCTCATCTCGACAATCAATCAACAAATCAGCCGCGTGTGGTAGCGCATGCCTGTAATTCCGGCTACTTGGAAGGCTGAGGTGGAAGGATCGCCGGAGCCCAGCAGGTCGAGGCTGCGGTGGCCGGGAGCAGCCACTGCGCTCCAGTCTGGGCGACAGAGTAAGACTCCAACTCAAAAAAATAAATAAATAAAAATTAAATAAGATAAATAAATAAATAAAGCTTTATGCCTACTAGGCATAATATATTTGTTTTCAGCAATGCATTCTTAGCCCTCATGTTAAATTAATGTTATTTTGAGTTTTATTGGTTTTATGGTGTTTTTATATATGATTTCTAAATTTGGTTTGGCTTTATAGTAGTATAAGAGTTACCAGCGTAAGACGTCTATGCTTAATTTTATATGTGTATACATTTTAGGGACATAATAATCACAACCATTTAAGTCATAATCTCAAGCAAAGACCTCACAGTGAAGTGCTATGCAGTCTTCTCTTGAATAGCAAGAGCACGTACAAAGCAGATTTTTTTAAATTCACAAATTCAGTTTTTGTATATTTTGTGTATTTATAAATGAATTCTTTATAATATGCCTGTATCAGTCTCACAGATTAAAAAATAATAATTAAAATGGGCTATTTTAAAAATATAATTTAAGCCCAAACTTCTACACAATTTCTTCCTTTAAGAGATGACAAATACTACCATAGGCCTACACTTGGTTTTGTGGGTCAGCCAGTAATTGCAAAAGACCCGAAGATCAACGGCATGTAAAATGTGCGGTGATGGTGAGATGTGACTTATTACACACACACACACACACACACACACACACACACACACACACACGTATATATATTCATGTATAATACAAGTCTAATTTCAGAAAGGGCAGAAAACACAGCCAAGCTCAGTACAGAACGGGCACTCTTCTTGCTATGAGGGTTAATAATAAGTGGCTGGTTCTCCAGAAAGAAAAGCCAGAGGGAGAGCCCAGGACGTTCCAGCGCTTTCCTCCATGACCCAAGACACAAAGTGAGGCCCCGGCTGAGACCACTGGAGCCATCCCTGAGCCAAAAGCCAGGCCCACACCCTCCCACACCCAGGAGCGCCGCCGTGTCTGTCCCGCCGCACACGCAGCCACAGCCTTCTCACTTCTGCCTGGGTTGACCCAGTGCAGGGGACACTTCAGTCCAACGTTTCAGTTCCCGCTGCCTGTGAGATGCCTATCTCTCTGTGTGTCTGTCCTCACGGGCAAACGTTCCTTTCACTTTGTCTTCCACCCCGTTCTTCCTCCTAAGCCTTCGCACAGGACCTCGTGGGGCTAGACCATGAGAGCCCCAGGGGTCTCAGACCCCATGCCGTCCAACACCACAGTAAGAAGACCACAGCCAAAGTCCAGGGAGGGGACGGACTAGCGGAAGGTCACACACCTGGTGATACCAACGTGCTACCCCCAGGCCTGGATCCTGTCCCCTCTCTTCCTCTTATCGGGCACTCTCCTGACAAGCTTCCACAATGCCTCCATCCCGCAGTCCCATCAGAAAGAAGAGGGAGGGAGGAGGGAGGGCAGACTGCAGGGGGACAAGCCAAGATTTCAGCCCCCTTGTCCCCTGCCAGCCCCCCAAAAGCCTGGGAAAACTAAAGTCTCACTTTACCAGCCTCCCTTGCAACTCAGTGGACACGTGGCAGCGCTCTGGGAAATGGGACTTAAGTGACAGCTTTAGGGGGTTGGGAAAGGTGTCTGCTTTTCTCGATCCAAGGGAAATGTGCAGTTGGCACCTTCCCTTCATCCTCCTTGCAGCATCGAACACAAATCAACTGTCCGGAGCCGCAGCAGACCTCTCGTGACCTCCAGGCAACGGGCAAGAGCGAAAACCCGCGAGGCCTGCCGCCGAGAGAGCCCTGCCATCCAGGACTGCGGAACCAAGGCAGACACCCCCCCAGCTTGGCCAATTCTGTTCTGTGACCAGGCCCTCCATCAACTGAGTTTTGTGTTTCTTGCAGCAAAAAGCTGTCTTTTTCTTCTGTTTTTTGAGTTGGCGTCTCACTCCGTGGCCCAGAATGGGGTGCAGTGGCACGCTCCTGGCCACCCTAGCCTCGACCTGCTGGGCCCCGGCGATCCTTCCGCCTCAGCCTTCCAAGTAGCCGGAACTACAGGTGTGTGCTACCACGCCCAGCTAGTTTTTGACTTATTGTAGAGACAGGGTCTCACCAAGTTGCCCGGGTGGGTCTCGAACCCCTGGGCTCAGGCCATCCACTCACCTCAGCCTCCCAAGGTGCTACATGACAGGTTGAGCCACCGAGCCCGGCCACAAGAAGCATTCTTAATTGACGAGTGCACTCACCACTCACACGCAACTCAGTTTAATGTATCACTGCTGCGCACTGATGTGAATCGGAGCTGAAGACCCAGGCGCGATGAAGACTCTGTCCTCGGCCTGCCAGGACTCAGTGTGCCCCCTTCACACGATTCTGGAAGATAAACGTGACCATCGCTCCTGAGCAGGCAGGAGGAGCAGAGGCTCAGGGGTGACGGGAATTGCCCAAGGTCACACAGTCCTTAGAACTGACAGCTGAATGGTACTCTGTGCATGTGTGGGCGACGGGAGAGCCGCTGAGACACCTCCGGGGCCCCTCCCCTCGGGTTTCTTCTTCCTGGAATCAGAAACCCCGAGACACCGTGAAACGGGGGGGCGATGGAGGCACCCCGGGAGTGGGAGACACGACGGGTGGGGGGGCGAGAGACGAGACTCCCGGTGGGCCCGGCCCCACCCGCTGGCCAGTCCCGCGAGCCGCTGGAGTGGGCCCCGTGGCGGCCCGGGAGAGCAGCCAGCTGCAATGACACCGTGAGAGGCGAGAAGACGAGGCCAGGGGGCATCCAGGCCCAGCGTGGAGCCCTGGGAGCCCACAGAGAGCCCCTCCTCGAACTGGCCGGGCCCTGCTCCCCGGAACCAACGCAGCACCTCCCGGGGCGCAAACAGCAGAAGCCGAGGTCGACCCGCGGCAAGGGAGGCGCCTGCCGCGAGGCGGATGGACCCAAGGGCCCTCCCGGCCCCATGCTCGCCTCGTGGCCCCGATGGCAGCCCTTCCCCGCCAGAACTTCTCGGCTGACACATGTGAGGGGGAAAGCCTTCTGAGAGCGGGGGTCCCCAGCCCCTGACCCCCACTAAGACAACTTCTTTCCCTTATTGCACGTCACTCAGTGGTTTTTCTGGAAACTGGGACTTTACATAGGGTTAAAAAGATCCGAATACTCTGTTCTGCTTTTCACAAATTCCCTTTTCCCCTTTTTGCTTTCAGTAGAAGTAACCAGAGGAGACTAGAGACAGGATGCGAAGGGAAGGTAGAAGGAGAGAGGAAGGGGAAGTCGTTTTTTTTGGAGTCAGAATCTCACTTTGTCACCCAGGCTGGAGTTCAGTGGCCCACTCCTGGCCACTGCTGCCTCGGCCGGCTGAGCTCCGGCGATCCTTCGCCTCAGCCTTCCAAGCAGCTGGAACTACAGGCACGTGCTACCATGCCCGGCTAATTTTTTGATTTATTGTAGAGATGAGGTCTCACCAAATTGTCCAGGCTGGTGTCGAACCCATGGGCTCAGGCAATCCTCTCGCCTCAGCCTCCCAAAGTGCTGGGGTTATAGGCATGAGCCACCATGCCCGGCCAAAGGGGAAGTCTTGACGGTGACTGCAAGGCCCCCCTTGGCCTCAGGCATGCAGGAAGTGGCCCCTCTCCCCGGAGGGTCCTCCCGACGAGAGTGAAAACAGTGACTGCAGCCGCCTCTGGAGCAGAGGCTCTGAGTGTCTCCTGTACCCAGAGCTTTTCATGCGTCGTCTACCCCAACCCTCATACCAACCCTGCCGGGGAGGGGGATCTCATCCCAATTCAGAGGAGGACACTGAGGTTCAGAGTGGTTGGATGACTTGCTGTCAGACAGCAAGCGGCGTGCAGTAGGCTCTAGGTCTGACTTCAAAGCCTGTGTTTTGGAACCCACGCCAGAGACGGCAGACGGGTGGCCCCAGGCTGACTCCAGCGTGCACACGTGTTTTGCCCGATTTGCACAATGGGGCCTCCCTGTTTTTAATTTGGTTAGTTGTTAACACTTGACAGGAGCATTATTGCAAAGTCTCACATTTCTGGATGCTCTAGAAGAACCAGGACGTCAGGCCTCACTGGGCCCACATTTCCCCTGGCAATAATTGGCCGAGCTGGGTAGGAGTTGACCTCTTCACAGCGGAGCTTCCACCGGGGTCGCCTCACTCCTCACCGCTCCCTGTTGTCTCTCCAACAGCAAAGACAATAGTCAAAGGCCACTGGTCATCCTCTTCCTGGTCCACGCTCCCCGCTCACGGCGCCCACAAGGCCCCATGGAGTCTGTGGCTGTGCACTCACTTGCACTGCCTCACGGATGGATGGATGGACGGACGGACGAATGGATGGGCACACGCACGCATGGATGGACGCAGAGACGCACAGAAAGATAGGAGGGGCTCAGTGAATCTCAGCTGCCCACCCAGGAAATATCTGTGGAAAACGACCCAGTATCCTGTCAGCCAAATCGTCAAGCCCTAACTATACTCCAGGAAGTCTGTGCTGACAAGTCCGCCTGTTCTTCTCCTTCCTGGGGGACCCGGGCCCTCAGGAGTCCCCAGAGCCACGAATGACTCACCCGCCCCTCGCTCAGCAATCTCTGCCAGACAGCGCCTGGGGCAGAGAAGGCCGCTGTTGATTCCAACGAAATGAGACGAGGCAGGCAAGTGCCTGGCCTGTGGCCAGTGCCCAGTGCAAGGTGGCCACGACAGAAGGTAGGGCACGAGGAATTGCGGGCGTCCCACAGGCCGTGTGAGCAGCCGCCTCGTTGGCCCCCGGCGCTGGCACCGGTTCAAATGGGAGCGGCCCAGACATGGGAGCAGAGCAGGGTCTGGACCGGGGGACGGGGGAAAGTGGGCCCCGAAGAGGGCGTCCTGGGGTGGAACGCGCCCGCGGGCGAGGGATGGCAGTAACGCGGAAGGAAGAGCGAGGACCCGGGAGGGACCACCAGGGACGCCGGGGTCTTCGTCTCGGACGCCGGCTCCACGCCAGGCCAGAAGAGACGGGGCGAGGTGGCCAGGGGCCCGAGAGAAGCAGTGTGGGCTCGAGTCCTTCCCCTGAAACCCGGGCCCCGCGAGTCCCAGCGCCGCGAACGCCCCACCCACCCCTCGCTCGGCAGCCTCTGCCCGACCGCGCCCGGGGCAGAGACGGGCAGAGAAGGGCAGCTGTTGATTCCAGTGCAGTGAGACGAGGCAGGCAAGTGCCCGGCCCGTGGCCAGTGTCCTTTGCCCCCAGCGGGAGAAGGCCACCCCCAGGCCCTGCTGCAGGCCCCATCTCAGCAAGGGGCAAGAGCTCCGGGGTGCAGTGGGGGCGCAGTGCCAGCAGCCTCTGGCCTGCACGTCCCCGGACACCAAGGTCGCCAGCAAGGCCTAGCTGGAAGTCGAGGCCAAGCAGCCATGGAACCCCAGGCAGTTTTCCCTTCAGCCTCTGGCGTCCCTGTCCCGCTCACAGTCCCCGCTGCAGAAGTCGGCCGCAGCTGCTCTCGCTGGAGCAAGGCAGGAAGCAACTGGAGGAGTGCCCGCCCCTCCTCCGTCCAAAGGCCAAGGTGCCCCCTTCCTCCAGAGCGCCTGCAGCACGGCGGCCGGAGCCACGGAGAACTGCCCGGGAGCGGAGAAGACGGAGGGCGGCCCTGGGATGCACCGCGCGGTGGTGGTGCCGAGCCCGGCGTCTCAGCCCCACCCTCCCCAGGCCGAGCAGTCCCAGGGACAGGCCCGGCGGGCTCATCGCAGACACATGCCTCGGCCGGACACCAGCGCGTGAATTGGCAGAGAAACTTCAGCTGTCAAGATCCTGGTCCCCTCTCTGCAGCTGCCGTGTCCTCCCCTGGCATACGCCGTGTCACGGGACGCCCAAGGACCCCCGAAGTCTGGGTGAGACAGACTCAGGACAAAGCGCAGTTGCTGCCCGAACTCAGTGGTCCTTGTCCTTGAGTTCCATTGTCCTGATGCTCCCTGTCAGGACAGCCCTGCATAAGGACCGGGAAGGCAGGCTGGGGGCCAAGGCTGGATCGAGGCCGGAGTCTCCCTGGCCGGTTCTCTTTTTCCACTGCCCTTCTGTGACACATGCTTCCTTCAGCTTTGCCCCACGGCACTGGCCTAGATGGCCGTGGTGACACTGTGTCTGCAAACAGAGCTGGCACCGAGGCACTCAAGGAATGTCCCTGGGGCAAGGCCCTGCCCGCTATCTCGGGCAGCCCATTCCTTGAGGCCCTGGTCCCTGAGGGTCACTCAGCACACATGAGGTGGTTGCTGCCTGTCCTGCTGGCCACCTCCACAGAAGGATGACCTGCCATTCTGGGCGAGTTCATCATCCGTACTAGCAGAGGGCCCTCCTCCAAGTTCCGGGGGAGCTGTGCCTCCCTGGCTGCTGCCAGTCACCCAGCAGGCAAGCGGAGCCCAATCAGGCAGCGGCACCAATCAACCAGGACAAACATCTTCTCAGACGTCTCCTGTTGGACCCCGACCCCAACAGCCTTCAAACACCAGGGCGTCCATCGTCCTGTGCACCAGGATGGGGTGGGTGGGAGCCTGGGGTGCAGATCCAGCCGCCTCTGGCCTCCACGGCCGGCTTTGCCCATCTCTCTGCTCCGCCCTTCTCCCTGTTGGCTTCTCCTCGGGCTGCCTGCCCGTGTGGTGGGCACACCTCTGGGGGTCTTGAGGGCACCAGAGGTTGAGAACCCCTGGCCTAGGCATTAGCCCTTCTGCTGGGACGCCCCATCCGTTCCTCAGACTCTGCCCTGCCCAGCCATCCGCTTCCTCGTGCCCTGCCTCCAGGAGAGTCTCCAGGAGAGCAGGAAGGGGGAGGCACGGCAGAAACGCCGGCACTGCCACCTCGCCCGCCGCCCTAGGTCCCGGGTCCCGGGAGGCCGCTGACTGGCTGAACGCCCGTTCCCCCTTCCTCCAGTCCCCTCTGGCTACCCAAGTGCCTCGTGGTCACCAGCACTTGGTGCTGCCTGGAACAACCTTTTCAGGGTGAGGAGACTCGAGCCAGGCCCAAATCCCCCCCTTGGCCCTGCCCCTCTCTGAAGCCCGTCCCTCCTCCCTGGGCCCGCCTGGGGCTGAGCTCCCCCTCTGCTCGGCCTAGTCCTGAGAGAGATGTTCAGGGGGTCAACGACCACTTTTCTGGAGAGGGTGTTTGTCTGTCTGTTTGTTCATCAGTTTGTTTTTGAGATGAGGTCTCATTACGTTGCCCAGGCCGGAGGGCAGTGGCACAATCGTAGCTCACCTCTGGGCTCAAGAGATCTTTCGCCTCCGCCTCTCAACAGGCTGGGACTACAGGAGTGTGCCTCCGTGCCTGGCCAGAAAGTTTAATTTTGAGAGAGAAGCCTGCCGAAGAAAATAAATCACTAATAGAGGACAGTGGTGGTGCTGCTGGTGGTGGTGGTAGCACTTTCAACCTGATTATCGCCGGAACATAGGGAAGGTCTATATTCGCTTGATGATATTATAACCTGGACAGCATGCTGAATTCTCTTATTAATTGTAATCATTTGGCAAATGGCTTTCTTGGGTTATCCCAGTAGAAGGTTGAACCATCTGCTAATGAGAACAGTTTTGTCTCTTTCTTTCCAGTACCTATGGTTCTTATTTCCTTTTCTGGACAAAGGCATGTCTGTTTTAAGGGGTATACGAGGCTGAGTTTAGTGGCTTATAACTATAATCCTAGCAGTTTAGGAAGCCGAAGGGGGATGATTGCTGAAGACCCAGAGTTCAAGATCAGCCCGGGAAACATGTGAGACTCTGTCTCTACAAAACAATAATAATAAAAAGTAGCCAGGTGTGGTAGCATACTCCTGTAGTCTCAGCTACACAGGGGATTGGGGCAGAAGGATCGCTTGAGCCCAGGAACTTGAGGCTGCAGTGAGCTAGGATCACACCACTGCATTCCAGCCTGGGAGACGGAGTAAGACACCATCTCTCTACAAAAAGTTTGCAGTGGAAAGGACAGTCTCTCTTTCTCATCCCCCAACCCCCAGTTCCCTTTCCTGGGAGTAGCCACTGTGCCCGCCCATGCATGTACACACACCTGCATATGTGCATTCTCTTCTTCCTCCCACAAAGGCAGTCTTTCAGTATCTTCTCTGGGGCCACAAAGCACTTCAAACTTAACGTCAGAACGTGGCAATCATCGTATTCAGCCATGAACTCTGGTGAGGAAATTTTCCAGGGCTCTGATTTTCAGCTTTGTTCTTTTTCAAGATTAATTTCACTGTTCGAGATTCCATATAAAATTTAGGATGACTTTTTTTATAGCTGCAAAAAATCACTGCTATTTGATAGGAATTGCATTAAGTCTATAGATCACTTTGGGTAGCATTCGTATCTGAGTGACATTAAGTCTTCCAACCCATGAACATGAGCTGTCTTTCCATTTATGTGTCTTTCTTTGAGCAACATTTTGTAGTTTTCAATGTAGAAATCCTTTGCCTCTTTGATTAAATTTATTATTTAGCATTTTTATTCTTTTTGTTGCTATTGTAAATGGAATTGTTTCCCAATTTCCTTTTCAGATTGCTCATTTTTGCTAATTTATATTCCTTCCTTCCTTCCTTCCTTCCTTCTTTCTCTCTCTCTCTCTCTTTCTCTCTCTCTTCTCTCTCTCTCTCTCTCTCTCTCTCTCTCTCTCTCTCTCTCTCTTTCTTTCTTTCTTTCTTTTGGAATCTCACTCTGCCACCCAGGCTGGAGTGCAGTGGCATACTCATAGCTACTGCAGCCTCTACTTGCTGGGCTCAGGTAATCCTTCCACCTAAGCCTTCAAGTAACTGGAACTGCAGGCGCACGCCACCATGCCTGGCTAATTTTTTGATGTTTTGTAGAGATGAGGTCTCGCCAAGTTGCCCAGGCTGGTCTTGAACTCCTGGGCTCAGGCAATCCTTTCATCTCAGCCTCCCAAAGCACTAGGATTACAGGTATGAGCCACCACGCCCAGACTGATTTTTTTCATGCTGTTTTCTTGCGCATTTGTTTGGCTGGAACCTCCAGTAGTAGTTAAAGCCGGCATCGTCATCTTGTTCCTGATCTTGGAGGAAAAGTCTTTTACCATTGAGCATGATGTTAGCCATGGGCTTTTGTACATGGCATTTATTATGCTGGGGCTATTTCCTTCCATTTCTAGTTTGCTGAATGTTTTTATCATGCAAATATGTTAAAGTTTGTCAAATTCCTTCTCTGCATCAGTTGAGATGATCATGTGGCTTTTGACTACATTCTGTTAAGGAGATGTACTGCATTGATTGGTTTTTCATACAGTGAAGCATCCTTGCATTCCAAGGATGAACCTCATTTAGTCATGGTGTATTACCCTTTTTAATGTTCTGTTGAAGCCTGTTTGCTAGTATTTTGTTGAAGATCTCATTGTAGCTTTCATTTGTTCTTCCTTTATCATGAATGAGGTTGGGCATCTTTTCAAATGTTTGAGTCTTGTATATTTTCTTTTCTCTGAACTGCTCATTTTATCATTGGGCTATTGGAATTTTTCTTATGGATGGAGAAGATCTCTTTGCAGATTCGGGAAACTAGTCTTTTGTCTGTGATATGAGTTGCAACATAGTTTGTTATCGATCTTTTGACTATGTTCATGGTATTTTTTTTGCCGTGAGAGGCCAGTTGTGTTTTCCCAGCTGAATGTGTCAATGAATACCCACCCTTCAACATGGTCCCCTTACTATGTGATGTTAACATTTCCCCGTCGAGAGAAGAGATCTTTGTTCCTTCCATTAGAACTTAGGTGGGCCTCATTATTTTGCGTTGACAAAAGGAAAACAGCAGAAGTGATGCTTCCAAATCTTGATGATAAAAAGCAATCCTGACACTCTGTCTCTCTTTCTGTCTCTCCCTCCCTCCCCCACCCTCGATGATTGCCCTGGGAACTCAGCCACATGCCACAGGGAAAGGCCACATGTGAGTGTTCTAGCCAACGGTCCAGCAAGGTCCCCAACCAAAGGCCAGCATCAACTGCCAGACATGTAAGCGAGTCTTCAGATGACCCCAGCACCACCTTAAAGCTTCCAGCGGAGGCCCCAGACACCGTGGAGCAGAGACAACCTGACAAACCTAGCCTGCTGTGCCAGTCTGAATTCCAGGACCACAGGATCCATGGGCGATCAAGAGTGATTATTATGATTTTCAGCCATTGAATTTGAGGCCAAATTTTCACACATCCATGGAAAACTAATATGTACTTTGCTTTTACTTTATGTGGCCAAAATTAGTGGTTTTATTTTACAGCTTCTAGCTCTGCATCACACTGAAAAGTCCTTTCCTACTCAAAGGTTATGAGAATATTCTCCCATAGTTTCTTACGGTTTTAGTTTTCAGATTTAAATGTCGGATTCATTTCTCACTTACTGTAATATAAAAGACATTAAGCAGGGATCCAGCTTTACTTTTTCTAGAAGGCTGCTCAGTTACCAAAATAATTATTAGATAGTCCATACTTTTTCCACTGATATGACATGTTATTCTTATCATAGACTAAATTCCCATATGTATTCGAGTCTGTTCCTGAACTTTTTATCTTGTTCCTTTGAACTGAGTACTAGTCCTGTGGAAATACCACACTATTTTAATGACTTTAGCTTTAAAATGCATTTTAGTAACTGGTAGGGCTATTTCGCTATCTTTTTTTTTGGAGTTTTGCCTGTCCTTACTTGTCACATTTTCCTTGTGAACTTCAGAATTACCTTGTCTAATTCTCAAGGTATTGTTCTTGGCATTTTGATTGAGTTCTGTATCATTTGGAGACTTCATCTGGCTGCATGTTACAGACATCTCGCCACAGCAGCTTTGCAAAATGGGGAGTTTGCTTTCGAGGGAAGTCACAAAAAACCCAGGCTCTGCCTTCCTTAGTGTGTGTTTAGCTTCACAGCCTCAAGAGTGCAGGTCTCCTGGCAGAACACATGTTTTCACTTCAGCAGAAAGAAAGAGAAAAGCAACAAACGAAAGACAGAGGCCTGCCGAGTCTGTCCCCCATGGAAAAACTGTTCGGGAAACTCGACCCAGCCACTTCCAAGTGGGGAACCATAACTGTCCCTAGCTGCAAGAGAGCGTAGGGGACTGAGTTTAATTGAACACGTTGTCACCCTGAAGATAACTGGATCCTGTCAGCAAGAAAGACCAGGAGTATGGACCCCGGAGACCGTTCGTAGCATCTGCCCCAGGACGGCACGCAAAGCCGGAACTAGGAGACAAGCACCCCTCACTTCCTCTAGTAACTCTCCGAAGGTAACTGTGCTTATTCCGAGGGCTTCATTTGTCTGCCCTACTCATGCTGCTTCTCTGGGTATCCGTTCTTCTGCTAATTTTGCTCTGTGTCTCTTTTGTGATAGCGGTCTTTCCCAACATGTAATGACGCTTGGTGTGTGCTCACCTTGTGTTTGAGAGTCTTCGCTGCCCAGTCTGTGGTTGAAGGTGCCAGTCGCTGTGTGGGAGACAGGACAGTGGGCAGCCAGACAGTGGGGCACCTTCCTGTTTGCTCATCTTCCCTTGTGTTTCCCATTGGCATTTTAGGATTTTTCTCATACATCTCACATATTTTAGTGTTTATTCCTTAGTATTTCATCTCTTTGGCCACTATTATAAGTTGGATCATTTATTCCATGTACATGTAGAGTTATTGACTCCTGCATATTAATTTTGCATGTAGCCAAACTTACTGAATTCTCTTGTCATTTGCTACAGTTTGTCAGTCTTGGGTTTTTCCAGTAATCAACCATAATATATACAAATAATATTATTATCTTTTCCTTTCCAATTTTTAAAATTCTTATTTCATTCTCTGGTTCAATAATGTTGGCTGATAGATCCAGATCAAAATTACATAATAAGGGTGATAAGGAACAGACTCTCTTTCTTCTGACCTTAGCAAGAATATTCTAGTGTTTCCTTTTTTGGGTTGCGGTGCAGTATGTATGTATTTTATGAAGCTAAGTAAAAGTCTGTCTACTCCCATTTTGTTTTATTTTTTTTTATTTATTATTTTTGAGTTGGAGTCTCACTCTGTCACCCAGACTGGAGTGCAGTGGCCGCTCCCGGCCACCACAGCCTCGCCTGCTGGGCTCTGGCGATCCTTCCGCCTCAGCCTTCCGAGTAGCCGGAATTACAGGCATGCGCTACCACGCCCGGCTGATATTTTGATTTATTGTAGAGATGAGGTCTCGCTGCCCAGGCGGGTCTCGAACCCGCGGGCTCAGGCAATCCACTCACC
This sequence comes from Cephalopachus bancanus, assembly GCA_027257055.1. NCBI lineage: Eukaryota > Metazoa > Chordata > Mammalia > Primates > Tarsiidae > Cephalopachus > Cephalopachus bancanus. Next base: position 791,848 of record JAPVLO010000428.1, on the reverse strand, counting down.
TCAGCCTCCCAAAGGCGCGGGATTACAGGCTGAGCCACCGAGCCCGGCCTTGTTTTATTTTTTAAAGAAAGGAGTTGAATTTTATCAAATCCCTTTCAGCATCTACAAAAAAGATTTTATATTTTTTTAACTTTAGATCTATCAATACATATTACATTTGTTAAATAAAATCCATTTAGATGTAGCTTTTTATAAAAAGTATGCTTCCACTGAAAAGACAGAAAGGCAAAATGGATAAAATATCATGCAGCAACAATATATTGTCTCCAAGAGACTCATCTCACCAGAAAAAACACTGACAGACTCAAAGTAAGAGGATAGGAAACAAAATTTCAGGCAAACAGAACACAAAAGAAAGCAAGAATCAAAATCTTAATATCAGACAAAATATCCTTTAAGCTATCAAAAATTTAAAAAGATATGGTAGGTCACTACATAATGATAAAGTGTTCAATCCGTCAACAAGAAATATCCATCCTAAACATATTTGCACCCAACATAGGAGCACCAGCTTTCATAAAGCAGCTTCTAGGTAAACTTAAAAAAGATATTGACTCTAACACTGTCATAGCTACCTCACAAACCTAGACAGATCAAGACAAAAAACCAACAAGGAGATCCAGAACCTCAACGTGATGCTTGACCAATTAGACTTAATTGATATCTACAGAACACTCCACCCAGCAAACATGGAATATACATTCTATTCATCACCACATGGTATGTACTATAAGACTGACCACATCCTTGGCCATAAATCAAGCATGAACAAATTCCATAAGGTTGAAATACTGCCATGCACCTTCTCAGGCCACAGTGGAATAAAAACAAATATCAACACCAACAAACTCCCCCCAAACCTACAAAGGTATGGGCACTAAACAGCATGATGCCAAACAACTCCTGGGTCAACATGTAAATCAAAACAGAGATTAAAAGATTCCTGGAAACAAATGAAAACAAAGAAACATCTTACCAAAACCTCTGGGATGCCATGAAATCAGTACTAAGAGGAGAATTCATATCTCTACAAACACACATGAAGAAAATGGAAAGATCACAAGTTAACAGCCTAACAAATCACCTAAGGAAGCTGGAAGAGCAAGACCACAAAAACACTAATTTCAACAGAAGAATCCAGATCGCCAAAATAAAGACCCAAATTCAGGACACAGAAGACAGAAAGATAATACAAAAAAATCAATGAAACAAAAAGCTGACTCTTTGAAAGGATAAACAAGATTGATGGACCCTAGCTAGACTGACCAAGAAAAAGAGAGAGAAAATCCAAATAAACACAATCAGAAATGCAAAAGGTCAAGTCACAGCAGACTCCGAAAATACGCAAAAGATTATCAGAGAAGTCGGGCTCGGTGGCTCAGCCTGTAATCCCGCGCCTTTGGGAGGCTGAGGTGAGTGGATTGCCTGAGCCCGCGGGTTCGAGACCCGCCTGGGCACCGAGACCTCATCTCTACAATAAATCAAAAAATCAGCCGGGCGTGGTAGCGCATGCCTGTAATTCCGGCTACTCGGAAGACTGAGGCGGAAGGATCGCCGGAGCCCAGCAGGTCGAGGCTGTGGTGGCCGGAAGCGGCCACTGCACTCCAGTCTGGGCGACCGAGTGAGACTCCAACTCAAAAAAAAAAAAAAAAAAAAAAGATTATCAGAGACTACTATGTACACTTGTATGGAAACAAACTCAAAAACCTAAATGAAATGGAAGACTTTCTGACATCACACAACCTCCCCAGGTTGAAACAAGAAAAAATCGACATCCTAAATGCACCAATAACAATCCAGGAAATTGACTATGTCATAAGAAAACTACCTACAAAAAAAAAAGCCCTAGGCCAGATGGCTTTCCAACAGAATTTACAAAACATACAAGGAGGAGCTTATACCAATCCTATTGAAAGTATTCCAGGTGATTGAGGAAGATGGAACTCTCCCCAAATCATTATATGAAGCTGACATCACATTGATACTCAGAAAGATCCAACAGAGAAAGAGAACTACAGGCCAATATTCTTGATGAACACAGAAGCTAAAATTCTCCACAAGATCCTAGCAAACCGGATCCAATAACACATCTCAAAAATCATCCACCACGACCAAGTAGGCTTCAACCCCGGGACACAGGGCTGGTTCAACATTCGCAAGACCATCAACGTAATTAAATACATCAACAGATGTAAAAACAAAACCACATGATTGTATCATTAGACATGGAAAAAGCTTTTGATAAAACCTCATACCCCATCTGGATTAAAAAAAAACCCCTCGAGCATCTAGCCATAGAAGGAACATTCCTCAAAATAGTAAGAGCCATCTGTGAGAATCCCACAGCCAGTATACTGCTAAAAAGACAGAAGTTAGAACCATTTCCCCTGAAAACCAGAACAAGACAAAGTTCCCCACCCTCACCTCTCCCTTTCAACATAATTTGGAAATCCGAGCTAAAGTAATCAGACAAGAGAAGATCAGGAGTATCCAAATAGGAAAAGAAGATGTTAAGTTATCCCTCTTTGCAGATGACATGATTCTATACCTCTAAAACCCAAGAGAATCTGCCTAAAATCTCCTTACTCTCATAAAGGACGCTGGCAAAGTCTCAGGGTATAAAATAGATGGGCAAAAGACAGTTGCATTTCTATACACCAACAATACACAAGCAGAAACCCAAATAAAAAGCACAATCTCATTCAAAATAGTCACAAAAAATATCAAATACCTTTGCATCTTCCTAACCAGAGACATGAAAGACCTTTACAATGAAAACTACAAAACATTGCTCAAAGAAATAAGAAATGACACAAACAAATGGAAAAACATTCCATGATCATGAATTGGAAGAATCAACATTGTTAAGATATCCATTCTACCCAAGGCAATCTACAGATTTAATGTAACGTCCATCAAATTACCAGCAATATTCTTCTCAGACCTAGAAACAACAATACAGAAATTCATATGGAAACATAAACAACCACGAATCACCAAAACAATCCTCAGTAAAAAAAAAAAAAAAAAAAAAAAAAAGCAGGAGATATCACACTCCCAGACTTTAAGATTTATTATAAAGCTACAATAATCAATACAGCCTGGTACTGATACAAGAACAGTCATATAGACCAATGGAACAGGATAGAGGCTCCAGAAGAAAAACCTCAATTTCTCAACCAACTCATCTTTGACAAAGCCTCCACCACCAACCACTGGAGAAAGGAGAACCTATTCAATAAATGGTACTGGGAAAACTGGCTGACCACATGCAGAAGATTAAAACAAGACCCCTACCTATCACCATACACAAAAATCAATTTTAAATGAATCAAAGACCTAAATGTAAAACCTCAGACTAGAGGAATCGTAGAAAATGCAGGAGACAACCTTATGGAAATTGGAACTGGGAACCAATTCCTATTCAGATCCCTAAAGTCCAATACTTTAAGAAGTAAGATAGCAAGTGGGACCTCATCAAATTAACAAGCTTCTGCAAAGCCAAAGAAACCATCAAGAGAGCGGGGAGACAGTCCATAGACTGGGAAAAAATATTTGCCAACTGTATGTCTGACAAAAGCCTAACATCTAGGTTCTACAAGAAACTCAAATGTGTCGAAAAGAAAAAAAAGCCCCATTACAAAGTGGGCAAAAGATATGAACAGACACTTCTCAAAAGAAGACATACGAGCAGCCAACAGATACATGAAAAAATGCTCAGCCTCACTAGTCATCAGGAAATGCACATTAAAACTACACTGAGATACCTAACTCCAGTCAGGATGGCCATTATCAATAACTCAAAAAACAACAGATGCTGGAGAGGGAACACTTCTCCACTGTTGGTGGGAGTGTAAACTAGTACAGCCTCTGTGAAAAACAGTGTGGCAATTCCTAAAATATCTCAAAATTGACCTTCCACAGGAAATGCTCACTGCAATCCCCCTACTGGGAATATACCCAGAGGAACTCAAATCACTCTTTGAAAAAGATACCTGTATACTTATGTTTATTGCAACATTGTTTTCAATAGCAAGAACATGGAACCAACTGTGTTGCCCATTGAAAGAGGATTGGATTTTTTAAAATGTGGTACATACACACAATGGAATATTGCACAGCCATAAAAGGACAAAATCAAGAACTTCGCAACAACCTGGATGGACTTAGAGTTTATAATACTGAGCCATCTATCACAGAGTCAAAGAACCGAGTAGCACATGTTCTCACTCATAAGTGGACCTTGAACAATTATCATAATACTATAAGAAAAAGATTGACAGTAGTGGGAATCTGCCATGGGAGGGGCCACACCTCCTCAACAAGGGTACCTGCATAATGAACATTTGTATACCTAACCCTGAATTGTACCCCAAAATAAGAAAATCAAAAGAAAAAATTAATTAATTAATTAAAAACAGGTGCTGGAGTGACTGCAGAGAAACAGAAACACTTCTACACTGTTGGTGGGAATGCAAGCTAGTTTTACCTCTATGGAAAGCGGTGTGGTGATTTCTAAAAGAGTAAAAATTGAACTTCCATACAATCCAGCAATCCCTCTCTTGGGAATACCCAGAGAAATATAAATGGCTCTACCAAAAAGACACCTGCACATGCGTGTTTATTGACACATATTCACAATAGCCAAAACATGAAACCAACCCTACTGCCCACTGAAAATCGACTGGATAGAGAAAATGTACATATACACGATGGAGTATTACACAGGCATCAAGAACAAAGTCATGGACTTCACAACAAATTGGATGGAGTTGGGGACCATCACACTGAGTGAACTATCACAGAAACAAATATCTGAATATCACGTGTTCTCACTCTTAAATGGGCCCTGAACACTCGTCACATTAGCCCAAGCGTGGAATTGTCAGTCGCTGGGCACCGGTAGGGGAGGGAGAGTGGGAGAAAGGTAGGGGGCTTGTGACAACACAAAGAGTCCTTGGTCTACTACGAGGGGCAACGAGGTCCAGAAAAAGAAAATGTGTGCTTTCCTTTCAATATTTCGATATTAGGTTGTTCAGCGAATAAAAGTTCACAATGTTGTTAAATATTTTCTTTATTCCTTTTAATGTTTGTTTTTCCTTTGTCTAATTTTTGACATTAATATTATTAGACTTCCTTTTATTAGCATCTGTTTGACATATCTTTTTTCCATCCTTTCGTTTTTCAGTTTTCTGTCATTTTGCCTTAGCTATGTCTCAGCTATGTCTCTCTCTCTCTTTCTTTTTTTTTTTTTTGAGTCGGAGTCTCACTCTGTCACCCAGAGTGTTTATTGTGGTTACAGACACGTGGAAGCTTGTTTCTGCCATGTTATTTTGAATCTTATATTTAACATACTTTCTATTTTTCCCTGTGGCTTTCCTTTTTGTTAATTGACTGGGTCTTCTTGATTTGATTTCTGATGTCCAGGTGCTTGCCTTTAAATCTTAACTCCAGCATTTGACCACCATTTTGTTTTCCCTTCATAGCCTGTGTAAGTATGGCCTCTGTTTTTTTTTTTAATTCTATAAATACTTTTTATTGACAAAGCCAAGAGTTCCCAACCTTTATCGTTTTCCATCATGTTTGTAGGATATAATACATTTCAGTCTTTTCACAAGCTCATTTAGGTTATTGCGCTTGTAAGTAGAAGTGTTATATATTTTTTTTCTTCTTTTTTTATTAATATTTTTTATTATGGTTCTGTGGGGTACAGTTAAGGGTTAGGTGTACAATTACATTTCATTCAGGCACCCTGTTGATAAGAGGTGTTTCCCCATCCCCAGACAGATATTTGCTACTGTTAATCCCATTTCCCCCCTCAAAGTTTCCCAGTACCATCAGTCATTTTCTTATAGTATTACATTGGGTGTTCAAGGTCCATTATATGAGTGAGAACATGTGATACTCGGATCTTTGTTTCTGTGAGAGGTCACTCAGTATTATAGACTCTAGTTCCATCCAGGTTGCTGCAAAATTCATGATTTTGTTCTTTTTTATGGCTGCATAGTATTCCATCGTGTATATGTACCACATTTTTTAAATCCAGTCCTCTTTTGATGGGCAGCATGGTTGTTTCCAGGTTCTTGCTATTGTGAACAACGCTACGATAAACATACAGTGTGCAGGTATCTTTTTTATAGAATGATTTGAGTTCTTCAGGGTATATTCCCAGTAGGGGGATTGCAGGGTCATATGGGAGGTTGCTATTTAGAGCTTTTAGGAATGGCCACGCTGCTTTCCACAGAGGTTGCACTAGTTTACACTCCCACCAACAGTGTAGAAGTGTTCCCTTTTCGCCACACCCTCTCCAGCAGCTGTTATTTTTTGAGTTGTTGATAATTGCCATTCTGACTGGGGTTAGGTGGTATCTCAGTGTGGTTTTGATTTGCATCTCCCTGATGATTAGTGAGGTTGAACATTTCTTCATGTGTTTGTTGGCTGCTCGGATGTCTTCTTTTGTGAAGTGTCTGTTCATATCTTTTGCCCATTTTATAATGGGGTTGTTTGTTTTTTTCTTTTCAGCATGTTTGAGTTCCTTGTAGATCCAGGATGTTAAGCCTTTGCCGGACCTGGAGTTGGCAAATACTTTTTCCCAGTCTGTAGGCTGCCTCCCTGCTCTCTTGATGGTTTCTTTGACCTTGCACAAGCTTGTCAGTTTAATAAGGGTTAAACTGACAACATTAATGCCCTTTGCGACTTCAGTTCCGGTTCAATTAACATTTATTTAGACTTATCAGTAAATTCTACCGATTTCTTTACTCCCCACTGCCCCTTGAATTGTGTAGCTGTCTCTTGGATTTATTCTCATTGTGTTGGAGTGCATCCTCCTACAGGTGAGACTAAAGGGATGCATTTTCTCATCCTCAGATGTCTAAAATTGTCTTCGGGTTCTTTGCCCTCTTGCTTGAATGATAGCTTAACTGACTCAAATACTCGTCCCTTTGGTCTCTGGAAATATTTCTCTTGGATCTCTGAAGATCTTCCAACATGTACTGTTGTCGTTCAGTCTAATATGAACCTCCTTTCTCTTGTGAGTAATCTGTTTTCCTTTTCTCTATGCCTTGTGTTCTAAATGTCAGCATGCCCTATCTAGTCATCTTATTTTCTGTTCTGCCTGTCATGTGGTGGGTCCTTGCAGGACGGGGGCTTCTGTCTTTCACCACTTGAGAAAATCCCTTCCATATTTATCTCAGCACTCTTCACTTCCATTCTCTCTATTCCTTCTTCCTGGAACATCGATTGGATGGGCATGGGAATTTCTGAGTTTATTCCTTACAAACCCTGCTTTTATCTTTTGCTTCTCACTCTTCCTCTTCCTGCAGGGCATGCAGTGCCTTCTAGAGGAAGTCCTCCATTTACTTTTTCCCGTTCACTGATGTGCTTTATTTATCTGTGTCCAGTCTGTTATAAATACTCAAAAAGCCCATTTTTGAGTATATTTTGAGAGTCTTATATTCTGTTTCTAAGCTCTCAGACTGCTTCCTCTAATAACTCTCTGAGGGAAACTGTGCTTATTCCAAATGCTTCATCTGTCTGGGCTGGCTGTGCTGCTTTTCTGGGTGTCAGTTCTGCTTATTTTGCTCTGTGCCTCTTTTGTGACAGCGGCTACCCCAATGTTTAACGACTCTTGGTGTGCGCTCATCTTGTGTCTGAGAGTCTTTGTTGCCCAATCTATGGATGAAGGCTCCAGTCACTGTATGGGAGACACGACAGCAGGCAGGCAACCAGCCGATGGACAAGGTGTGCCTGTGTCCGAACGTCCGTTCTTCCTGAGTGTTACCTTGCCTCCCCAGGTGAGTGCCATACTGGCACGGGGGAGGCAGACAGCTCTGCGGCCTGCTGTTTGGCTGAGCAGGGAAGGTGGGATGGGAGGAGTAGGCAGTTTGCTGGCTTTGTTGTTCCTACTGCAACAACGCGTGACCCTGTCCGTTACCACCAGCCCATCCACTGTCTTCAAGCTTGGTGCCCCTTCAGAGCCACTCTCCCCTTGGCTCTTCTCACATTTTGGAAAAGAGTTCCTTCTTTCCAATCCCACCATCTTTCTTCTTTCAGGAATTCTTCACCACTTCGAATTCAGTGAGGTTACTCCTCCTTCTATAAAAAGACATTTTTGGATTCTTTGTTTTCACTTTTCTGATATGTCTAAGGTTATAATAATGGAAAAGTGACTGAAATTCAGTCTACCATTTTGAACTAATTTCTAAAGAGATCGTTCAAGTGTTTAGAGTAAACCTAAGTACTAGGTATTTATTTGTACTCTCATTTTTTAAATGAGAAAACAAGCTTAAAGAAAAAATATAAAATTCACTCATGATTTCACAGCTGACAAAGAGCAGCATTAGGACTGAACCCTAAGTCTGTTCCATACTGAGCCCAGACTCTGAACCGCCATCCCATGCTGATTACTTGAATACAAACTTCAGTCTCTGATTATTTCAAGGTGTCCAGAAAAAGCCCCACACCTCCAGAGCTTCTGTCTCCGGAACACATCTGAGGACCACTGCTGCATGCTATGTCTCCAAAACTCTCCCACCCATCACAGCCTGTGATTCCATCCATTCATTCATCCACTCGTTAATTCATTAAGTACAGCCTATGTTACAAACACTGCCGGAACAAAACAGACCTGGTCCCACCTCTCATAGAACTTCCTGCCTACTGGACAATCCCTCACGTTACAGATGAAGATGCCAAAACCAGAAGGATCTGCCCAAGGTCATGTAGTCTGTTAGAATCAGAGCTGCCGCCTTATCCTCAGACTGGTTATTTATCCCTGTCTTTGTGTTTTTATTAACTTTTTATTATAATTGACACACAATAACTGTACATACCTATAGGATACAGTGTGATGCTTCAATGCATGTATATATCATATAATAAGCAAATCAGGGTAATTACCAAATCCATCACTTTAAACATTTATCATGTCTTTATGGTGATAGCATTCACCCCATCCTTTTAAAATAAGTAATGTATAGATGCTGTTGAAAAATTAGAAAATGCAAGTGAACAATGAAGAAAGGCGTAAAAACCGCCCAAAATCCCACCTCCCAGAGGTCCCAGATTGACATTAGGCATTGATCCTTCTTTTTTTCACCCAACATTTTTAAGGTCTTACAACATTTGTTTTATCTTCCGAAAATGAAACCACATTATATATACTTTCCTCTTTAAGATATACTCGGCAATTTATACATATTTCTATACAACTATTTTGGTTCATTCTTATTTATAGGAAATCTATCCTCACTAACATATTTTTCTTGATTAAATGATTCCCCCAGAAAGTTTACGAATTTCAACTGCATTAATAAAATAAATGTCATCATTTTCATAAAAAAAGAAACAAATGATCCACAAAATGAGACAATTTATTGAGCATTACAAGCAGATCCAGAATGAGATATTTTCTATAGGCGAAACTGAATGGTTTAGGAAACCGGTCACAGGAATTTGGACTACATCCTCACTTAGACTCGTGTGCCTGTACCCATGTTATTAATAAACACATATCTATCTTTTTTTAAAAAAAGCATGCTGTGAAGATGTTCCCATGTCAATAATTACTGCAACATCATTTAAAATTGTTGTACAGGCCAGGCTTGGTGGCTCAGCCTGTAATCCCAGTGCGTTGGGAGGCCAAGGTGGTGGATTGCCTGAGCCCGCAGGTTCGAGAACTGCCTGGGCAACTTGGCGAGACCTCCTCTCTACAATAAATCAAAAATTAGCCGGGTGTGGTAGCGTGCGCCCGTAGTTCCAGCTACTTGGAAGGCTGAGGCGGAAGGATCGCCGGAGCCCAGCAGGTGGAGGCTGCGGTGGCCGGGAGCGACCACTGCCCTCCAGTCTGGGTGACAGAGTGAGACTCCAACTCAAAAAAATAAAATAAATAAAAATAAAATTGTTGTACAGCATCCCATCGTGTGGTTGTATTGCATATTAGTTAATCAATGCCCTTGAAAATCAAAGCTGTTTCCTAATTCTTCACATTTATCCATCAACCTTTTAATTAATATTCTCATAGTCCATAATCCCAGTCTTCAACTCAGACAGACTGTGGTTGATATTAGCTTTGCCACCTGTATGATCTTGGACAGGTGTTTGCCTCCTTACGTGTGTGTCCCCATCTGCAGAACAAGACAAGTGACACATACTGCCTACTCTGTTTGTCATTATTCAGTGAGAGAAGGAACCTGAAAGGCCGGGTGCGGCTCCTGGTGCTGGATCACCAGCTGCTATGTGATGGATGATAATGGGTTGTCACTTTATCTCTCAGGAGTCCCAACTAGCATAAAAGATATGGAAAAAAACGAGAGCCCCCTGGTCCACCTCCAACACTCCCCAAAGGAATACACTTATTTGAGCCTAGTGCCAAGGGGATGTTGCAAGCCAGACCAGCTCCAGACACAAAGCTGAGGAAACCCCAGCCCTCCTCCGCCACCGTCCTTCTGCCCTTCTGAAAATCCTCTCACCATGACTGAGAAGCTGGGGACTGGTGGGGTTTCCGGGATTGAGCAGTCTGGGGGATTGGAGAGAAAAGGGTTGGTCAGACTTCTCAGCTCCAGAATGAGGAAGGGTATCCAGGACCAAGATCTCACAAGAGCTAATGCTCCTGTCGTTAAACCTTTCTGCTCGGCAAGCCTACACAGAAGACACAGAAGGGCTTGCTGGCTGCTGTCAAAGAGCCCAAAGCTAAGATCAGGACAGATTCACCAGGGAGCCAAGCATCAGAGACATCCCCAATTTAAAGGAAAAGGCCCTGTCTTTTCCGACTTGGGTTGCATTCACTTCCTGTTCCTCTTTCGTGAGGAAGCAGAAGGGGCAGGAGGGAAAGTAGAGAGAGAGAGACGGGACTTGGAGAGGAAGCGCAGCCTTCTCACGGCGGGCAAAGGCAGGGCAGGCGAGGCTCCACCACTCCAAAGCCTGCGTCCCTCGTTCTTACTGAGAGTCTCAGGCTGTCACCTTCATTTTAGACACCGGACAGGAGTTCTACAAGGCTAACCAGGAACACTGATAGCCAATATTTATGGAATGTCAACCACGTGCCAGGATGCCTGTAACACATTTCATCCTCACGATGAGAACAGAAACGGTCATCATTCCTATTCTGCAGGCGACGTAACTGAGCCAGAAAGGGAGAAGCGGGAATCAGGTCCGTGACCCCGTGACCACTGAATCATCCTCCCCTGCAAACCGGGCCTTGGAAGTGAAGGGCTGTTTAGTTCTCTCTCCCTCGCTGTCATAGGTTCACCCTGAGCTATCCGTCCCCAGGCCATCCTAGCTTCTGATGCAGACAACGGTTTCCAAGGCTTGGGTTTCAGGGACAGACATCCTTTTCTCCAAGGACTTTGGAGAAAAATTGGAAATGTGACTGCCCTACACATTCATTCGTTTATCCGTTTGGTCATTCGTTCATGTATTCGGCACGGACACACTGAGCATCTACTCGGAGCCGTCCTGGGGAGGTGCTGGCAGCACAGAGATGAACTAGATACAGGCCTTCGGCGAATGGTCTCCAAGCTGCAAATCCCCTGTCCCTCAGAGGACTGAAGGCGTCGCTCCGTTGTCTTCCATTGGCCAGTGTTGCTGTCTGATGCTGATTAAGCATGAAATGAAAGTTTTTATTTCAAATTACTTGTATACTTTTTCAAAAAACGACTAAATTGTTAGGACAAAAGTACTTAAGTTTTTTGGACCTAACTACTTAACAAATGGAACTATGAGGGGCTTCTTTTGGCCTTGGAAATGCTGTGAAAAAGTTTCTGAAACACTAAAGGAACCAAGAACCAAGAGGCTCAGCTCTAGGATAAATTTCTATAATGGCATTTGCTGCATCAAAGGAGAGAAAAATTAGCTTTTCTTTCTTTCTTTTTTTTTTTTTTTTTGCACATAAGTCCAACTTGCCTTCCAGAAAGTTTAAATTTAAATTTATAACAAATAAATTCAAATGTATAATCGAGCCACCAGACAGAGAAAGACAGGTTGAAAACGACATTGATACAAAGACTGCAATATCTGATTTCTTTGCTCCAAGAGCCTTTCTTGTCACAAAGAAGCAAAAACAGTCATAGAATTACCATGTATTTCCATATATGCAAATTATGCATTTTTATTTTTAAAATCTGTGGGATCTTAGAGGTTTTTCAAAAGGCATTGGGAAGAAACGCGTCAACATAGCAACAAGTGTTTCTCTCTGGATGAGAGATTTCCAGCAGTTATTTCTTCTGTAGCACTTTCTGTATTAGCTGAATGTTTCACTATGTTCGTATTCAACCTTTTTATTCAGAAAAAATAAAAACCCGTCTTGAGGGGGACAAAAGCTCCGAATTTGCACCCAGCTTCCATTAATAAGAACTTAGGACACAGTACTAAAATATCCACCTCCTGTCATCCTCCTTTTGAGAAATGAAACCCCTGGTCATAAAAATAGCCTTCGCTTGCAGTTAGAAGGGAGAAGACTTAAAAAAAAAAAAACAGAAGGAAAACTGCCTGTTAGCAGGGCTAAATTCAGACAGACGTCTGAGAGGCTAAAAGAGAGGGACCGGCGAGGCCCAGCTCCCCCAAGGTCCCAAGCCCTCCCTGGGGTGACGAGGGGCTGTGGACTTGATGCAAAGAGCTGGTTTTAGATGTGGCTGTGATTAATTTTAGAAGGGCCTGACATTCTAACTGAGTTATCCTGAGGTGGCCTGATTGGAACTAAATGGGCGAGGCCGTTTCAAACTGGCTGTCTTCTCAAGTGTCCCAGCCCTCAAAGGCTCTGCCAGCTCCTGGAACTGGGAGTCGCTTTCCCGTCAGCCAACGCCATCTCAGCAGCAGGGAGGGCCAGGGCCACCGGCCGACCACCTCCAAGCCCACAGGCAGCTCTGCGTCCCTGAGCAACTCAAAGACGGCTGGTGTAGTCACCCCTGGAAACCCGACTCCAGTCTCTCCCATTGCACCAGCTACTATCAGGCACCTACTGTGTAGAAACACGGTGGGGCGATGACTCCCAGCCCTAATAGTCCATATTCCTCAAGAAGCTCATTAAAAGCATAATTGCCTGGGACCAGCGCAGACGTGATGATTCAGTACACCTGAGGAGGGGCTCCTTGTGTGTGTCAGGTAGTCTCGGTCTGGATGCCACCCCCACGGGGTGCCCAGAGCAGAGTGACACGCAGCCCCCGCCCTCAACGTGGTCACAGGGCATCGACGATGCTGACGGACGGCATGGGCCAGGTGTCCCACGGGGGTTCCACCAGAGCACAGGGGCTGTGAGCAGGGTGGTCCCCAGAGGAAGCAGAGGTTGTCATGATGGCCAGAGGGATGCCGGGCAGCACACGTAGCGAAGCTCATCTCAGTCTGACGTCCCAGGTGTTTAACATCCCAAGCAGGTTCAGCAGCAAGGAACTCGGGAAGCTCCAGGAAAGGGACGGGATCTCTTCTCTGCCCAGCACCGCATTCCTCTAGAAAGGCGGCTTCTTTGGAGAACACGCCCCTACCCCCTCGGCCAGGGAGTTTGACCCTCCACCCCCGGGCTCAATAACTGGCTCCGAGGTGCGCACCTGACCCAGGCCAGGCCCCTCAGAGCCCTTCCCAGGGCTTTTCTGAAATGGGAGCCGAGAGGAAGCCCGTTGGGCATTCAGTGTAAGAAGAGGTAAGCCTGGAGGTCTCTGTAGCCACGCCAGCTCACCGTGCGAAGAAAGCCGACGTGCCACGGAAGAGGCCCAAGGACACAGTTGGAGAGAAGCAGAGGCCACCAGGAGAGGACATTCTGGGAGCACTGAGGCCCTGGCTCCATCACCCTGGATACCCCCAAGTTTTGTTCAGATTTCTGTCACTTGCGACCCACGTGTACATCAGTTCATCCCCAAAGAGGATGGATCAGCTGATAAAAGAAACCCAGGGACTTGAGCCTTTCCTCACGGCCCAGCACACCTGCTTCTCAGACCTCCCCGACCTGTGTTCATCGGCCGAATTCAGGCTTAGTCACTCAAGCAGCTCAACCAGAGAGGTTTGGTGAAATCAAGACATGCTTCCTGGAGGGGGGAAATCTGAGGCTGGATTTTGAAGGGAGAGACCACGATGCATTCCCAAAGCACTACTCAGACTGAGCACCTCTATTCTAGGAAAAGCCGCAAGTACTCCTGACTCCGCAGGAAGCGCCTCAGAGGCACACATACTGTACTCTCGCTATTCTTAGCAGGCGTGCCATGGCTCAGGAAGGGCTCAGGGTCCCTGCAGCAGCACGTCCCGGGGAAAGATGAGTGGCCCCTCAGCTGTGCTGCCCTGCTTAGTTCCTGAGCGTAGCAAGGGAGCTCGGCTCACGCTGCACTCGGGGATTAAAGCTGAGGGGCTCCCAGAAGCCTCTTTCGAGACAGCCGCGTTGGGGATGTGTCCAGCCAACAGGCCTCTGTGATCCCAAGAGACAGGGCTGAGGCGTCCTGGCGGCTTGGAAGAGCCTCCACCCCCATGGCGGGCACAGCACAAGCAAGTTTACCCTTAGCGTGGTAACTCTGCTTGGGCTTTGGGATTCGCCTGACCCAGCATGGACTCTGCAAAGATCCTCAGATGTGTCTGGTGAATATAGATCAACAGGGCCATCCACAGGGGCAGGTTTCCTGGAGTTTCGAGTTTTCCCCCAAAAATATGCATATGTGTTGTATTACAGCTGTATTAAGACACGATTCCCATACCGTACAGTTCACCCATTTAAACCGAGTCATCAAACGTGTACGATTCAGTGGGTTTGGGTGTGGTCGCACAATTGTGCAACCACCACCTACAATCAGTTCCAGAACGACTTCATCACTCCGAAAAGAAACCCCAGTCCATGGAGCCACTGCCTCCCGGTGTCCTCATCCCTTGCGGCCCCCACAGATTTGACTATTTTGGACATTTCGTATCAATGGGACCAAATCACATGTGATCTTTTGCGTCTGCCTCCTTTTACTTAGCGTGCTTTCAAGGTTCATCCATGTTGTTGTACGAATCAGTAGATTTTCATAACTGAATGATACTCCATTGTATGAACATACCATATTTTGTTTATCCATTCATCAGCTGATTGGCGTTTGGGTTGTTTCCACTTATGGCTATTATAAATAATATAATAGCCACAATAGCTGTTATGAATATCCGTGTAGAAGTTTTTGCCTAGGCGTATATTTTCATTTCTCTTGAGTACATGCCTAAGAGTAAAATTGCTGGGCAAGATAATTCTATCTTTAAGTTACTGAGGAACGGCCAGACTGTTCCTAAGTGGCTGCACCATTTTCCATCCCAGTAACACAGTGTAAGAGGGTTTCAGTTGCGCCACGTCCTCATCAACACTTGTTATTTTCTCCCTTTTTAGTTTAGCCATCCTAGTGGGTGAAATGGTATCTCGTTGTTTCAACTCTCATTTTCCTGATAACTCGTGATGTTCAGTACTTTTTCATGTACCTTTTAGCCATTTGTATGTCTTCTTTGGAGAAACACCTATTCAGATTTTTCCTCGTTTTTAATTGGGCTGTTTTATCATTGAATTACGAGAGTTATTTAGTCTAGATACAAGACCCCTACTAGAGTTGCAAATATTGTCTTCCATTCTGTGGGTTGACTTTTCACTTTCTTTATGGTACCCTCTGAAGAACAAAAGTGTTTAATTTTGAAGTTCAGTTGATCTTCCTTTTCTTTTGTTCCTTGTGCGTTTGATGTCATAGCTAAGAAATCATTACCAAACCCAAGGTCACAAAGATTCACGCCTATGTTTTCTCCTTAAAATGTGTCTAGCTGTAGCTCTTACACTAAGTCTTTAACCCAGCTTGAGCTAATTTTCTGCGTAAGGTGTACAGGAAGGGTCCCACATCTTCCTTTTGCATGTGGAAATCCAGTTGTCCAGCACCAGTTACTGAAATAAGTCTTTTCCCCACTGTATCGTTGTAGCACCTTTGTTGACAATCGGTTGGCCATGAATGTGAGGGTTTATTTCCAGATTTCCACTTATGTCTTTTATCTGCACGTCAATCCTCATATCAGCACCATACCATCCTGATGACTCTGGCTTTGCAGCAAATTTTGAAACTGGGAGATGCGAGCCCTCCACATCTGTTCTTCTTTTAAAGACGGTTTCTGCTGCTCTGGGTTCCTTGGGCTTCTGTGCGAAGTTGAAGGTCAGCCTGCCGCTTTCCACAAAGAAGCCCACTCAAGATTCGGATAAGGATGTATCGATCTGTAGATCTATGTGGAAGTGTTGCCGTCTTGACAATATTAAGTCTTCTGATCCATAACCGTGGACATCATTCTATTTACTTAAGTGTTCTTTCACTTACTTCAACAACGTTTTGTCATTTTTAGCATGCAAGTCTTGCACTTCTTTCGCTAAATTTATTTCAGGTATTTTATTCTTCCTTATGCAACTGTAAATGAATTTTTTAAATTTAATTTTCATATTGTTCACTGCTAAACATAAAAATACAAATGACTTTCATATGGATTTTATATCCTGCTACTTTGCCACACTCATTTATCAGATCAAATAATTTTTTGTGGCTTCATTGGGACTTTTTATCTACAAGGTCATGTCATCTGTGAACCGAGATAATTTTACTTCTTTTCCAATCTGAATTTTTTGTTAATTTCCTTTTTTTGCCTAATCTCCCTGGTTAGAACCTCCAGTACAAGTTTAAAAAGAAATAATGAAAGTAGACATTCCCGTCTTCTTGCTGATCTTAGGGGAAGTTCACCTAGTCTTTCAGCATCAAATATGTTAGCTGTGGGTTTTGTTTTGTTTTGCTTTGTTTTTGTAAATACTCTTTATGAGGGTCAGAAATTTCCTTTCTACTCTTACTTTGTTGAGTATTTTTTATTTGTTTGTTTGCTTTTAATCATGAAGAGTGTTGGATTTTCTTAAATGGTTTTCTGCTATTTCCTGCTATATGGTATATTAAGATGACCAAACGGGGTTTTTGTTTTTCATCTATTCTTGTGGCATATTACATTCATCTTTTTATTATGTTAGACCAATCTTGCATTCTAGAAATACATCTCAACTGTTCATAGTGTATAAACCTTTTCATATGTTGCTGGGTTTGGTTTACCAGTATTTAGAGGATTTTTTGGTCCATAGTCACCATAGATATTGTCACTAGCTTTCTTTTCTTTTGACGTCCTTGTCTAGTTTAAGTATCAGAGTAATACTGACCTCATGAATGATTTAGGAAGTGTTCCCTCTATTTTTTTGGAGGCGTTTATAAAGAATTGATATTAATTCTCCTTTAAATGTTCAGTAGAATTGCCAGTAAAACTATCTAGCTTTAATTTATGGGTCGTTTTAAAGTTATTAATTCAATCTCTTTACTTGTTATAAGTCTATTCAGATTTTCTATTTTTTTTTTTTTTTAGTCAGTTTTGGTAGTTTGTGTCTTTGTAGAAATGAGTTCATCTAAGTTATCTAATTTATCGGCATGCAAGTGTTCGTAATAGTCCTTCATAATCTGTTTTATTTCTATAAAGTCAGTAGTGACATCCCCTCTTTCATGTATGATTTTAGTTATTTGAGTTTTCTCTCTTTTTTCTTTGTCGAATTAAGATTTGTCTGCTTTTGCTGATCTTTTAAAGGACTAACTTTTGTTAATTTTCTCTATTGCTTTTCTGTTCTCTAATTTACTTTTACAGTACTCTGTATCACCTTTCTTCTGCTAGTTTTTTGTTTGGTTTGCTCTTCTTTTTCCAGGATCTTAAGGTGGAAGTTAAGGTGACTGAGTGGAGGTCTTTCTTGTTTTTTTAACATAGGTGTTAAAAAATGAAAGGGATAATTAAAAGTACAAGTGATAGTAAGATGGAGGATGAGAATAAATTTATTACTTTTATTTGGAGTTGCACCAATTTTTCGGTTCCTAAGACCGATGGATTACTTCTATCCTTTAAAAGTAAGAAAGCCATATTGTTATATATGGAGGCATGAGTTAGCAGTTCTTGCATACTTTCTTGATAAATAAGAAATTTTGGGTCTCTATTGTCAGATTCACAATCTAATGTTTTGTTTAAATTATATTTACAGTACATATTTCCTATAATTAATTTGGGGTTGGTGGATAGTAGGATTAGGGGTAATAGGTGTATAATTATTAATGTATTTTCTCGGGTGAATGGAGGTTTAATGCTGCCGATGTGATATGTATATTTTCCTCGTTGTGTTATAGTTAGTATATATAAGGAATATAGGTCAGTAATTAGTATATTAAGACCTATTAAAATAATAGTTAAATGTGATCATGAAAAAGATGCTATTATTACAGATAGTTCGCCGATTAAGTTAATGGTTGGGGGGAGGGCCAGGTTGGTTAGGCTGGCGAGGAGTCATCATGTTGTTGCAAGAGGTAAGAGGGTTTGAAGGCCACGGGCTAGTGCTATTGTTCGACTGTGGATTCGTTCATAGTTTGTGTTTGCGAGGCAGAATAGTAAGGAGGAGGTAAGGCCGTGGGCAATCGTGAAGACAGTGGCTCCAGTGAAACTTCATGGGGTTTGGATGAGGATTGCGACGATAACAAGTGCTATATGGCTAACTGAGGAGTAGGCAATGAGCGATTTTAAATCTGTTTGGCGTAAGCAGATAGAACTAGTTATGAGTATGCCTCATAGGGAGAGTATTAGGAAGGGGTAGGCTATATATTCTGTTAATGGATTTAGAATCATTGTTATTCGTATTGTTCCATATCCTCCGAGCTTAAGTAAAATGGCTGCAAGGACTGTAGAGCCTGCGATTGGGGCTGCGACATGGGCTTTGGGAGTCACAGGTGAAGTCCGGATAGAGGTATTTTTACTATAAAGGCTATGATACAGGCTAATCAAAGAATATTGTTTGATCAAGAGTTAGGGAGATTTAGTATAATAAGAGAGTTAATTGTTATGCTTAATGTTCCTAGAAGATTTTGGGTATAAATGAGAGCAATAAGTAGAGGGAGTGATCCAATTAGTGTATAAAATAAAAAGTAAAGGCCGGCGTTTAGTCGTTCTGTTTGGTTTCCTCATCGTGTGATAATAATTAGGTGGGGATTAAGGTGGCTTCAAATAGAATATAGAAGAAAATTAATTCTGTAGCGTAAAGGTTATAATCAGGAAAATTTGGAGTATAGTCAGTATGGAGACATAGCTTTTTTCGTACAAGTGGTTCTTTTGACAGGTGGTTTTGGCTGGCTATGATTATTAAGGGGAGTAATCAGGTGGTTAAGATTAGTAGTGGTGTTGATAGGGAATCAGTAAAGAAGGCAAGTGAGAAATTTATATTATTGTTATGAGAATAATTTAAAAGAGAAAGGGTAATAAGGCTAATTACTAGGCTGTGGGTTGTGGTATTAATTCAAATAGTATGTTTTTTAGAATATTATGTTAATGGAATTATTATTAATGTTGGTAAAATGATTTTTAGCATTGTAGAAGGTTTAGGTTTTGTACATAATCTAGGTCATATGTATTTGATACCATTACTAGTAAGGCTAATCCTACAGCGGCTTCACAGGCTGTGAACACTAGAAGTATGATTGGGATTATATTAGATAAGGTGAAGTGAAGATTTAGGATTGTTAGTGAAGTTATAATAAATATTGAGAGTATTATACCTTCTAGGCATAGTAGAGAAGATATAAGGTGTGAACGATATATCAATATACCTAGGAGGGATGTTAGGAAAGCAAGGAAAAGGTTAATATAGATATATGGCATTCTGGTAATTATGTATTATTCATAGGCTAATGAGTTGAAATCATTTGTTTTTAATTAAACTAATCACCATATTCACTTCATTCAAGCCCCTTTTGGATTCATTCATATGCAAGTCCTAGGGCTAGAATATAAATTAGGGCTAGGGCCATAATTAGTATAAGATTAAGGTTCGTTGTTTGGGCAGCTCAGGGGAGAGGAAGGAGAAGAGCAATTTCTAGGTCGAATAAGAGAAAGGTAATAGCAATTAGGAAAAATTTTATAGAGAAGGGTAGACGAGCTGATTCTGTTGGATCAAAGCCACATGCATAGGGGCTAGATTTTTCTGTATATATATTAAGTTGTGGGAGTCAGAATGCAACGGAGACCAGGAGTAATGCAAGTGCTATATTTGTAACTAGTGATAAAATTAAATTTATTGTTCCTGGAGTTTACCAGGGCTAATTGATTGGAAGTCAATTGTACTGATTAATACTAAAGGGATAGGACCCTCATCAATAAATAGAGACATATAAGAATAGTCAGACTACATCTACGAAGTGTCAGTATCAGGCGGCAGCTTCAAATCCGAAATGGTGATTAGATGTAAAGTGAAATTTTAATTGTCGGAGGAAACAGATATTAAAAAAGTTGAACCAATAATAACGTGTAGTCCGTGAAAGCCTGTAGCTATAAAGAAGGTTGAGCCACAGATGCCATCGGAGATAGTAAATGATGTTTCAAAATATTCTGATGCTTGAAGTAAAGTAAAATAAATCCCTAATATAATAGTAATTAATAGAGCCTGGAGTATTTGTTTACAGTTGCCTTCTATTAGGCTATGATGAGCTCAGGTGATTGAAACACCTG
Organism: Cephalopachus bancanus; assembly: GCA_027257055.1. NCBI lineage: Eukaryota > Metazoa > Chordata > Mammalia > Primates > Tarsiidae > Cephalopachus > Cephalopachus bancanus. Next base: position 771,325 of record JAPVLO010000428.1, on the reverse strand, counting down.
AGGCTAGTAAAACAGATGTATTAAGTAAGGGTACTTCTAAGGGGTTTAGGGGGTGGATACCTGTTGGGGGTCAGCATCCTCCTAGTTCGGGGATTGGGGCTAGACTGGAGTGGTAAAAGGCTCAGAAAAAGCCTGCGAAGAAAAATACTTCTGAAATGACAAAGAGGATTATACCATACCTGCCTAGCAAACACAAACTATGAACGAATCCACAGTCGAACAATAATGACATCGATTTCTAATTATTGTTTTATGCAGTTGTCTTTTTCAGATAGAAGGAAAAAAGAGTTACTAACAATGTACATATGAGGGGCACCCAAAAAAACCAAAATTATCTTTTTGGAGGGCAAGTCCCTCTCGTACAGGTTTTGCCTGCTAGGTGAGTGTTCTAGGAATCCATCAGCATCAGTGTACCAGCTAGCATTGGGAGAGGCCGCATTCAGCTTCAGTCAGTTTGGCAGGGGAGGTTCTTTCAGTGTGTTTGCCCGTTTCAGGATGGCTGGTTCACTGGCATACCTGCCACTTGCACAGACATTCAGCATTCAGCAGTTTTGAGCAAAAACAGCATGACCCCCATGCCCCGCCCTTCCTGTTCCCCTGATCTCCTCTCAGATGCCTTTCTTTTTGTTTCCACAGATGGAAAAAGTCCTCAAAGGGGCATGCTTTGCTGATGTGGAAGAGAAAAAACAAAAAACGGCAGAAGCACTAAAGGCATCAAAATTGATAAGTTCAAAAACTGCTTTAAGCAGTAGAAAAAAACTCTCAGTAGGTGTATTACCTCAAACAGAGACTACTTTGAAGATGACTGATGTTTAAACATGTAAAAAAAATTACACAATTTTTTATAAACAAATTCTCGTTTTATTGGGGTCCCCCTTCATAGGTACTGTCTTTTCTGTTTACTTATGTCATTGCTTTTACGAGTGCTCTTTATTTCTTCACATGGATTCAAGTTACAGTTTAGTGTTTCTTTTATTTTAGCCTGAAGAAATCCTGTTAATATCTCTTGTAAGGCAGGTCTCCCAGTGATAAATATTTTATATATAGAATGTATTTTATTTTATTTATCTAGGAATATCTTAATTTCTGTGTAGTTCTGCTTAGATATAGAATTCTTATTTGACAGAATTTTTTTTTTTTTTCTTTAACCATTTGGAATGTATCATCCCCCTGCTTCCTGGTCTTCATGGTTTCTGAAGAGAAATCAGCTCTTAATCTTATTGAACATCCCTTGTACATGATAAGTCATTTCTCTGTCACTGCTTTCTAGAGTCTCTCCTTATCTTTGGCTTTTGACAATTAGATTATTACGCATGTAGTTGTTCACTTTGAATTTATCTTGAAGTGGATTGAGCACTTGGATGTATAGACATCAAGTTGTGAAAGTTTATGCCCAGTATTTCCTCAAATATATTTTTCTCCCCCCCCCTTTTCTCTCTCCTCTCCTTTTGAAACTCCCATTATGTATATGTTGGTATCTTTGATGGCGCCCATAGATCTCTGAAGCTCTGTTTACTTTTTTTTAATCTTTTTTCTATGTGTGTCTCAGACTGTATAGTCTCAATTGACCTATATTCTAGTTCATTGATTTTGTTTTCTGTCTGCTCAAATCTGCTGTTGAGCCCTTCTGATAAATTTTCATCTTAGTTATTGCATTTTCAACTCCAGATTTTCTTTTATATCTTGTTACAGGTGTTCTCTATTTGTTTTGACATTGTTCTCATTCTTTTAGTGTGACACGGTTTCCTTTAGTCCTTTGAAGGTATTTAAAATAGCTTATTTAAAGTCTTTATCTACTAAGTCCAACATCTGGGCTTTCTCAGGGACAGTTTCTATTGATTGTCTTTTTCCTTGTGAATGGCCTGTGCTTTTGATTTCTCTCCATGCTCACATTTTTGTTCAAAGAAGGACCTTTCAAAGACTGTATTATGGCAACTCTGAAAATAAAATTTTCTCTCCAGGACTTGTGGTTTGTTGCAATTGCTTTTGTTTTGTTTGTTTAGTATCTTTTAAAAAACTAATTCTGCATAGTTTGTCTTCCTTTTTGTATGTGGCCATGGCAGTCTCTGCCCAGTTAGCCTAGTGGTCAATTAATGACTGGACAGAGCTTTCCCTAAACATCTGGAATCAATAAGTCTCCCAGTCTCTGCTGAGGGCTTTGTGGGCATTTTAGGCATGCCTGCCTCACTCAGCCAAGCAGTTTACAGCTCTGCCTTACCCTTCGCTTCCTACTTGCACAGAGGCTTAAGGTCAATGAGCAGTGAGAGCTTAGAACATTCTTGGGTCTTCCCTGAGTATTTATCCCTGAGCATGCTTACAGCCTTAGACAAGAACGTGACCCTCGTGGTTCCCAGGAATTCTTTGGAGCTTTTCATGCCCCGAAGGGCATCCTATGCCCCAGATTTTCCTTTCAAGCTTTTTGTTCAGTCTGTTATTGACCCCAACTGTTATTCACTTCCTCGGGCGTCCATGGATTAATCCACTGCCCATCATTGTTTTTTGACAAATGCCCTCTGGGAAAAGGGCTTTTCACACTTTGTAAACTCAAAGTTAGGTCAAATACACACAGACTTACAAGTGAGATCTTCTAGAAAACTGCCAGACAGGACAAATAACGACAGCTCCCTAGCAATAGGGCTTTCAAAGAGATCCAGGTCAATTCTGTTCCCTTAGGTGGTTGCTAACCTGCTGATTTTCACTGGGTGTAAGTTGCTATTTTTCAAGGTTACCACAGGGAATGGGACTAGATAGGAAGAGCGCTCCCTTGGCAAGGTGACCTCCAAATATCAAATGTCCATTACAGTGACTAAGAAATTATGCTATCTTAACCATGAGTAACCATCATGCAGTTGAAATGACTGAAACAAGTTAAAATGTCACAAAGCTCTCTGCTCTTACCAAGATTCAGCCACTTTTCTTGAATAAACACTACCCAGACTGCTGCAATTTGGCTAATTTACAAAATTCAAAAAAAATGGCTCTGACAATATTTGTCAATTCTCGCATTGCTTTTATGGAGAGAATTTTCAGATTCAACACTATTTTGACCAAGTTTATATTGTACATTCTCCTCTACAATATACCCAAGTGCATCACCGTAACCTAATTTGGTTTTAAATCGTTTACCATGGAATGAAATCAACCCTTTAGAAAGGTACACTGAGTCCATTCTGGGACTTCACACCCCCCAGCATACTCTCAAGAAGCTCAGCTCTTTCTAACATGCTAGTTATGAGCTGTCTCCTCCACGTCCTTGTACCTCCCTGGGTGCAGAAACAAGCAGCTTTCACTTCTGTCAACTGTGACTGGCACAGGCCTTGAAATAAGGTGAGCGAAAAGTGGAACCATGTTCTCACTCACCTGAATGTCCCCACATTGGGCAGGACAGCCCAGTGACACCTGAGGAGAATGTCCAGATAACCCACCAGACAGAGTTCAATACTTGTTTCTGTGCTCCGACATAAACCTCAGCCATCCCCGATCCATGCGTTCCCTGCCGTGGGCCAGAAGAGCTTTCCTGGTGGGAATCAGTCCCTGGAAATTCTGGGTTAGAAGCCTCTGATGTTGAGAGAGAGATTTAATTTTAAAATTAACAAAATCAAACAGACTAGAGAATGTCATTTCCATGGACATTTTTATCACAACTTTTTTCTCTGAACTCAAGTAGCAGTGGCTCAAAAGAACAATATAAATAGTGAATATACATGCTGTTACAAGATTATAAAGTTGGCAAGAAATGATCTTTTATGTTCAGCTTTGATGTTGTTATTGGACATTATATATACACAGGACGAGAGAAAGTCTTTTTTCCAGTCATTTACCTGCATGGGTTTACTCCCGGTTAAGATACCACAATTTCTTGGCCACTGCAGCAAACATTTGATATTTGGAGGTCACCCAGGCAAGGGAGTTCTCATCTCATTTATCTGGCGGGCGTCTTGGCTTGCTTATTGATTTGCCTGCCCTACTATGTGGCTGGTGGAGGCCAGACACTCTCCTTCCTCAATCCCTCGTGGTTAGGGAGGTCACATGACTCAGGCTTGGCTGACTGGGTGTTTGTGCCAAAGTCACGGACCTGGTGAGATCATCTATCCCAGCAGCAGAGCTGATGATCCAGGGAGGGTGGCCGTGGGCGTCCACTGGCAACGGTACCAGTGGACCAGCCCTGTCCAGATGGTCTCTGGGACAGGCTGAGTGGGGTCAGGCCCACAGGCCGCCCTTGGCTCCTGCCCACTTTGCTGGCTACCTTCCCAACCCACCCCTGCACGCTGCGATGCTCTCCAAACATACTCAGCTCTGCTGCAGGCCGCCAGGCCAGGTAGGGCTGTATCCCTTTCTCAGGCCTTTAGCCATTTCCTGTTTTTATTATAAACAGTCTGCAATATTTTCTTAACAATTAAGGACCAAGAGCATACTGGTGTAGGATCTGTGATTCCGAGTTTGAGCACAAATCCAGGTTCTGTGACTAAAGAGTTGTGTGCCTTTGGTGAAGGTGGGCTCACAACAATTTCTGTCACACACGCCAGGCACACCTATGGTCCTCTGGATTCCAGCAGCTTGTTCAGAGTCCCCAAGCGCTGGTGCGGCCAGTCCCCTGCTTGCGCTCTTTCCATATGCTCCTTATCAGCTCAGGTCTCAAGGTGCTGTGTCAAGGCAACCCAGAGAGCCTAACCACTCTTGGCCAGCATTGTACTGCTGAGTGGGTGGGGCCTGGGGGTTCAGTGGAAGGCGCGGGGCATAGGGCAACTCTCTGGATGCAGCTCTGGGACTGGTCACGGGCTTCTCCAAAGGGGAGAGGAGCCCGGGTTGGGTGGGCAGGGAGGCCCAGAAGTGGCGAGTCCCCGCGGACCTCCCTGGGGACCCCACTGGAGCCTGGAGGAGCTCCCTGGGGCTTCAGGTCAGAAGGCCGTGGTCCCAGGAGAGAAGGACCTTGAGAGCAAGACCCAAGGTAGCGGCGATGTCGGCTGGGGTGGGGTGGGGTGTTTGCCCCGTGGGTTCTTTGACGTCACCACAGAAAAGCACTTCAGAGCACATTCCAAGTATCATTTAAGACAGAATCTGTAGAAGGAGAGACGTGCCCAGAGGGCATGGGCACCTTTAGAGCAAGTGTGTGCACTTGCCTTTGACAAGAAGCTGTATCTACTTTGGCAACGCTTAAACAAACCGTGAGTCACGAGCAGAGGGCTTCAGGCATCCTTTCACAAGCTTTGGTCACCATCTCTCAGACTTCTAAGGCCACGGGGACCCTCTAAATACTTAAAGAAATTGCCTCACTAGATTTGGGCTTTTCTTAGAACATCATGTCTGTGTTTTTGGTAATCCCCTGCTGTTTCTGTGATTTACGGCACTGGTAGATCCACATTCCAGCCTTCAAGGTGGTGAGGTCTGATGTGCCAGGTCAGTCAGGTGAAGGTCGCGTACTGATAAGAAAGCCGTCCGGCGAGCGCTGACCCTGCTTTCATTTGAAATGCCTACAAGAAAAGTATCTGTCGACGGCTAACCTGCGCTGAATATCACGCCCCAAAGGGGGCGTGCCTCTGCATATTCCGTTCTCCTATTTACAAACAACAGGTTTTCCCTCTCAGATTCTTGTTCTTTTGTTTTCATAGAAGGGATAAGCAACAGTCCCCTAACCCCATGCCAGGAAATTCTGTATCCCCTTGTTCAGTCCCTGCTGTGACCGACTCCAAAAACACGAGAGAGGCTGCCACGAAGGCCAAGGGCCGCAACGCAGACCCCTGGTGTTCGCGGAATCGGTGTTATCAGGAGCATGGCTGTGGGCTAGGGCCGAGAGGCTGGGAGAGACGGGGCCAGCACGGTCAGCGTGGAAAGCGGTCGCAGTCTTGCATGAAAACTCTCGATGGGGAAAGTGGGAAAGAGCAGTCAGACGCTCAGACCCAGCGGATGAGTTTGACACGGCTTCATGTCCTGCTGAGGCGTGGGCCCCGAAGACCCTCAGGGGGCCTCAGCCCTGGGGGCGCCTCACCACAGAAACTGACACAAGAAAGGTGAGCGGCTTTAAGCGACCAGTTTGGGGTTGGTGAGTCGTGCCACGATGGGTAACTCACACAGAGGCAGTCTTTGTTAGGACCTTCACGCCAAAGATGTTTTCTTTCTGGCTTTCTCATTGTCAAATTAATATGTACTCTTAAAAGACATTTTAGAAGGAAAGAAAAATTGAAATCGCCAATTTGTCAGCATTCAAATGTCACTGTATTAATAACTTAATCCATTTATTGTTTCACTTTTCTCCTGCTAAGAGGTTATTTTTGTTTTGGTTTGGTTTGGGTTTTTTTGCCTGGTTATATTCAGTTATTCTGTATATGTAACTTTTTTCCTTGTTTTTTTTTTTTTAACATTTTTGGAGCTTAAGGGTTATTAATTTTAGCCTGAAAGAGAACATGAGGGGTTCTGAATCCGAGCCAGATTTCTCCTCCGAGACTTTGCAGCAGATCCTAAACTGGGCCTCTCCTTGCTTTCGCCTGCACCCGTGGGCGATGCAGTGAGAGCCAGATGGAAGCACTCCATGAGCAGCCGGACACTCCTTAGAGGAGGGCCGGAGAGTGTGGATCGTGGCCGGTTACACCCAGAAGAGCCAGAGGGCACCTCTCTCCTGAGAGGAGAGAGAACGCGTTGCTCTGTGGAGACTGTATGACAAGGATCCTGAATTCTCATTCTACTCTTCGGAATGTAGCTACATTTCTCTGGGGTCCCAAATAACCTAGGGTTAGTTTCCTCCCTGACTGTGAACACATAATTCCAGAGTTAGGTAAACCTCTCTAGAGTTCTCCACTATCGTTACAATTGTAAATCAGCTTTTACGTCTTGATCTTAGCCCAGCATTATGGCCTGCATGTTTGCGTTTCCCCTGTAATTTGTGTTTTGAAGCCTTAACCTCCAGTGCGATGGTATTAGGAGGTGGGGCCTTCAGAAGGTGATTAGGGTGTTTAGGTGGTTAGAGGAGGGGGCGGATATAAGAGACACCAGAGACTTGCTGGCCTTCTGTGCCATGTGAGGACACAGCGAGAAGGCAGCTGTCTACAAGCCGGGAAGAGAGCCTCACCAGGCAGTGGAGCTGCTGGCACCTTGATCTGGGACTTCCCAGCCTCCAGAACCGTGAGAAATAAATTCTTGCTGCTCTGTCTGCCCCATCTTTAGTATTTTGTTCTGGCACCTGAATCTTAGTTCAGAGACGCCCAGGATTCAACATTTCAGCAACAATTGCTCAGAGAGCCTGCAGAAACACAAAAGTGTTTTCTCTATACCCCACAACATCATAAATTAAGGCTACCTTTCTTACAGACCCATCGTGCTATTGAGGAACTTGGTCTTCGAGATTTCAAACACCTCTTTGGAATTGACCATAGAGATTTAACATAATCAGCATTTTTCAAATTTCAAATACAGGTCTGGCTTTATACTCTCTATTCGCAGGCTACATCAAAACAAACTGCTTTTAAAATTAAAAAAAAGTACATAACTGCACTGGCTCTCAAGACAAAATCTCTGGTTTTCCTACTGAACAGTCAATAATAAAGACTAAATTTTTTGAAAACCAGGTTCTCTACCCAGCCAGGCATGAGCATCAGCTGGGGAGCTTTTCGGACAAGCAGCCCCAGGATTGTTCTCTGGAGGGCGGAGGACCCCTGCAAACAGAGATGGAAAGTCCCGCCAGAAGTCAGGGTAGCCTCGTCCTCCGCGGTCCCTCTGTCCCGTCACAGTCGCAGAAGAGGCCTGGAGGGACGCCTGCAGACAGACGGCCACAGCCGGTGGGCTCCAGCCCGGAGGCCCGTCCCAGAGCAGAGCGCGCCGGGCGCCGCGACGGAGGGCCGTGCGGGGGGCGGGGTCGAGGGCACGGGCCGGGAGTCCCTTGGTCCTGCGCCCCGCGCAAGCCCAAAGGCGACCTCTCCCAAGAGCGAGGAGGGCGCGGAGGCCCCCGCGGAGGGCTGGCGGGCCGCAGCTACCGGCTCCGTGGCCTCCTGGTCCTGCCCGTCGTGACTCCAAAACGCCGGAGCAGAGCAAGGGCCCCGGCCCAGGGGCCCAATCCCGTCCTGGTCCGGAGGCCACGCCCCTCCCCCTGATTCCAGCAGCCGCCAGAGGTGCCCGAGCCCCCCACCCTTCGAGACCCCTTTTCCCTTCCTCTTCCCAGCCCTCTCTGCAGGAGGGTCCTGGGGGCTGTGCAGCCTTGCAGCTGTGGGCCTGTGGTCCGAGGTCAAGATGCCCCATCTCTGCTGCTTAAAGCAGAACCCAGGGAAAGGGAAGAGGTGCCGGTGGACCTCTCCCCTTGAAGTCAGGGCAACCTTCTGCTCTTGTCCTGACAGTCCTGCCGTGAGTTTCCACTAGGCAGTTCTCTTGTGGCAGGATTTTAAAATATTTTAAATGTTAAAAAAGTTACCAGCCAGGGGCAGCGGCTCCTGCCTATAATCTCAGCACTTTGGGAGGCCTCGGCAAGAGGATCCTTTGAGGTCAGGAGCTCGAGACCAGCCTGGGGAACATAGTGAGACTCCCTGCCAACTAATAATAATGATAACCCAGCAAGATGGCACACACCTGTAGTCCTGTCTCCTTGGGAGTTGGAGGCGAAAGGATTGCTCGAGCCAGGAATCTGAGGCTGCAGTGAGCTATGACCTCACCACTGTATTGCAGCCCGGGTGGCAGAGCCAGACCCTGTCTCAAAACAAACAAATGAAATGCCTGGTCATTGTCCGGATGGGTCTCCAGGGAGCAGCCCCCAAGCTCTTAGCATCGACTTCCCAATGACAACGACTGCCTTTGCCCATATTCTGTTGCCTAAACTTGCATCACAGAAATGCCAACCATTCAGCCAGCCAGAGGTTACTGATCTTCGCCCGGGTGCCCAGCCCATGGGGACTTAGGAGCCTTGCTGGGAAACGACTAAAAGAGCACACCAGAAACTGGCTTTGAGATGCTTCCAGCTGCAGGTTTTCAAAGCGTAGTCCCCGCAACCTGGAAATCCCCAAGACCCTTAGGAGGGTTCACGAGATCAAAAGGATTTCCACAGTGATACTGAAATGTTAGTTGCCTCTTTTATTTGCTTGGCTTTTGCACTGGTGGTGCACCAACAGTGGTGGGGAAAACCACTGAGAGCCATCCCAGGCAGGCACGGCTAACTGTAGCAGTGGTCGTTTGATTCTTCACCACGCATGCTCGAGGGTTGTTTTTATGCCTCATAAGATTGTCCTTGAGTGGCCAGGCACAGCGGCTCATGCCTGTAGTCCCAGCCCTTTGGGAGGCTGAGGTGGGAGAACCACTTGAGCCCAGGAGTTCAAGACCAACCTAGGCTGCATAGCAAGACCTCGTCAATACTATAATATATATATAAAGATTGTCCTGGAGAAAGCAGTAAAAAATATTAATTGTGTTAAATCCCAAACCTTGAGTTGCAGTCCTTTTTATATTCTGAGTTACAAAATGAGAAGCTGGCACACAGCACTTCCATGGCACACCAGAATGTGACAGTTGCCTAGAGAAATGCACCTACGGAATTGTTGGAGTTGCCAGGTGATTTAGACACTTACTTTTTCATGAAATTCCATTTTACCTGAAAGAATGACTGATAAACAAACAATAGCTATTTAGATTTGAGTACTGGACAGATACTTATTTGAAGATAAGCAAAGTGAGCTTCTTGGTTCAAAGGAAGCCATGATAATCTTTGTTGCAAATGATAAAATTTGAGCATTTAAGCAAAACTTCATTTTGCAAAACTTGCATCTGCCATTCTGAACTCGACAGCTTCCGAACAGCTGAAGACTCTTCTGCTGAGACCAGCAGAAATGCTGCAAAGTTTGTGTGAGGTCGTCTGACTCAGGGAACCAGCATCATCCCAAGGACCCACGGGTGACGTTACAAAATCAGGCGTGGACAAAAGACCCCCACCTCCACTGAGGTCTGGCTTGGCTTCCAGTGGCACGCTCCCCAGTGTTCTCTGCAGTCTCTGTGGACAGAAGAGTCCTACACCCTGAGGGGTTATAACCAGGGGCTCTCTGCTGTGGAGGGTTCACTGATGGCCCCAGACTCGCTGAGAGGTTGTACCAGCCAGAGGCAGCTTGGCTGAGGACCCTGGACCAGACCCAGACCCCCATGGACTGCTTTGGAAGAAGAAAAGAATAATCAGGACCCTGGAGCTCCTCCCTATCCTGCCAGTGCCCCCTCCCCAAGCCTGTACTCCACCCCCACCCAGCCCCCTTTTCTATCTCAGGTCAAATTCTGAATTTCAGAAACACTGCTTTTTTTTTCTTTTGAGTCAGTCTCACTCTGTCACCCAGGCTGGCATGCGATGGCACGATGAAGGCTTCCACAGCCTCGACCTCTTGGATTCATGTAATCCTTCTGTCTCATCCTTCCAAGTAGCTGGAACTACAGGCACACACCACCAAACACGGCTAATTTTTTAAAAAATTTATTGTAGAGACGAGGTCTCACTGTTGCCCAGGCTGGTCTCAAACCTCTGGGCTCAGGCAATCCTCTCGCCTCAGCTTCCCAAAGTGCTGGGATGACAGGCACGAGCCACCGCGTCGGGCAGAAACACTGCTTTATGGTGTCTACTCAGAAACGGAATCGCCAGGTTCTGGAGTCTTCATGTGTTCAGTCACTCTGTGTGTTCAGTGGCCAGTGTCTCGGCACCTGCCTTATTCCTAGCGAGGCTGAGTATCCTGTGTCTATCAGCCATCAAGAATTGCTTGTTTTCATTCTTTGTCTAGTTTCCTTTTTTAAAAAGACTACCGCCTCTACCTTTTGGGGAACATTATTTTGCAAAACGTTTTCCATATTACTGCATAGTCATCATTGTTTTCCCCACCCCACCTTCGGGTTTTGAAAACATTCAAGTCAGGCAACCCCTTCAGGTTCTCTCCTGCTGTGGAAATTTTTCTGTCCTCTCAATATAGCCTGCTTTAAAAAAAAAGAAAGAAGACGTTCAAGTCTACAGAGCAGCTGAAATGACAGTGTGATGAACCTGTGATGCACCTGTCACTTGGAGTCACCTGTTGGCATCCTGACACCTTCGTGTCATCTTGTTCCATACACACACACACACACACACACACACACACACACACACACACACAGAGTTTTTCTGAACTATTTGAAAGTTTGTCATCATGATGCTTTACCCCTAAATGCTACAGAATACATCTCCTTGAAGTAAGAATACTTTCCAACATAATCACAGTACCACTGTCATGCCTGGAAAAATTAACAGGAATTCCACAAGACGCCATACATTACCCCTCTTTGAAAGTCCTTCGTTTCCCCCAAAGTGTCTTCTAGGTGCCGCTGCACCCGCCTCCCAACTCTTGCTCTGCCTTTTGTGCTGTTTTTCATGACACTGATTTTTTTTTATGTCTGTGCCATTTGATCTATAGAAAGTCTCGCATTCTGGATTGGTTTGCTTGTTTCCTCTTGATTAGATTCAAGTTAAATTCCCTAGAGAAGAATTCTACCTAGAGAGCATATTAATTGCTTTTCCACGGCTGTATAGTATTCCATAGAAGGGGTGCACTAAATAGTTCGCCATTTCTTGCACTGTAGGATGGTGATGCCACCATCTTCGCCCCCACACCCGAGCTTCTCTGTCTTACTCATGTTTCAGCATTCTGTGCTTCCTAACTAGAGGCTGGGGTATTTTTTCGTTTTTGACGTGTATCTTCTTGTTGCTTTTCAAAAGGTTATATCGATGCATAGTGGTAGTAGATTGAGTGTCATCCAATCTCCTTCCTCTGCTGAGGGTTTAGATTGTGGAATGGATCTTCAGGCATTCTAATTCTTCCCCAAATTCTCCTGTTGCAGGGAACTAATCTGAGACCCAGGTGCCGGCGTGTCCAAGTTGCTGGTAACATGGGCGGTGCTAGAAACGAGGCTCCTGACTCCCACGCTGTTAGGCCGTATGACTTCTAGGTGGTTTCTCATCTCCGGAGTCATCACATCGCCCATTCTGGTCCACGCCCAAAAATGTGTTGTGGAGTGCAAGACTGACATGTCTTACTGGTTATCGCCACTAACCACTGGTGACACTGATGGCGTCCCTGGTGCGCACCACGTCGCCCGCTGGTGCACCAGCTCACACCTTCTCAGCCCCCCTAGGAGTGTGGTCCTGCCTTCTCCCTCATTCCACAGGGTGAAGCACTGAGGCTGGTGATGCCTAAGTGAGACTGACCCGTACCTGTCAGCAACAGGATCCAAACCCGGGCACTCAAACTCCAAAACCCACATGCTTGTTACTAAGACAGGTGAAGAAAGTCTGCTTTGTGCTGGGGTGCCAGGTCAGGAGTCCAGGACCTGTCTTCCCAAGGGTGGCCGTGCCTCCGCAGGTGACTAGAAACACAGCCAGTCACTTGTGCGTGTGGGAATGAACACAGTGCTTCCCGGATTTGGTGGGAGACACCGAGAATCTGCTTTCGTCTCGTCTCAGTTCTTCCACATAAGCAATAAGGGAATGATACGAGCTTCCTCCTCCCCAAGGACTCCCGAGTGTGCCGAGTGGCGTGACTATCAGTGAAATCAGAGACCTGGGTAAGGGCCGAAGGACTAGGGCTGGGCAGTGTCACGTGTCCTCTGAACCACGTGGCATTGCTGTCAAGGAAATCCCAGCCATAGTTGTCAAGGATTGATCACCTTTAGCTAAAACCCCAGAAATCTGTGACATCCAGCTACATGTTCAGATGTGAGATCTCTTCTCACAGGATGCTCTGAGCTACAGGGTTGGCAGCTGAAATTAAAGACGACCTGCCGTTATCCAGCCATTGGGCTGACTGTTACTTAACAGCGAACATGGTTTAAATGAGTGGCATTTGGGAGTCCAGTGATCGGTCTCCTTCCTGCGGTGGGTTTTCCATTGCAGATGAGGTCACAAAGGCTGTGACTCTGTGGAGCTTGAATCGGGTGATGCTGCCGAGATAGTTGCCGAAACAATGAACACCCGCCTTTGTGGTGAGAGGCTCGGGGCATAAGTGCTCGTCGCAAGGACGCCTGCCGCTCGGGGGTGACCACAGTAGGAAGGACAGACGCTGGCACTTGACCGCTGGGACGACTCTGGAGAGTCTTAAGGAGCCATTCGAAGGCTTAAGTGCCTTTTCCAGCCAGACTCTGATTGGAACTTCAAAATCTTCCGGCGTGAGCTCTGTCTCCCCACTAAGAGGGAGTTGGACAGGTTGCTCTGCGGGTTCAGAGGAAGGGCAGACGGCCTGTCCTGGCGGCTGTGGACGGCTTCCCTGAGGAAGATCGTGGAGACACGCCAGAGCGGAGCGGGCCCGGTGAAGGAGCTGGAGGAGCCTGAGACCCTTCTCGGCGGGAGGGACAGCGAGCGCCAAGCCGAAGGCGACCGCTTGGCTGCGGGACAGGTGAGGGGCCATGGTAGCCAGAGGCGAAGGGGGGAACAGGCTGCAGGTCAGACGGCCCGAGAGCCACGTCGGGGGAGTCTAGAGTCGCTCCAGAGGGCCAGGGGAGCCCATGCGTGGGTCTAGTGTGGATAACTCAAGGGTCGGGAACCACATGTCCGAGTCCCTCCAAAGGACACTGGCTGAGTGTCCTTCACTCTGCACGAGTGAAGCCAAGAGGAGTCCAAGTGTGACGGCACCAGACCAGGAGCTCATCCTGCGGAAAGGAGCCCGCGCAGCCTCCAACTCTGAGCTCCCAGAGGGCGCCAAGAGCAGCCCTGCCCGGAGCTCGCTGTCCTCGGGGGGCAGAGCCGTGTTTCTGGCCTCCCTGTGCCCACGGGGGTGTGGGGCTGTCCCAGTTCCCAAGTTCATAGGCATCTACTCAAACAGCTGACAAGGCTGTCCGGGAACCATCTCTGGCCCAGACTTCGTTGCTGGGAAAGAGAATCTAAGTGTCTGGCACGGGTCACGGGTCCGTGCTGACATTGCAAGCCTGACTCTCGCCAGGAGGAAATGGACTGGGTAGGTGACCTGAAGGGGTCCACCCCATGTGCCGGATCAGCTCTGTGCTGCATTTGATCTGTGGAAAATAACGGAAGGTGTTCCAAACTGTAGTGTTAGGGTTTGTTTTTTCTAGTGGAAGCATTCACTAAGTCCACGAGGGTCGAACTGGCTCATCTGTGGCTCTAATATGAGGTCAGCCGCATCATCTTGAAAATGGCATGAGAAATTAGCTGGGCATGGTAGCGCGTGCCTGTAGTTCCAGCTACTCGGAAGGCTGAGGGGAAGGATCGCCAGAGCCCAGCAGGCAAGGTTGCGGTGGCTGGGAGTGGCCGCTGCACTCCAGTCTGGGCGACAGAGTGACTCCAACTCAAAAGAAAAGAAAATGGCATGAGGAACGAGGCCGGGGAAGTTAACATGAACGTCCCTCGTCACTGGGCTCGGTGGCTCAGCCTGTCATCTTAGCACTTCGGGAGGCCAAGGCGAGTGAATTGCCTGAGCCTGTGGGCTCGAGACCAGCCCGGGCAACTTGGCGAGATCTCGTCTCTACAATAAATCGAAAGGTAGTCGGGCATGGTAGTGCGCACCTGTAGTTCCAGCTATTTGGAAGTCTGAGGCAGAAGGATCGCCAGAGCCCAGCAGGTTGAGAGTGTGGTGGCCGGGAATGTGCCACTGCACTCTGGTCTGGGCAACAGAGTGAGACTCCAACTCAAAAAATAAAAAAATAAAAAAGAAAGAAAGTCCATTGCAGAAAACGTCTTTCTTTTCAAAATATAGGTCAGTTAGGCCATATAAAAACACACATGAAGTTTCCATTTCAGAGACACCTCCATATCCAGCAGAGAAAAATATAACAACTAAAAAATATTAAAACAAAATACAAGAATGGGGGAGCAACTGTTTTTAAAAATAACCCAAGAAGAAGACACGTTAAAAGGGAACATATTGCAACTCTCTGTGCTCAGAATTCATTACTTCATTAACCACTTGCTGTTTGGAGGGGAGATGGCTAGAATTGCAGCTCACCAGCTTCAGGGTGCAGATCTGTGGGTCCCAGAATGCACTTCAGAATTGTTCTCTAAAACTAGCACTACCTACACATGCCTCCTGGGCACGAGGGCACCCACCGGACTTGCTGTCTCTTTCAAAGGGCGAGGCAGCCACATGTTCACGCCTTGGTGGGTACATGCGGTTCTCTCGCTAGCGTGTGTCTGCCTTCCTCTGATGGCCAGCAGAATGGAACATGCACTGTGCAGTGATGCCTGCCAGAAAATAATGAGGCTTCCTGAGTGTCTGTACCTGTTCAAAAATTGACACAGAAGCCAGAAGGTGCAAAGGGCAGAGGACAGATCCCTGCATTTCTCACTAAATTCACCAGGAAGAACTCGAGTTCTTGAGAGACAGTCTTCCACATCCAAATGAAATCCGCTGAAAAACAAAGCAAAGACAAAGGTGTGAACGCAAATTAGGCCTGAAGCTTCTCAAAGCAAGTTGAGGAGGGAGGCCTCTGCTACACTGGCTTCCACTCTCGGCAACCAGACCTCGTGGAGATTTTCCAGTTCTTAAGCCAAGTGCATTTCTCTTCCTTTCTTTGCTTAAAGAATAATTCTGGTCATGTCAGAGGATGTCCTTGAGTTTAGAAGAGGCTGCCAAAGTGCTCAGGGGAAAGTGACAAGGCGTCTGCCTCTGATTTTCAAGTGGTTTACATGCATGCACACATGCACATGTGCACACACACGGACGTGCACACACACGCATGGGGTAAGAAAGAGACCGTGCCGACATGGCTAAATATTGACAAGTAGTGGCTCTAGGTGAAATAGAAAGAGGTGTTCGTTGCAATACTCTTTCAATTTTTCTGTAGGCCTGCGATTTTTCCAAATTAAATTTGCAGGGGAAAATGAATTTGTACAACTATGATGTATCCATAAAAAATTAAAAAGTAGCCGGGCTCGGTGGCTCAACCTGTAATCCCGCACCTTTGGGAGGCTGAAGTGAGTGGATTGCCTGAACCCGCGGGTTTGAGACCCGCCTGGGCAGTGAGACCTCACCTCTACAATAAATCAAAAAATCAGCCAGGCGTGGTAGCGCATGCCTGTAATTCTGGCTACTCGGAAGGCTGAGGCGGAAGGATCGCCGGAGCCCAGCAGGTCGAGGCTGCGGTGACCGGGAGCGGCCACTGCACTCCAGTCTGGGCGACAGAGTGAGACTCCGACTCAAAAAAAAAAATTAAAAAGTAACAACCTTTTAAATTAAAAAAAAAATTTTAACTAAAATTGAATCCCACTGTTCCAGGATTACTTCTGTTTGTAGAAGCTGGTCCATCCCATGCAAAAAAAGATACCTGCACACGAATGTTTATTGCAACTCTGTTCACAATAGCAAAACCATGGAACCAACCATGCTGCCCATCAAAGCTGGACTGGATAAAAAACATGTGGTACATACACCCAATGGCATATTCTGCAGCCATAAAGAAGGACAAACATATGGACTTCGCAGCAACCTGGATGGATTTGGAGTCGGTCATACTCAGAGATCTCTCCCAGAAACAAAGAACAGAGCTCCAGATGTTCTCACTCATCAGCGGACCTTGGACAATTATCATAATACTGTAAGAAAGGGGTTGGCAGTCGTGGGAAACGGCCAGGGGAGGGGGGTGGGATTGGCAGTTGAGGGAAACTGCCAGGGGAGGGAGGGGCACACCTCATCAGCAAGGGGACCTGCATAACCAACGTTTGTCTACCCACCCCTGAACTGTACGCCACATCTTTAAAATAAAATTAAAATTAAAAAAAGAAGCAGCAGCAGCTGGTCCATCCTTGAGCAGACACTTGGACCACCACTTTCGAGGGCCTTCCACGGCTGCAGCTTCTGAGAAAGCAAAAGGCAGCTCATGAGGCGGGGGTCTCCAGGTCCCCTCTGGCTCCAGCCCCCTCCACAACCCAGCAAGACGTGGGAGCCCTCTGGGTTCTCTCCTGGCACGCGTGGCCGGAGCCATCCTGCTCATGGGAACTGGGGGTATGGAGGGACCAGGACACAGCCCGGGCTGGAACAGCCAGGCGAGCAGCGCCATCTGGTGGGAGACAGAAGCAACGAGCGCACACGGCCACCACTCCCGCCCCCGACCCCGGCCCCGCTCACCCCCCAACCCCAGGGGGAAGCCTGGATCCCACCCAGCCCTCCTGGTCCGTCCGGTGCTCTCGTGGGTCCCGGGCTCACAGCAGTCTGAGAGGCAGCGGGTGACGTAGAGCGCATGGCTCTGGCGGCAGGCCAGACCAGGAGGGGCTCGGGCGACACCTGTTGAATGTATAGACGGCTTGGAGTCAAGCCCAAGCCTGGGAGGTGCCCCCATTATGGCTTTGAGCAAGCTGCTTATACGTCTAAGCCTGTTTTCTTATCTAAAAACCGGGGATGACAGCAGCATCTCAGGGGGCGCAGTCAAGAGAGGAAGAAAGCCAAAGGCCTGGGCCTCCGTGAGCTGCAGCAGAAGGCAGTCATCCTCGGCTGTGAGCCTCCTGACTGAAGGGGATGCACTCGTGCCACCAGAGAAGCCCCCAGAGAAGGCACCTCAGGGGAAGGCATGGTGCAGTCTCCCTGGGGAGGGCCAGGGAGAAGGAAAGGCGTCTCAGCCCGTTTTTCCAAGCCTTGGGGATGAGGAGACCAGACACCCTCGGAGTGGGAGAGAGAGGCCTTCCCCCTCTCCGCTCCAGCCCGGTGGGAGCTGCGTCAGGCCCCGTCGGAGGCAGGGGTGGGTCTCTCTGCTCAGGCAACTGCCGCCTGGGCTGTGTGAGCAGCCAGAGGACGGGGCTTGCGTAAGGGGTCTAGAGAGCGGCAAGTGTGCGGCCTGCAAGGCTTGGCAGGGAGGGCAAGGCCCTCGGAGAGGGGCCTCTGAGCCACGAAGTGCAGGAACCGGCATGGCAGAGCCAGAGCCCACCCGGAGGCTGCGGAGGGCTGCGATGAGTGGGCACGCGGGTCTTTTGCCAGCGACTGGCACAAACACAGGAACTGTGGGTGCCAAAACTGAACAGCACCATGCCAGCAGTCGTTCCCCATCTGAGTGCCCAAAACCCGGACACAAAAACAATCCAATAGGCAGAAGAATGGGCCAAGACCAGCAGAGATAACACTTGGCAGGACGACTCCGAGACTCGGGCCCCAACACGGGAGGGCGCGCGCAGGACTGGCCCTGTGGGAGGAAGGGCGGGGGCTGAATCTCTTCCAGGCGGCGGCCTGGGTGGCCCCTGACCGGCCACTCGCTCGTGATGTCGTCGGGCGGGAGAGGAGTCTCTGGAGACAGGAACAGAGAACTGGAGAAGGGACGGGGAGAAGTGGGTGCTGGTTTGCTGCTGTGTCATGGTTGGCGGGTCCTTGTCCCCAAGTCCCGAGAGGCTGCCTTTCAACCCTTGTTCTTCATGGTGGATCCTGGGGCCACAGGCAGCGGCTTCGCCCCCAGACCTCGCCCCGTGCACCTTGGGCTGGCTCTGATGTACCATTTTGTGCGCATAATACACTGCGAACCTGCGCAGAGCGCCTCCTGAGTTCTGCGACTCACGCGAGCAAATTGTCGGACCTGAGGGGGTCATGGGAATCAATCTCCGCTTCTGGAACCGGCTGATCAGATGTGAGGGCGACCGGGGGACCCCTCCCCAACCTGGGACGGGTCTGTTGTAAGGGCAGTCTCATGGGGAACCGTGCCCTCAACCCAGGAGTCACTGCAGGAGTGTTTGCTGGTTTCTGTTGTGAAGACACGCCTGCTGCAGTGATCGAATAAAACTGGACAGTCATCCCGCGTCTTTGGGAGACTGAGGTGAGTGGATTTCCTGAGCCCGTGGGTTCGAGACCCGCCTGGGCAATTTGGCAAGACCTCATCTCTACAATAAATCAAAAATCAGCCGGGCGTGGTAGCGCGCACCTGCTCAGTTCCAGCTACGTGGAAGGCGGAGGCGGAAGGATCGCCGGAGCCCGGCAGGTCGAGGCTGTGGGAGCCGGGAGCGGCCGCTTCACTCCAGGCTGGGCGACGGAGTGAGACTCCAACTCAAAAAATAAAAAATAAAATAAAATAAAAAACTGGACAGTCAGTTGCCAAGCGCCAGCATGGGCCAAGCCAGCTCCAGCCGGCCGACTGCCTGGTGAGCCTGGCTCCTGCCCCTCCGGGATTCTGGGCCCAGCCTGGGGCTCAGACCCCTTCCCCACGCTGGTCTCTAATCAGTGGCGAGCAGCGCCGGGCGGCCCGTCGTCTTGTGCGGGCGGCTCCATGAAACCACGTGGGGCCAAGGCACAGACGCTCCTCTCCTGAGGCCCAGCTGCGGGCTGGAGGCTGGTGTACCTGCCTTCCTTAATCCTCACCCAGCAAAGTCGCTACCACCAGCCCTGTGTTCACGCGCAGACCCCAGGGCCCTCCAGGGCTTGTCGCCGTTGAGCCCTGGACGGCAACGAGACCGACGGCTCCACGCCCTGTCTGCACCCAAAGCTCAGAGGGGTCCCCACGGCTTGCTGCTCAGCCTGGGAGCTTCCAGCGTGGCCAGGAAGGAAGTGTTCGGGGCCATGCCAGCCCGCAGCGATGTCGAGGACGGTCATGGGGGAGACTCCAAGCTCCGGAGCCAGTAGAAGTCCACCCGTGTCGGAGCCAGGAGCTGGGACGGCCTCCTGGCCTCTTCACACGGCCTCCCTGACAGGTGACTCAGCTGTTGCTTGTCAGGGAACCCTGTGCTCCTCCCACACCCAGCAAGAAGGCGTGGCTCATCTCTCTGCCTGGACCAAAGGCCCACGCACTTTTGGTTTGTTTTCTTGTTTAAATGCCCTTTTAAATGAAATACATTCTGGCCATATTTCCTCTCATGCAGGAGGTAATTTCGGATATCTTTGGGGGCCCTGGGGACACCCACCTGCCGAGGCTGCTGCAGTCCCACCTGCCACATGGGCGTCTCAGACCTGAGGGACCAGGAGGGACTCTGGAAGCCATGCAGTCATCTCAGGTTATCACGAAGGCTGCAATCTACACATGCACGAGTGGTGATATGAACGCCGCCGCCTGCCACTCATCGGGCACTTTAAGGATCCGGGGTGGGGCCGTCACACCACCCTGAGGGCGACTCGGCCCTCGCCGTCGTGGGCACCCTCTCCGCGGAGCTTCTTGCCCCTGCGGTCCACATCCACCCCGCGGCCACCGCAAACCTGGCTGCTCAGCAGGGGGTCCAAGCTGGGACAAGCCAGTATCGCTCTAGGGGAAGGCGTTTGTGATGCAAGAGTCAAATGATAAATTAGAGCCCCGGTAGAAAACAATGCACTTGGCAGTGACTAAACTCCTTGCTCCTCTGCTCCGTTTCATCCCAAGAGATTCACAGCCTGGGGTTTTGGCCGGGGCCGCTGTCTGCTGCACCAACCCTGGGACCCGGTAAGACCCCACTGTCCGCTGCACCAACCGAGGGACCCGGCTTCCTTGGCTAAAACTGTGTCAGTCTGAAAATATGGCCCGTGTGGGAAACTGGGGTTGTTCTTCTCTTTATGGCTTACACTTTCATGACAAAAAATACTGGCGAATGGAGAAGGAGGAATACAACAGAAGGACCCAGACAAAAGGGGCCTGGGGTGGAAAGATATGACTAATCTTCCCAAAATGAAGGCACAGCTTCTGAGGTCTGAAAACCCTCCTGTGACAGTGGAAAGGAGGCCTCGCGTGACTGACTCCGGCTGGCTCCTCTTCCGTTCCCCCTGCAGTAATATCCTCTCTGCCTAGCTTTGCACATAGACCAACTTATTATAGGAGGAATTTCGTTGATGGTTCAACTTTAGAAGAATGAAAACAGCCAGATGTGGTGGCCTGTAATCCCAGCACTTTGGGAGACTGAGGTGAGAAGATTGCTCGAGCCTAAGAGTTCGAGATCAGCCTGGGCAACATCTTTAAACCTGGTCTCTACAAAAAATAAAAATCAGCTGGCTGTGGTGACACACAACAACCGTCCCAGCTACTCAGGAAGCTAAGACGAAAGGATCGCCGGAGCCCAGGAGTTTGAGGCTGCAGGAAGCCATCGTCGTGCCCCTGCACTCTCGCTTGGGCGAGAGTGAGGCTCCAGCTCAAAAAAAGAAAAAGGGATGACAGTCCACTTCCCAAACCTAATCCCCGAGGAGGTGAGGAGACTGTACACACGCGCAGCAATGTCGTGGTAAAGACTGACAGGAATGTTGTGCACTGACCAAGGACAAAGAAGCTCCCGACTTCCTTGGACCCTGGCTGGCATCCAGATATCTCTGGTCGTCGGTTTCCTCTCTTGGCCTCAACCCCCTCCTCCTCCCCCTGCCCTTAACATAAAAAGAGCCTGAAATGTGTCCAACGTAAGGGGGTTCTCTAGGACGCTAGTCCACCGTCTTCTCGGTTTCCTGGCTCTCTGAAACAAAGTCGCCTTCCTTGGCCCAACGCCTCGTCTCTGACTGAGCTGTCTCACGGCAAGTGGTGCGAGTTTAGACTCACCTGCAGTCCTGCGGCAAAACACCTAGAAATGCTGGATGAAATTCGTGTCTCTCTAAATGCATGGATGAGTCCACAGAAAAGTGAAAAGAAAGACTAGAGGCCGAACCCTTTGGAGATTGGGTTAGTTTTCTTTTCTTTTTTTTTTTTTTTGAGTTGGAGTCTCACTCGGTCACCCAGACTGGAGTGCAGCGGCCGCTCCCGGCCACCACAGCCTCGACCCGCTGGGCTCCGGCGATCCTTCTGCCTCAGCCTTCCGAGTAGCCGGAATTACAGGCGCGCGCTACCACGCCCGGCTGATTTTTTTTGATTTATCGTAGAGGTGAGGTCTTGCTGCCCAGGCGGGTCTCGAACCCGCGGGCTCAGGCGATCCAATCACCTCAGCCTCCCAAAGGCTGGGTTAGTTTTCTGTCACTGCTATAACAAATCACCACAAACTTAGTGACTTGAGACAACACAGATTCGTTATCTGCCATCATGGAGGACAGAAGTCCAATGCTCATCTCACTGGGCTACATGCCCTGGGGGAGAGCCTGTCTCCACAGCTCTCTCCGTTTCTAGAGGCCACCGACACTCCTGGTCTCGTGGCCCCTTTCTCCATCTTTGGAGTCAGCAGCGGGGTCCCCCTGACCATCCTTTTGAAGTCACACAACTTCCTCTGACTCCCTTGTGCCTTTCTCTTCCACGTTCATGGACTTTTGTGATGACATGGGGCCCACTCAGATGACCCAGTGTCATCATTCGGTCTTAAAGTAACTGATTAGCTACCGTAATTTCATCTGCAACCTTAATTCTCCTTTGCTAGCAATCTGGTATATTCACAGGTTCTGAAGACGAAGATGTGGACATCTTTGGGGCAGGGGGCATGAATCTACCCACCACAGAGAGGAAACTGAAAACCCAAGTAGGGCCAACACTTTGGCTGCCTTGGCTGGAGATTCTGGCAGTTAACGGAGGGCCTGTTACACTAACCATGAAGCCAAGAGACTGATATGGCCTAGGCACAGAGGAGGGGAGTCAGAACTAAGGCCCCACCCCAAAACCAGGACCATCAAAGGACTATGCATTCGAAGAATACACACAGATATGTCCATTGGAAAAAGCTGCCACAGAAGAGTGTGTCTGTCTCAGACTGTCTCAAACGTTTCTGTGAGAACACACAGCCACAGGCCCACCTTCATGCATTGTCCAGGAATCTCACTGGGGAAAAATAATAAGAAATAGCAGTTCCAAGTTATTAACACCCCTGGGTGTCTGGAAAAAGCAAACCAAAGGGTGTGGGGAAACACACCCCTAGTCTGGGCTGCACATGTCCTGCAAATAAGGTTCCACCAACAGGGATGCAAAGCCCAAAACCACAAAGCCAGTGAGGAAACGAGCCACTGGGAGCAAGAGCAGAAAGAAACGGTGAGCCAAAGAACCAGACTCCTAAGAACCCCACACAAGCCAGCAAACAGATACAGATTACGAAATACTCATGCTTGTAATTATCAAAGAATAAAGGGTCTAGACACGGTGGCTCACACCTAATGCCAGCATCCTGAGTGGCTGGCAAGGGAGGATCCCTTGAGGCCAGGAGTTTGAGGCTGCAGGGAGCTATGACGGTGTCGTCACACTTCAGCCCGAGTCACGGAGGGGGCCTTCGTTTCAAACAACAGCAAGAAGAATCAAAGCGTGACAACATTAAGACCGGTTATGTTTGAAAATGAACCAGAGAGTGCTATAGCCTTGGAAGCAACAGCTGTTGAAATGAAAAACTCAATGGGCGTGTTTAGTAGCAGAAAAAAAACACAGCTGAAAAGGGCAACAGTAACTAGGAAAGAAGATGGAAGAAATTTCCCAGAATGCCACTCAAGAGACATAAAGAGATGAAACGTTTGAAAGGAAAGAGTCACGGAATGAAGAAAGAAAAGCTCTGGCTTATGCTTTGTAGAGCACACCTGAAGGAGTACATGGAAAGAATGGGAGAAAAAACAATGTTCGAGAAAACAATGACTGAGAATTTTCCAGAACTGAAGAAGGACGCAAGTCTTCCAACTCAGCGAGTGTCTGTAAGGTGAGGAAAAGTGATAAAATTAGAGAACTTCAAGGCCAAAAACTAGGACAGCGAGGGGGAAATCATCAATTGCCTACAAAGTAAGACTAGGCTGACCTCAGACTTCCCAGCAGTAATAACTAAGGCATAAGGACAACGGAGCAATAGCTTCAAAGTGCTGAGAGAAAATAACCGCCAACATAGAGTTGTATACTCGACTAGATTATTCAAGAATGAGGGTGCCCTCTAGATCTAGCTACCAATATGCGAGGAAAACGAAGAGCATGCTAAATGATACCATGTGAATGAGATCAGAAATATTCAGATTCCCTAGGACAAACAATTCCGTTTCTTCAACAAATAAATTGCAAGGATTTTTTTTAAGACAAAGCAAGACACACACACACACACACACACACACACACACAGTCCTAAAAGATACTTAGACAAGTCAGTTCATCTCAATGAATGAACCTTATTTGAACTCCAAAAGAATGTCAGAGTTTGAATTAGAGCAGCAAACAAACATTAAATTTCATGTTAAACTTGGCAAGAGTGAAAGTGAAATCAGGCACGTTAGTCCAAGTTTCTGAGGATAAAGCCATGAAGAAAATGGCAGGGTGCAAACAGATTAAACGTTTTTCTGAGGGAAAGCATCACTGAGAAGAGCGGTCAGGATGGCCAGTGATGAGCAGAACTGACAAAAGCATTGCAGAAATTCGTTGAATTGTGCGTCAAAACCGTAAACTGACTGTGAGAAGCAGAGAGAAACAGTAGGAAAATCTTGGCTGAAAATCCTGGCACGAGAAAGTTGTGTGTGTGAAAAAATGATCCCAAAGGAGCTCTTGCATCACGACAATACACCAGCTCACACAGTATTGCCTGCGAGGGAGTTTTTAGCCAGTAAACAAATAACTGTATTGGAACACCTTCCCTTCTCACCAAACCTGGCCCCCAGTGACTTTTTCCTTTATCAAAGAGAAAGGGGATATTGAAAGGAAGACATTTTGATGGCATTCAGGACATCAAGGGTAATACGATGACAGCAATGATGGGCAAAGAGTTCCAAAATTGCTGACGAGTAGACTCGGTGCTGATGTCAGTGCATAGCTTCCCAAGGGGAGTACTTCAAAGGTGACTGCAGCAATATTCAGCAATGAGGCATGTCGCGCTTTTTCTAGGATGGGTTTGTTAACTTAATTGTCAGGCCTCATATACATTTCCCAAAAGAACTAGTTGACCACCTCAACTAATTACTAATGCATAATGTAACTACATATTAAGTGTTATGTAGAAAGCAGTTGAAATTCTGTTAAGCTTCTCTAAATTCTGTCTATATGAACTATCCCACGCTTCTGCACTTCAGAACACTGACTTCCATTCTTTGGAATCTGTGCTTCTGGGTGGCCGTCCTTAAACTGTGTGCTTGAATAAACTCTCTTTAAACTAGATTCTGATCCTTGGTTATTTTAGGTTGGCAATATAAAATATGAAAACATGGAAAAATGAACATGAAACAAGGACATTTCCAGGCAAAAACTAGGCTTACCAACAACCAGATTCTTATCGCCATAACTTTTAAATGATGGTTGTCAGAAAGAAAGAAATCAAAACCCAGAAGATGAGCTGAGCTGCAAGAAATAAATGGATGGCAAAGAGATGGATAAATCTGTGGGTAAACCTCAATGCATTTACTACATAAAATAATTATAGTAACTAACGTGGAGGACAGGAAAGGTGAGACTAAAATACTGTGCGGCAAGAAGCACACAAGACAGAACAGGTGGTCAGAGCAGAAGTTCTTGTATTTTAAGAGGAAGG
This sequence comes from Cephalopachus bancanus, assembly GCA_027257055.1. Lineage (NCBI taxonomy): Eukaryota > Metazoa > Chordata > Mammalia > Primates > Tarsiidae > Cephalopachus > Cephalopachus bancanus. Next base: position 746,103 of record JAPVLO010000428.1, on the reverse strand, counting down.
TAGAGATACGGATTAATTTTAGACTTCGTCAAGTAGGCGTGGTCAAATCTTGGGAGCGATCATTAAAAGTGTAGAAGCAGGAGGCGTCATTTCCAAGCCAGCAGGGCAGAAAAAGGAAAGAATACGTGATCAAGTCAAGAAGAAGTCAAGAAAGAAGAATCAGGCCAGGCACAGTGGCTCATGCCTGCAATCCCAGCACTTTGAAAGGATGAGGCGGGATGATTGTTTGAGCCCAGGAGTTTGAGATCAGCCTAAGCAACATAGTGAGACTCCATTTCTGCAAAAAGAAGAAATCGAAAAATTAGCCAGGTGTGGTGGCACACGCCTGTAGTTCCAACTACTCGGTACTGAGGTGGAAGGATCACTTGAGCCTAGAAGGTTGACTAATCATGGCTGTGGTGAGCCGTGATTATGCCACTGCACTCCAGCCTGGGCGACAGGGTGAAACCCAGACTTGAAGGAAGGAAGGCAGGAAGGAGGCGGGGGAGGAAGGGAGGGCAAGAGAAAGAGAAGAATCGAAAAGATGAAGAAAAGGACAAATAGCACAAACTGAAAGGGTATCGATAAATCCACCATTTATACCTTAGAAGTAAATGTATCAATGGTCACAATACAAATTAAGAGTAAAATGACAGAGATTACCAGTTGGGATTCTTAAAAGATCTAGCCACATTCTGTTTGCAAGGGACGCATCAAAAACATAAAAGCACAGTAAGATTAAAAGCAAAAAGAAAAAGATGGGGAGAAAGTGAAAGGAATGCCAGGCACATAAAATAAAGTGAGAATGGCTACATGGATGTCAGATAAAAATGAGCTTTAAGGCAAAAGTGTCTGGAGGGATAGAGTCACTCCATATGACGAGCAGATTGGCTCACCAGGAAGATAAAACCACGCTTCAGTTGATGCACCTGTGATACGACCTCAAAATCCCCCGTTAGAGTGGGAATAAATCCACAGTGATAGCGGGAACTTGTAACACGCCGTTCTCAATCACTGACAGGTAGACATGAGGTGCATGTTGAGCTCTGCAGCCAACAATTAGAGGGTGTGCACTCTCCGCAAGCATGCACAGACCATTTTTGAACGGTAACCCCTATGAAGCCACAAAGCCAGCCAACGTCAGAGAATCACCCTCATAGCGACTGTTAGGGTTCGGACGGACAGGGTGAGGGTGGAGAGGCGCAGGGAGGCGCGCAGCACCGCCGCAGCCAGCAAGCTGGAGGTGCCGCACTGGGAACCCAGAGATCCGAGTAGATGCAAAGAATTGCGACGCACAAAAGGTTAAGAAAGAAAAGCTTATTTAAAAGTCAATTAGAGCCGGGCTCGGTGGCTCAGCCTGTCATCCCGCGCCTCTGGGAGGCTGAGGTGAGTGGATGGCCTGAGCCCGCGGGTTCGAGACCCGCCTGGGCAGCGAGACCTCATCTCTACAATAAATCAAAAATCAGCCGGGCGTGGTAGTGCACACCTGTAATTCCGGCCACTCGGAAGGCTGAGGCGGAAGGATCGCCGGAGCCCAGCATGCGAGGCTGCAGTGGCTGGGAGCGGCCACTGCACTCCAGTCTGGGCGACAGAGTGAGACTCCAACTCAAAAAAAAAAAAAAGTCAATTAGAGAGAGAAAGAGAAAGAAGAGAGGAGATTCACCTTCCCAAGGTGGGGGGGGGAGACCAAAGCCAGGAAGAGTGGTGACAGCCACAGCTCAAAGAGCACATGGCCACGCCAGAGTCCAGCAAGGCAATGGTCGCCGGTTGCTTGTGGTTGAGTCCTTTCAACCATTCCCCTAGACAGGGACGATCATTAAGGTGATTGGGTGGTGGTCTGCTTCCACGTCATCACAAAGGGGCAGATAAGCGCAGGTACTGATGATGTCAGATGATGGACAGCAGGCAGATGGGTGGGTTAGTCACATGACTGCTGCCATGGTGGGGCTCATCTGTGTCATGTAGTTCACAGAGGGCTGATTAGTCAACCCTAGCGGGAGTTTCCTGTAAGAGACTTGTTAGACATTTGCAATTCACAAATTCCTTGGCCAAAGGTGGGGTGGTCACTTGGGCTGTCCTGATCTTGTATCTGAAGGAGATCTGCTCAGGGGAGCTGGGATAGGCTGCTGTTTGTCCTGCAGTAGAACGTCTGAATGCTTTCTCGTCGCTGTGCTGAGGCAAAAAGACTAAAGAATAAGCTAAGATTCTGCTAGGTTTCTACAGGCAGCTTTCAGGCCTCATAGGAGAAAGCCCAAGCCGGGCCCCAGCTCCCAAGAAGGAGCAGGACAGGAACACGGGACGGCGCCTCTCTCAGCTGCAGAGGCTGTGGGTCCCCACCCAGGCCTGAGGCCTGCCGCCTGTGCCCAGGCGAGGGAGAGGGACCCAGGGCCACTCGAGAGGAAGCCGCACCTCCCTTGCCTGGAGCCGCGCGGTGCCGTCTGAAAGACAGCCAGTGCGGGGACAGGGTGGATGGGCCACCGGCCGAGTCCGCGGGAGGGTTGGGGTCCGCCAGAGAGGAGGGTTTGGACGGGCTTGGCACCCAGACGGGAGAAGGGGGCGTGCGGGGCCAGTGGTCAGCTGCCACCTGGAGCAGACGTGCCTCCTGCCGGGCAGCCCAGTCGGGGCCCCTGGCTCAGAAAACCCCGCCAGGGAGCCCAGAGCGGGAGTCGCCTCCGCCCCGCCCCGCCCAGGCCGAAGAGGCCCCGCCGGACCTGCAGGCCTCAGTCGGGGGCTCCTTTCCCGCCCCGACCTCCCCGGCCCCGCCGGGCTCCAGGCCGCAGCCGCAGGGTCGGGCTGGGAGGGGGGGGGGGCCCGCGGGCACCGGGAGGCCAGCCGCGCCCCGCCCCGTGCGGGCCTCGGCCCCCGCCGCCCCGAGCCGGGAGTGCGGTCCTGGGAGTTTTCTTGACGCTGGACGGGACGTCCTCGTCGTGGAACGTCGGCGTGAGGCGGCTGGAGCCGCGGGCGAACTTTCCCCGGAGTGGCCCGCGGGCGCCGGAAGCGCCGCGAGAGTTCCTGGGGCGAGGGAGAGGCCGCGCAGGCCGCAGAGGAGCCCCGCGTCGGGGCGGGGGCGGGGCGGGGCGGGGGGGGGCGGGGGCGCGGGCGGGGCGGGCGGGGCGGCGGGGCGGGCGGGGCGCGGGGGCGGGCGGGGCGCGCGGGGCGGGCGGGGCGGGCGGGGCGGGGCGGGGCGGAGAGACGCACCGCCCGCTGCCCGGCGCTGCCGGCCGGCGGGCGGCGGGCGGCGGCCGGCCTGCGGGTGGGGCCGCGCGTCAGCCCAGCCGAGCCCGCGGACCCCAGAGCGGGGCGGCGCGGCGCGGCCAGGGAGCCTCGCGAGAGGCCCGGGACGGCCTGCCCGGCGCCTGGCGCTGCCGCCGCTCCTCACCCCAGCGGGCCGCCGGGCTCCTTCGCACTCGGCGCGGGCGGCTGCGGCCGCAACCCGAGGGACACGCCCGTCTCCGCCGGGCGGGGACGGCGCGGCCCGCCGTGCGGGGCGTTTGCCAGCGCCGGCCCGGGCAGACCCCTGCGCGCGGGGCCCTCTCGCGGGCCCAGCACGCTCGGTTCGGACACCTCGGCAAGGCGCGCCGCGGTCCCCGCCCGGCGACCCGCCGCTGCGGCCGCCCCCGGCTGGGCCTTCGCGGGGCCGGCTGCTCCTTCCCTCGCGGCGGCCTCCGGGGCTGCCCTCGCCCTGGCTTCGCAGCCGCGGAGGCCGAGCCCGCCGGCCCCTGAGCCCCGGCTCGACGCGTGGGCCGAGCTCGGCGTTCGGCTGAAAGAGGCCGACGTCCCGCGGAGCCCGGGGACGGTTTGCTGGCTGGCGGGTGGCTGCGAAGAACAGACGCTGAGACGGTTGAGGCGTCGAGGCCGTTTTGCAGCCGCTGCTGGCGGCGCCGTCCGCGCCAGGCGCGCGCGCCACGTGGCGCGGACGGGGCCCGGCCTGCCCCGGCGCCCGTCCCGGCCGGCCCGGCCCGCCACGAGCCCGTCCGCCCGGTCCGGGCCGGCCCGGCCTCCCCGGCCTCGGCACGCGCCGTCCGCCCCCGCAGCCGGCGCGGTTGTTTCCCGCGAGCCCGAGATGCCGGGACGTTCATCCGTAAACATTTCTGTCTCCAAGAGATGAGCGCTCTCCTTTTCGGCATCACTCCCATCACGCCAAAAAATTAGCAAGGAATTTTCATATCACCAGTACACACTGTCAGGGTTTAAACTCCTCCAGTTCTCTCTCTCTCTTTCACAGATTGGAAGAATTGATATTTTGGGCTTTTGTTTTACTCGTTAAAAACTGTCTCTTCATAAGTGGCTTCTTTGAAGCTGATTCCAGCTAAGCCCTGCGCTGCACTTGGTTGATGCGTCTCCTAGATTTCTCCTAATCTATAACAGCTCTCCCATCCATTTCCTTTTTTCTTTGTTGAAAAGCCAAAATATCGGCCCTGCAGACTTCGCCTTATTCTGAATTTCGCTGGCTGCCTCCCCCTGGGGTTTTAACATGCCCTTCGATACCCTGTATTCGATCAGCTGGGAGTGGATTAGAGACCTGTCCAGTTCGAGTCCAGTGTCTCTGACCAGGACTCTGCAAGGCAGTGCCCGCACTCCCAGGAGCCTCGCGGCAGGAGGCGCCCGGGGCCGGGGTGTCCTGGGGACGCGGAGACTGGGCAGTGGGGCCGGGTGTCACCACTGACCTGCACCTTGCGGTGCCCTCTGTGCTGAAAGAGAATCTGAAGGTCCCAGCGTCTGCCCAGGGAAGAGGAGGCCGCTGTGAGCTGCGTAGTCGTTCTCAACGTTTGTTTAGTTTGTCTCAAACAGAATACAGTGTCACCTAGTTTATAAAAGTTCGCATCTGTGCTTCTGCCTCAAAGTAAGCAACCCAATGCTTAGACAGCTAATGACAGCGTTTGTCCTAGAGTTATTCCGTCACAGAGATTTCAACACTGTGATATACTTTAACAAATATGGCGTGTGACATGATATTATTTCTATTTTACTTACGGGTTATTTTGCAGAGTGACTTACTCGATGGGAAAAAAGATGTGTGTTCTATATTAATAGGAAAATGATTTTGGGGTACAGACCATCTAAAAAAGAACTGTGGACCTGGGAACAAGATGGCTCGGGCATGACGGCCAGGCGAGAGCTTTACGAAATCATGGTTTTTTTCCTCCGAGTGACAAGTAAGTTGGTGGGAGGCAAGGAGAACTTATTAGGACCCCACACTCCCCATGCCAAGGCTCCCAATGAAAGCCAGGCAAAGGCACCAACAGCCGGGTCACGGCTCCAGTCTGCATGCTTAAAATAACACCATGGAGATGAATATACCATTTTCTCTGTTGTCTGTTCATGTATTTGCTCTTCCTTGAAATGAAAACGTTCTAAAGTTACAGTTTTCCATGATGCTTGTTTAATTCATTTTTCTCAACTTAGGCCAAAAAACCTTACATGGTCGTATTTCTTGTTCCTATATATCTGCTTAGTCTTTAAATTTGGCTTAAAAATCTAATTATTTTTTATTTCACGAAGAGCTTTTGTAAAATTATTTTTTCCCAATAAAAACTAAGATTTAATTTTAGCTGGGTGCGGTGGCTCACGCCTGTCATCCCAGCACTTTGGGAGGCAGAGGCGAAAGGATTGCCTGAGCCCAGGGGTTCGAGACCAGTCTGGGCAACTTGGTGAGACCTTGTCTCTACAATAAATCAAAAAAATTAGCCGGGCATGGTGGTGTGCGCCTGTGGTTCTGGCTACTTGGAAGGCTGAGGCGGAAGGATCGCCGGAGCCCAGCAGGTCGAGGCTGCCGTGGACGCGAGCGTGCCCCTGCACTCCAGCCTGGGTGACAGAGTGAGACTCCAACTCCAAAAAAAAAAAATGTCATTAGGAGCTATGACTAGAAAAGCAAGCAGTAGTTGTGGACAGAAGAACAAGAAGACAGACTCTGTATTTTGAGCCCTGCTACGGAATTTAAATCTGGTGCTCAGGATAAAACGTTGCCTCTGGTGTCGTCTTCCCATGATTACAGTGTTAACAGAGGCATTCTTAATGTTCCCTCTTCAAATGAGAAGCAGTATGTTTAAATTGCTTTCTAACATGGATCCCTGAAGCCAGCAATAGAGAACATGTATTCAAGAACTTAATTGGCAAGTATCTCACACTTCCCTGCCCAAATACATAGGATATGGCCAGTTAGTAAAGACCAACCGAGTCTGGCACGTGTGTGAGGCATAAGAATTCCACGCCACTGGTTTATAAACAGCTGTTTCCCGAAAGGCAACTTCTGGTACACAAAAGTAAAACAGTCCTCTTTTCACATTACTTTGCATAACGATTTACACATGTCCCGGGACCTGAGAGCAAAGGTCTAGGTGACAAGACATCCTCTAGAGAAACTGCTTTCCTAGTGGTGATCAGTGACACGCGAACGCCTAGTGTGTGCCGCCAGCCGGCTCTGCTACATCAGCCCGGGTTTAAAAGCTTACTTTCTGTTAACAAAACACACAGGGAGGGACTCCCCTGGTGTCAGGAGCCCGTGGGTTTTTGCGTGAACAGCTTTGGTCTGAGAAGATGTTTTGAGCTCAAAACGCTGAAGCAACTAAGAGAGAAGAGAGAGGACTCAGAATTAGAATGGCAGAAACTCTCGTGCTCTCCAAACGCGTTCACACTTCCTGTGGTGACACTGGGCTGCAGGAAGCCCAGGCAATGAGGGCCCGAGTCTACTTCTGGAGGCCATGAGGCCTCTGGGTCAGTGGGATGCCCGCTGCTGGGAAACAGAGCTTTAGATCCTGCACAGCAGCCCGCCACATCCACTGGGCGCCCGTGAAGCCGGTGTGACAGAGAGAGGCAGGAAGAAAACTCAGACGACCTGGGTTTCGTGAGCCACTTCAAAACTCTCACTCTGCCGCTTCCGCTTTAGGTCTAGATAAAGAAGGTATTCATGGAGCCAGGAGAAATGAGGAACAAAGTAAAATTCCAGGTTTCCTGCTGGTTCTGCATCTGCAGCCATCACGCAGCGACCCAGACCCAGCAGCAGGGAGAGCTGAGTCATCAGACTCCATCGTGCTAATGTGCTGAATTTAAATATTCTTGATTTGTACCTTTGAAGCCAGTTCTCATTTCCTTGGTTCAAAAGTAGAACCAGCCCTACCTCCCAGGGTGAAACTGGAAAGTGCCCACACAGTGAGCTCGAAAGAACATCAAAGTGTCTCTCGCCCAAGGGCCAACGGGCCAGGGCTGATGTTCAAAGTCAGCCCTGGGCTGGGGAACAAGAGGCAGCCTGCGTTAATGACTTCTGTCACCTCCGGGCTCCTGGAGGGGAGGGAGAGAGCCTTGCCTTCAGCCTCTTCTGACAGTGCCAGAGGCAGCCGAGCTAGTGACATCACAGCCTTCTGCTTGTGACCTCAGACCTCCACCGTCATCTGCTTGCAACCCCGTCACCCCCCCGGCAGAGACGCCTGGCCCGACTCTCTTTCCAGCTTCATCTCCCAGGATGGGCTGGGGCTCCAGGATGGAGTCTGGCAGGGGTCAGGGGGTGGAGGTCAGGGGTCAGGGGCCGGGGCTGCCGTGGGAGCACGCGCTGAACCCATCCCTTTGTCACTGTGAAAGGACGGAGCTGGGCAGCATGTCTTGAGACAGCTCCACAAGGCGCTGGCATCAAGATGGCCCCGTCTAAGCATCTAACCTCTGACTGTTAATTCCCAGGCAGCCGAAGAACACACACAGGATCTCCTCCAGGTCATCGTGCCACAGGGTCTTTTTTTCTTTCCGAGTGGTTTGTTTTTTGGAAAAAATTAAAACCACACCGTGGACATAAAAACAAAAAGCACAGCCTCCTCTCCCACTTGACGTCTCCAACTCCCAGGGAGCTGGAGTGAATCTTCCAAACGCCACTGGCGTCCTCAGAGACTCTCCTGGGCTGCTCCCACAGGGCCTGGCAGGAGGCCAGGGGTGGGGGAGAGGTCTGAGCAGAAAGTTTCCAGAGTAGTAAGATCCCACATCCCTCCTTTCTCCTAAAGCCCGTCTTTGTCACAAAACGCAGGCAGAAGAAAAGGGAGCCTGCGCTCTTTGCCTGGAAACAAAGACGGCCCCGACAGAGAAGCAGATTCCAATTCAGCCACCACCGCATGTCCCGGTCCCACCAAACTCACGCCTTTGGGAATCAGATACCCGCCAATGACCAGGTCTTCCTGGGTGACCCGGCCGTTCCCCGGCAGCACTGGAAACAGCCTAGAAAGGAGCCGACGGAAACAAGAATGCCATGGCGGCCTTGCAGCATTTGATTAAACATTTAGAAATCTGGACATGGCCGGGCACGGTGCCTCAAGCCTGTATCCAGACTTTGCAAGAGACAGAGGCAAGAGGATTGCCTGAGCCCGCCACAGGTTTGAGACCAGCCTGGCAACTTGGCGAGACCTCATCTCTACAGTGAATCAGAAAATTATCCGGGTGTGGCGGCGCATGCCTGTAGTTCCAGTTACTTGGAAGGCTGAAGGAGAAGGATCACCTGTGCCCAGCAGGTTGAGGATGCGGTGGCCGTGAGCGTGCCGCTGCACTCCAGCCTGGGTGACTGAGTGCTCCATCTCAAAAAATTTTTTTTAAAGAAGAAATCTGGATATAGTGCCATTTCCATTAAAATTCTTAAAAAGTAACACATGGTACGGCTTTTCAACTAAAAAATGTTGCGAGAACCTTTGTGACTTCCTGGTTTTGACAGCCAGCATTCTTAGAAAGGTGACAAAGGTACCAAGGTCCAAAAGTTTAGCAAAAGACAAAGCAAAGCCTTTAACATGCTGTTGTGTTCTCAGGAGGGAGAATTCCAAGGTTCTGGGATTTTCTGTGATCGTGGGACCACTAGAAAGGAAGAGGTCCTAGGACTCCATGAAATACACTTGGAGAAAGGGTACTTCAGCTGTCGAGTGTCTCAGAGAGCCAGCCCTAAAAATCCCTGCATAAAACCAGTTGGCAAATATCAAGAGACAACACGGCCAACTCCTTCTGTTTTAAGTTTTGAGACTCAACAGCATGTCATAGGTTAGTGCGGTACAAGCTGCAGGATCACTATCAAATCAGCTTTGACAGGAAAGACTCCTTCAGCGTATGCCGTGGAGAGTTGCCTTTGCTCTGTCACGACAGTCCGTCTTGGAGGAGCGCTGTGTGCAGGGGAGGGAATTTCCCCGGCCCCCAACCCGCCTCCCGTCCACGCCACCCCCACCAGGGCAACCCACGTCCCCCTTCCCAGCTCTTCCAGTTGTCACTCAGCCCTGTGCAGAGCCTCCCTGTGTGGCGTGGCCCTATCCCCGGCCAGGGCATCACTCAAGAAGCACAGGGTTTGCAGACAGGCTTGGAAAGGAGCCAGACAGCCCAAGGTCTTTTCCTGACAGGTCCCTCTCGTTCCACCTCCTCTTCTGAGAAGCAGAATCAAAGGGGATTGACCCAGGAACACACTGGGAAACCCTGAATGAGCCAACTGGCTGAAGCAGGGGCCGCGTGAAACGACTGCTCCAAGGAACTGTAGGAAGAACAGGGACTATTTCAGCCCAGAAGTCAAACGGCCTTTCTGCTCTTCTGGCAAGAGCAGGGAGGACACAGACAGTCACGAGTATCCTCCGCACACACAGCTCAGCCACTGAGGGCAGCTGGAGGATTTGTCATGATGAAGAATCAGGGGCTTAAAGACACAGTTTGTTGACACAGATTTTGGTGAGCCTCTACCTCAGGGCTCCCTTCAGGAGAGCCCTGGCCAGAGGGACTTTGGGGACGTCCGCTGCGGTGGGAACATGCCTTTCCCCCAGATTCTTGACGATCTCCTGGCACACCGTCTGCTGCACTTCTGGGTGCCTTGCCAGAGATACACCGCCCAGGATAAGGTGAAAGATGTCTGAGGAGAGAGAGGAGCAGACACAGGCCGGGCAGCAAGTGACACCAAGGACAGAAACGGCAGGCGGCACCGGGTATACGTCCCGGGGGATAAGGGCGGGGCAAAATCACACCCACACCATTCGCTCAGGCTTCATGCCTTCCCCAAACAAAAGAGCCTTTTCCTTCATTCAAGCCAGAACAACCGAACAATTGCTTTTGGGCGGTAACGTCAACTCTGCGATTCGAGTGCTCTTGTAATGAAGAACCACAGGAAAAATTGTCTTGGAACTCCTTTTAATCACTGAAGAGCAATATGCCTCCTCTTCAGTGGAGCCTGAAAGCCACAGAGGATGTTGGGTGAGCCCGGAAGCTCTGCCGGAACTTCTTGTGACTTTGCAGGGCTTACCAGTTTTTTATGGAAGGAGATAGGGCCACCCACCAGCATCCATCTCGCAGGCCCAAGACGGCTGGGCCTGGCCCGCTCTGGCTGCCCTCATCCAGAGATGGGGAACACACAGGGGATCACTACTCAGCCATGGTATCCGTGCGCTTGTCAAGCTGACACGGAGCTCATCTGTGCAAAGCCGAGTCATTTTTCATACCATGCCTCCGATGAAGAATCACATTTCCTGTTGTTGAGAGTAATTCTAGTTTATTCTCCTAGGTTCCAAGATTTTCACTAAAATTGATACTGTCCTCTGTGTGACCATATTTCACTCTCTTGTAAACAAGGAAATTCCAGAGTATGCATGCCCTTTCTTTCATTTAAAAAAAAACTAACTAAAGCAGGCAGAATTGATATCATTTCCTTGTAAACGACATTACATGCAGGCCGGGCACAATGGCTCACACCTATCATCCCAGCACTTAGGGAGGCCAAGGTGAGACGACTGCTTGAGCCCAGGAGTCAAGACCAGCCTAGGCAACATCGTGAGATCTCTGAAAAAATGTTTTTTAATTAGCTGGGTGTGGCGGCACGCACCTGTAATTCATCTACGCAGGACGCTTAAGGCGGAAAGATCACCTGAGCCCAGGAGGTCCTGTCGCAGATAACATAGTGTGCAAGCTCTTCATTATAAATGACAAGGAGACTACTCAGATACTTCCTGTTAAGAGAACAGAAAATTTCTACCACGACCGCATTTTTATGGAAAGGCAAAATGTGCTCTACCTCCACCATGAATGCTGCTCAGCAATAAAGAAGGATCCATCACGGATGCCACACGGATGAAACAGTCACTCTGCCGGCGAAGGAAGCAAAAGGACACGGACTATGATTCCATCGGAGCTTTCCTAAGTGACTGCGTCTGTCGGCAATCTGCGTCGAATGGCGCAGCTTAAGCGGGTGCAGCTGATCGTGCATAAGTCCTGCTGCAGCAAAGCTGACTTTCAAAAATCAGCATGCAGTTGTCAGCAGGCGTCTCCTGGCCCCCATCCGAGGAGGCTGTGAGGGCCCAGCTCCCTTCCGGACAGCGCCTCGTGGTGATGCTCTTAGATACCACCAGGGGGCAGGAGGTGCAAGTGTGTCCAGATCAGCTCAGCAGCAAGGCCAGTCATTCATTCATTCCTTCACCATTCGCGGGGGGGGGGGGGGGGGGGGGCTGAATTTGAACAAATCCACACCATCCATCACATTCACGCAGTTAATTAGAACTTTCGTTGATTGTTTACATTGAACTCATATACTTTTTGTTTCCTTGTTGAGGAAGATCCGTAAATATAGGAGTGTATACTTTTGTTTTGTTTTGTTTGCTTTGACATGTACATCATAATAGAAAGAAGACAAATCAGCCCTGGGATTTTTCGTCCCTTTAAAATGGAGGCCTACGTCTTACAGGCTGGAAAGCACTCGTGCAAAGGAAAAGGTCTTAGTTTCTGCACCTGTTAAGTGAAGCCAATGAGCCCGACACAGAGGAAGCTGTGAGACTACAGTGCGTGTGTGGAGGGGCACTGGAAACAGGGAAGCCCCGTGCCATCTGCATTTCCTCTCTGCAAGCAGGCTCCTTCCTGCCAGAACTTTCATCCGACTGACTTGCTTCCACCAATTACTAAAAGCACAAGCCTATTTTTCTGATTTCACCACTTCCTTTTCGCAGGTTTTAAAGCTGCTCTGTTCCTGTAGGCACAGATATGCCATTTCCACACACGGATAAGTGTATCCTATCACATGTTTTGGAGGGCACATGGCTCCCAGGCCCCTGGACCCTGCCACCCCCAGCCAGCCAGGAACCCCTGTGAAGGCCCAGCACCAAGTGTGCACCCACACCCTCTGATGCACACTCGTGCTGTCACCTACAGATATGCACCTGCAGAGACAGGCGGGGTGGTGTGCCGTACCTTGGGAACACAGTACACACACCTGTCTGCCTTTTCATGTCTCGCTTTGTAGCCTGTGGAATCCCCCCCAAGTCCATTGGCAGTGCTCTGTTCCATGCTGATAGTTTTTCATTCATTCATTACGTTAATGGATTCTACCCACTAGGATTTTATCTGAAATTGCTATAGACACGCATACTCATTAGCTGAACTGTTTACATTTTCTTTCTACTTTCTTTAGCAGGTTGAGGTTTGAAGACTATACTGGCTTTATAAAACGAATTGGGGGTGAATTAAACAAACTGCTGAATTTATAAAACAAATTCCATGGTCTAGAATATCTTAAATGATAAACCATATGGCTTCCAATGTCGGTACCTGCTTCAGGTATGAGAGCATGAAACAATAGACAAAATGTCTGCAAATCGGGAACAGTTATTCAACTTGAGAACTTCAGCTGGGCACACTGGCATGTACCTGCAATCCCAACTGCTCAGGAGGCTGAGGTGGGAGGACCCTCTGCGCCCAGGAGGTAGAAGCCAGCCTTGGCCGCACAGCAAAACCCTCTCCTGAGAAAAACAAGCCACTGAACTTTAAAACCTATTGCTAGTGTGTGTGTGGGATCATTGGACTGGACTGTGGCTATGCTTTTCACAGGAATCACCGCGCACCTCAGTTACACGTTTTGCATGCAGCTTGGACCGCACGACAGTGCTTCAGGCAAGGAGGGGCTGCACAGACCACAGTGCGTGTAAGATGATAATACTGCATTTTCGCGGCGCCTTTATCTGTGTTTAGACACACGAATACTCGCCATTGCGTTACAGTCGCCCACAGTCTTCAGTGCAGCCACCGGCCGTACAGGCCTATAGCCTAGCAGCAACGGGCTGTGCCGTGTGGCCTAGGGACATGGCCATCCCGGCTCGTGTCAGTGCACTCTGCGACGCTTGCACAACAAGATCCCCTAGTGAGGCATTTCTCAGAATGCATTCCCGTGGTTAAGCAGCACGGGACCGTAGATGTCGTTTTCTCCAGGAGGCCTTCAGCAGTGCCACAGGCCTCAAGCCTGTAAAACATGCCAGGGTGCTCAACGTATGCCTTGAAAGCAGCCGACTCCCATGGATCACGAGGAAAGGACAGCCCCGCTTCGTGTGTTGAGAAGCTGGTCCCCGCGGCCTCACCGTGTCGACGCCGGCCAGCAGCACCTCGGTCACGTTGGCGCAGATCTCCTCCAGTGTGAGCTCCTGGCTGAGGAAGAGGCGTGTGAGAAGTCCCCTCTCACCCTCTGGCCTCCGTCCATCTGGTACCACACGTCCCTCAACTTGTCAACGGGAATTTGACCTGTGTGAAAACAACAGTGTTTCTTTTGAACAGTCTGGGCGAGAATAACCCTTTCAACCCTCGTTCCCTCTGCTCTCCCACCAACTTAACTAAGCCAGTGACGGGGCTAAGGAAACCCAGACTTACCTACTGCCAACCTTGGGACTTCGTTCACCACACTTGCTCATGTAAATAAACAAAAAGAAAAAGTTAAAAGACAAGCTAAGCATGTCTTCCTTCCAAAAAATAATCTGTAGGATGTTTGCAAATGTTTGCTTGACTGATCCAATAGCCGAGTAAGTTATTTACATAATATGAAGTAACAAGAATGCAAATTATGATTATTTTTTTACTATGCTTCCAGAAGAGAAAAGGAATTGAGGAGAGGAAGGGCCATGCATTATTACCTGAGAGGTGACCATGAAAACACACAAGCGTCTGTTCATCAGAACCTACATATTCAAATAATGCTGACCTTGAAAAGAAACCACGGGACATTTCTTTCCGTGTCAGCATTGCTCTAGAACAGTGCTCTAAACCTTTTGGAAATAATATTTTTCTTCATGGAAATGTTTTTATAGTCAAATGGTTAGTCACATGAGAAAACTAATCCCTTACTTTAAGGGGGTGAAGGTGGGAGGTTCATTACAAACTAGAAAACTGCTAGACAGATTCTAAGGGGGCTCTAACACTTACTCTTCTCACTTTGGGTTTGAACAAAAGCTGTAATGTTCGGATGAACATGTGTGGGCCTGAAACCCCATCTGCATCTTAAGCACTGACACACCTGCTGCACTAAAGGCATCGCCTCCCATGGACACTTCCTTCTGCGTGTCACTGCCAGCATGTTTGTTAAAGCAAAAAGAATTTGACAACGGACAACGGTCATATTACTTGTAATCACAACCCACACGCTTCTTGTGTCTTTGAAAAACGAATCTGAAAGTGATGAGTTCAAACAACCACACGTGACGGCATCTGGGCATCCTCCGCCCTGGCCAACCTCCAGCCGGATTCGGGTGAGACAATCGACAGACCGGAGAGCCAGGTCAATCTGCTTATGCCAAAGATGCCCAAGCCTTCTCTCACTGAACTTGAAGAGTCCATCCCAGGACCTGCAGAACTCGCGCCAGGGCTTTGGGATGAAGGGGCGGAGCCACCTGGGGATGGCACCCGCGTACATGGAAGTCTTGAACATGCTGAACGTGAGCTCCAGGGCCTCGATGCATTCGAGCGTGGGCTGCGGGACGGGGTTCTCCAGGCCGCCCAGACGACTCTCATAAAGAAGGGTGGCCACTCCTAGGCGGCAAAGAGAACTTTAAAACCCTCTTCTTCTAGGTTATTTACCGATTCAACATGAGATACTGGGCCATAGAAGTCACTTTCTTTCCATTCATTCATTTTCAAAAAACTCTGATGGAGGAGTCTGTGTTGCCCAGGCTGGTCTCAAACTCCTGGGCTCAAGCGATTCTCCCACCTCAGCCTCTGAAGTAGCTGGGCTGACCGGAACATAGCACCACGCCCAGCTGGAAGGAGCTTTCCGAAGCAGCCTCGACGCCCTTCATGAGGGAGGCATCGTCCCATGAGGTTTGCTCCACATCCGGTGCTGGCATTTGGGCCTGGCAGGTGGCACGAACGGCCGGGTGCTGGGGCTGTGCCAACAGGCAGGTTGACACTCACCCACCGCTTCGTCTACGCAGCTCCACAGCCCTGCGAGACACACGTTAAGAACCCGCTCTCAGGAGGAAACCGGAAGATTCGCCAGCGCAAGCGGCTTGGTTAAAGTTGCAGAGGAGGAGGTCGGGACAGGATGGAGCTGGGGTCTGCGCAGAGGAGCCTTCAGCAAGGGCGCGACCTCAGAGCCTGTGCGCTCCTGGCCTCACACCCTCCTCTCGGGATGGAGCAGGAAAACCCTAGCAGGGCCCTTCCTGTGGGGAAGGTGGTCGCCTCTGGGGTCGCCTTTCCGCACCTGCCCAGCCGGAGGGAACCGAAACGTGACTCCCACGGGCCAAAAAGAGAAGAAAGGGAGCCAGACCCAGAGAGCTGAAGGAGTGCAGAAAATGGCCCCGGCGAAGCGTCCACTGCTTTTAGCATTCAGTCCTCTAGTGGTTTTGCTTCTGTTTTTAGAGGACACTCAACATCGGAACTCTGAACAGCTGACTTGAGTTAAAGCTGATGTAAGGCGAACTCATTTTTTTAAAATGAAAAAGCTGAGAGAAGGTCCCCACAAATACATTTTTAAGCAAAGCACAGAACAATATGTCTGACGTGCTGTTTGGTTTTTTAACAATAAAAAGAATATTTGCATGCATTTCCCTGGGTGTGCAAAAGACAGCTCTTGACAGACCCATGAGAAACGGGTGATTGTAGCTGCTTTCAGGAAAGAGGAAGCATTTTTCACTGAATACCTTTGGTTTCGATATTTGAACCATGGAAATGCACTACCAACCCAATGTAAACTTATAAACTAAACTCTGATCCTTTTAAAAAATTATGCTAGGCTGGGCATGGTGGCTCACGCCTGAAATCTCAGCACTCTGGGTGGCTGAAGCAGGAGGTTCACTTGAGCCCAGGAGTTCCAGACCAGCAAAGGCAACAGAACAAAACCTGGTCTTTGCAAAAAGAAAGAAAGAAAGAAAGAAAATAGCGGGGCGTGGTGGCATGTGCCTGTAGTCCCAGCTACTTGGGTGGAGCGGGGTGAGGTGGGTGGTGGAGGTGGAAGGATTGCCTGAGCCTGGGAGGTCAAGGCTGTGGCGAGCTGTGAGCATGCCGCTGCACTCCAGCCTGGGCAACAGCATGAGACCTTGACTCAAAAATAAGTAAACATGCAAACAAAAATCATGCTAACACAAAATGTGTGATAATTAGGAACACGGATTCTGGTTTAAAAGATCTAGATTTGACCCGGGGTCGGTGGCTCAGCCTGTAATCCCACGCTTTGGGAGGCTGAGGTGAGTGGATTGCCTGAGTCCGCGGGTTCGAGACCCGCCTGGGCAACTTGGCGAGACCTCATCTCTACAATAAATAAAAAATTAGCCAGGTGTGGTAGCACGCGCCTGTAGTTCCAGCTCCTTAGAAGGCTGAGGCGAAAGGCCACTGCACTCCAGTCTGGGCGACAGAGTGAGACTCCAACTCAAAAAAATAAAAAATAAAATAAAAAAAGATCTAAATTTGGCTTTTTTAATTAATTAATTAATTATTTTTATTTTAAGGACTTGAATTTGAAGCTAACTTTCTGCCTCTTCAAAAGGTGGGTGGTGGAACCCTTGAGCAAGTTAAGTCTCCGTTTCTGCATTGATTGAGTGGTGTGGCATGCTGGCATTACACACAGGCATGTCCCGGCCTGGCATGGTGCACTGGACACAGGGAATGCCCAGTGATGACAGCTGGTGCTTGTGCCAGCATCCAGCCTCCGTCCTTCCCACCCCCGGACTCCGCCTCACCTTCCATGGAGTATTTGAAGAAAAGGTCATTGACGTTGGTGATAGTTTCTCCGTCTTCTGCCTGGCTCCTGAGGGTGTAGATTCTTTTAATCAAATCAGCAATCACTTGGTTGACTTCCCCAGAAAAAATGACCACATCTTTTGGTTTCAGAATTCTTTGTCTCAATACACTCCTCATCTTGAGCCACTGTTCACCTCCCCTAGAAGAATAAAGTGAGCTTCAAATCATTGTATTTACACTGAAAAAGAATTCAAGGCACCTCAGAAAATTTCCCAGCCATAAAGCATCAACAAGATCTGCCAATCAGGCTGGGCGCGGTGGCTGAAACCTGTCATCCCAGCGTTTTGGGAGGCCGAGGTGAGAGGACTGCCTGAGCCCAGGGGTTTGAGACCAGCCAGGGCAACTTGGTAAGACCTCGTCTCTACAATAAAACAAAAATATTAGCCAGGCTTAGTAGCACACACCTATAGTTGCAGCTGGTTGGAAGGCTGAAGTGGAAGGATCACTTGAGCCCAGCAGATCAAGGCTGTGGTGGCCATGAGCGTGCCACCACATTCCAGTCTGGGCAGCAGAGTGAGATCCTGACTCAAAAAAAACTAACACACAGACTCACTAAAAGACATCAAAATTGATGAGTTTAAAAACTGTTTTGGGGGGTGGGATTGGCAGTTGAGGGAAGGCAGGGGCACACCTCATCCACAAGGGTACCTGCATAGTCAATGTTTGTCTACCTAACCCTGAATTGTATCCCACATCTCTAAAATAAAAAACGGTGTTTTTTTTGGTTTTTTTTTTGAGTTGGAGTCTCACTCTGTCGCCCAGACTGGAGTGCAGTGGCCGCTCCCGGCCACCGCAGCCTCGACCTGCTGGGCTCCGGCGATCCTTGCGCCTCAGCCTTCCGAGTAGCTGGAATTACAGGCATGCGCTACCATGCCTGGCTGATTTTTTGATTTATTGTAGAGATGAGGTCTCGCCTGCCCAGGCGGGTCTCGAACCCACCGGCTCAGGCAATCCACTCACCTCAGCCTCCCAAAGGCGTGGGATTACAGGCTGAGCCACCGAGCTCGGCCATAAAAAACTTTTGAATGGTAGAAAAGGAAAACGCGTCTTGATAGGTGTACTGCATCCAAACGAGAGTTCTTGGAAGGTGACTGAAGTTTAAACATGCAAGAATAAATACATAATTTTAACAAATAAATTCCGGGGTTTGGGGGTTCCCTCATACATATAAATGAATTAAGTGTTGACGTTAAAAACGAAAAGCGGCAGCTTGACACCAGGGCATGGGGCTCCTGGCTGCACTCGGAGGCTGCCCAGGCACAGGCTTGCAGCTGCCCGCCCCGGGAGGCAGGGAGCAGCCTGAGCCCCCGCAGGTGTGAGGTGCCCTCCCCACCCCCACAGGGTCGCGGTGGCACGGAGCCTCAGGTGCCCGCAGAGCAGCCCGCTCGTCCACAGGCCCCGGGACTTCTCTCCTCTTCCCGCCTCGGCTCTCGGCTCGCGAGAGCCCTCAGCGCACCCGGAGCTGGCCCTGCAGACCCGCCCCGGGGACCCGTGCGAAGCCGCCAGCCTCCGGGCCTGGGCGCTCCGCTCCCCGCCCGGGCCGAAGCCACCAGCCCTGCCTCGCTCTGTCTCCGCGGACGGGGTCCGGGCCCACGTGCGCGCCCTGAGCCCGGCGCTGGGGACCACACGGCCGAGGATTTCCTAGCCCCAGCGTCCAGCCACTACCCCCAGGCCTGGACATCCAGGAGGAGCCGCGTCCTTCTTCCCCTCGGGACAGCAACTGGGGGACCTGGTGACACCCAGTCACGACTCTTATTTGTCTGATTTGAGAACCTGGAGTCCGAATTTCCCCCCTTTTTATGTATAAGGAGACGTACAGATGTGTAGACGGCTCGCTATCCACATGCAGAGAGACACACACGTACACAGGGAGGGCGAGGGAGGCCCGCACAGGCTCTAGGCTCTCTGGCCCACGGGACGGGGTCTCCTCCGGCCGGGCAGGCCCTGCAGGGCTGGCGAGCCACCCAGAAGTGACCACCACACGGGCGAAGGGAAGGAAACCCAGCCCTGGGCGGCGATGCCCTTCTCGGGCGGAGGTCCCCCCGTGGCCCGAAGAGCTGACCACCTCCTGCCTCGGCGCGCGGGGCCGCGCCGGCCGCCACCGGCACTGCGAGGCGACCCGCCCCCGGCGCGGGGGGAGGGAGCGAGCCAGCGGGCCCGGGGGGCCGCGCGCGGCGGCCGCGGGCGCCTCCGCCCGGCTGGCTCCGCGGGGCACGCGGCCGGGCCGCCCCGCACGTCGCGCCGGGCCGCGCCGCCCGCCAGGCCTGCCCGCCGGCGCGCCCCACGCCGCGGCCCAGCGCGAGACGCGAAGACCCCTCCGCGCGCCCGCCGCGCGTCTGCGGCGAGGCCGGGACCCGCGGGCAGCCCGGGCGACGCGCCGCCCACGTGCGCGCGCCGGCGCGGGAGGAGCAGGCGGGGCGGAGGGAGGCCTGGGCGGCGCAGGAGGAGCCGCCGCGGCCGCCCGGACGCTCCCGGAGGCGCAGGGGCCCCCCGTCCTTTGGCAGCGGGCTTCCGGGGCCTGCTCCGAGTCGGGGTCTCACGCGGCCGCGCCGACGCGATTGGTGTTTTTAAACCCCCCGGCCGCGAGACGCAGCGAGGGAGAGGCGTCCCCACGGACGGGGAAGCGCGGCGACCGGCACCCCGGCCGACCAGGCCTGGCCTGCCGGCCTCTTCCCGCGGCCCCGGGCGCTGCCCGCACGAGCAGGGCCCGGCCTCCCGGCAGGGAGAGGCCACCGTGGGCGGCCCGGAACCAGCCTCTCAAGTCGGGCTCCCGGCCAAAAATGAGATAAAAGGCATCTGGACCAGGGGAGAAATAAAGCTGTCGCTGTTCTCAGATGGCATGATCTATCCCACAGAAAACCCTCAGGAACCCACTAAAAGCTGTTAGAACTAACAGACAGGCTCAGCGAGTTTGCAGGGTATAAAATATATAAAAAAGTAAATGATATTTTGGTACACTAGCAATGAACAACCCAAAATCAAATTAAGAAAACAATTCCATTTACAATAGCATCAAACAGAAAAACATCTAGGAATAAATTTAACACAACTTATATGCTGAAAACTCTAAAACATTCTTGAAAGAAAGTCCTGAGTAAATGGCAAGACATCTCATGTTCACAGACTTAATACTGTCAAGATAGAAATACTCCCCAAAGCAACCTACAGAATCAGCACAATTCCTGTCAGAATTCCAGCTGGCTTTGTAGAAATCAGTAAGTTAATCCTTTAGGTCTTTGATCCATTTAGAGTTGATTTTTGTGTATGGTGATAGGTAGGGGTCTTGTTTTAATCTTCTGCGTGAATAGGTTCTCCTCTCCCCAAGTCATTGGTGGTGGAGACTGTCAAAGATGAGTTGGTTGAAAGATTGAGGTTTTGCTTCTGGAATCTCTATCCTGTTCCATTGGTCTGTATGCCTGTTCTTGTACCAATATCAGCTGTTTTGATTATTGTAGCATTATAATAAAGCTTAAGGTCTGAGAGTGTGATATCTCTTGCTTTTTTTTTTTTTTTTTTGCTGAGGATTGTTTTGGTGATTCATGGTCGTTTATGTTTCCATATGAATTTCTGTATGTCGTTTTCCAAAACTGAGAAGAATGCTGCTGGTACGTAAAACCTCAAACTACAAGAAACTTAGAAAATGCAGGAGACACCCTTATGGAAATTGGAACTGGCAATCAATTCCTGATGAAAACCACAAGTGCCCATGCCATAAGAGATAAGATAGACAAGTGGGACCTCATCAAACTGACAAGCTTCTGCAAAGCCAAAGAAACCATCAAGAGAGCAGGGAGACAGCCCACAGACTGGGGAAAACTATTTGCCAACTGTATGTCTGACAAAGGCCTAACATCTAGGCTCTACAAGGAACTCAAATGTGCCGAAAAGAAAAAGGCAAACAGCACCATTACAAAGTGGGCGAAAGATGTGAATAGACACTTCTCAAAAGAAGTCATATGAGCAGCCAACAGACACATGAAAAAATGCTCAGCCTAATCATCAAAGAAATGCAAATTAAAACCACACTGAGATACCACCTAGTCAGGATGGCCATCATCAATAACTCAAAAAACCACAGATGCTGGAGAGGATGCGGTGAAAAAAGAACACTTCTGCACTGTTGGTGGGAGTGTACACTAGTACAGCCTCTGTGGAAAACAGTATGGCGATTCCTAAAAGATCTAAAAATCGACCTTCCATATGACCCCACAACCCCCCTACTGGGAATATACCCAGAAAAACTCAAATCACTCTATAAAAAAGATACCCGCAGATGTACGTTTATTGCAGCATTGTTCACAGTAGCAAGAACATGGAACCAACCATGCTGCCCATCAAGAGAGGACTGTATTAAAAAAATGAGTTACATATACACGCTGGACTATTACGCAGCCATAAAGAACAAAATCATGAACTTCACAGCAACGTGGATGGACTTAGAGTCTATAATACTGAGTGATCTTTCACAGAAACAAAGAACTGATTGTCACATGTTCTCACTCATAAGCAGACCTTGGACAATTATCTAATACTATAAGAAAAGGATTGGCAGTAGCAGCAACCTGCCTGAGGAAGGGGGGTCACACCTCATCAGCAAGAGTAACTGCAATTATGACATTTGGATACCTAACCCTGAATTGTAGCCCACATCTTTAAAATAAAAAATTACAAGTTTAAAAAAGAATAATAAGTGAATCCTAAAATCCACATGAAAATGCAAGGGGCTGAGAATAGCCTAAACAATCTTGAAAAAGAAGAAAACAGTTGGGAGACTCAGAGTTTCCTATTTCAAAACTCACTAGCCAGGTGAGGTGGGTCATGCCTGTAATCCCAGCACTCCGAGAGAGGGAGGCAAGAGGATTGACTGAGCTCAGGAGTTTGAGACCAGCCTGAGCAAAATGGCGAGACCTCATCTCTACAATAAATCAAAAAGTTAGCCAGGCAGAGTGGCACATGCCTGTAGTTCCAGCTACTCAGAAGGCTGAGGCGGAAGGATCACCCCGGCCCAGCAGGTGGAGGCTGCAGTGGCCATGAGCGTGCCACTGCGCTCCAGCCTGGGTGACAGAGTGAGACTCCAACTCAAACAAAACAAAACAAAACAAGACAAACTTACTACACAGCTACAGTAACCAAGACAGTATAGTACTGGCATAGTATAGTCACTGGAATCTGAGAGTCCAGAAATAAAACCAGACATCTGTGGCCAACTGAGTTTCAGCAAAAGGGCTAAGACCATTCAAGGGGAAAGAACAGTCTTTTAAACAAAGGATGCTGGTGCAGCTAACTAGCAATGAGTGAATCAATACCCCTTTCTCACCTCATACACAAAAATTACCTCAAAATGGATCAAAATCCAAATGTAAGAACTAAAACTAAAAAAACTCTCAGAGAAAAACTCTCCAAGACTTTGGCATAATTGGCATAAGGTATTCAGTAAGACACAGCACCAAAAGGGTAAGTTACAGAAGAAGAAAGAGATAATTGGACTTCAACAACATTTAAAACTCTTGGGCTTCAAAGGACACTTCAAAAAGGTAGAGACAGCCCCTAGCGTGGAGAAAATACTTGCAAAGCACATATCTGATAGGGGACTTGTAGCTAGAATATATAAAAAGCACTTACGAATCAACAGCTAAAAAAAAACTGGGCAAAAGATTTGAATGGACATTTCTCCAAAGAAGCCCTTATAAATGACTAATAAGCACACGGGAAGATATTGAACATCATTGCTCATCAGGAAATGTAAACTGGACACATGAGCTAGCACCTCACACCCAGCAGGATGGCCATAATCAAAAGAATAGGCAGTAATAAGTGTTGACAAGGATGTAACGAAGTCAGAACCCTCTCATACTGCTGGTGGTAATGTAAAGTGGAGGAGACACTCTGGAAAACAGAGCCTGGCATTCCTCAAAAGGTTAAATACAGAGCTACTTGATGCAGCAGTTCTACTTCTAGATGTGTATCTAAGAGAAATGAAAACACATGTCTACACAAAAACTTACACACAAATGTTCACAGCAGCATGATTCACAATAGACAAAAGGGGGAAACAATCCAAATGTCTATCAACGGATGAATCGATAAGCACAAGGTGGCATTGTCCATACCCTGGATAAAAAGGAACGAGGTATTGATACGTGCTACAACACAGATGAATCTTGAAAACACTGCACTGAAATGTTTAAAGTGAAAGAAACTAGTCACAAAAGACCATCTATTTATGTGATTCCACCTATATATATGGCATGT
Source organism: Cephalopachus bancanus (assembly GCA_027257055.1). Lineage (NCBI taxonomy): Eukaryota > Metazoa > Chordata > Mammalia > Primates > Tarsiidae > Cephalopachus > Cephalopachus bancanus. The sequence goes on along the minus strand of JAPVLO010000428.1, from coordinate 722,904 downwards.
CTAGATTAGGTCAATCCGTAAAGATAGAAAGCAGCTTAGTGGTTGTCTAAGGCTGAGGGAACAGGAGAGTTGCGAGTGATCGCTAAGGTATATGGGACTTCTTTTTGAGGTCATAAAAATGTTTTAAAGTTGATTACGGTGGTGGCTGTACACTTTAAAGGGGTGAACTGAACGGTATGTGGATTATCTCAAAGCTGTTGAAGGAAGGAAGGAAAGAAGGGGGGGAGGGGGAGAGAAAGAGAAATCACACTAAATGTAAACGGACTAAACTGTCCAGGTAAAACGCAAAAGTTGGGCTCGGCCTGTAATCCCAGCACTCTGGAGACCAAGGCCAGTGGACTGCCACACGGACGGTCACCTGCAGATGGACTCGGGCGGGCGCGGTTCCAGTGGACCCTCCCTCCTTCCTCGTGTCTTCGGAAGAGCGTAATTCCGCCACCGTCACGCCCGGATCACGCACCGCTCTGGAAACCCCAGCGTGAGGGTCTTCTCGTCCACCTATGCGGCGCCTTTCACTTTGCACGCGGAGAGGGCCCAGAGTGTCGGCTGGGCGGCTGGCCCCAAGTCCCGCAGACGCCGGCGGCGGCGGCTGGGCGTGCGCCCTGGGCCACCGGACGCTGCCTGGGGGCGGCAGGACGCGCGCGGGCAGCCCCGCCCCGGGCCTCGTCGGCCCACGCCCTCCGCTCGCGCCGGCCACGAGCTTCGGCCCGGCCGCGTCCGCGGGCCACGTCCCGCCGCCGCCGCCGCCCGCGAGCTCGGGGCAGGGGCGCAGACGCGCGCGGACCGGCCCCGCGGCGAGGAGCCCGCCCGCGCGCTCCGTCCGCCCGCACAGGCCCCGCGGCGTGCTACGGGCCAGACGAGATTTCCCCTCTTTTCTAGGTGGACTCTGAACACACGATGTCGGACGATGATTTTCAGCTCCGGGGGAAGAAGTTATCTGCTTGTCGATGAGTGCAGCGCGGCCCGCCGCCCAGAGCTGCGCGTCTCCCTCGTCCGCCTCCCGCGTCTGTTCCGCGGGCGCAGGCGTCCCTGCGAGGCCGGGGCGTGGGAGGGTCCGGCCGGCGTCGCCACTCTCCGCCCCGCCGCCCGCCGCCCTCCTGGGCCGGACCCGCCCGGCCGCGGCCCAGACGGCTCCTGCCTCCCGCCCGTGGCCTCGGGCGGACGCGCGAGCGCAGGCGCGCGCCCGACCCACGCGGTGCCTCGTCGCGCGCTCGGCCGGCCCGGGGCCCAGCTTTCTCCTCGGCGTGGCTGCTCTCCGACCGCACTCTCCCCACCCCTCTGGGACACTCCCGCGACCCCCGCTTCCGGCAGCCTCTCTGCGGGCCCCGGGCCTCTCCCCGGCTCTCGCCGGGCCGGGAAAGCCTGCGTGGGACGCGGGCGGGGGCGTCGTGGCCTCCGCGCGGCGGATTGGCCGGCCGCGGACGCCCTCCTTGGAACCACCGTGTTAGGGTCAGCCCCCTTCCAGCCGCGGCCGCAGAAAAGTCCACTGGCTTTTAGAAAGTACACCGGTCCTTCGAAATCACTCCCGGAGGCATGCTAAAGAAATCTGTCCATCTGTTTTCGCATTTTAGAAACAGTTCTCTGTGCTTTCGGGTCACACTGCTGTCATTCAGCATTCGCGTGGGGAGACACAAAGGTGCGAGGCCTTGCAGGCAGTCCACAGTGTTGTGAAATGACCACGTTGCTACTCGAGCCCAAGTTTTCATAATGACAATGAGGTCGCGTAGGTGGCTTTTCCCGGGCACACCCCTGAAGGCCGTGGGGAAGTCTGCAGGGGAGTGCGTGGCATTTCTCAGGGCACTCACAAGGGCGGTGGGCTGCTCCGTGCTTCGTGAACCGCCTCCACGTGCAGGTGTGGGAGGCGTCTGCAAACAGGCTCAGAACTCAGTGCCTCCTTGCACAAAGGATGCACCCGCTCAGGGTGGGGCTGGGCATGGAACCCAAGAATCGTGTCCTGGTTTCAAGGAGGGCAACCCAGAGGCTGAGTTAGCAACTTGACAACTTACTCCAAAAACCAAGCATACTATTTAAAGATTCGTCGTTTGTACTTGTGCATCAAAAAGTTTTATATATATATATAAACTTTTTTAAAAGTCTACAAACACAAAGTGCTGTTATTAAGCAATGTTTTTTCAGAGGGGGCTCTGGCTTTGTCTCCCAGGCTGGAGTGTGGCAGCTATTCACAGGCAAGCTCACTGCAGGCTTGAACGCATAGGCTCAAGCAATCCTCCCGCCTCGGCCTCTGGAGCAGCGGGGAATACAGGCAGGCATCATCAAGCCTGGCTAAAAATAGTTTATTTTTGGTTAGCAGTTTCTACCTTTTCACCTCTGTGGAATCACATTGCACATGAATAATTGCGAGTATCATGTGAGTGAAGCAAAGACGACCAGCGTTATTCGACTTTCCGAATTTGATTACGGGGACTCGCATCCGAACCAGATGACTCTCAGTGTCACAAAACTGATACCGGCGCTGAGTGGGATTTGTGGGAAGGAGAGGCCACATGCAGGTCCGGGCAAGGAGGGAGCGGGGCAGCAGCAGGCCTCCCGAGAAAGGGCGCTCAGGCAGGGATTGGAGAATGGGCTCCGTTTCTGCAGGCGGAAGCGGGTGGCAGTGCAGCTAGCAGCAGAGGACGGAGAGTAGCCCCACTGCTCCAGGGGCTTTTGAGAGTCTGCGGAACCTGACCGGGCCTCGGGGACAAAGATGTCAAGAAGGACCACACAGGTAAAAGTCCACTGAATCCCTTCTGCTCAGGAAACGGTTAAACGCAGAGTTAAATCATGCTTTAAAATGCAGCTCGTCCTCTCTGAAGGTGCATTAAGGCCAGACTGCAGCAAAGGGAAGAAGAGTACGGGAACACGAGGAGAGGGAAGAAGGAAGCTGTACCCACACGTGGAAACAGGCCTCCCCAGAACTCCCTGCCCTTCTGCGCTTGGGGTGCCATCTCTGGTGACTTCTAGGGCTGGCTTTCATCATTTGAGATACAAAGGTATCGATTCTTGACGTTTGCCTCAAGCGCTCATGACATTCAGCCAAAGGCTATTTGAGCCTCAGGGCACTGGTATGAAGGATAGGTCTGGAACTCTGCAGTTGGGCAGTGCGCTATTTCTTATGACTGTTTGGTAGCTAATTATTATTAGTGGGAAACACATAAGCCCAGAAGCAGAATAAATCATTCTGATTGGAAGAATTTTTTTTTACTCTAATACACAGATATACATTAGAGCCTTTTTAGAGTTTGCAGAAGCTGATTGGTCCTTACAGGACCACACAGGTAAAAGTGTTAATATGTGACTGTCGTATATATATAACATACATATATGCTATACAGTTTTATATATATATATATATATATATAATTGCTACTTGGGTCTCTGTCCACATTTTCTGTAATTAATATTGCATGTATTATTTTGAGAATTGTTAATAAAAATAAATTATTCTCATAGTTGGGGAAATACAATGGGGAGGAAATAAAGGGTGGAATGTTTTAAGAAATCTTAAATATAAGTAAAAAATGACTGAAAAAATATTTTTCCAGAATGGGAAAACACTGTCCATTTGCTTGTTCCTTTCTCCACCAGTGAATAAGAAAAACAGAGGTGAGATTCCTATGGGAGGGCACCATCTGTCCTTGTCTGACCTTAAACCAGGAGAGTTTGCACAGATGTTTTTCTTCAAGAACTCCAGCTTGTTGGCAGTACATGGGAAACAATGAGAGAGAGAGAGAGAGAGCGAGAGAGAGAGAGAGAGAAATAAGATTGCCCTCTAAAAGTCAACATGATGAATAGCCATCTGTGAAAGTAAAACCAAGAGATAGTCTTGAACACCTCCCAGAACTCCAATCCAGGGGACTGTGCATCAATCTGTAGAATGAAGCATGGAAATACAGGGCTGTTAGGTAAGCAAAGCTTAGTGAAGTGTGTATATTCCCGGAAAAGAGCAGTGATGATTGAACTGGATCTCAGCAAGGGGACCTACTGTATGAGACGATCCAGAAAGGAAGGCTCTGAATTCTGAAGCCCAGGGCTGTTGGTCCTGGCGGGGCAGGAATGACTTCCACGCTTCCCTGTGGTTTGTGTGAAACTCTCACCTACTCCGGCTTCCTGGGATCCAGTGCCATGTCGCCGACTGGTTTCAATTTAAGAATTAATGGTGCAGAAAAGAAAAATAATTAATGATATGATCTTGTTACTTTTCCCAGATCCATCATTAAAAAGACAGAGCAGAAAGACAACCAAATAAAGTTATGCCAGAGACAGAATGCAGAGATCTCAAATCCTCTTTCCTGTGAACCAGGTGGTGCTATTTAAGTCAGGCTGGCACTCAGCCACAACAATCCTGGCCAGTTGTGGCAGAAAATAAGCATCGCTTCCTACAAGGGAATGTGGGCATTCTCCAGTGGGATTCAGCAGCCAGCCGTGCCTTGGAAGCAGGGGTTTAGCTGCCAAGAAGCTCCAACTTTCTATGAAACTTACCATCATTTCCACTATAACAGTCTGATGAAATACTGGTTTACATTTTAATAGTCTGTTGGACATCAGGCACTACCCTAGGCACCTTAATCCATTTCATCCTCACAACTGCCCTATGATGTGGGCACATTGTCCTGGTTTCATGGGTGAGAAAATGAGCAAAAGAGATGCCCCCTAAAGAGTTAAGTTAGGGGCAAAGTTTTAACATTTGAATCCAAATCTGCTTCCAAGTTTTTTAGACCTTTCACTACACCTGCTCTGCACACAAGTGAAAAAAATTTCAGGTAGGCCTAGCAGATGGGTGTGCCTCATAGCTATCACCACTTCTTAGATATTGGTGATGGGACAGATAACTAGGACCCAGACAGTGTGGTGAATTCTGAAAGGAAGGTGAGGCTCACCACAGCAAGCTGCAGCAGAAGCCAGTCTGCTCACTCGCCCTTTCTTTGGAAAGCCCTCCTCCAGTGTTCCACAGCCAACCTGGCCTGTCCCCGGGGTTTGGATGGGGCTGGCTGCCCGTAGCTCCTGACCCAGAGGGGTCAGAGTCTTCCATGAAACGTCTGCTAGGGCAAACAGCTAGACACACTCTCGTTGGGGGGCTGCCATCTGGAAGGTCCCCGAAAGCTCGGGCATGCAGGCAGCCATCCATCCCACTACGTACAGAGACCACCGGACCAGGACAGCCCTGACACCCTCACAGGAGACACCGGATGACCCTGCTGTATCTAGAGGCGCTCTACCGCCCCTCTGTGCCTTTTCAGTTTCCTGAGTCAGCAGGTCCTCTTTTTCTACGTGCCGCTGTCTTGGTGGCTCGGGGCGTGGCCCTCAGTCTTGTGGATTCTGAGACTCAGCTCTGTGTGAGTCTCATTAAGTCGGCCTTCCCAGCCTGTTCCTCCCTGTTGACGTTGGCAGGGTGCCTGGGGAGCCCAGCCTGTTGTCCTCTTGTCTGCCTGGGTCTGGAGCCCTTTAGCCCTTTTCTGGGCTTTCTTGTTTAATGACAGTTCTCCAGCCAGTCGAGAATGCCTTGAGGGCCGGGGCTGGATTCCTCCAAGCCAATGCAGTGGTGGCACCAAGTGACTCTCAAATACGTTTAAGGGCAAACTTCTGTTGGAGTCCGCAAAAGAAAGAAATACCGTCACCACTAGCAAGAGAAATAAAACACTTTGCAAATGGAAGCTTCTGTAATGGTAAAGCATGACTTCAACTTCAGCCAAATTACTTCCCAGTAAACTAATTTGTGACCTCACTGTCCACAGAACATAGCTTTTCTTGGTCCGTTTGGGCTGCTGTCATATAGATGGGGTGACTTATAAACAGCAGACACCTATTTCTCCCGGGTGTGGAGGATGAATGTCAGCATGGTCAGGCTCTGGTGAGGCCTCTGTCCAGGCTGCAGACAGCTCTCTTCTCACTGTGTCTCCACATGGGGAAGAGACAAACACGCTCTCTGGGGCCTTTTTCAGAAGGGCACTAATCCCACTCATGAGGGGTCACCCTCATGACCTAGTCACCTCCCAAGGCCTCCCCCCGACACTTTCACCTTGGGGGTTAAGGACTTTAACAAGAGAGGGTGGAGGGGACCCAACATTCAGGCCACAGCAGGTGTGGTGCAAACTTTGCCAGGGCTTGGGTGTCCCTTCTGCCGTCTTGAGGGTGCGGCCCCGGCCACAGACATGCTGCCCTGGCCTCATCCTGAGGAGTTCCACTGACCAGCCCCGTCTGCTCTTCGAGGGACCCTGATGCCTCACACAGAGTGTGCACACAGGACACAAGTACTTCAAGGACAACGTGTTTTTGTCAAACGGTGGAATTCCCTCGTAACAAGTGGGCACAGAGGTTTATTTATATGTGTTAGGTAATCTGTGAGTTTCATATGATCATGGCTTCTAAAATCATTCATTCAAGCCTTATCTTTCATTTTGTTTTGCAACTGTCAACTCTTCGTTTAACTTGAAAAGGTATAGGATGGAATTTCATTTGGGGATTCTTTTTTTTAATATGTCATTTAAATCCTGATACTTACATTCCTTATTTAAAAGTGCATGATCAATGACAATGCCAATACCTGATTTGTGTGCAGTACTTTACAGTTTATGACATACATTATTTTAACATATATTCTTTTCATGTGACGCTCTCAACAACCCTTTGACCAGGCAGGTAAGTGACTAATTATTAGAGATTATTCAAGTGGCTTGCCCAAAGTCATATGGCAGGAGGACGGCCAAGATATCCTAGTTTTCCCAAATCCTAGACCAACACTCTTTGCTCTTCCCTTATATGATCTGATAGCAATCAAAGTTAGGTTTGAAAATATCATATTGATGTATTTCATCACCCCAGAATTTGATGAGGTTACAACCACTTTCTTGAGATCTATGGTTGTTGAGTTCCTGCTATATGGAAATCACTCAATTAGGAGCTGTGGGGGATACCAAGATAAGCTCATTAAAATGTGAGCTTGTCCACCCTGACATCAATTCCCATGTCCTTTGTCTACTGAGGTATAACTTCAAATGACGATTTTTGGTGTCCAGTTTTGAGTTTTGATAAACATATACAGTTGTATAATCATCTCCACCATCAAAATATAAAATAGTTCTATCACTTCAAAACATTCATGTTCTAAAATTATTAGGCTTCCTGTACTTAGCAGAATGCATTGGGACTTACCACGTTGTTTCACTTATCCGCGTTTTTCTTGTTTTTTTGAGACAGGGTCTTGCTCTGCTGCCTGGGCTGGCGTGCAGTGGTGTGATCATAGCTCACTGCAGCCTCATCCTGGACTCAAGCCACCCTCCGGACTCAGTCCCGTGAGCAGCTTGGACTTACAGGCTCAGATCACCACAACCAGCTATTTCTTTCCTTCTTTCTTTCTTTTTTTTAGAGATGAAGTCTCACCATGTTGCCCAGGCTTATTTTGTCCCTTCTTATTGCTGAGTAATAGTCCATTATAGGAATGCACAATAGTTTGTTCATCATTCTGATTAATTCGGGCCATTTCGGTTTCCAGTTTTTGGCAATTACGGATAACATCAATAAGCACTCGTGTATAGGTTTTTGCATTAATAAATACCTAGGAGTAAGAATCCTGGATTCACAGTACATTTTTACTCCCTCAAAACTTTCCTGGCCTTTTTAGGATTGATGTTACCATGTTTTAGTCTCATCTTAGTCAGCTGGGATGTCAGCATAGAACCCCAAACGGCCTGCCTGGGTTCCCAGTAAAGCGAGCAACTCCTGGAAACCACATCAGGGCAGGCATGCATGTTCCTGCTTCTCAGCCCCTGGTGTCGCTCCTTGTCCCATAGGCAATGCCTGGATCTCCGCCCATTTAATCGCTCCCATGGCCAGGACCCATTCGAGCCCTACTTCAATGACATTCCTTCTGGCCACCTCATACTGTGAAACTCTCCCTCCTCTTCCACATCACTTTGCATTTGTGTTCTACCACAACGTGCCTCCTGGGACATCTTGTAGACTGGTCTCAGCGTTTTCCGTATACACCTAGTGGGGTTTGTAGGTCCAGGATTATGGTCCCCCCTTTATAGATGTGGAAACTGAGGCCCAGAGGAGCCACGTGACTAAGAGGAGGTAACATCTGCTGATCACCCACTGCCACACGCCGTCAGGCCTCCCATCAACATTGTGCTGTTCCCTTCTCTTCAGGGGAGACTCAGAGAGGTACAGTTATTTGCCCGAGTCACACAACTGGGCACTGGAAACGGGTTTAATCCGGCTTCAAACTCAGATGTGTCTGTGGCCCATCTGGCCTCTGAGCACCATGTGGCATAAGACTGCTCTGAACTAGATTTTAAGCCGATGGGGGCCTGTCCTCCCATGTGCTCCAGCCCACACTAGCAGTTGACTTCCAGGCTGACTCCTGGCCTGAGCCCTCGCTGCCTTCCAGGGCATGAGGCTGACTGAAGTTCGGGCAAGGGCGGAGTGCCTGCTGAGGCCCACGGCGCTCTGAGGCGGGAGCCAGGGTCCTGCCGTCCCTGGCTGTGTGGTCTGAACGTGCCCCCCGACTCCTGTGATGGAAACTTCATCCTCCATGCAACAGCGTGGCGAGGTGGAGCCTCACGGTGGGTGTCTGGGTCATGAGGCTCCAGTCCTGTGAACGAACTGATGCTGCTACAAGAAGGGCCCGCGGGAGTGAGCGTGTCCTCTCTGCATTCTGCCCTGAGGACACAGCCAGAAGGCCCTCACCTGATGCCGGTGCCTTGCGCTTGGGCTCCCCGGCTCCAGAACTGCGAGAAGGCAAATCTCTGTACTTTAAAAAGTGGCCCAGTCTCTGGTGTTCTGTTCCAGCAGCACAAACAGACTAAGACATTGCCCTTCCCTTTCCCATGGGCCCATGCACAGGCTTCCAGAGGAGCAGCCCAGAGTCCCTGAGGTTTTCAGCATGGAGCACGCCCAGGCCAGCCGTGCCTGCAGGAAATCGGAAGAGAAGCAAATGTTTGGGTTCGCTCTCAACTCAGGCTTCTAGGTCTCGGGCCTGCAATTTCTGCCACTGCATTGTTGTTGGTTTGCCTGCAGTCCTTCTTAAAGATCCACAGGCCTCACCTAGAGCGAGACTGGTATTTCTCTACAAAGTCACCCTACATCCATGGAAGCCTGAGACCCTTATTAGGCCGGTGGGAAAAGCGGCACACGACTGGGCATTGAAAACCGAGTCACGGTCTTTGCCTGAGTCACACCACGGGGCACTGAAAACGGGTTTGATCCGGCTTCCAACACTGAGTCTTCTTGGCGCTCAGAGTCAAGAGTCTGCGGGCTGAAATGCGCACGGAGGAAGACAAGCCGCAGCGAGGCAGCCAGTGCACGCAGAACTAAACTGTCCTCTTTGGAGACGTGGAAGAGAGTTAAAAGAATAATCATTGTCACGCATGGTGCATTTGCTATGCGTCAAAAAATATACAAAGAGTTTTACACGGTTTCTCAGTTAGTTTTCATGAAGACCCAGGAGGTAAATATTCGTATATTTATTTTATAGATGAAGACACTAGCACTCACAGAGGTTCACTTACTTGACCGTGGCAGTAAACAGAACAGTGCATCTTAGCTTCAAACCCAGGTCTCAGACTCCAAGCCCACACACGTAGCAAACTCTGCATGCTCACAGCTGAGCGTTCAGACTCCCGCACCTAAGGACAAAGTTCAGGAATGAGTGGTCTCTGCAAAAAACACCCTTGCGTTTTGCGAAGCAATATTGTGTGACTGGAAAAAAACATAGTGTAGAAAGCAGATGACCAGATCTCCATTGGGCTAGACCTGTACCTTACTATCTGATTCTGAGGAATTCACCCCAACTTTTTGCCTCCATTTCCTGTTTGTCTTCTCCTAACAAAGGAGAAGTTCAGAGTACAAGGAGGGTCTAAAGAACATGTCTAAATTCCAAAATGAAATCTGAATGTATCTCTGAGAACACTTTCTTTAAGATGAGAAATTTGTGAGGGAGTAACACTTCTCGTCACTATGAAGATTGACTGTGGAAATCTCTTAAGAAAAAAAAATTCAGATAAACAACTGGAAGAAATAAAGATCGTTTGTTTGTGCCCAATACACGACTTTCCTAGAAAAAGACTTTCCCTTTCATTCAGGGGCTCCCAGCCCTCTGTGGAAGAGGCAGACATGTGGACAGGACCTGCCTCAAATAGTCCTGAAGGCTGCTGGGCCAGCAAATGCTGCTGACAAGGAAGCAGACAGTTGGGCCAGCCATACAGTGATTGATGGGTATGTTATTGGCATGTACGGTTTCCAAAGTCACTAGCGGTAGGGAGAAACTTTGCTTCGTTAGCCCCTGATCACAGAAAGAGAATGCCCAGCAAAGAGAATGCCCAGGAAGAGAAAGGAGAAGTTCAGAGTACAAGGAAGGTATAAAGAACAAGTCTAAATTCCAGAATGAACATTTATACCCTCCTTGTACTCCAAACGTCTCCCTTCTCTTCCTGGGCATTCTCTTTGCTGGCTACCTCCAGGCAGACAGGGAAAAGGACCAACCTTTTGAAACCACAGAACAGGTTCAAATCCCAAGTTTCCCAGTTACTAGCTATTTGGCAGGACAACTTGGCCTCTCTGAGCCCCAATTTTCTCACCTGACACACGGAAGTAGTAATAACCGGATGCCTGGCAGAGGGCACCAGTAAAACCCCTGTGATGCCATACTTGATGATGAAAGACTAAAGCTTTCCCCGCAAAGATCACGTACAAGAAAAGGATGTCTGCTCTTGCCAGTTCTACTCAACATCGAACTGGAGATCCTAGCCAGGGTAATTAGACAAGAAAAAGAAATAAGATGGGTCCAGGCTGGAAACAATATAAAACTTCTGTTCTGAAAATGACATAATCTTAAATCTGTTAGAAACACCCCCAAATACTATTAGAGCTAACAAACAAGTTCAGCAAAGTTGCAGGACACATGGTCAATAAACAAAATGGACTGGGTGCCTGTAATCCTAGCATTTTGGGAGGCCAAGACGAGATGACTGCGTGAGCCCAGGGGTTCGAGAACAGCCTGGCCAACTTGGTAAGACCTTGTCTCTACAATAAATCAAAAAATTAGCCAGACATGGTGGCATGCACCTGTAGTCCAGCTACTTGGGAAGGCTGACACAGAAGGATCACCTGAGCCCAGCTGGTGGAGGCTGCAGTAGCCATGATCATGCCACTGCACTCCAGCCTGGGTTACAGAGAGACTCCAACTCAAAAACATAAAAAAATAAATGAAGTTGGTTGTATTTCTATACACTACCAATGAACAATCTGGAAACAAACTTAAGAAAACAATTTACAATATCACTGAAAATAAAATACTTAATAAATTAAACAAGAGAAATACAAGACTTGGACTATGAGCATTGTTGCAAAAAATATCATAGACCTAAATAAATGAAAAGATATCTTCCACACATGAACTAGAAGACGCAATATTATTAAGATGGTAATAGTCCCCAAACTGATCTACTGATTTAATGCAATCTGTATCAACATTCTAGCTGCCTTTTTTTTTTTCCGCAACAACTGACAATCTGATTCTAAAATTTGTATGGGAATGCAAGGGACCCAGATCAGCCAATACATTATTCTTGAACAAGAACAGTGTTGAAGGACTCACACTTCCAATTTCAAAACTTACTAAAACTTACCTTATAGCCACAATAATCAAGATGTGGTACTGGCAGAAGGACAGATATCTATATCAATGGAATAGAATGGAAAGTCCAGAAATAAACCCATAAATCTATGGTCAACTTCATTTTTCGGCAAAGGTACCAATACAATTAAGTGGAGAAAGAATAGTCTTTTCATCAAATGGTGCTGGGACATGCAAAAGAATCGAGCTGGGCTCCTACCTCAAACTACATATAAAAGTTAACTGAAATAGATCGAAGACCTAAAGAGACAAAACTATAAAACCCTTAGAAGAAAACATAAGAGTAAATGTTTGTGACCCTGAATTAGACAATGGTTTCTTAGGTAAGACACTTAACAAACAACAGAAGAAAAAGTAGGTCAAAATTTAAAACTTTTGTGCTTCAAAGAACATTGTAAAGAAAGTAGAAGGATACTCAGACTTCGTTTCTGATCTGGCATGTAAGGAGTATGGAAGTCATCGTTCCCATCCTAACGACAAGAAAAGAGCTTAACGAACTGGAAACCAACAACTCTTTTTAGACCCAGCAGAGAACTGAAGTCATAGGCAAGCTGCTGCCTCAGAAACTGGAGCGATAGACAGGCAGATACAGAGAATCACCACCCGATTTGCTACTTGTGTGAATCAAGAGCAGAAACCTCTAAGGGGCCATGTACCAGGGTAGGACAACTCAAACTGCTGGAGGCTCAATGTGGCCTCCAGTTAAAAAACTCTAGTCTTAGGGGAGCCCCATTGTTGTGAGTTTTGCCGCTAGGAACTCTACCAGGTTCTCAAAATAAAGAGAGCAAATCCTTTATTTTATTATTAATCACAATTTTATTATCATTTTGGCTTTATTAAAAAATTCTGCCGGGCTTGGTGACTCAGCCTGGAATTCCAGCACTTTGGGAGCCCGCGGATTCGAGACCAGCCTGGGCAACTTGGCGAGACCTCATCTCTACAACACATCAAAAACTAGCCGGGCATGGTGGCACACGCCTGCAGTTCCTGCTACTTGGAAGGCTGAGGCGGAAGGATTGCCGGAGCCCAGCAGGTCGAGGCCGGGGTGTCCACGAGTGTGCCACTGCACTCCAGCCTGGGCGATGGAGCGAGACTCTGACTCAAATATAAATACACACATCACACACACACACACACACACACAGTTACTTTGTTTTAATGATGGTTCTTTTTTTTTCCATTTGTATTTTAGATTCAAGGGGTACACATGCATGTTCGTTACACAGACATACTGTACAGTCGGGGAACTGGGTCTCAGGTGGCCCATTCCCTAAACAGTGAACAGGAATCTCATAAAAATTTCTGAGTGAGTTTCTGAATCCTAACTCCACTCCTATCTCCTCCTTATGGGTGTCCCAGCGTCTGTTATTTCCATCTCTGTGACCATTTAGGTCCCAGATGGGTGAGAACACGTGGAGTTTAGTTTTCTGCTTCTGAGTTAGTTCACTTAGGATAATGACCTCCAGCTCTACCCATGTTGCGACTCTATCCGTGTTGCTGCAAAAGACATAATTTCATTCTTGTTTATGGTGGTGTCCTATTCTGTAGTGTGTGTGTGTGTGTGTGTGTGTGTGTGTGTGTGTGTGTGTGTGCATGCCATAATTACCATTTGACCCAGCAATCCCACTACTAGGGATCCACCCAAGGGAAAATAAACCAATAGATAAAAAAGATAGCCGGGCTTGGTGGCTCAGCCTGTAACCCCGCGCTTTGGGAGGCCGAAGTGAGTGGATTGCCTGAGCCGGTGGGTTCAAGACCTGCCTGGGCAACTTGGCAAGTGTTGGGAGCCGGCCACGGACGCCCACTGAGCATTAGGGATCAGGGAGGGCCGTGGACCCTGAGACCGCTAGGACGTGTTCGGGAGCCGTTGACCCCATTTTCCTCCTCCTTTTCCGTGCAACACAAGCAACCTAAAGGAGCTCTGCTGGCCTAAGCTGAAGGCTCTGTAACTGTGACAGGCATGGCTCACTCTAGAAACCCATTGTTCCTGTTTCCCACAAACTGCGATTTCGGCTTAGGTATTAGACAGAATTCAAATTCAGGTCACATTTGGGAGCCTTTTGTATGGTACAAGCTTCTTTATAAGATTTAAAAGTATATTTGTAGAATTAGTATATACTTATGGAGAGCTGTTTTCAGCTTTTCAGTGGTATAAATGACTATCTAGAGTTATCAGAAATGGCCCAGCACAGAGTTTGGGCTGGGCCACATTCCTGAGAGCCCAGCACAAACTTTGAACTGGGCTACATTCTTTTAGGCCGGCTTTAGCTACAGTTAGTGTAGGGTTTTTTCTACCTATTATAGAAATTGAATTCATTTTATTCATAGAAAGTATTGTAGAATAGGTCATGCTAATGTCAGGGAATCATGTTAGTTCAAGCATGACCAATCATGATATTTTGAGGTTTAATAAGAATATAGTTAACTTTAGAAATTTCATTGTCTCCATTTTCTACTATTGTGGTTTTGGCCTTAGTACACTTACAGTTTATATTTGGGTTTTATTTTCAGAAGCTTTGCTGCTGATGATCAGCTTTATATATTAGGATTAGGAATTAGAAACTTTCATAGAAATTAGGATAGATACATAGGACTTTAGAATAGCCATTTTGCTAAGAGATTGTCGTCTATTGTTCCAAAAGGTGGCCCACCGTGAACTTTGGACTGGGCCACATCCTGTAGAGCCCAGTGTGATCTTTGGACCGGGCCACATTCTTTAGGAATTGGCTTAAGCTATAATTAAGAGCTTCCATAGTGTTGTGTAAGTAGTATTAGCATAGACTAGAAAGATAATAAAGTTTAAGTTAGTCATCATGGGCATTGTGTGAGCTTTAGAAGTTATTGATTATCAGAACATCAGCATGCTGGTAGGGATTGTTGCACTGCTTTTGAAGAGCGTTAGCTAGCAAAGAGAACAATAAGACAATCTTGGAGTTTGTCCCTCCTCATACCTAAGAAAACATCTGGTGGGTGGGGGACGCCCTCCTGCACCTGGCCTTGTGTTCACGTGAAAGACTTGTGAGACTGCCTGTGTAAAATCTGGGCATAAATCCCTGCTGTAACTTTCAATAAACAGCTTCTGCTCATTTCACTGAGCAGTTGTCCACTTTCTTTCTTTCTCTCTCTTCCTCTTTATATCTATCCCTCCATCTTTCTTTCTTTTAATATCTATCCCTACTACAGAATTGGCTTCTGCACTAGACAGAGTCCAGTCTCTTTCTTTCTCCTCCCTTTTCTTTTTTTTCTTTATTTCTCCAGAATAATCGCCGAAGCTGCCACACCTTCCAAGGGACCTCCTAAATCTCCACAAAACTTGCAGGGGCTGGCCCCCCGCAGGCAAGACCTCGTCTCTACCGTAAATCAAAAAATTAGCTGGGCGTGGTAGTGCACGCCTGAAGGCTGAGGCGGAAGGATCGCCGGAGCCCAGCAGGTCGAGGCTGCAGTGGCTGGGAGTGTGCTAATGCACTCAAGGTTGGGTGACAGACTGAGACTCCAACTTAAAAAAAAAAAGAAGCCAGGCTCGGTGGCTCAGCCTGTAATCCCGCGCCTTTGGGAGGCTGAGGTGAGTGGATTGCCTGAGCCTGCGGGTTCGAGACCCGCCTGGGCAGCGAGAACTCATCTCTACAATAAATCAAAAAATCAGCCGGGCGTGGCAGCGCGTGCCTGTAATTCCGGCTACTCAGAAGGCTGAGGCGGAAGGATGGCCGGAGCCCAGCAGGCGAGGCTGCGGTGGCCGGGAGCGGCCACTGCACGCCAGTCTGGGCGACAGAGTGAGACTCCAACTCAAAAAAAAAAAAAAAAAAAGATACCTGTACTTGTATGCTCATTGCAGCACTATTCACAACGACAGCATCACAGAACCAATCTAAACGCCTACCAGCAATTGACTGGTGAAATCCCTCCAACCCTTCTTACTTCTGACTGGGGGTATGGAGACATACTCAAGGGCACTGTTTCTCTCAACAAGGCCTGCACTCAAGAGAAATGATTTCACCAGAAGTTTTGCAACAGCCTAATTGTCCTGAGGGGAGGGAAATATCCTGCTGTCCCACCGGAGGGGTGAAATGCTGAGTAGCACTCCTGAAGGACCCAGCACAGGAGCACAGGCTCATTAAAAGATGGCAGCTTAATCGGAGGACTAGAGGATGCTCTGTCCCCACGTCTCACCAACCTCACCAGGAGGGCTTCTGTGCAACCGTGAAGACAAAACTAAAAGCGGCTGAGGAGGCCGGGTGTGGTGGCTCACGTCTGTAATCCCAGCACTCCGGGAGGCCAAGGTGGAAGGAAAAAAAATTAACCAGGCTCGGTGGAGCACATCTGTGTTTCCAGGCTGAGGCAGATGAATTGCCTAAGCCCAGGAATTCAAGACTGTGGTGAGCCACGATCCTGCCATTGCACTCCAGCTTAGGTGACAGAGTAAAACCCTCACTCAAAAAAAAAAGTCTATGAAAAATATCAGAGGAAATTTGAATACCTCTGATACCTACAGCTATGGCAAATAGCAAAAAACACCACCTCATTTCTAGTCAAATAAACAGAAAGCATCACATAAAGGCCTATTTACTGGTTCTTTTTGCCCAGTACCTAGTGTCTGGCTTTCAACAAAAAACTACAAGGCGTTCTAAAAAACAAAAAAGTATCTTGAAGAGACAAAGCAAGCATAAAACCAAACTCAGATATGACAGAGATGTTGGAATTGTCAGACTGTGAACTTAAAAGAACTATGATTAATATGCCAGAAGAGACGGGTAACATAAGCATAGCAGTGAAAACGCTAAGAATCAAAAGGAAATGCTAGAAATAAAAAAACACCGTAACAAACAAAAAAATGCCTTTGATGGGTTTCCCAATAGACTGGACACGAGGGGGACCTCAAAAAAATCCTGGAATTTATTTATAAAAAATTGTACCTTTGTTCTTACATGTTTAGACTTCAGTTTCACAGTATTCTCCATTTGACACAATATACCTATCAAGATGTTTCTGAACTTGTCAGTTGTGATTCCTTTTAGTGCTTCTGCCATTTTTTGTTTTACCTCTTCCACATCGGCAAAATGGTTCCCTTTGAGGACTTTTTTCATTCGAGGAAACAAAACATAGTTGCTTGGAGTGAGATGGGGTGAACAGGGAGGGTAGAACACAGGACTCCTGCTGTATTTGGTAAAAAAAAACCCCAACCTGCTGACCACTCAGCGTGGAGTGGGCCGGTGCGTTGCCACGGCGAAAGAACCAGCTACCTGCTTGCCACATCTTGGGACGCTTCTTCTGCAAACTGTGACGCACGCTAGCTGGCATACTGATGTCAGTGGGCTCCTAGAGCAGGGGGCAGCCTGTACCACCAGGGGCTTGCCTTCCAAAAGATAATTCCAGTTTTTTGGGCCTCCCCCCTCGCAGTAGAGGAGAGAATCAGTGAACTTGAAGATATATCCATGGAAACTTTTTTTTTGAGCTGGGTCTCACTCTGTCACCTGGGCTGGAATGCGGTGGCACGATCATGACGACCACGGCTCACAGCAGCCTCGACCTCCTGGGCTCAGGCGATCCTTCCACCTCAGCATCCTGAGTGGCTGAGAGTACAGGCGGGTGCCACCAGGTCCAGCTAATTTTCTGACTTTTATCTTTGTAGAGACAAAGTTTGGCTCTTTTGCCCAGGCTGGCCGTGAACTCCTAGGCTCAAGCAATCTGCCCGCTTTGGCCTCCCTAAGTGATGGGGTTATAGGCATGAGCCACTGTGCCCAGCTAGAAACTTCTAAAACCCAAAGGTAAGAGGAAAAAAAATGAGGAAAAAAGAGGACAAAACATCTAAGAACTGTGGGACAATTTCAGAAGATGTGACACGTGCATAATGAAAACACCAAAAGGAGAAAGAAAAAGGAACAGGGGAAATATTTAAAGTAATAATGATTGAGAACTGTCTAAAATGAATGCCCGCTCCATTTCTCCGTCATTCATGAAGGACGCTAGTGCTGAGGTTGACATATCTATCGAGGACAACAATTATCATGGCTTCCAGTGCTTTGGCAAAACCTCAGATGAGTGGCCTTCTGGCCAAACGTCTGAGGTTTCACATTGTTGGAGCATTCATTGTATCCCTGGGGGTTGCAGCTTTCTATAGGCTTGCTGTGGCTGAACCAAGAAAGAAGGCATATGAAGATTTCTACAGAAATTATGATTCCATGGAAGATTTTGAGGAAGCAAGGAAGGCTTAGTATCTTTCAGAGCACAAAGTGATTTGAGAATATAAAGAATTTCTTTGGGTTGAGTTACACAGAATTTGGTTGCTGAGCTGGTTCCTGAACTATGCAACATGCTATGTGGGCTAAGTAGTAGTTTCTCTTGAGAAACAAACAATTAACAAATACTTAAAATTAAATTAAATTAATGCCAGGCACCAAACCAGATTCAGAAACTCAGGAAACTGGAACAGGATACATACCAAAAAATTTCACATCTCAGTATTGCATATTCAAACTGCAGCAAGGCAAAGCCAAGGAGAGAACCCTGCAATAACCCAGGGGAAATAACTGTGAAGGGGCAAGGGCAAGCCTAAGGATTAACTGGACGTCTCCTTGGAAACCATGGGATTGAGGGTAGAGCAAAATTTTTTAAGTGTTGAAAACAACAAATGCCAATCTAGAACTCTGTACCCAGAGAAACTATCCTGGAAAAGTGAAGGCGAAATAAAGACATTCTCAGACACACAAAAATTGAGGGAATTTGTGTTGACCTACCTTGCAAGAAATGTTAAACAAAACTCTTTGGAAAGAAAGAAAATTATATAGGCCAGAAATTCAGATCTACATAAATAAATAAAAAGCATTACAGAAGATATAGATGAAGATAAAGTAAAATCTTTTATTTCTCTCATTCTTAGTTGATCAAACGCAACAGTTTACTCGAAAAAATAATAAGCTGTCCAATGGTTATATAGACAAGTGAAATGAATGACAGTAGTCCATGTCATAAGGTACTTATAAGCTGGGCTCAGTGGCTCAGCCTGTAATCCCGCGCCTTAGGAGGCTGAGGTGAGTGAATTGCCTGAGCCCGCGGGTTCGAGACCTGCCTGGGCAACTTGGTGAGACCTCATCTCTACTACAAATTAAAAAATTAGCCAGGTGTGGTAGCGCGTGCCTGTAGTTCCAGCTACTTGGAAGGCTGAGGCGGAAGGATCACAGGAGCCCAGCAGGTCGAGGCTGCGGTGGCTGGGAGTGGCCACTGCATTCTAATCTAATCTAATCAGACCTCTGGAAATACTGAAAACTTATATGAAATGGGTAACTTCCAGCCGGGAGGCCGAGGTGAGTGGATTGCCTGAGCTGTGGGTTTGAGACCCGCCTGGGCAACTTGGTGAGACCTCATCTCTACAATAAAATAAAATCTAGGCGACAGAGTGAGACTCCAACTCAAAAAAAAAAGGTATTTACAACCCCTACCTGTGAAGGGGTATAGTAACTATTACTTGAAAGAGGGCTTAGATTAGTTGTAAATGTATATTGCAAACTCAAGGGCAACCACTAAAAAAAGCAAACAAAAAGATATAGTTGATTTGCTAAGAGAGGAGAGAAAATAGAATTATATAAAATGCTCAACAAAAACCAAAGAGGCAGAAAGGAGTGGGGTAAAAAAAAAAAAAACTAAGAACAAGATTAACACATAGAAATTATAACAACTATGGTAAGATATTAACACAACCTCATCAATAATCACATTAAACACCAATGGTCTAAATACACCAGTTAAAGGACAGTACTGTCAGAATCAATAAAAAGCAGGACCCAATTATATCATGTCTACAAGAAACCCACTTTAAATATAAAGATAGGGACAGATTAAAAGTAAAGGGATGGAGAAAGATATACCATACTAACACTAACTTTTAAAATGCTGGAATAGCTCTATTAATTTCAGACAAAACAGATTTTAGAGCAAAGTTATTGGAAATAAAGAGGGTCATTACATACAGATAAAGGGGTTGATTTTCCAAGAAGATATAACAATTCTTAACATGTATGTACCTAACTACATAATGTCAAAATACATGAGACAAAAACTTACAAAACTGCAAGGAGAAATATATAAAGCCATTATCATAGTTGCAGGCTTTAATACCTTTCTATCAGTAACTGACAGATCCAGCCAGCAGAGAATCAGCAAGGACACATCTGAACTGAACGGAAGCATCCGCCAACGGGATCTGACGGACATCTATGGACGACTTCATCCAACAGCAGAATACATGTTCTTCTCAGGCGCTCACAGAACACGTGCCAAGGCAGACCACGCTCTCAGACATAGAGCACACCTTGACTATTTTAAAATAATATAAATGATACAGAGTGTGTGTCTTGGTCCTTTTCTGTTGCTTAAACCAGAATACCTGAAACCGAGCATCTATTTCTTACAGTTATGGAGGCTGAGAAGTCCAAGGTTGAGGGGCTGAATCTGGTGAGAGCCCTCTTGCTGGTAGGGACTCTCTGCTTAGTCCCTAAACAGCCCCGGGCATCACACGGGAGGGGCTGAGGGCACGAACTCGCTTGCCAAGGACCTTCTCTTCTTATGAGCCACTGGTTCCACTCCCAGGATGACCACTAATCCATTAACACATGAATGGATTAATCCATTCCTGAGGACAGAGCCCTCATGATCCAAGAATCTCTCAAGGGCTTTACCTTTCAATACTAGCACACTGGGGATTAAGTTGGAAACATAAGTTTTTGTGTAAAGGCACCAAAAACAGAGCTTAAAAGGAAAGTTACAGCACTGAACACATATATTATAAAAGAAGGAAGCTCTAAAATTAATCATCTAAGCTTCCACCTTAGGAAATGAGAAAAAGAGAAGCAAATTAAGGAGAAAAGTTCTAAAAGCTAGAGAAAGGAAACAATAAAAATAACAGCAGAAATTAACAAGATAAAAAACTGAAAAACAACAGAGACAACTAATAAATAAAAATCTTTAATTTTGGGGAAAAAAATAAAAATAGAAAAATTACTACCCTGTAATTTACTCAAGCAAAAGGGGTGAAAGTACAAATATACAATTAAGAAACATCAAATGGGGAAATAGTCATTGAAACAGAAAATATTTTTTAAACCTATGAGATCACTTTTCAGACCTCTGAAAATACTGAAAACGTATATGAAATGGGTAACTTCCAGCCGGGTTCGGTGGCTCAGCCTGTAATCCCGCGCTTTGGGAGGCCGAGGTGAGTGGACTGCCTGAGCCGCGGGTTTGTGACCCGCCTGGGCAACTTGGTGAGACCTCATCTCTACAATAAAATCAAAAAATTAGCCAGGCGTGGTAGCACACGCCTGTAGTTCTGGCTACTCGGAAGGCTGAGGCGGGAGGATCGCTGAAGCCCAGCAGGTCGAGGCTGCGGTGGCCAGGAGCGGCCACGGCACTCCAGTCTGGGTGACAGAGTGAGACTCCAACTCAAAAAAAAAAGAGAAATGGGTAACTTCCAAGGGAAATCATTTCATCTAAACTGATCCCACTTAGAGATATACAGTTTAACAGACTAATTTCCTTGGAAGAAAACAGCAAAAAATATCAAGGAACATCCACGTATTTTTCTAAAGAACAAAGCCCTCATGATTTCACAAGTATTCACAATTTTTTTTGCCTTCTTCTTTCTTCTCCTCCGCCTCCTCCTTTTTAATAGAGACAGGGTCTCACTCTGCCACCAAGGCTGAAGAGCAGTGCCACAATTATAGCTCTCTGCATCCTCAAGAGTGATGATCGTGGCACTGTACTCTAGTGATCCTCTTGCCTCAGCCTCCTGAGGAGCTAGAATTGCAGGCATGCACTACCACGCCCAACTAATTTAGCAGGGCATGGTGGTACACACCTTTAGTCCCAGCTACTTGGGAGGCTGAGGCAGAAGGATTGCCTGAGCCCAGAAGGTCAATGTTGCGGTAAGCCATGATTGTACCACTGCACTCCAGCCCTGGGCGACACAGTGAGACTCTGCCTAAAAAAAAAAAAAAAAATTGTAGCGATGGGATCTCACTGCATTATCCAGGAAGGTCGTCTCAAACTTCTGGCCTTAAGAGATCCTCCTGCCTTGGCCTCCCAAAGTACTGTGATTATAGGTGTGAGCCATTGCACCTGACTAGAAATGAAGGAAAAAAACTTAACTCTTTTTATAAAAGAAGTATGACATTTACACCTAAATATGATAAAACAGTACAAAAAATACAAAGGTCACTTATGCATATTGATGCAAAAGCTCTAAATAAAATACTAGTTAACAGAATCCAATGCCACACTATGAAAATAATACAACATAACCAAATGGGATTTATTCCAGGAGTACACATTGATTAAACATTAGTAAATGAACGAACGCACCCTATTTATAGGTCTAAGGAGAAAAATCATGCTTATTTCCACAGATGTTGAAAAAGTCTTTGACAAAATTCCTCACCCATTCCTGTTAAAAACCAGAATTGATATTTTGATATTGATTGACATTCTTTCTTAATCTATTAATACACACATGGGCATTTGCGCGCACACACGCACACACACACACATATATACACACATACCCCCTTAGTGTAAAAGCCACCATTTCCTTTCATGGGAAAACACCAGAAACTTCCGATAAGATCAAGAACAAGGCAAATTTGTCCACCATCTCCACTACTAATGAGCAACATACAGAGATAAGGGCCAATGAAATTAGATAAGAAAAATCAATAAGGTTTTAAAAAGAAAAGTAAAACTATATATTTTGCAGATGATATAAATGTACATCGAAAACCCTAGAAAACCGATAAAACTAACAATAAGGTAGCAGGCTGAAAATTATCATATAGAAATTGATAGCCTCTATACACACAAACAGTAACCAGGGGGAGTAGATAATGGTAGAGAAAGACCCATTTACATGGAATAAAGAAGATAAAGTACTTAGAAATAAATTGAATAGGAAATGTGCAAAATCCACATGAGAAAAGCTTTTAAAAAGTATACTTGAAAAAATGGAAAGACATTTTTTGTTCATAGAATGACTTAACATGATAAAAATGCCAGGTCTCCCTAAGTTAATTTATAAATTTAATGCAATTTCATTTAAAAACATCAAGTTTTTTAGAAAATGGCACTAGACAGGTTGATGCTAAACTTTATACAGAACAAAAAAATGCAATTTCAGAATATCCAGGGGAACACTAAAGAGGAAAATCTGCGAAGGTTACTAGCCCTATCAGACATTACAACGGACTATAAAACCTCTGCAGTTGAAAGTGTGGTGTTAGCACTTGAATAGACAGGCAAATGTAATAGTCTGTCAAGTATGTCACAGCAAAACCAGAAATAATTGGAAGTACATACGGAACTTTAGTATATGGCAACGGTAGCAATTAAAATCACTAGATTAAAAATGCTCTTTTAAATAAATGATGCTGGGACAACTGATTAGCCATTGGGGAGAAAGATGAAATTGAGCTATGTCTTACATCTATTCAAGAATAAACCTCCAAATGATCAGGGACATACATGGAAACTAAATCCCTGCAAGTATTAGGAGAAAACTAGGTGAATTTCTCTTTAACCTGCAGTATGAGGAAACGCTTTCTAATTATGACTCAAAAAACTAGATCTACTAAATGTACAAAAACATGGTAAATTTGATTAAAATAAAAAAAAAAAACAAAACACACACACACAGGATTTGGGCATGGCAAATACCACCACGGACAAGTAAAAAGACAGCCAGTACACTGGAAGAAAATATGTGCAACATGTTACAGATAAAAGGCTAATATGCTGGTAACTTAAAAATCTAGGGGAAAAGATTTTACTTTTGTTTTTTGTTTTTAGAGATGAGGTCTGCCTATGTTGCCCAGGCTGGAGTACAATGGCAATTCACAGGTGCAATCATCACACACTGCGGCAAAAACTCCCAGACTCAAGCGGTTCTTCTGCCTCAGTCTCCAGAGTAGGTGGGGCTTACAGGAGCGTGCCACCATGCTTGGCTCTGGTTTTTAATACCCAATAGAAAAACTGGCAAGACAAGAACAGGGAATTCAACATATTCATAACATTTATATGAAAATGAAGATTTTCAACCTCATTCATAAGACAAATACCAATAAAAACAATACTAAAATACCATTTCTCATCTATAATAATGGCAAATTTTAAAAAAATATAACATACACTCTGATTAGTGAGCCAATGGGTAAACAAGCATGTCAAACACTGCCAGACAAAATGCAAACTGCCCCCGTAAAGGGCAAATTTGGAAATATTTAACGAAGTCACATATGCATTTGCCTTTTGAATCATCAGTCCCACTTCTAGTCATTCACTCTGAAGATATACTTCGAATAAGAAAATTCATTTACACAAGTTTCATTACTGAAATACGGTTTGCATTTACAGAACAATGTAAACAACCTAAATGTCATACTATAACAGTGGTTAAATGAACTATGGTCCAATATCCCTGATGTAAAAATTCTCAATAAGACTCTAGCAAATCGGCTCCAACAACACATCTCAAAAATTATCCACCAGGACCAAGTAGGCTTCATCCGTGGGATGTAGGGTTGGTTTAACATCTGCAAGACCATAAATGTCATTAAATACATCAACAGATGTAAAAACAAGTACCTTATGATTATATCGTTAGACACAGAAAAGGCTTTTGACAAAACCCAGCATCTATTCTTGATAAAAACCCTTGAACACCTAGGTATAGAGGGAACATACCTCAAAATAGTAAAAGCCATGTATGATAAACCTAAGGCCAACATATTATTAAATGGACAGAAATTGGAAGCATTTCCCCTGAAAACCAGAACAAAACCAGAACATGCATCTCACCCTTCCTGTTCAACATAATGTTGGAAGTCCTACCTAGAGCAATCAGACAAGAAAAGGCTATCGGGGGTATCCAAATAGGAAAAAAGGAAGTTAAGCTATCCCTCTTCGTGGACAATATGATTCTATACCTGGAAAACCCAAAGGAATCTGTCAAAAACCTCTGTGCACTGATAAAGGACTTTGGGAAGGTAAGTCTCAAGGTATAAAATCAACATGCAAAAGACAGTTGCATCTTTATACACCAACAACAAACAGGTAAAGCACCAAATAAAAAGCGCAATCCCATTCACAACAGACACACACACACGATTTAAATACCTTGGCATCTTCCTAACAGAGAAGTGAAAAATCTTCATAATGAAAACTACAGGGAGACTTCTAGGCAAGATGGTAACAGGACAGGTCAGACTGTGAGAGTCGCCGCAAAAATGAGTGTCCATAAAGACTCTCTGTGCGAGTGGAGGTGCCGGTGGGTGAGTCAAAGACTGAAGGGTGACTCTGGCTCATGCACCTGGGACTCTCCTCTGGATGTGTCTGCAACCCCCCACCGCCCTGCGATTGGAGACCCAGGCGCACAGGATTGTCTGCTGGGACTCTCTTGAGAGGAGGCAGCGGAGAATAGCCGCTCCTCAGCACCGGCACCGGCCCACCGCCATCACCTGCAGCAGCAGACCTGGCATGAGAAGGCAGGTTGTGGAAATCTGGAGTAAAGCTCCAACACCGGTGTCGGGATGCTGACATCGTCTCAGTCCAAGGACTGGGCAGAGACTTGCACTGCCCTGCCCAGCTCCACCCAGCCTCCATCTCGGGACCCAGACTCGGAGAGACACACACCCCTCCTGCATGGTGGAACAGGCACAGATATGTCAAATCTGAGTGGGAGACTTGACAGCAGCAGCAGCCCGTAGGGTGAGTCCAGATCTGACCCATCCTCCTCCCACAGGAGTCCGTGGGGCATCTGACCCATGCTGTGAGCACCCCTATCAGGCTGCGCTGACAGCAGAAGGCAGGGGCTGGAGACCAGAGCCGCTCCCTAAGGTAGAGGCCTGAAAGGAACCTGGACTCACAGAAGCTGCCAGAAAACTACAAAACAATGCTCAAAGAGATCAAAGAAGATGCAAATAAGTGGAAAAATATTCCATGCTCAAGGACTGGAAGAATCAACATTATTAAGATGTCCATCCCACCCAAAGCAAGTCTACAGATTCAATGCAATACCCAATCAATTACCAACATCATGCTTCTCATACCGGAAAGTGGCAATACAGAAATTCATATGGAAACATAAAAGATCACGAATAGCCAAAACAATCCTCAGCAAAAGAAACAAAGCAGAAATCCCAGACTTTAAACTTTATTATAAGGCTACAATAATCAAAATAGCCTGGTATTGGTACAAGAACACACATGAAGACCAGTGGAACAGAACAGAGCTTCTGGAGGCATAATATCAATTTCTCAACCAACTCATCTTCGACCTAGCCTCCACCAACAACCACTGGGAAGAGGAGAACCTATTCAGTAAATGGTGCTAGGAAAATTAGCTGACCACATACATGCAGAAAATTGAAACAGGACCCCTACCTATCACCATACACAAAAATCAACTCCAAACATATCAAAGATGTAACTGTGAAACCTCAAACTATAAGAATCTTAGAAAACACAGGAGACACCCTTACGCTAACTGGAATAGGCAACCATTTCCTGATCAAAACCCCGGATGAGATAGACAAATGGGACATCATCAAACTGAAAAGCTTCTACAAAGCAAAAGAAACCATCAAGAGAGCAGGAAGACAGCCCACAGAATGGGAAAAATCATTTGCCAACTGTATATCTGACAAGGGTCTAACATCCAGGATCTACAAGAAACTCAAATGTGCCGAAAGGAAAAAAACAAACAGCCCCATTAAAGATTGGGCAAAAGACATGAACAGACACTTCTCAAAAGAAGAAATCCGGGCAGCCAACAGACACATGAACAAGAGCTCAGTCTCACTTATCATCAGAGAAATGCAAATCAAAACCACATTGAGATACCACCTAACCCCTGTAAGAACGGCCATCATTAATAAAACAAACAACAACAGACGAGGATGTGGAGAAAAACGAACACTCCTATACTGCTGATGAGAATGTGAAGAAAAAGGAACACTTCTACACTGCTGGTGGGAATGCAGACTAGTACAACTTCTTTGGAAGACAGTGTGGCGATTTCTGAAAGAACTAGAAATTGACTTTCCATACAACCCAGCAATCTCCCTTCTCAGAATATACCCAGAGGAACTCAAATCATTCTACAGAAAAGATACCTGCACACATATGTTTGTTGCAGCTCTATTCACAACAGCAAAAGCATGGAACCAACCATGTTGCCCAACGAAGCTGGACTGGATTTTAAAAAATTGGTACACATACACAATGGAATATTATGCAGCCCTAAAGAAGGACAAATATATGGACTTTGCAGCAGCTTGGATGGATTTGAAGTCGATCATACTCAGTGATCTATCACAGAAACAAAGAACTGAGTACCACATGTTCTCACTCATAAGCGGACCCTGAACATCTATCATACTACTACAAAAAAGGGATTGGCAATAGCAGGACACTGACAGGGAGAAAGGGGGCACATATCAATAAGGGTGTCTGGCCGGGCTTGGTGGCTCAGCCGCTCATCCCAGCACTTTGGGAGGCCAAGGTGAGTGGATTGCCTGAGCCCATGGGTTCAAGACCTGCCTGGGCAACTTGGTAAGACCTTGTCTCTACAATAAACAAAAAATTAGCAGGGCCTGATCGCGTGTGCCTGTAGTTCCGGCTACTCAGGAGGCTGAGGCGGAAGGATCGCCGGAGCCCAGCAGGTCGAGGCTGCAGTGGCCGGGAGCGGCCGCTGCACTCCAGTCTGGGCGACAGAGTGAGACTCCAACTCAAAACAAAAAAAAATGTGCCTGATCCTAAGCCTAAGTGAGGTTCAATGGGAGGCCCAAACCTTCACCTGCACCTAAACCCCTTAAGTATGCAATCCTGACTTGCACCCCACAACTTTAAAATAAAAATAAATTTTAAAAAAGTCTTAATGGTGACCTTGGCTTGTGGTTTGCCTGGCAACAATTTAATATTTAGTGTGCCTTTGGAGCTAATAGTGTTGTAGTTACAATGATATACCCTAGGCATCTTTGAAAAATCTCTGTGTGACAATAAAGTCTGAAGCAAACAAACAAAACAAATCCAATATGGTACACTTGCACAAGTCATAAAGAAGAATAAGGAAGCCCTCAATGAATCGATATGATTTCCAGAATTTACTGTTTAAAGCAAAAGATGATCTACAGTATACTACCTATTGTGTAAGAAAGAAGAAAAAAATAAGGCTGGGTGTGGTGGGTCATGCCTGTCATCCCAGCACTTTCGAGCTGTGATCTGTGGGTGACAGCGTGAGGCCCTGTCTCAAAAAAGGAAAAGGAGAAGCAGGAAGAAGGGGGAAGGGAAAGAACAGAAAACAGGCCAGAAAAGACATGTGTATCTGCTTTGAGCAAAGAGAAGCGCAGGCAAAATAAACCAGAAACTGATTGGATTCGTATAGGACGTGTCAGAAAATGCATGGAAAAGACAAATGAAAGAGGAATGGAAGACACTTTTCTGATTATAATTTATGGTACAGGCCAGAGTTTGGAACCATGTTAGTGTTTTACACACTCAAATGGGAAAAGTATATAAAATCAACAAGGATGGAGGAAACCTTTACATAAACTAAAATTTAATACAAAAAAACCCCAAACGAATGAAACAGCTTATCAAAATGAGTAACAACACTGAACGGGGGGGGGGGGGTTGGGAGAAACAAACCAAGTAATGTTTAAACATAGGTTAAGGACTCTATGCCCTCAGGTTATCCTAAAACATCCCTGAACAAACACGGAACTCTAAAGACTTCTTTTTCACAGAGGCACTAATTAACACTTCTGAAACTATTTCCTGTACATTCTAGAATTGGGCAAATAAGAAAATATATTGTATAAAATGGTAGCGTTTTCGTATTCAGAGAAGTGGTATATATAAAAGAATGGGTAGGCTGTGCATGGTGGCTTATACCTGTGATCCTAGCACTTTGGGAGGCTGAGGTGTTAGAGCCAAGGGGTTTGAGACCAGCCGAGGCAACATAGCAAGACCCCATCTCTATAGAAAATTTTTAAAATTAGCTGGGTGTGGTGGCATGCATCTGTAGTACCAGTTACTTGGAAGGCTCAGCTGGAGGGGTTGCTTGGGCCCAGAAGTTCAAGGCTGCAGTAAGCCACAGTCATGCCACTACAGTCCAGCTTGGGCAACAGAGTAAGACATGGTCTCAAAGAAAAACAAATACGTACATAAATCTGGTCAGTAGACATGTCAGCGTGAACTCATGGGAATGGATGACAGATAACAATGAAATGGATATAGAAGCAGGAAGCTGTGTGTCCATGTGTATACAGTCACACAGTGCTACTTCCACCACAGATGGAACCAGTACTTTTCTAGGCTATTTCATCCCACTGGTGTATTTTTTCTTGTGCCTATGGCACTCTTATGAATTATCTTTGATATTCCACAATTTATAAACTTTCATGAAAAATCTGGTTAAGAACTTGATTTAAAATAGGTTATAGGCTGGGCTCGGTGGCTCAGCCTGTAACCCCAGCACTTAGGGAGGCCAAGGTGAGCGAATTGCCTGAGCCCATGGGTTGAAGACCGGCCCGGGGAACTCGGCGAGACCTCATCTCTAAATAAGAAATAAAAAATACCTGGGCATGGTAGCGCACATCTGTAGTTCTGGCTACTTGGAAGGCTGAGGCGGAAGGATCGCTGGAGCCCAGAAGTTTGACAGCCTGGGCAAAGGAGTGACACTCCAACTCCCCCGCCCCCCCCAAAAATAGGTTATAGACTAATGCAGGCATAATTGACATCTTTTGTCAATTCTAAGCATTTTCCTAAGTTTTTTTTTCAACCCCAAGCGTTTACTCTTTTTCACTTATTTTTGACGCTATTGTAAGTAGTATTTTTGTTTCAATTTCCAAATGGTCATTGCTAGTATATAAAAAATAGAACTAACTTTTCCATATAAATTTTGTACTCTGCAACCATGCTCAACAGTTCTAGGGGCTTTATTGTAGATTCCATAAGTTTTACATGGATAATCACATCATCTGCAAATAGTTTTATTCCTTCCTTCCCAAACGGTAATAATTTTTTTCTTGCCTGGTTGCACTTCCTAGAATGCCTTGTTTCTGATCTTAGTGGGAAGGCATCTAGTCTTCCAACACAGTGATATGAGCTGTAGATTTTTCTGTAGATGCCCTACATTAGTTTGCGAAAGTTTCATCTACTCCCGATATTGAGAATTTTTATGAACCATCAGACTTCGTCAAACGCTTTCCCTGCATCGATTGAGATGATCGCATGGCCTTCAGCATGTTGAAATACACTGATTCTCAAATGTAAAACAACAATGCAATCCTGGAATAAAATACACTTCGTTTTTTAAAATATAGATGTTTTATTTTAAAGATGTGGGGTACAATTCAGGGTCAGGCATACACGTGGGCATCGTACAGGTAAAGCCTGGGCCTCCCTTTGGCCCCCACTTTGCCTGGTTTGAGATCAGGTATGCTTACCGATGCCCCCCCGCCCGCCCCTGCCACCCGGCAGTACCCTGCTATTGCCAACCCTCTCTCACAGTATTATGGCAAATGTTCAGGGACTACGTGGGAGAACGCGTGGCACTCTGCTCTGTGCCTGGGACGGGTCCCTGAGTGTGACAGACTCTGAATCCAGCCAGGCTGCTGCGAAGTCCGATGCGCGTCCTCCTCATGCCTGTGCAGATCCCTCGTGTGTGCGCATCCCTTTTTTTTACACTTAGCTGCAACGCATCAGCCTTTTTACAGACCTTAAAATTCGGCATGTTAAAGCTTTCTTGGCAACCCCTTTGGGCGCCCTCCCACCGTGGGAGCTTCTTTGTCCTCTCCACTCACAATGAATCCTGCTGTCTTAAAAACAAAAACAACTTTGCTAAGAATTTCGGTGGTCGTGTGCTTTTTGGTCTGTTGCTGAGTTAGGGTCTCACCCGTCACCCAGGCTAGAGTGCAGTGGCATGGCTACGGCTCACTGCAGCCTTGACCTCCGGGCTCAGCGATGCTCCTGTCTCAGCCTCCCAAAGTACTGGGCTCCAGGCTTAAGCCACGGCATCCAGCTCACTCACTATCTTTTTAATATCGGTAGAATTTGAAGTAGTGTCACCTCTCCCATTCTTGATAATGGTAATTTGTATCTTGTCTCAATTTTATTAAACTTTTCAAAGATTCAGTATTCTGTTTCACTGGTTTTCTAGGGAAGCTGGCCGCAGGCTACTTTCCAGAGCACAAAGGATCGGGGATTCCTTTAAACTTCCCTATTATCCAGGATTACAGGACTCAGGTAAGATTCAACATTGTCAGCAGAAGGAAAAACAAGAGCCAGAAATGTGAAAACACAGGAAGTGCTCGGTACTGTCTGAAGATTCCAAGCACAGAGCTGGGCCGAGTTATGAGACTATGAAAAGAATAACGGTTACAACGAAGTCTGAGCCTTGGGTGCCAGCTCATGGGGCTCGGAGGCAGGCAAGTCCGCGGCCACGGGCACAGGCCTTGAGCCTGGCTGCTCAGAGCCCTATCCTTGCGGGGCCCCACTGCCACTTCTCAGGCTCGAGTAACAGAGGGGCTTGCGGCCTGGCGGCGCCAACACTGACCAGACTGCGACTGTCCTCCAAGGGTCAGCTCGAAGACGCCGAACGCAGGAAGGGGGCTCCTGGTACAACAGACGCTGTCTCCTCCCCAGAGAGGGTCTGGGGCTGCTCCCCAGCACAACCTGGGGGCGCTGGGGCGGGAAACCGAACGCTGCTGCTGAGCTGCAAGGGGCAGGGCCTCCACATTTAGGCTGGAGGCCAGACTGGACACCGGGTTTCAACCCCCCAGGGCTGAGCGCCACTTCCTGCTGGAACGAGCCGCCTCTGCAGAAGAACCATCTTCCTCTGTGGTTGCTGCCTTGCACATGCCTGCTTTTTCAGGAACAAGACCGCCCGCCTGTCTTTCCTTCCACACTTTGTCCTTCTTATCAGGAACAGAGAAAAAGCCCACAGCCATTTTTAAGAATAAAGGAATTAGCCCTTAAAGACTCACGGGCCCTAAACCAGCCTCCCGACGGTATCCAAAGCGTATTTTAGGGGAGAAATAAATAAAAGATGGTTTTCTTAGAGATGAGCCCTCAGGAGCTAACCTGGAGGGCCTCTGTGTCGTGGGTGTCTGCCACGGACAGGCCTGTAGGAACAGACTTGTCCACTGGAGAGGCAGGAAAGCACCAGGGCTAAAGCCTCCGTCTGAATTTGCCCACGTTCTTCCCTGTAGCTGACTACCCTCTCCGCGTGCCCCAGGCCTTTCCCTGCCAGCACTCTTCTACCTCAGGGTGTGTCTCCCAGTAGCTCCTGGGGTATGGACTCCATCTTACTCCTCTGTGCCTGCTACAGAGCCAGGCCTTGATGGAGGTTGCTAATCCACACAAAACCCACGCCTACAAGGCATAACACGTCTACAGCACAGGGTAGTGGAACAGTTCATTTCTATTTATTCAGGAGAACATTAAGATAAATATGCCTTGTTGGGCTCAGTGGCTCAGCCTGTAATCCCGTGCCTTTGGGAGGCTGAGGTGAGTGGACTGCCTGAGCCCGCGGGTTCCAAGACCCGCCTGGGCAACTTGGTGAGACCTCATCTCTACAATAAATCAAAAAAATTAGTCGGGCATGGTAGTGCGCGCCTGTAGCTCCAGCTACTCGGAAGGCTGAGGCGGAAGGATCGCCGGAGCCCAGCAGATCGAGGCTGCGGTGGCCAGGAGCGGTCACTGCACTCCAGCCTGGGCGGCAGAGTGAGACTCCAACTCAAAAAAAGAGATAAATATGCCTTAAATATCACATATTTGTACAGATAGGAATGACACACACCCCAACAAGTTTGAAAAGACCCCCAAATATCGTCTCCCTCCTTTCTAAAATGCTGGATGACCCTTGACGCACCTTCTCAACAGTCAGTAGATACTGAGCCTAGATCAGTCTGGCCGAGCTGGAGGAAAGCATGAATGTGGAAAGAAAACGTTGGGCTGAAAATTCCCTTCCAGAGAGGGTGCCGAGAACCATCTTAGTCAACTAGGTGACCCGTGTGGGCATCATTTCCTAAAGCGCTTGAAGAGCGGGTGCACATGTTTACTAGACGCCTTGCTCCGGGACGAGTGGTACTCCATGTACACGGTGTCGTCGGCCCCGGACAGGGAGCTCATGGTGCCGATGCGCCGAGAAGCCTGTGGGGGAGAAAGCCAGCCCGCTGTCAGCCACCAGGGGAAAGGACTCTCCGGTATGACATTCATAATCACAAGCATCTTACAAATCTTCACGTATTTAATATGCTTTATTATTTCAAAGCACTTGCAGATCACTTACTGTGTCTCGGGCACCGTCCTAAGCACTCTGCGGGCGTTACATAGATGTCATCTAACCCCCACCACCATCACCATCCTCACCTTACGAAGAGGAAACTGAGGCACATAGAAAGTAAGTAACTTGCCCAAGACCACACAGCTGTTAACAAGATGGATGCTGAACTCAGGCAGCCTGACCTCAGGCTCTGTCCTTAACCACAATGGCAATTTAATGGCCTCACTTGATGGTAATTTCTGAGCAGAATTTTAAGCTTACAATCTCTTGAGGTACCACCATAAGACTATGAATCAAGTGAAAAGCCAGAAAGCCAGGACGCCCTGGGCTTGAATGCAGGCTCCACCTCTCACAGGGTAACCATGGGCAAATACTAAATGTCCGCACCCTGAGGAACTTATCTGTAATACAGGTATCACCCCACCTGCCCTGATGGTGAAGTATCTACAGAAACCACATCAACCAAGGAAGGGATTGGTCCAGAGCCTGGCACACCACTGGCATCAGATGCAGGCCCAGTCTACAGCCAAGCACTGAAGCCGCACCCCTCGGCAGCCTGACCCCAGGGGACCCAGAGCTGTGAGGAGGAAGGACAGTAAGAGCAGACACTCCCTCAGCTTCCGTGGAGAGGGCCTGTCAAGTGGAAAGGAGGCCTGAGGCTGGAGGGAAGGCAGAACTCCCCAGGGGACAGGGGCTTCCTTCTTGCCTCAGTCCAACCCTTGCTTGCCTGCTGGCTCTCATACCAACGGAATTTCAAAGGCACCTGCCTGCATGCACTTCTCTCCTCAGATAGGAAGCCTCTGGAATGATGCGCTCATTGATCAGACCCATCACATTTGCCTGGCACATACAGAGTAGGCACTCACTAAGTATCTGCAGAATAAACCAAAGGCCGAGTATTTTCAGAGGACGCTGGCTGAACTTTTCAAGTACTGAGGCTCTCACAAGATGTGAACCTCTGAGCCATCTTCTGGGTCGGAAGGCTCAGCTTCATCACTGAGGAGGAAGTGGAGGGTAGCTGTGCATCCCCAGCCGTGAACAGCAGCCCCGGGCCCGTCACGCCCACACCCCATGGCTACCCTGGTGAGAGCCAGTGGTGCCCTGCTTGCCATCCTGGGCTCCAACACCAAGACACTAACAAATACTCAAGCAGACTGTTGTGTGAACAAAGCAGGAGACCCGTTACAGCCACTGTGAGCTCAGCTATCACAACACACACACACAAGAAGGGACACACCAAAAGGACATCGGATGGTTTTAACTGATCTCTTTCCTACATTCTTCCGTGTTTCCCAGGTCTTTTCGGAAAACCCCAGAGCCCCACACACTGGCAGGACTTAAGCGGATACATGCGCATGTGTCTACAAATGCTGCCCTGTGGGAGTCCTGACACCTGGAGTCTCCTCACCAGTTCACTCACCTGGCTGGATCGGGAGCCGAACTCCCCTGCCACCACCTCTTCCTCGGCATCAAGGTCAGTGGCTGCCAGGACCTTCTGTAGGAGCTGCTGCTGCTCTTCTTTCGCTGAAAATGCCAGCTCTTCTTCCTCCATGCCAGCAAGCTTTGTGATCACCTGCAAAGCCCAAGCCAGCAGGCATGCTCCTTTCTGTTCTCCCAGACCCCACGCTGCCACGTCCTGAGCCTACTTTCCTCCTCAGGCCCAGCCAACCGGGTGGCAAACGCAGGAGAGCTCCCCTCTGGTCTTCCAGAGGCCAATGTCAGGAGCCACCCTTAACGAGGCATGACCAGTGACTGCGAGACGGGGGAGACGAGAAAATTCCAGAGAACTCTGCTCTGCTCCAGGCTGTAGCATCTAAATGATCACAGATCAACAGGGATCTTGGTGATTTTAAAAGATTCCTTCGGATAGCTTTCCCATCTTTCAGCACGTAAGGGAAGAGACCACAGACTGGAAGGCACAGTCCAGCCCTTTGAGAAGGGCCCTGCAGTCTGCTCTGCATTCAGTATCTAGGGCTACCAACAGGAGTGAGCACTTAAACATGACAAGATGTCCAGAATATACTTAAGAGTTTCTCTCAAAAAGTGAGAAACAGCATGGTGACTAGGCTTCCATTTCTGCAGGGATAACTTACCACAAGGACTCCCTATCCCGGCAGAAAGCTTGAGTTGACTATGGAAAGGGAACTCATCCCTCCCCGGCAATGCTCATCATGCTAATTCCTAGAACTAAAGATGTGAGTCCCTCAGGTGGCCGGGGATCCGCAGGAGAGATAATATGCACGCCTGCCCTGTCTGACCATTCCAGAGTCACAACTCTGGGAGCTCTAACCACTGTTCCACAGCAGGCAGTGCTGAAGACAAAGCTCCAACCAACATAGATGATCACAAAGTCTTGTGTCTTCTTGTCAAGTTCACCTCTCGAAGAACTTAGAGCAGCTCGTTCTGACTTAGTGCTTCTTTTACCCTTATGGCTCTGCAGGAATCAGGAGGTAGGAATGCTGCTATCAGCAGGGACTTTTACACATGAATAAAAAGGCCATGCCGCAAACCTTTTGAAAAACTGAACTCAGGTTGGCTTGGTGGCTCAGCCTATAATCCCACGCATTTGGGAGGCTGAGGTGAGTGGACTGCCTGAGCCTGCGGGTTCGAGACCTGCCTGGCAGCGAGACCTCATCTCTACAATAAATCAAAAAATCAGCTGGGTGTGGCAGCGCATGCCTGTAATTCCGGCTACTGGGAAGGCTAAGGTGGAAGGATCGCCGGAGCCCAGCAGGTCAGGCTGCAGTGGCCGGGAGCGGCCACTGCACTCCAGTCTGGGCAACAAAGTGAGACTCCAACTCAAATTAAAAAAAAAAAGAAAAAAAAAGAAAAACTGAACTCAGAATTCAAGCATCCTGTTCTCCAGCCCAGCATGAGAGGTCTGTAAAGTATCACTGTTTCTGGTTAAAAGAGGAGAGAGGCCAGACACAACCTTGTCTTGTCTCAGGCTAGTAATGGAAACTCTCACCAATTCACAGAGGAACAAAAGGCCATGTATGGTGGCTCACACCTGTAATCTCAGCACTTTGGGAGGCCAAGGCAAGAGGACTGCCCGAGCCCACAGGTTCGAGACCAGCCGGGCAACTCGGTGAGACCGCATGTCTACAATCATCAAAAATTGGCCAGGCTTGATAGCACCACCTGTAGTCCAGCTACTTGGAAGGCTGAGGTGGAAGGATCGCCTGAGCCCAGCAGGTAGTGAGAGTGCCACTGTACTCCAGCCAGGGCAAGAAAAAAAAATCATCTGAAAAGGCAGTCTATAATCTTGCAATCAAGAACCCAGGAACATGTGTGCTCTAGTGACGCCCTTTTAGTGACCAAAGGGGAATTTTGTTCTCCTGCTTCTAGAACTTTTCATCAACCCCCAAATAGAAAGCTCTATGGGACACTAAATCCTGACATAAACTAGACATCTGTGTCCACAGGAGAGAAAGCAGATGCTTCAGACCATGAAAGTCGGCCAAGCTTTAGACTTTCCCGTTACTCAAACACCTAATTTGTAGCACAGGGAGGACTGTGACGACTGAGAGGCACACCGAGGCCCGGAGCTCGCCAAATGACACGAGGAAGAGCTTGCCCGGCACCTGGAGAAGCCCCCGAGCATGCAGCCCAAGGGCTCAGATTCACACAGGGCTGGCCATGGTGCCCTGGCACCTCAGTGCTACCAGGCTTGCACACTTCCCACCAACGGCCAACCCTGCCCCTAGCAATTCACGCAAAGACAGAGGGAGTTTGAGGCAAGCCCTCTAACCCCCTCATGCTCGGTGCAGGCCTAAGGCGTGCCCCAGGCTGGTGCCCACGGTGGTCTCCACTTCTGGAGGCCAGGGTGACAAAAAGGCCTTGACTCTGGTCTGACCAGATGCCAAATGAATACGTACCTTAAAGCTATAGCCTTGATCTACCAAGAATCTCTGCCTCTTGGTTGAGTAAGCCATCTCCTGTGTGTCCTGGGACACCAGTGAGTAGAAGAAGGCATTGTACTCCTCTGCAACCATCCCTGCCAGTAGAAGGAAGAAAAGACACGACTTATTAGAATGCCAGGAGCTAAGGGTCCCAGCTCAAGAGTAAGCACTGCAGTAAGAAAGCTCTGCAGTCACGGAGTGAATCACCTGAATAGTACACAGGACTGCATCAAAATAAAAGCCTTTTGAGCTCCCAAGGACACCATCAAGAAAGCTAAAAGACAATACACAGAATAAGAAAATATTTGCAAAGCATTTATCTGATAAGGGACTAATCTACGGTACATAAAGACTACTGCAAATCAACATAAACAAGACAATCCAATAAAAAAATTGACAAAATCTCTGTAGGCATTTCCCCAAAGACATATACAAATGGCCAACGAGTACATGAAAAGATGCTCAGTGCCATTAATCATCAGGGAAATGCAAATCAAACCCACTATGAGATATCATCTCGATCCCACTAGGATAGCTAGAATAAAAAAGACAGACAATTACAATTGCTGTCAAGGATATGGAAAAACTAGAACCCTCACACACTGCTAGTGAGAATGTAAAATGGTGCAGCTGCTTGGAAGAGAGTCCAGCAGCTCCTCAGAATGTGAGTTAGTCCCACATGCCCTGGCAGTTCCACTCCCAGACATATATTCAAGAAAATGGAAAACGCAACCACACAAAAACTTGTACTTGAACTTCACAGCACACTTCTTCTAAGAACCAAAAAGTTGAAACAACCCAAATGTCCACTGATGAATGGATGGTTAAATAAAATGTGATGTGTCTATGCAGTGGAATATTATTTGGCAATAAAAAGAATAAAGACCGGATACACGCTACAATATGGATAATCTGTTTGGAAACATTACATTAAATGTAAAGAAGCCAGTCACAGAAGGCCAAAAATTTTATGATTCTATTTATATGAAATTTCCAGAAAAGACCTATAGAGATAAAAATAGATTAATGGTTGCCTAGGACTGGGGGTTGAAGGCAAGGCAAAATGGGGAGCAATGGCGCATGGATAAGGGTTTCTTTTTTGAGGTGGTGAGAATTTCTAAACATAGACTGTGGTGAGAATTGTACAAATTTATGAATATGCTTAAAACCACCAAATCGTACATTTAAAAGCAATTGTATGGCATTTGAATTATATCTCAATAAAACTGCTGCAACAAAAACAAAAAACAAACTAGCTGAGAGAAAACCTCTGAAACAGGGAGAATTTCAGATGTCCCAGTATCTCTTGGGGACATGTCCCAAGACCTCCAATAGACACCTGTAACCCTGGAGGTCCTGAATTCTAGGTATACTGTTTTTTTCCTATATAATACATGTGATAGTTTAATTTATAAATTAGGCACAGCAAGAAATTAACAATAACTAATGACAAAATAGAACAATTACAATAATAAACTGAAATAAAAGTTATCACATACTGTGGCCATAACTTTTGCAGTTTGAGGTGCACCATCAAACCAGCACAAATTTCTTTTTCCTTCTTCACAATTTCAGAGAGAAGATTCATTTTTTACAGCAGACTTTAGCAACCTCAGCATATAACTTTTTTTCCTTTAATAAGTTGGGAACTTTCACCTTGGGTCACTTCAAGGATCCAAATCACCGCTTATTTTTGGCACATGTGACTTGCCAATGCCACTACTTTTGCACTTTGGGGCCATGAGCAAGTCAAATAAAAGGGACTTGAACACAAGCACTGTTATACGGTGACAGTCGGTATGATGACTGAGATAGCCACTAAGGGACTAATGGGCGGGGACAGCATGCAGTGTGGATTCACTGGACAAAGGAAGGAGTCACGTCCTGGCATTACTCAGAACGGTGTGCAATGTAAGACTCATAAATTGTCTATTTTGGGAAGTTTTCCACGTAATACTGTTGGACTACCGTTGACTATGAGAAACTGAAAGTGCAAAAAGCAAAACTGTAGGTAAGGGGGGAAACTAGAATGGAAAAACACTATGTCCTGAAAGATGATCCTTCAGGAAAATCTGAACATTTTTGCGTCACAGTTCAAACGTCAGTAGGTCAAGTGTCTATATGCTGCCTTTGATTTAAATCATTTCTTAATCCTACAGAGATGCAAAGAAAGGGGCTAAACACATTGAGAAAAAAATTCTAATCACATTCAAAGGAGTTTTCATATTAGAGGAAGGACTAAGTAACGAATTACGTTCTCAGTTGCTAGCCTATTATATTCCTGTCAGTTTATAAAATCTACAGTCTACCCAGCGGTCTATGCATTCTATGATTTATAAGCTCAGTCCTCAGAGCAGTCCTGGCAAGAAAGGACTGTCACCCCCACTTTGGGTGTGAAAAACAAGGCTCTGAAGGGCAACCAATATGCCCAAGTTCATGCTACTTCTGTCTGCTTTATCACCATTTTAGATGCAAGCAGTTAGCTGTCTCTTAAACGTATTTGAATACAGCACGATTCCAACAAGTCCCCACTAATCTTGCCATTTTCAAACATTCCAGCAGTCCAGATGCCTCTAGAATAAGCAAATTCCTTGAGGACAGGGCCTGTGTCTTTGTCTCAGGATGTACCCTGGTCCTAGTAAGAGAGTCGTGGCCACCTCTTATCAGCACTGTCAGTTTCTGCCACGTCTACGATGGGGGTCTGAGCCCTTTTACTGCAGTTAGCAAGTACAGAAGTGCCATGCCTTCTTAGTAAAAGCCTTCACAACACTGCCTCTCACCTCCTCAGTCCCCAGGCCTGGCATGTTCCTGCTGGAAGCTGCCACCTGGCACTGCTCTCCACAGTTTGAGTAACGTACCCACTCTGTGACTGCCTGAACTGCTCCTGCCAAGCCCACGTCTGCTTCCTGACGGAGATCTAGGGGCAGCTTGTAGCCCTTCCACTTCCACTGGTGGCCCGGCTGCATGTTCTCCCTTCCACATCTACCCCACAAGCACCGCACCCCCTTGTCCTAGCTTCCTCTTGCTGGAGCACACCTGTGGGAACTCCAGGTGCTGCCATGCAAACCCCTGCACAGCTCCCCCCAGAGCCTAAGAAGCAACCGTGGGCCACGGGGATCTTGGGCCTTGCTTTGGATGCCCCCTTTCGGGGTCCACCCAGCCCCAGGGCACAGGGAGGCTCACCCCACCCTCGTCCGAGCCGAAGCTGTTCAAGAGGAGACACCTCCGCAGCAGAGCGGAAAGGAGCACTGTACCTTTTTTTGCTCGAAGCACCCGCCCTAGCCTCTGAGCCTCCTGCCTCCTGGATCCACCGTGTGATGAAATCTGAATGAGGACATTTGCTTCTGGCAGATCAAACGACGTATCACCTACCTACAGGGATGAAGCAGCTGTTGAGCCTGGGAAGGATGTTATATGTAAGACAAAAAATAAAAATCAACTGGCCTAGAATTTAGATGAGCTCTGTAGATAATCTAGAAACACAATCACACTCTTCTCTCTGTACCAAGATCTATCTGATGCAGGCAGAAGTAAAGCAGTGGATCTCAGAAAAGTATCTCTGGGCCTCCAGGACCACGTGTGAGTTCTCCTAAATGCCACCCTACGGAATCACCATGTCTCAGCAACACTCAGTGATGGGTGCTAGGGGCCCCAAGATAAGAGAGCCCATCAACACAGACTCACTTTGAGTAATTTATCTGGTGGCCACTGACACCAGCAGCATGTGTGGGATGACATGACCAGGAAGGGCCACTGCCTGGCACAAGGATTTTGATCCTCAGCTTGGGGGCTCTAGCCACTGTGGTTCTTAGTCACAGACACACAGGTTTGGTGCTTACCTGCCCAGCTACAATCGCTTTATAGATAAATCTCATTTCGTTTGGGCTCTGGATCTGTTTTAATCTGAATAACTGTTCTAAACTGTGGGATCACAACCTCTGATTTCAGAGTAAACCACCCCCAAGTTGGGACCTGTGTGAATCTGCGCTGACCCTGGCCACCCACCATCAAGGCAGGAACCAGGACAAAGGCTGCAGAGACACATAGGACCTGCAGCTCATAAAGAAAACCTCATCTGAATGCCTTCTTTTGCCAGGGTAAGAAATGAACATTTGCTCCTTTTGTAAAGAAAACACAAGTCAAAACTCCTGTATCCAGCTGGTCGAGCCTAGTGGCTCAGCCTGTAATCCCAGCACTTTGGAAGGCTGAGGTGAGTGGACTGCCTGAGCCTGCATGTTCGAGACCTGCCTGGACAGCGAGATCTCATCTCTACAATAAATAAAAAAATAGGCCGGGCGTGGTAGCGCACGCCTGTAATTCCGGCTACTTGGAAGGCTGAGGCGGAAGGATCGCCGGAGCCCAGCAGGTCAAGGCTGCGGTGCCTGGGAACGGCCACTGCACTCCAATCTGGGTGACGGAGTGAGACTGCAACTCAAAACAAACAAACAAAAAATCCTGTATCCCAAAAAGAGGTGGGAAAGATCTCGGTCAAACAAAGGACCTTCATAGATGCCCCATGACACACGAAGACCCTCCCTCTGCTTCCTTCACTGCCCACCAGACGGTATCCCCATCCCTGGATGCGCAAGAATGAAAACACACACGAGAAGTTTCTCCAACAAACACGAATCATGTTGCACCCCACCCCCAGGCCCCGGGGTGCTAGGGGTTGCACCCCTGCCCCATGTGCCGCACAAACCTTGGATATGAAGATGGTGTTAATTTTGGGGTTGTGCTTGAAATTCTGGAGAATTTGCATCCTCTCTCCTTGGGATGTCGGCCCATAGATATAGGGTCTAGAGAAGAATGAAGCTATGTGAGAAAGACCACAGACAGAACCATGCCGTATGACCCCGAAAGCACACCGGAAGGAAAAAGGAGCTCAAGTAGGGTTCTCTCTGGTGGGAGCCTCTGTCGTGCAGGAATAGCACAGCGCCATACCAGTGACGGTTCCAGGTCCCCCAGTCTCCCTGCGACGCCCCCAGTCCTTCCCCACTGATTCTAGGTTCAGGCCCACTGACCTCCACAGGGTTCCCTTCCTTACTTTTTTCTTGTTTTTCTGCACTGTGCTTTATCCTGTCACAACATCTTTCACCCTATGCAGAGTCTAGACACAAGGAGAATTACCACCCCCCACCCCCATCTCCCCCACGCCTGCTTCATGAAGCCTGACAGGAGTGGCAAAGAAAACACTGCTACTATTTCCAAACAAAAGGCTGGAAGCAACTGTGCTATGAAATGGTCACACGTGCACCTCAGAGAGCAAACCTTTGCCTGTGGGGAAGCTAGGCAGGCCCTGAGGCAGCTGCACACCCAGCTGTAAGCTGCCTCGCCTGGGATCGAGGTGTCCAGGGTACAACAATCTCATCATGTCTATGCATGTCACGCTGTGAAAGGTCAGGAAGTCCCACTCATTAAAACCGCCTGTCTCTCAGGACCCAAGGGTTTAGATGGTTCTTTTATTCTTACCTCATCCTTAGGAAAAGCTGCTCACACAATGGCGAGCCCTTGGTTTCTGAAGGTTTCGCCCCATACACGAGATGAAACAGAAGTGGGAGCATCCTCCAAGCAGAGACCCTAACAGGTACTAAACACCTACAAGACGCTGAGCACAAGAATCCTCCACAGTGGGTGATGGCAGCTCCACATGATCAAAGCACAAAAGGAGTTCAGAGAGGTAAGCGACCTTCCTGAGGTCACAGCTTCTGAGAGGAAAGACTGCTCAAGTCCCGTCTGTGTGACCCCAAAAATGATGCTCTGCCCACTACCCCACACTGCCACATAACCCTAAGCCTCTCTTGCAAAGTGCCCCGGTGACACCTGTTCCTTTTTTAAGGCTGGGAGTAGCCAGAAGCTCAGAGACTCTCACCATACGCCAGAGTGTTACAAGACAAGAAGAGAGCAATGCCCAGGACCCACAAGATCATTTCAAACACAAGAAAACAAAAACAGAACACTTCATACGTCGAAAGACCAGAGGAACAAAAAAAAGATAAGAAGTCCAAGTTGTAATTATCACTCTAGCACACGAGACAGCACAGTCTGCTGCCCTCACTGCGCCAGACTGGCTCAGAGTCAGCAGTGCCAGGCAAACTGACGTCCTGCCCCCATAGATGCTTAGGAAGCTGCAGCCGAGGAACAAGCCTCAGGCGTGCTGCAAATGCAGGTGGGACGTTCCAGGAAGAGAAGGGATGGAGCACTGTGCATGCGTGGCAGGAGGATGACACAGCACACACAGGCACTGTCTTGCTATCACTAATGTGACAGTTAAAGACCAAAAGGACACAGACCCATAGGAGAAGAAATAACAGCAGATGAGAAACGTCGGTAATATCTTGGAAGTGGAAAAGCAGATGGACATAGGCACAGATCTGAGCTAACAGACCAGAAAAAGCAGAAGCCTAAGCCAGCAGGAGGGAAAGCCTATACAAAACAAGCCAATTTTCTAGGCAGAACACAGGAGGCTGCAGGAACTAGTTACCAGTGGCCTGGGAGGGTGCAGTGGGCAGGAGGGCCGACAGAAAGAATGGCCAAGTGTGGGTGCAGTGGCAGGCAGGCCTCCTTCACCTGGCAGCGCCATGGATGCTTCCTTCACAGGGATGTCAGACTGAGCTGAAGGCCCAGGTGAGGCTGATGGCTAAGAACCCGAAACTGCTCCTTCCCTACCACAGCTGGTGTCCAGGAGAATTCCTCCCTGGAGAACCATCCAGGCTAACAGAAAAGACCCAGAGATCCTGGCATTTGGCAATCTCTCAAAGAAACAGCCAGGTTCTCGCCCAGCCACTCTATGGTGAGGTGCATCTGTTGGCAAAGTCACTAAGCTATACAGAAAGGCCTAATTCGCTTTTCAGTGACTGAGCCTTAAAAAAGAAAGTCCAACCAAAACTCAGGAGGACTCTAAAGACAGGGAAGGGCAGGAGCCTGTAATCCTAGCACTTTGGGAAGCCGAAGCTAGAGGACGGCTTCAGACCAGGAGTTCAAAACCAGCCTAGACAACAGACCGAGATTTTGTCTCTACAAGGAAAAAAAAAATTAGCTGGGCATGATGGTAGGCACCTGTAGTCCCAGCTACTCAGGGGGCAGAGGTGGGAGGATCGCTTGAGACCATGAGGTCAAGGCTGCAGTTGGCCACTGCACTCCAGCCTGGGTGGCCAAGTAAGACCCTGACAAGAAGAAGAAGACAAGGAGAAGGCAGGGAAGGAGAGGGAAGGGACAGGGAGAACAAAACC
Source organism: Cephalopachus bancanus (assembly GCA_027257055.1). Taxonomy (NCBI): domain Eukaryota; kingdom Metazoa; phylum Chordata; class Mammalia; order Primates; family Tarsiidae; genus Cephalopachus; species Cephalopachus bancanus. The sequence continues at coordinate 678,816 of JAPVLO010000428.1, read as the reverse complement.
AGAAAACCTGAAGAAAAGAAGAACAGTATAAGGAACAGAAGGAAGTTTCCAAAGCTTTCATAGCCTCAGAGAAGATACTATGTTCACAAAATAAGCGTTATCAAGAAAAAGCTCTTAGAAAGTAACAAGTGTTTCAACAGAGGGTTGGAAAACATAGGAATAAGCCAGGCTCAGTGGCTCAGCCTGTCATCCCAGCGCTTTGGGAAGCTGAGGTCAGTGGACTGCTTGAGCCGGTGGGTTCGTGACCCGCCTGGGCAACTCGGCAAGACCTCATCTCTACAATAAATCAAAAAAATCAGCTGGGTGTGGTAGCGTGTGCCTGTAGTTCCGGCTACTTGGAAGGCTGAGGCGGAAGGATTGCCGGAGCCCAGCAGGTCGAGGCTGCGGTGGCTGGGAGCGGCCACTGCACTCCAGTCTGGGCGACGGAGTGAGACTCCAACTCGGGAAAAAAAAAAAAAAAAAAAGAAAAGAAAACATAGGAATGAAACTATAGGAGAAAAAATAAGAAAACTGGAGAAGCTGTTCAGAAGATCTAACATCTGACCAGTAGGGATTCCAAAAAGAGAGAACATAAAGGTGATTATTAAAAAAAAAAAGTCCGCATGCCTCAGAACTCAAGGACACAAGTTTCCAGCTTGAAAGGGCCTACTGAGTGCCTCTCACAATGAGAGAAAAAAGACCACACTGGAACTATCACTTTTAAATGTCTAAAAAAGAAAAAAGAGAGAAGGCCCTAAGAGCTTCCACACCCACCACAGCAGGTAAGAGACAGACAGGAATCAAAGAGGAAACTTCTGAGCTACCTCGGTGGAAGCTCACAGTGAATTTTAAGGCCTAGCCAAACCACTGATCAAGTGTAAAATTAAGTAAGGATATGTGCAAATGTTCAGAGTCTTCAAAACTTTCCCTCCCATATACCTTCTCTCAGGAACCTACTGGAGCACGTGCGCCATGAAATTAGTGACCAAGAGAGTGGAGACTCGGGATTGGGAAACGGGTTCCAGCACAACAAAGAGGCCCAGGAAACTCATGAGGTGACATCCAAGGGAAGCCCCAAGGTAACAGCTGGTGGTGTCTCTAGGTCCAGACAGCAGGCAGGCCAGAGCAGAGTAGGGGGATGAAATGTAGGTGGGGACCTCACTGGGGAAAGGGAGAGAAACAGAACTGACAGATTACCTAACCCTATTGAGTTTATGGCTACATGACGAGTCTGGAGAAGAGTAATTAAATATATAGTAAACGATGCAAAATCAACAAAAAAGAAATTATTAACTCCAGGGAAAACAAAATTCACAAAAACAAAAATGTAATCGCAGTACATTACAGGGCTCCACTTCAACAATACTTATACAGTCAAAATAATTTAACACTGAATATTAGTTTAGCCCCCAACTTGTGCTACTGCCATATTTGAAGGATGGTAGGAGAGGGAATAGTATATTCTCAACTCCTAGAGTAGCAAGCTAATAGGTAATTTCTGCAATGGATAATTAAGAAATTATTACAAGCTGGGCTCAGTGGCTCAGCCTGTAATCTAGCGCCTTTGGGAGGCTGAGGTGAGTGGACTGCCTGAGCCCGTGAGTTCGAGACCCGCCTGGGCAACCTGGCGAGACCTCATCTCTGCAATAAATAAAAAATTAGCCGGGCGTGGTAGCACGCGCCTGTAGTTCCAGCTACTTGGAAGGCTGAGGCAGAAGGATCACTGGAGCCCAGCAGGTCGAGGCTGCGGTGGCTGGGAGCGGCCACTGCACTCCAGTCTGGGTGACAGGAGTGAGACTCCAACTCAAAAAAAAAAAGAAATTACTGCATAAGCTATTACTTGGAAATATGAAGACAAGGTACGGTGGCTCACATCTATAATCCTGGCACTTTGAGCCCAAGAATTCAAGACCAGCCTAGGCAACACAGCGAGACCTTGTCTCTACAAAAATTAAAAAATTAGCCAGTCATGGCAGTATGTACTTGTAGTCCCAGCTACTTGGGAGACTGAAGCGGAAGGATCACTTGAACCCAGGTGGCCAAAGCTTCACGCCCACTGCATTCCAGCCTGGGTGAGAGAGTGAGACCCCAAGTCAAGAAAAATAAGTAAATAACTATGAAAGTAAATAAAGAGAAAAAGAGTTGAAAATAGCTGCCTTCAGAGAACAGATATTGTGGGTAGGAAGACATGAGCAGGAAATTGCTGGTTTTCATAATAACCTAAATATTAACTTTAAGAAAAAAGAAAATCGCTCGAAATTTTTAAAAAGGAACAATTTTAGAAATTACTGTTTTTCATGATAACCTAAATGTTAACTTTAAGAAAAAATAAAGCCTTTTGAAATGTTTTTAAAAGGTACAATTTTAGAAACTTACAGCCTGTATAAATACCACATGTTTACCAATTGTGCCACTGGAACATTAGAAACTTACAAAACTAATTAATTGCTCTGCATCTTTCCCTATTCAGAAAATGGGAGCAATATCTCCTGTCTAGCATGAGGATTAAATAAAACATTTGCATGGCTTGCCTAGCAGAAACAGGTCTAATTCATTCTTCCCTCTCTTCCTCCACAAAGTAATGAAGACCTATTTCCACAGAGAACCTTGTCTTCTGCAACATTTATGGCACCTGAAGTCCTGCATACTGTGGGAGGAAGCACAGGCCTCTTCCTCCTTACTTGGTAGGGAATTTGCAACAGCCAGGCTTGAAGCACAGAAATCTAGGTGGGTGTATCCTGGGAAGCTCTCCCCAGATGTCAGTCCGTACCCATGATGCTGGCCCAGCTTGCCTTGCCCGCCTAGCTCCTGGACCATATACGAGGCATCATTCACCTCCACCCCAAAGTTCACTCAGCCTGAGCTCAAGAGGCCAACTCCCACCCCTCCCTGGAGCCCACATCAATGGGGCCCTGCTCAGCCCGCTCCAACTCTCTGGCCCCTGCTCTCAGACCTCACGGTGACCAGACCCCCTTTTCTATGTATGCTCTGACCTCTGACTCCAACCACCTGTTCGGGTCTTGCCTGGTTTCTGGGACCAGGGCCACAGAACCAGAACTTTGGATCCCAAGAAGTTCCTGAGAACTTCAAGAAAAAAAAAAAACAAAAACGAGGGACCTTCTGCACTCTCAATGGGGGAGATAAACTGGCTCAGAGGCAACACCAAGCTTTCAACTCTTACTTGTTCAGCCGAATGGCATATTCTTTCAGGGCAAACACGTTGTCAGCAAAGACAATAATCTTGTCGTTCCTCCTTTCGTGAAACTTGATCAAAAACTGGCACGCTCTGAATTTGTTGGGATTCATGGTATACAGCAAGATTCGTTTCTTAGTTTTGATTGCCACATACTCCCGGTAAAACTCAGGAGACATTGGGCACCAAACCTGTGATACAATTAAGAATCGGGGGTCATTTTGCAAGTTTAAACATCATACAATTTAGAACTTTTGAAGCACTTTCACTCAGCAGAATTAGCTTTAGAACAAAACAAAACCAATGGTATGTGAATTATATGTCAATACAACTGTACATAAATGCACCCATAAAACAAAACTAAATCAAACCTAATTATTTCATGTTGAACCAGGACACTCTTACACGTTAATCACTTAAAATACTTTAAAATGCAATCATATCCAGGGGATTCTTTATACACCAACTGCAAGTGAGGGAAATCATATTCTCAACTGGCGATGCCAATAACACTTCCATTTAGACTGCACCTCCAAAACCAAGTCAGCACTACTCCTGAGAACTGCTCCTACACACACACACTTCCTGGCAGGGTCAGAAATGCTTCAGTTAGGTTATTATGACCATCAGCATAAAGCACTCTGCTGGCAGACTCTCAGGTAGCACGGTGGTGTCAGGGCCTTTGTTCACTCCCGTGCCCTGAATTCTCACCCACAAAAATCCAAGACTGGTAAGCCCAGAGGCTAGTAAAAAGAAGAATCTCAAATTCAAGGTTATGGTAAGGCAAGGAGATGGAAAACTACTGGCACAATTATTCTAAATGGCAGGAAAGCAAAACCGGATGGAAGTGGCAATCCAGGAACTTTCAAAGAAGATCCCCATTTTAATCAGGCCAGTCTACAACGCTGTCCCTGACACCTGCCCAGGTAGTTGAGAAGGTTTCTACCTTAGCTACAACACAGGCTGACATTCCATGGTACATCAGTAGACCACGTTATTAAAGATCAACGAACCCACCCATCTAAACCTCCCAGCACTATCTCACTATTTGTGTACTGTTCTACATTTACCATCAATTACACGAAGTAAGACTTTTGTGCATACTCAGACCACTTTAAGTTCTAGTGAATAAGGAGCAGAGCAGCACACAGTGGTTCTAGAACCAACGGACTGTCTGGGCATGAATCCTGACCCAGCTATTGATCAGTGTGGCCGTCCACAAAGTCCTCTCCGTCCCTCTGTGGAACAAAGCTGACAAGGGAGACGCAATGCCTTGGGGTACAAGCGGAGCGGTGCAGGCCCCCAGGGAGGCTCACCGAGGGCCTCCTGAGCTAGGACTGAGGGCGCCGACACAGTCATAGTCACTGCCCTCCTCCACTCACTGCAGCTCCTCCAACACCACAGCAGTCCTGCCCCAGGCTCGTGGAATGTCTGCTCCCATGGACCTCTGCGATATTGTGAAATACAAATTTGGTCTCTGAACCTGTTCTTAACATCCAACTCCCCAAATTCTCAGACTCTCCAAAGTGATGTCTTTTTGTGTGCTGATGATTTGACTGGCGGCTGGCGGCCCTAGGCAGCGTCAGGATGCGGGCTGGTCACCTGAAAGACCAAGGCAGGACTGGAGGCTTGGGACTTGCAGCCGCACCCTGCAACCTCTTTGGGGGAGAGTGGCTGAAGGCTAAGCTGATCACCAGGGGCCAACGGTTTGATCCATCATGCCTACATAATGAAGCCCCCATGACATCCCCAAAGGAAAGGGTTCGGAGAGCTTTCGGACAGCTGAACCCTGGCGGTCTGGGAAGGTGCGGCCCAGGGAGGGCCTGGACGCTTCTTCCCCTGTGCCTTGCCCTGCGCAGCTCTTCACCTGCATCCCTGGTGACCAGCCGGTAAGCACGTGTGTCTCCTTGAGTCCTGTGAGCCACTCTAGTCAATTCACTGACCCCAGAGAGAGGCTCATGGGAACTCCCACTTGAAGTGGGTAGGTCAGAAGCTCCTGAGACCCGAGTTGGTGACTGGTGGAGAGGAGGAAACAGTCCTGGGGGCTGAGCCCTCAAGCTGTGGACCTTGCTGTCTCTAGGCAGACAGCACCAGAACTGAACTGCAACACAGAACACCCACCTGGTGACCGCTGCTTGGCGTAGGAGGAAAAAACCACACACACAAGTCTTCTGTGCTGGCTACCACTGTGGCATGAGAGCAAAGGAAAAGCACAGTTTGAGTTGGTCCCTCCCAACGGTCTCAGGAGGGGCTTTCATGACTACTTGACTTAAAATCTCATTCCCAATCTACCCTGATGGCACACCTCCAGCAACACAAACATACACAAAGCTATTAATGCAGCACTGTTAATACTCATTTGTGCAACGGGCACCTAAATGCACAAACACCAGAGACAGGGTGAATAAACTATGTTACGGCCACGCAATGGCATATTCTGCAGGTGTAAAAAAGAATTAGGAAGACCGGATGAAGTGTTATGGAGCGATTTCCACGATCTGTTGTTAAGTGAAAAGAACGAAGTGCAAAAGGGCATTCACAGTATGCTACCTTTTGCACAAGAAAGGGAGACAAGATAATGTACACTACTTGCTCATTTATGCAAAAGAAACACAAGAACACCACATAAACAGAATTAAAAATAAGAATTACAGGATCATCTCAATAGATACAGAAGAACGTGAGAAAACAACATCTCTTCATGACTAAAACCTTCACTGTCATCAAAGGTGCACACCTCAAAATACCAAGAGTCGTCTGTCTATGATAAACCCACAGTCAATATCATACTGAATGGGCAGAAGTTGGAAGCATAGCCCCTAAGAGCTAGAACAAGACAAGGATCACTTCTTTTTAACATAATACTAAAAGTCCTAACCAGAACAATCAGGCAAGAGAACAAAATAAAAGACATCCAAACAGGAAAAGAGGAAGTTGCTGGGCACAGTGGCTCACACCTGTAATCCCAGCACTTTGGGAGGCTGAAGGGAGAGGATTGCCTGAGCCCAGGGGTTTGAGACCAGCCCAGGCAACATGGCAACACCTCGTCTCTACAAATCAAAAAATTACCTGGGCGTGGTGGTGCATGCCTGTAGTTTAAGCTACTTGGAAGGCTGAGGTGGAAGGACTGCCTGAGCCCAGCAGGTTGAGGCTGCAGTAGCTGTGAGCAGCAGCATGTGCCACTGCACTCTAGCCTAGGAGACAGAGTAAGACTCTGACTCAAAAAAAAAAAGAGGAAGTCAAATTATCTCATTACAGATGATATGATTCTGTATCTAGAGAACCCTCAAGAGTTCACCAAAAAACACCTACACTTGATAAGTGATTTCAGTAAAGTCTTAGGACCACAAAATCAGTGCTCAGAAATCAGTACATTTCTATATACCAAAAGCATCCAGGCAGAGAACCAAATTAAGAGCATAATCCCGTTTACAATAACCACACACAAAAATAAAATATCTGGGAAAACATTTAATCGAGGAAGTGAAAGCCATCTACAATGAGATCTACAAAACACTGGTGACATAAGCAAATGGAGAAACGTCCCATGCTCATGGATTGGAAGACTCAACATCATTAAAATCTACAGATTCAACACAATTCTTAACAAACTACAAATGTCATTTTTCAAATAATTAAAAAACACTTCTAAAATTCATACAGAAGCAAAAAAAAAATCCAAACAGTCAAAGCAATCCTAAGCAAAAAGAACAAAGCCTGAGGTATCACATTCCCAAACTTCAAACTTTACTACAGGGCTAGAGTAACCAAAACAGTATGGGTACTGTTACAAAAATAGACACACAGGCCAGTGGAAGGGAACAGAGAACCCAGAAATGAAGCCGCTCACCTACAACTATCTGATCTTCAACCAAGCTGACAGATATTAACAGTGGGCTAAGGACATACTACTCAATAAATAAATGGTGCTGGGAAAACTGGCTAACCATCTGTGGAAGAATGAATCTAGACCCCTTCCTCTCACCATATACAAACATTCACTCAGGATGGATTTAAGACTTAGTAAGACCTTAAACTATAAAAACCCCAGAAGAAAACCTAAAAAACACTCTTCAGGACACTGGCCTAGGCAACAAATTTATGTCTAAGTCTTTAAAAGCAAATTCAGCAAAGACAAAAACTGACAAGTGGGATCTAATTAAACTAAAGAACTTCTGCACAGCAAAAGAAACTATCAACAGAGTAAACAGTCAATCTACAAAATGGGAGAAAATATTTGCAAACTGTGCATCTGACAAAGGACTAGTATCTAGACTCTAAAAGGAATTCAAATGAATTGACAAAATAAATAAATAACCCCATTAAAAAGCAGGCAAAGAACATGAACAAAATAGGACATACAAGTGCCAACAAACATGAAAAGTGCTCAATATCACTCATCATCAGAAAAATGCAAATCAGGCCAGTGCCGTGGCTCATGCCTATAATGCCAAAGGATCGCCTGAGCCCAGGAGTTTGAGACCAACCTGGGCAAAATAGCAAGACTGCATCTCTACAAAAAAAAAAATCAGCCAGGTGTGGCGGCGCACACCTGTCGTCCCAGCTACTTGGGATGCTGAGGTGAAGGATCACCTGAGCTCAGGAAGTAGAGGCTGCTATGAGCTGTGATCGTTGTAACCATGCCACTGCACTCCATCCTGGGTGCCAGAATGAGACACCAACTCAAAAAAAAGGCAAATCGAAACCACAATGAGATAGCATCTCAAACCAGTCTGGATAGCTATATATTTTGTAAAGAAAAGGCAACCCCAACACACTGTTGATAAGAATATAAGCTAGTTTAGCCCTTGTGGAAATCAGCTTGGAGATTTCTCAAAGAACTAAAAACAAATTTACTATTCCACCCAGCACAGTAAACTCTTTAAGATCCTACACCTCACAGAATAGGAAACACGAATGGCCCATAAACATGTCATTAGTCAATAGGAAAACACAAACTCAGGCCATGAAGGGACACCATTTCACACTTACCAGTCCAGCAAAAATTAAAAGAAAGAAAACCACTATTAGGTATTGGGAGACATGAAGCAACCTCACTCATCCCTGCTTATTGGGCACTAGCGGGACATGACTAGTAAACCACATATCCGCAGACCCTTCAAACAGCAGTGCTCCTGTAAGTATATCTGCCAGGTAGTAGCTTCTACACTTGTGCTACTGTACACCACAAACCAAACTTACACACACTCAGACAGTTTTATGAAACAATATACACCCTTACTTCAGATTACACATTCTGGTAGATTCTATTCACCACTGGTCATGAGTCACGAATGTGATTTCACCAGCCTACTGTGGGGTCAGTCCACAGTGTGAATAATACTGCTTTAGAAAAACCCTGACACTCAAGGGTCCCAGGAAATGAGAATAAAAAATACTGGCAGCAAAACCGCCATCATAGCAAAAAAAACACCAAGCTCCAAATGTAGAGAGAAAGAAAATAAACCAGTGGTTGCCTGAGGGCTGCGAGCAGAGGCACAATTATTGCCGACAGGCATGCGGGAGCTTTTTCTGGGGTGGTGGAAATGCTCTAAAGCGAGACTGTGAGGAGAGCTGGCCAACTCTTTGCATTTACTAATACCACAGATGTATATTTGTATATTTACAACAGGTGAATTTTATGATGAGTGAAATCATACCCCAAACAAAAGCGGTTAAAAAAAAACAACTTAGCAGCTCAAATGTCTGTTAACATTAGAAAGATATGTCTTGCTATGTAGTATTCCATTATATTTATCAAACTGTGGCACATCTGTGAATGAATACTGTACACCCACTCAAAGAAATGAGCCACAGCTACATGCGCTGCCAAAGGAATAATGCATTAGGCGAGAAATAAAAACAGAAGTCATGTAAGAACATACATGGGCAGGGCTCGGTGGCTCAGCCCGTAATCCTACGCCTTGGGAGACCGAGGTGAGTGGATGGCCTGAGCCCGCGGGTTCGAGACCCGCCTGGGCAACTTGGTGAGACCTCATCTCTACAATAAATCAAAAAATCAGCCGGGCATGGTAGCGCGTGCCTAATTCCGGCTCCTCGGAAGGCTGAGGCGGAAGGATCGCCGGAGCCCAGCAGGCGAGGCTGCGGTGGCCGGGAGCGGCCACTGCACTCCAGTCTGGGCGACAGAGTGAGACTCCAACTCAAAAAAAAAAAAAAAAAAAAAAAAAAGAACATGATTTGATTACACTTACGAAAACATCTTTTTGATCGGGCAAACCTGTCTAAGGAAACACATAGCGAAGGCAAAATCATGAAGCAAAGCAAGAGAATGGCAAAGGCAAGTCCCAAGACGGCAGCTATTCCCGCCAGGGGAGAGGGCTGCGCTCAGGAGGGAGGAGCTGGCTGCAGAGGCTCTGGCCGAGGCCTCTCGGAGGGGGCGGGCTGCAAGGCCGCTCACAGGCAGAGGCCCTTCTCCGTTCTCTCAGGGCAACGGCGCCCGAGCTGAGCCCGAGGGGCAGCCCTTTTAGGGTGGAGGAGCTGGGTGGCTGCCCATGCAGACCCCTCAGGGATCCCTCGGGGGAGGGTGGGCAGGAACAACCCCGGGAGCTCAGTCACAGAACAGAGAAGCAGCATGGACTCTGGAGCCCAGTGGCCTGGATTCAAATCCTGACTTTACCACTCACTGACGGTGAGAGCCAGGAAAAGGCAAGGGACAAGTGGGTACAACACTGCCCCCGCAGGGTGACAGAGGGCACCGCATGAGGCAGCAGCAGGTGGCCCTCAGGTCCCGACCTGCGTTAAGTGTCCATGAGGAAGCAACCTGATCACTTCCCCGAGCCCACCAGAGGCGGCCCTCCCCCAGACACCCACGCAGCCTGGGCTCAGCTACCTCAGCACACTGGACTTTGGCGATGTAGCCGTTGTTCTGCAGCTCCATCCAGTTGGCTTCGTAGAGCTTAGGCCCAATCAGAAAGTTTAAGTCCACAATTTTGTCATCTTCACGGACGAGGGTTGCTGTCAAACCCAGCTTGCAATGGGCCTGCACGATGGTGAGCACCCGCCGGAACATCTTGGCTGGGGAAGCAAAGGGGGCATCCACACTGTCACTTGTTTAAGTGTTGGCGTACTATCCACACCTTGCAACTTAATGCTGGCCTGTAATGCCACAGGGGCCAACCCCTGGGTTTCAGGACCACCGGAACCCGGCTCTAGACAAGAATGACCGGTGGAACACTTCACCACCCCCTTCAGATCTGCCCAGAAGAAAATGGAAACGAGAACAAGCGGGTGAAATGTGTTTCTGGAGGCTCCGTGTTAACACCGTGGCATTCTCCTCTCAACAGCTAACTCTCACTCAGCAGGAGTGCAGATGGCAATCTGAAGCGTGATCTACAACACTTGTAACACCATTAAGCTCTAAATTTTACAAGGCATTTGTTCAGCCTGAAACTTGCACCCAGTTTTACCCACGTTTACCAGGTTACAGAAAAGACTGTTGGGGATCTGGGGGAGAGAGGACGAAAGGAGCCAGCTCTGCTCAACTTCCCACCATCTTCCCAGAAACCAGGGAGCAAACCAAGTCTAAGACTGAGATGAAAGCCCAGGCACCATGGGAAACTCCCCTCTCCACACTTCACCAACTGGACTCGCCTTGGTCAATCAGCAACTTCCTTTTCATTCCTTTCTTTTGAATGCTATAATTATTTCTGACTTATCAAGTAAAAGAAACACTTGAATGGATGTGAGATATTCCTTTTAAAAGACCTAATTTATGGGCTTCTATGGACTTACCTTTTAAAACTTCTGATACTCTGAAGGAAGGGTTAAAATGTTTGAATCAGGCCAGGTGCAGTGCACGCCTGCAAATTCCAACACTTTGGGAGGCTGAGGCGAGAGGACTGCTTGAGCTCAGGGGTTTGAGACCAGCCTGAGCAACATGGCGAGACCCCGTCTCTACAATAAATCAAAAATTTAGCCGGATGTGGTGGTGCATGCCTGCAGTTCCAGCTACTTGGAAGGCTGAGCTGGAAGCACTGCCTGAGCCCAGAAGGTCAAGGCTGTGGTGACCATGAGCGTGCCACTGCACTCCAGCCTGGGCGACAGAGTGAAACTTCAACTCAAAAAAAAAAAAAAGTTTGCATCATCCTTATCTTACAATAAAATTAAAAATAAGGCTAATGATACTTCAGAAATAAACAGACACAATAATCTAAGGAAAAAGAAACCAGAACGCACCAAAACACAAACCAAAAATATTAGCAGGGAAATAACAGAGGGTTATCTAACCCTTAAGTAAATGTCTAGTTTTTATAGTTTCATATACTGAAGTTTAACATGGTTTACATACACACCATGTACAAACACAAACGCACACCAAAGAAACAAACAAAATCAGTGTCAAGGTTATCTCCAAGGAAAAATTGTGCTGGCTTCAAAAAACGGTAGCCAAGGACCCTAGACACGGCTCCCCATATTAGAGGGACATGGTACCCAAGGCAACGGTGACACCGGCTTTACGTGGGCTTTCAAGGGAAAGATGAGGCAGGACCCTGCCAGGACACTGGCATCGGCCCTGTAAATCAGTCACAGCCATAACCGCTGTCACGGGTGAATAACACACAAAATGCAAAATGCAGTATACGGCTCTACACATCTGCACAGGCACCCATCTGTAGTACCACCCAGACCAGTGTATGGATTGTATCCGGGTGTTTAAGCACCCAAATTCTCTCTCCTGACGCCATGTCCATAACCACCACTATCTGACTTCTGTCATCAGAGGAGAGTCTGCCTCCTTCCTGAACTGCACATAAATGAAATCACAGTACATACTTCTGTGTGTGACTTGTGTTATCAACACGATGTCATGGTTGTCACCTGACATTTATTTGTGTGATTGACTGTCCCTCTCACTTTATCTCCAGTGCCCAAATACAGTCCATGTACAGATTCCTAATAAATACCTGCTGAAATAACGAAACTGGAACAGTGCCTAGCTCGCAGGAAGCACTTTATACATGCAAGCACTGTAATAGCAGAGTTCCTTTCAAAAGATCCATAGAGGAGCACAGCCAGCTTTACCTCTTAAGATAAACCCTCAGAGATCTACCTATCTACCTAACCCAGTGTGGCAGAGCTGGTCAGGAAACTTACTGACTGACCAGCAGCTCCTTAGTTCACATTTGCTCTCTGCGCTGGTGAGCAAGGCCAGGCCGTGGGGCTCACAAGGCCCAGACAAGGCTCTCAGAACCAGGTGGTCTCCCAAAGACAGCGAATCAGACAAGACAGAGAAGAGCTCACAGACACACGCTAGGAGCGTGAAGGGTGTGGGGTTTACCTTTCTGTCCTTGTCACCAGATAACCACCCTAGGCCTGTACTGCCATATTTTGGGAGCTGGGGCCTAGGTTTAAAGAGCATCACACGTACCAAGTATGCACTCGGGCAGAGCGCCTCAAGCCCTGCCAAGCTCCGAACACAGCCGCCAACCAAACTGCTACCAGACGATTCAAAACTCATTCGCAGGCAATGACTCCACGTGTCCTCAGTTTTCAGACCTAAAGGACTCAGTACCCACCCTCCCTTTAATCTGTTTTCCTTTAGTTTAGTTTTTAAATCATCACAGTAAATCTGACTGGGGGGAGGGCCACTTCAATGAATTTTAACGTGTTTCTACTTTTGTAGCCACCGCCACAAACAGGGCTGGGTCAGCCGTCGCCGCAGGAGATGAGGTCTTGCCAAGTTGCCCAGGCTGGTCTCAAACCCATGGGCTCAGATAATCCTCTTACCCGGGCCCACCCTTCATACACCTCTCCCCGTTCAACCCCCCCAACTCCAGCAACCACTGATCTGCGGAGCAGTGCCACACTGTCGCTGTCTTTCGAAAGCGTCACGTACACAGAACCACATACTACGGAACCTCTTGCGACTGGCTTCTCTCACTCAGGACCAGCCTTGAGGTCCATTCAGGTTGCTGCGTGCAACAGCTTGCTCCTTGTACTTCGGGGCCACGTTCCAGCGCAAGGACGTGCCAGTTGGTTTATCCAGACACCGACAGGCACTTGGGCTTTGGAGACTACAAACAGAGCCGCTGTAAACACGCATGTACAGGATTTTGTATAAACCTATTTTTATCTCTCTAGGATAGATGCCCAGGAGGACTGACATGTCATGTGGTAATTTTATAATAAATGGGTAAATTATTTTCCAGAGTGACAGTACACTCTGCAGTCACTCCAGCAATGCGTGTTAGTTCCAGTTGCTCTGTGACCTCATCAGCACAGGCATTTCAGTATTTTTTATTTTAGCCAGTCTTTTAAGCATATAGAAAGAAGTTCCTTGCAGTGGTTTTAATTTGCATATTTCCCTGATTGCTAGTGATGTTAAAGTGCTTATTTGGCATCTGTGTGTGTGCGTGTATGTATATATATTTTTTTCTTTTTTATTTTTTTTTTGAGTCGGAGTCTCACTCTGTTGCCCAGGTTGGAGTGCAACGGCACACTCACAACCACTGCAGCCTCAACTTGCTAGGCTTAGGTGATCCTTCCTCCTCAGCCTTCTGTAGCGGCAACTGCAGATGCACGCTACCACGCCTGGCTAATTTTTGTGATTTATTGTAGAGATGAGGTCTTGCCAAGTTGCCCAGGCTGGTCTCAAACCCATGGGCTCAGATAATCCTCTTACCTCGGCCTCCCAAAGAGCTGGGATTACAGCCTTGAGCCAAAAATTAGCCAGGTGTGGTAGTGCACACCTGTAGTTCCGGCTACTTGGAAGGCTAAGGCGGAAGGATCACCTGAGCCCAGCAGGTCAATGCTGGGGTGACCATGAGTGTGCCACTGCACTTCACTTCAGCCTGGGTGACGGAGTGAAACTCCAACTCAAACAAAAAAAAGTCTGCCTGCAATCCTTGAAGAAGTAGGGCTTCAATTACATACTGTAAGAACATATTGTAATGTAGACACCCCACCCTACCCATATTTAAGAAGTATTTAAAGTTTACCCAGCAAGTCTTTCTACCAACTGGGTGAGCTGCCCAGCAGTCCCTCCTGGAACCCAACAACTGGAAATCTACCTTCATCTGTGCCAGCGGACAGCTCAGCTTCAGCATGCTTACCTGGTATGGTGTGCACTTCGTCCAGGATCATGAGGCCCCACTCCTGGGTTTTGAGCCACTCCATGACCCGCTCAGCCTCCCAGGACCTTCTGGTGGTGTGGCCCAGCATGGAGTAGGTGCTAATGGCAACGGAGCAGCCTATGGGCTTGTCTTTGGCATCGGAGGTGAAGCGGCAGATCTGGCTGTCGTCGATGGTGGACCACATCTTGAACTGGGCCTTCCACTGTTCCACAGACACAGCTGAGTTGCCCAGCACCAGACAGCGTTTTCTGACAGTGCATGCAGCAGTCACACCAACCAGTGACTTCCCGGCACCTATGAGAAACCAGAGGGTGATCCTACCCAAGACCAGACTGAAATAAAAGCCGGGGACAGGCAGAATGACTTACTGGCATAGGACTCTAGGACAATGTACCAGTCCTCACAGCTAGCATCTTTGCGGCACTTATTGCTCCAGTCTGTTTTCTTCTAGAGGACATACGCCCACTTCACACACATATGTGAGAATTAGCAGGTGCCAGATCCTATTGTAGCACTTTACATGCACCTCATTTAAATGTTAAAATCTCAAAATAAACCAGTGAGAAGACAGATGCTAGCTTTTGCCATTTTAAACAAAACTAAGGCCGGGCTTGGCTCAGCCTGCAATCCCGCGCTTTGGGAGGCTGAGGTGAGTGGATTGCCTGAGCCTGTGGGTTCGAGACCCACCTGGGCAACTTGGCGAGACCTCAAAAAATTAGCCAGGTGTGGTAGCACGTGCCTTTAGTTCCAGCTACTTGGAAGGCTGAGGCGGAAGGATCGCCGGAGCCCAGCAGGTCGAGGCTGCGGTGGCTGGGAGCGGCCACTGCACTCCAGTCTGGGTGACAGAGCGAGACTCCAACTCCAAAAAAAAATAAAAATAAAAAAATAAAATAAATTCAAAAACAAAATAAAATCAACAAAACTAAAACCAAAGAGAACTGCCACGGCCACAAACAAGTGATGCTGCTAGACACTGCATGCCTGGAACACAACCCGCAAAGGAGAGACTCAACAGAAGACCACCATTATTATTACGAAGAAAAGGGGGCTAAGAACTCATGAATGCACTAAATGTGTACACAGAAGATGCAATTCCAGGAGCTTCTGAGTTTACTACCATCCACCATCTGAAGATCAAGATAAGATCAGGCTGTTTCTTTAAACAGAGATTCTTTCTTGACTACCAAAATCACCCATGGAGCTTTGAAAAAAAGGCTCTCCCCTTCCCCGGAGACTCTGTCTCCGGAAAGTCCAGGGCAGGTCCCTCAGGTGAGTCGTCTGCAGGCCTCTGGCGAAGAGCCGAGATCAGGACGTGACATGACGGAGGACAAGTGCGGGCCAGCAGGTGCTGAGAGCCCTGCTGCTGCCGATCCTCAGACGTGCACACCTGTGGGAGCCGTCCAGAAACAAGCAGTTTCCGTGCTAGGGAGGCCCCAAATACACCATTCCCAAGAGTGATTTCAAGAACAATAATCCAACCTCACTAGGTACAACAGCCGCTTGTCACAGTCTCACCCCTCACCTGCTCTGTTTTGCCTCACTATCTCTAGCACCATCCAAGTTTTTATACCCTGCACCGCTGATGTGCTTACCACCTGTTTCTACCTAAGCTGAATGAGCTTCATGAAGTCAGGAGTGTTGTTCTACTCACCATTATACCCCCAGTGCTTAGGCCAGAGCCCTACACACAATCAGCACTCGACAAATATTGGTCAAGACGCAAATGAGGCCAGGTGCAGTGGCTCAAGCTTGTAATCCCAACACTCTGGGAGGCAGAAGTGAGAGGATCGCCTGACCCCAGGAATTCGAGACTAGCCTGAGCAACCTGGCAAGTCACTATCTCTACAATAAATCAGAAAAATTAGTCAGGTGTGATGTCAAGCGCTTGTAGTCCTAGCCATTCAGGAGGCTGAGGCGGAAGGATCGCCTGAGCCTAGCAGGTTGAGGCTGCGGTGGCCATGAGTGTGGGACTGCACTCCACCCTGGGAGACAGAGATTCCAACTCAAGAAAGAAAGAACGAAAGAGTCACCTGACCTTGGCTGTTTCCTGGCAAAGCGCGATTTAGGAAAATGTGCAGAGACAGAGTCGGAGGCAGCTGGCAGATCTGGACAGCACAGCCTAGCTACCCTCTTGAATCAGGCATCACTTACCACAAGGAAGAACAATGACCCCCGAGCGTGCACGCCCATTCCCAAACATCTTCCGCAAGCTCTTCTCCTGATAGGGTCTAAGGACAGCTGTGGGTTTCAGGTCAATGTTGATATCAGGGTTAACGGAGTCATTCCGGAAGTCATATTCCGCCAACAGAGGGTACTCCAGGTGAATACAACGTTTCTGGAGTTCCTCAATCATTTCCTGTGGAATGTGCACAAAGAAGGTTCTAAAATCTTATTTACGCCAAAGTGCCAGCCTGGGCAGCAGCAAGACCTAGTTTCCACAAAACATACACATTAGCTGGGTATGGGGGCATATGCCTTGGTCTGGGGAGGCTGAGACAGGAGGGTCACTTGAGCCCAGAAGTTCGGGTCTGCACTGAGCTATGATCATGCCATTGCACTTCAGCCTGGGCAACAGAACAAGACCTTGTTTCAAAAAAAAAAAATTGTGGTAAAAAATACCACATATTCTAAAGGGGCCCAATGGCCCAAAAATGCCACTTTCTCTAGACTTCTACAAAGTTAGATCTTGCTTGGTGACAGCTGAGTTACAGCACAGAAAAGCCCAAACTAACACTTGTCAAAATAAAATCTAATCAGCAGCCAAAATTGACCCTCAGGCACTGTTTCTCACATCACCTCAAGAACTTGTGAAGACCAGCCTGAGGGGGAAGGACACTACAGCCCACAGATACTGAAAACGAGAAAGCGGTTGTGGAACCGACAGGGTTTCCTTCCTCTCACACAGTCCACAGGCAGAGTCAACACGGGGCTGGAGTGGCTTCTAATATCAGCTTAGTGAAGGAACCCAGAAAAGGGTATGTTTACTAACCTGCTTGACTTCAAAAGATACCGTCTGTGTCTCTTCTTCTTCTTCCTCATCCTTGTCCATTTGCTCGTAGAAGTCAAAAAGGTCTGTGGGGATGTCAGATTTACTCTGTGCATCTGTCACCCGGGAAGTAGAGGGCCCACCGCTGCCTTCAGTGGTCTTAGAAATCTGTAAGAGAGATGCAGGCTCTGGAATACACAATATTTAATGCTGCTGTTAATAAGCAAGGGCTGAAGAGGGAGAAAACAGCAGAGCTGATAGGCTGCAAGTGCTGGATTAAAGGCACCCGAGAAGGCTGACATCCTAAATGCTCATCACCCCCAGGGGTGACCCAGGAGCCACATACAGCAGATTTGCTTGTGAAAGTCTCTGTGATGAGCTCTGTGGCCTCCCCTTCAGCGTTCCTCAGGCGGCATTCCCGGATCACCGGGTCCTGGAGAAGATGCTGGATGACATCAGGGTGGGAGCTTTCAACGAAGTACCTATGAGCAGAGGAGCAAGGAGGGTCCTACTAGCCAGCAGGTACCTCCAGAAGACCCCACCACTCGCTCAATTCGATGGTATGCAAGCAGGCCTCCTGACTTCCCCACTCTCTCGCTGTTCCCAGCCCTTTACAGCAAATCTGAGCTGTGAGTTGCCAACTGTGATGTAAACATGAGGGCCCTGGGCAAAGCCTTGCCCCAAAATCAAGCAAGCAGGGATCTGAGCTCAGCTCCACTGCTGGGGAAATGTGCTCCCTCTTATCTGCACTTCAGGGGAGTGCGGTGTTGGTGTGGACAGTCCACAAACGTCAACCCCTTTTCACAGTCCTCCCGCCCACCTGGGGCGCAGGGGGTGACAGTGCCTCGAGGCAGGCCTGTCCAAGAATCTCTTGCCTGTTGTGCTTCAGGACCAGCTTGACTTTTCCATAGCTGACAGTGCACAGCTGCAGAAAGAGACAGCATCACACAGGCAAAATCAGCAACCAGCAGCCACTCAGAACACGTTCCCTCACCCCCACCAATCAAGTGCAGAGTTCAGGTTACTTTACAAAACCCAACTGGCAACCCTACAGGGGTCGGCCCTGCCGAGACCGAGTTTTCTCCGCCGTCCCTGCCTTCCGAGAGCAAAGCCTTCTTGCCGGGCTAACTCGGATGCATATCGCCTAATTTCTGAAACACTACTTAAAACTTCTCTACATTTCCCCTTTGCTCTCCAGCCCCACAGCCCCAATCCTAATCCAGATTAGGCCACCCCATAACGCTACAGCTCCCAGCACAAAGCAGGTGTTCAGCAACTGCCACACAAAGAAAATGCAGAGCCCCCAGCCTCCTCACCAACCTTCCTGCTTCCCCAACTAAATGTATGCATCTTGATGGCAGAGAGCACAACGTAAACCCTCTCAGGCTCCGGACAACTTTTGGGAAGGAATGCAGCAAGACCGTGTGGTGGCTATGAACACTTGCCACTCAGACCTTGCAGGGCTGCCCTACCTCCATGGTTACTACATTCCCAAGGCACATGGAGTTGCCAGCCTCAGCCAGCACTTGCCTTAATAAACTGAATAATCCCATCAGGAACTCCGGTCTTGCTGAGCTTCCTGAGGTACTCAGTGATGTCACTGGTTTGCAGCCCAACGCTGACAGCGGCATACAAGGAGTAGGCAGTTAGTTTGTACTCATGCACATGGGTTGGCCGGCACACTGGCTCTGCAATAGCCACCAGAAAGTCTTGAGCGTATTTGTACACTGGAGAGAAGGCTTCCAAGAAGATGTGGCCATCGGGAGCCTGAGAAACACCAAACGGACACAACAGACAAGGAAATTAATGACAGACACAACGGACAAGGAAACTAACGAGTTGCAGAGACTATAAGACTCTTTCTCATAATGCTACCAACAAAGAATAAACTGTCCAACACCAAGAGTTAGTTTTGCAAGCACACCTTCAGACAATTGTAGGGCCTGTTATTTTAATCATGTACAGAGGAATAGAGGAAAACAGAAGGTTTCCAAAGCCAGTAACTGTTTCCCACGATCCTGCACAGGGAAAGCCCATCTTCTCAGCTATCCTCAGGCGAACTTTAGGCTAGATTTCGACGGAAAAAAACATTCAAGTTGAACAAAGGCTGGCTACGTCCTGCGCTAATTTTACCAGTGGGTCAAGACGTGGCTGCACAACAAACACTACCTATTGGGCAGATAAAAGTATTTCCTAACACCGGGTAAGGCTAGGGAGGCAGTGGGAGTACACGGAGAAATCAGAAATAAGGAAAAGCCGGCCGGTTCCCATCTCGAACCTCGAACCGGACGAACCCGGTCCCCCGGGGCAACATCGGCCGCCAGTACCGGCCGCCCCGGCGGAGCGCGCGCTCACCACCCAGAGGGGCCTGGAGGCGTGGTCGTCCTTCAGCGGCATCTGCGCCCGGTAGTCCTTGGCCCCGTACTCGTCCACTTTGGTGCCGGACTCGTCCACGTGCTTCCCGGCGGCCGAGGGCACCGCTTCCTGCGGGTCGTTTCCCGCCGCGTCGTCCTCATCCTCCTCCTCGTCCTCGTAGTGCCGCTTCTTGGCCTTCTTCCTGTCTGCACGCAAGGACCCCGACGTGAGCCCGGCGGCGGGGCCGGCGCCCTCCGCGCCGCCCGGCCGCCTTCCGCCGCGCCGCGCACGCCCGGCGGGGCCAGCCGCGGCCCGCGGTCGTCGCGGCCCCCTCCGCCCGCCCCCGGCCCGGCGCGCGGGGCAGCGCCGCGTCCTTCCTCTCCGCCCGCCCGCCCGGCGGCCGGCGGCCGCGGGCGGGGGCCCCCGGAGACCTGCGGGGTCGCCGCTGCCGAGCGGCCGGGCGGCGGCGGGGCCGGGGCCCGCGAGCGCCGGGAGGCGCGGGCGCGCACGTCTCACCCCGATCCGCCCGGTCCCTTTTGCCCATGGCGGCGGCGGCGAGCGCAGCGAGGAGCAGCGCAGCGGGCCGCCGCGGCGTCCTCCCTCGGGGCGACTTCCGGCTCACGCCGGAAGCTCTTCTGCCGTCCGCAAAGGAAGTTCCGCCTGTCGGCTCCGGGGCCGCGGCCGGGCGACCGCCGCCGTCGAGCCGCGCGCGTGGGGTGGCCCTGCGCCCGGCTCCGCCGCCCACTCGTTCCCCCGGAGCCGCAGGGAAGTGCCGCGTTGACCTGACACCTGTGCAGTACGTGGGTTCAAGGCCTCGTCCTCTGGGACCGAATTCGACGGAGTCACGTGGGCAGCGCGTTCGCAAACAAACGCGGCGTTAGCTGTGCAGACGAAAGATGCGACGAGGGCCCAGCGTGACCGGCAGACCCTCCGAAGCAGAGTGGTCCCCGCACGCCCTCCGCAGTGGTGGGATTCGAGCGCAGCCTGAACGCCAAGGGGCGCGAGGCCGCCGAAGCCCGCAGAGGCCCCGCGTGCCGGCGGCGAGGCGGTGTCTGCCTGGGGGTGGGGGGGGCGGGGCCGGGCCAAGTCGGCCCTGGAGGGCAGAGGCAAAGCCTGGGGCGTGGCGGGGCGCGGGGCTCCCTCGCGGAATCCCCGCGCTTCGGAGGCCGAGGAGGGAGGGTCGGGGGCGCCCCGCCGTTGGAGACCAGCCTGGACGACATAGCCAGACCTTGTCTATTACAAAAAAAAAAAAAAAAAATCGCCGTGAGTGGTGGTGCATGCCTGTAGCCCTGGCTCCCGGGGAGGCCTCGGTGAAAGGATGCCAGAGGCGAGAGATGGCGGCTGCGGTGGGCCGTGACTGTGCCGCTGCACTCCAGCCTGGGTGACAGAGGGAGACCCTGACTGTTTTTCAAAGAGTGTCCGTTCGCGTCCCAGACCTTTTGGATCCAATAACCGGAGGTGGAGCCCGGCAGTTCTTGTCACCCGCGAGATTCCGGTGCTCGGGTTTGAGAACCGCCGATGAAGAGCCCCGTAGGCAACGGCGGGGACCTTGCCTGTGATGAAATGGCCAACCCTGGGAAGTTTTCAGAAGAGCGGCGGTGATGTGGGCTTCCTCCACCCGAGCTGCGTGTCGAAGACAGACTCGACAAGGTTCAAGGGCAGCTGCTGTAGCCGTCCCGCTGAGGAAGCATTGGATTTAGCCGAGTGGTGAGGGCAAACGTGATGAGAAGTGCTTCCATTCTGAATGTATTTTGAAGGCTGTAATGGATGGGATTTGCTGGCCGACTTGATGTGGGAAGTGAAAGAGGAGTGAAGGACGACTTAAAGAGTTTTGCCCTGAGCAGCTGCAAGAATGAGGTTGTAGCCGGGCTCGGTGGCTCAGCCTGTCATCCCGCGCCTTTGGGAGGCTGAGGTGAGCGGACGGCCTGAGCCCGCGGGTTCGAGACCGCCTGGGCAGCGAGACCTCATCTCTACAGTAAATCAAAAAATCAGCCGGGCGTGGTGGCGCGTGCCTGTAGTTCCGGCTACTCGGAAGGCTGAGGCGGGAGGATCGCCGGAGCCCGGCAGGTCGAGGCTGCGGTGGCCGGGAGCGGCCGCTGCACTCCAGTCTGGGCGACCGAGTGAGACTCCAACTCAAAAAAAAAAAAAAAAAAGAATGAGGTTGTGCCTTGGGGAAGGTACGGTTCTGGAGGGTGGTTTTGAAGATGAGAACTAAACCAGAACCTTTTCCTCATACCCAACTTCCAAGAGGCTTGAGAAGTCACTGCCTGGTAAGGACTCACCACACAGGGTTTTCCAACCTGTCTCTGGCATAACGTCACATAACAAAAAAAGAGGGAAATCAAAGTATCTTATGGCCCGGAAAAGCCATTCGTTGAGCCAGGCTCCCCAGGAGCCCTGTAAGACCTGTCTCTCTTCTCTGAAGTCTGCCACATCGTAACTTCATCCACATATCAACAAGCCCAGAGTGTCACCTAACTGCATATTACCGGTAAAGAAATCTGTGTGTGTGTGTGTTTTGAGTTGGAGTCTGCATCGCCCAGGCTGGAGTGCAGTGGTATGCTCATGGCCACCACAGCCTCGACCTGCTGGGTTCAGGCAGTCCTGCCTCAGCCTTCCAAGTAGCTGGAACTACAGGCATGCACCACCATGCCCAGCTAATTTTTCTTGATTTATTGTAGAGACGAGGCTTCACCACGTTGCCCAGGCTGGTCTCAAACCCCTGGGCTCAGGCATTCCTCTGCCTCGGCCTCCCAAATTGGTGGGATATAGGCTTGAGCCATGGAGCCCAGTCGAAGAAATCTTTGAACCCACCTATGACCCACAAGCCTCCCCTGCTCCTTGGAAATGTCCCTCCTCCCCTGACCAAACAAATGAGAATCTCACACAGTATTTATTGGTAGTTGTTACCACTCTAAAACTATACCACCAAGCTGCCATTTGGCCACAGTGGGTACGTGTTCCCAGGAACTCCTGAAGATGGGTGTGCCTGAGTTTAAGTCCTCAAATTTGGCTCAGAATAAACCATCTTAAATGTTTTTGAGTTTTGGCATCTTTTCATCAACAAAGATATTAAGTGTGAGTGGCTGTATTAGTTTGCTCTGGCTGCCTCAACAAAATATTACAGACCGCAGGGCATAAACAACAGAAATGTGTTTTTCTTTACAGTTCTCAGGGCTGGGAAGTCCAAAAATAAAGTCCAGCAGGGTTTGTCCCTGGTGAGGGCCCATTTCCCGGTTGGTAGATGGCCACCTTCTTGCTGTGCATTCACGTGACACGGAGAGCACTCTGGTGTGTCTTCCTCTTCTCATAAGGACACACACCCTGCTGGATGAGGGCCCCACGGCAATGACCTCTTTTGTCCTCTTCATAGGCCCTATTTTCAAATACATTTAGGGCTTCCACACTGAATTTTGGGAAGTGGCAGATTAATCCACATCAATAGCCTATGAGACAGTTAAGTGTCAAGAAGGAAGATGGACATGAGGCTGAACTTCAGGAATCTAGGAATAGAAATTTGGGAATTGTCTACAAATGCATGGGATTGACGCTATGGAGCTGATTGAGGCTACCGAGGGAACACATGCCAGTAGAGGAAAGGTCCAAGAACTGAGGACATTTCACAGTGGAGAGGCTGGGAGATTAAGAACTGGGCAACATGCCCGGCTCGGTGGCTCAGCCTGTCATCCCGCTGCTTGGGAGGCTGAGGTGAGTGGATTGCCTGAGCCCGCGGGTTCGAGACCTGCCTGGGCAGCGAGACCTCATCTCTACAATAAATCAAAAAATCAGCCGGGCGTGGTAGTGCGCACCTGTAATTCTGGCTACTCGGAATTCTGAGGCAGAATCGCCAGAGCCCAGCAGGTCAAGGCTACAGTGGCCGGGAGCGGCCACTGCACTCCAGTCTGGGTGACAGAGTGAGACTCCAACTCCAAAAAAAAAAGAATTGGGCAACGCTAGTTGAAGAGCAGTTGGTGAAATAATAAAACCCGGAGTTCTGATTTCATTTCATTGCAAGGTGGAGGAAGTGATCAACTGTGTTAGATGCTGATCAGCTAAACACATCGAAGACTGAGTCTTAGCCACTGGATTGATGATGTAAAGATCAGCTCTCAGTGGAATGGCTTCAATAAATTGAAAGTGTGTTGGTCCCTGGGCTGAGCGAATTGCACTAACTCAAGGGCAGAGGAACCACACTTTTAGAACTGGCTTTTATGTTTTTATATTTTCCCATTGATTAAAGCAAATTTTTGGAAAATAGAGAAATGCATGACAAAGGCTATTTGAATCGCACTTACTACGACCCCTTGCTAGTTACAATTTGCCTTTATTTTCGTCCAGACTTTCTGTGTTTTTGCACCATGAGGATGTTACTTGGACATATGATGATTTTATATCCTCCTAACATAAACTCTGTTCACTCCTCATAACAATGAGTGTTGAATAACTTTAATATTCCATTGTGTGGCAATATCACAATTTACCTAGCCAAACCTTAATTTGGGTACATTGGTATAATTCCAATTTATCCTGTATAAATAGCAGTTTGATGAATATCATGGGATACAAAATTTTTTTTTTTTTTGAGTCGGAGTCTCTGTTGCCCAGGTTGGAGTGCAGTGGCACACTCACAGCTACCACAGCCTCGACTTGCTAGGCTCAGACGAACCTTCCATCTCAGTCTTCCAAGTACATGGATGACAACTGCACTCCACCATGCCCAGATACGTTTTTAATTTATTGTAGAGATGAGATCTCGCCAAGTTGCCCAGGCTGATCTTGAAACCCAGGCTCAGGCAATTCTTTCGCCTCCACCTCCCAAAGTGCCGGGATTACAGGCGTGAGCCATCGTGCCCTGCTCATTGGATACAAACTTTAAGTGCATCTTGGATTGCTTCCTTAAGGCAAATTCTGAGAAATGGAAGTAAACGGTTAAACATATGGTCTTTTTAAAACTCTGGTTATCAACCTGTTTAATTTGACTGGAAGGGGTGACGAGGAAGAAGGCTAACGTTGTCATAAGAAAAAATACTTTGTACTGAGCAAAAACACATTTATCATGAGAGCTTAAAAACTACAGATAAGCAAAAAGAATATCCACTCATAACTCCACCATACAGCTCTACATCTCTACTTAATTTCTTTCTTTTTCTTTTTTTTTGAGTTGGAGTCTCACTCTGTCGCCCAGGCTGGAGTGCAGTGGCACACTCACAGCCACCGCAGCCTCAACCTGCTGGGCTCAGGCAATCCTTCCGTCTCAGCCTGCCAAGTAGCAGGAACTACAGGTGCACGCCACCATGCCCGGCTAAGTTTTCAATTTATTGTAGAGACGAGGTCTTGCCAAGTTGCCCAGGCTGGTCTCGAACCCTTGGGCTCAGGCAATCCTCTGGCCTCCACCTCCCAAAGTGCTAGGGTTACCAGTGTGAGCCACCACACCTGGCTGAAGTAACTTCATTTCTTTCTTTTTTTTTTTTTTTTTGAGTTGGAGTCTCACTCTGTCGCCCAGACTGGAGTGCAGTGGCCGCTCCCGGCCACCGCAGCCTCGACCTGCTGGGCTCTGGCGATCCTTCTGCCTCAGCCTTCCAAGTAGCCGGAATTACAGGCATGCGCTACCACGCCCGGCTGATTTTTTGATTTATTGTAGAGATGAGGTCTCACTGCCCAGGCGGGTCTCGAACCCGCGGGCTCAGGCCGTCCGCTCCCCTCGGCCTCCCAAAGGCGCGGGATGACAGGCTGAGCCACCAAGCCCGGCTAACTTCGTTTCTTTCAGTCAATATTATATGACGAGTTCATTACATGGATATACTACATTCTACATGACAAATCCTTGTGATGATTTTTTTTTGAGTTGGAGTCTCACTCTGTCGCCCAGACTGGAGTGCAGTGGCACACTCATTGCCACCCCAGCGTTGACCTGTTGGGCTCTAGCAATCCTTCAGCCTCAGCCTTCCAAGTAGCCAGAACTATAGGCGCATGCTACCACACCCGGCTAATTTTTTATTTATTGTAGAGATGAGGTCTCACCAAGTTGCCCGGGCTGGTCTCAAACCCACGGGCTCAGACAATCCACTCACCTTGGCCTCCCAAAGTGCTGAGATTACAGGCTGAGTCACTAAGCCCAGTCGTGATGATTAATTTTATGTATTAACTATGCTAATCATTTCTACAGTATTGACTGCTAGATATAAAATTGCTGGGTCAGAGGATATAGGGGTTTGGTTTTTTTTTGGTCAGTGTCTTGCTCTATCACCCAGGCTGGAGTGCAGTGGCACATGCACAACCACGGCAGCCTAGATCTGCTGGGCTCAGGCAATCCTTCCACCTCAGCCTTCCAAGTAGCTGGAACTACAGGTGTGCACCATCACACCTGGCTCATTTTTCTTCATTTAGTGTAGAGATCTGGTCTCACCAAGATGCCCAGGTTGGTCTAGAACCCCTGGGCTCAGGCAATCCTCTCGCCTCCCAAAGTGCTGGGATTACAGGCGTGAGCCATTGCACCCAGCCGAATATATAGATGTTTTTGAGGACTTTGAGTTGCATTAAATTGCCCCATATATGAAAGTATTACTATAAGTTGTCTCCAATATGGCGTGAGAGACCATTCCTTATACTAAGTTCGATAGTAGGCTTTGTGTTTGTAATCATCATTAAGTTCTGATTTGGGCAATCAAGAGGTATAAAGACATACTAGAGCATATTGGGGGGGACACTACAGACTTAGATACTGGACAGATCCAGTTTAGCTTCAGTATTTCTAGATTGTCCTGTGTTTCGTCTCCTAGAGAGTGACCGGCTCCAACAAGGGGGAACAACCCTGTCCAAGAACAGATCTGGACAAACCAATCACAGTGGAAATAAATATCAGCTTTATTAACACTCAAAGTGCCATTCATTTATATCATTCCATAGTCCAGAAGGTTACTTAGAGTAAGCCTTTGTACCACAATCTTCCAAAAAGAAAGAACTAACGTGTAAGGAAAAGCAATTTTCATTGTGCTAATTATTGCAGGCCTTCATGCATGTAAATCTAAACAAAGATGTGTGCCAACAATATACAATTTTCTATATAAACAAAATCATTGATCACTAACAAAATATAAACATGGTTTTTTATATTAGAATTTTTTAAAAAGCTATTTACCAGCAAGAAAAAACAAGTACATAGAAATTATAAAACTCAAAAATTTTATACATTTTTACAAGCGCAATTTTGAATAAACAACACAAAGTCAAACTGTGAATGAAATGTGGCACATACCACAACTATATCTGGCTTCTCGTAGGTTTTTCTAATCACACCGGCTCCTTTTAACATAAGATTAGTGACATTCAACTT
This sequence comes from Cephalopachus bancanus, assembly GCA_027257055.1. NCBI lineage: Eukaryota > Metazoa > Chordata > Mammalia > Primates > Tarsiidae > Cephalopachus > Cephalopachus bancanus. The sequence goes on along the minus strand of JAPVLO010000428.1, from coordinate 651,877 downwards.
CAATAGTGGACTTTATTCCTAACACCAGTAATTTTACGTGGTACCACATATTAAAAACAAGGTTTTCTTTAAGTACAGTAACATCGTCAGATTGGAAATTAAATTTTCTATTCATTTTCTGCCAGTTATTTAAAACACACAGTACAGTATAAAGACACAATGTATGTTTGGACATTTCTAAAACAATTTATAGTCAATCACAGAGAATCACAATATGCCAATATATTGTTTTATAAACTCCAGTCGGACCTTGCCCAGAAACAGAAAAACTAAAAGTTGAAAACTTTTAGAGTAGAATAAGGAAAATACTCAAAAACAACAGTAGGACAGGCCAACAGCAACTGAAGATATAAAATCTTGACATCTCTTTAAGACAATTTAGTTTCTCACATTTTCTCATAGCTTGAGAGGTCAAAGGCTATCTTAGTGGACAGTGTGTTTTTGCTACTGCTTAAGACCTATTCTTTTTCTCTTAATTTGCATTTCACCGAATTCTCAAGATAATTCAATGCCTTTCCTCGCAACAGTATTTTAACTGAGCTCTAAATACAATTTGTGTCCAATTCTGGAAATACAAATACATTTTGAATGGTTAAAAACAAAATTAAAAAAATACTTTTGATCAGCCAGCTGAAAATATATTCATATAGTAAATAATCTCTCAGAAAGCTTTTATATATATTTAATTATCCTAACTAATAGTACCCTTATAAAACAAGTTCATAAAAATGTAAAAATGAAATGAAAATAAGAACTTACTGGGATATATACATGTGCCTACAGACAGAAACAGACATCTCCACACAAACACACATCCCGATAGACAAAGTTACAAAGCGTATGTTCAACTTAGTAACGAATTTTAAAATACATTATAAAATTAGAAAGCAATGTTGAACTCCTGAGTTCTTCAACAAAGATAGAACCATAGATAAGTATTTTTGTAAAAGCAAGAAGGTCCACTTAAGTCAGTAATAGCAGTGCAGTAACTGATGGCTACATCTTGAAAGAAGTTAAAACATAGAGACGCAGACAGTAGTTCAATACATGCATTCATGATGCTCATACACTCATCAACAATTATTGGTCAGAGTAGTAAATCAGTGTACAAATTAAACATTTCCAAAAATGTGCAAAAAAGTCAATCTTAATAGGAAAAAAAACCCTTTGTACATAATTATAAACTGCCCAGCATTCAACTGAGATTAAAAATGTTTACAGAGAGAAACCAATAGGTTAAATATAGAGAATTTAATGGCTACATTTAAAAATGTACATTAAGTCAAAGGGTAAATTTACAAATTGATAACCATAGTTTGCAACAATTCAAAGTTTATTCTCAAATTTATCCAAGTTTGCTTTTATTTATAATGAATAAAAAGAACCATGTGAAATGTAAGAGATGTCAGACATTAAAGGTATTTTTGGTATTAACTCTTTTATAATATTTCAAAATGCAGGGTAGCAGATTTAAAAACCAATAGCAATAGAAAAAAATGTAAACTTTTTACTAATTAAGATTGCATTAAAATAATTGTTTTTAAAGACATATTCTTATCCTTAGACACTGTACTTTATATTGAATAGGTTGTATTTCCAGCTCAAACATCTCCACTAGACCTCCCTTCTTAGTCCAGGGGTAAAAAAGTCTTTGGAAAAGTAAGAATATGTCAAATCCATTTTGCAGTCTCGGTATCTAATAGAGTTTAAGTTGTAATTTTGTCACTTCTTTCCCCCCTCCAAAGCAATGCTAATGCTAAAATCATCACTAGTTACATATGCTTTAAAAATTTTTTTAAAAATATATAAAAAATAAGTGAACATAAAAGTGCCTTTCAGTAAGTCATGAACTTTACTGTTATCAACTGGCCTTAAGGGATTCAGAAATCCTTATTTGGGGACAAATCCTGCTCATATGCTAGAGAGCAGACACTTCCTTATGTTCCAAAGTGTCTATGGCACAAAGCAGATGTCAGTCCATAGCCCACTTTTCCTTGCAGCCTTGCTGAAATGCCCTTCAAGTCAAACAAGAATTCATAAATGTTAAGATCATGGGAAGAAAGTATGCCATCAACTTGAGGCATCAGACGTCAATATCTACCTGTGTGCATCTATAGTCAAGTGATGTTAATAAGATTGGCACGTGTACAAGCTTAAATTTGTAATGTCTATATAGTTCCTTAATAGCGGAAGTAAATTCTGCACGTCTAAATGCAAACACTGAGCGCCTGTCCTTTTCCTTGAAGGATAGACCAGGGTACAAATTCTACTGGTACCTGCTTTATTATTTTTATACTATTCGCTCATACATGGGCAAAAGTAACAGTGTTAATTATTTTGGCTATGTGTGCAGAGAATATATATAAAAGCTTTGGTTTAAAGTGATTCTGATAATACAGATTGTATTACAAACAAGAAGTCATCAGGTAGAGGGAATAATAGTACTCACTGACAATGCGTTTGCTATTACTAACAAAACATGCTATGTGACTGTTCATTAAAATGCACAATTACAAAAAATATGATGAATTACATGAGACCATATACAAGCAACAGATGAAATTTATCCTTTACTGTAGCTGGACTCCTCCCTTACCTTTCTGAAGCTCAATCCTGACTGCTTGCATCACCACTGAGAAATGATTCTCTAGGCTCCCAAGAGCCCATTACCATCTACAGCTCTGGCAGGTGAGTACGGGAGATGTGCTCTCATACTTCCCACATCTATTGTGGCATCCTGTCTACACCACGGCAGAAGCCAAAGCCAAGCAACACACGACAGTGAAGCAGGGACAGCAGCTTCACAGCACGCCTCCCCTAGCCAACCAAAAAGAGGTATAAAAGAATTTTCTTTTGAATACTTGGTAAGCTAAGGAAGCGTGTTTTGATAATGTCTGGCAGAACTTCTGTTCCAAAGAGTTAATAAGGAACTATGTAAAAATCAATTACTTTCTATTTAAGAATAATATATAAGCTTATTACTATACATACACACAAATTGAATTTTAATCTGCTTTCAGCACCCAAGAGTGTGATAATTCACAATAAATATCTTTATTAAACAATCATTTGTACTAGCTACTTGTGGAAAATGCACTGGTATTCCTACCCAAGGATGATTCCACTCAACCATTAGTAGGTCACACATCTTTTACTTGTCTTTCCAAAATCAGAAGCTGATCCAATTGGATATTCCTGCTCTTCCCTCCTTCCTTTCCTTCCCCACCTCCAGCTTTAAATACCACACACACACACACTCACTCTCTCACTCTCTCTCTCTCTCTCTCTCTCCACAGAAAAGTAAACTAGAGTATTAGTCAGAATGTTAGCTGAAAGTTTCATTGCCTCAACATTGGTAAGCCATTTGAATTACTTCTTTTGGGCAAACACAACACAATCACTCTAACTCTGCTAGGAAAACCCTAACTGAACCATGATATACAAATAACGTCGATGGTGCCCATGTGACTGAAATCAGGTAGTCAACCTGGAAAACAATTTACTATGTTTCTTTGTATGTTTATCTTAGGAATTTGCTTCTGGTGGAGACTGCAGTATATCTATCACAGACAATGCTAATATTTCTCTCCTAACATTAAAAAAAAAGGAGGTAGAAAAGGGTAGAAGGAGGCAGGCATTAAGAAATGTTTAAGGGTCAATAAACAGTCTAAGGCCAAATGAATTTGGGAAGCCTACTAATTTTGGAAAAATTTTCATTTTGGTGGGTAACTTGTATTACTGTCAATATAAAATAAAGTTAAGGCATACAGAGAAAAAGGCACTACTAAAAATTAACAATTGAACTGCTTTTCATTAACATTTAACCAATCTTAAAATTTAAACATATATGAACATTACATTTGTAAGAAAGGCCAAACCTAATGATAAAACAATATGGTCCCAAGAAATTGCCCTGATCTTATCATAAATAACACTGTTGACAGAGTTTAATTTCTATCAAATGTTTTGGGTATTTTCACAATTTAGAGCAAAAAAAAAAAGTATCTTTTTCTTTAATAGAGAAAACAAAAAACACTGTTATGGAATAAATGCTCTCCATCACTGGAACTATTTGAATAGAGGTTGGGTTTTGCAGTAAGAGGGGTCCTGAGAGAGGCTGTGTGACCTGGTTTGGGGAAGGGGGAGTCCTGCAATTTGGATATGCTTTTGCTCTAATCCCTGTTAATGGCATTTCAGTTTATAACAGCCAGTGACTACCCAAAATTGCTTTTTCCTTACTTCATAAAAAATAACAACATTTTAAAACATCATATGCCATAAAATAAGTAACTGTTTGCCCATGTTCCTCCTAGACTGTGACCTCTTCAAGGATGTTAATTTAATACCTGACATGACAAGTCACAATTATCAAACAAGCAAATGAAAAAAGACCAATTCTATTAATAAAAAAGAATAGGTTTGTATACTTGATTGACACCTGGTGATTTATATCAAGGTGCTGGTTCCTAGATCTCAGATGAAATCATTGGCACAGAGTTTTGCCTGGGCCCAGGCATCTGCATCTGGCTTGGTCATTCTGCCGAACTACTCAGATTTGATTTTACTTTCTTAGTGACTTCACATATCTTACAACAACTCCATATCAGAAATACTGCAGAGTAGACCTGACAGATAGAAGAGCTTGAGTAGCGGAGAGCTATGCTAAAGAAACAGTTTTATGTTTTTAATGTGGCTTCTTATTGGGAATACAGTAAAGATTCTCTCCTGTGAAAGTCAATTCAACTTACTCTGAAATCAAAGTTTTAACTTTCCTTTAGGGTTTCCTTTACAGTTCAGCAAGTTCATCAGCTTTTAATCTTTTATATAGGTATGTAAGGGTGACTGTGCCTTTCAAAACCTAAGGTGGGAGTCATTTTTTTAAAAGTTAGAAAGATGTTTTGTAAACAAGAAAAAGTGCTGAAAATTTCCAAAATATTCGTACTGACACTTTCAATCTGTATGCTTGTAAATACATGTTAAATTACCAATCCATCAAAGTTTCCGTAGGTCGTTGTATTTTTTGACCCTTTTATCCAGTGCAGCTCGTTTGCGACGCGAAGGACCTTTATACTTGGTCCAAGCCTGAGTCATGCCACTTTGACTCTCTCGAGGCCGAAGGAGAAAGAGACTTCCTGAAAAGCACGTACCAGACTGCTAGTGAATCTTCTCCAGCACCAAACAGTCTGCCACCATCAAGCAGAATGCATTTTAAAGGCACAAAGCCAGCAGTCTGGCCATTTTCCAGCCTTAGCAAAGAAACATTACAGTAGAGAAGAATCAGTTGTGCATTTAAGAAATAAGATACACTTAGAGTCATCTTAAAAAGCTCAAATTTCATGTGTTGATCCACACCATTATTAGAAAGAAGGAAAAACCGGAGTGTTCTATTTAACTTCCCCTGATAAAGTTGCTTCCTTTCAAAAACTTCTTTGTCAAATTTACGTTTGGTCTTCCATATTCCCCATACCTACCTTCAAGCTTTTTTGTTTTAGTAGTTTTTATATACATTAACTTTTATTGTGGTTTTTGGTACTTCACAACTTGTCTGAAATAAATTCACATCATATTTTATATAATAACTCTATAAACTATTAGTCTGTTTTTAAGTCTTTACATAAAGAACATTACTTTCCCATAATGAATAATATTTTCCTTATAAAGCAAAGGCCTTCTGCAGCAGTGTTAAAGTAGCAGTTTCCTTTCGGGTGCCTTTATTTTCCAAAGCATTTAGACAAGGAAAAGAAGACTCAGAAAATCAGTCTCCCCATCTTTCTCTCTAAAGAGCATTTGTCTCATATTCTGCACTGCTGGTTACCCTGACAGACCAAAAAGGAGCTGAAGGGAAATCACAACCACACAAGACAAAGATATAAAGAAAAAGCCCACCGGTCCAAGGACCATGATCTTGCTCAAGTAGAAAAGATGCCCACACTCATAAAAGATAAGGAAATTATAATAGATCCACACACTTGAGGATTATGTTTCTAGCACAAGATTTGGCAGTTGATTTACCAAGATGGGGATGGGGGTGCACCTAATTCTTGTTCTTCCTTACAAGCTGCTTCTTTTTATTTTAAGAGTATGAGACAACCGCTGACAACTAATTTTGTGCTTTGACTTCTTAGACTAGCTAGTGGAGCTTCACATATTCCTACATGGAATGCCAGGTAGGACCTTGATACAGCAGACCAAGATCTACCTAACTTCTGAAACAAAGTATGCTAAGAGTCCCTAAATAAGCACACCTTTTGGCAGAAAATAGGAATATCTGAGTCCCTTATGAATCCCATGAAAGACATCACATTTAGGGCCTCCAGGAAGACTATTATTTTCTAGCGCTTTAAAAATAAAGTACCTAGCACTTGCTTTAATATGCTGAAAAAACTGCAAGTGGTCAAATTGCTGATCTATTCATGTGTTTAAGGAGCACAATTTCATTAGAGACAGTAGGACCCTTCCCAGTTGTCTTGCTCCATTCAGTATTCTTGCGTTCAGTGGATACATTGTACTAGAAATACCTGGCAGTTTTTTATCCTTCCTGCTAGTTGTTAACACTTTGTTTTGATATGCTTTTCTTTGCCCAAAATTATGGACTGAATTTTAAGGAAAAAATATATACAGAGGGCTGAGTTCAAAAGGTTCAGTATTCAAATTCATTTTGTTTCTAAAATGGAAGAGTTACTGATTTGGGTGAAATATGCAGCTGGTAAGGAAGTGATGGCGATTTGTTGAGATAATTCACTCTTGACTTAAAATAGCGGTATCTGCTCTTGTAAAATCCTTTTGCTTTCTCTTTGAAATTCACTTTTTTGCATTTGTAAATGCTTGTTTTCAGTTTATAAATGGGACTATTTCTTTACATCAGGGTTTCTCAATTTTGGCACTTCTCACATTTTGGGCAGAATAATTCTTTAGGGGTAAGGTAGCTTTCCTTGTGTATTACAGTCCATTTAGAAGCATCCCTGGCCTCTACCCACTAGATGCCAGTAATATTCTTTGAGTTGTGACAACCAAAAGTGTCTCCAGGAATTGTCAAATGCCAAGCGAAATTATGCTTGCTCCACCATTGATAACAACTGTTTACATGATATTTTTTTTGAGGTACTTTAATATTCTGTGATCCCAAGAACAAGGGTTTCATCTCATGTCATAACACATGGATACTCCTGGCCAAACTCTTAGGTACTAAAAATGTTATTTGTGAAGAATCAGGAGCTAGAAGTAGGAAGGTAGTATACATGATTTTAATTATTTCTCCATTCCTTTAATTTTGGGACTTGCCCCCTCAAGTAAAGAACATAGTTTAAAATGCACTAAATACTCAGTTCTTTTTTTTTCATTATTTCTACTAACTAGCAAATGTGGTTTCTTGTACTGCTCACACACAACGAGAGCAATCTCCTTTTGACTTTTACTTGGATCTGCTAATTGACATTAAAATGAAACAGGATTTTGTTTAAGCAGAAAGCTATCCCTCAAGGTTTACAGACTCCAGTAACATGGATCTATTATAGTGTATTTGCTTATTTTACGGGTTAGAATTAACAAATAAACATACCTCTTAGAGATTCATATCTTCTATCAAGATTCCTACTGAGCAAAATGCTTGGTAGACAGAGGTTAGGATCTAAAGAATATAGACATAAGAAGGAATCTATATTCTTTGAGTACCTCTACCCTAAACTCAAGTTTAGGGCTCAACCTCACGAATGAGGATCTACTTTAAATACTATTTCTAAAAACTACAAATTATACATCATTTTCTTCTCCTTATTTTCCATGTCTCCCGAATACCACTGATATGTCCGTGATACAAGAAAGACTCTACAATCTTTAGGTATTCCAAATGATTTGTACTAAAAAGAGTGACTATGTACTAAAGTGCTTTATCTCTCTGAACCACATCAGTACATTATAAAAATTAAAAAAAAAAAAAAAGAAGTTTCAAGTTTTTGTAAGGAAAAAAAGATTAAATATAAAAAATTTAGGTTACTATTATTATTAAACAAATTTAACCAAGAATCAAGAGAAATACTTTCCCTCTTGTCTTTTTTCTCCCCCATCTCTCTTTTTTTATAAAAAAAGAAAAGTGCAGTCAGAGAGAAGGTCAATGAATAGGTGGGAGCAGGGTAGAGGCACAGGAGAGGTTACTGGCTGCTAGTGATAATGCACAAACATGTGCCGTAGGAGTTCATCAGCTGATGGTCTCAGTTTGGCCTCTACGAAAATCCGTTTGAGGAAATCTCTAGTATAGTCTGAGACATGAGGTGGCAGCTTTGGGTTTGTTGGCTGAGTGGCGATTTTAAAGATGGCAGCCATTGCTTCAAATTCAGCCCAAGGCGGCTTTTCAGTTAGCATTTCTACCACAGTACATGCTACACTCCTAAAAAGAAACAAAAAGAAATATATTACACAAATAACATCATGAAAGAAAGCTAGTTAGCTAGAAAATGAGAAACAGGAGTGAAATTCATATATATGTAAATATGACTTGATTTAAAGTTTAAAGTTTCATTAAAAGGTTATAATTATAAAAAACTAATTTAAGCATAAAAATCAATGAAAATATGCCACGATGTAATGACTATCACGTGACTCAAATGGTTGGGCAAAGAACACTATTCATTTTATTGTTTTTGTCTTATATAATTTCCTAACCTGATGTTAAAATAATTTTTTGTCTCTATCTTACAAAAAATACAAGCATTAGAAATCATTTGCCTTTAGATGCCTGAAATGAATGTCTGTCAAAATATTCTCTGGCCAGGCATGGTGGCTCATGTCTATAATCCCAGAACTTTGGAAGTGGAGGCGAGAGGACTGCCTGGGTCCAGGGGCTTGAGACCAGCCTGGGCAACTTGGCGAGACCTTGTCTCTACAATAAATCAAAAAATTAGCCGGACATGGTGGCATGCACCTGTGGTTCCAGCTACTTAGAAGGCTGAGGTGGAAGGATCACCTGAGCCAAGCAAGTGGAGGCTGTGGTGGCCAGGAGTGTGCCATTGCACTCCAGTCTGGGTGACAGAGTGAGACTCCTATTCAAAGAAATGATAATAAAAATAAAATAAAATAACATCTTTCCTGGGTAGGAAGGAGAAAATGGCCATTTTTCTTCTTTTAACTTAAAATTACTAAGAAGGTAAACATTAATTGAATTCCAAGATACTGACAACACAGATTAATTACTTTTAAAGTTCTTCAGGGAGATAAAATAAAAGTAGGGTTTTTTTTGTTTTTGTTTTTGAGTCGGAGTCTCACTCTGTCGCCCAGACTGGAGGGCAGGGGCCACTCCCGGCCACCGCAGCCTCGACCTGCTGGGCTCCGGTGATTCTTCCACCTCAGCCTTCCGAGTAGCCAGAATTACAGGCATGCACTACCACGCCTGGCTGATTTTTTGATTTATTGCAGAGATGAGGTTCCCGCTGCCCAGGCGGGTCTCGAACACGCAGGCTCAGGCCATCTGCTCACCTCAGCCTCCCAAAGGCGCGGGATTGCAGGTTGAGCCACCGAGTCCGGCTAAAAGTAGGTTTTCAATTTTGAGCTTTGCTTAAGACAAAACTCTTCCTAACGAATGAAAGATGGGGGCACACCTCATCACTAAGGGTGCCTGCACGATGAGTGTTCGTATACCTAACCCTGACTTATACCCCACAATTCTAACATAAAAAGTAGAAGAGAAAAAAAGAAAGAAAGATAAGTTCAAGGACTATAGTCAATTATAAGCCTCAATGAGTAATAATATTAAAATGGTGTGAATTCTTGCAATTCTTACATCCTATTTCAAAAGTACAAAAGATAATCTAAATTTGCCTCAGTAATTTCAATCCCGGCTGGAAATAAATAAGGTGGCAGGTAGTTTCCAGCAAATATCACATCAAAACCTACCAGATATCTGCTTTTCTGCCATAACCTTCACCACTGATTACTTCAGGGCTCATCCAGTACGGTGTGCCTGTGACAGACTTCATTCCTGTCCCCGAGAGACAGATGGTCTGAAGCCGTTTGCTGGCCCCAAAATCTCCTAGTTTGACGTTGCCTGTTGAATCTCGCAGGATATTTGCGCCTAAAAATAAGAAACAGGCTCATTTCATTAATTTTATTGGCAGTCTGGAATATAAAGGAGCAACAGTCGAGATTTACTCCACAGACGCTTCGATCTGTCTCCAAGATGAAGACCCTCTCCTTCCTAGCAGTAGCCAACAGAATGCCAGTTACACAGCTGGTGCTCATTAAGGATCAGCTGCACAAACGCTGAATGTTTAGGGCAGCCTGTGTGCCCTCAGGACAGAAAAGGGCTGGCGCAGCTTGGAGGTGAAGGTGAAGAGGGAAAGGGAAAAAGGCCTAAGAATGAAGCTCAGGAACGGACAAGGAAACACAGGCTCGGGGCCCCAGGCTCTCTGCCATAAAGTAAGAAGCCCACGGCTGAAGCTGCTTCCCTGAGAAGTCGACTAGCTTTCCCCCAGGAACTTTCGCGGGAGCTTCATCCTCCAAAGCTTTGAGCAGTTCCTTCCCCCCACTGCTGTTACTTATTTTAAAGTTTTCTTCCTAGGAAGTCTTGCTTGATATTAGTTTTACTTCTCAATTCCCAATATTTTAATATTTGAGATTTCCCTCAGTTTTAAAATTTCATTTACTTTTACAACAAACTTTGTATTTTGGACAGCTGCAGATTTACAGACTTATTGCAAAGAGCATAGAGAATTCCATACACCCCACACCCAGTTTCCCTATTAAATATGTTGTATTTGTATGGTATATTGGTCACAATTAACGCATCAGTATCAACACACTATTATTAACTGAAGTCCACACTTCGTTTGGATCGCCTCAGTTTCTCCTGAATGTCCTTTTTCTGTCCCAGGATCCCATCCAGGATCCCAGGCTACCTTCCACCATCATGTCTCCTGAGGATCCTCTTAAATAATGCTCTTCCTCAGACTTTTCTTGTTTTTGACGGCCTCATGTTTCTGAGGTTTTTGGAGAATGTTCAATGAGCATTTGGTTCATGGTTTTCTCATGATTAGTCTAGGGCTATAAGTTTTTGGGAGAAAGACCAACAGGAAAAGTGCCATTCTCATCACATCATCTTTTTTTTTTTTTGAGTCAGAGTCTCACTCTGTCACCCAGGCTGGAGTGCAATGGCATGCTCAGGGCAGCCTTGACCTGCTGGGCTCAGACAATTCATCTGCCTCAGCCTTCAAAGTAGCTAGAACAATAAGTGTGTGTCACCACGTCTGGCTAATTTTTATTTTTAAAAATTTATGGTGGAGACAAGGTCTCGCAAGTTGCCTAGGCTGGTTTGAACCCTTGGACTCACGCAGTCCTCTCGCCGCCACCTCCCACAAGTGCTGGGATTACAGGCACGAGCCACCATGCCAGGCTTCATCACATGGCCGTAAAGGCACACACTGTCAATGTTGATCTTGGTCACCTGGCTTGAGGTAGTGCTCGTCGGGCTCTTCACTGCAAAGTCCTTCTCCCTCTCTGCTCTTTACACACGTACATTCGGAAGACATTCGCCACATATAGCCCACGATTCAGGAATAGGGAGTTATGCTCCAGGCTGAGTAGCTACATACATTATTTGGAATTATTCTGCAGGGGAGATTTGTCTCCCTTCTCCCATTTATTAAATCATTCGTTCATATCACCATGAATACAGGATACTTATTTTATAACTTTGGGTGATAACCCAAAACCACTGCTCCAGTTGTATCAGCTTTGGCCACTGGGAGTTCTTTTCACTGGCTCCTGTGTCCCTTTGCCATACCCCCATCATTGTATTCTTGTTTTTGTCTGGGGGGTTATTTTTGAGCACTTTCTTATTTCTGGCACTAGAAGACATTCGTGGCATCTTGTGTATATCCTGTACCAGTCCCAGAATCAGTCACCTCATCAAGGAGGCTTGGTTTTATTGCTGTGAATGGTCTCAAAACCAAGATCTTGGCACGAGGTTCATTAGTTTTTTATTCTCTAGCTTCCTCCTTATCACTTTCAAAACTCAGTCTTTTTTTTCTGGGATTATGAGTCTAGCTTCTATCTTTTAAAAATTATTTCTTTTCTCATTTTTAACTTTTTCCATAAACTACTAGTTTTTCAATAAGCCATTTACTTTATCTAATTTTATTTTTTCAATTCTTATGTTTACACCTTCCATAACACTAACCAGATTTTACATTAAAAAATAAAAAAAATTCTTTTTTTTGTCTTCTATACTTCGGGGAGAAAAAAAGATCTCTAAGAAGAAGAGTGAATGGTGGAGAAAAATCTACATTATGGGCCAGGCCTGTAACCCCTGCACTTTGGAAGGGTGAGGTGAGAGGACTGCTTGAGCCCAGGAGTTCAAGAACAGCCTGGGCAACAAAGCAAGATCTCATCTCTACAAAAAATAAAAAAATTAGCCAGGCATGGTGGCATGTGCCTATAGTCCAAACTACTTGGGAGGTTGAGGTGGAAGGACCGCTTAAACCCAGGAGTTTGAGGCTGCGGTGAGCTGTAATCATGCCAACATACTCCAACCTGGGTGAAGAGTAAGACCCTGATTCAAAAAAGAAAAAAAAACTACATTATAGACTGGAGATAATATAGACTTCCTACCCTTCTTAGGAGCTTCTGTACTTATCTTTCTGTTCTCCCAGCAAATTCTCCAGCCTAGTCCATGATCGTTCTCCAAAGTCTCTCCAGGGGAGAGTTCAGGATCCATTCTCCACATGACTTAAGCTTAAATGTGCCTCAGTCCTAGTGATACTCTAAAACCGCATTGCCTATTTCACATCTCCTACTATCCAGAATACTTTAAAAAGGGCAGCCAAAAAAGCCACCATCTCTAAAAGATTTAATCAGTGGAAGGACAACAAACAAGCCAGTTTTGCTGACTACAAGCAGGACAATGAGTGAGGAAGAAGACCCAGGTAGGTCACACACAGGGAGAAGTATTTCTGGGAAGAAACCGCCAATGCTGAACCAATGCACATCCACCGGAGGTCATGAGGAGAAAATAGGCAGCCAAGTTCCCAACATAGTTTTCTACTTTTTAAAAACTTATTTTAGATAAGTTAAAAGTAAGTTACTAAGGAGACTTTTTTGGCTAGGCACAGTGGCTCACACCAGTAATCCTAGCACTTTAGGAGATTGAGGCAGAAGGATTGCTTCAAGTCAGAAGTTTGAGATCAGCCTGGGCAATGTAGGAAGACCCTGTCTCCACAAAAAAGCAAAATTAAAAATTAGCCGGGCATTGTAGGACATGCCCGTAGTCTCAGTTACTTGGGAGGCTGAAGTGGAAAATCACTTAAGCCCAGGAGTTTGCGGCTGCTGCGAGCTGTGATTGGGTCATTACACTCCAGCCTGAGTGAAAGACTGAGACACTGTCTCTAAAAAAAAAAAAAAAAAAAAAAAAAATTTTTTTTCTTAACTTAAAAAGGAGACTTTAAACATACACAAAAGTAAAACAGTCTATGCAGCCACCAGCCAGCCCCAACCTCTGGACAATCCTGCCCAACCATACTGCCAACCACTCTTCCTTCTCCTCTAGAATTTGCAGCAAATTCAAGACATCATGATCAATAAATAGTTCAGAACATATCTTTAAAAGACAAGGATTCTTATCATAACTAAGAGGATGAATACTTTCTTAATATTATGAAATATATAGCTGAGGCCCAATTTGTTACATTAAAAACATCAAAATCCAAATAAGATCCATACAAAGACTCACTGGTAGACCTGTTAAGTCTTTCCCAGACTGCAGCTGCCTCTAATTTCCTTTTTTCTTTGCAGTGTATGAAGAAACTACGTTGTCTGCCTGTAGCCTCCTGGGTAGGTGAGACAACAGATGCATATCACCACATCAGGCTATTTATTTGTTTATTGTTTTCACTGACTAGTAAAGTGATTTCCGAATTTGGGGCCGCAACCCAGTTTTTGCAGAGTGGAACTGGCAGGCTCCGCCAAGCAGAGCTTTGAGCCCTCGGTCCCCATCACTGTCCGTGGTGTCACTTCATTTATTTCTTCACATACCTGATCCCCGAAGACAGTTGAGCCTTTGAGTTTTAACAAGTGAGTGGAACAGAGTTGGAGTTCATCACAGCTCAGTTCGGGGCTTTGTTCTTCCCTCCTCTTTATTCCTTCTCTAGGTAACGACCTCCATTCCCATGATTTTAAGTTTGATCTCAAAATAAAGTATGTCACACCACTGTAACCAACTTTTGAGAACTTTCTAGGTACCAGACAGTTTTAAGCATATTACATATGCTAACTCATTTGATGCTTACAAGAAGTCTATGAGCTGGATACATTCTCTAAGAATGAGGAACTAAGGCATACAGAGATTGAGTAACGTGTCCAAGGCCACAGAGTTAGTGGCAGAGCCCCTACTCTTAGCCATTCTAGCCTAATGTCTATGCAAAGTGTAAGCCTGGGCTCACTGGTATGGTCTTTTAAACTTTACTGGTTTTGTGAACCCCCTAAAACAGAGCCGCCCACTTGTGGAGACCAGAACTGATCTGATGGAACACTAATGGAGTCCATGGAAAAGCAAGAGAACCGTTTCCCTGTGATTCATTTATTTATTTTTATTTTCTTTGAGTCAGAGTCTCACTCTGTCGCCCAGGCTGGAGTGCAATGGTACACTCGCAGCCACCGCAGCCTTGACCTACTGGGCTCAGGTGATCCTTCCGCCTCAGCCTTCTGAGTAGTGGAACCACAGGTGTGCTCTACCACGCCCAGCTAATTTTTTCATTTATTGTAGAGACGAGATCTCACCAGGTTACCCAGGCTGGTCTTGAACCCCGGGACTCAGACAATCCTCTTGCCTCTGCCTCCCAAAGTGCTGGGATTACAGGCATAAGCTACAATGCCTGCCTTCCCTCTGATAATTTAGAGGTAGATGAGGAGACTTTTTTGGCTAGGCACAGTGGCTCACACCAGTAATGTTAATTTAAAGGTTTAATGTCTTAACCATATCACTTGTTTCATTCACATTAACAAAGAATTGTGTACTTAAAAAATACCCTACTACTTACCTTTGATATCTCTATGAACAATCATGTTACTGTGCAAATAATGAACACCTTCCAGAATCTGACGAGTGTATTTCCTAGTCACATTCTCAGTAAGAGCTCCATAAGCTTTTAATTGGTCCTTAATTGAACCCTAGAATAACAGAAAACAACAATAAAGCTATTGTATGGTTTGAAATGAAAACCACTATTAAACCTTTGTTTTTATTTAAAAAAATTTTTTTAGAGACAGGGTCTTGTTCTCTTGCCCAGAATGGAATGCAATGGTGCAATCATAGTTCACTGAAGCCTCGACCTCCTGGGCTCAAGTGATCTTCCTGCCTCAGCCTCCTGAGTAGCTGGGACTATAGGTATGTGCCACCACACCCAGCTGACTCCCCCCCCCCATTTTTTGTAGAAAAAACTTTAAAACCTTATATGTATTCTGATTTTCTAATCATGCCCATTACCTCTTCTGAGAAATAAAGGCAGCAGATGTCAATTAAAATGGTTAAATAAAAACTGAGCTATGTTCCTCAGGCTAGCCTCGAACTTCTGGCCTCAAGTGACCCTCCAGGCATGAGTCACTGTACCTAGCCTAACTCTTTTTAAAAGTCAGCTGGAGTGCAGTGGCATGCTCATGGTCACCCTGGCAACGACCCCTGGGCTCAGGCGATCCTTCTGTCTCAGCCTTTCAAGTAGCCGGAACTACAGGCACACACTACCATGCCTGGTTAATTTTTTTATTTATTGTAGAGATGAGGTCTCGTCAAGTTGCCCAAGCTGTTTCCAAAGTGCTGCGATTACAGGCTTGAGCCACTGCGCCCAGCCGAGTCTAACTTTTTTAAGAGTCCTAGTTCATGACTAGGAGGCTGTAGTTGGAGAGGGCAGGAATTCTCAGTAAAGACATAATATGCCATACAATTAAACATAAAAGTCATCCACATTCCCTGACTAGATCTATGGAAGGTGAAGACTTTGGGTTACAGCTAAAGAAAGCCTTTAAAAACTATTTTTTGACCAATGCTCTTGTTTCTATGATTATGTTGATTCTATCTCCTATTCCTTGTAATCCTGTTTTAAAAAATTCTCAAGTACTTTTATCTTGCTTTTTCTTTTGTCTTGAATATATTTTTGTTTTTTCTACTCACTTATCTAAGCATGTCCTACTTGAATTTTACTTTTTTTGTTGCTATTCTGTTTTTTGACAGTGCTTTTTTTTTTTTTTGAGTCTCACTCTGTTGCCCAGGCTGGAGTGCAGTGGCACACTCATGGCCACCACAGCCTCAACCTGCTGCCTCAGCCTTCCAAGTAGCTGGAACTACAGACATATGCCACCAAGCCTGGCTAATTTTTCTTAATTTATTGTAGAGACAAGGACTCACCAAGTTGCCCGGGCTGGTCTCAAACCCCTGGGCTCAGGCAATCCTCTTGCCTCAGCCTCCCAAAGTGCTGGGATTACAGGTTTGAGCCACCGCCCAAGTTTTATAGTTTTCAGTTTGTATTGACATCTGCTGCCTTTATGTCTCAGAAGAAATAATGGGCATGATCAGAAAATCACAACACATGTAAGATTTTTAAGTTTTTTCTTTATATATTCAATACTCAAGTTTAAGACATAAAAAATATATATTAAAGGGAAATTTCAAATTTTCTTAAGTGTTTCATAGGACAGGATGAAGTGCCATCTCTGAGAATGCAGAATCAGTCTGGAACATAGGTACTCAAATTCTTAAAAAGCTTCCCTAGTGATTTCAACGTGCAAGCTTGATTAATACTCATCACTTTTTATAAGAAGATATCAAGATCCTCTTTTAGAGGAGAATAAGTGCTTCCTGAAGGACAAATCTCTTTTCAATAAGAAAATATATCCTATTGTTTCTGCCTTTCCTTGAATCTTGGTAAATCAGTACTCTGTCATATGAAAGTAGATCCTTGGATTTTACAGATTTAACCATTTGTTGTTTCCACTATTCATGAGCCATGCCTAGAGAAGGAACAGTTTGCAATTCAGTGAACCAAACTGCAAACACTCATATGGAAAGCCTTAGGCAGCGGAAGTGCCCAGTCAACCACTCACATCTACAATTCAATGTGGCTTGTTTGTTCACAGTCTATTTACTGTGTCTCTACTTGTATTAAAACACAAAATAACTCTGCTAAAACAGAGCTTTCCAAACAATAGGCCAAAAAATACCTGTAGGGTGACAAATAACAGAGTTATGGACCCTCTGGGCAACTGGGCCAGTGGCCTATGGCTACTAATAGCTCTATCAGTGTATACCGCTTAGCCCATATACTATCAAAATGTTAACACTTCAGTGTGTACAACTGAAATAGGTTGAGAAACACTGCCTTAAAAAGAATATATGTGTGTGTGTGTGTGTGTGTGTGTGTGTGTGTGTGTGTGTGTGTGTGAAAAAGTAATAGAGGGAAGCCAAGTGCTAGTCCAGATACTGAAAGTAAAAGAAAGTTATAGTTCTACGTCTGAAAGTAGTTCTAGATAAACTAAGGAATGAAATACTAAGTCTGAAAACTGAAGAATGGAATGACAATTTTGAAAAAGCTTGAATCTAGGGCACTACACTAATTTTTTTAAGAGTTGTGGGGCACATGTGAGGATTTGCTACATAAGTGAATTGTGTGAAGGTCAAGTCTGGACTTCTCCTGAGCCCTCTACCCCACCCGAGCAGTGAACATAGTATCCAACGGGTGGCTGTGTGTCCCTTATCCCCCCTCCCTCCTTTAGCAGTGACAAGCATCTGTTGCTCCCACCTTTGTGCCCTCCTGCCCACTTATGAGTGAGAACATGCAGTATTCAGTTTTTTATTTCTGTGACAGTTCACTTAGAACAATGGTCTCTGGCTGCATCCACGTTGCTGCACAGGGCATGATTTTTTTTTTTTGTTGTTTCTAAGACTGCATAGTATTCTATTACATATAGCATGAACCACATTTTCTTCACGTAGTCCACTTTCAATGGGCATCTGGGTTGGTTCCATATTTTTGTTATTGTGAATAGTGCGGCAATAAACGTATGCATGCAGATGACTTTCCGGTAAAGTGACTTACGTTCCTCTGGGTGTGCTCCCAAGAGTGGGTTTGCTGGATCCTATGGTAGCTTAATTTTTAAGTCCTTTGAGAAATCACCGCATTGCTTTCAACAAAGGCTGAACTAGCTTACATTTCCATCAACAGTGTAGGAGCATTTCCTTTTCTCTCTAGTCTCATCAACATCTGTTTTTGACTTTTAAATGATAGCCATCCTGATTGATGTCAACTGGCATCTCATTGTAGTTCTGATTTACATTTCTCCGATAGTGAAGATGAGCAGTTTTTCATGTTTGTTGGCTACTTGTATGTCTTACTTTGAGGAGTGTCTGCCCTTTGCCCACTTTTTAATGAGGTTATTGGTTTTTGTTTTTTTTTTTCCTTTAGGAAAAGAGAAACTCAAACTCAATTCGTTTGAGTTCCTATGGATCCTGGATGTTAGGCCTTTGTAGGATACATAACTTACAAATAATTTTTCCCAGTATGTGGGCTGTTTACTCTCTTGATGGTTTCTTCTGCTATGCAAAAACTTGTAAGCTTGATAAGGTCCGATCTGTCAATTTTATATTTTGCTGCATTTGCTTTTGAGGACTTGGTCATAAATTCATAGGCTAGGCCAATCTCCAGGAGGGTATTTCCTAGGTTTCTTCTAAAATTCTCATAGTTTGAGGTTTCACATTTAAATCCTCAATCTATTTTGAGTTAATTTTTGCATATGGTGATAGGTAGGGGTCAAACTTCATTCCTCTGCATGTGGTCAGCCAGTTTTCTCAGCACTATTTGCTAAATATGGTTTCCTTTCCCCAGTGTCTGTTTTGGTCAGCTTTGTCCAAGATGAGTTGGTTGAAGGTCTGCGGTTTTATTTCTGGATTCTCTGTCCCTGTTCCATTGGTTTAATGTCTACTTTTATACCAGTACCATGCTAGCTTGGCTGCTGTAGCCTTGTAGCGAAGTTTGAAGTCTGGAAGTATGATGCCTCCAGCCTTGGCCTTAACTACTGGGGCTCTTTTTGGCTTCAATATTGTCTTTTCTATGTTTGTGAAAAATGATGCTGATAGTTTGACAGGAATTGTGCTGAATCTATAGATTGCCTTGGGTAGAATGGACATCTTGACAATATTAATTCTTCTAATCCATGACCACAGGACGCTCTTCCCTTTGTGTCCTATCTGATGTCTTAGAGCAGTGTTTTGTAGTTCTCATTGTAAAGACCTTCCACCGCTTTGGTTAGATGAACGTCAAGGGATTTTATTTTTGGTGTGTGGCTACTGCGAGTGGGTTGGGCATCACACTAAGTTTAATGAGAGAAATTGTACGTCATCATTCCCAAGCTCGGGAATTCAAGGAAGTCCAGGAATATGTACATGTCTAGTGACTGCCATGAGCTTACCATATGTTGTATAAACCATTTAGATTACCAACAAGTTATTGATTTTTTTTTCAAGTTGGAGTCTCACTCTGTCGCCCAGGCTGGAGTGCAGTGGCACACTCCCGGCCACTGCAGCCTCCACCTGCTGGACTCAGGTGATCCCTCTATCGCAGCCTCCCAAGTAGCTGGAACTGCAGGCGTGTGCCACCATGCCCGGCTAATTTTTTTATTTATTGTAGAGACAAGGTCTCGCCATGTTGCTCAGGCTGGTCTTGAATCCCTGAGCTCAAGCAATCATTTCGCATCTGCCTTCCAAAGTGCTGGGATTTCGAGTCTGAGTCTCCGCACCTAGCTAATGAGTTATTATTAGTTTAGCAATGTGTTTTCCAAATTCAAGGAATGACAATTTATGCTTTGAAGAAGATGGATGTCCTTATAAAACCATGGGTATCTAACAAGAAACACGATCTACTGCCTCTTTCTAAATAGTCCTGATTTAGTCTTAAGATGACTGAATATATAAAAATTACACAACTCCATTTGTAACGTAAATCAGTTTTAGTCAACTAAGTGGTTTTTGTTTTTTTTTTTAAGTCAGTTTCACTCTGTCACCTAGGCTGGAATTCAGTGGCACGCTCATGGCCACCTCAACCCGCTGGGGTCAGGCAATCCTTCCCCCTCAGTCTTCCAAGTAACTGGAACTACAGGAATGCACCCAGCTAATTTTTTGGTTTATTGTAGAGTTGAAGTCTCGCCATGTTGCTGAGGCTGGTCCCAAACCCATGGGCTCAGGCAATCCTCTCACCTTCACCTCCCAAAATGCTGGGATTACAGGTGTGAGCCACCGCACCCGGCTTAAATGTTTTAATCAGTTGTATTTTCAGCAGTCTGGGTCTTTATTTGTACTTATGTGTAATTATTTTCTATTTTCATTTAAATATTTATGTCACAAACAGTAATGGAAATCTACATAGGAGAAAAACATATCACAATCTCAACACACTTTCATTTTCTAAGTTTCTTCTATACTTGTCCAAATAGATACATTTTTAATATCATAATTGTTATTAAATAGTACTTTATATTCTTCTCTCTTATTTCAAATACTTTCTCAGCCAGGAACGGCGGCTCACGCCTGTAATACTTGGGGAGGCTGAGGCGGGAGGATTGCTTGAGCCCAGGAGTTCAAGCCCAGCCTGGGCAACAGAGCAAGACCTTGTCTCTACAAAAAAATAAATAAATCGGTCAGGTGTGGTGGCACGTGCCAGTGGTCCCAGTTACTTGGGACGCTGAGGAGGGAGAACTGCTTTAGCCCACCAGTTTCAGGAAGCGGTGAGCTGTGATCATGCCACTGCATTCCTGTCTGGGCAACACAGTAAGACCCTGACTCAAAACACACACACACACACACACACACACACACACACACACCACAAGTACTTCTTCCAACTTTACTAGACGGCCTTCATAATTTTTATTTTTAAGACAATACCATCATGACTTGCTTCCACTGTGGGCACTAATATTTCCGTTTTTCTCCAACACAGATAGTACTAAATGTACAGAATTTTTCTTTTCTTTTGGATTACTTTTGTAGAATACATTTCTGTGAAACTACCAAGTTAAAAGGCTTCAATATTTTAAAGATCTTTAATATATTTCTCAGTTTGTTTTCCAAAGAGGATATTTTAAAAACCAATTTACATTGGCAACAGAATATTTTTTTACATAAAAAAAAATTTTTTTTTGAGTTGGGGTCTCATTCTGTTGCCCAGGCTGGAGTGCAATAGCATAATCACAACTAACCACAGCCTTGATCTTTGGGGCTCAGGCGATCCTTCCACCTCAGCCTCCCACGTAGCTGGGACTACAGGTACATGCCACCATGTCCGACTAATTTTTTGATTTTTTTTTTTTGTAGAGACAAGATCTCGCTATGTTGCCTAGGATGGTCTCAAACTCCTGGGGTCAAGCAAACCTCTCACCTTGGCTTCCCAAAGTGCTGGGATTACAGGCATGAGCCACCATGCCCATCCTGGCAATATAATATTTTATTTTATTTTATTTTTGAGTGGGAGTCTCACTCTGTCGCCCAGACTGGAGTGCAGTGGCTGCTCCTGGCCACCGCAGCCTCGACCCACTGGGTCCAGCGATCCTTCCGCCTCAGCCTTCCGAGGGGCCGGAATTACAGGCACACGCTACCACGCCCGGTTGATTTTTGATTTATTGTAGAGATGAGGTCTCGCCAAGTTGCCCAGGCGGGTCACAAACCTGCGGGTTCAGGCAATCCACTCACCTCAGCCTCCCAAAGGCACGGGATTACAGGCTGAGCCACCGAGCCCGGCTATAATATTTTAAAATAACAAGGAGGTAGTAATGATAACCCACTGGTTAACAATGGTGTCACTGTGAACAAATAATCACTCACAATGATAAGAAACAAGTTTACTGTTGCTCTTGTGATACTGAGAATAGTTAAGAACATTATTATAAGATCTTGGTCCAGAAACAGTTTCACTGATCCATAGCTCAAACTACAGCCTTGAAAAAGTACTGGACCTCAGATTACTTTCTAGTCTGCAGAACAAAACCAAACCACAATGCAGGAATCAAGACATCAATCAGCCTCATCTATGGTCAATCTTAAGCACTCCTATAGTGAAACAACTAGAAACTGTATGTCTCCTGACAAAATGCAACATGAAGTTCACAGTTTCATCTCGGATGTATCAAATAAAAAAGTTCAGCTGGAATATA
The DNA here is from genome assembly GCA_027257055.1 of Cephalopachus bancanus. Lineage (NCBI taxonomy): Eukaryota > Metazoa > Chordata > Mammalia > Primates > Tarsiidae > Cephalopachus > Cephalopachus bancanus. The sequence continues at coordinate 629,704 of JAPVLO010000428.1, read as the reverse complement.
ACTTAGACATCAGCTCTAACTTGGAGCTTATAGGAAATAAAGGGATAAAGGAACGAATTTAACAAAATCCATGAGAATGCAACCAAAGAAATTCACGAGATAAGACTCAACAGAACAACTATCTTGGTCTCTTTGTCAAATCTATATCATGTAAAAATTGACTGCTCTACAAAAAAAGAGACTTAAGAGACATAACAATTAAATGTAATGTATGATCCTAGACTGGAATCTAGTTTGAATATATCTGCTATAATTGGCATTTGGGGGCATTTAAGGCGAGATAGACTGCTATGATATCTGTAACCTACTTTAGAATATTTCAGCATTAATGAGTTAAAAAATACAAAAACAGATGAAGAGTACAGGAATAAGATATTATCCAGTTCTAATTTAAAACTTTTCCAAAATGTCCTTAATTAGTTAGGGTTATTAACATTTTAGCATCTAAACTCTTGTTTATTTTCTTTCATCAACTAAGATTTTAAATAGATGTACTAACTTACCCCTGGCATATATTCCATAAATATAGAAAGTGTTTTTTCCTGGGGATCCCTCAAGCAGCCATAATACTGAACAATGCGCTCATGCAGCAAGTTTTTCAACAACTGAATTTCACACTCAAGTGCATTTACTTCCTGAAAAACAGAACTCACTGTTAAGTCTTTTCAACAGTGTTAGTAAAAGCAAAAAATTCTAACTTCAGGTACTATTAAGGTGATTTTATTCTGAAATTTTTATCTCTGAAGGAACAAACATTTTGAAGTCTCTAACCAATAACTTTTTAACCAGTCACTGATGGTATGCTAAAGCAACACTAAATTAGAATAGGAATATAACTGAAGTATTAAAAAGAAAAATTCACAGCACAAAGTAGATAAACAAATTATCTGATTGTTCTGCAAATAATTTATACTAAGAAAAAAAACCCAAAATTCCACTGCATGTTATATTGGCTTTTTAGTAAAAAATGCTTTTTTATTTATTTTTTTGAGTCAGGTCTTACTCTATTGCTCAGGCAGAAGTGCAGTGGCACAATCACAGCTTACCACAGCCTGCACCCCCTGGACTCAGGCGATCCTTCTGCCTTAGCCTCCCAAGTAATTAGAACTACAGGCACATGAATTAAACCTGGCTAATTTTTTGTTTTTTTAATTTTTGTACAGACAGGGTCTCATTATGTTGCCTAGGCTGGTCTTGAACTCCTGGACTCAAGCAATCCTCCTGCCATGGCCTCCCAAAGTGCTAGGATTACAGACGTGAGCTACCACGCCTGGCCTAAAAAAACCAAAAATGTTTCTTTATAACGTGACAAAGTCATTTCTGCAGTGATCTTTACCTTGCTGGTCTCAGGGCTGTCGGGGTCAAACTGAACTTGCTTAACAGCCAATTCTCTTCCTGTATCAACATCATAACAGAGGTAGACCCTGCCAAAGGCTCCTTGGCCAAGCAGTTTGCCCAATCTCCAGTTGGTTGGCGCTCGAGGTGCTGAAAAAGAACAAAAACACTTTCTTAAGCCGAAATGATCAGATGGGACACAAATGGTTAAGAACCAAAGGACTACGCCATATTAGTAATATCCTTACTTGAATGTGCTTGGTTATAAGGGAAAATCATGAATATTCCAAATTCACGGTCACCACCTTTCAAAATTTTTCTCTTTAGTCAGTTTTCTATGAATATTCTAAAAATGTTCACATCTCCATGACTCATATTTTTCTATGATTTTTTTCTGATTACAAATATGACAGCATCTTTTACTCAATCTAAGATGGCACACACTATATGATCCACTATTTCTAATCTTTATTGCAGCGATATTTATAACTAGTTTTTCAGTTTCTACCTACAATGCAGAAAGTGGGACAGAACATCACTCCTATCCTAACAAATCTGGATAATCTACACAATTATCACTTTTATTGCACATACCAGAAACTGAGATTGCAGGGCAACCAGCTAGCCTGAAATCTAAGGAAAACCCAGTACCTCTGAGGAGAGACAAAACACAAACTCTGACTCACTGCTGCAAAGCACAGAAACAGACCCAAACAGGTAGGTAAGACAAACTCAGCTCCATTTTAAACAAGTATTGAGCCCTTGGGAGATTCAGACACAGGTGAGTTCATACCACCTCAAAAGTGTTTTCTGTGGACTTCTACTGTGTGCTCACAGGAGCAGGAGACCAGAGAAAGCCTCCCTTGGTGTGGTGGCCGAGGCCTGGAGAAGGGAAAGGCCCACTGTTGAGGGAAAGGTAGACGGCCCCTCCCAAACACTTGTCTCCTAAAAAACAGGAGCCTTAAACTGCTGAAGCCGAAGAGCAGCAAACTCTGTCGCTCTCAGGTTACAGGTCAAGACCCACCGACACTAGGAAAACGGAACAGAAAAAAACTCTGCCCCTAAGAGAAGGGCAAGAAAACTTCTGTGACCCTGCCCACAGATTTCTCCAACTCTGGAAGATGGTCAGGGCTCCTGATAAAGCCCATCTCTGAGAACTGGGAAGGAAAAACCCTCCTTAATATTGAAGCTGGATAGGACAACCAGGACCCTCCAGTTCTGCCTCTCCTACACTAGGCTAACAGGTAGCAGCAATTTACTACTACTACTGGGCGAGAAGTGAGGGCATAGATAAACCCTCCCTCTCTGAGAAGTAGGCAGTACACAAGGAAGGCCAGCAGCTGAGGGCAGAGAAGGACTATTGAGAAAATATCTTCAGAACAACAGCACAAGGCAACTAGAGAAATCTGAAGTCAGTGGTACACAGGGACCACAGCAGCAACAAAATCCAAACCCCAGAAGCACAACTTCTGACTTGTCTGACTCAACCCTACACTAGTGGCCTTGTAAAAGAAAAGCTGTGCCTATCTCCAGGAACACATTCTATTTACCTCAGTTTCCACTGTTCTATACTTGATGCCGCATTCTGTGTAAAATGACAAGACACAAACAAGCAAACCCACCCCTTCCTCTTCCCCCCAGAAAAAGTCAAAAGAGAAAGAAATCAACACAACCAGACTCAAAAGATTAAGATAGGAAACTTAAAATAACTATGACTGCAAAGCATGGTGGCTCAAGCCTATAATCCCAGCACTTTGGAAGGCCAAGGCAGGCAGATTGCTTGAGACCAGGAGTTCAAGACCAACCTGTGCAACATAGCAAAACCTCATCTCCACAAAAAGATCAAAACATTAGTGGGGTGTGGTGGTGTGCACCCATACTCCCAGCTATTTGGGAGGCTAGGTGGAAGGATCACCTGAGTCCAGGAGGTCGAGGCTGTGCCATGATCATCATGATCACGCCACTATACTCCAGCCTGGATGGAGTGAGATCCCAACCCAAAAGAAATAAAATGACTGTGACTAACATGTCAGAAGCCTAATGGAAAAGGCAGACAACACATATGAACATACAGAGACTTCAACAGACAAATGAAAACTACAGGAATGAGTAAAGTGAAACTCCTCAAAATAAAAAAAAACAACAGAAATACTGAATTCTTTCATAGGATCATGAACAAACGCAACAGGGCTGAGGAAAGAATCAGTGAAACTAAAACAGATCGACAGAAGTTTCCCAAACTGAAACACACACACACACACACACACACACACACACACACACACACACAAACACGAGGAGAGAGAACAGAAGTGAGAAACAATATCAAATAGTCTACTATATAAGTAATTGTCATACCAAAAAGAAAAGAAAAAGAATAGGGGTTAAAAAAAACATTTGGGGAGGGTGATGACTGAGAACCTATCATAGACAAACTACAAATATAATAAACTAAAAGAACACTAATTGGAAACCCCACACAAATATACGTAGACATATCATATTCCAACTGCTGAAAATCAAAGAGAAAATTTTGAAAGCGGGGGGTGGGGGGTGGGGGGTGGGGGATGGGGTGTGGGGGGAAATGGAAGCATATTACACAGAGACACAAAGATAAGAATTACAAATTTATCCTCAGAAAGTATATAAGCCAAAAGACAATGAAGCAACAGCTTTAAAGTGCTGAAAGAAACACACACACACACACACAATGACTCATGCCTGTAATCCCAGCACTTTGAGAGGCTGAGGCAGGAGGACTGCTTGAACCCAAGAGTTTGAGACCAGCCTGGGCAACACAGTGAAACCTTGTCTCCAAAAAACCCCCAAACCAAAAAAACCAAAAATTAGTTGGGCATGGTGGTATTCACCTGTAGTCCTAGCTACCCAGGAGGTGAAGGAGAAAGATTGTTTGAGCTGAGGAGGTTGAGGATGTGGTGAGCCATCATCATGCCACTGCACTACAACCTGAGTTACAGAATAAGACTCCAATTCAAAGAAAAAAAAAAACTATGCCCAGAATTCTAAACTCAGGAAAAAAATATTTTTCAAAAATGAAGGTGAAATAAAGACATTTTATTCAAACAACAAAAGCTGAATTAATGTATTACCAGCAGACCTGCATTACAGAAGATGGTAAATGCAATTCTTCAGGCAAAAGGAATTTGATACCCAACAGATCCTGGGTCTGTAGTTGTTTATGTATATTTTGGATCTACACAAACAGAAATGGATCTAAACATACAAAGAAATGGATAGATTTAAGGTCTATATAAAAGACATTTTCTCTTTTAATCGCTTTAAAAGATATTGTTTAAAGCAAAGATAACAGCAATGCAGAGTGGGGTCATAGATGTAATAGTAATCTATGACACACTAGAACAAAAAAGGGGAATTTAGAGTATGCAAATAGTGCTGCAATAAATATCTTTGAGCATGAACCCTTGTATGCAACAGTTATACAATAAAGTCCAAACACTTTGCAATGTGGCCTTAATCACCACTGTAGGCCTATTTCAAGTAAGATATCCCTCATGTCAGCCAAAAATGAACTACTCCCCATTTTCAGAATATGCCATGGCCTCTTATATATGTTATTTCCTTAACTGGTAAATTTCTACTCACATTAATATCACTATTAAATGCTACAATTATTTCTCCAAATTAGTTCACCCCACTAGATTAAGTCTTAGTGGTCATTTTTGAAATCTCAGTGCTAGGTACTCAACAAGGATATGTGGAATGAGTAGATTAAAAAATGACTAGTTAGCAATAATATTCCTAATAAAAGTGAAGGAATTACCTAAGTAATTAGCTGATGTCATGCTTATACTTGATATTCCAACCGCCGTAGAAACACCATTACTACCTTTTTAGAGGAGTCTGTTTCACCCTGAGGACTCGCTTAGTAATAACACCTTTATACACTGTGAAGGCTCTGCTATCTCACTATGCCAATTTCTATTACTTACAACGGCTGGGAGGGCTGATGTCCATTACAGTCAAGGTCGGATTGTCTATGTCACTTCCCCTTCTTCTTATTCGACTCTCGTCATACTCTGGGGTAAAGACACTGCTTCCACTACTAGTGCTTAAAGAGTGATCAGTAGGACTGAAACTCACAGGAGACCGGAAGCTGGTCCCCTGGGTCCTTCTAGCTCTTGGAAAAGTTTTACGACCTATAACATGAAAACAAAGTTACCGTATACTTTTTATTAACATGGAATACTTTTTAAGTGTTTAAAATTTGTAATGTAGGGAACAAATTTGTCCTGTGACTAGGATAAAAAATTGAAATAACAATGATCAGGAGGGAAAAAAATGAAGACTTTGAAAACTAATTCAAATAATCTCCTATGGTAACTCACACAAGCACACACGTCATAGAAAAGAACTCTCACTTTTGGATAAAAAGGAGAAAAAAAATTTTATTTTCACTTCCAATAATGATTTAAAAATACAAAGATTTAGAAGTTCACAAGTAGTTTTGCTTTTTGTCTTAAAGGGACAATGCAAGTGTGAATTTCCTCATCAAGGAGTAATTTTTTAGTAAGTATGATTTAATAATTACTCCTGGCCGGGCTCGGTGGCTCAGCTGTAATCCCAGCGCTTTGGGAGGCCGAGGTGAGTGGATTGTCTCAGCCTGAGGGTTCGAGACCCGCCTGGGCAACTTAGAGAGACCTCGTCTCTACAATAAATCAAAAACTTGGCCAGGCATGGTAGCGTGCGCCTGTAGTTCCAGCTCCTTGGAAGGCTGAGGTGAAGGATTGCCGGAGCCCAGCAGGTTGAGGCTGCGGTGGCTGGAAGCGTGCCACTGCACTCCAGCCTGGGCAACAGAGTGAGACTCTAACTCAAAAAGAAAAAAAAAAACTACTCCTTGACAGTCAGACTCACACCTCTAGTCCCAGCTACACAAAGGGCTGAGCGGGGAGGATCACTTAAGCCCAGGGGTTCAAGTCAGCTTGAGCAACATAGCAAGACCCTTTTTCTACTTATTTTATTTTTCCAGATACATCAGATAGGAGCAAAAGACATATTGCTCATCAGTGAGACCCTTTTTCTTTTAAGGGAAAGACATGTCTTATAAGTTGACGTAAGGTAAAATAAGTTTTTTTTAAATTATTTTATTTTATTTTTTTGTAGAGATGGGGAATTTCACTGGGTTGCCCAGTCTGCTCTCAAATTCATGGCCTCAAGTGATCCTTCTGTTTCAGCCTCCCAAAGTGCTGGGAATATAGGCATAAGTCGTATCCAGCCTAAAATGTTACAGCTTAACTATGACCCAATTTCCTCAAAACACCTTTTTAAAACCAGAAAACTAAGTGATTCAGGGAAATTTTTTTCTGAAGGTATTATAAAAATATGAGATTTTAAAAAAATTTACATTTATTATTTTTGAGATTTTTTTTAACAAGTTATTCTTGTGGTCTAAATGCCAAATACTTACCGTCATTATACTCTTGATGATGATATGAAACATGATACCTTCTTGGATATGTTCCTCCTTTTCCGAATTTCTCAAAGATAGGGTTATCATAGTCTGTTAAGACACGTAAGAAAGTTATATGCTATTTTTAATTTTTATTTTTTTATTTTTTGAGTTGGAGTCTCACTCTGTCGCCCAGACTGGAGTGCAGCGGCCGCTCCCGGCCACTGCAGCCTCGACCTGCTGGGCTCCAGCGATCCTTCCGCCTCAGCCTTCCAAGTAGCTGGAATTACAGGCATGCGCTACCACGCCCGGCTGATTTTTTGATTTATTGCAGAGATGAGGTCTCGCTGCCCAGGCGGGTCTCAAACCTGCGGGCTCAGGCAATCCATTCACCTCAGCCTCCCAAAGGCACGGGATCACAGGCTGAGCCACCGAGCCCAGCTATATGCTGTTTTTTTAAAAGTCAAATACTTCTAATGATGAAAAGCCATTTACAAACTTTTATTTGATTTTTCAAAAATCTCCCCTCTCCCTCTCAGCCAAAACATTATCCAATGACATAAACATTTAGAATTTATAAAGTCTAACCTGAAAATTCCTGATGATTATCTGGGTAGCTCTGTGCCCTAGGCATTCGTGATTTTGGATAACTCTCTCTATAAACAAAAAATGTCATGTTAAGAGAAAATATGTAAATAAGACTTTTTTAAAAAAAAATGTAAAGTAACATCTGTATCGATCTATCTCTGTGTGTATGTGTGTGTAAAGGAGCTCACCCTGGTCATGTAGGCAAAAAGCCTAGCTATTAAAGTTAACCTGGAGAATACAGTGGTAAGAATGACATATTTTGGAATCACAGGTGTTTGGAAACACTTTGTTTTAACTTGAGCTCTGTCATCTAACAACGTAACCTTGGCAAATCACCTTTCTGAGACTGTTTCATGCATCTATAGAAAGAAGATAATAATCTCCAACCCGTCAAACGTATATAAGTGTCCAGGACAGTGCCTTGCAAATAGTGAATACTCAATATATAGCATTCTCTGAATTTCTTAAATGTCCATCTTGAGGTAGACATTAATACAGAGATTTCATATACACAGATAAGGGAAAATTTAAATGTACTTCTCACACAGTATTATTTATCCTTTCAGAATTTGCTTTCATAAAGCAATCTCTGAGGAAATTAAACAGGTAAAGATTTTAATACTGACTCTGAGCTACAGTGACTACTAAGAACATTGGCCTATTCAGACCAGGAGGGGGAGCACTTGTAACAAAAAATTCACAATTGCAAATTCATGTTGCTCATATTCCTAAACAGCTAGTTCATGAAAGAATAATAGTACTTAAATTTTTGAAATGACAACCAACACACTGGGCCACAATTAACAAGAATGTAAATTATTTCTAACCTGGTGCCAGAATCCTGAACAGGTGAAATAACTCAAATCTCCAAAGGTAAACATATTAATGAAAAATTTGACAGCAAACAGTTTTAAAAGTAAATGTACAGAAATTCTAAATTTGACTTGCCTTCAACCACACAATTTTGGCAAGCAGAAATACTCAAAACTATTATAATTATATCATTTTAGCTAAAAATAATACTAGGGCCCATGAAGTTAAGGGATTCATCCACACTGTGTAATAATTGTTTGCTGTTGTTATAGACAAGTATCAATTAATTACATTCCTCTAAATTTAGCATAAAAGAGATACTGATAATTAAACATGCTATCTACATGCATATTTAACCATACACATATTAAAAAACAAAAACCACAATCAACATTACCCGTCCAAAGGACTATCAAGTGATGGACAACTTCCTGAGCCAGAATTTTCAGGGCTACTTAAGGATAATGGATCCAGCATCTAGGAAAATAAAGAGTTCCACCATGATTTAATCTGATATAATCAAAAGTTACTTTTTAAAAAAAACTGCTCTACTGAGATATAATTCGTGTGACATAATATTCACCCTTTAAGTTAACAGCTTTTGAAATACTGAGAGGGAGATATTCATCACAATTTTAGAAGAACCCTATACTCAGCAGTCCCTTGTTAGATAAGCCACAACTCTAAAATTTCTTTAAGAGAAAAACATTCTTTTCTATCATCTATAGACTAAACAATTAAAGTTACAATGTTTTACATAATTTTGCTTACTGAAAACTGAACAAAGCCCCACTCAAGTTAAGACTAATAACACTGTGACGACATTACTAACTACTTCAATGTAAACTACTGCAATACTGTGAGCATACAAGCGATGTTAATTAACAGCAATTCCATGAAAATATTTCAATACCATAAAACTGAGGTATTTTTTAAAATGCTTTGAGCCAGGAGCGGTGGCTCACGCCTGTAATCCCAGCACTTTCGGAGGATTGCCTGAGCCCACAAGTTCGAGACCAGCCTGGGCAACTTGGTGAGACCTTGTCTCTACAATAAATCAAAAAAATTTAGACAGGCACAGTAGCGCACATCTGTGGTTCCAGCTACTTGGAAGGCTGAGGCCGAAGGATCACCTGAGTCCAGCAGGTCCAGGCAATATCACCATCAACCTTTGGTCTGTAACATGTTTTCTCTAATAATCCATCACATAACAACAAAGAGGCATATTTTTAAAAAAATGTTCACAAACCTCAGTTTCACAGTTAAATACTTGTAGTTTTACTCTGTCTTTCAAATATCTTTTTTAAAAACCTGAATGTTAATCCCAGGATCACAAAACAAGTGCATTAATCATTCATTCACTTATGGATGAGCAATACAAGAAAATCAACCTTATTCCGGCTTTCTTTACATATCAATACATACAGGCACACGTAAACTAGTGTGTATTTTCCTGACACACACACACACACACACACACACACACCAGGTACTTACCAAATCACACTGACTCTGACAATATCTCTTTAAATGAAAAACATCAAACTTTTGCTTACTTGGTCCATGCTCTCTGGAATGAACTCTCCTTCACTGTTGATACTAGTGAATGACCCATTCCGGGCAACCTGGTGCAATTCATCTGGAATGTATCCTGGGGGAGGGGAACTTCTATCTCTATTACTGGGACCTCAAAGAAGAAAAATTATATGATTTATAATTATCAGCAAGAAAATCAAGTTTTGCTTCAAATAGGCTATATTCCTGAACTATATCAATAATAACTATAGCAAGTGAAATTCAATTTTAATTAAAACTTATCAGAACATTGTTTGTAAAACTTAAAACGTAGCTAGGCTCGGTGGCTCAGCCTGTAATCCCGCGCCTTTGGGAGGCTGAGGTGAGTGGATTGCCTGAGCCCGCGGGTTCGAGAACCGCCTGGGCAGCGAGACCTCATCTCTACGATAAATCAAAAAATCAGCGGGCGTGGCAGCGCGTGCCTGTAATTCCGGCTATAATTCCGGCTACTTGGAAGGCTGAGGCGGAAGGATCGCCGGAGCCCAGCAGGTGAGGCTGCGGTGGCCAGAAGCAGCCACTGCACTCCAGTCTGGGCGACAGAGTGAGACTCCAACTCAAAAAAAAAAAAAAAATTAAAACGTTTTTATACCCTTTGTAAATTCCCATCCTACGATAATTATTAACTTCACTGTAAAATTCATTTATACTTACTACATAGTCTTTTGACTACTGATGGGTTGATAATACAATATACATTTTTAGATACATTTAGATAGATTTCTGAACTTCTAGAGGTCACTTGTACCCAAATAAATGTTAGCTTTTGACATAATTTATAAACAGCATCATATTGTAGTGAAAGACTATGGGCTTTGCAACCAGACCTCAGTTTAAAACCTAGTTCCAGTTATTTACCAGCCGGGTGTCTTGGGAAAGTCACCCAACTTCATAAACCTGTTTCCTCATCTGTAAACATGGGACTAAATCCCTTCTTTGCAATGTTTCATGATATTCTTTCCATCTCCTCTCTTTAATCTTTAGAAACCTAAAATGAGATTATTTCTTAGTAATTTAGCCCCTATTAAATAGGGGCATTTTCTATTTGAAACCCTGTATTCTATTTTTGGGTATTTAAATTTTTTTTGTGTGGCAAGCCATATTCCTGGAATTTACATTTCTTTGTACTTTAGAAAAATGGAAAATTTGGCATTCATTTAGAATAGTTCATTTAATTAACCACATTTCTATGAGACAATAACCTTCTTTATTCTACCTGATTCTGTAGAACCGATGCTATGTTTATTAATATTCATATTAATATACTTACAGTGATTCCTTTACATAAGGCTTGGTGTGACCTCTCTACAAAACTTGGTGTGACCTCTCTACAAAAAATGAGCCGGGCATGGTGATAGCGTGCCTGTAGTTCCAGCTACTTGGAAGGCTGAGGCAGAAGGATCGCCTGAGTCCAGCAGGCTGAGGTTGTGGTAGTTCTGAGCATGCCACTGCACTCCAGCCTGGGCAACAGAGTGAGTCTCCGACTCAAAAAAAAATAGATATGGGGAAGTTATGTGAGCATTTACGTTCTGGTCAAGTTTAAAGCAAAAAGGCTTTAGCCTTATGTAAAGGAGTCACTGTAAGTACATGCCAGCATTGGTTAATGAGACAGGAAAAAAGAAAGGAAAATGATTACCAAGAGATGTGCATAAAAGGACACAGGGAAAAAAAAACACAACGAAAATTTCTTCACCTCTGTGACAACCCATTTTTCTTCATTTTTGTTAGTAACGGGTATGCCAATGCACTCTTCATTGAGACTTGAACACCAGCATACTATCCCAATGGAATTTTTTTCATTAGCTCCCGTTTTAAAAACAATTAAAAAGAATAGTTGTCAACACATAAGGAAAAAAAATAGATGGTCATACCTATCAAAGCCATTACAAGTGTAAAGCAGTGTGAATAAAACACTAGTAATTCTATACAATTTCCAGTTTCTTTTTTTTTTTTTGAGTTGGAGTCTCACTCTGTTGCCCAAACTGGAGTGCAGTGGCCGCTCCCGGCCACTGCAGCCTCGACCTGCTGGGCTCTGATGATCCTTCCGCCTCAGCCTTCCGAGTAGCTGGAACTACAGGCAGGCGCTACCACGCCCGGCTCATTTTGATTTTTTATTGTAGAGACGAGGTCTCGTCAAGTTGCCCTGGTGGGTCTCGGAAAAGAAAAGGACATTTCTGTCTTCATCCCCATGTCCGTCTTCATCCCCATGTCCGTCTTCATCCCCATTTCCGTCTTCATCCCCATTTCCGTCTTCATCCCCATTTCCGTCTTCATCCCCATTTCCGTCTTCATCCCCATGTCTGTCTTCATCCCCATGTCTTATATTACAGTAGCTATCATTTTAAAGCAAAACATTGCCAACTCACTTAAGCTGCATTAGGCAGAACAAGCCACAACATGCTAGTTAAGTCGGCTTTTTCTGTTCTTCTTGAGTCAGACTCTCATGCTGGCACCCAGGCTGAAGTACAGCACCACGATCGTGGCTTACCATAACCCCAACCTCCTGGACTCAGGTGATCCTTCTGCCTCAGCCTCCCGAGTAACCAGGACTACAGGTATACGCCACCATGCCCTGCTAATTTTTAAAAATTTTCCGTAGAGATGAGGCCACTGTGTGGCCTGGGCTCAAGCACTCCTCCCGCCTCAGCCTCCAAAAGTGCTGGGATCACAGATGTGAGCCACCATGCCCGTCAAAATGTACATTTTATAGTAGGCATGCTTTCTGTTTGAAAAGTAAAATGTACTTTACAAGTGTTCTTTAAATTTACTGCTATAAAAATTCCATGATTTAAAGATGAGAACAAATTTATTGGTCTCAGATTAATCAGAGAGCTGGAATTTAAATTCAGGTATTTCAAATGTTCTTTCACCAAATTTTAAAATTATATCAAAATAAATCTGAATGAATACAAGTCATTTTTATTTTACTTGTGTATCACCTTTGCTGTTCATACTTCCAGCACCTCTAAAACCCAAAGCTGGACTTGTATAACAGACACTTAGAAGAGAACGGTCATAAGACAACCTCTTCTGGGGAGCAAAAGAGAAGATGAATAATATATATAGTTTTGGTGGTTCACATCCCAGTTTAATCTTTTCTTTCATCATCAACAACCTTCTTTGGCCACCCGTCCTTTTCAGAGTCCTCACCACAACTATTTTGCCGCACTCTCCCGCTTCCTCCTTATCTACCAGCTCCTCTCTGCCTCTTCAACTGTTCCCCTTTACATCCACCCCCCATACATGCTTTCGTGCTGTCTTTAATGACTATACTCATTGCCCTCTCTGGTAAAAACATTTCTACCAGTGGATTTTTGGAAGAATGTAATGCTTTGATCACATAAAAACGCAGATTATCAATGTTTCATATAAATTGGGGAATACACATAGAAGCACCTCTTAAAGCACCTCTGCCCAGCCCATGCTTCACTCATAAAGTCTCCTTAACAAACAGCACACAGGTTCCTTTTTTTAATACCATAAGCTCAAAAATATCAATACATAATAGTGGTAAATGAAATTGGAATATTAATAAAGTAATAATACAGCATAATATGGAAATCCTTAGTAATCTTTATTTTGACAACATTTTTGGCAATAACTAAAACCTAGAGAAAGACTTATGAACTTAGAATCCAGTCTATTAATTCCAATATATCAGTATTATTTTTTAATTTTTTTCCCTCATTCTACTTATACAAATAAAACATCTTCAAGGTTTTATTTTTATTTTAAAAAATGTGGGGTACAATTCAGGGTTAGGTACTTACGTGGTCATTGTACAGGTAAAGTGTGGGTACCCTTACTGAGGTTACGTGCTCTCGCCATGCCGGCAGTGCTCCCTACTGCCAATTCCTTTCTTAGAGTATTATGATAAATGTTCAAGGTAAAACCTCTTCAAGGTTCTATTTGAATTTGTTAAACATTAAAATACCCTGGGTACATAAACAAAGAACTTAAATTGGAGATGATCAATTCTGCAATACTTGCAAGGAATTCCCAAGGGACATCAGATATTAGGATGTATTTAACTTAGATAAATTACAGAAAGTACAGAAATGGAATGCTATTTATGAGGAATATGCTTAGGTGTTACGCTGCATTAAAAGATGAAGAAGAAATTGAGAAATCATTTATTTCATAATTCAGACAGTAGCTTTCTTACCTATTATAGGAAGCCGCTTTTTCCTCTCTGCTTCAAATACTGTGTTATCCAAATCTTCTTGTGATGGCAATGGTTCTAAATTAGTAGCCTACAGAGGAGAAAAAACAATTAATGCTATTTTCCCCCTTTGGGGTAAGCAGAATTCTCTCTCCTACCAAACAAAACCTAGCTACTGTATTATTATTTGTGAGCTTTCCCAAATCTTCTACTCTTTGAAATTTTGTTACCAACATAATTCTTCCCAAGTTGTCAGTTTCTATTAGTTTCTAATGCACAATATGTTATTTATAATCGTGACTGTGGTTTTGAGGAGCAAGGATATTAAACTATAGCAATTAAAGTGCGTAAGTTTGTATTTAATCACACTGAAATTATAGCAATGACTACAGAATAAAATTATGTTTCATATATTGACTTTTACAAGCATTAAGTTCTACAATTTTTACTGGAAAAATATCCCCAGTCATACCTGTGTACTTCCATTTATCACAAGTAATATCTTGAGGCTCTTCATATGAATACTACGATCCAGCAGTTCCACAGCTTTGTCCAAGTCATCTTGGGTGGTTAATGGAATTACCAACTAGACAAAAAGAAGCATAAGGAATCATGTAGCTATCTCACCAGAGCAAGCTTTCCATGAGCATCTCCATTAACAGGGAATTACAAATGTCAAAATACCTTGCTCTTTGATTTGTTGCTATAACGAAAGTCTAAATGTGCATCTAGATTGCTTTGCTCTCCCCATCCTACTATCACCAAAATCTTAGAATAAACATGAATGTTTTGCCTTATTGAGTGTTACATTCTTCTAGAAAATACACTTAAATATTATTTTTCTAGGATATTTCCAAAATGTTGTTAAATTTAAGTTATATATTCGCTGTAAAACAGCATTAAGGAGTATACACAAAGACCATAACAAATAAACTATTTTTCATTTGCACAGATGAAACTCTCAGTTCTTTTTCCAGTTGTGACCACAGATTGGCACTCTCATCTGGTGAGACATACCAACATCCTTAGCATCTGCCATGGAAGATAGCTGCTATAAAGGGAGGCCACCAGTAACATCCGTGCAATGTAGAGCCTACCTGGGGTTCATCTCTCTGAGTCTAGTGACCTGACCTCTACACTCTAAAATAAGCTACTGGGGTAGCCATCCAGAGTAAATCCTCAATGTAGAATCTAATTTATTAGTCCTCTCATGGATTAACATTACAGAGGACAAAAACACCTGAGAAGTCTATGAGAAAAAGTGTGATTTCACACAGTTAAAGAAAATCAAGGTATCACATTTTTAAAGTCAATTTAGTAGCTTAAGAAGACTCTATCAATAACTTCAAAGTATATTCCATTTTATTGAAAAAGGGATAGAATAAAAACAAGTAAACATAATCTACACCTGTTAACTTGGACTGTATCAGGCCATTCAAATGTAAGGCCTAGTTAATTTGAGGTCTCCTACAGTATAAATTCCTTGAGGACAAGCACCCCCCCCCACACACACACCAGCAATTAGCAGGAACACAGCAAAGAGCAGATACTTAGTAAATGTTGTTTAATAAATATCACAGGAGTGAAAGTTCAGTGTGCATCCAAACCCACTAGCTGGTATGGCATGCACTCATGCTGTAGACTTTTGGGAAAAAAGTTCTTGCTTTAAAAAAAGGCTGCCAGCCGGGCTCAGTGGCTCAGCCTGTAATCCCACACCTTTGGGAGGCTGAGGTGAGTGGATTGCCTGAGCCCGCGGGTTCGTGACCCGCCTGGCAGGCGAGACCTCATCTCCACAATAAATCAAAAAATTAGTCGGGCGTGGTAGCGCGCGCCTGTAATTCCGGCTACTCGGAAGGCTGAGGTGGAAGGATCGCCGGAGCCCAGCAGGCGAGGCTGCGGTGGCCGGGAGCGGCCACTGCACTCCAGTCTGGGTGATGGAGTGAGACTCCAACTCAAAAAAAAATAATAATAAAAATAAAAAAATAAAATAAAATAAAAAAAGGCTGCCAGTCACAAATATAAAGCATCGTAAATGTGAATTAAATCATACAATATGCTTACATTTAATTACTCTGTTTGTAAAATTATATTCCCAATTTCTATTTGTAGCTCATTTTGTATTACTGTGAGTTATCCACTAACTGCTCTTTTTCTCTATGAAAATTTTTTTCTAATAAAAAAAGAATTATTAACTGTACGGTATTACAGAACAAGCCTGATTTACTAAATCCACTTGAATTACTTTTATTTTTCTACCAATTATGAACCATATTGACATATCTTGCTCCTACCTTTAATAGTCTATTTTATAATATTTTAAGCACTGGAAAACTTTAAAAAGCAACAATGAAGACTGTTCTGCCAGTTTTTCACTTGAGAGGGAACTCTGAAGACTTTTCCTATACATTTATTTATAATTGGATTGTTTGCTTCTGAGGTCAAAACAAAACAAAACAAAACAAAACAACCCGTGAATTCAAATGACAGTAACCACATAGGAACAGACAGGGTTCTGCTCTTCTTCCATTTGCTACCATGAAATATGGACATCCCAGAGGAGTGCCTGGCACAGCAACTAAGCCATTGCCTACAGTTCTGATGTGATCACGGCTGTGTTCTAAGGTTTCCTACTACAAACTGTAAAATGAGAACCAAGAGTCAAGAAGATGGCGGGGAGCGGTGGCACAAGCCTGTAATTTCAGCACATTGGAAGGCTGAGGTGAGTGGACTGCCTGAGCCCATGGGTTCGAGAACAGCCTGGGCAACTTGGCAAGACCTCTACTCTACAAAAAAAAAAATTAGCTGGGCGTGGCAGTACGTGCCTGTAGTTCCGGCTACCTGGAAGGCTGAGGCGGAAGGATCAACGAGGCCCAGCAGTTTGACGCTGGGGTGGCCATAAGCGTGCCACTGCACTCCAGCCTAGGCAGCGGAGTAAGACTCCAATTCAAGGGGAAAAAAAGAAGTCAAGAAGTAGTCTCAGCTTACTTAAATTATACTAAATAGATCACAGAATGTTTTCCTGTTTGGTAAATCACTTCAGGTTCATTCCCTCTGGCTTATTTTTGATGAATCAGTTGTTCGTTAATATAAATCTTTCCTGGAAGGGAAACTTAAAATTGAGTCCAATTACACATTAAATAGAACTTAAATTTGAATGAAGTAAATAATCTTTTTGACTTACATAGTAAAGTATGAAAATAAACTATAAAAAGGTTTTCCTGCTCTACTTATCTAAAATGAGAACACAACAACACACACACAGAGACATACACAACCACCTTAAACAGACAAAGAACAGACAAACGAACAAATCCAACCAATCCCAGCTTGTATTTCCTGGTTGATTCAACTACAGCAAACCAAAAGTTTATAGAGTAATAGTTCATTTTGAACAAAGGAATTTATATTACACTACAAAAAATATTTATAGAACTGGAATAATGTGCGGTATAAATGAGTATTTTGCTTATCTATAGGTCCACAAAACTAACACTTTTGTAATATTTTCCCTAATACCCCCAATGTCCAAGATCATGCGTTTTATCTGGGACAGCATGGTTAACTAACAGAATTACAGACTGTCGCAGAATCTCAGGGTTACATGAAATCTTACATGTAATCTTATCCTAACACGAGCTCTAACACATCCTTCCAGAAGGCCACCAAGACATAATGGCAGACCACTCACAGAAATCCTTCAGAAAGCATGAGAAAAATAAACTAAAAATAGTAAAAATGAAAAAACTTTCCAATTTTCAGAAAATGGGAAAGAGCTATTAAAACCACAGATAGGTTAGTTTGATGTCAATCCTCAAGAAAACGCCAGAAAAAATTACATAAACAAATTGGGAGAATTAATAAAAGAAACAGCAATTCCAGGAGCTAGCATAGATATATCATCAATCTAATCACATCAAACTGGTCTCATCTTTGTTGATAGATCTACCAAACTGGTAGATAAAAACCATATTATAGTCTTAATATGTCTTGGCATTTAAAGTTTTCCATGATACGACTTTAGAAAAAAGAAAAGAAATAGATATGTCTGGGATCCCCTAGAATCCTACCATAGGATTATGCTAAGTTCAAGCCATTTACATTAAAAAACAAACAAACTAGGAAACACTGGTAGGGGGAAGACAGGGAAAGGGAGGAGGTCCATAAAGGGTGTATCATCATCCAGCAACTTGCCACTGTGGGCAAGTGGAATCCGCCCATCCCCACTGCCCCCTCTTCCCCTCTGAGGCCCATCTCCCTAGCTCTGAGGCTCATTATCTCTTCAGCCCCTGTGGCCATACCTTTGGAAAGCCCTCAGAGCCTGAGGGGTTGGCAGGGGGCAATCTCGCCAGCACAAACAGAAACAGTAAGTGCTAAGATGAGGCAGGCCAACATGGTGTTTATGGCTAACTGAAAACTCAAAAAAGTTTTTGAAAAATAAAATTTCATGGTACGACTATAATATAGTCCTCATCATATTTTTCAGGACTGTTTGTTGGGATACAAATTTTTACTGTATCAAAACATGTTCATATCTGAGCTGTAAGTAGTTTCTTTAGATAAGCTATATTTGCATTTTCTTTTGCTTGAAATTAACAATAATTCATTCAAAATCTAATATTTTCAGATATTTAAATTTACACAATGCTCTAACATTTGCAAAGCACTTTCACGTTTTCTTGCATTAATTTTTAGTAAGTTCTCCACTGTCACCCCCCCCAGCAGTTTTCCTCTTCTTGAAGCATTTTTCCATCTTAAGATCACTGCATGCACTGCTCTGAAGCCACTGCCTCTACTAGCAACGTTCTTTCCCTGAAACTTTGCGGGGTTGGTATTGCATACTTAAAGTCTCAGTATGAATATCACCACTGCAGTTAGTTCTTCCTTAATATTATAGATAGGACAACTACTACCCTTGCCTTTATTTTTTGTCACAACATGCATTTCCTTCAAAGAACTTCATATATTTAAATAACTCATTTATTAGTTGCCTGCTTTTACTATGGGTCTATAAGGTCTACTCCACGAGGAGCTGCAATTCATAAGTTATAACATTAGGCTTAAAAAATCCAATAAATATTTTCTGAACACAAAAAAAGAAATTAACCCTAATCACTATCCTTATTAATTACTAAATTATCCTACAAATTTTAAGATCTCAAGATTTTGAGATCTCATAGAATCTCAAGAAAAAAGAAACCTCAGAGATCATTTAATAAATTCAATTCTAATTTTATAGAAGATTTTAAAAGGGGCTTCTCCACAACATAGAGCTCCTCAGTGCCAAAGTGAGCCCTCAAGATTATAGGTACTGACTTCCAAACATAAGCATAATATCTAATTGAGTTCTAACCAACACTAAACAATCTTTGAAGTTTTAACTAAACTGTCAGACTACCAAAGCGCTATTGTCTGTAGCCAAGTGTAGAGAATGGGAGGAAAAGATGGTTCATCTACAAAGTACCCAGAGGCCAGAAGTGTTGGCTCATGCCTGTAATCCCGGCACTTTGGAAGGCCAAGTTAGAAGGAATGCTTGACCCCAGGATTTCAAGATCAGCCTGGGCAACATGGCGAGACCCCGTCTCCAGAGAAAATTTTTAAAAATTATACAGGCATGGTGGTACGTGCCTGTAGTTCCGGCTACTCAGGACCACCTGAGCCGAGGAGGTTACGGCTGCAGTGAGTCGTAATCAGGCCACTGCACTCCAGTCTGGGCGACAGAGACCTCAACTCAATCAATCAATACACAGAGTAAAGCATAACTAAGCAGCAACTTCCAAGTAATACATATATTTTCTCCTATAATAGATTCTTATTCAATTATTTGCACAGTAGCACCCTCTATTATTTTCCACAATGGAAAAAAAACAATTTTGATTAAAACTAAAGTTAAAAGTTACTTGTGATATTTTATTCCCGATATACTGTATATTTGTCAATCCCTATATAAAAACAGCAGTCCTGCCGGGCTCAGTGGCTCAGCCTGCAATCCCACGCCTTTGGGAGGTTAAGGTGAATGGATTGCCTGAGCCCGCGGGTTCGAGACCCACCTGGGCAGCGAGACCTCATCTCTACAATAAATCAAAAAATCAGCCGGGCGTGATAGCGCACGCCTGTAATTCCGGCTACTTGGAAGGCTGAGGCGGAAGGATCGCCAGAGCCCAGCAGGTGGAGGCTGCGGTGGCCGGGAGCGGCCACTGCACTCCAGTCTGGGTGACAGAGTGAGACTCCAACTCAAAAAAAAAAAAAAAAAAAATAAATAAATAAAAACAACAGTGCTGAAAGCAATCTCTTAAATGAACATACTACTTCCCAAAATAAGATCTACTAAAAGTTAAACTGTATATGTTTACCTCGTTATTGGTATAATGTAGATCCATAGACTGTCCAAAGGCAATTTTAGCTTTAGACCTTAGATCTTCCAGCTTAACTGGTCTGGGGAACTGAAGAATTCTATATAAACAGAATTTTAATATATTTTACTTTCTTAGGCAAAATTAAATAATATACTTGTAACAGTTACCTTTTGTCAGATACAAAATTAAGTTAAAAACTGTATTCACTATTCTTAAACACTACAATACCTCATTTTTTATCAAATGCACAAATTTTCAATAAAAAGTTCAAAAACCCTGAAGTTGTTCTATTTCAATAAAAAATTTAAAAAGTAAGCTGGGTGCAGTGGTTCACACCTGTAATCCCAGCACTTTGGGAGGCCAAGACGGGAAGGTTGCTTGAGTCTAACAGTATGAGACCAGCCTGGGCAACATAGCAAGACCTCATCTCTATGAAAACATAACAAAACAAGCCAGGCACAGTGGAGCACACCTGTGGTCCCAGCTATTTGGCAGAGTGAGACAGAAGGATTGCCTGGGCCCAAGAGGTCACAGTGAGCCATGATTGTACCACTGTACTCTAGCTTGGGAGACAGAGTGAGGTCCTGACTCAGTAAATAAATAAACAAACAAATAATTTAAAAAAGAAATTCTCAAAATTCTCTGCAGTTTTTCACTTACACTGAATCTATCATAAAAATATTAGAGTAATGTAAAATGTCCATTAAAAAAGTGATTAAACTTAAGTATGTAACATCTGCACAACAGAATACAATGAAACTGTAGAAAAGAATAAAGCTGTTATTTGGGGATTCAAATTTTGACTTCTACATCCTCATCAGTTGAACATTTTTGAGCACATTTATCATGCAAGCATACCTCAAAATAAATATTTAAAAATATTACAACCTACATATGAATTAAAATTCTAGTATTTTCTTCCTATATCCCAAAGGTGTTCACTTAACACTTGAAGACTACCACACTAGACTGCAAGCCCCATGAGGAAAGAGACCATGTCTGTTGTGCTCACATTATTCCTTTAGGACATAGCATAAAGTAAGTACTTGATAAACAGTGCTGAATGAATGAAAAAAAATTAGGAAGATATCCATAAAAAAATCTAAAATAGGAAAGTAGATTGGATAGCAGTTCTATGCTATATATGTATAGGTTGGCAACAGGGTGAGACCGACTCAAAAAAAATTCTGTATAGTATCTGAAAGGATGATACAATTATGATAGGGAAAAATATATTTAGTTTTCACTGAGTAAAATAAAAGGAAATGATAATAATTAAGGGCTACATTAAGCAGTGACTTTGTGTATTTCCTAATATTACAGAGTAAAAATATTAATCATTTCTGATACTTAGCCTGAATTTTGACAGATTTTTAGCTATACTAAGTCTATGTTAAACATTACAAAGGACTATTCTATTCTCAGTTTATAAACCATGAAACTTCATTCAAATCTGAAAAGAACCTTTAATAGCTTAATTAGGATACACATTTGATTAAATCATTTAATTAACATATAATGTTTCCTTCCTTACCTCTTTTCTCCTCTGTGTTCAAATTTAACTCGGATGTCATTCTACAATGAAATGACAAATCGGTCATATAATCATTCAGAGATCAGATAAAGCTTCTAAAATTTCTAGATAATTTTCTTTCTTAGCCACACTTTTAAAATAGAGCACAGGAGAAAGGAACTTTCATTTTCTGTGCCAGCTTCAATCAAGCAATAGTGTCTGCTAAAAAGGCTGAGTTGAGGCTGGGCACAGTGAGTCATAGCTGCAATCCCAGCACTTTGAGAGGCCAAGGCTGGAGGACTGCTTAAGCTCCGGAATTCGAGACCAGCCGAGGCAGCACAGTGAGACCCCACCTCCACCTCTACAAAATATTAAAAAATCAGCTGGACATGGTGATGTGCACCTGTAGTCCCAGCTACTCAGAAAGCTGAGGCCAGGAGGATGAGGCTGTGATGAGCCATAACAGTGCTACTGCACTCCAGACTGGGTGACAGAGTGAGACCCTGATTCAAAAAAAAAAAAAAAAAAATCTGAGTTAAGAATTATGTTGCTGAATCTAAGATGAATAGGAAAAACCACAAAGATGTATCAGTGAAAGCATCAGGAGTATGAGACATCTATTAATCCTGTTATAGGTAAATACAGATTACTGTATTTTCATTTTTCATGCTAGGTATCCTAATTTAATTTGTGAGAATCAAAATAATTCTCATTTCTTGACATCCAGAGTAGACTTTTTGAAAACAAAATAACACAAAACAATTTGCTTATCTTAAGTGCTAGAAGAATGGATGAAATATTAGCTTTAGAGAGCAGTTACCACATTAAATAAAATGATTATCATTTTTTAAAAAATGTACACTCTTACGGGGAAAAGAATAACAACAACAGAATACTTGATTCGAAAGTATAAAGGCAAAACATTTTAAACAAGTCCCCTGTGAGATCAGGATATTGAAGCAAAATAATTCATAGAACAACAAAATATACTTATTAAAACAAATACCTGCTTTTTTGGTGATGAAGATTTTGCTTTTCTGGTTTCCTGTAAGGATAATGCTGGTCGACTGGCCTTATGAAGGACAGCCAAATCTTGCATGATTGAGTTCAAAGCTTGCTGATCATCTAGGTATTTTTGAAATAACACGTACACAAAATTGTAACTTTGACATATATATGTACCAACATATATAGACATCAAACAAAATTTGTAATACAATTTAATGTAGAAAATGCATTAATTTAATATAAAAATGTATCTAGACATTTTTAATACCTATACTTCTGGTGAAATAAAATTTTAGTTATTCAAAAACTGAAGATGAATAACTTTCAAATTGCACTAGACTTGTGCTCTACCATCAGATA
The DNA here is from genome assembly GCA_027257055.1 of Cephalopachus bancanus. Classification (NCBI taxonomy): domain Eukaryota; kingdom Metazoa; phylum Chordata; class Mammalia; order Primates; family Tarsiidae; genus Cephalopachus; species Cephalopachus bancanus. The sequence goes on along the minus strand of JAPVLO010000428.1, from coordinate 606,572 downwards.
AGGGGTCCACATGAGACAAAATAAAGTTCTAATTTTTCTAAAGAGTTACTATCCTAGGATAAGGGCCAAAACAGCCCTGTTGTAACAAACTCTTTTCTATGATTCTTAAACAAAACATCAGCAAGACATCTACACCCTAAGAAAACAAGTGGAGAAAAAAAAAAACAACTGTGTATAAATACCATAATTATTCAGCATTTATAGTCAAAGCACAGACTTCATTTTTAGAGATTTTTTTTTCTTGCATTAACACTTTGAGTCAGATAGAAAGAAAAGCTTCATCTGTAGATACTGATCTACTGGTATTTGGAACTGTTCTTCAAACTTCATCATAAGATTTGACAAGATTAAAAACACAGACTATTTAAGGATCTTGGCAATAACAATTTAAAAAAGTAACAATGCAAGAAAAATCCATTCCTTAGAAAAAGTATCAAGTCCATAAAACTGAAGGAAAGAATCATGAACCATGAATTTGTAGTCTCTTCTAAATGTATCAGAGACTTCTTTCTGATACTATAAGCAGGTACTTCTGAGTAATGTCAATTATAAACTCTGTGGAAGTCTTCAGGGACAACTTCTTAATTGATTTTCACTAGTAAATCATTTCTACAAATGATAGTCAACAAACGGTAACTAAAGGAATCAAGAGACTTCACACTTTGCAGTTTAAAATATAACTATTTTGGTAAACAAAAATAATGTTCCTAAAGTAGTAATTAAGATATGCTCTATCCTGCAAGGGAAATCATTAAAAATAATCTGACCATTCAATAGCACAATACAAACAGGAACGGTGGCTCATGCCTATAATCCCAGCACTTTGGGAGGCCAAGGTGAGAGGATTGCTTAAACCCAGGAGTTTGACACCAACCTGGGCAATGTAGCAAGACCTCATCTCTACAAAAAATTAGCCTTGATGTGGTGGTGTACACCTATAGTCCCATCTGCTCGGGAAGCTGAGGTGGAAGGATCACCTGAGTCCAGAAAGTTGAGGCTGTGGTGTGCCGTGATCATGTTACTGCACTCCACCATGGATGACAAAGACTTCAATTAAAAAAAAAAAAAAAGAAAAACCCAAATAGTCTCTCAAAGACAAACAACTGATTTCTCTCATTAATTTTTAATAACACTGAACATATTCTATTCTGCAGTGAAATTATTTACATATTAAAATTAAAAGTAATGGTTACAATGGTTTTATTAATAAATTCTAAATCAGGCTCAGCCTGTAATCCCACGCCTTTGGGAGGCCAAGGTGAGTGGACTGCCTGAGCCCGCGAGTTCGAGACCCGCCTGGGCAGCGAGTCCTCATCTCTACAATAAATCAAAAAATCAGCCGGGCGTGGTAGCGCATGCCTGTAATTCCAGCTACTTGGAAGGCTGAGGCGGAAGGATCGCCGGAGCCCAGCAGGCGAGGCTGCGGTGGCCGGGAGTGGCCACTGCACTCCAGTCTGGGCGACAGAGTGAGACTCCAACTCAAAAAAAAAAAAAAAAAAAAATTCTAAATTAAGAGAAAATTTTATAACCCTTCACAAAGTATAATGTTTTGTCATAACATTAGTTTAGTCAAATAGGTAACTGAGCCAGTTGGGTACAATATAATCACAACAGGAATACCATCAATAAGCTCAGAACGATCTCAACTGGAATAAAATCACTTCATGTGACCTTCCTAAGAAAGTTCCTTAATTCTACATTGGGAGAAAGTGAACTCTAATTCTTATTTATTTGTTTGTTTGTAGAGATGGGGGGAGTGGTCCTTACTATTTTGCTCAGGCCAGTCTCAAACTCCTGTCCTCAAGCAATCCTCCCACCTCAGCCTCCCTAAGTGCTGGTATTACAGGCACGAGCCACTACACCCAGCCTTTAATTCTTAAATGTATCCACATTGTTCTAATTATTTCATTAGAAAAAAATGTAAACACTTGAATTTAGGTATTTTTATATGTCTAATATCACAATGCCAAAATAAATAAATGGTTGGGAGGCTCTGGCAAAAATCTCTTATCACATTTATCCATACTTACTTCCTGCTTAAGAAAAATGAGAACAACAAAAAAAGACAAGTGAGTATGGTTGTCTATCATATATGTAAAAAAGGAAAGGCCCATGTGAACAAAAGTTCAAATATTAGGAAGATGATACAGAAAACAAAGGGCCATTTAATTGAATTTCTTGTTTTGTGGGCTTGAAAAATTATATGGTAGAAAAGTACTTGATAAGAAACTTACTTTGTGGAGGCTGACAAGTTGTAAATTAACAAAAGATCAAGCACAGGGGTGATTACACTCAAACTATAATGAGAACTTTCCTAACAATTGTCAGACTCTTTGCTCTATTAAGAATCCCTAAATCCCTATGGTGGCCACAGGATACTTGCAGATTAGACAGATGATAAACACCGTTAAGGGTCATGAGTTCCCCCAACAGGCACTGAGGATGCCCCGAGGATCCCAGACTCTGACCACACAGAAGCTCCAAGTGTCTGACATACGCTGAAAGCACATCCAATTGAGTACAAACCAGAAAACATTTGGAAAACAATTTCAAATAAAATGTTATCAGAAATGTTGCATTAGACACCTTATATGCTTACGCATTACACTCTAAATGAAAAATTTAAAAATCTGTAATTAATACTTTTTTAAAGACTCATGTTTTTTGTGACTAGCTTTGTATGTTTTTAAGCAATGATTTTTGCTTACTATACCACAGTAGTTTGAGAGGGAAACCAGAAATAAGTTTGATAAATACATTATTAGACTGCAAATAAGAGCAACCAAGACAAAAAGTTGACAGTTCAGTAAAAAGATATCCGATTTGGAGCTGAAGTGGCAGAGTTGACTAGAGAGAAGAATTTGGACTACAACAGGGCACTGCACTTACTGTCACCAAAGAGGAAGTGGAAGAGAAAAATTTAAAAGTAGAAAGTGATGTTTCAGCTTGCACATTTTGCTACAAGCGACACACTGATAGTGTGCTAGCCCTTCTACTAAAGAAGTTATGATGTTGTGTGTGTAAGTGCTGCATCTGTTTTGTTAAGCAAGTGGTAGAGAAAGTGCAACAAAGACAAACTTTGGCAAATAAATGTCAGATATAAGATGTCAGGATGGGTCTAAAACTTAGCATCCAACTCATTTAGTCCCACTTTTCCTGATTTAGGATAGGGCAGGCCATTCATCCATTTCTTTTCTACTGACTCTGTCTAATCCCTGCCTCATGTTGGAACCCTCAGCACCAAGGAGAAAAGAAAAAAAGATAAAGAGAAAAATAAGATGATATGTAAGCTGAACACCTAACAATCCATTTACATATTTTAGTCTTCCTTTAAATTAACATTATGACACAACAGAATATTAATAAGAATTGCAATATATATATTCCTTGAGCACCAATTATTTGCTATTATTCCATCATAATAAAATAAAATGTAATAATTTATTTCTTTCTTGCCATCATACTCTAAGCAAATCATAATCCATCTTAACAGTTTATTTTGAAGGTCCCTACTGTGTTCTTCATAAAACTATCATCCAAAATTGCAATACTCAAAACGTGCTTTAATTAAAAATCTGTTAAGTAAATAAATATACACTATTACATAAATCTGCTACATCATAAAATTTCTTTATAAAAGGGTTTATAACAACACATAATAGAGAACATTTTTCCTCCTCCATTCTAACCTTTAATTATAGCTGAAAAATGCTTTTAGCTTGAACTCACCCATTATTGCAACCACCTCGACAATTTGAAAATTAGAAAAATGGTTCTCCCATCAGCATTCTTTATTTCCTGAGGAGGGAAAAATACAAACATATAACTATAATAATAAGAAACACAAAAGCAGCCACAGAAAGAAAAACATCAGTATAAATAACACTAATGAAAAATATACAATATAAATACTTTACCCATTTTGCTAAGGGAAGGTGCTTTATATTGGGGACTGGTCTTACAGGCACCCTTGCCTAACACACCAAAATTCCAGACTCCCAGAAGAAAAGCAGTATTCAGCATAAATCACAGTATTTCTATAAATAGCTTAGGCATAATGAGCCACCATCAGTTATCAGTTGAGGAAGTTGGAACCCCCCTGAAATCCAAGTTCTCAAGTGTCAGCCAAAAGGTTCACCTCATAAGCACACCTTTCTAAGGATAAAGTCAGGCCTGCTATGTTGACTCTTTTCTACATAAGCAGCAACAGGAAATGAATACACTGGTTTAAAGAAAACTTCATAAAGCAATAATTACAACTGTATTGCCAGGCATAAAAACATAGTTATATAATTTGAGTAGTTTTAATATTAGCACACAGGTAAAGGGAAGGATAGATTTATATGAAAGAAAAGTATTTGTAAACGACTGCAATTAAGTTGAAACCCCTAGGTCAACCACTAAAAAATAAGTTGGAAACACATCAAAAGAAACAAGAGAATTAAAATAGCACATTAGAAAATATCTGGGCCAGGTGCTGCGCCTCACACCTGTAATCCCAGCACTTTGGGAGGCAGAAGTGAGAGAACTGCCTGAGCCCAGGAGTTTGAGACCAGCCTGGACAACTTGGTGAAACCTTCTCTTTACAAAAAAATTAGCCCAGCATGATAGCACGTGCCTGTAGCTCCAGCTACCTGGAAGGCTGAGCCAGAAGGATTGCACAAGATCAGCAGGTTGAGGCTGCATTAGCAGGGATCAGTCTACTGCACTCCAGCCTGGGCAACATAGTGAGACTCCAACTAAAAAAAGAAAATATCTAAAATAAAAGGCAGTAATGGAGAAAATGGGAAACAAAAAAGATAACAAACAAAAAACACATTTTAAAAAAGGCAAATACAATCCAACCTTAGGGGAATGCATTAAATATAAATAAACAAATCAACTGAAAGGCAGAGAGCAGCAGAATGTGTTAAAACACATGATCCAACTATAGGCTGAGAATCCTTAATCAAAAAATCCAAAATGCCCCCAAATTCGAAACTTTCTGAGTGCCAACATAATTTGACAAGCAGAATACTCCACATTTGATCTCATGTGATGGGTTGCAGTCAAAAGGCAGGTGCATAATACACAGTTTATTCAAAATCCCCAAGAGAAAAAAAGACCCTCCCAGGCCCTTTCAGCTGTGCTATATCTTTTCCATGCATGCCAAGACTCCCCTATGCAAGTATGGTCACAAAGGGCAATAAAACCAAAACTGTTTCATGCAGAAAATTGGGAGGCTAAGGTGAGTGGATTGCCTGAGCCCGCGGGTTCGAGACCTGCCTGGGCAACTTGGTGAGACCTCATCTCCACAATAAATAAAAAATTAGCCGGGTGTGGTAGCGCACACCTGTCGTTCCAGCTACTTGGAAGGCTGAGGCGGAAGGATCGCCAGAGCCCAGCAGGTCGAGGCTGCAGTGGCCGGGAGCAGTCACTGCACTTCAGTCTGGGCAACAGAGTGAGACCCCAACTCAAAAAGAAAAAAATTATCTTTAGTTATGTGAATAAAGTGTATATGAAACATAAATGGAGTTCATGTTTAGATCTTAGTCCATTACCTAAGGTATCTCACTATGTATATGTACATATTTCAAAATGTGAAAAAAAAATCTGAAATCCGAAACACTTCTGGTCTCAAGCATTTTGGATACGGGATATTCGACCTGTATGTATAGTCTACAATAGACACACTTTAAATTCAAAGACAGGCCAGGAATGGTGGCTCACGCTTATTACAAGCACTTTGGGAGGCTGAAGTGACAATTGCTTGAGCCCAGGAGTTCATGATCGGCCTAGGCAGCACAGCAAGACCTTGTCGCTACAAAAAATCTAAAACTTAGCCAGGCATGGTGGCATGTACCTGTAGTCCCTGCTACTTTCGAGGCTGAGGCAGGAGAATCACCTGAGCCCAAGAGGCTGAGGCTGCAGTGAGCTGTGGGCATGCCACTGCACTCCAGCCTGGGTGACAGAGCAAGACCCTGACTTAAAAATAAATAAATAAATTCATTCATTCAAAGACAAAGCAGGTTGACAGTAAAAGAATGGAAAAAGATATAATATGCAAACAGTAGCCAAAACAGGCCTGGAATTGCTATACTATTTTCAGACAAAATAGATTATGACACAAAAATTGTTGTTAGTGACAAAGGACATTTTATAATTTAAAAAATGGCCAATTTATCAACAATACACAGTCATTGTAAGCTTATATGCACCTAGCTACAAAGTCTCAAAATGCATGAAACAAAAAAATTATGGAATTAAAGAAACACATAATTCAAAAATAAGAGTTCAATGCCCCACTTCAATGCCCCGCTTTTAATAATGGATATGTAGACAGAAAATCAGTGAGGCAATAGAAGACTTGGACATCTATAAAACTACTAGACTTAAAAGACATCTCTAGAACATTGAGTACCAAAACGTTCTTCTCAAATACATGTAGAACATATTCCAGGATAGACATGTTAGGCAATAAAGCAAATCTTAATAACTACAAATAAACTGAAAACACACAAAATATTTTCCCTGACAGCAATGCAATGAAATAAGAAATTGGTAACAGAAGAAAAATTGGGAAATGCACAAATATGTGAAAATTAAATAACACACTCAAAAACAACCACTGGATCAAAAGAAACCCTAAGGGAAATTAGAAACTACTTTGAGATAAGCAAAAATGAAGACACAACAAGTCAAAATTTATGCATCTGAGGGAGAGATGAAATTTAGAACTGTAAATGTTTACATTAAAAATATGAAAGATCAAAAATCAACAACCTGATCATCCACCTTAAGACACTGGAAAAAGAAGCAATTTAGACCCCATACAAGAAGGAACAGAAAGTAAAATAGAAATAAAGAAATGAGAAAACAGAAATACCATATAAATTTGTTAAGTCAATAAAACAAAAACTGGTTCTCTGAAAAATCAACAAAATCGACAAACTTTTAGTTTGTCCAAAAAAAAGGACCAAAAGAAAAAAAAGAGGGAAGACACAAATAATTAAAGTTGGGAATTTAAAAGGGAGCATTACTACCAACCTTTCAGAAATAAAAAGGATAAGGAAATACTATGAAAACTTCACATAAACAAATTAGATTACCTAGATGAAACAAATTCCTGTAAAGAAACAAACTACCAGAACTGACTCAAGAAAAAATTTTAAAAATCTGAACAGACCTATAAAAAATAGACAAAAACTTTTCACAAATAAAAGCCCTTGGCCAGGTTTCAAACATCTAACGAATTCACACTAACTATTCAAAAGCTGTTGCCAAAAAAAGCAAGAACACTTCTCAATTCATTCTGAATATTACTCTGATATCAATATTATCTGCTACCAATATTACTCTGATACCAAAAGCAGGAAAAGACATCACAAGAAGAGAAAGCTACAGATGCAGATGCAAAAATCCTCAGTAAAATACTAGTAGACCTAGTCCAGAACATAAAAAAAATAAATTATACACCATGAACATTTGGGATATATCCAAAAAAAGCAAGATCAGTTCAGTATATAAAAACAATCAATGTAATAAGCCACATTAATAAGAACAAAAATCAAATGATCATCACAGAAAAGGCACGTGTCAAAATTCAACACCACTTTTACACTCAAAAAATAGATAGACGAGAACATCCTCAAGTTGACAAACAACATATATGACAAATCCACAACTGACATCATACTTAACGGTGGATAAATTTCTCCTAAGGTCAGGAACAATACAAGGATGCCCACTCTTGCCATTTCTATTTAATATTGTACTGGAGGTCCTAGTCAAATGAGAGAGGAAAACAAAATAAAAGGAATCCAGGCTGGAGAAGAAATAAAACTATACCAAAAAGAAAAAAAACTATACCCATTTGCAAGTGACATAATCTCATACACAGAAAATCCTAAGAAGTTCCCCAAACACTATTAGAATAAATAAACAAGTTCAGCAGAGTTGCAGGATACAAGATCAACACTGAAAAATCAGTTGTATTTCTACACATCAGCATTGAACATTTTGGAAATAAAATTTAAAAATCAATTCCACTTACAATTGCATCAAAAAAATACTTAGGAACATATTTAACAAGGAAATGCAAGTCTTGCACCCTGAAAACTACCAAAACTGTTGAAAGAAATTAAAGTTGATATTATACAGAAAGACACTCCATGTTCATGGATGGATACATGGTATTTTTTAGACAGCAATACTCCCAAAGTGATCTACAGATTCAATTCAATCTTTATCAAAATTCCAACGGTTGCCTGGGCATGACGGCTCACAACTGTAATCTCAGCATTTTCAGAAGCCAAGGACGGAGGACTGATTGAGCCCAGGAGTACTGAGGCCACAATAAAAAAATTAATAAATATGAAATAAAAAAACAATAAAAAATTAGCTGGGTATAGTGGCACATGCCTGTAGTTCCAGCTACTTGGGAGGCTGAGGTGGGAGGATCACCTGAGCCCAAGAGGTTGAGGCTACGCTGAGCCGTGATTGTGCCACTGCACTTTAGCCTTGGTGACAGAGTGAGACTCTGACTCAAAAAAAATTTCAATGGCCTCTTTTAGCAGAAATAGAAAAGTTGATCCTCAAATTCACTACAATAAACACTGAATAGCCGAAACAATATTTAAAAAGAAAAAGTTGGCGAACTCATACCTCTCAACATTTACTACAAAGTTACAATAATCAAAACAGTATGGTACCGGTATAAGGACAGAGATCAATAGAATAGAGCCAAGAGTCCAGAAGTAAACCTAAACATGTATGGCCAACTGGTTTCTGACAAGGGTATTGAGATAATTCAATAAAGAAAAAATACAGTTTTCAACAAATAGTGCTGTATACAACTAGATATCCACATGCCAAAGCATGAATTTGGACTCCAACTTCACACAATACACAAAAATTAATTAAAAAATGGATCTGAGAACTAAAAATAAGAGTCAAATCTATAAAACACTTAGAAGGGAACAGATGCGTAAATTTTTATGATCTTGGATTAGGAGGAGATAGTTTCTTAACTATGACACCAATAGCACAGCCAACAAAAGCAAAAATAAGTCGGACTTCATCAAAATTAAGAACTTTTCTATATCAAAGAAACGATCAAGAGAGTGAAGATAACTCACAGAATGGAAGAAAATATTTTCAAGTCATATACCTGATAGCATATGTATCCAGAATACATGAAAAACTATTACAACTCAACAATGAGATTAATCCAGTGATAAAATAGGCAAAGACTTTAACAGACACTTCTCCAAGAAAGATATACAACTGACCAATAAGCACTTGAGAAGACGCTTGATATCAACTGTCATCAGGGAAATACATATCAAAGCCACAATGACAGACAACTTCACACCCAGTAGGATATATCTATAACAGAAAAGAAATGACAGGTGGTGATGAAGATGTAAAGAAAACAGGAACCATATAAACCACTATTTCTACTCCTATGTAAATACGCAAGAAAACTGAAAACATACAGCCACAAAAAACCCTATACACTAACATTCAATGCAGCATTATTTATTTATAAGGGCCCCAACATAGTTAAATACCACCAACTGATAAATAAATAACATGTCATATGTCCATACAATGAAATATTATTCAAACATTCAAAAGAAGGAAGCACTGATCCATGCTTCAACATGGACAACACCTGAAAACACTCGCTTGGTGAAATAAACCAGACACAGAAGGCCACATATTATATGATTCTCCTTACATGAAATGTCAAGAATAGGCAAACTTACAGAGACTGAAAGAAGACTAGTGGTATCCTAAGGCTGGGATATGAGAAATTAGGAATGACCATAAACAGGTATGAAGTATCTCTGGAGTGTCATGGAATGCGGTGGAATAAGACAGTGGTGATGCTTGTTCAACTTTGTAAATAAACTAAAGATTAATTAATTGTAGTTTTTTTAAATCTTTCTCTTTTTTTTCCTGAGCCATCAGCAGGACTGAAAATTGTAGTTTTTAGAAGGGTGAATTTCATGGTATGTACGTTATACCTCAAAAAAGGGGGGAAGGGGAGGGAGGGAGAGAAAAAGGAAGGAAACAAAAAATAGAAACAACAGGTTCCATGAACAACTAGAGACCACTTGCCCACCTAGAGGAGCAACAGCCTCACCTTCAGTTAATAGCCGCCCGCAAGAGTCAAGCTCAGTATTACTGGATATGCTGATTTTTCAAAAAGTTCTGAATCCAAATTTTAATGTGAGGGTTCCCATTTTTAAATATTAGCAATTAAGTAAAATTTTTACAAAAACACTGCATTCTCCTTGCATACTGCCATTTTGCAACCACTAACCAAACTGCCTATTCTAGCTAACTTCCTACTAAAGGATGACATAGTTTGAAAAAACAAATTGAACTTTTAAAAATGTTTAATTTTTTAGTTATATTATTTTGAAACTTCAAGTAACATTAAATAATTCTCAAAAATGGAAAATGTATTAACATGTGTAATATAAAATAAAGGCAACTATATTACCATAGCATTGAAGACTTTTTTTTTGAGTGTGAGTCTCACTCTGTTGCCCAGGCTCAAGTGCAGTGGCATGCTCACAGTCACCACAGCCTCCATCTGCTGGGTTCAAGCGATCCTTTCCACCTCAGACTTCCAGGTAGCTGGAAACCACAGGTGAGCACCACACCTGGCTAATTTTTTTGGTGTATTGTAGAGATGAGGTCTCACCAAGTTGTCCAGGCTGGTCTCGAAACCCCAAGCTCAGGCAATCCTCTCACCTCCACCTCCCAAAGTGCTGGGATTACAGGCAGGAGCCACCATATCCAGCCCAGTTTTGAAGACTTTTTAATCAAGGCAAACGTAGGACTAAACTTTAAACAGCTGAGAAACAAACATCTGCTCTAAGTACCCTATTTTATTATATTTTTTATTTTAAATATGTGGGGCACAATTCAGGGTTAGGTGTACAAATGTTCATTGCGCAGGTACCCTTGTTGATGAGGTAGCACCCTATTTCAAAAATTAGAAATCCGAGATCCAAAAAGACAACTTATTCAAAGTCATAAAGCTAGGCAAAACTAAGACTTGAATACCTATTTCTTATTTCTCACTCAAGTAACCTTTCTGTAATAACATATGTCATTCCAGTTCACCTTTCTGGGAAACAGCTGGGCATGGGACATTCTCCTACTGTATGTAGTATATACACGCATATATGCACAATGGAGGTGCCCCAAAAAATACACATACTTTAAGAAATGTTAAGACATGCTTGCCATAATCAGAAGTGTCTGAACACTGATGATAACCACTTGGAGCGCCTCTTGTAATCGCAGAAGTCAGTCGGGCTTGGTGGCTCAGCCTATAATCCCGCACCTTGGGAGGCTGAGGTGAGTGAATTGCCTGAGCCCATGGGTTCGAGACCCGCCTGGGCAACTTGGTGAGACCTCATCTCTACAATAAATCAAAAAATTAGCCAGGTGTGGTAGCGTACGCCTGTAGTTCCGGCTACTTGGAAGGCTGAGGCGGAAGGATCACTGGAGCCCAGCAGGTCGAGGCTATGGTGGCCGGGAGCGGCCACTGCATTCCAGTCTGGGCGACAGAGTGAGACTCCAACTCAAAAAAAAAAAAAAAAGTCGCAGAAGTCAAATATGACTTGTACTCATCTTTTGTTATCGGTATATATTAGGTATTACAATTGTAATACAGTTTTTTCTTTTCTTAAACTATGTATACATTTTTTGGGACACCCTCTATATGGAGAAAGAGAAAGTCACAAAGTAGATGAAAAGCTTATTTAGTACATTCTTTTTCTATCCAAAGTTTTAATTCTCAACAAAATGTTTCTGTTTTTAACATAAAGTATTTAAGATAAAATTTGACTAATTAGCAATAAAATACTGTGAGAACTAAAATTATTCCAACTAAATAAATCAGTAATATTCCTTTTAGGAAAAGCAATAGAAGTTCTCCCAAACTGTAACAGAGCCAAACTTTTGTTCTTTGTAAAATACCAGTCAGTGGTATTGTTATAGCAGCAGAAAATTAACTAAGAAACTAGACAAATGGTCAAAAATACCCATTTCAGAGATCTGGACGCTGCCAAAAGATAAGCAACAAACTGAAAATTATTTATTCAGGAAAAACTACCAGAACTTCAGTATGGACAGTGGGAGCCTACAGACTTCTTGCATGGGCATGCTTTCATCACTAGACCAGCTTGGTCTGCATAAGAACTTTTGACAGGCATATCTGGCTTTAAGATCCAGCATTGCTAGCGCTATAAAGAACTAACTTTATATGGAGGAAAACATGAAAACTCACACTAAATGACACTGTCAATAAAAGCAAAAGGGTAAAAATAAATGGGGAAAACCATTAGTTTTGCGAGGAGGAGTGCAGTGTCTCAGTTGGGGAGGGGGTAGACCAGACAGAGATTTAATGGAAAAATTCTAGAAATGAGAGAGCAACAAAAAAGCCAAATGGGCTTTCCCTGGGTAACTAAAAAACTGTGGCATGCACAGAGGAGGGTCAAGAGGGCCAGGTACCAAGCAAAAATTGAGGCATACTTGGAAATTGCTTTAAATTTGTATTCTCCAACTTGTGCACAACCCATCAGGAAATGGCTGAAGGTTTGTAGGCTTCAGCTACAGTCTTTACTCCAGTACTAACTGACCACTAAGTTATACAGTCACGGGGCGATCCATGGGAAGTCTGATTTTAAAAACACAAAAGAGGAAAACAAACCAACAAACAAAAACCTAAGCAAACATAACAGCGGCCAAACAAGCATGGTGAATCACATATTCAACAGATCAAGCAGAAGCAAAAAAATTTTTTTGAGTAGACGTCACACTCTGACACCAGGTTGCAGTGCAGTGTGCAGTGGCACACTCACGGACACCACAGCCTTGACCTGCTGGGTTCAGGTGATCCTTCCACCACAGCCTTCCAGGTAGCTGGAAGCACAAGCATGCGCCACCATGCCCAGCTAATTTTTTTTTATTTATTGCAGAGATGAAGTCTCACCAAGTTACTCAAACTGATCGTGTACCCGTGGCTCAGGCAATCCTCTCGTCTCAGCCTCCCAAAGTGCTGGGGTTATAGGCGTGAGCCACCGTGCCTGACTGGACAGAAACAAATTAGTTTAAAAAAAAAATCCAGGAAAAAATAATCAGATTCCATAGTTGCCACAATATATTATCAAATTAGTTTTTGGGGGTTTTTTTTGGGGGGTTGGGGATTTTTTGAGTCAGGGTCTCACTCCTGTCCTCTGTCACCCAGGCTGGAGTACAGTGGCATGATCATGGCTCACCGCAGTCTCGACCTCCTTGGACTCAGGTGATCCTTTTGCCTTAGCCTATTGAGTAGCTGGCATGTACCACCACGCCTGGCTAATTTTTTAATGTTTTATAGAGACGAGGTCTCACTGTGTAGCCTAGGCTGGTCTCAAACTCCTGGGCCCAAGCAATCCTGCTACCTTGGCCTTCCAAAGTGCTGGGATTGCAGATGTGAGCCAACATGCCTGGCCTAATAAGTCTAGTTCAAAAAAAAAAAAAAAATGAGGCATGCAAAGAAAGAATGAAGTGTAGCCTGTATTCAAGATTTTAAAAATCACAGAAATAGAAAAAACAATTCTCAAAATTCATATGAAAGTAAAAGAGAGCCAAAACAAGCCTAATTAAAAAAGAAAAAAGCTGCAGACATCACATTTGAAGACTTTACACTTCACTACAAGGCTACAGTGACCAAAACAGCATGGCACTGGTACAAAAATAGACATATAGATCAATGGAACAGAATAGAAAACGCAGAAATAAAACAGCTTACAACCATTTGATCTTCCACAAAGTCAACAAAAATAAACAGTGGGCAAAGGACACCCTATTCAATGGTGCTGGGAAAACTGGCTAACCACACCTGCAGTTACTTCCTTCACTCAAGTCTTGGGAGGCCAAGGCAAGAGGATTGCCTGAGACCACAGGTTCGAGCCTGGGCAACTTGACGAGACTTCATCTCAACAATAAATAAAAAAACTTAGCCAGGCATGGTGGCACGTGCCTCTAGTTCCAGTTACTTGGAAGGTTGAGGTGGAAGGATCGCCTGAGCCCAGCAGGTAGAGGCTGGGGTGGCCATGAGCATGTCACTGCACTCCAGCCTGGGTGACAGAGTGAGACTTCAACTCAAAAAAAAAAAAAAAAAAAAAAAAGACCATACTACCCAAGTAATCTAGAAATTCAAAGCAATCCTTATCAAAATAACATCATTTTTCACAGAATCAGAAAAAACTCCTAAAATTGTATGGAACCAAAAAAGAGTCCAAAGAGTTAATGCAATATTAAACAAAAAGGAGTAAAGCTGAAGATTCACATTACTTGACTTCAAATTATACTACAAGACTTACATGATAACCAAAACAGCATGGTACTGGTATAATAAACATACAGATCAAAGGAACAGAGTAAAGAACCCAGAAAGGAAGCCACTTATTTACAGCTAACTGATCTTTGACTAAGTAAGAACACACACTAAGGACACTCTCTTCAATAATGGTGCTGGGAAAATTAAATTGCTCTGTGCAGAAGAATTAAACTGGACACCTACCTCTCACTATACACAAAATCACCTCATGATGGATTAAAGAAATGTAAGCGCCCAAACTACAAAAATACTAGAAGAAAACCTAGGGAAAACTCTTCTGGACATTGGTCTAGGCAATGAATTTATAACTAAGACCTCAAAAGCACAGGTAACTAAAACAAAAATAGACAAATGGGATTAAACTAAAAAGCTTCTGTATAGCAAAAGAAATAATCAACAAAATGAACAGACAACCTGCAGAATGGAAGAAAATCCTTGTAAACTATGTATTCAACAGGGTTATAATATCCAGAATTTACAAGGAACACAAACAACTCTACACACACACACACACACACACACACACACACACACACACACACACAAATTGTCCCTTTAAAATTGGGCAAAGCATATAAATGGACATTTTTCAAAAGAAGACAAATAATCAACAGGCATATGAAAAAATACTCAACATCCTAAACATGAGAGAAATGCAAAATTAAAACCACAGTGAGATTGCATCTTATACCAGTCAGGCTATTATTTAAAAGAACAGCCAGGTGCAGTGGCTCACTCTTGTAATCTCAGCACTTTGGGAGGCCAAGATGGAAGGATCGCTTGAGGCCAGGAGTTTGAGACCAGTTCAGGGAACATAGCAAGACTCCATCTCTATAAAAATAGCATTTTAAAAATTAGCCAGGCCTGGTGGTACACATTACGCAGGAGGCTGAGACAGGAGGACAGCTTGAGCCCAGGAGTTCAAGGCTACAATAAGCTATGATCCCACCACTGCACTCTAGCTTGGGCAACAAAGCGAGACACTATCCCTAAAAAAATTTAAAACTGTGGTTGAGAGTGGACCACCAAAGCAGGAAGTTATCTGGGGAACCTCCTGGAGCATGCACATCAATAGCCACGTTGACCTAAGATAACCTCTTCACTAGAGGTACCAGGAAGGGCAATTACAGCAGGCAGGGCATGTGCAAGACCTCAAAAGGCAGGCAGTGAAGGCAAACACCTTCCCAAGTGCCTTCCCAATACATGCTGCATCTCCAACATTGCAAACCAATATATGCATGCCCAGAAAATTTACATAAGATCACCCAGAAATCACCAGAAGCCCTTGATATAACTCTACACAACCTAATCCTACCCCATAAAAGCTACAACCCAGCATTAGCTAGAGGCAGCAGTTCTTTCTGAGTTGTCTTGTCCACTCTCCCAAGAGTGCACTTTCGCTTTGCTCAATAAATCACCTTCTTGCCTTTAAAATAATAATAATAAATAAAAAGACAAAAAATAGCAGATGTTGGCGAGGATGTGGAGAAAAAAGAACTCTTACAAGATAGTCGGTGGGAATGTAAATTAGTACAACATCTATGAAAAACAGTATGAAGAATAGTTCTCAAAAAACTAAAAATAGAACTACCATTCAATACAGATATCCCACTACTGGGTATTGACTCAAAGGAAAATAAATCATTACCTCAGAAAGATAGCTGTACTTGTATGTTTATCGCAGCACTATTCACAACCTAAGTGTTCATCAGTGGATGAAAGGATAAAGCAAATGTGGTATAGCTACATAATGGAATACTATTCAGCCATCAAAAAAAAAATGAATGAAATCATGTCTTTTGTAGCAATATGGATGGAACTGAAGGCTATTACCTTAAGTGAAACCATTCAAGTACAGAAAGGCCAATATCAAATGTTCTCACTTTTATAAGTGGGAACTAAATAATGTATACATACGAGCATTGAGTGTAGAATGATAGACAACTGAGACTCAAAAGGGTAAATGTGTGGATAACAAGAAATTACTTAATGGGTACAATGCACATTATTCGGGTGACAGACACTCTAAAAGCCCTGACTTCATCATTATGCTATCGATGCATGTAACAAAATTACACTTGGAGGCTACAGATTTATAAAAATAAAATAAAAATAATAAATAATTTTTAAAAGATCTGAACAATGGATGTGCTGATGGCTATTAGGGTGTCACTATTCCTAAGCCTTCAAGATATATGTTTGTACAAAACCACGTAAAGACTTGTAAGTAAAAATGACTCCTTGATTTATTAGCTGCAGAATGGATGTTGTGTAAACTGGCATGAAAACAACATAATCTCCTTATACATTTCCATCAGAGCTCTTGAGTGACTAGGTATATTGTCAATGAGCAGTGATATTTTGGAAGGAATTGTTTTTCTGAGCTACAGATCTCAACAGCAGGTTTAAAATATTCAGTAAGTAAACCATGCTGCTAACAGATGTGTTATCATCCAGGTTTGTTTTTCCCTTTTTAGAGGACAGACAGAATACATTCAGCATAATTCTTAATGGCCTTTAGGTTCTGGAATGGTCAATGAGCACTGGCTTCAACTTAAAGTCACCAGGTACATTAGCTCCTAACAAGGGAGTCAGCCTGACCGTTAAAGATTTTAAGTCAGGCACTGACTTCTCTTCTCTAGCTATGAAAGTCCCATGCTTTTTCCAATATAGGGCTGTTTCATCCCCACTGAAAATCTGTTGTCTCATGTAGCCACACCCATCACCAATCTATTGGATAACTAGATCATCTGGACAACTTGCTGCAGCTAGCTTCTCTATCAGCACTTGCTGCTTCATCTTGCACTTTTATATTATGGAGAGGGCTCCTTTCCTTAAATTTCAAGAAATAACCTCTGCTAGCTTCCAACTTTGCAGCAGTTTCCTCATCTCTCTCGGCCTTCATAGAATTGCAGAGAGTTAGGGTCTTGCTCCGGATCAGGCTTTGGCTTAAGGAATGTCATGGCGGTTTGATCTATCTCACTCAAACTTTCTCAGTATCAGCAATAAGGCTGTTTTGCTTTCTTATCATTTGACATGCCCCTCGCTAAGCTTAATCATTTCTAGTTTTTTATTTAAAGTGAGAGATGAGGCTGAGTGCAAGTGGCTCACACCTGTACCCCAGCACTTTAGGAGGCCAAGGCAAAGGGACTGCTTGAGTCCAGGAGTTCAAGACCAGCATAGGCAACATTGCGAGACCAGTTCTCTACAACAATCAAGTAAGTATGTAAGTAAATAGAAAGTAAGAAAGAAATTAAGAAACTAAGAAAATAAAATTAAACTAAAATAAATTGAGAGATGGACAGCTCTTCTTTTCACCTGAACACTTAGAAGTCATTGTGAAGTTATTAATTTGCCTAAAATCAGTACTGTTTAGTGTCTCTGAGAACAGCAAGACCCAAAAAGTCAGGGTTGATGGCCAGACAGTGGCAAAGTCAAAACATATACAGCATTTAATAAGTTCACTGTCCTACATGGGTGTGGTTCATGGTGCCCCAAAGCAATTACAATAGTAACATCAAAGATCACACTGATCTCTGATCACCATAACAGGTATAATAATAATAATGAAAAACTTTGCAATATTGTGAGAATTACCAAAATGTGACCGAGACATGGAGTGCATCCTGTTGGAAAAATGGCATCAATATAGATTTGCTTGGTGCCAGGTTGCCACAAACCTTCAAGTTGTACAAAATGCTGTATCTGTGAAGTATAATAAAGTGAAATGCAAACAAAAGTAAGGTAATACTTGTACTGAAAGGAAAAAACTGTCAACCTAGAATTCCAGACCCGGGAAATATAACTTTCAAAAATAAAGGAGAAGGCCAGGAGTGGTGGCTCACACCTATAATCCTAGCACTTTGGGAGGCAGAAGCAAAAGGATTGCCTGAGTCCAGGGGTTCAAGACCAGCCTGGGCAATTTGGCAAGATCTCATCCCTACAACAAATCAAAAAATTAGCAGGGCATGGCGGTATGTGCCTGTAGTTCCAGCTACTTGAAAGGATGAGGAGGAAGAATTGCCTAAGCCCAGCGAGTTGAGGCTGCAGTAGCCCTGAGCATGACACTGCACTCCAGCCTGGGCAACAGAGTGTGACTCCAACTATAAATAAATAAATACATAAATAAATAAGAAACACTTTTCCATGCATTTTAAAAACAACAACACCACACACACATTCACAGAAGGAAATCATAACCAGAAGACTTGCACCAGGATATGAGAAAAGTTAGAGGCAGAAAGAAAAGTGTATCAAATGTAAATCCGGCACAACACAAAGAAATGAAAAGTATGTAGCTATAGATAAGAGAAATTTTTGCATTTTTTTCTATTTTAAAAATCTCTTTAAAAGTAATCATATTGTGAAGCTTAAGAAATAAATAACTATGAAAAGTATCCCAACAATAGAACAAAGGCCAGAAAAGGGAGGGGGAGAAATGAAGTATATTGTCCTAAGTTTCTTAGATGCTACATGAAATGTGATCTATCACTTGAAGGTCAATGGTGATCTTTTCAAAATATATACTATAAACTCCAAGCCAAACACTAAAAATGTTGTTAAAAGGTAGAGCTAATTAGTTAACAACAAAAACATGAAATAATAAAAAATACTTAATCCAAAACAACCCAGAAAAGAAAAAGAAAATAAACAACAAATAGTAAAAATAAAAAACAAACAGCAAAATGATAAATTAATCTCAATCTCATTAAACACAAAATAATAATAATAATGATAATCTCATTAAAATACAAAATAAAATAAAATACAAATGTTGCAAACACCATAATTAAAAGACGACAGAGATGGTCGAATTGGATTTTTTTTTTTTTTTGAGTTGGAGTCTCGCTCTGTCGCCCAGACTGGAGCCTCGACCTCCTGGGCTCCGGCGATCCTTCCGCCTCAGCCTTCCAAGTAGCTGGAACTACAGGCATGTGCTACCACGCCTGGCTAATTTTTTTGATTTATTGTAGAGATGATGTCTCGCTAATTTGCCCAGGCGGGTCTCGAACCCGCAGGCTCAGGCAATCCACTCACCTCGGCCTCCCAAAGCACTGGGATTACAGGCTGAGCCACTGAGCCCGTCCGGGGTGTTTTTTTTAAAGGATGATTCAAATGTTTGCTGATAACAAGAAACTCACTTCAACTATAATGATGATGGTTGGTTAAAAGCAAAATAAAGAAAACAGGCAATACAAATCAAAATAAAAGTAGAATGGCTATATTAATGCCAGACAAGTAGCTCTTAGAGCAAAAAACACTAGTAGGAATAAATAAAGTCAGTTTATCAAGGGGATATAACAATCCTATCCATTTGTAAACTTAATAAAAGAGTTTAAAAATACATGAGTCAAACTGTAATAGAAATGAAAAGGAAAATAGATAAATGAACGGAGGCTTTTAACATTCCTCTCTAAACATTTAACAGAATCAGCAAACCAAAAAAATTTATGAGGATATTGAAGTTCTGAGCAACACTATTAACCCAACTTGACAGTGGATTGCTTGAGCCCGCGGGTTCAAGACCCGCCTGGGCAGTGAGACCTCATCTCTACAATAAATCAAAAAAATCAGCCGGGCGTGGTAGCGCATGCCTGTAATTCCGGTTACTTGGAAGGCTGAGAGGGAAGGATCGCCGGAGCCCAGCAGGTCGAGGCTGAGGTGGCCGGGAGAGGCCATTGCACTCCAGTCTGGGCAACAGAGTGAGACTCCAACTCAAAAAAAAAAATAGATTAACATGAAACACTTAACAAAGATCAATTTCTGGTCCATGAAATAAGCCTCAATACATTTAGTATGCTAAGAACATGATTCTGTTATGACAAATTTTATGATGTATTAAGTATCTGTTAGTAATCTATTATAAAAAATAAACAGTAATTTATTTTAGTCAAATCACAGAAAATATGTAATCTGACAACAAATTAAATGAAAAATCAAAAGAAAGACAGCTGGAAGATCTCAATATTTGAAAACTACATAACACATCGATAAAATTCATGGGTCAAAGAAGAAGTCAAATGGTAAATTTGGAAATGTTTTGAACTTTATAAGTGAAAATGTTATAAATGAAAATATATGAGCTGCACCTCCAACATTAGAGACAAGAAGAGTCTCAAATCAACAGCCTCAGTTTACAGATAAACATATTAGAAAATTAAGAGCAAATTATAGCCATAATAAGAAGAATAGAAATTAAAATCAGAGTACAAATAAATGAAAGAACAGAACATCAGAGAAAACTAGCAAAACTAAGAGATGGTTCCTTCAGAAAAATCAATGACATTGATAAACCACTGGCCAGAATGATTACTTTAAAAAGACAAAAGACATAGATTATCAATATCAGAAATGCATCTGACAAAAATCAAACATCCATTTTAATACATTAACTTTTAGCAAACAAAAAATAAGAGAAGAATCTTCATCAACTTGATAAGGGCATCTAGGGAAATCTCACGGCTAACATCTTTTTTTAATGGTGAAAGACTGAATGTTTTCCCCCTAACATAAAAAACAATGCAAATGACAAGGGTGTCAAAACAATTCAATAAGAACAGTCTTTTCAACAAATGGTGCTACGACAACTAGACAGCTATATGCAAAAGAATGAGGTTAACCCTACCTCATGGCACATACAAAAATTAACTTCAAGACCTCAATATAAGAGCTAAAACCGCAAAACTCAGAACAAAGATCAGAGTAAATCTTTGTGATCTTTGTCCAAGCAAAGGTTTCACAGACTCAACACCAAAAGCACAAGCAAAAAAAGAAAAAATAATTAGCTAGATCTCATCAAAGTAAAGACTTGTGCTTCAAAGGATAACATCAAGAAAGTAGGACTGGGCACTCTGGTCCATGTCTGTAATCCTAGCACTTTGAGAGGCCAAGGCAGGAGGATTGTTTGAGTCCAGAAGTTCAAAACCAGCCTGGGCAACAAAGTGAGACCTAGTGTCTACAGAATCTAAAAAAAAATTAGCTGGCCAAGGTAGCACATTCCTGCAGTCCCAGCTATTTGAGAGGCTAAGGCAGAAGCCTCACCTGAGCTCAGGAGGTAGAGGCTACAGTGAGATTTGATCGTGCAACTACACTCCAGCTTAGGGAGACACAATGAGACCGTGACTCAAAAAAAAAAAAAA
Source organism: Cephalopachus bancanus (assembly GCA_027257055.1). Classification (NCBI taxonomy): domain Eukaryota; kingdom Metazoa; phylum Chordata; class Mammalia; order Primates; family Tarsiidae; genus Cephalopachus; species Cephalopachus bancanus. The sequence continues at coordinate 585,044 of JAPVLO010000428.1, read as the reverse complement.
AAAAAAAAGAGGAAGGAAGGACGGAAGGAAGGAAGGAAGACAAATCCACAGAATAGGAGAAAAATTTTGCAAAGCACATAGTTGATAAGGAAATTAACCTAGAAGATATAAAAAATAAAACTTTTACAACTTAATAGTTAAAAAGTCACTTTTTAAAATGTTCAAAGGGTCTGAATAGATATTTCTCCAAAGCAGATATACATATAGCCAATAAACACATGAAAAGATGCTCAACATCATTATCAGTGAAATATAAACTGAAAACATGATGTACTAGGATGTACTAGGATGGCTATAATCAAAAAAATAATAACAAGTGTGGACAAGATAACGGAAAAAGTAGAGCTCTCACACATTACTGAACGGTAAAATGATGCAGCCACTTTGGAAAACAGTCTGGCAGTTCCTCACAAAGTTAAACAAGGAATTGCCATATAATCCAGCAATTCTACTATTCAAGAGAATTGAAAACATATGTTTACACAAAAATGTGTACACAAATGTTCATAGCAGTATTATTCATAATAGACACAAAATGGAAACAACCCAAATATCCATCAACTAAAGAATAAACAAATGCAGTATGTCCATAAAATGAAACGTTATTGTGCCATTATAAGGAATGAAATACTGATATATCAGACAACATGAATAAGCCTTGAAAACATTACACTGAGCAAAAGAAGTCTGTTACAAAATATCTCATATTATATTATTTCATTTATATGAAATGTCCTGAACAGGGAACTCTACAGAGCCAAAAACTAGACTAGTGGTTGCCTAGGGCTGTGGAGATGGGAAGACAGTGGCTGATGTCTAAAGGGTACAAAGTATCTTTTTGGGCACAAAAAAACTGTGAAGATGGTTGCACAACCCTGTCATCATTGGTTGGGTACAGCCTTACTGCAGGTACTCAAAAATTCTAAAAATAATTTCAAAGAAACAATTCACTAGTAACACTGGTCACCTATGGTTGAAAAAAACTGGGTGGCTGTGAGTACAGGAAAGGGAGGGTGTCTTGAGACTTTTCATTGTGTATTTTTTCATACATTTTGAACTTTTTATTGTATTACCTACTCAAAAGGATACAAAATTCAAATTTAAAGGTACTTTTAAAAGTGTTCTCCTTCTACACTGTTGGTGGGAGTGTAAACTAGTACAGCCTTTGTGGAAAACAGTGTGGCAATTCCTAAAAGATCTAAAAACCAACCTACCATACGACCCCCGCAATCTCCCTACTGGGAAATACCCAGAAGAACTCAAATCATTCTATGAAAACGATACCTGCACATGCACGTTTATTGAAACATCATTTACAATAGCAAAAACATGGAACCAACTGTGTTGCCCATCGAAAGAGGACTGGATAAAAAAATATGGTACATATACACAATGGAATATTACACAGCCATAAAGAAGGACAAAATTATGAACTTCACAGCAACTTGGATGGACTTAGAGGCTATAATACTGAGTGATCTATCACAGAAACAAAGAACCAAGTATCACAAGTTCTCACTCATAAGCAGACCTTGAACAACTATTGTAATACTATAAGAAAGGGATTGGCAGTAGTGGCAAACTGCCAGAGGAGGGAGGGACACACCTCATCAACAAAGGTACCTGCACAATGAGCATTTGTATACCTAACCTTGAATTGTACTCCAAAAATCTAAAATAAAAAATTAGTCAAAAAAATTAATTTAAAAAACCAGGCAAGCCAGGCTTGGTGGCTCAGCCTGTAATCCCGCGCCTTTGGGAGGCTGAGGTGAGTGGACTGCCTGAACCTGCGGGTTCGAGACCCGCCTGGGCAACTTGGCGAGACTTCATCTCTACAATAAATAAAAAAAAATTAGCCGGGCGTGGTAGCATGAGCCTGTAGTTCCAGCTACTAGGAAGGCTGAGGCGGAAGGATCACCAGAGCACAGCAGGTTGAGGCTGCGGTGGCCGGGAGCGGCCACTGCACTCCAGTCTGGGTGACAGAGTGAGACACTCATTCAAAAAAAAAAAAAAATCCAGGCAACCCCTTCAGGTCCCCTTTTACTGTGGGAGTTTTTCTGTCCTCTCAATAAATCCTGTTTTCTCACAATAAACAAACAAACAAACAAATACATAAAAGAAAGTGTCCCCCACTGGGTGTGGTGGCTTACACCTGCAATCCCAGAACTTTCGGAGGTGGAGGAAAGAGGATTGTCTGAGCCCAGGGGCTAGAGACCAGCCTGGGCAATTTGGCGAGACTGTGTACCCACAATTTAAAAACAAAGTTAGCTGGGTGTGATGGTGCAAGCCCATAGTTCCAGCTAGTTGGAAGGATGAGGTGGAAGGCTCACCTGAGCCCAGCAGGTTGAGGCTGTGTTGGCCATAAACATGCCACTGCACTGTAGCCTGAGCAACAGAGTGAGACTCCAACTCAAAAAAAAAAAAAAAAGAAACAAAGAAAAAAGAAAAGAAAGTGCTCCCCAAATATTTTAAGTAATAACATAAGAACAGTAATAAGTATGCAGCCTCCTGGAATTACTAAAGGAAATAATACTTCCACAATGCAATAATTTTGTTAAGTCTGAATAATAAGTCGTGCTTCATGTGTAAGCTCAAATTGGCTGAATGACTGCACAGTATAAAGTACCAGTCATCTGCAAACAGGCCTGCACATCCTCAGAAAGGCAGAGAAAAGTCTAATTTTCATCCAGTTGTCCCGGTGGCCCTGGTAACCATCCCACTTAGGATATATTTGCTTCCTTTCTCTTACTAAGTTTCTAAAAGTTATTTTAGTTAATAAAATGTTTTATCATTCCTGGAATTGAGATTTCAAAAGAATATGTAGTTTATTTGACAAATCAAATTTGAGTTTCCACATTCCCTTAGGAAGTAGAGTGTTGCCGTAGAACATTTTAGAGTCACCCAGGGATTTGAGTTCAAAACTTAGCAGTAGTTGTGTGTGACTCTGAGCGACTATGAACCCACCATGTCCTTGTTTTTTTGTTGTTCTTTTTTGAGACAGGGTTTCACTCTGTTGCCCAGGCTGGAGTGCAAAGGCCCGTTTACAACTGACTGCAGCCTCAACCTCTTGGCCTCAGGTGATCCTTCTGCCTCAGCCTCCTGAGAAGCTGGGACTAGAGGTGCATACTACACCTGGCTAATTTTTTTATTTTTCTGTAGATATAAAGTCTTGCTATGTTACCCAGGCTCATCTCAAACTCCTGGACTCAAGCAATGCTCTCTTCTTGGTCTTTCAAAGTGCTGGGATTATAGGCCTGAGTCAATGCACTGGTTGTCCTTGTTTATTAAAGGAAGATAGGAGAGCTGAGTAAGATAACACATATATAGCATCTAACACAAACATCTGACAGAGAGATTCTTACTTAATAAATGTCCATTCCCTTCTCTTCCTCCAAGCAGCTGAGGATTAAAGGCTTATTGAATTCTAAATTGCAAATTCTAATTTTTCTCCTTTAAAGGTATTACACGGAAACAACGTGTAATTTATAATAGACTCTTTCTTACTCATGCACATTTTATCTCTCAATAGGTCATGTTACCGACAAAAATAAAGACAGTATACATCATGGTAAAGAGCTCAGTCTGCGAAACCAAACTGCTTGGGACTAAAATCTGCATCTGCCATTTACCAGGTGTGTGACTTTAGGTAAATAACAGTCTTTCTCTGCCTTTGTTTTTTGCTGGTAATATGGAGATTTATGGTATAACATCTCGCAACTGCTATGGGAATTAAACAGGTGAATGTTTGTAAAGTGCTGAGACGAGGACTGGGATATAGTAGTAATTATGCAAATGTCTGTTAAACAAAATTAAATTGATAAAATTAAGTTGATACACTCAACAAAATTAAGTTGATATTGAGAATGGTGAGAAATCTCTCAACTGCTTACAAAGCTTATTTTTTTCTAAATTTTATTCAATTATCTTAAAGAAGAAGGAAGGCAGCTCTTAAAACAGAGCAAATGTAGGCTTTTAAAAAATTTTCAAATCACTTTAAGCCAATGTAAAGTATCTGTACCCTGGATGTTGTTCCCTGATAATTTTATCAGGCACTAGAAAAAAGCAACAACCCATAATTGGTTTACCAAAAACATCACACAGCATTCACGAACAGTAATAATAATAATGGCTTTCAGTGCCTGTTTCCTCATCTGTAAAACAGAGCCAGCAACTGTATTTATTTCATATGATTGTTATAAGGATTAAATATTATTTGTAAAGCGCTTAGAATAATACTAAAGCATAGCGAACATTTAAAAAATGCTAGCAATGAGTTCACGATTTGAATCCAATCTTGTTCAGAATTCACTCTTACATACTATACAGTTGACCCTCCATATCTGAATGTTCTGTATCCATGGATTCAAGCAACTAGAGACAGAATTTTTTTTTTTTTTTTTAGAAAGCAGGATTTATTGAAAGGACAGAAAAGTTCCTGCAGTTGGAGGAGACCCGAAGGGGTTGCCCAGAAATTTTTTAAATTTTAAAAAAAACAAACCAATATAACAATAAAAAACAATACAAATAAAAATACACTATATAACAGCTATTTACATAATATTTACAACATGTTAGGTATTATAAGTTATCTAGAGATGTTTTAAAGTATACAGAAGGATGTGCATAAGTTATATGCAAATACTATGTCACTTTATGTAAGAGACAAGCATTTGGGGATTTTGGTACCAGCAGGAAGGGTTGGTCCTGGATCCAATTAGCAGATACTAAGGGTCTACTGTGTATCACATTGCTTCTCATTTATTTGTTCACCCGACCTCCTCACCAATCTCTTGATTAAAAAAAAAAAATCACAGAATAGCCAAGTGTGGTGGTCACACCTGTAATTTCAGCACTTTGGGAGGCTGGTGAGAGAGGATTACTTGAGCCCAGGAGTTCAAGACCAGCCTAGACAACATAGCGAAATCTCATCTCTACAAAAAAATTAAAATAAAGAAATAAATAGCAGAATACTAAATTGCAAAATACTAACAACTTTTAAAAATTATAAAATCCTTCCAAAGCATAAAAAGTAAGTAAAATGTATACCTTACTGGTATAATAAAACCATGATCAGGTCTACAGTCAAAACTGTCTTATATATTCATATTTTGCTGATAGGGTTTTAATACTTTCTGTTGTTTATAATATACTCAAAACGTCCAAATAATAGCAGACAGACATGCATATCTCAGTCAGAATTCCGAAGTAAGCACGTGTTGCCTCAAACTCCAACATAAAAACCCAAGGCTCGCTAAGCACGGTGGCTCGCATGTCCTCCCAGTACTTTGGGAGGCTGAGCCTGGAGGACTACTTGAGGCTAGGAGCTGGAGACCAGCCTAGGCAACACAGTGAAACCTCGTGTCTCCAAAAAATAAAAAAATTAGCAGACATAGTGGCGCATGCCTGCAGTCCCAGCTACTTGAAAGGCTGAGGCAGGAGGACTGCTTGAACCCAGGAGTTTGAGGCTGTGGCGAGCTATGATTGTACCACTGCCCTTCAGCTTGGGCAACAGAGTGAGACCCCTACTCATCAAATCAATTCCTGTAATCCCCTTCATTCAATGCTTTGTAAAAAGGTTATCTGTATTAAAGGAAAGCATCTTCAAAGAAAAAAAAGATTATTTGTATACTTGGCTGTCTTCATCATACAGAAAACTCCTTAAGGGTAGGGAATATTACTTACATATCTTTATGCCTCCCACAGCATCTTACCGCTCTGCACATAGCTAGCCCATTAACAAAAACCTTAAATAACCATAACATAACATAGCACACATCAGTTTCAATCAATCCGGCCTACCACTTGCTCTTCCCAAAAGTCTTGCTAGATCCCATTTCCTGGGTCTTGGTTTCTACCCATGCTCTCTGAATGTCCATCTCTCCCCTCTCTTTAGTAATCCCTACTCCTAATGTGCATCTCAAACCAACTTATTCAGGAAACCGTTTCCAATTAATTTCACTGACACTCTGAGCACTATGCACCCCATTTCTGGGAATGGTCTCCTGCTTATCCAATTTAGTGTGTATGTATGTATTCATGCCAAGCTGAGGTTTTTGTCTATTTGCTTCTCATTTTCATTAGGTTAAGCTGGCATCTAAATATTTTTCATTCCTACAAGATCAACTAAGATCAAGATTTAAGTAACAATGCCATTACTACATAATTAAAAATAGCTTCATTATTTAAATATTATGCTACTTATATGTTAGTATTTAATATGAATTTTAAGAGTACAATATTTTATATTAAATATGCCCATGGCACTTCATAGCTATTTCACTGTAACATACTCATTAGTACACATATAGGGTAACCCATGCATTCCAGTTTGTTAAGGACAGTCCCAACGATAATTTTTTAAAACCACTTTACTGAGGTATGATTGACATACGAAAAGCTGTACATACTTAATGTACACAAGTTGATGAGTTTGGAGATACTCCTGTGAAACCATATGCACACTATATGCCCAGGATAATTATTAAAATAGCCTCCTTTCACTCTCAAAAGTATTCGAGGTTGGAAAAAAATTATAGGCCAGGCGTGGTGTCTCAAGCCTGTAATTCCAGCACTTTGGGAGGCAGAAAGAAGTGAGAGGAATGCCTGAGCTCAGGGGTTCGAGACCAGTCTGAGCAACACAGTGAGACCTTGCCTCTACAATAAATCAAAAAATTGGCCGGGTATGGTGGCACATGCCTGTGGTTCCAGCTACCTGTAAGGCTAAGGCAGAAGGATCACCTGAGCCAAGCAAGTCAAGGCTGCAGTGACCATGAGCAGTGTGCCACTGCACTCTAGCCTGACTGACAGAGTAAGACTCTGACTCAAAAAAAAAAAAAAAATTATATGGTCACCCCAATATGTCCCACCATACCAGAAGGGAGTTCTATGATTTTAAAAACAATGACTAATTTATCTGTTTATCTTTAGTAATAACAGGGGAAGTAGTCAATAATTATGCAAGTGAACCAAAACTAAATTACAAACTTTATTTATTTATTTAGAGTTGGAGTCTCACTCTGTCACCCAGACTGGAGTAGTGGCATGCTCACAGTCACCCTAGCCTCGACCTGCTGGTCTCCAGCGATCCTTCTGCCTCAGTCTTCCAAGTAGCCGGAACTACAGACGCATGCTACCATGTCTGGCTAATTTGTTCATCTATTGTAGAGACAAGGTCTCATCACATTGCCCATTATTTTTTAATTTATTGTAGAGATGAGGTTGCCCAGACTGGTCTCGAACCCCTGGGCAGACAATCTTATTGCTTCCACCTCCCAAAGTGCTGGGATTACAGGTGTGAGCCATCGCATCTGGCCTAGATTAAAAGTTTCTTAAAGGTTTATTTTACTGATACCGTTTGACACTCCATAAGATTTTCAATAAATATTCAGCAAACTTTAAAAAAAAAACCCCAAAAACAGTACTTCCTTCCAAAAGTCAATTATACAATTTTTAACACCACAATAAAAAACATTATTATCAATAAAGTATCCACAGTCTCCTACTGCTGATTATATGACAAAAGACACGATAGAGTATCTTCAAAATACTGAGAGGAGGTCAGATGCAGTGGTTCACACCAATAATCCTAGCACTTTGAGAGGCCAAGACAGGAGAATTGCTTGAGCCCAGCATGATGTAATGGACAGAATATCAGAGTGGGTATCAGATTAACAAATGTTAATATCAAGTTATTAACTTAGAACAAGATTAACTAAGAACTCTCAGGGGTAGGCCAGGTGCAGTCATGCATACCTGTAGCCTCAGCTACTCAGGAGGCTGAGGTGAGAAGATCCTTTGAGTTCAGGTGTTTGAGTCTAGCCCAGGCTGGGCAACATGGTAAGATCGTGTATCAAAAATAAATAAATAAAAATGAAAAAGAAAAGAACAAAAGAAAAAAGAACACTCAAGGGGCTTCTATGCTCTGGTGAGAAATGTGAAGACGGCGAAGGGAAGAACAAGGATACAGAAAAAATTCTAAGAAGACTATTGGTTGCTATGTAGTTTGTCCCAAATTTGTCTTTTCCATTGGAATCAGGAAAGTTGCACTTTATTTTTTTCTTTTAGAGATGAGGTCTCGCTATGTTGCCCAGGTGGGTAGTTTTGAGCTTCAGCCTCACAAAGTGCTGAGATTACAGGCAGAAGCTTCACTTTTTTGTTGTTGTTTTTTTTTAAAGAGCTGGAGTCTCACTCCCATCGCCCAGACCGGAGTGCAGTGGCACGCTCACGGCCACTGCAGCTTTGACCTGCGGGGCTCAGGCGAGCCTTCCGCCTCAGCCTTTCAAGCAGCCGGAACCACAGGCACACACCAGCACACCTGGCTAATTTCTGTATTTTTTATTGTAGAGACGAGGTCTCATCAAGTCGCCCAGGCTGTCTTGAGTCCCCAGGCTCAGGTAATCCTCTCACCTCGGTCCCCCAAGTGCTGGGATTACAGGCTTGAGCCACCGAGCTGAGCCTTCACTTTTTAATGTAATTATTTGGGGCTTATCTAAGCATCTCCCTAAATTATTTTTAAGTTTCTACTGAGCATAAAAGAAGATTGTACACATAATTTTTCCAATATATTTTTTCTTTTCCAAAAAGATCTCCCCATCCCAGGCTTTTTGGCTAAAGTATTTCCAACAATATATTTCACTAGTCTTGGTTCTCCATTCATAACATGAGAATAATTCAGTTCTCTGTTATTCTCTAGGGATCAATGCTTACTATCCTGGATTTTATGACTAAGCTATCCCATAGGTGACTCTGATTTCTATCTTACTAATTCACTCTTTCAACAAATTTTTACTGAGAGTCTACTATATATATCGAGCACAGGGCAATGCAAGCATCTGGCTATAAAATACATTAAGTAAGAGATCACATTCAGATCAACTACCCACATTAAACAGAGCTTTAAAAAAATGTCTCTTCTGCCTCTTTATGATTTTCTCTTAAGTTGTGGGTCTTACAAAATTACAGGCTACACAGGCCCTTAAGAGGCAACAGGTCCTAGGATAATCACACATTTACAGATTCAGAAATCTTGAAGTCACTCTGTCACTTCTAATTAGTGGCATATGTAAGACTAAACTCAGGCTTCCTACCTACCATAAATTGTTGAACAAACAGTATTGGATATGGTTTGGGGTACTGCCTTCAGGAAAACTAGGCAAGAAATCCCCCAGGCACACTCTCAAGCAAACCTTCCAACCCTAAGGCAGTGTTCAACAGTCCACAACTACAGGCTATAATTTTTGTGATACTGATACATTACATGATCTCAGAACATACAACAAATCTGCCCTTTCTCAAATTATGAGGCAAATGAAATCATTAGAATAAAGCCACGTACTGATCACAGACTGGTTGGGTTAATGTCACATCACCACTAAAAGTTGATTTTTATCAATACTAAAGTTGAGCTACCTTCTACTTTCTTGTTCTCTTATAGTGCCTAAGTACCTGAGAAATTTTGTAAATACTGTCTGACATATTGATTATTACAGTACATGAGGGAGTACCACAAAAATGGAGTTTATTTATGAAAGACTGTGTATTTATTCTTACATGTTTAAACTTAGGCATCTTCAAAGTATTCTCCATTTGACGCGATACACCTATCAAGACACTTTTTCCACGCTCAAAACAGTTTTTGAATTCGTCAATTTTGATGTCTTTTAGTGTTTATGCTTTTTTTGTTTCACCTATTCCATACTGGCAAAACGTTTCTCTTTGAGGACTTTTCTCATTCGGAGAAACAAAAAGTCGCTCAGGGCAAAATGGGTGAAGAGTGAGGGCTGGGCATGGGTGTCATGCCACTTTTGGTCAAAGCTGCTGAACACCCACTGCAGTGTGGGCAGATGCAGTCATGGTGGCAGAACCAGCCACCTGTTTGCCACAACTTGGGACACTTCTTCTGCAAATCATGACACAGTCTTCTCAAAACTTCCAGATAAAAACTCTGGTTGACCGTTTGATCCAGAGGAATAAATTCTGAGTGTGCTACCAGGGGCCCACCATCCAAAAGGTAATTTCCTGTTTTTTGGGTCCTCCTCGCATGTCATAAGATGCAACAAGATATCACTCAGTTTAAAAAGGAGTTAAGGAGTCTTCATTCTGAAGGCTTCCTTGTATACATTACATACAATTTGTTTTCCTTTTCTCCTATTAATCACTCTTGCGTTATGCTAGTGATTTTTCAGAGAGCCGTTAGGGGGCCAGTGGCCATGGCCCCCACAATGTCAGCCTGGGCTTGCTATATTAAACACACTTCTGGGCCAGGTCTCAGTAATAATCAAAGAAATGCAAATTAAAACCACACTGGCATACCACCTAACTCCAGTCAGGATGGCCATCACCAACAACTCAAAAACAAGAGATGCTGGAGAGGATGCAGACAAAAGGGAATGCTTCCACACTGTTGGTGGGAGTGCAAGCTATTACAATCTCTGTGGAAGACAGTGTGGCGATTCCTAAAAGACCTAAAAATCAACCTTTTGTACAACCCAACAATCCTCCCTTTGGAAAAATATGGAACCAACTGTGCTGCCCATCAAAAGTGGACTGGTTAAAAAAATGCAGTACATAAACATGATGGAATATTGTTCAACCATAGAGAAGGACAAAATTATGGACTGTGCAGCAACTTGGATGGATTTAGAGTCTATCCTACTCAGTGATTTCTCACAGAAACAAAGAACTGAGCACCCATATTCTCACTCATTAGCGGACCCTGACCATCTATCTAAATACTATAAGAAAGGGGTTGGCAGTAGTGGGATGCTGCCAGGGGAGGGACGGGCAGCACATAACATCAATAAGGATACCAGATCTCAAACCAGATGATGTGGGGACCAAGGGGACCCAAACTTTACCTGCACAGTGACCACTTATCTAGGGGACCCAAACTTTACCTGCACAGTGACCACTTATCTACCTAATACTAAATTGTACCCTACACCTCTAAAATAAAAAGAAACTGTAAAGATTTTTTTAAAATGGAGTTAACAGTTTACTTAAAAATGCCTAGACTGTTTACAGACATACCACCCTGAATGTGCCCAATCTCCTTTAAAATACCCAAACTAATTAGAAAAATACATTAAAGCCATTATAGAAATGATATTAATCTAATTCTCTGTAAATTGCATCAGGGGACAGTGGTCTCATTTCCTTATCACATTAAAACAAAAGAACAAAATATTTTGGATTTAAACTCCATAAGTATCCAGGAACAGTGGCTTACACCTATAATCCCAGCACTTTGGGAGGCAAAGGCAAGACAAGCCTGGGAAAATTGGTGAGATCTCATCTCTACAATGTACCAAAAAGTTAGCTGGGCATGATGGCACGCACCTATGGTTCCAGTTCTGTGGAAGGTTGAGGTGGAAGAATCACCTGAGCCCAGCAGGTCAAGGCTGCGGTGGTCATGAGCATGCCACTGCACTTCAGCCTGGGCGACAGTAAGACTCCTTACTCAAAAAAAAACTTCATAAGTACCATTAAAATGTAACAAAGTCTGTCAAACTTAGAAGAATCACAAACTTATCAAATAATGATAATGAAGCAACTTTACATCAAAAATCTAAAGTTAAATATGACCAGGGAGCATTCAACTACAATCAACCCTCTGTATCCCTGGGAGATTGCTCCAGGACCCCACAGATCCCAAAATCCACAAATGCTTAAGTCCCTTATATAAAATGGCAAAGCAAGCCGGGCTTGGTGGCTTAGCCTGTAATCCCAGTGCTTTGGGAGGTCGAGGTGAGTGAATTGCCTGAGCCTGAGGGTTCAAGACCTGCCTGAGCAACTTGACGAAACCTCATCTCTACAATATATCAAAAAATCAGCCGGGCATGGTAGCGCGTGCCTGTAATTCTGGCTACTCGGAAGGCTGAGTCGGAAGGATCGCCGGAGCCCAGCAAGTCGAGGCTGCAGTGGCTGGGAGCGGCCACTGTACTCCAGTCTGGGCGACAGAGTGAGACTCCGACTCAAAAAATAAAATAAAATAAAATGGCAAAGTATTTACATATAACCTCTGTACATTTTTCCATATATTTGAATTATCTCTAGATTACTTATACTTAATGCAATGTAAATGCCACGTAAATAGTTATTATGTATTGTTCTTATGTATTATGTGTTATTTATTTATTTATTTAGGAAGACAGGGCCTAGGTTGGTCTTAAACTCCTTGGCTCAAGCAATCCTCCTGTTTTAGGCTTCTGAGTAGCCGGAACTACAGCTGATTGTCACCATGCCTAGCTTGTACTGTAATTATTTTTTCCCAAATATTTTTGATCCATGGTTGGTTGAATCATGGATGCAGAACCTGCACATACATACATGAGCTGACTGTATATATTATTAAATAATAGCATAGAAACAATTAAAATTGACTTAACCTTAGACTGCAGATCTGTTCTCAAAGACAAGTAATAGTAGGTATCAGTTGGGCACAGTGGTTAATAGCACTTTGGGAGGCTGAGGTGGGAGGATTGCTTGAGCCTAGAAGTTGGAGATCAGCCTGGGCAACACAATAAGACCCTATCACTATTTACATAAAAAATCTAAAACAAAGGGGGAAAAAAAGTAGATACTGACTTACATTTTCCCCCCAGCTTTCATTTAATAATTTTCAAAAAATTATCAGAAGAAAATATTGTCTCTGTGTCAAGGCTGTTCACAAATACTCGATTTAACTCTGATTATGCATATGATAAGATTGGATTTCCCATCCTACTTATCTCAGGTGCAGCCCAGGAGACTTCTTTTGGCCAGAGTTTGTAAGTGAAAGTGGCGAAGGTTTCTTCCAAGCAACAGCTTGAAAAACCAGAATGTGCTCAACCCAGTCTCCTTTCCCTGTGTCCTAACAGCCAGTTATGTTCCAGATAGAGGTGCTCCCAAGTGAGGTCCCAAAGTAGGATGACGACAATGTTGAGCAGACATCCCCAGCTAACGCTCAATGAACACGTCACATGAGCAAAAAAGATGCCTTTGTTGTTTTAAGCCATGGAGATATTTGGGTTATTGTTCACAGTCTATTCAGAATGATAGAGAGTCTAAAACCTAGCAAAAATCACACTGAAAATCCCTACTGTTCACTCTATTGAAGAAACTGAAATGAATTTTCTAACTGTGTACACTAAACTCTCCCATATTCCTTTTCCTAAGAGATCAGAAAATGAAACATACTTCCCATAAAATTTATTTAAAATAGACCCCAATTTATTTTCATCCTACTGTAAAGTATATGTAATATAAATAAAGAAATCATTCAGGTTTACCCACATACTGTTCAGAATGCTTTGACTTAACAACTGCAAAAACTGAGGGGTGAGAACACTATTTAAGTTTGAGTGGTTTTCAAAACTATGCTGGTCCCACACTTAGAAGATTCCAGTGCAACACTCCCACAGAGGATGATGCACACACAGAGAGCATGAGCAATGCAGAGGCAGCAAGAGGGTTAGGAGCCCGTGCGCCAACTGGAAGAGTCACATAAAACTTCAACCTCACTACATGACTCTGAGCAAGATTCTTAACATCTCTGAGCCTTAGTTTCCTCATCTGTAAAGTCAGAATAATTTGATCTACCACAGTTACTATAAAGTTCAAAACTGTGGTGTGAAGTTTCTGACAATCAAATACTACTACTCCTTCTACCTCCCAAGATGCAGTTTGAAATTCACAGAAAATTGTATGATATCCTCAATGCCAGAAGACGTGCCTTTATGAAACAAGAACAGAAAGCCAAACAGGAAACCAGGCTAAGATGCAAAAGTAGGATGACATGAAAAAGGAAATGGGTAAGATCAAAGATTGCCAAGATAAGAGAGACTCAATTTTAGAATATAATAATCATGAGATGAAAAATATTTTAATAGATATTGGAGAATATAAAGAAATGTTAGTTCCAGCCAGTTGGAAGGCTGAGGTGGAAGGATCACCTAAGCCTAGCAGGTCGAGGTTGTGGTGGTATCTGTGAGCGTGCTTCTGTACTCCAGCCGAGGCGATAAGAGTGAGATTCCAACTAAAACAACCACCACAACAACAAAAAGAAATGCCGATGTGGCTATGGAGGTCAAGTCTGAGAAGCTCTACTAGAAAGTAAAGATACTAACAGAAGATGACAGATGCAGATAAGGAGAACCAATCTAAAAACTACACATGTTCCTAAGGCACCTGGATACAAAGGGAAAAAAATGCACAAACAAAAATAAACTTGAAAAAGCAGAAACAAAATTGAGATATTATGATTACCTAGCCCTGAATCCTCTGTTTAAATATCTGTGTAGGCTGAGCACAGTGGCTCACACTTGTAATCCCAGTACTTTGGGAGGCCAAAGCAGAAGGGCTGTTTGAGCCCAGGAGTTTGAGGCTGTGATGAGCTGCGATCACGCCACTGAGCTCCAGCCTGGGCAAGAGAGTGAGACCACGACTTTAAATTAATTTACTAATTAATTAATATCTGTGTAGTGCAATGTGTTGAGTACAATCAATGGCAGAGGCAGGTGTGCACAGAGTGCTCTAGAAGCATTCTAGTAAGTGACAATCAGGGGACCAAATCTGGAAATTATCAGAAGAATGCTAATAAAATCGTATCTTAAACTATTATTTTAATTTGTCATTATTAATTAAGTCCACACTAAATGACTAATCACAAAAAAGGGAAAAAAGTTATCTTTAGAGAAAATTACAAAATTATTAAACATCATAGTGCTTTTAAAATTTATGCTATTATGAATCTCAAATAACTGTTGAGCACTTGCAAAAAAGGCAGAGTGCTAATTATAGTAAGGGATCCAAAAAAGATGCTATCGCTATCATCAAACAGTTGGGAAGACAAGGTATAAATAACAACAACAACAACATAAGAGTTGAGACCTAATCTTAACTGTTTAATCTAAGAGTTAAGTAACAATAAAGGCAACAATGTAAGAGATATTACAAAACAACTATGTAATGAGCCACCATGAAAAATACAATCAACCAATGTTTCAAATAAATCCCAAGGATGTCCAAGATAAAAGACAAAATTAAAATTTCTTGGCCGGGCATGGTGGCTGAAGCCTGTAATCCCAGCACTCTGGAGGCCGAGGCAAGTGGACTGCCTGAGCCCAGGAGTTCAAGACCACCCTGAGCAACTTGGTGGGACCTCGTCTCTACAAAAAAATCAAAAAATTAGCTGGGCATGGTAGCACACACCTGTAGTTTCAGCTACTTAGAAGGCTGAGGTGAAAGGATCTCCTGAGCCCAGCAGGTCAAGGCTGCAGTGGTCATGAGCGTGCCACTGCACTCCAGTCTAGGTGACAGAGTGAGGCTCCAACTCAAAAAAAAAAATTTGTTAAGTGTGTGTGTAGTCATAGATATGTAGATATATACTTTACAACAACTTTGAGAATAAGGGGAAATCTTATTTTTCCCTCTATTTGATTCATCTGGATTATATGATTCATATAAATCATTTCATGAATTAAATCATATTTTTACTGAAAGTGTTACATAAGGAAATCCTATTATAAAATCTTCTTTAAAACAATAACCTATGAAATGTCCATTAATTAATTAGTTGGGAAATAAATTCTATTTTAGATTATATATATTTGATTTACTTATATCTGGCTTAATAAAAATGAGGTTCATCTCTAAAAGTAAGCAACAAACCTTATTTATTATCATAAATTCACTCTTAATTCATAAATGTTTATTAGCATAATCACTATGAAATAAGAACATGGAGTAAAGTTTAAAAATGTAGACCTCTTTTTTATTTTATTTCGTTTGTTTGCTTTTATTTTTTTGAGTCAGGGTCTCACTCTGTTACCCAGGCTGGAGTGTAATAGCATAATCATGGTTAACAGCAGCCTTGACCTCCTGGGCTCAGGCGATTCTTCTGCCTCAGCCTCCCAAATAGCTGGGACTACAAGAACACGCCACCATGCCCAGTTATTTTTTGATTGTTTTGTAGATGAGACCTCGCTATGTTGCCTAGACTTACAGTTCTTTTTTAAAGATGGAGTCTTCCTATGTTGCCCATGATGCCCTCAAACTCCTGAGATTAAAGAATCATCCCAACTCAGCTTACCAAATTGCTGGGACCATACAGGCACACACACCATGCCTGGCTCCAAAACTTGTAATTCTTGAACTTCACATAGTGACAGAATGACCTTCTGACTCTCAATACAGTGCTCCTGCCATTACACCAGAAAACAGACCATTTTCTTAATATGTATTCTAGAAGAGTCACCCTTCCTTTACGTTGTATCTCTGGCTATTTTGGTGCAGTAAATGTTGAATAAGAATAATTTAGACTCACTATCTTAAGAGTACAGGAAAAACAGGCATTGAGTTTTTCCCATTTTTCTCATGCCATGGTTCTTTTGAAATTCATAACCTTGAATTCATCACTAAAAATCTAAAAAATCCACAAATCAAATTCTGATTAACATAGATGGCTAGGATATTTTACAATTCCTGTGATTTTATTTCCAACTATAGATCAACAGAAGATCAACAAAACATTGAAATTTAAAAGTTTGCCTGACAAGGATCAGTAAAAGATATTACTACAAGTATTTAGTAAGAGTATTTAGATCACTGAAGAACAGGATAGTACCACAATGCTAATTCATCATGCCACAGATTACTAACCTGCTAACTGCAGTAGGGAAAATATACCTCGCCCTAACCTCTTCAACCAAGTGATCAAACTTAGCATCACACATAATGGAACTGAACAAAATATGTCTTCTAATGGGAGGCATATGAAGCATACAAATTCACTTATCAGGTATTCTTGCCCAAAATATTTAAATCGAAACTAATTAATCCTTTAAACCTAGTTTACAACTAACAGCTAGTAAAAGCAGAATACAAGAACAAGCTACAAGACACCACAAGGGGAATAAAATATGACAAATTCAGAACGTGAGTCACATTGTTAGACAACTGTCTTGATCTCTTTAAAAACTCAATGTCATTTTAAAAGGGGATAAGAGGTGAGCCCATTATAAAATAGAAGAAATCAAAAAGACTTAACAGCCATGGTTGGGTGTGATGGCTCAAGCCTGTAATTCCAGCACCTTGGGAGGCTGACACATGAGGATGGCTTAAGGCCAGGAGCTTGAGACCAGCCTGGGTAACATAGCAAGACCTTATCTCCACAAAAAAATCAAAAACGTAGTCAGGTGGAGTGGCATGTGCCTATTGTCCCAGGTACTCAGGAGGCTGGGGCAAAAGGATCATCTGAACCCAGGAGGTCAAAGCTGCAGTGAGCCAAGATCGTGCCACTGCACTCCAGGCTGGGTGACAGATATAACCCCTCTACTCAAAAAATAAATAAATAAATAAATAACAACCAAATGCAACAAATTATTTTTGATGGGATCCTGGTTTTGTGCAAATGGATGTACAAAGCTATAACAGGCAGTTTGGTACAACTGAAATTTAAATATGGATGGATATTAGACTACACTATAGAATTATCATACCTAAAAGAATGAACAATGTGTCACAACATCTACAGTTTAGTGTTAATTGGTTCAACTGAAAGCAGTATGCAGGCATACCTTGTTTTATTGTTCTTGGCTTTATTACGAGGCCTGACAATTAAGTTTATGAACTTGCCACCACGTGCTTACATTGGCAACATTGTACAGACAACTCAGTAAGGTTTTATAACCTTGGTATATCAGTGTCTCACAGCTGTGTTCATCTTGTTGTGTGGCGGTGTCTTGATGAGTGGTATTTATTAAGTTTTTGTGTGCCGTTGTGAGAAAGTCGGAGCCTGAATTAGAGCAACAAACAAACATTAAATTCCTTGTTAAATTTGGCGAGAGTGGACGGGAAATCAGGGACACGCTAGTCCAAGTTTATGAGGACAATGCCATGACAAAAATGGCAGCGTACAAATGGATTAAACATTCTTCTAAGGGGAGAGAAAGCATCACTGATGAAGAGCGGTCAGGACGACCAACAATGAACAGAACTGATGAAAACATCACAAAAATTCATCAAATTGTGTGTCAAAATTGTCGGCTGACTGTGAGAAGCATAGCAGACCACATAAACATCAACAGAGAAACAGGAAAATCTTAACTGAAAATCTTGGCATGAGAAAGATGTGTGCAAAAATGGTCACAAAGGAGCTCTTGCATCACGACCATGCACCAATTCACACAGTATTGCCTGCGAGGGAGTTTTTAGCCAGGAAACCAATAACTGTACTGGAACACCCTCCCTACTCACCTGATCTAGCCTCCAATAACTTTGTTTACCCAAAGTGAAAGAAACTATTGAAAGGAAGACATTTTGATGACATTCAGGACATCAAGAGTAAAACAACAGCTCTGATGGCCATTCCACAAAAAGAGTTCTAAAATTGCTTTGACAGGTGAATTAGGCACTGGCATTGATGCATAACTTCCTGGGGGGAGTACTTCGAAGGTGACTGTAGTGATATTCAGCAGTGAATTATGCAGCACTTTTTCTCGGACGAATCCACGAACTTAATTGTTAGACCTCGTCTCTATCACAGGCTCCCCCTCCCCAATAGCCGGGAAAGTTTCTATTTCTCCTTTATTTTTGAAAGATATAATTCCAGGGTCTAGAATTCTAGGTTGGCAGTTTTTGTTTTTCTTTCAGTACAAGTATATTTTGTCTTATTTTCACTTCACCTTATTGCACTTCAGATATTGCCTTCTGTACAAATTGAAGGTTTGTGGCAACCCAGCACCAAGCAAATCTATTGATGCCATTTTTCCAACAGGATGTGCTAATTTCATGTCTCTCTCACATTTTGGTAATTCCCACAATGTCACAAAATTTTTCATTATTATTATTATTATGTTATGGTGATCACAGATCAGTGTGATATTTGATGTTAGCATTGCAATAGTTTTGAGGCACCACGTCCATACAGGACAGCAAACTTATTAAATGTTGTGTGTGTTCTGGCTGCACAACCATCTGGCCATTAACTCCATCTTTTTCCCTCCCTTTGGGTCTTTCTGTTCCCAGACACTCTAACCAAGTACTGAAATTAGGCAAATTAATAACTTCACGGTGGTCTCTAAGCATTCAGGTAAAAGGAAAAACTGCATGTCTCTCACTTTAAATCAAAATCTAGAAATGATTAAGCTTAGAGAGGGAGGCATGTTGAATGATAAGAAAGCAAAGCACCCTTACTGCTGATACAGAGAAAGTTTGAGAGGTCTGGACAGAAGATCAAACCAACCATGACATTCCCTTAAGCCAATTCTATGAAGGCTGAGAGAAGTGAGGAAGCTGCAACAGAAAAGTTGGAAACTAGCAGAGGTTGTTTCCTGAAATTTAAGGAAAGAAGCTATCTCCATAACATAAAATTACAAGGTGAAGCAGCAAGCACTGATAAAGAAGCCGCAGCAAGTTATCTAGATGATCTAGCTAAGACCCGTGATGGAGGTGGCTACACGAAACAACAGATTTTCTGTGGAGATGGAAAAGCCTTATATTGGAGAAAGATAGCACTAGACTCTCATAGCTAGAGAAGAGAAGTCAATGCCTGGCTTCAAAGCTTCAAAGGATAGACTGACTCCCTTGTTAGTGGCTAATGTAGCTGATGACTTTAAGTTGAAGCCAGTGCTCAGTGGCCATTCCAGAAATCCTAAGGCCCTTAAGAATTATGCTGCCGGGCACAGTGGTTCATGCTTATAATCCCAACACTTTGGGAGACCGAGGGGAGAGGACTGCCTGAGCCCACAGGTTCGAGGCCAGCCTGGATAACTTGGCGAGATCTCATCTCTACAACAAATCAAGAAATTAGCTGAGTGTGGTGGTACACGCCTGTAGTTCCAGCTACTTGGAAGGTTGAGGTGGAAGGATCACATGAATCCAGCAGCCCAGCAGGTAGAGGCTCAGTGGCCGTGAGCATGCCACTGCACTCCAGCCTGGGCAACAGAATGAGAGACTCCAACTCAAAAAAAAAAAAAAGAATTATGCTAAATTTACTCTGTCCTCTAAAAAGGGAACAACAAAGCTCGATGACAGACAGCACATCTCTTAGCAGTATGGTTTGCTTACTGAATATTTTAAGTCTGCTGTTGGGATCTACAGCTCAGAAAAAACAATTCCTTCCAAAATATCACTGCTCACTGACAATGTACCTGGTCACTCAAGAGCTCTGATGGAAACGTGCAGGGAGATTATGCTGTTTTCATGCCAGCTTGCATGGCATCTATTCTGCAGCCAATAAGTTAAGGAGTCATTTTGACTTGTGAGTCTTAACACAGTATTTAAAAGACTAAATACATTTCCACAGGCTATAGCTGCCACAGACAGTGATTCTTCTGATAGATCTGGACAAATTAAACTGAAAAACTTCTGAAACAGATTCACCATTCTAGATGCCATTAAGAACACTTGTGATTCATGGGGTCAAAATATCAACATTAACAGGAGTTTGGAAGAAGCTGATTCCAGCCCTCATGGGTGACTTTGAGGGAGTCAAGACTTTTAGTGAAGGAAGTAACTGCAGGTGTGGTGGAAACAGCATGAGAACTAGAAGTGGAGCCCGAAGATGTGACCAAATTGCAGTATAATGATAAAAGCTAAACAGATAAGGAGTTGATTCTTATGGATGAGCAAAGAAAGTGGTTTCTTGAGATGCTGTGTTCTGACTGCACAACCGTCTTAGTGAAGATGCTGTGAACATTATTAAAATGACAGGAAAGCATTTAAAATATTACATAAATGTAGCTGATAAAGAAGTGATAAGGTTAGAGAGGATGGACTCCAATTTTGAAAGACATTCTCTTGTGGGTAAAATGTTACCAAACAGCATCAAATGCTAAAGAGAAATCTCTCATAAAAGGAAGAGTTAATGGATGCGGCAAAACTCACTGTTGTCTTATTTTACGAAATTGCCACAGCCACCCCGACCTTCAGCACCCACTGCCCTCATCAGTCGGCAACCATCAACATCAAGGTAAGACCCTCCACAGCAAAAAGATCATGATGGCTCTAAAGGCTCTGGTGTTTACTAGCATTTTTAAGCAATAAACAATTTTTAAACTAAGGTATGCACCACGTTTTTTTAGACATAATGTCACTGCACACTTAACAGACTACAGCATAGTGCAAGCATAACTTTTATATGCACTGGGAAACTAAGAAATCTGTGTGACTCACTTCATTTGCTTGACTGCAGTGGTCTGAAACCAAACTTACAACATCTCCTAGGTAAGCCTGTACAAGGATTCATAGATAAAACAAATATGGCAAGATATCAACAAATGTTTAATCGAAAAGATCATCATTAAGTGTTTACTATTACCAATTTTCTGAATGCTTGATTGTTTCATAATGGAAATTGAGGGATGGAGAGGAAGAGAGAGCTCAATTCTACAAGTAAAAAAATAACCTGAAACCAAAGTGATAGGAAATGTAGAGTATCATGCATGACTTTGTTTTAACACAGCACCTATTAAACATAATACCCCTTTGGTAGCAATAAAGTAAACTAGAAACAACAGCTCCATCTAAAACGTTGCTTAGGCTCACGCCTATAATCCCAGCAATTCGGGAGGCCAAGGTGAGTGGATTGCCTGAGCCCAGGGGTTCGAGACCAGCCTGGGCAACTTGGCAAGACCTCATCTACAATAAAAAATAAAAATTATGCGTGCCCGTAGTTCCAGCTACTTGGAAGGCTGAGGTGGAAGGATCACCTGAGCCCAACAGGTCGAGGCCGCGGTGGCCTGGAGTGTGCCACTGCCCTCCAGCCTGGGTGACAGAGTGGGATGCCAACTCAAAAGTAAATAAATAAAGCATTGCTTAAAGGATTCAGTCTGTAATGTAATCCAATTATTTAAAAGAAACCTTTAACAGCCAGTTTGCACAAAACATACACGTGGATAACCATTTTATAATGATATATACAACAGGATTCAACAAGATTCAACATATGTTTATATTTTAATCAAAAAACAAATCACTCTGTTAACACTGTAATCTGACCTTTTCAAAGGTCTTTTGATGTTACAAAGACATTCAACTAGAAATTCTCTTCAATCTAATACTAGAAAAAACAGAGTAGTGTAACTGCGCAGCAACAGATTTCTTAAACATCTGCAATTACGCATAAAGCCTCAATCACTCAAGGAAATGTATCAACATTTTCTTCTGTAAAGAGCTCTGGCTCTTTATTTTTTGGGGGTTAACCATAAAGAAATCCTACAGACCAATGTCAAGATGAGAATTCTATCTTAAAACACTGTAGCCACACACAAAGGCCACCAAGACAACTTTCGATTATATTCTACACATCGAAGTTTTGAAATCGGACTCAGAAATATTGCATAAGACAATGCACAAATTACCAAATTGCCACATAATCCAGAAACCAATTTTGCAATTAGGAAATCTCAAGCAAATAACCCAACTTCAAGTTCCCTGTATGCATCAAGAACTGCAAAAGTAAAACCGTAACTTTTCAAGACGTATGCCTTTTGAGGAGGCATACTTCTTCCTTTATGAGAGAGGACAGATGTATTTGTGTTCGGTCCTGCTACATAAAAGGAAGGTAGCTGGAGCCGTATTTTAAAAGTAATTTTTTAAAAAGCCAAGAGCATGATTTGGCTAGGCTGCAGCCAAACACATCGAAAAGCCTGTGTTAGGAAGATGGAAACTGTATCTACCTAAGTGTCCAGAACTTACCCCGGAAGAAAGTAATCTCAGTTAATCTCAGTTCCCTCACACATTATGTCTGCAAGACAAGAAAGCCAGTCCTGCAGAAAGAGGCTCGCGTGCTCGCGTGAGGGCTTGCTGGGCTTCCAGCTGCAAGGCCTCGGGCGGACGCCTTCGCCTCCCAAGCCTCAGTTTCTCAGCCGGAAAACGGGGAGGCGGCGCGCCCCCCTCGCTGGCTTCGGAAGGCGACGCGCGACAAAGCTCGGCCCCGCCGGGCGCACAGCCAGAGCGCAGGTCGCCGCAGCACCGCGCCAGGAGGGGAGGGCGCTCCCCCCGGCGACAGACCACCACGCCGGGACCGGGCTCGGGCGAGCGCTTCTCGCCGCGCGGGCCATTCCTGCGGCGCCCTGGGGCCCGCCGCGGTCTGACAGCGCGCAGCGCGGCCGCCGACTCGGCTGCAGGACGGCGGGGCCCGGGGTCCACGCTCCCGGCGCAGGCCCACCGCCCGGCGGCATCCGCGTCCCCGAGGAGGCGGACGGGCGGACAGGGCCGGCCCGCGCCCCCGCCGCACGCGCGCGCGCGCGCACACACACACACACACACACGCACGCGCGCCCGCGCGCGCACACTCACCGGCCGCCCCGCGGGACGCAGAAGCCGCAGGCCCGAGGAGGGGCGCCGCCGCGAGCCCGCCCCTCCGCCCCCGCGCGGCCTGTCACCGCGGCCCCCGGCCGGAGGAGGCCGCGGGGCCCCGGGGGCCGGGGGCGCGCCAAGAGCCAGGCGCGGGCCGGGGCCAGGCCCGCCCCTCTTCACGGAGGGCCCGCGCCGGGCGGGGTGCGGGCGGTGGCGGTCGCGGCCGGCCGGCTCGGGCGCCCCCCGGCGCCGCTGCGCCGCAGCCCCGAGGCCGCGGGAAAGGAGGAAGCCGCGGGCCGGAGGCACCGCCGGCCGAGAGGCGGAGGGGGCTCCGCGGGCGGGGACGCCCGGCGCGTCGGTCGTCGTCCTCGCCGCCGCCGCCGCCGCCGCGGGCCGTGCGACCCGAACGCCGCGCCCAGCGGCCGCCCACCCCCGTCAGGCGCCGCGGCGGAGGGCACCCGGCCGCCACTCCACACGGAGCCGTGACGTCGGGCGTAGCGCGGCGCACGTCACGGCCGCTCGCGGGCGCGCGCGCAGGCCCCCGCCCGCCGGAGCGGAACCCGCGCGGGCGCGCGCCCGGCGGAGGGGCGTGTGTCGGCGCCTGCGCAGAGACGGCGGCGCCCGGCGGCGCCCGGCGGCGCGGGGATTCCCTGCCGGCCCCGCCCCCGGCTCCCGCGGCCGCGCCGTTCCGCGTGCGCGGCGCGCCCCGCCCGAGCCGTGCGGCCCCTTCGGGTGCCCTCCGGGCCGAGCCGTCGGCGCGGACCCGGAGAAGGGGCTCCCGGGCGGCGGGCGGAGCCCGGAAGGCGCCGAGCGCGGAGGGGCCGAGTCCGCGGCCGGCCGTGTGCCGGGCGGGACGCCGTCTGCCTCCGCTTTAGCGAGTGGAGTTCAGGACTCTTCTGAAGGACTTCACAGCCGACCGCGAGGCCGCCGCCTGCCTGACCCACCCTTCCGGCGAGCGGCTGGCTTTTGTCTGCCCTCTGTTGCCCACCGCCCTCGGTCCGCGGTGGCCGCCGTGGCCGTCGGGTGGCCGAGAGTGCTGCTGCTCCAGCTTCGCAGACGCGGAGCCCTCAGTCCAGAAAGGCGCGTGGACAGCCCGGCCCCGCAGCTGGTGGCCAGGGCTGAAACCTGAGCCTCTCTCCCGAGTCCCGGCTCCCCGCAGGAGAAAATGCAAGCCCACGGGGCGAGCCCGGGAGGCCCTCCGCTGCGACCCACCTGCCCGCGGAGGTTTCGCCCCAGAAAACATCTTTCCCGCCCTTCTCTTCT
Organism: Cephalopachus bancanus; assembly: GCA_027257055.1. Classification (NCBI taxonomy): domain Eukaryota; kingdom Metazoa; phylum Chordata; class Mammalia; order Primates; family Tarsiidae; genus Cephalopachus; species Cephalopachus bancanus. The sequence goes on along the minus strand of JAPVLO010000428.1, from coordinate 560,501 downwards.
TTCCTCGAATGCGCCGCACGACTTCCTGCGCCGCTTTCTTCCCGGTTCGACTTCCTTCTCGGCTCCCGCTGGATGCCGCCCCTTGCCGGCACCTTCCACCCCACGTGTCCGCTCCCGCTCTTGCAGCCAGGGAGATGGGAGCAGCACCCCTCGTGCCGAGAGGTAAGGAGCCGCCCCGGTTCGGGGCTCCACGAGTCGGGGGAGCTGGAGCCCGTGGGGCGGGACTGAGAGGGTGTTGTGGAACACGTCAGTATCTAGGTCCCCTCCCGGCATTTTTATGGCAGCCCCAACCGCAGAGGTGCCAGAGGCGCAGGAGCCAAGATAGGCACTTCGAAAACACAGAGTTCAGCGGGAAACCAATTTGCTCCCACCTGCTTAGAAAGTACTTTTAAGCTTATGTATGCGTAAAATCTCAAAGTCTGTAAGAGTCCTTCTAAGTCTGTCGTTCTAAGACTTGCATCCCACGGAAAGGAAAGTCTCAGAATCCTTGAGGCTGAGAGCATTTAAACTGTCAACTTCTGTAACACGTTGTTCTCCCGCAGTTCCTGGCCTGACCACCTAGCAGGCATTCAGTATATACTTGTTTGTTTACTGAGTAATCTGGAGATAGATATTTCTCTGCTCACTCCTCCACTCTGTTCCCTCACTTGTCACAGCTGGACACCTCATTTACTTCTGGGTTCCTTAGAAACACCCCGTGTGTGTAGTAATAGTAGCTATTATTTTCTTCCCCCACCATTCTGTTTTTGTATTGGCGACTTTTCCTCTTACTTAGAATTAAGTCTCCAGCATCCTTCATTATTTTAGTGTATATGATTACTAGTTAGTGATCTTGGGATTTTTTCCTCAAGGAAACCATTATTCAGTGCATATATTTTACCTTCCTACTGTGTGCTTGGGATTGCAGTGATAAAATGACATAGTTCCCGCTTCCTAGCAACTCAGAGTCTTGTGAGGCGAGCAGGCAGGTAAATGGGTAATTATAATACAGGACGACTTGCAGCGTAGCAGGAATATGTATCAGGTACCACAGCAACAAAGGGCAAGATGTCACAGGTGTGCCTGGGGAAGTAAGAGAAGACTACAGAGAGGAGCTGTGATATGTCCCTTTTCTGTTACTGCATAACAAACTGCTATGGCCTGAGTGACATAAAACAGCACCCATTCATTAGCTCCCAGGCCTGTGGGTCAGAAGTTGGCGTGAGGCAAGCCTGAGTTCTCTGCTTAGGGTATCCCAAGGCTGAAGACAAGGGGTGAGCTGAGCTGAGCTCATAGTTGGAAGCCCTGGGAAACACTCTCTTCCAAGCCCATTCTTGTTGACAGAGTTCAGCTTCTAGTGGTTGTCGGATTTCAGTCCTTGTTTCCTGGGCCTGCCTGTGGCTCCTGGAGACTGCCTGTATTCCTTTCTTTTGACTCCATCATCCTCAGGGCAGCAACAGAGTGTTTCTTGTATGTCAGATCCTCCCTCCACATCAAGTCTGTCTGACTTCCTGTTTTGCTACCAGCGGGAGAAAATACTCTCATTTTATTTTGTTTTCATTTTTTGGAGACATGGTCTCACTCTGTGGCTCAGGCTGGAGTGCCGTGGCATGGTCATAGCTTACTGTAACCTTAAACTCCTGGCTCACGCAGTCATGTTGCCTCAGCTTCCCAAGTAGCTAGGTCTGTAGGCAGGTACCAACACGCCTGGCCAATTATCTGATTTCATTTAGACATGGATTCTCACTATGTTGCCCAGGCTAGTCTTGAACTCCTGGCCTCAAGTGATCCTTCTGCCTTGGCCTCCCAAAGTGCTGGGATTGCAGGCATGAGCCACTGTGCCTGACTTTTTTTTTATATTATTGATATAGACTTATGGAGATATGTTTTAAACTTTGTGTTATAATACAATACTACATTATTTATTTTATTGCTCCATTTATTCTGGGTTTGGCCACTGGGAGTTCTTTCAGTTGACTCCTGTGTCCTTTGACAAACCCCAGTCATTGTGAGTTTTTATTTTTTTGCCTTTCAGTATTTCCTTCCTTTCTGGCACTACAACGCTCCAGGCTCATCTTGAATATTTGCTGCTCTGATCTAGAATCAGCCATTTCTCCAAGGGGCCCTGATTTCTTTAATTGGAGAAACCGAGATCTGGGGCTAGGTCTGCTTCAGATTCTCTCTTCATTAAGGACAATTTTTCCCATTAGCCCCCAGCAGACAGCCCCTTTTGTTTTGCAGCAAAGTCAACTGAGTCATTTTTTTTTCAGCAGTGTCTGCCAGTTGTGCCCCCAAGTTCACACTCCTCTTTCCATTGTAATCAGACTTTATCTGAGCTCATAGGACCCCCATAATTAATGGAGTACAATCCCCAGCCTCCTTTGCAGCTAAATGTGACCAGGTGACTAACTACTGGCAAAATGGAAGTCAGTGGAAGTGTCCATCCAGGAAACTTCATTGACAATCCCTTCCTTAAGCAACCACAGCACTTAATTTCAGCCTCCATCCCTTTCTCCGTGCTGCTGTACCTGCAGTCTGTCTTGGAGGGTGAGGACATGGGGGCCCAGTGGCTCTGGGAACAGAGCACCCTCTCCAGTCTGGACCCCAGAGCTCTGTGCTTTCACATGGCTTTCCCTGGCAGCGGAGCCAACTCCTAACAGCATCTGGCTGGCTCTAGCTCTGTCATGTAGCTGTGGCTGCATAGGCATCAGATCACCATGAGGCTGGCTTCAGCCCCATGAGGTCCACCTCTAGGGACGTCTCTGAGCAGAAGCTGGGTGAAGAGAGAGCTGAGGGCTTGGCCTAGCAGCCAGTGGTGTCTCCCTGAGAAGTGCGTGGAGAGGCAGGACTGGAGTGGCCACAGTGGACCCTAGGCCTACCCCGTACGTAGTGATCTGTGGCCAATCTGCGATGATTTCCAGGGCAGTTGGGGTAGAGACCTGCTTCGCAGTTATGAGAAGCAAAACGTCAGTAAATCTGATTTTTAAAGTCCACAGTGCTTCCACAGCCAAGGAAAAGCCATTTCTGGATTTCTGCAAACGCATTTAGCAGGCCATGACGTTTCCTGAGTGTGGAAAGAAACCGCGTGACAGAGTTTCTCACAGAAGCTTGTGCTGGGTTCCCTGTGAACTGGGTCAGCCCTGGTTCTTCCACCCGTCAGTTACTAGCACAAAAGCCTACGGCTTCGAAATTCTGTTTGTAATCCCAGCCTTTGTGGGGCGGAGGTGAGAGAATTGCCTGAGCTCATGCGTTTGAGACCAGCCTGAACAGCATGGTGAGCCCTCGTCGCTGCAGTAAATCAGAAAATGAGTCGGGTGTGGTGGTGCACGCCTGCAGTTCCAGCCACTTGGGCCCTCGTCGCTGCAGTAAATCATAAAATGAGTCGGGTGTGGTGGTGCACGCCTGCAGCTCCAGCCGCTCGGAGGCTGAGGCGGAAGGATTGTCCGAGCCCAGGAGGTTGAGGCTGTGGTGGCTGGGAGTGTGCGTGGCATTGAACTCCACCCCGGGCTACAGAGTGAGACTCGGACTCAAAATAACAACAATAACAATACAAATAAAATAAAATTATATTTGTTCCATATTTTCCATTGTTATGCCTATTTATGTAAAAATATGGAAAACAAAAAATCTCATTTCTTCTAGAATTCTGTTTTCATCCAATTTTTCTCTGTATAAATCTCTGCGGTGGTAGTGGTTTTTATTTTTAGATAGTTTTTAGGGAGTTGTGATTTTTACATGCAATTTCATATCCTGCTTTTTTTCACTTAATACAGCATAAGTGGTTTCACTTATTTTCCCTTATACTTACAACATAGTTTTGAGTGACTGGATTGTATATTTAAATTGTTAATTTTATTCTAATTTTTTAAATGAAAGATGTTTATAAAACATCTTCCATGACAGTTTCTTGGCTGTTGGAGAATTCAGTGGCGAGAGATTTATCTTTGCCCTTAGTGTTTGAGGCAGAATGATAGAGACCTCTGAGGTGGGAACCTTACACGTTTGCCACGGAATGACTGGCCCTTTCCCATCCTGTTAGCCCTTGTCAGAGTGTCACCTAATTTTGCTCCCTTTCGTGACATAATGTAAAAGACTTCTATTTAGGCTATTTAGGAAAAGGACCTAAAAGTCCTTAAATCATATGAGACTTCTAGACCTTTGTAAAACATCAGATTGCATGGGTAACAAAAGCAAAAATAGACAAATGGAATGCTTTTACGCTAAAAGACTTCTGCATAGCAAAGAAAATAGAGTAAAGAGACAACCTGTTGAATGATAGTGTTTGCAAACTATTCATCCAACAAGGCACTAATATTCAGAATACACAAGGAACTCAAACAATTCAGTAGCAAAATAATAATCATCCCATTTAAAAGTGGGAAAATCAGTGTTTCTCAAAAGAAGACATATAAATGGTCAACAGGTATATAAAAATATGCTTAGCATCACTAATTATCAGGGAAATGCAAATAAAAACCACAATGAGATCTCATCTCACCCCAGTTAGAATGGCTATGATTAAAAAGGGGAAAAACAGCAGATGCGATCGAGGTTGTGCATAAAGGGGAACCCTTGCATACTGTTGGTGGGAATGTAAATTAGTAGTACGGCTATCGTGGAAAACAGTACGGCGGGTTCTCAGAAAAACTAAACATAGAACCACCATATGGTCCCGCAGGCTCACTCTCGCTGATTTCCTTATCCAGAGGAAAGGAAACGGAAATTCTCTAACAGCCGAGAAGTTGTCATCAAAGGCATGCCTGCACCCCCATGTTCATTGCAGCACCATGCAGAAAACCAAAATGTGGAATCAGTCTAAATGCCCACCAAGGGACAAATGGATAAGGGAAATGTAGAATATGTACACAATAGAATACAACTGGCCTTAAAAAAAAGAAAGAAATCCTATCATGTGCAGCAAGAAGGATGAAACTGAAAGTCATGTTAAGTTAAATAAGGCAGGCACCAAAAGACAAATATCAGATGCTGCCACTCATATGTAGAGCTAAAAACATTGATCTCATGGAGGTAGAGAGTCGAATGATAGATACCAGAGGCTGGGAAGGTGGGAAGGGTTAGGTGGGGAGGAGGTGAAGAAAGAAGAAAGATTGGTTAATGGGTGCAAACATACAAGGGGGACCCCCTCCAAAAAATGGTATTTATTAATAAAAAAAAGGTATTTATTCTTTTTTTTTTTTTGAGTTGGAGTCTCACTCCGTCGCCCAGACTGGAGTGCAGTGGCCGCTCCCGACCCCCACAGCCTCAACCTGCTGGGCTCGGCGATCCTTCCGCCTCAGCCTTCCAAGTAGCCGGAATTACAGGCGCGCTCTACCACGCCCGGCTAAATTTTTGATTTATTGTAGAGATGAGGTCTCGCCAAGTTGCCCAGGCAGGTCTCGAACTTGTGGGCTCAGGCAGTTCACTCACCTCGGCCTCCCAAGGCGCGGGATTATAGGCTGAGCCACCGAGCCTGGCTGTATCTATTCTTACATGTTTAAACTTTAGTCACCCTCAAAGTACTCTCCATTTGATGCAATACCCCTGTCAAAACACTTTTTCTATTGCTTGAAACGACCAGTTTTGATGCCCTTTAGTGCTTCTGCTGTTTTTTGTTTCACCTCTTCCGTGTCAGGAAAACATTTCCTTTGGAAGACTTTTTTCATCCGGGAAAGCAAACAAACAAAAAGTTGCTCAGGGTGAGAGTGGATGAATAGGGAAGGTGGGACACAAGGGTCATGCCTTTTTTGGTCAAAAACTGCTGAACACTCAGCACAGCATGGGCAGGTAGTTTGTGTAAGTTACCCATCATGAAATGGGCAAATGCCTTGAGAGACTCTCCAAAACAAAAATTCACTGAAGCTGAACGCAGCCTGTCACAAGCTAGCTACTACACTGATGCCAGTGGGTTCCTAGAACACTTAGTAGGGGAAGCCTGTACTATAATACCAGGGGCCAACCCTCAAAAAAAAAATCCAGTTTTTTTGGCCCCTGTATACAGAAGGAATAAGTTCTAGTGTTTGATAGCACAGTAGGTAACTAGCTAACAGTAATGTATTGCATATTTCAAAATAGCCAGAAGAAAAGATTTGAAATGTTCCCAACACAAAGAAACGGCAAATGCTCAAAGTGATGGGTAGCTAAACACCCCAGTGTGATCCATGTACGTTGTATGCACGTATCAGATATCACACGTACCCCATACCTCTGTGCAAATGTCACCCATCAATACATTTTTTAAAAAACATCAGATTGCTAACAGTAACAAGCCACTGTTTTCCGAAGCTGCCTGTTTGCCCAGGGCCTTGCAGCGCCCCCTGATGGGGTGAGGGACCATTTCTTACTTCCAACTTGCGCGTCTTGACAGCAAGAGGATTATCTGTTTCTTCCCTTTCTTCTGTTTGTATTCTCCTCCTGGTTCTCTTTTTCCTTCTCATTCCACCTCTTTCCCATTCTTTTACATTGTCACGCTTTAATATTTTTCACAAATACCCTGAAGAAGCAGGCTGGCGCAGTATTCTCCTCTTGCCTGTGAGGACAAAGTGGCAGAAAAGGTCTGGTGGCTGAAACCAGGCCCGCGGAGCCCATCTGACAGGCTCGCCCTCCCTCCGTTCGGTTCCTCCCACGCCCGTCCCATGGCCCCTCCCCGTCGCCTCATAGCCCAGGCGCCACTCCCTGTCTCGCGAACTCCAGTTGCCCCTGCCGGCGTCTGGGGCTCTGCCTCCGAGATCAGCCTTGCCGTTCTTGAGACCACCGGCTTCCTTCCTCCAAGCCCTCCCAGCCCCTCTCTAGGCTGGTTTGCAGGACCCTAACTCTCTCGATGCACCCTCAAGGGGGTCACACAGCAGAAACAAGTGAAGAGTTAGCCGTCTTCCTTACGGCTCATCACAGGTCTCAGCCCAGCGTGATAGCTCCTTCCACAACTTGGTTCTTCATCTTAGGCCAGCCTGGCCGGAGCCCAGCAGGGCCGTACTCAGAAGCAGCAGTGCTGCTGGCCTGGGCCTCTGGACTGCTGAGGCTGCTCAGACAGTCTCAGAGAGCAGGTCCCCTGGGGTCTTTAAGCCCCAGCTGCCCTGCTGCCTCCAGACCAGGCAGCTCTGGCCAGCCTGGACTGAGAAGAACTCAGGAGTCAGCAGAGACATGTGCCTGCCCTTCCCAGCGTCACTCACCAGCCTGAGGCTTGGTCCCTGGCCTGGAAGGCAGAAAAGTGCCTCCTGCCCCCAGCATTGTGGAGGCCAGTGGAGTGAGGCATGTGAAAGCTACTGGAGACAGACAGCCCCCCCCACCTGCAGCAGGCCCTTTAGTAAATAGATGGCACTGAACGTGACCAGAAGGCACGGTTCTTCTCAGGGTGCCCACCTCTGAGACTGGCCCCACATTGTCACCCACTCTGATTCCTGGAGTTTCCTCCTGTCATTGACTCTCCTGCAAGCCAGCCACCAATCAGCCATGAAGACAACAGAAGTTCTGTGCCAGGAGAGACCTGTGAAGTATCCTGTTGCTATGGGAGTCCCCGAGACCACTCTTCCTCTCCACATGTCCCCATGCTGTCCCTAATCCTCCTACTTTCCTGGAGAACCAACCTCTCAGGGCCTCTGCCCTGGAGGTAATTCACACCAGGGCAAAAAGAGCTGAAAGATGTTACCCCTGCCCCCAGGAGGTTTATAAATTTGTGAAATGTACAGTGGTATTTCCAAGTGGAGGAATTGACCCAAGTTCTACTACCTTGTGAACCAACGACTGAGCTCTGTGCTAGACTCCTGCCATCGTCAGCCTGATTTTGTGGAGTCCTGAGCTCACAAGTTGAGTCTCATAGTCCTACCTTTCACTTCACCTGCTGCCTTAGAAACCTGCAGCCTGAGGCAGCCTAGAAGCTGGGACATCTCTGTACCCACGAGTTCATCTCTCACCCTGATCTTAGTTTTAGAATACATTATCCACTAAAAGGAGCTGGACAGGGCTGACAGAAGTACAAGAACTTGGAATTTATTTTTTTAATTTTTTAATTTTTTTCAGTCAGTCTCACTCTGTCCAGGCTGTAATGCCGTGGCATGCTCACAGCCACTGCAGCCTTAACCTGCTGGGCTCAGGTGATCCTTCTGCCTCAGCCTTCCAAGTGCCCGGAACTACAGGCACGCACCACCACGCCCGGCTAATTTTTTGATTTATTGTAGAGATGGGGGGTCTCACCAAGTTGCTCAGGTTGGTGTCGAACCCATGGGCTCAGGCAATCCTCTCACCTCGGCTTCCCGAAGTGCTGGGATTATAGGCGTGAGCCACGGAGCCCAGCCTCTTTTTCTTTTCTTTTCTTTTTTTTCCTTTTTTTTTTTTTTGAGTCAGAGTCTCACTCTGTCACCCAGGTGAGAGTACAGTGGAATGATCACGGCTACTGCAGTCTCGATCTGCTGGGCTCAAGCGATCCTTCCACCTTGGCCTTCTAACTAGCTGAAACTACAGGCGCATGCCTCCATGCTTGTTTTCTTTTGTTTAATTCATTGTAGAGATGAGGTCTTGCCAAGTTGCCCAGGCTGGTGTCAAGCCCCTGGAAGAGCTTGGAATTTCTTACACCTAAAGGTACAGCAATGCTCAAGAAGTCATGGGGCATGTTTAAAGGACTTAGGAGTCAGTTTAATGAGCCTGCTACTGGCCAAATCTAGGGCACATTGGACATTAAAGCAATGACAATAATGGATTCTACCCCACAGAACGAAATAACCCTTGAAGACATAATTATATAAACAAAAGTGAGGAAGAAGGGAAAGCTCTCCCCAACAAAAGAATTAACTGACAAATGTGAAAGTAATGGTGGACCTTGGAATTTACAGTGGCTATTCCAACCAGTGGGTGAAGGCTTGATGAGGAACAGGATTTTTACTCTCAAAGTCGCGCCTCAGATTAGTAATTATAAAGGAAAAGAGTAACTTTACAACGGGGAAACCCAGCAACCCCGCAGTAGCAAAATAATCTTGCAGGCCTGCAGCTTAAACACCCAGGTTGCCTGCTGAAATGCTCTCAAAAGTGACCTGCTCACATGCTGTGCACAGCAGCTTGTGCTGGGTGGGTCCTCTTCTGCAAGCTACAGACCTGAATACAGCTGGATTCAGCCCATATGTGGTAATCATCTACCAAAGAAGCCCCTTCAGCTCAAGAAACACCTGCTTTGCGTGAGTGTGTGTGTGCGCCCCCCCCCCCCCCCCCCCGGTGTGGAGGTCAGATGTGACTTTGACTTCACGCCAAGCCTCTGGGAGCTCAAGCGAGGTGCTAAGCTTCTCTGCGCTCCAGTCTTTCATTTATAAGATGAAGAGAATAACACTCCCCATGTAATGAAGCAGCAGTTCTACTGCTGGCTATTTCCTCAGGAAAAATGGAAACTATGTCCACACACAGACTTGTGTATGTATGTTCCTAGCTGCTTTATTCGTAATAGCCTCAAACGATCCAAATATTCAACTGGTTGGCAAAGATAGAAACCCACTGACGGTGACATGAATGAATTTTCGAAGGCTTTGTGCTAAGGAAAGAAACCAGACAAAAGGTAAATTCCGTTTGTGTGAAATTCGATCTAGTAAAGACACCACCTATAGCCAGGCGCCGAGGGCGGGGGATGGTCTGCAGAGGGGCAGGCAGGGGCAGCGGGATTATTGTGTCATGAGTTACAGGCCTGGATACTTTCATCAAAACTCAAACCACACCCAAAACGAGCGGATCTCACCGCGTGTAGAGGGAGCCTCAAGAAGCTGGTTTAAAAGGACGTGCGTGGCGTGTCTCCGCGAGGACGAGCGGGGCGACACGCGGGCAGCCCCGACCAGGCCTGTCGGGAGAGGCGGGGCGGGGGCGTGGGCAGCCGGCCGGCGGGGCGGGAGGCCGGGGGCCTGGCCGGTGCAGCCCCGCCCGCCGGGCCGCACCTCCTGGCTGCTGGGGTCGGAAGTCGCGCCCGTGGCGGCGTGTGGTGTCCCGCTGCCGGCGGCCGGGCCTCGCGGGCGTGGCCGGGAGGGGCTCCGGCGCGGTGACTCAGCGCCGCGCCCGGCCGCCGGGCGAACGGGCGGGCGCTCCCTGGGCGGGGCAGGCCGCGGCCGGGGGAGCCGCCCTCCCCGGCGTGGGCCCCGCTCCGCGCGAGCGCGTGTGGGCGCGGCCCGGACGCGCGCCGCGCCCCCGAGGGCGCCTGGACCGGCGCGGTGCCGAGCCGCGCGCTCTGCGGCCGCTCAGAGGCCGCCCGGGTGGGGCCGGGGGGACGCTGGGGCAGGATCCTCCCTACGTCGGGCCCGTCTCTGGGCGAGAAAAGGCCCGGAGGCGTGGCGCGGCCTTCGCGCCGCCGCCCCGCCCTTCGCGCCGCCGCCCCGCCCTTCGCCCTTCGCCCTTCGCCCTTCGCCCTTCGCGGAGGCCTCCTGCGTGCCGGGGCCGCGCGGCGGCTGCCCTCCAAGCCCGCCGTCTGACGTCGCCCGCCCGTGTTTCCGCGGCCTCGGGCGCCCCCTTTGGGGCCACGTGACCGGTCCGGGTCGGCCGCGCCTCGCCGCGCTCCGAGCGCTGCCGCGGCGCCGCGTGGCTCGAGGGCTGGACTTGAGCCCCGCGTGGCCCGGCACGCGCGGCTCCGTGGTGGCCGCCGCCTCTCCAGCCCGCCCGTCGCCTGGGATCCCTGCCCGCGCGCCTCCCGGGAGCTCGGGCCTCGTCCCGCCGGACCCACGAGCGGCTGCCTCCACGCCCAGCGCTCCCGAGACCCCCGGCCGCGCCGGGCTGGCCCGAGCCTGGCTTCCGCCCGGCGTCACGGAGCTCGCGGCCACGCAGGGAGGCAGGCCTCGCCCTCGTCGGGGGGTGCCGGGAACCGCGGCCTAGGAAAGCGGCCCCGAAGGTCACACCCCCGCTGCCCTCCGTCCCCGCGACGCCCGCCCACTCTGTCGATGCGGCCGCCGGCTGATCTCGCTTTCGGGAGGGTGCCGCGCCCGAGGGCAAGGCCCTCCCCTTCGCCTGCAGCCGCTCCGCCCGCCCGCCGCCGTCTGGGGACTTCGCGGCGTGAGTGCGGTGAACACACAGATGAGGGGCAGAGCAGCTGGTTTAGAGGCCCGAGGCCTCCGACACAAGGCGTTTGGGGATTTGGAGCAGGACAAGAACTCCCCAGCTTCAGACCCCGGGCCAATGTCATCCAGCTCGCGACACTTAAAAAAATCTACCTTGTTCTTCAGACCCGTTTCTCCAGATGCCTAAAAATGTAGCTGTGTTTCAAGGCCTCAGTAAATATGTCTCGCAAAGCTGCAGCTTTGGGGCACTCACTTCCCTTTTGAGGACTGAGTTTTCCGTTTACTCAATGAGAGGCTGGGCCAGAGGGGTGTTTTTCAAACCGCGGTCCGATCCATGCACTAGTCGGTGGCACCATCAAGCGAGGAGGAGGGCGTGGGCCACGGAGTGCGTCACATGCAACCAGAGTACCTAACGCTGCGGTGTAAAATCCTATTTAAGTTGAATATGTGTCTGCTGGCAGGCCATCGTGTGAAATGTCCTTTTGTCCCTTTTTTCTTTTTCTATTTTTGCCGTGGGTGGCAATTGCGAGCCTTCCAAAGCCCCAGCCTAGGTGCTCTCTTCAGCCCTTCCTTCTCCGAGCCCAAGGGATTTCGCGGTCGGGATCTCGGGTGCAGCTGCATCACCACACAGACCCCCAGCACCAGCAAGGGCGGCACAATTAGAGCCATGTCACTGACAGTCCACCCACGTTCCCCCATTGCGCTGCAGTTGGAGAAAAGGAGCTAGACATGTCGACATCGCTAAAGAAAACAAAAGTAGACCTTTGCTGCTTTTATTATCACTATTTTGGAAATAATAGATGCTTACGGTTAAAAAAATATATATCCCTCTCCCTCCCAACTCCAACCCCCAGATGTATACCCTGGAGGCCCCGATTCCCATGGGTGCTCCCAGCCAAGGACTGAGCAGCCCCCTGCCCTTCCTCGCCAGCTCTCCTCTCAGATTCAGCCTGTCCCTGCCCCTCCCCTAGGCCCTACAGGCAACCCCTCTCACTCCCACACCACCCCACCTGCCAGCACAGTCCTGCACTTCCATTTAAACGAGACGTCTGACTGGTAGCCAGATCCCACTTTCTCAATGTAGTTCTCCAACAAAACAAACCAGGCCTCTTAGAAAACTGTTGATTCCATGGCTGGGGCAGGGAACGTACCAGACGAGCCTGGAGCATCTTGTGTCAGACAGTAAGGAAGGGCCCAAAAAGGATGAGGCGCATCCAAGGACACAGAAGCCAACTCAGAGGCGCTCCGATAGTCAAACCTGGCACAAGCTGAGCAGAAATAAACAACAGCAATGGCTTATAAATAAGAGAACTATCCAGAAGTCCATGCAGATATAAAGAGAGTGGAGCGAGTGACTACATCGTAGAAGAGGCAGTTCCGATCCAGCCCTGTGGCTTCTTTGGTGCCGTAATGACGCCATCTCCAGGAGCTGCCTTTGTCCTCAAGCTGCTGCTTTCCTGATGGCCACGTGGCTCCAGAAGCTTCAGACTCCACATCTGTTCACCACGTTGGAGGAGAATGGGTCTCTTCTGGTAGCTCCCTCTTTATTTTACGTTTTTAGGGACAGGGTCTCACTGTCTCCCAGGCTGGATTGCAGTTGTGTGATCATGGTTTACTGCAGCCTTGAACTCCCAGGCTCAAGTGGTCCTCCCACCTCAGTCTCTCAGGTAGCTGGGACTACAGGCAGGTGCCACCATGCCCAAATAATTTTTTTTAAACATTTCTGCTTTTCATTTGTTGAAATGATAGTTCTAAAAAAAATTACCTGTATTATGAATATCTCTTAGTCCTATAACCAACTTTTTCTTTTAATTTCAAAGATGGGTACAGTTCAGGGTTAAGTATACAAATGTTCATTATGCAGGTACCCTTGATGAAGTGTCCCCCCCTGCAGAATCCCACTACTGCCAGTCCTGCCCTTCCCCCCCCCGCAATTTCCCACTACGAACAATCCTTTTCTTACAGTATTACGATAATTATTCAAGGTCCACTTATGAGTGACAACATGTGATACTCAGTTCTTTGTTTCTGTGATAGATCACTCAGTATTATAGACTCTAAGTCCATCCAAGTTGCTGCGAAGTTCATAATTTTGTCTTTCTTTATGGCTGCAAAATATTTTGTCATATATATGTACCACATTTTTTTATCCAGTCCTCTTTTGATGGGCAGCACAGTTGGTTCCGTATTTTTGCTGTTGTGAACAATGCTGCAGTAATCGTGTGTGTGCAGGTATCTTTTTCATAGAGTAATCTGAGTTCCTCCAGGTATATTCCCAGTAGGGGGATTTGCGGGGTTGTATGGAAGGTTGATTTTTAGACCTTTTAGGAATCGCCACACTGTTTTCCACAGAGGCTGTACTAGTTTACACTCCCACCAACAGTGTAGAAGTGTTCCCTTTTCTCCGCATCCTCTCCAGCATCTGTTGTTTTTTGAGTTTATTGATGATGACCATCCTGACTGGAGTTAGGTGGTATCTCAGTGTGGTTTTAATTTGCATTTCTTTGATCACTAGTGAGGCTGAACATTTTTCATGTATCTGTTGGCTGCTCGTATGTCTTCTTTTGAAAAGTGCCTATTCATATCTTTTGTCCACTTTGTAATAGGGCTGTTTGTTTTTTTCTTTTTGGCACATTTGAATTCCTTGTAGTTCCTAGACATTAGGCCTTTGTCAGACATACAGTTGGCAAATATTTTTTCTCAGTCCATGGGCTGTCTCCCTGCTCTCTTGACGGCTTCTCTGGTTTTGCAGAAGCTTGTCAGTTTGATGAGGTTCCACTTGTCTATCTTCTCTCTTACGGCATGGGCACTTGGGGTTTTGATCAGGAATTGGCTGCCAGTTCCAATTTCCATAAGGGTATTGCCTGCATTTTCTAAGGTTCTTATAGTTTGAGGTATTACATTTAGGTCTTTGATCCATTTAGAGTTGATTTTTGTGTACGGTGATAGGTAGGGGTCTTGTTTTAATCTTCTGCATGTGGTCAGCCAGTTTTCCCAGCAGCATTTACTGAATAGGTTCTCCTCTCCCCAGCGGTTGGTGGTGGAGGTTTTGTCGAAGATGAGTTGGTTGAGAAATTGAGGTTTTGCTTCTGGAATCTCTATCCTGTTCCATTGGTCTGTATGCCTGTTCTTGTACCAATACCTTGTTTCAATTATTGTAGCTTTATAATAAAGTTTAAAGTCTGGGAGTGTGATACCTCCTGCTTTGTTTTTTGCTGAAGATTGTTTTGGCTGTTTGTGGTCATGTTCCCGGGTCTGAGAAGAATGCTGCTAGTAATTTAATGGGCATTGTGTTAAATCTGTAGATTGCCTTTGGTAGAATGGTACAGGATAGAGATTCCAGAAGCAAAACCTCAATCTCAAGCAAAATCTCAGCCAGGATCGTATTATGTTGCCCAGGCCGGATGGTGGTTCTCTCTTTAAATAATAAGAGAGAGGGGGGGAAAAAAAAGAAATAAGAGCGCCCCTCCACTGAGACTCCAGACTTCTCCTCATACCTGATTCCGCACCCATTCCTGGGGCTAACCTTGGGCAGAAAGTGCCACACACACATCGGCAGGAGCAATGGGCTCACTCTCTGATCAGTCCGATTCCACACCCCCACCGGCGAGCTGCAGGCAAGGGGCTAGGCAGGGTGGGTCCACTTTCCCGGAAGCACTTGTGGAGAGGCAGGTACCTGAGCAGAGTGAGATGCTTTCAGGAAGGAAGGAGGGGCAGTGGAGTCCACAACTCCAAGCAAGCCCTGTTCTCTTTCGTGATGCCTGTCTTTCCTGGTGGAGTCTCTTATGGAGCAGAGAGCGAGCTGGCAGCCGACGTGGACTTCCTGTTCCTCCTGGTGGTGTGCTTCGTGCTCCCAGTGAGCAAAGGGCACACTCTCCTTTGGACAGAGGCTCTCTGGGCTGCTTCAGAGCAAGCCACGTCAAACGAGCCACATCAACTGTGGGAGCCCAGGCCAGGTCAGGGTCCACCCTTGTGGGGAGAGGGCTTCACAGTGGCAGCCGCCCGCAGAGAGAGTGTTCCGTCCCTGTGTCCCAGAGGAGGCTCTCCAGGCCTTCCAGGTCTTCAGGAGACTTCACATGGCGCTCGAGGCCCACGTCATTAAACACCTTCATCTAGCAAATCAGCAGTCTTATTTTGGCTGCACCACAATGTTCTCCAATGACGCAAGAATCTGCTCCAGGATCGAGGCCAGCTCCCATCTTCATTACTTCCGGTTCGTGGTGTGTCTGCCCCAGAAGACTTTCCATGCTGCAGGGATAGGGACCGAGGAGTGCTGAGCGGTGGCTGCACACTGTCCCATTCCCTGAGCAGTGAGGACCCAGGGCCGATCTGTCCTGCAGACAGTGTCAAAGAGGACAGTTGACAGAACACTCAGTAGCCTTCAAAGGTTTTGACAGGGTCAAGCCCTGGGGCCCCCCCGGGGGCCGTGTGAAGAACCCTGAGGCTGCATCCTCTCCTGGCTGGAGGTTTTGCAGGGCGTGGAGCAAGACTGGGGTCACATTTGTTCTTGACACCTTTTTGTAGGTTTGAGATCCTCAAAAAATGTTTAAAGTAATATATGTGTGTGACAGAAATTCAAACAGCAACAAAGTACAGCGGAAAGCCCTCCTCCCATCCCGTGCCCTCCCACCCCAGGTAATCACAGTCACCAGGATTCAACGCATCCAGTTTAAACAAACACAAAGAACACGTGTTTATTGTTCATGGAGGTCGGGCTCTGTCCCAGGTCCTAGAGAGTCAAAGGAGACACAGAGACTGACAGCCAGGAAGCCTCTGGCCAGCTGCACCGTATTTAAAAAGAGAAAAGGCACAGGTCTGGATGCCTTCAAAGGTGTTCTTCAAGCTGCAGGTGGCCACCTATGCGTAGGCCATAAAATCCAGTTAGTGTTTCCTGATCATCATTTAAAAAGAACAGAAACAGGACAGAGTGCATGCCCTGTGACAGGGGGAAATCTGCTTTTATGAAACTGTTACAGTGTAAAATCTACTTCTTATGGGTCAGCGTGATGGCTACGTCTGTAATCCCAGCACTTCGGGAGGCCAAGGTGAGAGGCCTGCTCGAGCCCAGGAGCCAGAGACCAGCACCAGCCCGGCCAACTTGGCGAGACCTCGTCTCTACAGTAAATAAAAAATCAGAGTGAGACTCCAACTGAAAAGGAAAAAAAAAGTAGCCGGGCGTGGTGGCGCGTGCCTGCAGCGCTGAGGCGGAGGGATCGCTTGAGCCCAGCAGGTGGAGGTTGTGGTGGCCATGGGGGACACTGCGCTCCAGCCTGGACGGCAGAGGGAGACTCCCACTCAAGTAAATGAAGAAATGAAATCTGCTTCTGACGAGGCCCGAAGCTTTGGTTAGTAAGTTTGGAAAACTCCGCCGCAAGCCCTAACGCGGCCCGGATCCCCGGGCCCGCCAGCCCCAGGCTCCAGGGGACGGTCGGTCGCGGTCCTGGGGGCCTGCCGGGAACGCGCGTGCAGGCCGCGCGGGTGCCCCCCGCCCCGCCCTCTCCCCCCGCCCTCCCCCCCCCCCCCCCGCCCAGCTGCGCTTCCCCCTCCCCGCCCCCCCCGCGCCCCCCGCGCCCGCCGCGGAGCCCCGGGGCCGGCGCACGCGCGGGGGGCGCTGACTCACCGCCGACTCAGCGGGCCGCCGGGGCGGGGCTGCGAGGACGCGCCGGCAGGCGGGGGCGGGGGCGTGGGGCCGGCCCGAGCGGCGCTCCCGACGGCGCCTTCGGCCGGGGGCGGCCCTGCCCTTCGCGCGCGCCCCGCCCCCCGCGCCCCGCGCCGCCGCCGCCGCCGCCGCGGGGAGGGCTTCCGGGAGAGTCGCGCCGGGGCGGGCCGCCGGGGAGCCGGGCCGCCGCGTCGGGCCGCGCCCCCCGCCGGCTCTGCGCCCCGCGAGGCCCCGGGGCGGGAGCGCCACGCCGGCCTCGGCCTGGGAGCCGGCGCGGCGCGCGCCGGTGGGCGCCGTGGCGGCACCCGGGCCCCGCCAGGCCGACGAGCGAGCCAGCGGGCCGCGGCCCGCGGGAAGGCGGCGCGCGCCGGCGGCTGTGCCTTGGACGGAGAGCGCGCGCGCGGCGTGTTTGCATCCGCTCGAGGCCGGCGCGCCGCGGCTGGCGCGGCCGCCGCCCGGGCCTGTGGGAGGCGGCGACGCAGGGCCGCGCGGGGCCGGGAGTTCGCCGCCAGCCGGGCAGCGCAGCAGGGCCTCGGCTCTGCAAAGCGACCTGGGAGGCTGCGGCGTGAGGATCACCGGAACCCAGGAGATGGAGGCCTGGCTTGCCGTGATCCTGCCGCTGCCGCCGGCCCGGGCGGCGCAATGGGACCCCAGCTGAAGAAAGATTAAGCGTGTTGTGATTGCATGTCAAGATGAGCAAAGTAGGTGTGTACTTGAAATTATAGATTCTGTTCTTGGCTTTTATTTTAACTGCTGTTACTTAATAAAACAATAGGATTCATGCACAGTGGCAATTAATCATCATCGATGGTACTAATAAGACAATATGCGTGAGGAAAATATGAAAATACTTTTTTAACGTTTCTTCCTGTCCTCTGATACAGCAGTCTCTGTTAACTCATTCTTGGATACTTAATATTTTTTTGAGTCGGGGTCTCACCCAGCCTGGAGTGCAGTGGCATTGTCACTGCTCACCATCACTGCCTTGACCTCCTGGGCTCAGGCCATCCTTTTGCCTCAGCCTCCCGAGAGCTGGGACTACAGTTGCATGCCACCACACCTGGCTAATTTTCTTATTCTATTTTTTTTGTAGGGATGAAGTCTTGCTATGTTGTCCAGGCTGGTCTCGAACTCCTGGGCTCAAGCAAACCTCCTGCCTCTGCCTCCCAAAGTGCTGGGATTACAGGCATGAGCCACCACACCCGGCCTAAATTTTTTTATTAAGATACGTAAGTGAGGCCGGGCTCAGTGGCTCAGCCTGTAATCCCAGCACTTTGGGAGGCCAAGGTGAGTGGATTGCCTGAGCCCACGGGTTCGAGACCCGCCTGGGCAACTTGGCAAGACCTCATCTCTACAATAAATCAAAAAATGAGCCGGGCGTGGTAGCGCACGCCTGTAGTTCCAGCTACCTGGAAGGCTGAGGCGGAAGGATCGCCGGAGCCCAGCAGGTCGGCCACTGCACTCCAGTCTGGGCGACAGAGTGAGACTCCAACTCAAAAAAAAAAAAAAAAAAAAAAGATACGTAAATGTAGGCCAGGCACAGTGACTCAAGCCTGTAATCCCAGCACTTTGGGAGGCTGAGGTGAGAGGATTGCCTGAGCCCACAAGTTCGAGACCAGCCTGGGCAACTTGGCGAGACCTCATCTCTACAATAAATCAAAAAAAAAAAAAAAGATACATAAGTGTAAGACTTTTTAAAAGGAAAATGTAAATACAATAGGACTGTATAAACAGATATTACTAATTTTTTTTTTAATAACAACACTTCTGTCCTATAACACAGCAGGATATTTTTACTCTTTCTGTTATGTTGCTGCAGCCTTTAGGAAATTCTTCTTTAATGTCGTGATCAAACTGAATACAGCTAAACATGAAATTCTTTGACATGCAGCTCTGCTCTGAGCAAGCTTGTACACGGATTCCTAGTGTCAGTCCAGTGTGAGGGCATCAAATTAACTGTCCTCTCAACAACAGTGTTCGAGCATGGATTACTTAGTATTTTTCTTACTAGCAACAGCAAGGTTTTAGATTTGTAAAGATCAGTTTCCAGCTGTCCAAAGATGTCCATTCACTTCGTATCTGCAGGCCAGGTTTGACAAACCAGCTATTTTTCATCTTTTACATCTGTCTCTTCCTTGAAAAATGGTTTTAAAGCAAAGACATAATTTGTACTGGTGAAAAATGGTTTTAAAGCACAGAGATAATGTAAACTTCTTGG
Organism: Cephalopachus bancanus; assembly: GCA_027257055.1. Classification (NCBI taxonomy): domain Eukaryota; kingdom Metazoa; phylum Chordata; class Mammalia; order Primates; family Tarsiidae; genus Cephalopachus; species Cephalopachus bancanus. The sequence goes on along the minus strand of JAPVLO010000428.1, from coordinate 541,636 downwards.
GTTACAAATAAATTACAGTTTTAATAAAGAAGTGAGAAAGTCCTATTTAAATTGGCTGTACTTTTCTGGTGACATTTTGTTTTGCTTCCAAAAAACGACTCATTTTTCGTCACGCAGGTTTCTGTCACTCTGCACATAATGCTGACACCCTCAGGTACGGTCAGTTCATCCTTTCTCAGAGTCCTTCTGGGCTTTACAAAAGTCGTCAAACAATTTTAAGGGAGCAACTTACGCTGTAATCCTTTGTTCCATTTTCATTCTTAATATATTTCCAAATTAGACGGGGACATTTTTCTTGTCTCACTTTGAAAATATGATTTTATGGCAGGCTGACTTTTTTTTTTTTTTTTTTTGAGTCGGAGTCTCACTCTGTCGCCCAGACTGGACTGCAGTGGCCACTCCCGGCCACCGCAGCCTCGACCTGCTGGGCTCCGGCGATCCTTCCGCCTCCGCCTTGCGAGTAGCTGGAACTACAGGCGTGTGCTACCACGCCCTGCTAAGTTTTTTTAGATTTATTGTAGAGATGAGGTCTCGCCTGCCCAGGCGGGTCTCAAACCCGCGGGCTCAGGCAATCCGCTCACCTCAGCCTCCCAAGGCGCGGGAGGACAGGCTGAGCCACCGAGCCCAGCTGACTTTTTTTTTTTCTTTTCTAAATCAGGGTTGCCCAGGTTGGAGTGCAGTGACACAGTCACGGCTCACCACAGTCCTGACCTCCTGGGTTCTTCTGCCTCAACCTCACGAGTAGCTGGGACTGTAAGTGTGCGCCACCACACCCCGCTCGTTTTAAAACATTTTTGTAGACGTGAGATCTCACTATCCTGCCCAGGTTGGAATCAAACTCCTGGGTCCAGGCAGTCCTCCACCTCAGGTGTGAGTCATCATGCCTGACAGGCTTTTTGTTTTGTAACCTTGGCAGTGATGACAGCCCTTGTGCAGGCCCATGTCGAAAGGAGGCTATCTCCTTCCATTTCTGGGAGTCAGAAATCTCAAGTGCTTTGCATGTTTGAGGAAACTGAAAGGTGGGCCAAGCCTCTCCTTCCGAAAGCCTCCTCGTCACGGGGAGGCGAACCCCGCCCTCTTCGGCCCTGCTGTATACAGAGTGGGCAGGGCACGTTTAGTGCCAACAGTTTTCATTTTCTTTGGTAAGGAGTTCGTAGACCACATGGATTTTGCAAAACCTTAACTTTGCTGGCATATTTGCCAGACAGACGGGCAAAGTCTTGTATGTATTTAGCCAAGACAGCAGCAACATTCTTTTGTTTGATTTCTTCTGCATTTCATTAACATCTTGATAGAAATCAAAAGCGACAACTTGGAACTCCACTTTCCAAATCAAAGTACTTGAGAGGTGGGGAAATGTTTTTATTGCCTTGGTTTGCTGCAGGACTTGGAAAGCATGATTGCTGCTGGGATCTGACAGAATCAATCACATTGTCAAGGGCACTGTCACCGAAATTCCTCCTTTTGTTCACCCACAGGCTATTTCAGTTACAGCCCCTGGATGAGGAAATGGGACTTTACTCAGTGTCATAAAAACCGTCAGAGAAGCAAGGCAGTCCCAAGTCCATTTATGTGGTTGCACACGCACATTCAGCAGCCCGCTATTTGCTTTTCTTTTCTTTTTTAATTTTTTTGAGCTGGAGTCTCACCCCGTCGCCCAGGCTGGAGTGCAGTGGTTGCTCCCGGCCCCCGCAGCCTCGACCTGCTGGGCTCCGGCGATCCTTCCGCCTCAGCCTTCCGAGTAGCTGGAACCACAGGCGCGCGCTACCACGCCCGGCTGACTTTCTTATTTATTTGAGAGAGGAGGTCTCGCCAAGTTGCCCAGGCGGGTCTTGAACCCATAGGCTCAGGCAGTCCTCTCACCTCAGCCTTCCAAAGTGCGGGATGATAGGCGTCAGCCACCGCGGCCAGCCTGCAACCCCTATTTTCACCTGAGAATGGGTGTCTTTGGAAGAGTCAGAACCCTTTTGAGGCAGTCACAGGTGCTTGCCTGTCTTCCTGGGAACCTGTGGGACAGCCGGCACATGTGCTTCCACATCCTTTTGTCCCCCAGGCCCAGCCCCAGGTTCTCCCTACCTGTCGACCGTGTGCTCTGCTGCAACTCCACCTCCCTGGCCCACTGTGGCTGAGTCCACCTGTCAGGTAGCAGCTGTGTGGCCGTCTGCGTGACCATGATATCTGGGTCGTGCTGGCATCAGCATTGTAAAGGCTGTCATTTTCATTATCTGAATTCCTTAAAAACACAGTCCCAATATTTGCCATGTTAAAAGTGACCCGGCACAGCCTCAGGACCAGGCACAGCAGCTCATCGATCCACAGCCAAAGAGGGTTCTCGTGCTCGAGATTACGAGGCACTTAGTCATTTCACTTCACAAGCAGGACACCACAATGGACGGGCCACTGTGGGGAGCGTGCTTGTCATCCTCAGCGACAGAGACGAGGGGAGGTCACGTGTCCATTTGCACTAAAGCCAGTGTTGCTTTCAGCCCCTGTTTTAGGAGCTTCCCTCTGAGTTTTGTACCTCTCCCTTGACCTGCATCCATCACTGAAAACGAACTTTTCTCACCCAAAGAAAAAGTTGACTTCCTTTTTAGGATCTTTAGTGCTAAAAATGGGACAGCCCCAGACAAACTGGGATGGTGGGTCACCCTAGCACAATGGCAGAATCAAGAAATAATAAATCTCAAACTTAAAAGCCAACTATATTTCTGTCTGCTGGCAACAGACAATTATAAATTCAGATCTTTAAATGCCATTTACAGTAACATTTTAAAAACATAAAATAGTCTGGGCTCGGTGGCTCAGCCTGTAATCCCAGCACTTTGGGAGGCTGAGGTGAGTGGATTGCCTGAGCCTGTGGGTTCAAGACCCGCCTGGGCAACTTGGTGAGACCTCATCTCCACAATAAGTCAAAAACTAGCCGGGAGTAGTAGCGCACGCCTGTAGTTCCAGCTACTCAGAAGGCTGAGGCGGAAGGAACGCCGGAGCCTAGCGGGTCGAGGCTGCGGTGGCCGGGAGCGGCCACTGCACGCCAGTCTGGGCGACAGAGTGAGACTCCAACTCAAAAATAAAACATAAGGCTGGGCTCAGTGGCTCACCCTGTAATCCCAGCACTTTGGGAGGCTGAGGCAAGTGGATCGCCTGAGCCCACGGGTTCGAGACCCGTCCGGGCAACTTGGCGAGACCTGTCTCTACAGTAAAATAAAAAAATAGCCGGGTGTGTTAGCGTGCGTCTGTAGTTCTGGCTACTCAGAAGACTGAGGTGGAAGGATCTCTGGAGCCCAGAAGGTTGTCGCTGGGGTGGCCGTGAGCATGTGTGCCACTGTACCCCAGCCTGGGCAAAGGAGTGAGACTCCAACTCAAAAAATAAAAATAAAACATAAAATAAGTAGAACTAAATCTAACAAAATACATTCAAGACCTGGACACTGAAAACCATCAAACAATGGTGACAGAGATTAACAAAGGCCTAAATAAATGTAGAGAAATGTCATGTTAATGGATTCGAAGGCTCAATAGTAAGATATCTTTTCTCCCCAAACTGTTCTATAGATTCAACTCAATACCGATCAAGATTCTAGCAAGCATTTTCTGTAAACTGATGAGCTGATTATAAAATGTATAGAGAAGTGGAAAGGACGTAGAATGGCCAAAACAATTTTTAAAAAGAACAGAGTTGAAAAACTTATGCTTCCTGATTTAATGGCTTCCTTGAGTCCTATGATAGCAATTAGGCAATTAATACGGTGTTGGCATAAGAATGAACAGATAAACCAGATGCCATGGCTCATGCCTATAATCCCAGCACTTTGGGAGGCTGAGGCGGGAGCCTTCTGAGGTGGGCTCAAGCCCGGGAGTTCAAGATCAGCCTGGACAACGTAGTGAGACCTCGTCTTTACAGAAAATAAAAAAATTAGCCAGGCATAGTGGCATGCACCGGTAGTGCCAGTTACTCGAGAAGCTGAGGCAGAAGGATTACCTGAGCCCAAGAGGCTGAGGCTGCCGTCAGCCGTGATTGTGCCACTGTACTCCAGCCTGAGCAACACACTGAAACCCCAACTCAAAAACAAACAAACAAACAAAAGAACAGATAAATCAACAGAACAAAATTGAGTCTGAAGTAGATGCATGCATGTATGGTCAATTTGTTTTTATCTGACAAAGGACTTGTAACCAGAATACATAAAAATTCTAAAACTCACTAATAAAAAAATAAGTCAATAAAAAAAAAGCCCAAAGATTTAAACAGACACTTCTCCAAAGAAGATATTTAAATAGCAAATTAGCACATGAAAAGATGCTGCATATCGTTAGTGATGAGAGAAATAGCAAATACCCTGCGATACTGCGACACGCCTATTCCAATGGCTAGAAACGCACAAGAACAACAGACCGCACCAGGTGGGGATGAGGCTACAACCCCATTCTGGAAATCAGCTTGACTTTTAAAAAACTTTCTAAGTTTTCATCTTTTCTTTTTTGAGTTGGAGTCTCACTGTCGCCCGGACTGGAGTGCGGTGGTCGCTGCCGGCCACCGCAGCCTCGCCTGCCGGGCTCCGCGGTCCTTCCGAGGAGCCGGAACTACAGGCGCGCGCTGCCACGCCCGGCTGGTTTTTTGGTTTGTTGTCGAGATGAGGTCGCGCTGCCCAGGCGGGTCTCGAACCCGCGGGCTCAGGCCATCCGCTCACCTCAGCCTCCCCAACAGCGGGATGACAGGCCGAGCCACCGAGCCCGGCTGGTTTTAACTTTTGAGTCGGGGCCTTACGCTGTTGCCCGGACTCGAGTACCGCGGCGCAGTCACGGCTCTCTGCGGCCTTGGCCTCCTGGGCTCAGGCCGCCCTCCTGCCTCAGCCTCCCAAGTAGCCGGGACTCTAGACGCGCGCCAGCACGCCTGGCTCGTCTTCTTATTTTTGTCGCGACGAGGCCTCACCATCTTGCCCAGACTAGTCTCGAACACCTGGGCCGAAGCCGTCCTCCCACCTCAGCCTCCAAAGTGCTGGGATTACAGGGGTGAGCCACCAGGCCCGGCGCCTGTTTTTAAAACACAGGCAAGCGTGTTCGCCGCGTGACTCGGCAATCCCACGCCTAGATACCGCCCAGAAGAACGCAGACACACGTCCACGCAGAGGCCCGTCCACACACGTTCCCGCAGCTCCACTCAACGGCAGTCAGGGGCGGGCGCAGAGGCTCACGCCGGTGGTCCCGGCACTCGGGGAGGCCGGGCGCGAGCGCTGCCCGAGCCCGCGGGCCGCGGCCAGCCTGGGCGGCTTGGTGAGGCCCCCCCGTCTACAACAAACCCGAAGATGAGCCAGGCGTGGTGGCGCGCGCCTGCGGCTCCGGCTCCTCGGAGGGCCGAGGCGGGAAGGTCGCCGGAGCCGGTCGGGCTGCGGCGGCCGGGGGGCGGCCCTCTGCAGCTCGGGCGGCCGGGCGGGGCCCCTCGAAAACCGGCAGCAGCGACCGTCGAGAACCGGCGTCGGGACCGCAGGCCGCGCGCCCGCCGCCTCGCGGGCCGCACTCGCCGCAGGGGAGGCGTGGCCGGCGCCCTCGCAGGCCTCCCGCGGCGAGAGAGGCCGGGGCGGCCGCGCCGTTCCGGGGGCGGCGGCGACCCCGACGCGGAACGCGGGCGCGCCTTCCTCCGGGCTTCCGTCTCGCCGCGGACCGGCGGGCGCGCGCCCCGGACCCGCCGGCTCGCGGGGCGCGCCTGCGCCGGGCGCGTCCGCGTCGCCGGGGCTGCCCGGCCGCGCGCCCCGGCGGGGGAACCGGCGTGTCGGGCGCCCGGCAGGCCCGACTTGGAAAGGGAGGCGCGGGCGCGCCGGCGGCGATGCATCCTCGGCCGCTCCTCGTTCTCCCGTCTCCGAGCCCGCTCCGGCCACCGCGGCCTCGCCCCGGGCGCCGGCCATCGCTCCGCCTCGCCTCCAAGCCGCCGGACTCCCGCGGGCGCCGCCGCCGGCGGGCCTCGAACGCGCGGCTCGCAGAGTGCCGGGACGCAGGCTGAGCGCCGCGCGCGGCCCCGGGCCGCTTCCCGAGGGCCTCCGGGCGCCCCTCCCGCCCGGCCCGCGCGGCCAGCAGGGGGCGGGGCGGCGGCCGCCGGGCTCCCGCGGCAGCCGCCCCGCCCGCTTCCCCGCCCGGCTCTGGCCGCCGCGGAGCCCGGACGCGGGGAGCCCCGCGGGAGCGCGTCGCCGGCCCGGCCGCGTGCGCGCGCAGCCACGCCCCGTGAGGGCGCCGAGGGGCCAGCCGCCGCGTCCCCCGCCGCGGCGGTCGCGGCTCTGGAGCCCGGGCCCGGGCCCCGACGGCCCGCCGGGAAGGAGCCGAGCTGCGGGCCGCCCGCCCTCCGCTCGTCCTCGCCGGGCCCGGCGCGTGGCCCGCGGGCCGCGGCGTCGGCGAGGCTGCGTTCCCGCCCTCGGGCGGGGCGCGCCCCCTGCTGGACGCCCGGCGCCGGCGCGGCCTCCAGCGGGCGCCGGCCGGCCGAGCCCGCAGAACCCCGCGGTGCCGGCGGCGGGACCGTCGGCCGCGGCCCCGCGCGGGGCCCCGTCCGGCGACGCAGGGCAGCGCCGCGAGCGCAGGGTAGCGCCGCGGGCGGCGCCGGTGCGCTGGGCGTCGGGCTGGCGTGCACGCGAGTCGCCGAGGCCGCCGCGACTGCAGCGACAGCCCGCCCGGGGGGAGGGCGAGGGCCCGCCGCGGCGGGGGGCAGCGAGCCCGGTGAGCACCCGCGCGCCTGGCGCTGGGGACGGAGGCCCTGCGGGGCGACGCGTGGAGCGGAACGCGGGCGCGCAAGCCGGCCTCGGGCTTCCTGCCTGAGCCGCCCGGCGCTCGTCTGCCCCCCCAGACGGCCCCGGCTTCCGGCTTCCCGCAGGTGCCGGTCCGCCGCTCCCCCGCGCCCGCCCTGCACCTCCGTTCCGCTCTCACCCGCTCCCGGCACCGCCGGCTGCTCGTCTCTGCGCCGCCAAGTTCCCGCCGCGCCCGGGCCGCGAGTCCTTCCCGCCCGCCCTCGGGCGTCCAGCCGAGCGCCGCCTCCCGGTCGCCCGGCGAGGGCTGACTTCCCTCCCCTGGATGCCCCACGCGTTTCCCAGGGGTCCCCGTCCCCGGGCCCCACACGGCGGGCTGCGCGGCAGAGCTCGGCCTCGGCCCGGCGGGGCGCAGGGCCTCAGTGGGAGGCCTCGGCGGCACCGGGCACGAGCGCTTCCTGCCGGTTCAAGGAGACCGAAGGAAGACGGGGCTCCTGGGAGCGTGGGGACCCGCTCGAGCCCGAAGCCCAGGTGTGCCCCCAAGCCCCAAGAGGCAGGGGCGCCCCTGCTGCTCCCTGGGACTCTCCGTGTCTTCGCGGTCTCCGGTCTGCATCTTCACGAGCTTCCTCTGCCTGAGACCCCAACGCGGATCCCCGAACCCTGGCTTCACGCCCTCGGAGCCTAGAGCCACAGAGGATTCACCCACCCCCGGCCAGGCGCCTTGCCCGTGCCATCGGCAGAGGCCAGCAAAGTGGGGTCCGGTGCCCCACTCAGAGGTGCAGACTTGGAGAAGCAGCGCGGGCAAGTCCCTCAAGGTGGGGGGTGGGCACCTCTGATACAGCCGGGTCCAGGGAAGGCAGACACTGAACCCATGCAGATAGACTGCAGCACACATGTCAAGCTGGATCCTTTCCTTCTTTCTTTTTCTTTTTTTCAAAGACAGGTTCTCACTCCGTCACTCAGGCTGGAGTGCAATGGGATGGTCATTCCTTACTGTATCCTCGACCTTCTGGGCTCAAGCAGTCCTCCCACCTCAGCCGTCAGAGTAGCTGGGACTACCAAAAGTTAGCCTGGCCGCCTGGCTAATTTTTAAATTTTTTGCAGAGATGAGTCTCACTGTGTTGTCCAGGTACTCTCCAACTCCTGGCCTCTCTTGGCCTCCCAAAGCGCTGGGTTTACAGGTGTGAGCCACCGCACCTGGCCCTGGATCCTTTCTTCTGCCTTTCTCTCTTCCAGCATTCCAGCCAGGAACTCACTACAGCCTTTCTAGAATCCTGTTCATTTTTTTGCTTGTTTGCAAAAACGGCCAAGACCTGAGTTCTAACCCAGGTCTGCCAACCCCAGCTTGGTGAGGCTTCCAAGTGCCTCGTCTGCTGAACAGAGGCTGCAGGCATGGCCTGTGTGGTTGCGTGGGGGCTAGGTGAGTGGCTGGAGGCGATGGCCTAGCCCGAAGCCTGTCCCCTTGTGGGGACCCTGAGGGCACATGTTTTCATGTTTTTACACGCCGGAAGTCAGGATGGCGTGGCAGTGTGACTTTTTGTTTTATAAGGGCACATGACGTAGGTGTGTCTCAAAATTGATGGCATCCTAGATTTGATGAAATACAGAATCAATACTTGTGCTGACCCTGGGAAAACGACAACATCTCTGGGTGAAAATGTCCCCATCTGCAAAATGGGGACCACGTCCCTCCTTCGGGCAGCCACTGGGAAGCTAAACTGAGACCGCATCTGTCGATGGTGTTGAGTGTCTGGCCGGCTGGCATCCCTGGTGGGCTAGCTGAACTGTCCGGAGCCAGGCCCAGGAGTGCTGGTGCCACTTGTTTGTTTAGAGAGGCCCCAGTGCGGAGGGCCGAGCAAATATTTGTGGTTACGGATTAACCTGAGTTCCAGGCTGTCATGGCGGCAGGAGGGCGAACCTGCGGTCTCTCCAAGACCCACTCGTGTGAGTGCCCCTGGAGGCAGGTCTGTGAGGGGCTGCAGAGGAGGGGTGCACAAGGGAGAGAGAGGGCTGGAGGTGATGAGGGCCTAGTCCTTGATCCAGGGTTCTCGAGACCGGCTGGGGCTTGGGGAATAGGGAGATGAGGCCCAGACACCAGCCGTCCAAGGCACGACTGGCATGCCCAGGCTGGGGAGCCACAGTGCTTAGGGGCTTCTCTCACCAGCACCTCCCTTCCTCGACTTCGCGTCGCAAGGAAGCCGCCTGAGGGTCCCGGGGCCCAGGGCTCTCCCCAGAGGCAGCGTGGAGCTTGGGACCCTCCATTCTCCCCACCACCACCTCTAAACCTGGGGCCTTGAATTGAAACAGATGTCAGAATCAGCTTCGAGGGAGCCGGCAGAAGTGGAGTCAGGCAGGGCTGTGCAGAGGGCCAGGCAGGCCTTCCCAGGGGCTCGGAGGCAGTGGAGGGCTCCTCAGTCTCTGGCTGGCGGGGCTGGCTCTGCGGCTTTGGGGCACCTGGTGGACGGGGGCAGGGTTAGGGCCCCTAGACTGGGCTTGCGTCCTCGCTGTGCCTCCTTCTGGGTGTGGGATTTCGATGCGCTCCTTAGCTCCTCTGAGCCTCAGTTTCCCCTTCACAACGTGGGGCGACAGCAGTGCCACCTTCTTGTCAGGTCGGGAGCCCTGAGCAGATAGCAGTGGCTTGTGTCCGCTGAGTGTGCCACGGGCAGACTCTGCAGTGAGAGCTTTGTGTGGACAGGGTCACTCAGCTCCCACAACTCTTAAAGAAAGGGGCACCACACACCCTTCTACCCGTTTCATACACGAGGAAACGGCTGGGAGCAGTTGAGCCTCTTGCCCACGTGCCAACCGGGACAGGCCACAGCTGGAATTGGCACCAGACGGCTTGGCTTCCTGGCCTGCCCTCTGACTCCTATACACATGGCTGGAAAGACACCGCAAGTGTCCACCGACGTTCGCCACGATGGTCAGCCCACCCGTGGGGCCAGCAGAGGCAGCAACGCAGAATGCAGCAGGGGAGGGCCCAAGCATTCCTGCACTGGCTCTACCGTGTGCCTCAGCCGGCTCAGTCCCCTTTGATCCTCACAGGACCCTGCACCTGTGGGGAAGGTGGTGTGGCTCCAGCCCCACAGGGAAGGCCCCCGGGCTCCCGCTGGCTGTCTAGTGGACAAGGACCTCTAGCCCAGCCTCTGCCTTGACGATCAGTCACAGGGACAGCCCGTTTGCTCAGCTGCCACTTGGGGACACAGCGCGCCGTGGCGGGGGCGTCTGCCACACACTCAGAAGCCCTCCTCATCAGACAGGTGCCAGCAACGCCAGGATGTGGCAGCTTGCAAGCCTCTTGCTGTTCCTGACCACCTGGGGGATTTCCGGCACACCAGCCCCTCGTGGTAAGGCCGCTCCCACCCCCCCAGAGCCCTTCACAAGGCCCCCGGCGGGTGCCCGTCCAGGCCGTCCTACTTCTCACCATCTCTCCGGGACTGGAGTGAGAGGAGGGGTCGGCGAGAAGGGCCCAGGCTGACTTATAAGTCCCAGCAGGCCAGCTGTTGGCAAGCAACACGGACGGAAGGCAGGCACAGCAAGGCGGGAACCCCACGCTCACCCCACCCCGAAGCGCCCTGCTCTCCCGGGGAATGGGCCTTCCCCTCCACCGGCCCACTCGTCCGCGTGCAGGCCCTGGCCACTGCCCGCACTGCCCGGCATGGTCAGTGCACGCAGCCTCGTGGCTGCCCGCACCACCCACAGCCAGCAGGAGGCAGCCCTGATCCCCCGGGGGCCTCCAGGCAGATGGGCGGCCCCAGGGCCACGTGGGCTGTGGCTGCATCCGTGCTTTCCCCGGCTTGTCTGTGCCTGCTCCTCCTCCGGGCTGCCTGAGCCCGTGCTTCCAGACTGGCTCGGCCGCCTGCCCCTGGACTGCTCTCCCTGTCCCCTCCTCCTCGTCCCCACCCCGCTCGACGCCTCCCTCCCGGCTGGCCCTGCACCCAGAACAGACACAGCCCGGGAGACGTCCGGCGACACGTGCTGGGTGGCAGGCCTGTCGGTCCTGCAGGTGTCCTGCCTGGGGCAGCGCAGCGCGTGCTTGGGGTGGGCCGGGGAGGGAGGACAGAGTGGCTGTCAAGATGGGGCTGCCCTGAGTGGGCCACGGGACTATTTGGTTTGGCGGTTTTCCCAGCAGCCGCGGCCTCGGCATTCGCTGCTGAGGGCTTATTCCTGTGCCAGGCACGGCGTTCCCGTCTTAGTCCTCCCCGCTTTCCGAATGCGTACACTGAGGGGTGCAGAGGTCAAGACGCTGGCTCACGGTCGCGCAGGTTGGGCTGGGGCTCTCCCACGGGCCGGCGGAGGAGCCCGGGGCGCCGCCTGCCAGGCTCCCGGCCTGGCTTCCCAGCCCCCCGCGGCCCCCGCCCCGCCCAGGCCCCTCCACGAAGCTCCCTCGCCCCCCAGACTCGGTGTTCTCCAGCGGCGAGCGTGCCCACCAGGTGCTGCGGATCCGCAAGCGTGCCAACAGCTTCCTGGAGGAGATCCGGCCCAGCAGCCTGGAGCGCGAGTGCACGGAGGAGATCTGCGACTTCGAGGAGGCCAAGGAGATCTTCCAGGACGTGGACGACACGGTAAGGCCTGGCTGGGGCCCGAGGATGGGGCCGCGGTGGGCGGGAGGGCGGCCTGGAGGAGCAGGCGGGGCCGGCCTGGGCCTTCTCGGGCGTCCGGGCGGTGGTGCGTGCCGCCCCTTCTCCCAGCCGGCCGGGTGCGGTGGGCTCGCCGGGACGCGGGCCCCGAGGTGACGGCCCGCACACGTGACTGCAAGGAGCAGAACCGACCCTGCCACGAGCCCCGGCAACAAGAGAGTGAGGCAGCGCGGGCTGGGATCTCACCCAGGGCTTCGGGGCGCAGTCGCCCTCCGGCACCACAGGCCGCACGCGGCCCTGCCCCGCCTGCCTCGCCGAGAGGGCCCGAGAGCCACCACCCTGCCTCCATCCGTCCCCAGGGCGTGTGACCGAGACCCCCGACGTCTGTCCACACAGGCTCGCGCGCTCTGCCTCGGCTCAGCGTCTCGAGGGAGCGAGCGGTTGCCCAGGGGCTGTGAAGCAACGGCCTGGGCCCCGGGCTGAGGGGTCAGAGTCCTCGAGTCCCCAGGGCCCCGAGGGGTGGCCCTGAGGCGGAGGGGCTCAGGCAGCCCTGCCCCAAGGGAGCTGCTCCCACCAGCGCCGGGAGCTGCGCCTCCGGGGCCCTCGGCCCGGCGGCTGCGGGGTGCGTTCCCGCGGAGGCTCGAGGCGGCCCGCAGCCCAGCCTGCGCCCCCCGCCTCGTCGGGCCCACCTGCTCCGCTCCTCCCTCGGCCGCCTTTCCCAGACGGCGCCTCGGCGGGGCCCCCTGCGCTTCCCGCAGGCGCGGATCCGGCCGTCCGCCCGCCCCCGCCCGGCCGCAGCCCAGCCGGGCACAGAGGCCGCTGGCGCCGGCGGGAGCCTGGGGCCGGAGCCCTCGGCACGGCGGGCGGTCCGGGCCAGCAGGAGCTGCACCCGGGCCGGGCTGGACACGCGGGCTCTGCTGCGCGACCGAGGACCGGGCCCGGGAGGGGCGAGAGGCGGAGCCTCGCGCGGGCCGCGGGCGCAGCGGGCGGGGAGGACGCCGCGCCCCGGCGGGGACGGGCCTGGCCGCGCGGGGCTGCGGCGCGAGGGGCGGTCCGGAGAGCTGGGCTCCGGCCGCGCGCGCGAGGACGCTCGTGGGGGCGGGGCGGGGCGGGGCGGGCGTGGGCGCGCGGGAAGCGCCGGCCCCTCGTGGCTCGTTTCGGTCGAGCGCCGACCCGGAGCGTCTGGAAGCCCGCCCCGCCCCCCGCCGGCCGCCCCCGGGAGGGCCGCCCCCACGGGCCGCAGGCCCTGACGCCGCGCGCTCTCCCCGCAGCTGGACTTCTGGTCCAAGTACTTCGGTGAGTGCGGTCGGGGCCGCGGCGGGGTCGGCGAGCGCCGCGCGAGGGGGAGCTGGCGGCGCCCGTGGCTCCCGCCCCACCCCGGCCCTCCGCGTGCCGCAGACGGCGACCAGTGCGCGACCCGGCCCGCGGACCACCTGTGCGACAGCCCGTGCTGCGGCCACGGCACGTGCGCCGACGGCATCGGGGGCTTCAGCTGCAACTGCGCCGACGGCTGGGAGGGCAGCTTCTGCCAGCAAGGTGGGGGCCGGCGGGGGCCGAGCGCGCAAGGCGGGCGCGGGGCGGGGCCCGGGCGGGGCGGGGCCGCGGGAAGGGCCGGGGCCGGGAGGGGCCGGAGCCCCGAGCGCGCACGGCGGGCGCGGGGCGGGGTGCGGGGGCGGGTCGCGCCCACCGGGGCGGGGCTCCGGGAAGGGCCGCGGCGGGGGCGCGCCCGGCCCGCGCCAGCGCCGCCCTCCCGCCCCGCAGCGGCCGGCTTCCTCAACTGCTCGCGGGACAACGGCGGCTGCGCGCACCACTGCCGGGAGGAGCCGGGCTTGCGCCGCTGCAGCTGCGCGCCGGGTTACGAGCTGGCCGAGGACCACCGGCGGTGCGACCCCACAGGTGGGCGGCCGGGGGGCGCGCGCGGCGGGCGGCGAGGGCCGGGCCGCGGCGGGCCCCGCGCCCCCGCGCCCGGGTCTGAGCGGCCCGCGGGCCGCCGCGCGCCAGCTCCCGCTCGCCCGGCTCCTCCGAGAACGGGACCGAGCCCGCCTTGCGCGTGGGCCTCCGACGAGCGCTGCCGTGGGCCCGGCTGGCGTCCCGAGACTTCGGCCAGAGCCACCCCTCGGCTCGCGGCCAGCCTGCTCCTGGCGGGTCTCGCCCGCTCCCCGTCCCGCGCTCGCGGCGGACTCTTCCCGGCCCTCCGCCCCCGCAGCCCCTCGCTCGGGTCTCGCCGGCCTGCCTCGCCGCCGCCGCCTCGGCCGCGCGTCTCCCAGGGCGCCTTCCCCTGGCTTCACTGCCTCCGGCCTTCCCAGTTCGCCTTCCTGCCTTCCCTCAGCGAACGTCCCGTAGCCTGTGTTGCGGTTCTGCTGGAAAGCACTTTCCGGCTTTCTGCTTTGCGGTGGAGACGCGCCGGCAGGTGCGAGGAAGGCCACGCCCGGCGGCGTTCCCTGCCCTCGAGGACGCTGGGCGCGCGCTCTCCCGGGCGGTGGGCTGTCCGTGACCCTGGCGGACCCCCTGCTTCCCAGTCCCGAGGGCCTGCCTTCGGGGCTGGCTCCCGAGAGGCAGCCTCCCGGCCTCCGTGGGAGGCTGCGCCCGCCGGCCTCCAGCCGCCGGCAGGGTGGGCCAGGGGCCCTGGCGCGGGCGCGCTGCCTGTCCAGGGACTCCTGTCGCCAGCCAAGCGCTCCCTGGCTCCCCTGAGCCCCCGCCGCGGCCGGCCGGCTGCGGGCCAGGGAGGACAAGCCGGGAGGGCAGCCTGGGGACGCGTGCCTGGCAGGCCCCCACCGCCCGCTCTGCCTGCAGTGAGGTTCCCTTGCGGGCGGCCGTGGAGGCGGGTGGAGAAGCAGCGCAGGAACTTGAAGCAGGACCCGGAAGAAACGGACCTGGTGGACCCGCGGATCGTGGACGGGCAGCTGACCAAACGCGGCGACAGCCCCTGGCAGGTAGAGAAGAGGCCGTGGCGGCCTCTCCCCTCGCCCGCGGGGCCCCTCCAGGGCTCTCTGCGCAGCCTGCAGAGGGGAGGGGGTTGCGTTGCTGGGGGGTTCGGAGGGAAGTGGCGGGGCAGCTCCAGGACGACGGGCGCCGCCTGAGGGGAGGGCCAGCGGGGTGGGCGGCAGGGGCTGCGCAGGAGGGAGGGCTGCGGCCTGAAGAGCTGAAGGAGAACTTCCGCGTGGGGCGAGGGCCAGGAAGGGGGACCCGGCCGCTCCTCGAGCCGCCACCCGGAGCCTCACGCTTGGTTCGGCGCCCCTCTCTGCCAGGCACTGTGGGAGAGAGGAGGCACAGCCGCGGGGAGCCCCCAGATTCTGGCAGGGTCGGGACCCTCAACGCTGGGCAGGCCAGTGGGACCAGACCCAGCCCAGGATGGCCTTCAGGCCAGGGGCCGAGGGCGGTCCGAGGGGACCTCCAAGGCAGCCTGGGCACACAAGACCCGGCCCAAGCCTCCAAGGAGGAGAGGGGCTCACTGGGTGGCGGTGGGTGTGGCAGAGGCTGACTGCAGCAGCCTGGGACAGTACAGGAACAGCGTGGGCAAAGTCAGGAGACATCCTGGGACCAGCCAACACCGTGCGGCAGAAATAGAAGGTGCCGCGAAAGGGCAGTGAGACTCTGTCCGTGCAACCAGGGAATCCAGGAGAGTGCATGAGAACCATGCCAGGGCCCTGTGAGACCCAGGGGCCCTGACCTGGAGTTGTGGGAAGGCAGCCTGTGACGCCCCCCACGCCCCTTGCAGGTGGCCCTGCTGGACTCAAAGAAGAAACTCGCCTGCGGGGCGGTGCTCATCCACCCCTCCTGGGTGCTGACGGCTGCCCACTGCATGGAGGACTCCAAGAAGTTCACCGTCAGGCTTGGTATGGCTGGAGCCAGGCAGAAGGGGGCTGTGGGAGGCTGCGGGGAGCGGGCTGGCTCTTCGGGCTTGGCAGACCCGCAAACCCCAGGGTGTCCCCAGGGTGTCCCAGCAAGAGGCTGCTTGGACTCCACAGAAGGTGTCTGGGGGGAGAGGCCTGTGTGCCCCGTCTGCCCTGTGACACCCGGTATGCAGGTAGGGGATGCTCTGGTACCTCTTCAGATCTGGGCCCAGGCACCTGCCACATGGTTGTCAGCGAGCGGCCACCTATCCTCTCCTCTCCACTTCCCCTTGTGGGTAACAGGCTGTGTGTGGGCCTGCACTTTGGGTACCGAGACCAGCAAGGCCTGAACTCAGGGATGTGCTTCACAGACTCCTGGGGACGGAGCTGAGCTATGGGCCAGAGCAGTGAGCTGCTTCCCTCGTAGTCTGGGGTCCCCGAGCCCTTGTCCGTCTGTGGACTTAACTCTGTGCCAAAAGGAAGGAAAAGGTCTGTGCTGTGGCCCCCCATGGGCGTGGCTTGAACGTTCCAGGCCCTCCTCCCGGGAGCCGTCTGTCTGATCTGAGAGGACTTGTCTTTTCCTCCCTGGAAGTGCCGTGTTCTGTGGCTCCTCCTCCCTGGGTCTCGCTGCCCACGGCCTCTCGCTGTGGTCGTCTCACCACTCCTCCTGGCTCTGGTCTGTGGACTTCAGGTTCCTTTCTGGTCTCACAGCTTCATTCGTGAATCCAGACTAGGTCGGCACCTTAGGGATTGACACCTGTGGGCCTCTCCCAGCCGGAAAAGTCATCCTTGGGCCGGGCTCTGTGGCTCAGCCTGTCATCCCAGCACTTTGGGAGGCTGAGGCGAGTGGATTGCCCTAGCCCGTGGGTTCGAGACCAGCCCAGGCAAGTTGGTGAAACCTCGTCTCTACAATAAATACAAAACTAGGTGGGCATGGTAGTGCGTGCCTGTAGATCCGGCTACTTGGAAGGCTGAGGCGAAAGGATCGCCAGAACCCAGCAGATCGACGCTGGGTGGCCATCAGCGTGCCAGGGCACTCCAGCCTAGGCAACGGAGTGAGACTCCAACTCAAAAAAAAAAAGCCGTCCTTGCTAGGGATCCGTGGCACAGACGCATGGCCCCCCAGCACGTGGGTGTGCACTCTCCAGCTGTGGGCCGCTAGGGGCCCCCCCGCACAGGTCTGCAGGGGGCTGGCAGTGCCAGCCCTGGGCACGCGCCATGGGGAAGAGGCTCCCGCTGCTGACGGCGCCCTGTTTTTGCAGGCGAGTATGACCTGCGGCGATGGGAGAAGTGGGAGGTGGACCTGGACATCAAGGACACCTTCGTCCACCCCAACTACAGCAGGAGCACCACCGACAACGACATCGCGCTGCTCCGCCTGGCCCAGCCCGCCACGCTCTCGCAGACCGTCGTGCCCGTCTGCCTCCCGGACAGGGGTCTGGCGGAGCGTGAGCTCACCCAGGCCGGCCAGGAGACCATGGTGACGGGCTGGGGCTATCACAGCAGCCGCGAGAGGGACACCAGGAGGAACCGCACCTCTGTCCTCAACTTCATCAGCATCCCCCTGGTCCCGCGCAACGAGTGTGCTGAGGTCATGAGCAACGGCGTCTCCGAGAACATGCTGTGTGCGGGCGTCCTCGGGGACCGGCGGGACGCCTGCGAGGGGGACAGCGGGGGCCCCATGGTGGCCCTGTTCCGCGGCACCTGGTTCCTGGTGGGCCTGGTGAGCTGGGGCGAGGGCTGCGGGCTCCCTCACAACTACGGCGTGTACACCAAAGTCAGCCGCTACCTCGACTGGATCCACCGCCTCACCCGCGACGGGGAAGGCCCCCTGGAGAGCCAGACGCCCTAGCCCGCGCCTGCGGAGCCGGGCCGTGGGTGGCACCCGCGGGGCATTAAAGCCACGTGGAACACGCACGCCGGCCTGCTGTCCTGTCTGTCCTTCCGTCCCTTCTCGGGGCTGTTCTGGAGGGAGGGAAGTAACGCGCCTCGAAGCCTCCCGGGTGCCACACGCTTCATGGACAAAATCTTATTTAACTCCCAAAGCGACTCCGGGTGCGGAGGAGCCGGTCCAAGTTTTGTGGGGTCTGGGTTCTTGCTGGTGCAAAGGAAGGCAAGCCTGTGAGCACGAGGCCGCTAGAGCCCTTCCCAGGGCCTCGGGAGAGCCAGTGCAAGTCAGGGCTTGCGGGACGAGCCTCTGATGAGCCCGGCCGTGGGCGTGTCAGGCTTGGGGCCGCGCGCATGCAGAGAACGGCCCAGAGGCAGGTCGGAAGAAAAGGAGCTTGTGTAGGAAGTGGGTCGGAGGAAGTCCTCCGTGTCCTGGAGAGGGAAGGGGCTGGATGCCAGGAGGAGGCGCGGTCCCGAGGGCTCAGGACTAGGGGCTTCCAGGGCTCTTTTGCGGGGGCAGGCAGATGTCCGCGGGCGAGACCAGGCGGCCGAGGTGATGGCCTGTTCCCCTGCCAACCAGGTGGACGAGGGCAGTCAGTCACACAGACGAGAAGGGCCGGCCAGTGGCTGGAAAACACGCTCTTGGGACAGAGTCTCATCAGCCCTGCCGGGAGGCAGCTAGAGAGCCAGACGGCGTGGGTCCAGCCCAGAGGGGCTCCCGGGTAGCTGGAGAAGCTGCTTCAGAACACGCCACGCAACTGTGAGCCGCGGGAGGCGGGGACTCCGACCCGCCCTGGCCTGGCTTAAACGGATGAGACGGGGGAGTAAGTTGAGGGTGCTCTGGCTGCAGACCTCCAAGCAGCCGGTGCACAGGCACGGTGGTGAGACGAAGCTGAGGAGATGAGTCTCTGTGTGGCCTTGTGCAAGTCTTCTCTGTGTCTGAAGGCTGATTTTCGGTTTCAGTCCGACTGACTTAGGGATACTCAGCTGGCAGGGCGTTACTTCTGGGGTGTCTATGAGAGGGTTTCCGGAGGAGCCTGTGGGTGAGTTGGGGGACTGAGAGGGAGGGTTCGCCCCTGCTGTGAGCAGGTGCCGTCCAACAGGCTGGGGCTCAGACAGAACGAAGAGGAGGAGGGAAGGCAAATTCTCCCTCCGGGCGTGGAAGGCCCTGCGCTCCCCTCCAGCCTCAGAACTCCAAGTTCGTGGCTTTTGGCCCCTGGGACTTGAGCCAGCAGCCCCCAGAGTCTCAGGCCTCTGAACCTGGATCGAGGCGACCACGGGCTTCCCTGGTCTTCTAGCTTGCAGGGGGTCTGGTGTGGACTCGCAGCCTCCATACTTGTGAGCCGAGTCCCGCAAATTTCTTGTCTGTCATCTGTCATCTATCCCATCTGCCAGTCTAATCGTCTGGCTGTCCTCTGTCATTCATCTCTTGATCACCTGCCCGTCTGTCTGTCAGCCTGCCTGCCCGCCCACCCACCCACTGTCCTCTTAGTTCTGTCTCCCTGGAGAGCCCCGACTAATACCTGGAGCGTGTGTATAATGAAGGGACTGAATGACAGCAGTGGTTCTCAACCCCGGCTGCACGCGTGAATCTCCTGGAGAGCTTTGAAAAACGGCCATGCCCAGCACCACCCTTAGAGGTTCTGGTTTGACTAATTTGGGGTGGGAGGGGGAGGCTCAGACACTGCCGTTTTTCCGATTCCCCACTCACTTTGACATCCACCGCGCTTGCAGGGGGAGGGGATGGGCTGAGGACATCTCCGCCTCGGGTGAAGATGCCCAGGGGACTGCCTGTCAAGGCGGCTAACCTGCACCAGCTAGAGCACTTCTGGCCCGACAGCATGAAAGCCGCTGACCCCTGCCCAGGGCAGCGAGGGAGGATGATAAAAAGCAAACACATGGAGTCCCTGGAAATGATCCTCAGGGCAAACAAAACCAGGACAGAAGCACAACTTTTAAACCAATGGAGGAAAAGTCAGTCTGCCCAACAGAAAGCAAGGAGGCAAGCAAGAGCAAGAAGCACACGCCAACCAGGTGCTCTTCTAGACTCTAACAGCGAATATGTGGAAGCTCAAACCCAAAGCGCAATACCACTTGCAATGAAGCACTCAGATGCACGTTTAACAAAACATGTACCAGACCTGTGTGATGAAACTTACGAAATGGTGATAAAAGAAATCAAAGACCAAAGACCACGGAGAGAGGAAAGAGAACACAGGAAACGCATCGGTTCTCCCCAAATTGATCTGTACAAATGAAATTCCTATCAAAATACCAGCATGGCTTTTCTGTAGACATAGACAAGCTTACTCTACACTAGGTAGGCAAAAGACATCAGATAGCGACAACATTTTGGGAAAAAGAAGAAATTAGGAGGAATCATTCAACCCTGTGTCAGTGGCTTATTAGAGAGCTACAGGAAACCGAGACTATGGGGTACTTGTGGAGGAAGAGACAGATGAGTGGAACAAAACAGCAACTCCAGAAATGGATCCACCCAGCTACGGCCATTTGACTTTTGACAAAAGATACAGAAGCATTCCCATGGAGGAGGGGGAGTCTGTCCCATGACAGCCGGTAAAGGGGCATCCGTGGGCAGAAAAACCTGGACTGACATCTCACACCATACACAGACAGTAACTCAAAATAGGACATGAACTTGAATGCAAATGTAAGGCTGGGTGCACTGGCTCTCACCTGTAATGCCAGCACTTTGGGAGGCCGAGGTGAGAGGATTCCCTGAGCCCACGGGTTTGAGACCAGCCTGGGCAATATGGCGAGACCTCATCTCTACAATAAATCAAAAAATTAGCCGGGCATGGTGGCATGTGCCTGTAGTTCCGGCTACTTGGAAGGCTGAGGCTGAAGGATCACCTGAGCCCAGCAGGTCGAGGCTGCGGTGGCCATGAGTGTGTGCCACTGCACTCCAACCTGGACAACAGCGTGAGATGCCAACAACAACAACAAACAAAGTAAATGTAAAGCCATAAAACAAAAAGAAAGGAGAGTTAATGGAAACCATAGAGTAAAGTGGAATTAGGCTAAGCTCACCAATTAAAAGACACATCGAAGACTAGGAAATAAATCAGGCAATATGATATTTACAGACAAAAGCAAAAAACACTGAAAGACTGAGATTAAAGAATTAGAAACTTCTTCATGCAAACTTGAAGGAAAAAAGTTAAGAGTGATTTTATTAACTGATAAGATAGAAATCAAGGCAAAAATATAAAGAATGGTGGCCACCATGTGCTGAAAAAAGAATCAATCACATGTGAAGATGTCGTTATTGCAGCATAACACGGGCCCGACCACAACACCCAGACCCACTGTATGTGATGCACCGTTTGCACCCAGGAGGTCGAAGTTGCGGTGAGTCGAGATCATGCTACTGCATTCCGGCCTGGGCAGCAGAGTGAGACCTTGATCTAAATAGTAAGTAGAAAGAAGAAGCTGGAAGGAGAGAAACACAAACCCAAGGAAACACGAATAGAGGAAGGAATTCAAAGACGAGGGGGCAGGAGCCATTGCAACAGAGGGGAAGTGATGGAGCGGACTCGAGAAACGGAACCAAGCCCAGTGCTCTGCAAAGATGGAAGGGCCGACCTCTCCAAGGGCAAGAAATCCAGATTGAAAAGAAAAAGTGAAGCGTGGGGGGGGGGCGAGGGAGGGTTAGAAAGTATTTTGCCATAAGCCAATCCATTTGAAAGCCTAGTGAAATGTTACATTCCCGAACAAAACACCAAGGCCGGGGCAAGAAAGACGCACACAGGGAAGCTGCCCCACCCGCTCAGAAGCCCCAACCTGCTGTGTGTTGAGTTCTACCCAATCCTTTTTTTTTTTTTGAGTCAGTCTCACCCTGCCGCCCAGGCTGGAGTGCAGTAGTATGCTCATGGCCACTGCAGGCTAACCTGCTGGGCTCAGATGATCCTCCCTCCTTAGCCTTCCAAGTAGCTGGAACTGCAGGCATGTGCCATCACGTCTGGCAAATTTTTTAATTTATTGTAGAGATGAGATCTTGCCAAGTTGGCCAGGCTGGCCTCGAACCCCTGGGCTCAGGCAATCTTCTTGCCTCTACCTTCCAAAGGGCTGGGATTACAGGTGTGAGCCGCCGACCTTTTTTTTTTTTGAGTTGGAGTCTCACTTTGCCACCCAGATGGGAGTGAGTGGCACACTCCCGGCCACCGCAGCCTCGCCTGCCGGGCTCCGGCGATCCTGCCGCCTCTGCCTTCCGAGTAGCTGGAACCACAGGCGTGCGCTACCACGCCCGGCCGATTCTTGATTTATTGTAGAGACGAGGTCTCGCCAAGTTGCCTGGGCTTAGCTTGAACCCACGGACTCGGGCAATCCACTCACCTCGGCCTCCCACCCTAGCCACCGCGCCCGGCCAGCTGCCCGACTTTTAAAGAACAGCCAGTTCCCATCTTAAACATTTTCCTCCTCAAAAGGAAAAGAACAAAGCCCACCTGATTCATTTCATGATCCCCAGTGCGGTGCAGCCAGGCCGGGCATTTTGCTTTTCTGGGGATGGAGCATACACATCCCTCCGCACGCCCCTCTGCTCCGGGTGCGGAAAGCCCTGAACTAGCTCAGTGGTAAAGGGGGCTGGTCCCCAGAATCCACCTGGGGCGTGGGCAGGCCCTCGGAAAGAGATCGCCGCCCCCTCGTGCTCCACGCGCCGGGCTCCTGAGACATGACTCTTGAGAGCGCAAGGCTGAGGCCACAGGTGAAGAGGACACGTTCCCCACGGGCGGGGAGAGGGAGCCCTCAGGAGTCCTGCAGACGCGAGGGGGTGCGTGGGGGTGCCGGGCGGGCGGTGAGCCGTACGCGCCCAGGCAGTGCATCCCAGAGGCAGGCAGGGGCAGGCTTCAGCGCTCTTCCGCTGGCCTGAGACGGGGCCGGGGAGGCGCGTGAGCCAGACGGGCCGGGGACGCACACGCTCCACGGCAGAGGCTGTGCGCACATCCGCCTCGACCAAGTCTCTTCGCTGAATTAACACAAGGCCGTGGAAAGAAGCCCACGACTCAGTCGCAAAGTGATGTCACGGTGGCATCTGAGAGCTGGCATCAAGCCGGCAGCTCGTTGAGCGTGCAGGCCCTGGGCTCGGGGGTCTCTCTCCAGCAGACACGAGGTTTGCTGGACCTTCCCGCCTCCTGTTCCTCGTCCGAGAAGTTGGGCTTACACCCTTCGGCTAGGAGCGGTTGAGGAGGAAGGGAACCCCCGCCCGCAGGGCCTGGGGCCCGGAGCTGCCCTGGGTGGGCAGGCCTCTCCCCTCCTTCCCCCTGGAGCCCTCCTGCAATGCCCAAGGCGCACGGCCACGGCCACCGGGATCTCCTTGGAGGAGGGGACCGGCTCCAGCCAGAGCCGTCCGGGAGGCAGGAGCGCTCAGCGCCCCCGCGAAGGCGGCTGGGGCCCCGGGCGAGGAGCTCCCCGCCAGCTGAGCCTGGGGAGGAGCCCTGGGAAGGACAGGTGGGAAGCCGCTGAGGTGCGAGGGGCGGCTTTGTTTTCTGTTTCATTGATCTGTTTGTCACTATGCCAGTACCATGCTGTTTTGATGACTGGTGTGCTATAAGTCTTTAAACGATGTAGTATCAGTCACCCAACTTGGCTATTCTAAGTGTTTTGTATTTCCTGGACTCAAGCAACCCTCCCACCCCAGCCTCCATAGTGCTGGGATTACAGGCATGAACCACCATCAGCCCCCAGTGCCCAGCCATCAGTTGGGTATTTACTGGCGCTCGGTATGAGCGCCTTTGGCAGATGAGAAAGGGCTGGGCGGGTGTTCACAGCAGGCAGGGGCAGCAGCCAAGCCCCTTCCCTCTGCCCAAGTGGGGCCTGCCGCTGTTCTAGATGTTAGGTGCTTGGGCCCTTGACGCGGGGCCCCTGCCAAGCACTGGGAACCACACAGCCGTGGCTTCCTCTGGGGCAGAGGGGGTGCACGGAGCGGCTGAGTCCCATGACATCCCTGCCAGAGCCAACGCCTGGGTTGAAGCTTGCTCTGCCTCTTGATCAAGCACGTTCTTCTCTTGCTCAATAAAAAGCCCTGCAAACTGAAGCCACGCCAGAATGGCGGAGAGTGCCAGACGAGCATGGCAGGGCTGCCTGCACTTGTCTGCCTCACTGTGGGTGAGCCGTGAAAAGGGGCACACACGCCCACCAAGCCCCCTCCCCTAGCCCATGACTTCCCATCCGTCAGTTTGCTTGTTCGTTCAACGCTGAGTGTTCATGCCAAGTGCCAGACACGCAGAAAACAAATGAAACAGTACTTCCTGAGCGTGACAGTCGCGCTACCAAATACATGCCCTCAAGTGCTGTCAGAGAATTCTGCGTAAGCTCCAGCGGTGGGGGCAGGAAGTGAGTGGTCGGGTCCATCTGGAGGAGAGTGATCAGAAAGCCTTCATGGGAGACGTGACCCGTGAGCCAGCCGTGACAGGACAGGTGCGTGTCCCCCAAACAGGCAAGCAGATGCGCTCTCCAGGCTGAACGTGCCACACAGCCACACGCTCTGAGCGTACTGCTAGCAAGAACTGAGGCCAGTCTGGTGGGTGGGGACGGGGATGTGACGGCACTTGGACGTCTTGTTGAGGCATTTTGCTGAGCTTCACCTCAAGGGAGCGCAGAATAACTGAGGGGTTCTAGGAGGCAGAGTGACATCATCATATCTGGGCTGATGGGGACCACAGTCCAAAGGGGCGGGGTCTGCGGCAGGAAAGCCAGCAGGTGCCTTCGCAGCAATCCAGGTGAGAGACAGGACCCGTGGCCTCAGGGCCACGGGCAGAGACGCCAGCCTTCTGGCATGCTGTAGCTCCACCCTGGGGGGAAGATCTGAGGGAGCAAGCTTGGGGGGACGAGGCCAGTTCTCTACCGGCTAAAACCAGTGCCCGGAGGCAAGGAGACTTTTCTGGGAGGAGACAAGTTGCATAGGAGCTCCGGAAGGTGCAGATTCCTGAGTGAGGGCCCCAACAGGGCAAGTTTGGGGAGTGGAGGCAGCCCCCTCGTCTGGAAGGATCACGCCTGGGGGGTCTGCTCCCTCTGCTGCGCCGGTCAGCCCTCCAGGCCATCAGCGGGCAGGACTCGGCTACGTGAAGTGGCTCGCGCCTGTCATCCTGCATCTGGGGAGGCCCAGCGAGGGGACTGCTTGGCTTGAGGCCAGGAGTCGGAGACCAGCCTGGGCAACGGAGCAAGGACTCTTCTCTACAGGAAAAAAAGGGGCAGGATTAGCTCCACATTTAGGGCATCTCTGGAGGACCCCTGAGAGGAGGGAAGCTGAGCCTCAGAAGACCCCGGAAGCAAAGGAGACCGCAGCCCAGGATGCTCAGGGCCAGTGCTCTTGCTTCCCTTGGGGCAGTGTCAGTGCTGGGATCAGAACGGTGGCCACAGGCAGGCCCGCCAGGACCAGCCTCGGGTCACACCAGGTGTTCCCGTGGAAGGCTGTGGACAGGCGGGGCCAAGAGGACCACAGGAGAGGTCCCGAGGCCAGCAATCCCCTCGACAGATCGGCCAGAAGCGATGGGGTCCTAGGAAAAGGCACCGAAGGGGCTGGCCCGTGGGGACCGGGTGAGTGACGAAGCCTCTTGGGAGCCTCAGATTCCTCATGAAGAAAACGGGCCGCCTCCCATTACGGGGTCACCGTCAGGAACACACACAAATGTCCAAGTAGCGGCCACATCACAGGTGTTCAAACTGCATGAAGTGTCTTTACGTCCGTCTCTGGTGGTGATGTCGCAGAAAAAGCAACTCAGAAAAAGTAACGGTGCCCTTATTTGAATGACAGTTATATTTTGTGTCCAAACAACTTGCACTTTAGTTTTGCTTCATTTTGCTGCCTCGTATGGACTCGCACACAGAGGACACTTACTACGCGTTCTGTAGACCAGGAGAGGTGAGCAAATAACTAAAATCTCGCCGGAGGGTGGGAGGGTGAAGGCCACCTCCCCGAGTCCCTCAGCTCGTTAGGAGCAGAGCCAGGCTGGACCCCGGTCTCCCGACTTCCCGCCTTCTGCGCTTCCTGTCGCGCCATCGCTACAGCGGGCGTCATGTGGTGGTGTGGAGCCCTGCTTTGAGTCGAGGCCAAGCGAACCCTGAGCACAGAGCGGTCCACGGCGGAGAGTGTGGTGCCCGGCCCAGCTCCCTCACTGTACCGATGGCCAGCCTGTAGGAGGGAGTCTTTCCCAGGGGCTCCCAGCTGGTGATGCGAACCGAGTCTGCCTCATTTCAAAGTTCGTGCTTTTCCCACTAGACCACGCTGCTATGCAGCAGCTCACGACAGAGGACACGCTCAAAAAGGAGGAGGAGCCGGACGCAGTGGCTCATATCTGTAACCCCATGTAATCCCAGCACTTCAGGAAGCTGAGGCGGAGGATTGCTTGAGCCCAGGAGTTCAAGTCCAGCCTGGGCAACAAAGCGAGACCTTGCCCCTAAAAAAAAAAATTAATTAAATAAATAAATAAATAAAAGCTAGACGTGGTGGTGCACACCTGTAGTTCCAGCTACCTGGGAGACTGAGGCAGAAGGAGCACCTGATCCCAGGAGTTGGAAGCTGAGCAACAGAGTGAGACCCGTTGCATAAATACATACAGGGGAAAAAGGAGGATGAGATTTTGGGAGGGAAAAAACAAGTTTGGCGAGGAAATAGGTTTCTTACAAGCAATGCCTCGAAAGTTTTGGCAAAATATTCCTGGTAGTTTTTGGCAATAAGATGCTCACTGTTCAACCCACAGTGGGTCATCAGGAGCAGTCAGCACCAGTGGTGGCACTCAGTCTTCCAGGAAGAGGTGTTCGATGGGCCAGGGAATGGGATCTGAATCGAGCAGCCTCTCCTCTTGCAGCTGTTTCCTTGTGGGCTCGTGAAGGTACTTAAGCACCAGATCCCATGGGAAAGTGCGTTCCAGAGTAAGAAGACAGATGTGGGGGTGGGCACGGTGTCTCACGCCTCTAATCCCAGCACTTAGGAAGCTGAGGTGGGAGGATGACTTGACCTGGGATTCTGCGACTAGCCTAGGCAACATAGGGAAACTTTGTCTCTACAAGAAAAAGAAAGAAAAGGACACACTGGGCCCACCACATGACCAGTGGTGACAGCTTTGGAGCAGTGACACAGGTGGGGACCGCAGGGGGGACAAAGAGGGTCTGGGGAAATGCTACCATCTGCAGAGCTGAAGGCAGCAGGTCTGACATTTGTTCACTGCTCATCTATTCACATACTCATTCTTTTGTGAGTTTACTGAACACCAGCTGTGAGTTGGCACTAAGTGGCACAAAAATTCGCAGAACAGTCTAATCAGAGAAAGGAGTCACACCCAGAAAGAGAAATCAAAATGCAAAGCAGTCATAGCAACCCATTCGACAAAACTTTACTGACTGCTTACGGTTTTTCCAGATACCGTTATTGATGCTGGGGAAAAAGAAAAGAGCAACATCTTGCCCTCCGGGATTCACAGCCTAGCAGAGACAGAGGCACGTGAGCACCGACAGCGGCTACACCGTCAAAAACCAAGCTGGAGGGATGCTCAAAGTAGGACCGGGGAAGGTGCACCATGAGACTTCCCGGGTCACCCAGAAAGGCTTCTCGGCAGGTAAACTGAGGCTGACTCACAGACACGTTAATTACAGTAAGGACTCATCGTTCCTCATGTTACGGGTCACAGGCCAGAGGTCTTGACAAAAGTGTGTCTTGTTCATCACATGCAAAATGACTTTAAGTCATATGGGGACAAGCTTTTCAATTTTTGTACTTATGCATTTGCATGTGCATTACCAAAAAAATGCAATCAGGAAGCCAGACATGTGAATCGTGGGTATTATTGCTCGAAAGGAGAGATCACGTATTAAAAACTGAGCTGATCTGAATCACGAGCCGCGTCAAGATCAGGAGAACACCTTAATGCGGCTCACCAATGGCTGGATTTTGGTAGTGAGAAGAGAAGCAGGCGTCAGGGTGGAGAAAGGGAAGAGTGGCAGGCACAAGGGACGCCAAGCTCGAGGCACACAGGTGGAGGGCATGGGACACCCAGGAGCAGGCGGCGGTCCGGCCGGGCGGGCGGCGGGCACACAAGCCAGGCAGGAGGCGAGGGAGGCCCGCGGGGCAGAGCCTCCGCTCCTCTGCTCTACCGTCTGTGCAGACTTCTCAGATGGAGTTCCATGGCTGCGTCTCTCCAGGAAGCTTCTCGATGGCAGAAACCATGTTACTGAGAGACTCAAAAGACTCAAAAAGAACTATTACTGTATAAATTCCTACCTCATGTTCACTGTATTTTATAAAACCCTGGAAGTATTACTGTATGAATTCCTACCTCACGTTCACTGTATTTGTTTGCAGTGTTTGTACTTAGAACTTTGTTAAGTTCAGTTTTGTTTGTCCCACAATAACCATGTTAATTGGAACAACCGCCTTCTTCTGCTGGCAGTGTGAATGTTAAGCAAAAAGCCCCTCCCGGACATTCCTTTGCTTGAATTATGGTGGGCTCTGTGGCGCCAGCCGCACTTCTGGTGGGCTCTGTGTTATCTCAAGCCAGCCTGTATGCCCGAGCTGATTTATACAGTCACAGCGACTGTGTGAACCGCAGCTTATCTAACATTCCAGGTGGTTTAACTGACTCCACTCTGCCCGTGCAGCCGTTAGTAATCAATCGTGGGCAGCCGAGCCAGCGCAGATGAAAGCGAACCCACCAGTCTCAAGCACTCCTGTCCCCCGACATCACCACAGACCTAATTGAGAACTAATTACGCAAGGGCCATGGACTTTGCCTCGCAACCGTGCGTATACGCCACTGGCTGTACTAGGTCACTGCTCTCATTCTCGAGCCACTGTGTTGGTTTCAGTTTGCGAGCCCAGACCCGAGCCTGAATGAAGACCCTCGTGTGATTTGCATCGGAGCTGGCTCTTTGGTGGTCTCTCGGATTCAGGATTCGGGCACAGCAGTTACCAGGCATTAGGTGCTCTTAAACGAATGCCAACAACGAAAATGCAGAGAGTAAGGTTCAAAGAAAAGACAGTTCTAGAGGAAAAGTGACCCAGTGTGGCTGGTGAAGGGAAGGCTTTAGAAGAAGGGGAGGCAAGGGCCTCTCAGGCACGTGGACAGCACAGGCAATGGGCCCTGAGTGAGCACATGCCAGGTGGGAGTGGGCAGGGCAGAGGCAGGCCCGGTTGGAGGGCAGAAGCCGAGACCTTTCTCCATGCAGAAAACTGGGCCGGAACTGTTTTGGGGGAGGGTGTCTGTCAGCACTGGATGTGCCCAGAGCAGGCCGCGGGTTTCTCTTGGCAGACCCCGTGGCCATTAACGTCATCGGCTCCTGCCAGTCCTTCGGCTTCCTGCTCCACTCATCCTGCTGGCCTCTTTTCTACAGAGGAGAAACTACCTTCTGAGGAGTGGCTAGAGACGTTACCACCCGGGGAGTGTCCTTCTAGCCCCTTCAGCACCGTCATTCCCCACCCTAAGTCCTTTTGCTCCTCACCTCTGGAGCTTGGAGAAAATAAGGCAAAGGGCAGAAAATTCAGGAAAAAGGAGGGGATGGGGAGAGGGAGGGGAACAAAAGGGAGACAGAAAAAGCAAGGAAAAGCCGGGCTCGGTGGCTCAGCCTGTAATCCTGCGGCTTTGGGAGGCTGAGGTGAGTGGATTGCCTGAGCCCGCGGGTTCGAGACCCGCCTGGGCAACTTGGCAAGACCTCATCTCTACAATAAGTCAAAAAAATTAGCCGGGCGTGGTAGCGCACGCCTGTAGTTCCAGCTACTGGGAAGGCTGAGGCGGAAGGATCGCCGGAGCCCAGCAGGTCGAGGCTGCAGTGGCTGGGAGCGGCCACTGCACTCCAGTCTGGGTGACAGAGACTCCAACTCAAAAAAAAAAAGAAAAGAAAAAGCAAGGAAAGATTGAGAACAATGCCTAAAACTGTTTGAACCAACTGTTTCAGGTAACGAAGGACTGACAACCATCCAAGAAATGTTTATTCAAGAAAAACGGCCAAATCCCAGTGAGAACAGAGAGCTTTGCCCTAATCCCATGCTCCTAGCTCTACAATATCCTTGGAAACGAACAACCTTCCAACCATGGTGAATGTGAAAAACAGTCGCCTGGCAGCCACTAGCAGCAGCAGAAGGGGTTCTGGAATTCTCCGAAACCTGCCCCTGAGGAGCTGTCGCTGTGTGACCTGCCTGGCATCTTGCTGAATTCCTCCCTCTTGGGACTCGTCTTTATTTGACATGACTGGAGCTTGCCCTGTGAGGACCTCAGGGCATCTGTCAAAAACAATCAGTGGAGATATTGTTGAATACTGCAGCTGCCTTGGGGCTGACAAGAGGCTGACCCAAAACTTCAAGGAGAAAACTGGGGAATAAGGTGTCAACAGAGGTCTTTGAAAGGGTCTGACAAGTTTCGGGAAACTTAAAAGGCCACATTCATGTGCAGGATGGTGTGCGTGCTCTGGAAACACCCAAGACCCTAATCTCTTACTTCTGGCTTACCTGAGGCTCTGCACAAGCAGGAAGTGAAGGCTTCAGGAGAGCTGTAAACCGTGTAGCAGAGCACTAAAGGTGAGCATGCCCCAACACACACGCAGAGCCCCAGGGCAAAGGCTGAGTCTTACTGGTTCAGGGCAGTTAAGGAAATCCTTATCCAATAATGATAAGTTAACTAAGGAGATATGTCAGTAGCTGCATACAACAAAGAATAAAAACTTGAAAGAATTAGTTCAGGAAAGGTCAAAAAAGGGGCACTTCATAATGATAAAAACTGTTGACTTTGGGACAAAAAGGGACACATTTGTAAGCAGATGACCAAACAACAAGAATAAACAACCAAGTAATCCTTGGGGAAGGAGGTAAGTAAATCTGATTACCAGAGTTGCCATATTACATTATTTTAAACTTCCAGTTTTCAACAAAAAATTATGAGACAGCAAAGACACAAGAAAGTATGGCACATACATAAGAAAAAGTCAACAGCAACTTGCCCTGAGAAAGCCCAAACATTGTACTTAACAGACAAAGGCTTAAACATCTGTTATAAACATACTCAAAGAACTAAAGGAAACCATAGCTAAAGAAGTAAAGAAACATATGAGAACTATGTTTCACCAAATAGGAAATATCACTATGTTGGAATTATTTTAAAAAACAAAAAGCGCCAAATAGAAATTCTGGCATTGAAAGCACAATCATCTAAACTGGAGAGGCTCAACAGCAGATCTGAACTGGCAGAACAGAAAAGCAGTGAGAACATGAAAATAAGCCTGCGGGATTGGCCAGTCTGAAAGCAGAAAGAACAAGACGAAGAAGAATAAGCTGAGCCTCAGAGACCTGTTAGCATCAAGCGCGTCAGACGTGCATAATGAGGGCCTGAGAACGAGGAGTAAGAGAATGGGACAGAAAAGTTGAGGAAATAATGGCCCAAAACTCCGAAAGTTGACTTAAAAACATGGCCGCAGCAGCCGAAGCCCAAGAACTCCAAGTAAATTGAATTCAAAGAGGTCTGTACCTAGACACTTCATGGTTAAGCTGTTAAAACTGAGGAGAAACAGAGAATGTAGAGTGTAGACCTTCAAAACAGCCAAACCAACGCGATTCATAACTTAGAAGGGCTCCTAGGCAGATTAAAAGTGGACTTTTCATAAAAAATCGTGGTGTCATAAGGCAGTGGGACAACACACTCCAGCTTCGGGTCGAACAGGACTGTCGGCCGAGAATTCTTTACCCAGCAGATCTATCCCTCCAAAATCAAACGAGAAGTTAAGATGTTCCCGAACAAACAAACAAAAAACTGAGAGAATTCTTCGCTAGGAGACCTAGAAGAAACACTAAAGGGAGTACGTCAGACTGAAGTGAAAGAACAACAGACAATAATTCAAAATCAAAGAAGTAAAAAGTACCAGTAAACACAGCCGCACGGGTAATTGATACAGACAATATAAAGGTATATTTGTCTGTAACTCTTCTATTTGACTTAAAAGGCAAGAGCAAAATTATAAATTTGTGCTGATAATGTATAAGATATAATTTTTTAAATGAAAACAACGGGACAAGGGACTGGGCATGGTGGCTTACACCTGTGATTCCAGCATTTGGGGAGGCTGAGGCAGGAGGACGGCCTGAGTCCAGGAGGCTGAGCCCAGTCTGGGCCACACAGCCAGACCCCGTCTCCACAAAGCCTTTACAACACTAGCCAGGCGTGGTGGCACGTGCCTGGCGGGAGACAGAACCCCCCTCCTCAGCTTTGTTGTTAAAGCAGAGCAGGGAGGCTCAGAGATCGGGGGAGGGAAGCAGCTCCTTGCATCTCATTTCTGCAAGAACGGGTCCCTCTTGGGCGGCAGGCATAACGGGGCAGTCACAGCCGGCTTATTTGTGCCCTAAAGCACGAGTCCCTCCCGCTTCCCCTTGGATGAGTACTTCAGAGGTTACATTACTTTCCCAGATGTCGCCTAGGTAATACTTTTGTACAACAAGGCAAAACACAAGCAGTTTCTACACAAATATTTACCTTTAAAACACATGTCTCTGGATTCTGAACGGGTCCCAACGCCCACCACAGGAAGCCTGCCAAAAGAGGAAGCCTGAAAAGAAAGGAGGAAGAACCAACAAGTGAAGTAACAAATCTCCACTTTGAAAATGAATCACCATTTTGTTTCTTACATGCCTGTAGTCCCAGCTGCTTAGGAGACTGAGGTGGAAGGATTGCCTGAGTCCAGGAGGTTGAGACTACAGTGAGCCGTGACTGTGCCACTGCACTCCAGCATAGGTGACAGATTGAGATCTCTGACTCAAATAAATAAATAAAAGTAGGTTGGGAGTGGTGGCTCAAGCCTATAATCCCAGTACTTTGGGAGGCCGAGGTGAAAGGATTGCCTGAGCCTGTGGGTTTGAGATCAGCCTGGGCAACATGATGAGACCTCATCTCTACAAGAAATAAAAAAATTAGTTGGGCATGATAGCGCGTGCCTGAGGCCCTGAGGCTGCGGTGGCTGGAAGTGTGCTACCGCACTCGAGTCTGGGCGACAGAGTGAGACGCTAACTCAAAAAAAAATTGCCAGGTGCAGTGACTCATGCCTATAATCCTAGCAATTTGGGAGGCTGAGGTGAGAGGACTGCCTGAGCCCATGGGTTTGAGACCAACCTGGGCAACTTGGCGAGACCTCATCTCTACAATAAATCAAAAAATTAGCTGGGTGTGGTGACATGTGCCTGTAGTTCCAGCTACTTGGAAGGCTGAGGCGGAAGGATTGCCTGAGCCCAGCAGGTCGAGGCTGCAGTGGCTGTGAGCATGCCACTGCACTCCAGCCTGGGCAACGGAGTGAGACTCCAACTCAAAAAATAAATAAATATAAAAAAATAAAAACAAAAAACAGCAAAAGAGAGGAAGGAGGGCATATGGTTCTACTGGAGAAAAGCTTTCGTACATAACTGAAATGAAACTAGTGTGAATCTGAACTCAAGTCTTAAGACCTAAGGTGTTAATTGGGATTCCTAAGAAAGTACTGAAGGAAAAATATAGTATAAGAAACAAAACAATCAAAATGACATACTAGAAAGTATCTATTTAACATAAAGGACACAATAATGGGAAAACAGAGGAACAAGAGCGATACACAGAAAACGAATAACAAAATGGCAGATGTAAAGCCTATCTTGTCAGTTACATTAAACGTAAATGCTATTCCAATCAAAAGGCCTCTGCCTTTGGTAGAATAGATTATTTTCTTTGGTAGAATAGATTATTCAAAGACAAAAATAGGTTTAGAGTAAAAAAAATAGAAAAAGACATATCACACCAACACTGCCCAAGTGTGAGCCAGAGTGGGTATATCAGCATGAGACCTCATAGACTTTAAGACAAAAAAGGGCACCTCATAATGATGAAAACTGTCAACTTTAGGACCAAAAGGGACACTGTAATGATTTTTTAAAAAATTAATCTATCAGGAATATGTACTATTATCAACATATATGTACCAAACAACTGAGCACAAAAATACCTGAAGTAGAAACTGAAAACATGAAGGGAGAAATAGACAATTTAATCAAAATTAGCTGAAGATTTCAACACCCAACTTTCAATAATGAGTGGAACATCCAGGCAGAAGATCAACAAGGAAGCAGAAGACCAAACAACAGTATAAATCAATTAGACCTACAAACCTCTGAAGGAACACCCAAAAATAGAATACACATTCTTCTCAAGAGTACATGGGACACTAGCCAGAACAGAGGATAAGCTAGACCATAAAACAAGTCTCAATAAAATTATCAGAACTGATATCATACAAAGTATGCTCTCTGATCAAAATGAAATGATATTAGAAATTAAACAACTCATAAATAATCAACGGGACAAAGAAGAAACAACAAGGAAAATTTAAAAGTACTTGGAGATGAAGCAAAATGAAAACACAGCTTACAAAAATGTAGGGGGCCGGGTATGGTGGCTCACACCTGTAATCCTGGCACTTTGTGAGGTGGACGCAAGAGGACTGCCTGAGTTCAGGGGTTCAAGACCAGTCTGGGCAACTTGGCAAGACCTTATCTCTACAATAAATACAAAAGTTAGCCAGATGTAGTGGCACATGCCTGTAGTTCCAGTTACCTGGGAGGCTGAGGCAGAAGGCTCGCCTGAGCCCAGCAGGTTGAGGCTGCGGTAGCTATGAGCATGCCACTGCACTCTAGTCTGGGTAACAGAGTGAGACTAAATTAAAAAAAAAAAAAAATTATGGGATGCAGCGAAGGAAGTGCTTAGAAGGAAATGTATAGCTATAAACACCTATATTAAAAAAAAGAAAGTCCGGGCACAGTGGCTCAAGCCTGTAATCCCAGCACTTTGGGAGGCCAAGGGGAGAGGATTGTCTGAGTGTGTGAGTTTGAGACCCATACAGGAAACTTGGCGAGTCCTCATCTCTACAATAAAAATCAAAGATTTAGCTGAGTATGGTAATGCATAGCTGTGTTTCCGGCTACTTGGGAGGCTGAGGTGGGAGGATCGCCAGAGCCCAGTAGGTCGACGCTCGGGTGGCCGTGAGTGTGCCACTACACTCCAGCCTGGATGACGGAGTGAGACTCCAGCTCAAAAAAAAAGGAGATTTCAAATCTATAATTAAAACTTCCACTTAAGAAACAGAAAAAAAAAAAAAGGAGCAAGCGAAACCCAAAGTAAGCAGACAAAGGGAAATAAAGATTAGAGTAGAAATAAACAAAACAGAATGGAAAAGCAACGGAGAAAAAAAAAAATCAATAAAACTAAAAATAGATTATTTGAAAAGATCAACCAACTTTCTAAACCTTTAGCTACACTGACCAATAAAAAGAGAGGATTCAAATTATTAAAATCTAGAATAAAAGAGGGGAATTAATACCAACTTTACGGAAATAAAAAGGATAATAGGGCTGGACGTGTGGTTCACGTCTATAATCCCAGCACTTTGGGAGGCCAAGGCAGGTGGATTGCTTGAGCCCAGGAGCTCAAGACCAGCCTGGGTAACACTGCATGATCTTGTTGCCACAAAAAATTAGCCAGGTGTGGTGGTGGTGCATGCTTGCAGTCCCAGCTACTTGGAGGCTGAGGTAGAAGAAATGCCTGAGCCCAGGAGGTTGAGGCTGTTGTGAGCCCTAATCTTACCACTGCATTCGAGCCTGGGCACTAGAGTGAGACCTTGACTCAATAACAACAATAACAAATGATAACAGAGGAATAATATAAACTGTATGCTGATAAATCAGACAATTGTGGTGAAGTAGAGAAATTCCTACTCCCCAAAATATTTTCAAAATGACACAAGAAAAAATAAAAAAACTCAATAGACCTATAATTAGTAAAGAAATTGGGTTAGTAGCCAAAAAACTTCCCCCAAAGAAAACACCAAGCCGGGCTCGGTGGCTCAGCCAGTAATCCCGCGCTTTGGGAGGCTGAGGTGAGTGGACTGCCTGAGCCCGCGGGTTCGAGACCTTTCTTGGCAGCTTGGCAAGACCTCATCTCTACAATAAATCAAAAAAATTAGCTGGGCATGGTAGCGCGCACCTGTAGTTCCGGCTACTTGGGAGGCTGAGGTGGAAGGATTGCTGGAGCCCAGCAGGTTGAGGCTGCGGTGGCCGGGAGCGGCCACTGCACTCCAGTCTGGGTGACAGAGTGAGACTCCAACTCAAAGAAAAAAAAAGAAAGAAAGAAAACACCGGGCCCGGGTGGTTTCAACTATGAATTCCATCAAACATTTAGAGAATTAACCCAAATTCTTCGCAGTTTCCTAAAAAATAGAAGAAGAAACACTCCCAACTCACTCTATGAGGGACCAGTACATTCTGATGTCGTGTTCCAGTACTGGCCTTGGAAATCCACTGATTCAGGTAACGTACCTACATCATCTCCTATGATCCACAAACCTATGAGGTCGGAACGAACACTGACTGGAATCAGACTCAGGGCCACATGACCTCTTTTGCCACTTCTACTCTTGCTCCTGCTTCTCTGCTATAAGTGATCTGGACAAGGCCTCGGATGAGTGGATGAAGATGACCATCATGAAAAGTGTGAATTCCCTTTCTCACGACAGTGATGCCATGGCCTGCCCTGCCCAGTCTGGGGTGTGGTCTGGGGCAAACACGCTCTTCCCAGCTGCCTTCCCAAACCAGAGCCAGAATGGCTGACCCAGGAGGGGAAGGCAAGGAGAGTGAGTGGTTAACATTCTTTATCCTACCTCAGCCCTGTTTCTTGGCTTCTCCAAGAAACCATTAAGACTTAGATTTGGCTTTGTGGACACAGACACGAGGCAAAGTAACAACCAAGAGCCTCACCGACAGCAAGCTCTGTGCTGTCTTCCATTCTGAAGCGAAGGACTCCTGCAGGGCAATGGTGGGGACTCCTGGCTG
The DNA here is from genome assembly GCA_027257055.1 of Cephalopachus bancanus. Classification (NCBI taxonomy): domain Eukaryota; kingdom Metazoa; phylum Chordata; class Mammalia; order Primates; family Tarsiidae; genus Cephalopachus; species Cephalopachus bancanus. The sequence goes on along the minus strand of JAPVLO010000428.1, from coordinate 505,773 downwards.
GGCTTCACCTGGACACCTGGTTCCTGATGGACAGCGCTTGCTCGGAAGAAGGCTCCAGGGTTTATACTGGAGTTGCCAATTCTATTTCATGGGCAATAACGGTCACTGAAGTTGTGACTCCAGACAGGACTGTGAAAGCAGTCTGTGAAGCTTACAGAGAACCCAGCCTGACTGAAGGGGCTTCTAGCCCTGCTGGTTCACTCAGATATCAACCGAAGAAAATGCTTCAAGGAGATGTCATTTGCCCAGATAATTTTTTAAATTAAGCAGTTTCCAAAACTCCCTGAATGGATAATGTATTTGTCTGACAATGATTTCACAACAAATCACCTGAAGACAGTCTAATTCTGGGCCAAATTCTCAAAGCCAAGAAGATTCCTAGCACCCACAGCTAGTGCTCCCACGTCTATTGCTTGTCTTCCTCTGGACTTTCTTCCCGGCAGTGCCTTGAACAGATACCGGAAAGCAGAAGTCTGCCATCTCTGACCCTACCCCGAGCTCCAGCCTTACACAGCCAGAGGGGCAGTGGGCAGGCCCCCGGCCTGATGAGCCACAAGGGCTTCAAATTGACCTCGGCTCTCCCCCTCCCGCCCCACAGGCATCCCTCTGCCAGTGTCCTGTCAGTGGCACTGCTGCCCCCATTCACCCAGGTCTGGCCTCCTGCTTCTCTGACAGCCAATGGCGACCAGACCCTCGTGGTCTTAGCTGTAAAGCTCTTCCCCATCTGTCGTCTCTCCTGCCTCCTCTCAGTTGCCATCCTGCTCAAGGACGCCCTTTCCCAAGTGGGCTACAGCAACCACATGGTCAATCCCCTGCTTCAATCACGGAATTATTTCTTTGGACCAAAGCATATTCAGACACCCGATACAGTGGCAAAAGACAGCCGTTCTGGAAGGAGGTAGGAGGAAGGAATCAGGAGGAGCCAGTGAAAAAGACCCGACCTGTAAGACCACCTCCCAGTGAAGGACACGCCTGTGCCGTCTCTTTCCAGTTTCTGGCATTCCTGCAGTTCTCTGAAGACACACCATGAAGGTTCAGTCCTTGGGATCGATCATTTCCTCTGCTCACAGTGTCTTCCCTTCTTGTCTGTCCAGCACATGGTCAAAGCAAGAGATCTGGAACCAGAGAGAACACAGTCTGAATCTCAGCTCCACCAAGTGGTAGTTCTTTCTGAGGATCATTCCTAAGACAAAAGGAATATTGCTCTTTTTTTTTTTTTTTTTGAGTAGGAGTCTCACTTTGTTGCCCAGGCTGGAGTGCAGAGGCACACTCACAACCACCGCTAATTTTCTGATTTACTGTAGAGATGAGGTCTCGTCAAGTTGCCCAGGCAGGTCTCGAGCCCGTGGGCCCAGTCAATCCTCTCATCTCAGCCTCCCAAAGTGCTGGGATTATAGGCATACATCACCACGCCCGGCCTGGAATATTAGCTCTTATGTCATAAAACTGCTCACAGCTTTAAATAATGCTCTATTTAAGTTGCTTAGCAAAGAGACAGCATGTAGTAAGCACTCAATACATGCTAACAAGTCATAATTATCCTCACATTTCATGAGTCAACTCAACGTCATTTCCTCCATGAAGCTTTCCCTGATCTCACCATGTGTGCCTCCAAAGAAACCCACCACACTGCATCCACAGTCAGGTTTGCTTATCTGCCTTCCTCCTCTCATTGTGATCTTACTGGGACAGCGGCTATCTTGCTCATCCTTGTTTCTCTGGTATTTGGCATTATCAGGCACCTGGTAGGGCTGTTTGTTGAATTAATCAATTTAAAAGGGAGGACGTAGGGCCGTTCATTGAGTGTGTGGGGTGTGACAGACAACGTTCTCGTTGCTGGGGGCACATCAGGGAATAAACAGATGGGAGTTCCTGCCCTTACGAAGCTCCCATTCTAATGAGGAGTACACACTCAATAAACAAGTAAGTATACAGTATATTAGACGGCATAAATTGCCCTGGGGAAAAACACAGCCATTAAGGGGTCACAGAGCAAAGGGCAGAGCCCTTCTTTCATTCAGGAAGTTCAGGAAAGGCCTCACAGAAAAGGTGGCCTCTGAGCAGAGAGCCCTAAAAGAGGCGAGGGAGCAAGGCGTGTGGATCTTGGGGGGGTGGGGGAAGATGCAGAAAACAGTTCAGATCAAGGGAACAGCCAAGTGCAAAGGCCCTGAGGGCAGAGTGTGCTGTCTGCACATGAAGCCACCACCAGTGGGCGCTGGGGCTGGAGGGGCATGAGATGAGGGCAGGGAGGCCGGGGGCCAGGGGTACCGGGTACAGGTCATAGGCCTTGTGGGCTTCATTCACCCTTCCTGAATGAAGACGCAAACAATGGCTGCTTGATTCCTCTTTGGGGCATCTGGCCATTTACCTATCTTAAAACACAGCAGAAAGGAAAACTCCAAGCCTCAATCAGTCTCCACTAGCACACATAAAGTTGATTGCTCCTGAAATCTAAATCTTAATGGCTTTTAAATCTCCCCTGTTCAAAGATCCTTCCCCCTAAGCATTTCTAGCAGTTCTAGGGGTGTGTGCATTCATGTCATCATCCTCCAGGGTGGCCAGAGGATCTGTAATGCTGAGATCCTGCAGGGGCACACCTGGTGGATGCAGAAGGCTGCCACTATGCCACATCCAAGAGATTACCCTTGTGGGGTGAGAGCATTTCCTCTGGATTCTCCAGCAGAGTGGGAGTGTCAGTGTCCATCGACACAGCTTTCAGTTCACATCTAGTAGAAATCTTCTCTCCCCAGGGAGCAAACGCATCTTTAAGTTGGCTGGGTCAGAACACACCGAGAACAGCAGCTTGTCTCCAGCATCATGCCTTCTCGGGAAGCTGGGTTTGCTGTCGGACTGGCCCTTCTCTTGCGGTGAACCTTCTCCTGGATTTCCCACGGTCTAAGGGGCTCTGCCTGGGCCACTCCAGCACGTCAGACCTGCTCAAGACTTTTCTCCAGGATCCTCAGCCCCAACAAACGAGTGTGATGTTTGGGGAAGATTACCACCTAACTAGGTGCCAGCTCGACTGAATCCCACTGAGGCTCTTCGTGAGGATATTAGCTTCATCCACATCCTGTGGTCTCCCATTCATTATTCAAGCTGAAGGTTGAGCAGTAACAGAAAAACCTAGAAAAGAATGGACACAGGTGTTCGTTTCAGATGGTACAAGTTTAACAAAGGCCAAAAGCAACTTGAGGTTCAACACAAAAAATCTAAGCATATATTCACGTTCTAGTATTTCATCCAGAAAACACCACAGTGTAACTGAGAGGTTTGGGAGTGGAAATAATTGAATTTAAATTCATGTATTGCTTGCTGCTTACTGTATGATCCAGGGTAGCTATTTGCTTTGAACCTGTTTTCCTCATTTATAAAATGCTAATGACAACTACTTCTTGGAACTTAACAGTAATACGTGTGAAGGTCATAGTATGACCTAATGCTTAGGACCTAACACATAGTAGGCACAAGGCCCGTTCGACGTCCCCTTCCTTTGTGCAGAGCAATGCATAGGATACCCCTTATAACACTGCCCATGCTGTGGGATTGACTTACAAGATTTTGCTTTAAAACATTTTACAAAAAGAAAATTGGTTACTATAAGATCAATTTGATTCTGAGTTCTGCTCTAAGGTTAATATGGTTATGCTGAAACTCTACTGTATCTGATTCCTCTTCATTATTTCACACTGAACATCTTTATATTCTCAAGAAACCCTTAACTGGCTTTATCGATCTGATCTCATGCTTTTTCTCTTCGACTTCCTTAATAAAAACAAATAGAAAAATTCAGGAAAGATAAGATCAGCCAAAGAACAAAGAGTCTGAACAATTAAAGCTACTGCATATTCCATGTAGAAAAAAACCTAACTGATGAGATGGCCAGGAAGGCCAGGTGCGGTGGCACACACCTATAATCCCAGCACTTTGGGAGGCCAAGGTGAGAGGACTGCCTGAGCCCAAGGGTTCAAGACCAGTCTGGGCAACATGGTGAGACCTTATCTCTACAATAAATTCAGAAAAATTAGCCAGAAATGGTGGCACATGACTGTGGTTCCAGCTACTTGGAAGGCTGAAGTGGAAGGATTTCCTAAGCCCAGCAGGCAGACGCTACGGTGGCCGTGAGTGTGCCACTGCACTCCAGCCTGGGTGACAGAGTGAGACCTCGACTCAAAAACAAACAAACACACAAACAAACACACAACTAAAAGATGATGGCCAGGAAAGCACTCAGGCTACTGGAATCAGTAACCCTGAGCTTGAATTCTGGCTCTATCACTCACTAGGTGGGAGGCATCTTGGTCTCTTAGTGCCCTTTTCCTCATTTGTAAAACGGGGGAATACAATCTCATAGAACTTATTACAACAGATGTCAAATGAGAAGGGTTGTATATTACTTCAGCTGTACAAACTGAATGGAGACAAGGAGACAGACCTGGTCCCTGGCCCTGGGAGATCACAGCCTCTCTGACTTGGACCCTCCTTTTTCCCTGGTCTGGCTTTCAGAAGAGGCCAGCTCGGAACAGCTACACATGGCTATGCTGACTGACTCCTATGAGCCCCTAAAAAGACCAGTGCTTACTGGCCTCCTAACCATCTCAGTTCTTCTATAAACTGGTCTGGGGAACTCACCCTATTTCCGTGCTATCTTAAGCCAAGCTTCTTAACTTCTCCATCAAAAAGCATACAACAAAGAAAAGAATAACAGAGAAATCACTCCTCTTGCCAACTCAGAGGCCAGGGAAGCATCTCTCTCCTTCCCTCTCAAATCATAAGCACCAATTTCCTTTGCCCACAAGAGATTCTCACATGTTTGAGACAAAACTTCAGGTCTATTTTGGCCAACCCAGTGCCTTAACATGTCACCACAATAAAACATTCATAAAGTGTCTCTTTTAACATGTCACCACAATAAAACATTCATAAAGTGTCTCATCCATTGCTCTCTAGTCAAATAGACCCAAAGGATATCTAGCTGTCTGTTCTTGGACCTGACACACTTTCAACCTCCCAACTTGCATTAAGCAGTTCTACCATGGAAAGAATCTTTGGGCCCAAGACCCCAAATTTTGTATAAATGAATCCTTGGGAACACAGACTCAAACCCTCTTCTCCTAAAGTAAGTGCTGTTTTGCTAATTGTTCCTTCAAACTTTGTAATTCAAGTCTTTTATTTGTTTTGGGATTTTTTTTTTAATTTTTTTTGAGTTGGAGTCTCACTCTGTTGCCCAGACTGGAGTGCAGTGGCCGCTCCCGGCCACCGCAGCCTCGACCTGCTGGGCTCTGGCGATCCTTCCGCCTCTGCCTTCCAGGTAGCTGGAACTACAGGCGCGCGCTACCACTCCTGGCTAATTTTTTGGTTTATTGTAGAGATGAGGTCTCGCCAAGTTGCCCAGGCGGGTCTCAAACCCGCGGGCTCAGGCCATCCACTCACCTCAGCCTCCCAAAGCGCTGGGATTACAGGCTGAGCCACCAAGCCTGGCTTGTAATTCAAGTCTTTCAAAGCAGAAAGAATGTTTTAAAAAAATTGGTGAATCTTTTTATAAACTTATCGCCTCCAAGTTTTGGTGAAATCATTACTTTTGTGTGTTGAGCTTGCTTAAAACAAGTCACACAGGCAATCCAGTGACATACTCCACCACCATTTTCTTCAAAAACAAATGAACACATGAAGTGTACATCTGCAGCGTAATACTGCAAAACCAGGCACATTGAGCCCTCACCTCCACAAAACACCCATGTGTTTTCACAACAATCTAGCCTGACCACCCTGGGCAAGCTGATGCCTTAGGACTTCTCCGACATCTCTAAATACGTTATAACACAGGTTCCATCTGCACCACTCCACATCACACGCTCCCTGTTCCACAATGAATCTGATATGAGAGGACTTCCACCCTAAGTGGGGAAGAGTGCAGAAAGCAGTGGCAGTGTGGAGCGTGATGCAGCCATTTCTGCCTGTCTGAGAGGAAGAGTATGCAGGCGGGTGGGAACAAGTTGGTCTAGAAACACTAGTTAATCCAATGTCTCCCAAAAAGCTGTGTAGTACTTTCTTTCTTTCTTTCTTTAACTAAAGAAGCCCCTCTCTGCCTCCCAGGACACAATCTCTGTGGAAATCTGGCAGGCCAGAAGGCAATAGATGATACATTTAAAGGGATGAAAGGGCTGATCTGAAGGCAGTGAGTTGTCTCAACTGACTGTTCACTGTGAGTTACAGCTTAAACTCCTCGTTCTATTCTCTCCACCCTTCTCCCTGCTGTACCTGACTGGTCTGAAATAAATAGAAAGAAAAAATACTCTGTCGTCTAAGAACGCTTTTATGGCAAAACTGTCCTTCAAAAAGTGAGGGCGAAATGAAGATATTCCTAAGTAAGCAAAAGTTAAGGAAATCCATACCACTAGGCCTGCGCTACAAGAAGCACCAAAGGGGGTTCTTCCTCCAACCTGTAAGGAAAGAACACCAGCAACTCAAAGTCAGGCAAAAATACAGATTCTTCCTGTGAAGGCAAATACACAAACTTAAAAACCAGCATTGTTATAATTTTGGTTTATAACTACCCTTTTTATTATTTTATAGAACTCAAAATAGAAAAGTGGTAAGTTTATGACAGCGGGCACATAATATATAAAGATGTAGTCTGAGACATCAGTAACATAAAGGGGAGGCAGAGGAGTAGAGTGTTCATACGAGAGTGAAGTCATCAGCTTCAACAGACTGCTGGAACTTTAGGTCATCACAAAGAAACATCTATGGAACATATGTAGAAGGAAATGAGAAGGGAGGAAAGGGGCCCAAAAAAGCTGTCGGAGTAATGACAAAATGGCAACAGCAAGTCCTTTCCCGTTTACTTTAAATGTAAATGGATTTAATTCCCAAATCAAAAGACAGATTGGCAGAATAAAATAGCAGGATCCAACTATATGCTGTCTACAGGAGATTCACTTTAGATCTAAGCACACACAGGGTGACAATGTAAGAACAGAAAAAGATATCCCACGCAAACAGTAACCAAAAGAAAACGGGTGGCTATACTGATGTCAGACTAAATAGACTGTAAGCACAAACTGTTACAAGAGGCAAAGAAGAACATTATATGGTGAAAAAAGGATCAATCCACAAATCAGATATATTAATAACAATTATACACATACATGTTAACACACCAAACACCAGAGCCTCTAAACATATGAAACAAGTATTGAAAGAATTGAAGGGAGAAATAGACATCTCTGTAACAGTAGGCATCAATACCCCCCTTTCAGTAACAGACAGAAGACCAACAGGTAAACAGAGGACTTGAACAACACTTTAGAACATTTGGACCTAACAGACATATATAGAACATACCACCCAATGATAAGCAGAATACACATTTTTCTCAAGTGTACACAGAACATTCTCTAGGCCAGACCATTCGGCCAAAAAACATGTCTTAATATACCTTAAAAGACTGAAATTATGCAAAGAATCTTTCCAGTCGCAATGAATGAAATTTGAAATCAACAAAAGGAAAACTATAAAATCCACAAATGTGGAATTTAAATGGTGTACTCCCAAACAACCAATGGGTCAAGGAAGAAGTCACAAGGGAAATTAGAAATTACCTTGAGACAAATGAAAATAAGAACCCACACCAAAGCTTATGGGATACAGCAAAAGCAATGCCGAGAGAGAAACTTATAGCTATAAAAGCTTACATTTAAAAAGAAGAAAGATCTCAAGTCAACAATCTAATTTTATACCTTAAGGAATTAGAAAAGGAACAAATTAAACATAAAGTAAACAGGCAGAAAAAAAAAACATAAACATTAGAGCAAAGGCAGAGCATGGTGGCTCATGCCTGCAACCCCGGCACTTTGGGAGGCCAAGGCAGGAGGACTGCCTGGGCCCAGGAGTTCAAGAGAAGCCCAGGCAAAATAGGGAGACCTTGTCTCTACAAAAAATACAAAGATTAGCTGAGTGTGGTGGTGTGTGCCTATACTCCCAGCTACTAAGGAGCCTGAGGTAGGAGGACTGCTTGAGCCCAGGAGGTAGAGGCTGTGGTGAGTAGTGAATCTGCAACAACTCCAGCCTGGACCAAAGAGTAAGACCCTGTCTCCAATAAATAAAATAAAAATAAAATGAATAAAGTAAAATAAAATAAAATAATAAAATAAATTAAATAAAATAAAATAGAAGCAGAAATAAACATAAACAGAGAATAGAATAAAAGGGAAAAGCCCAAGAAAGCAACAGTTGGTTCTTGAAAAACATCAACAAAACTGACAAACATTTAGCTACACAGACCAAGAAAAAGACTCAAATAACTAAAATCAGAAATGAAAGAAGGGATATTATGACCAATTTTGCAGACATAAAAAGGATAACAGGGTACTATGAACTGCATGCCATCAAATTGGATAACCTAGATAAAAGGGAAAAATTCCTAGAAATGTGAATAAAATAGAAAAATTCCTGGAAACTATAAATCATGAAACAAAAAGCTGGACAGATCTATAACTAGTAAGGAGGCAGAATCAGTAACAGAAGCCTTCCCAACAAATAAAAGTCCAGGACCAGATGGTGAGTTCCACTAAGCATTTAAATAAGAATACCAATCCTCCTCAAACTACTTCAAGAAACTGAAAAGAAATACCTCCAAACTCCAAACTATGAGGCCTTCATTACTCTGATACCAAACCAGACAAAGACATTACAAGAAAAATCGGACCTATAACCCTGATGAATACTGTTGCAAAAATGCTCAACGAAATACTCAAAAGTCAATCGCATATTAAAAGAATTATACACCATGACCAAGGAGGGTTTATTTCCAGAATGCAACAATGGTTCAATATAACAAAAATCAATCAGTGTAATATACCATTAACAGAATGAAGAAAAAAAGCATAATAATCTCAACTGATGCAGAAAAGGCATTTGAAAATATCCAACACTCTTTCATGATAAAAACACTCAACAAATTAGGGCTAGAAAGCAACTCAACATAACAAGTGCCACATATGAAAAGCCCCTGGCTAAATCATACTCAATGGTAAAAGAGTGAAATGAAAGCACTTCCTTATAAGGAACAAGACAAGAATGCCCACTTTCACCACTTCTCTTCAAAATAGTAATGGAAAGCTTAGTCACAATTAGACAAGAAAAACAGATAAAAAGTACCTAAACTGGGATAAATACATTAAAATTATCCATTTGCAGATGACATGATGTTAAATGTAGAAATGCCTGGAGAACCCACAAAACACCGTCCCAAAAAATAAAAATAAAAAAACTCACCAAAATTGTTAGAATAAACAAATTCAGCAAACCTTCAGGATACAAAACGAATACAAAAATCAGTTGCATTTGTACATTTTAATGACAAACAATCCTAAAAGGAAATTAAGGAAATAACTCAATTTACAAAGCAAAGAATACTTATGACTAAACCTAAAGGAGATGAAAGACTTGTACATTAAAAGCGACAAAGCATTGCTAAAATAGATTAAAGACACCAATAAATGAAAAGACACTCCATGTTGATGGATTGGAAGACTTAATATTGTTAAGATGTCAATACTACCCAAAGTATAGCTACAGACTGAATTCAGTGCCTATCAAAATCCCATGACGCTTACTGCAGAAATAGAAAAGTCTATTCTAAAATTCCTATGAAATCTCAAACAGTCAAAACAATCTTAAAAAACAAAGCTGGAGGACTCACACTTCCTAACTTCAGAAATTACAACTAATCTACAGTAATCGAAACAGTATTGTAGTAAGGACAGAGAGAGATATACGGGATAGAACAGAGTTCAGAAATAAATCCTTGCATGTAAGGTCAAATGACTTTCAACAAGGATGCCAAGACCATTCAATGAGGAAATGACAAGTCTTTTCAATAAATGGTGCTGAGAAAACGGGATATCCACATGTAAAAGGATGATGTCGGACCTTATCCTACACAGTAAACAAAAACTAACTCAAAATGACCCAAAGACCTAACCGTAAGACCTAACTAAAATGACCCAGAGACCTAACCATAAGAACTAGAACAACAAAGCAAAATGACAGAACTAGAACGAAAAATTAGAACGAAAACAGGGCAAAAGCATTAACACACTGGATTTGGCAATCATTTTTGGATATGACACCAAAAGCACAGGCAATAAAAAAGCAAATAAATTGGACTTAAATCAAAATTAAAATAATCTGTGCATCAAAGTATACAATCAACAGAGCAAAAAGGCAACATATAGAATGAAAGAAAATATTTGCAATTCATAGGTCTGATAAAGTGTTAACACCAGAATACATGAAGAACTCCTACAACTCAACAGCAAAAAACCAACCCCATTTAAAAATGGGCAAAAGACTTGGAACAGACATCTCTTCAAGGAAGATATACAAAACATTAATAAGCACACTAAAAGATGTTCAACAAGCCGGGCTCCATGGCTCAGCCTGTAATCCCAGCACTTTAGGAGGCTGAGATGAGTGGATTGCCTGAGCCTGAGGGTTCGATACCCGGCTGGGCAACTTGGCGAGACCTCATCTCTACAATAAGTCAAAAATTAGCCGGGCGTGGTAGTGCACGCCTGTAGTTCCAGTTACTTGGAAGGCTGAGGCGGAAGGATCGCCGGAGCCCAGCAGGTCGAGGTTGCAGTGGCCGGGAGCAGCCACTGCACTCCAGTCTGGGTGACAGAGTGAGACTCCAACTCAAAAAATAAATAAATAAAATAAAATAAAATATGTTCAACATCAATAATTACGGAAATACAAATTAAAACCACAATGAGATACCACCTCATAGCCAACCAGATGGCTACTATTAAAAAAAAAAAAGCAACCCATAAAATTTCAAGTGTTAGCATGCATAGAAATTTGAATCCCAGTGTGCTGTTGGTGCAGGCCCTAAGAAATATTATGTGAATATGACACTTCCTCAAAAAATTAAAAATAGAATTACCATGTAATCCATCAATTCCACTTCATGTATATATGCAAAATAATTGACAAAAGGGTCTTGAACGAGTATTTGTACATCTCTGATCATAGTAGCACTATTCACAATAGCCAAAGGTGAAGGTAACCCAAGTTCACTGGTAGATGAATGGATAAACAAAATGTGGTATATTTACACAATGGAGTGTTATCGAATATTAAAATGGAAAAAAATTCTGACACATGCTACAACATGGATGAACTTTGAGGACATTATACTAAGTGAAATAAATCAGTCAAAAAAGGACAAATACTGCATTATTCTATCTATATTCCAAGCTACAATAGTCAAAATCATGGAGACGAAAGTAGAATGACCACAGTAGAATGAGTAAGGGCTGGGGGGAGAACGAATGGGAGTTGTTTAATGGGTAGAGTTAGTTTTGCAAGATAAAAAGATTTCAGATGGATGGTGACAATGGTTGTACAACAGTGTGGACATGCCCAATGCCACTGAACAGGAAGTATACTTAAAAATGGTTACAATGACGAATCTTATGTTAAATAAAGATGATTCTGTAACACCCTGTCCAAGTGGTCAAAGTTAACATCACCAAATCCTGGGACAAACTAAAGCCCGTGTTCTTGGGAGAAATATGCTTAAGTATGTGGGGCTTGAGACACAAACTGTCAGCAAGCTACTCTCATCTGGGTGTGCAAATAAGTTGGACTAAATAAAAATTAAAATCATCTATGCATAAAATTGCACAATCAACAGTGAAAAGACAATCTACAGAAACAAAATATTTGCATATCATATATCAAAACATTAACATCAGAATAGACAAAGACCTCCCACAACTCAATAAGAAACCCAACATTATGCATGCATAAGATAAAAAAATGTGGCAACATGTTAACACTTGGTAATTATCAGTGATGACTGTATAGCTTATTATACTATCTTAGCAACTATTATACATTGGAAATATTTCGAATTAAAAAAAAGTTTTTCTGGCCAGCCAGGTTTGAGATGCCCTAAATAAACCTTGTACTAAATAAGCATCATTTATACAGAAACTAGCAATTTTTCTTTCAAAAACTGGAGAATCTCTCATTTAAGTTTTTACTTTATTACTTGGAAATGTCTTATCCTATAAAAGTGAACTTTTCAGTTAATTGGAGTTTACCCCATTAAATCCCCAAATGGCATAATTTTAAAATCTTAAAACTACCTTCTCACCTTTAAAAATGATCAATATCCATAAGGTACCACTAGTTGGCTGTTTTTTTGGTTTTTTTTTTTCCTGAGTCGGAGTGCCACTCTGTTGCCCAGGCACTCTCACCACCACAGCAGCCTCGTCCTGCTGGGCTCAGGTGATCCTACCGCCTCAGTCTTCCAACTAGCTACAACTACAGGCATGGGCCACCACACCTGGCTAATTTTTCATTCATTGGAGATGAGGTCTCACCAAGTTGCCCAGGCTGGTCTCAAACTCATGGGCTCAGGCAATCCTCTCACCTCGGCCTCCCAAAATGCTGGGATTATAGGCGTAAGCCACTGTGCCAGGCCTGCTTTTTCAAGTGTTTTTACATAAAACATTGCAGAAAAGTTTGGGCTTTTGTCTCCATCTAGTGGTTCACTATTACCTTCTAATGCATTTATGTACATGCTTTTTACAAAGTATCATATCCTATTTATGGTTTGTTTTTTTTTTTTGAGACAATTTCACTGTTGCCCATGCTGGAGTACAGTGGCATGATTATGACACACTGCAACCTTGATCTCCTGGGCTCAAGTGGTTCTCCTGGCCTAGACTCCTGAGTAGCTGGATGCCATCATGTCCGGATAATTTATTTTTTTGTAGAAACAAGTTCTCACTATATTGCCCAGAGTGGTCTCGAACTCCTACCCCTAAGCTTGAGAGGTTTTCATGAGTAGTCTTTTAGTGCACAAACTTATGCATGTTATTTTAGCAGTTTAGTTTTATGGTCTTATTTGTTTTTGAAAATCAAGGTACCAACTTGGATCTGAGCAGGATTTCTGTAAGATAGTTTAGTGAAAAACTTTTCTTGGGCTTATTGTGATCTATCAAAGATCTCTCACAACTGTCTGTAGCAACCACTGAGATAATAAGAGCATCACAAAAATAGAGCAATAAGATGGCCGCAAACTAATTCTTCTCTCTCCTCATTGCCCAACTGCTCTAAGAAATTGGTATTGTGATTTTCAATCACATCCATGTTTCCTCTAAGACAATATTTCTTCACCCTTCTTCCATGATTACCCCAGCCGAAAGAAAATTTAAATTAAGATGAAATAATTATCCCCTAGCAGAAGCACACTAAAACTTCAGATTCTGCTGGTTATTTCCTTTCAACCCCAACTGGGATACTACAACTCAATTCTGAAGCAACCACAGCGAGTGCTAGAGTCCACCAGCTTAAGGGCTTGGTCATCCACAGGACTGCCCACATCTCAGACGCCAGCCACAAGGGAGGTATCCAGGCCATCGGTGCTTCTGACCGACTGGCTACAAACCTGGGTTCCTACAACTCCCTCAGGTCCAAGAAGTTGCTAAAATGATTCACAGAACTCAGGAAAGCACTACACTTACGAGTTTCCTATAGAGAGGCACATCAGGAGGACCAGCCAAGTGGAGGACACACAGAGGGAAGCCTGGAGGAAATGCAGAGCCTCTGTGCCCCTCTCCCCCAGTCAGGGCTCCTAGCTCTCCAGCCCACCAATGCACTCACCAGCCAGGAGGCTCCACCGGGTTTGACGTCCAGAGATCTTAACGGAGGACTCGCTAGGCAAGCTCGGTTGGTGAAACTAAATAGGCCACGTGACTGGATCTCAGTCTCCCAGGTCCTGCTAGCTCAAAGTTTCAATCCTCTAATTAGGTGGTAAGGTCTTTCCAGTGACCAGCCTTCAACCTCAAACTATCTAGGGGCCCACCAGGAGTTGCCTCATTAGAATAACAAAGACACTCCAGTCACTCAGGAAGCCCCAAGGGTTTTGGACATTTCTTGTCAGGAACCAGGGAAAAAGGCAAATGGCTCATTATACCATAGTCAGGTAGGATTGACCTTTGAAAGGTCACAAACCACTGTAACACCTTAAGATTTTTCCACCCACCAGAAACCAATTTTTGTCCCTATTATGAATGCATCCTCTAAGACAATGAAGAGACAGCCCCCCAAAACCAGAACGAAATTTTATTGTGTAAAGTTTACAGAAGTATGACTAGTATTTCTCTGTACAAAGTACACAACAAATGGTTTTAAATATAACTGAGAGAAATGCAAGTCCTGTGACAACATGTGATACAAGCTGAACCATTTACAGACACACTAAAATTTTTAAAAAATATCTTCTTTCTCCAGAGTCCACTGCGCATTTCTTAGAGTAGCGATGGGGACACGTCCCAGGCAAGGTCACAATGGCATTTTATTGCCCTCGATGCTGATTTTCACTGCGTGTGCAGATCTGCTTTTTTTCCTGATATCTGTGAACTTTCTCATCTGTTTATCCAGTCGACTGATACCTTTCTTGGAGGTTGCCTGAAACTAAGAGTGGGGGAAAAATTAAAGAGCAAACTACTGAAATACATAAAGGTAGTTTTGTCTTTCATCTCCCCATATCTGAAAGTCGGCATTCAGGAGAGCGCCTAGCTCTAGAATAACCAGATGCATTCTTGGTGACTTCAAGAATAACAGAACGAGTATACGCAGTGTCAGAAACACATGTTAAACTTTCTCAGTGAAGAATAATTCTGCTGTCTGTGCTTTATTTTTAATTTTACCACAGCCCACGGAAACCTCCTGGATGAAAGAAAGGGGGAAAGTTGAGACGCTGATCCTCCCAATTCCATCATCTACATTATATTACATCTCTTTGTTCCTCCCTTCCAAAGACCAAGTTTGAAGCTGAGCACATATACCCTCAAACAGTGCTGGCATAAAAAAGGATCATCTTTTAAAGCAAAGGAAAGTCATCTGAGGAAAAGTCTCAGGCATAATCAACAGAATGAGATAATTGGAGAAGCAAACCCGTAAGTGCTGAGGCTCTATAGAGTTTTAGACTTGGGGTGAACCCCTGCTCTGCTCCAGTAAGTTCTGTAACCCTCAGCAAAGCATTCCCTGGCTGGTAACTCCTTCCAGGACTGCTGAGAGAAGGAAATGAGATAGTGATGTCAAACCCAAGCAGAGTTAAGCACACAGTCAGTGCTCAAACTAATTGGGATGTAGTGCTATTATTACTACTTCACAAGCAACTAGATTCACATTAACTATACATACTCGACTTAACTAAGGTTTGGTTTGGGGGCTAGTTCTTTCTTTCTTTTTTGGAGTTTAGAGTCTCACTCCAAAGTGCTGGGATTACAGGCTGAGCCACTGAGCCTGGCCCGGGCCGTTTCTTTATACCCTGAAAAGACTGTATGAGTTACAAAGATGTGGTCTCCCAGAAACCGACACCTTTTAGAAATGCTGAAAAGGCCAGGTGGGGTGGCTCACACCTGTAATCCCAGCACTTTGGGAGGTAGAGGTGAGAGGATTGCCCAAGCCCAGGGATTCGAGACCAGCCTGGGCAACTTGGCGAGACCTCGACTCTACGATAAATCAAGAAACAATGTGCCCTGAATTTAGCATCAGCGGTCAGTCCGCACTGGAAGCCTCACCCACTCAAGTCTCTGCCTGCTCCCAGATACCCAGCAGCTCCACACACCAACCTGGCCTCTTCCCTTTGCCTGCTTCCAGGACCTCTGCTATAGTCTGAGCCCTGTTGGATCTGTCTAGGCTCAGCTAGACACAAAGATGAGTGCCAGCCTACTCCTCGTGACAATACATATGACTCCTAGCTGACAGATGCTTCGTTACCCCAAGCCTGAAAATTACACAATATCTAACATGCCAAATTCAATGATCTCCCTCTCAACTCATCACTCTATACATACTTCTTCAGGACATTAAAAGCATATGATGCACTGCTTTACGAGAGAAAAACAGCTTAAATTATGGTACAACCTTTGATGACACAATATGAAATCACTAAAGAATGCTTACTGACATGGATTTTGATCATTTTAAATAAAAAACAAAGAAGCCCAACAAAGTATAAAAGAATATGATCTTGAAATAGAAAAAGTAATGTTTACACACGCATATAAAAAGGATTAAAAAAAAACCCAAAATGTTAACATTCAATTGTAGTGGGATTGAAGGTGACAATTTTATCTCAGTTTTCTGTAATTTTTAAAGTTTACGCAAAAACACATACTGCTTTTGTCACTTTAATGCTATTTTAAAAGCATTCCATAGGCTAAATTAACATATACAGATACAATGTAGTGCAGGTGACTACATTATGGAAGAATGAGAAACCATAGAGGCATGAATAAACAAATTATGACATATTCACATGATAGACCATTACGTAACCATTAAAAATAATAAATCTGCAAAGTGGTTTAATGCAAGGAAATGACCAAAATAATGTACAGTACAATTTTATAGAAAGTATCAATAGAAAAAAGGCAAAAAATATCACAATGTTTTTGATTGGGAGGACCATGAATAATTTTTCTCTTTATAACCTTAAAATTGCCTACAATTATAAAAACTCAGTTTGAGGCATAACTGGAAATACACATCTAAAACCTCAAATTGTAAGTGGTGATTTAGAGGAAGAACAGGACTTTGGGTTACTCTATAGTGTTTTATCCTTATTTATCCGATTTCAGAGATAAAAATATTGGCAGAGTTCAGTGACTCATGCCTGTAATCCCAGCACTATGGGAGGCTGAGGTGGGAGGTTCACCTGAGCCCAGGAGTTCAAGACCAGTCTGGGCAACATAGCAAGAGCCTGTCTCTATTTTTTTTTTAATTGTATTAAATAAAAATATTTAAAACAAAGTGTTTCATTTGAAAGCCATTACTCTCTCTATTTTTCTCCTTGGACCTGTGTTTCCTAATAATATGCATTAGTGTCTGCAATGTGGAAGCCTGAGTGAGCGTGCAAGAAATCTTCCTGAACAGGGAGGCAGTGTCAGGTGGTTTAAGGATAAATAAGTAAGCCGGGCTCGGTGGCTCAGCATGTATTTCCAGTACTTTGGAAGGCTGAGGTGAGTGGACTGCCTGAGCCCGCAGGTTCGAGACCCACCCGGGCAACTTGGCGAGACCTCATCTCTATAATAAATCAAAAATTAGCTGGACATGGTAATGTAAGCCTATAGTTCCGGCTACTTGGAAGGCGGAGGAGGAAGGATTACTGGAGCCCTGCAGGTCGAGGCTGCGGTGACCAGGAGCGTGCCATTGCACTCCAGTCTGAGCGAGGGAGTGAAACTCCAACTCAAAATAAAAAAGGATAAATAAGTAGGAGTGCAACACAGGATCATCAGCCCCTAGCGCATGACTTTTTCTTCTGGGCAGAGCTCTACAGGCCATGCTGAGGCTTCGATAAATTACCTGCACATAACAATTATGTGGGGTTGTTGGAGACGCAGGAACGGAGCCCTCCTTGAGTTTTCCTCCCTTCTCACTCTAGTAGGAGGTTGGTCACTCATCCCACCTCCCTCCACCTGCAAGGAGGTGGGACCAGGCGCTTGGCCCTGCCGGGCATGACGTATGCTTCCAAAGCAGCAGACTGGTCAAGAGCTTTTCTACATTTCGTGGCCATCCAGAAATTCCTAATTCTCAAAGATAAAAGTACTGGGGAAGGAAAATATTATAAAGAAGAGGGTATATACAAAGAGGGAAGAGACCGTGAAAAAAAGGAGAAAGGGGCCCAAGAGAAACAGGGATGGATGGGGCAGGGACACCAAGAAGAGGTGGTCAGGGGACAAGGAGATGAGCGCAAACAAGAACAAAGAAAGGAAGCACAGACAGAGGAGGACGTTCTCAGCACAGAACTAGTCCTCCTCTATCCTTTACCTATTCTCAAAAAATAAGAAAGCGTGCCTTGCTTGATGGCCACTCAACAGCAGAGTGAACTGGCAGGAAGGTGAGTGAAGTCCATGGAAACAGTTGCCAAAGCAGGGGCCAGGGAGAAGCACAGAAGGCAGGCACACACACACAGGCTCTCCTCTGTGCGCACTGCAACAAAGGAACCACTAGTAACCTCAAAGCACAGTGGGTCAGTGAGTCTGGCCTACAGACGTTCTAGCGTCCATTATTTTTTTTGAGCAGGAGGTCTTGCTCAGCTGCATGATCACAGCTCACTGTAGCCTCAACCGCTGGGCTCAGGCAATCTTACTGCCTCAGTCTCTGGAGTAGCTGGGACTACAGGTGTGTGCCGCTGTGCCTAGCTAATTTTCAAAAATTTTCTGTAGAGATGAGGTCTCACTATGCAGCACAGGCTTTAAAGTCTTTTTTTCATTTCTGACCATGTTCTGTGTACTAATCAAATAATCAAATTCATCTTCTAAATATTTAGCATCAGGATTTATGCAATGAGTCTTCAAATGTGTGCTGCTGAGCCACTGACAAAAGGAAAACAAACCACCCTCCTTCCACGAAGAAGCCACTAACCAGTTTATATGCCTAGAATGCAGACCATTACCATTCTGTGTCCTAACAAAAATCTTTCCCACCAAAACAAGTACCAGCCAGGAAGACCAAAATGCTTACCAGGGAAGTAATTATCTATTAGACTCCAGATTACTGAGGAAGGCAGGGACTTTCATGTCAATTTCTAAACATTCAGTAAGAGGCCTTTAATGTGCCAAGGTGCCTGTTAGGGTCATTATTTCAGAAACTAAATCTGGGCTGGCCTTTTCTGATTAAGAAAGAACGCGCGCGCGCGCGCGCACACACACACACACACACACACACACGTTTTCACTGACTGCTAACAACTCAAGCCCATGCACAGTGCATGCTTCCTTGGGGATACCTCTTGGATACACTCTGGTAGGGCCAGGCCTACAGGGGCATCCTGTTGCCTTCAATGCTGAACTTGACAGCACGATGCACTTTGCTGAGTCGTTTCTGTTCTGCAAATCGTCTCTTATGCTTTTCCAATCGGCTTAGGCCCTTTTTAAGACTACCAGGCTAGAAAGAGTAGTTTGATTAGAGAATAAAAAAAGATTACTGAGCAACACTCAGTAGTGTTTACAATGATGTCAGAGGAAGTGTCTACCCTAAGATATTTCACAACAGAATTGCTTCAACAGTTGAAGAGAAAGGGAGCAGTAGACTTCTAGAAGCCGGTAAAGTTCTTTCTCCTGATTCTAAAAAACAAACAAACAAAAAACTACTCTAGGCCTTAAGATTCACTTGAAGTAAAGGGGATTAATAAGAAGAAACTTCTTTACTTGATAATGTTGCTGTAAATATGAAAAAAAGTTCATCAGCAGTTAACTTTAACCAAGGGTAAGTAATACTTTTCCTTTTTCTGACTGCTCGATTTGTAACTTGGCTAGACAAAAGATCAGAAAACAGACCTCTATGAATCAGATAAACTGCAGGAGCAATGAGTGTTATTAAACACGAAGTGGAAAATAAAACAGTAATCTGCATCTGATCCACTTTGCTGTTCCTCTGAGTGCTTACCCTGGATGACTCCATTTCCACATTCCACTTGGGCCTGACAACATAGTCCTTGTTTGAGGGCATCGGCACCCTAGCCCGGGCACAAAATCCAGGATCTCCAGGTCTAAGAGCCCTGAGAAAGGGAAGAGAAACATGCTGCTTATGTAGCCAGCTGCAGGGGGGCCCAAGGGCCATTTCAGACCCTTGTTCTAGAATCCTCTCCATTCAGCTGCAATGCTTCAATACCCCTCAAGGTCACCTAATGTCTCCCCCAACTCTCTTAAGCTAGCCTTGTCATCACACTTATTACTGTATGAATTCCTCGCTTCCCTTGCAAAGCCAACTTCCTCTGCATTTGCATGAATCCTTTTTGCCTTTCCTCAACTTCAGATATAATCACGCCCCTTTCCCTTCCAAGGCTGGTCCTTCCAGCAGGATTTGGAACCCTAATTTCTCTGGTCTAATGGACTCACTCACAAGTTTACTTGTGAGATGAAAAATCAGGTAGTCAAAATGACCCCCTAAAACAGTATACTCATAAAATAGTTCACATGATTTTGCATATGGAACTCATATAGTAATTTCTGTTTATTTTTGTAAAAAATCTTTTAGAAATAATTACAGAATCACACGATATCACACAGAATCAAATGATACAGAGGGAGATCCAATGTCTCTCCCAATGATAACAATTTGCAAAACCAGAGTATAAGGTAAACACCATAATACTGATGTTGATAAAATCCATTGATCTTTCATTTACAGATTTATTTTTATTTTTTTGTAGAGACGAGATTGTGTGCTGTGTTGCCCAAGCTGGTCTCAAACTCCTGGTTTCAAGCAATCCTCCTGCCTTGGTCTCCCAAAGTACTGAGACTACAGGCATGAGACACTGTGCCCAGCCCAATTCTCTGATCTTATTTACATTTCTGCAGTTTTACTTACACTCATTTGTGTGTATTTAGTTCTATGTAAATTAGAGGGCAACCATGCCGGACTAAAATAAGATTACCATCTTGGAAGTAAAGTCTATCTGCAGATGTCTGGGCGTGCAAACTCCTCAACTTTGGGTAACTGCCTCTAGTGGTAAGAGGGGAATGGGTGCATGTGTGTGTCTACCGGGGGTGGGCAGGGAACAGCAAAACATTCTCAATTGTTTCTATTCCCTTCTTGAATGCACCCTGTGGTTTTCTTTCTTAGCAGCAATGCAGTAACCACTTAGTGTGCCCTATCTGTAACATTAAGCTTCTACAACCTTCATACATGTGTGAGCAGATTGTCTTGACAAAGAAAATTCCCTATTACTTTTATTTCCTCCTGAAGCCACTACACCTCATCATCAACTTATCTGCAAACTACACTGATCCCTCTCACTCGTTTCCCGTTCTCCTCCTGCCATCTGGGTGGTGACTGACTGCTAACTCACTTGCAAAAACCTCCACAGCACCTGCCACTGCCCTACGCCATCATCACTGTCCGTCCCCTCTGGTGCAGCCTCATTCTCCTCCAGATTCAGCCCAGGACCACAGCCACTCACGCACCTTCACTGGCTACTCTCCTTTTCACAGTTGTTCACTTCATGTCTTACTCTATGCCCTCCAGAATCAGCAATCCTTTCTATGGAGAAAACCCTCAAATCCATGTCTCTAATCCAAGTATCTCTTTATTTATCTAGTTTTTTGAGTCGGGGTCTCACTCTGTCACCCAGGCTGGAGTGCAGTGGCACCATCAAGATTCACCGCAGCCTTGACCACTTGGGCTCAGGAGATCCTTCCACCTCAGTCTCCTTGAGTAGCCGGGACTACCGGCCTGTGTCACCATGCCTGGCTAATTTTTTTTATTTTTTTTGTAAAGACTAGGTCTTGCTTAGTTGCCTAGGTTGGTCTCGAACTCTGAGGATCAAGCAATCTTCCCACCTCAGCCTCCCAAAGTGCTGAGATTAAAAGCATGAGCCACTGCACCTGGCCCAAAGAGCTCTCTAAATACCAAGCTCTAGGCCTATGATATCTAGAGGAATACATCATCAAGCATCTCACATGTAAAATGCTCAAAACAGAACTAATATACGTCCACAAATCTACTCCTCCCTCCACTTTAGTGAGTGGTAATCCCACTGTCTCAGGACTTAGGCCTACAGTCTTCAAAGTCAGCCAACTTCTCCCCCAGTAAGTCAGCACGCCTGGGAGTGCTGCCTGTGTAACATCTTCTCATCTTTTGCTACCTCATGACTGTCACCATTTAGCTGTGTCTCTGCCTCTGTCCCACTGCCTTCCTACACAACACCGCCAGTGTCCTCTTCTCAAATCAAATTTGATGGCTTCACACATCCAGGCTCAAAACCTCCTATGGAATCACATAGAGTGAAAATGCCTCATTCTGATTCAAAGCCTTCGCTGACAAACTGACCCCATTATTTCCTATATCGCATTTCAAATACCGTAGGAGCTACTCTGACAGTCCCCAATTAACTTGTCTTCCCAATTGTACCGTCCCTCGCCTTAGGCACCACACCAACGCCCAACTCCTTCAATCTGCTTCTCCTTCCGAAAACAGGCCTCGCACACCGACCCCGCAGCTTTGTCTAAGCACTCCCTTTACCTATCATCACCCCTCTTGACTTAACACTTTTTGAGGGCATGGGATATTTCTTTTTTTCTAAAGCAGGATTTATTGAGAGGACAGAAAAGCTCCCACAGTGGGAGGGGACCCCAAAGGGCTGCCTACATGGAATATTTCTAATTCACTTATGTATTCGCATAGCTTAACACGGAGTCTAGCATTTAGCGAGGAGGAACAAATTCTTTACTGGATGAACTATTTTCTCATTTTGCCTTATATATCAGAGTAGTCAAAAAAATGCTTTGTAGATATTCAAAAAATGTTAAACTGAAAATCACACCTCACCCATGTGACCATAACATTTCATTTGCTATTTTTTTAAAACAATGCAGCAAACATAAATTCTCTATTTAGTCTAAGAAGAAAAATTAACACCAAAAAACTTACTTCTCCTCTCCTGTCAACACCTTTTCTAGGTCTCTTCGGGGTGTCTGACCACCAGTGCTGCAAAAGTAAACAAGGACATACTAGGAATGTTAGAACCTTATAACCAAGCAAAAGAGCAAATTAAAGTATCAAACTTAGACTGTAACTAGTTTCTTTACACTGGATCAGGAAAAGTAATGCCTAATCTTTAAAAAGGACAACTCATTTAGGTACTCATTTATGAAACAGGTTTCAGTGCGGGTGAGCCGTAACTGCCATTATCCATAACTAATGCTTCTGCCCTCCTGGATACAACTATACCCAATGTATGATACAAATCACACCACTATAAATTTTTTCCTTCTAAGAACGCGGAAATGGGACCAAGGAGGTTGTTTTCTGCAAGTGGCTGGAACAGCACAAGCAATCAGAACTGCGAGGGGCCATAGTTCATGAAATTGACCCTGAAAGGTCTTGGTACAGGGAGAGAGCCTTCACCATACACTGTCACATTTAAGCTAAAAGGATATCATGAGCTATACAGACATATCAAGCAGAGGAAAGGAAATCCCATCACCTTGCAGGTCCCCTAACGATCTTATTTGCAACACAAAACTGAGTTACAGTTAGCAGTAACACTTACTCCACTTACTCATACCTGTTCCCTCATACCTGTTCATTCTTCGTCGCTGAGGCATTTGCTCCAGATCTCTCTGCTCCCTTTCTTCTCTTGTCATTCCTTTGTAGTTTGAGGTAAGCCCAAATATAGGCCGAGACCATTCATCTGCGCCAAGAAAAAATCAGTTATTCAGTCTACAGGACAGCATTTCTTTTACCACTCTGTCTAACAGTCATAACCATGTGTGATGGGACAGTCTCGGTATTTAGAGTATTCTTTCCTTAAAGATTCCAATATTTCAGGATCATTTATAGGGCAAACACAGTATAATACCAGTATCATAACTAACTATGGCTGATTCAGAAAATTTAAAAGAATAAGTTAAAGCAGTAATCATCACGGAGATTAAGAAGTAGTAACACAGGACCCACTTTGATAGTCACCAATTAGCCTAGCTAGGCTGATGTGTCATAAAAACAGGCTAATTTCTTTTATTTTACATTTTAAAAAAATTTATTTTGAAGGCAGCCTAATTTCTAAGTTAGCTGAAAATAGAAAATCTTTCTATTTTCTTATCCTAACCAAAAACAAGCTCCCTTATTACCTGACAAATCGGTCTAATCTTTAAAAATAACATTTTAATAGTGCAGGTATAGAGTTTGTACTTCATTAAGTATAATGCTAAGAGAATCACAAAATAAAGTACTACATGCTCACTGTTTAGCCAACATCCAGAGGTGCCAAGTGATGTTTCTGCTCTGAGACATAGTGTAGCTTTTTTCATTTTATTAATTATTATTATTATTATTATTATTGAGTTGGAATCTCACTAGGTCACCCAGGCTGGAGTACAGTGGCACAATCACAGCTTACCACAGGCTCCAACTCCCAGATTCAAGCA
This sequence comes from Cephalopachus bancanus, assembly GCA_027257055.1. NCBI lineage: Eukaryota > Metazoa > Chordata > Mammalia > Primates > Tarsiidae > Cephalopachus > Cephalopachus bancanus. The sequence goes on along the minus strand of JAPVLO010000428.1, from coordinate 481,813 downwards.
ATCCTCCCGCCTCAGACGCCCAAGCAGCTAGGACTACAGGCGTGCACCATGCCTAGCTAATTCTTAAAATTTTTTGTAGAGATGAGGTCTCACTATGTTGTTGTTGCCAAACTCTGGGCTCAAGCAATCTTCCCACCCATGAGTCACTGCACCTGGCCTAATGTAGTTTATTGCTGCATTATGAAACAAGAAAGGATCTTTATAGACAGAACATAGGTGTTGTCACACAAAGAAGAAAACAGAGATTATTAGGGGGTCTACTTTATCTATCTTTTAAAACCACCCCACTGACTCCACCCCTGGATTCAGAATCACTGTTGTAGTACGTCATGGATACCAGTGGGAATATTCGTCTCCTCTCAGTCTAAAGCAAGAGCAAAACAAAACAAAACAAAACCCCAAAGCTCTGATAATCTTAAAAATTCAATAGAAAAATAATTACTGTATTCAACTGTAGAAGTATTACTTTTTCAATCTAGCCCTGAAGTTTTAAAATTTCCTTTCCAACATGAAAAAACAGGAAGAGTTAAGGTGAAAAACAAAAACAAACAAGGATTGCATTTTTAAAACTGAAGGATTTTATAAACAATATGGTATCTGGTTAGAGGGATTTCAGTTAGACTCCTTTGCATTTGTCTGGTATCATTAAATAAGAACATGCAAAATGGTTTTTGGAGACCGTTATGCAAACGGCAGTAGCAGCAGTGCCTAATATTTCTTGAGTGCTTCTTATATGTTAGGCACAGTACTTTATACATATCCTCCCATTTAATATTTAAAAGAGCCCAAAGAAAACAATCTCAGTTTTACAGAGGAGAAGGCCAAGGCTTAGAGTTTAAATCACTAGTTAAGGATATGCAGTAAGATAGGGGGCAGATATACAATCTGAACCCAGATATGACCAGCTCCAGGGACTGCATTATAACTTTTCTCTATGCTCTTGATCCGTGATGAGGGAATGCTCACTTTTACTTGCTGTATTTAATATTGGATCGCATACTTAAATATGCTGAGAAGCAGTTTAAGCCTAAGAGAAAAAGTTGGTACCTACAAAGAAGTTATTAAAAAATTTTTGATTCCACTTTGCTGACTCATTTAAAACAAACATGGGTACGTGTCTTGCTCTATATAGAAATAAACACAACAAACAAAAAGCAAAATTTACATACTGATTAATTTCCCTGCCATGTCTTTGTTGGACCTTGACTCCTTGGGGTGCTTATAGAGATACATCACTGCTCGTCCAATCCCACTATGCTTCAGGGTCTCCTGGCTCACACTAGGTAGCTGGGGAACATAAACACACAGACACACATTAATCACTCAGAAGCTGGGAGTTGTGCTAATCTGCTCTAGAGGACCTTCAAGACCTGATCATTCACAATAAAAAAGTCCATTTTCAAGATCTACAGACGTAGAACACAAAGAGACTTTGTGTTCACACCACAAGATGAGAGTGCAGTATTACCACTGAGTTGAAATGAAACCTAACAATGTGAAAAAGTGTGACTAAGCCAACTCAGAAGTTAGCAGTTTAACACAGGAGTCAGCACAGACTTCAGAATCCAACAGACCTAAGATTGAACCCAAGCACAGTCGTCTTCAAGCTACGGGACCTTGGACACGTTATTTAACATCTCTGAACCTTAATTTCCTCACCTGTAAAATAAAGACAATATACCTATCTCACAGATTTATTGCAAGGAATAGGTGAACTAATACATATATAAAGCACATAGCACAGTGCTTGGCACACAGAAGATTCCTCAGGTACTCTATCAGAAGTTAAGCATCTTGCCCAAGGTGTCACATTCACATAAGGTGGCCCAGCTCAAGATTTCAATGCAAGTTCACGTGACTCTAAATCTGGGGTTCTAATTCTAGTAGCTTCCCAAAACACATCTGCTACTGCCATTCTTCTCAGACTCTCAGACACATCATAGCTGCTCCAAGATCTTTACCCTTCAATGCGATAGCTACAGGTCCTATAAGGTCTTCTGTCTCATTTTATTAGGTTACGTTCCTTTTGCCCGACCCCTCTTCTGGCTATAGCAGAGGTTATGACAACACAAACCACATCAGATAACTGCTAAAGAGCAAAAAGTCAAAAATTGTCTGCTTCTAACCTCTTGCAGAATCTTCAACAGCTCCTCCCGAATCTTTAGTGCTGGCAAACTCCTATCTGGTAGAGGTGAGAGCCATTCTTTAATGGCAGACATCACACCACTGTCAATAAAGGTTTCTTTAAGGTCCTGCCTGCAATAATATTTTTAAAAAGGTAAGTGTATGAATGTGGCGCTACTATATTTTCTTCTGACTTTTCTTACATATTTAGTGATGTTTCCAAAAACTGATTTAAAAAAGTTACTATGTACATTCAATATTTACACATATTCTGATTTAAAAGCAGTATGAAATTTAGTCCTGTTTTCTAAAAACACATAGGCTTGACAAAGATAATTTGCTCAAAACAAAACAATCTCAAATTATACAAGATAAACGCTGATATGAATGGTACAGACAGAACAATGAGTTCCAATCATTTCAACTAAGAAAGTAATTTTATCTATGAGTATAGTGACTCTAAAAGAGTTTCATGTGGTGGTGAAGTGGGAATTTGTGCTATTCTCTGCAAGACCCCAAGGAGAATATCGTTCTCCTAGCAGGAAAAAATCTTTTTTTTTTTTTTTTTTGAGTTGGCGTCTCACTCTGTCGCCCAGACTGGAGTACAGTGGCCACTCCCAGCCACCGCAGCCTCGACCTGCTGGGCTCCGGTGATCCTTCCGCCTCAGCCTTCCGAGTAGCTGGAACTACAGGTGCACGCTACCACGCCCAGCTAATTTTTTTGATTTATTGTAGAGAGGAGGTCTCGCCAAGTTGCCCAGGCAGGTCTCGAACCTGCGGGCTCAGGCAATCCACTCACCTCAGCCTCCCAAAGGCGCGGGATTACAGGCTGAACCACTGAGCCTGGCTGGAAAAAAATCTTAACACCAATATTTAAATTCCATTTTATGAACTAGAATTAGTTATGTTTTAATAGAAAACATGAAATTATCTATATTAAACTTGCCAGTTTTTCCTGTTGGAATAGAGGAAGCCATTTTCTAGCTACAAATGTTCTAAGTCATGCCAGTGGCTCACTAATGCACTAAATGCATTTCTTCTGTCAGCAAAAGTAGGCTGTGGCTTAGTGCAAAGAGAAAGCAAAGTTGCTCAGAACTATGAACAAAACAATGAAAATATTTGGTAACAAGGATTTACTAAGGAAGGGTATCATTATTTCAGAAGGATCGACAGTTATAATGCAACAGGGCCATGTCAGCCTTGTACAATGTGTGCTTCGAGTGGAGCCTCCTAAGATTTGCTGCTTACAATCACCGCGGGAAAACAGATACAATCTTCACAGACTGGAAATACAGATACAATTGTCACAGACCCAAACCTGTCTGTAAAGAACAAAATTAGGAGTTTCCAAGCTTTTCTCTCATTAATATCCATTTTCTATTTGTTCTGTATACATCAGGCATCAAGGTTTAATATAAATTTATGAAAAAATAGAATTTAGGACATTTTATTTATTATTTTTCTATGAACTGACAGAAGGCCATCATTATTAAATATCCCTAGAACATCAGCACATCATTTGAATTATCATTCCATCAAAAGGAAAATACCTTTTTCAAGAAAACAAAATACTTACTTCTTCAGGTGCATAACCACAGTAGGTAACAAAGTTAATTTTTTCAGTGCTGGCTTTTTCTGGTTGTTCAGCTGTCTGTCTTCCTATTCAGGAAAAAAAAAATTAAAGCAGAGGGGGAGGGGGAAGGGAGAAGGGGAAAGAGAAGGGGAAAGGGAAGGAAGGAAGAAAAAGAAAGAAAAAAAAGAAAGGGAAGAAATGTATCTTAAATGTAGTTTAAGGAAAGGTTGAGGATCAAAAAAGAAGTACCCAAGCAACTGAGTGGGGTCAAGAAAAGGTGAACCTGGAAGTGACCCATCTCACCTCAGCAGCTTCATTCATCTTGACAATCATCGCGCTCACAACGTCGTCTGCGTCGCTAATAAAGGTGCCCCCATCACGGTTCCGCCTGCGCTTGCCACTCATGCTCTTCTTCCGCTGCAGCATCATCTCAAAATCCGACAGAAAGTCCATACTAAAGTAACAAAAATCAAATGAAATCAAGTGAAATCAGTTTCCTTTTAAACACGATAACTTTGATCACAATTAAGAACACCACGTTTCTTCATCCTAACTCAACAAGATGCTACATTCTTTTAGAAGTGCAAGTACAGTCACGTGCCGCTTGACGCTGTTTTGGTCAACGATGAGCTGCGTGTACGATGGTGGCCATCCACTAAGTTAAGGTAACTTATTATTAAAAATATGCATATTTATATTTATATCACAAACTCAATGCAGCCTGAGTGTGCAGTGTTCAGAAAGTCTGCAGGAGCTGCACACTAAACCTCCTAGGCCTTCGCATCCACTCAGCACTCTCCGACTCACCCAGAGCCCCTTCCGGTCCTGCTGCAAGCTCCACTCATGGTAAGTGCCCACACAGGCATACCATTTTTTATCTTTTATACCATCTTTTTACTACACCTTTTCTATGCTTAGCTACCCATTGTGTTACAACTGCCTACAGTATTCAGTGCAGCAACGAGTTGTACAGGATTGTAGTCTACGAGCAATAGGCTGTACCATTTAGTCCAGATAAGTAGCAGGCTATACCACCAAGGCTTGTGGAAGTATACTCTATGACGTTCACACAGTAACGAAATCGCCTAATGCCATGATTCTCAGAATGAATTCCTACTGTTAAGTGATGCATGACTGTACTTACAACTTGCTGTTAAAAGAACAGATGATCCTACACTTCATTTTAGGTTCCTGTAGTGTTATACATTAATCATTAATAGTCCTAAACGTCTCATACATTATATTTACACCTGCATCTATCAGCTTAAGAAGGAGTATTTCAAGTTCTCAATCAGGGGACTCATTCAAAAGTAGTTGCCCTGCTTGGTGTTGAATTACTTGAATGTAGGAACAAGTGAAAAAATAAAACTGCTTTTCAGTGATAAGAGGTGTAACTCTAAAAACATATGACTAACATAAAAAAGGAAATCTATAGGCTTGCTAAGAGTCTTAATCTTTTATGGCTTTCTTGAGAATTATTACTTAAAAGAGGGTGTTAAGTCATTCTGTTTCCAATTCAGTTTCCAAAAGTAATGCCAAACTTTTTTAGTTTAATTCTTGCATGCCACTAGGAATTGAAATAAAAACCTTTTTTTTTTTTTTTTTTTGAGTTGGGGAAGGGTCTCACTCTGTTGACCAGGCTGAAGTGCAGTGGCACAATCACAGCTCATCACAGCCTCCTGGGCTCAGGTGATCCTTCCATCTCAGCTCCCCGAGTAAATGGTACCATACCTGGCTAATTTTTAAAGTTTTTTTATAGAGATAATGTCTTGCTATGTTGCCCAGACTGGTTTCTAACTCCTGGGCTAACATAATCCTCTTCTCTTGGCCTTCCAAAGTGCTGGGATCACAGGCATGAGCCACGGTGCCCAGCCTTAAAAAACCACTTTTTAAAGCATTATCATTCAGTAACTAATCATTCTACTCTTTTATGACACCTTTCAAAATCTCAAATTTTCTGAACAGATTCCAGCTATCCAACAAAAGTGAAATATAATCACGTATTATTTTGAAGTTAAGACTTTTCTCCCATCTCCTTTTATCAGCTTTTCTCTCAAAAAGTCTATTTTTAAAATTATTTCTTGGTGAATCATAGATTAAGAGGCTGGTGCTATATAACTTTATAAATTAAGACAACTGAGTACACAGCAAATGAAAGAAAAACAACAACAGTAAATAATTCACCTACAACGCTGTATATAGAGAAGTAAAATGGAGAAAAACTCTCTCTTAAACTTAATAGGACCAAAAAGAAAAAACAAAAGACAAAGTTTAGTAGTCTCTAACTTCATTTTTTAACTTCTAACAAATTCCTTAAAAACAAACAAACTTACTGTTTTCCTCTCTTTATGTTATCATCAGAATCTGAATCTTCAGCTTCTTTTACCTGAGTTTCACCTTTTTCTTCTTCCAGATCTTCCTGATTAAAACCCTAAATGCAGAGTGAGTTAGCCAAAGTTATCATGACCTTACAGATATTCTTCTGTATAAATTTTTTCTTTTGTATAATTCTGTTAAATTTTTTCATTTTTAAAGTAATATATTCACAAAGAACAAAAATCAAATAGGGAGCAAAAGGCATATAGCAAGATAGTCTTACCATATTTCTTGAGTTTCCTTCCAGAAGTAGTCTACATTTATATAAGCTCTTTAACACACATGTACCCAGCATCCCCTCTTATTAAGCAAACAGCAGCATAGTATTCACAGTGGCTTTGGAGTACTGCTTTGCATGTTCCAAGTTTAATAAGAAAATCTAATTAAGTAATCCCATTCTTTTTAAAGCTTTAGACTATTTCACCATATGGTTGTCACCATAATTCATTTACATATTTGCCTAAGGACATTTAGCTTCATATATTTGAAATTCTGAGAAATATTTGCCAAATTATCTTCCACAGGTTATAAAAATCACCTCTCCTTCCAGCAAAGTATAAGGAAGTGCACCTTCTTACTACTGTAGCCGTTTTTCAAATGTTGATATCCACCAATCTCTGGACCAAAACACAAAAGGCATCTCAGCGAGGCTTTATTTGTATTCTCCACTGAGAGTAAGGTTGAACATTTTTTCATGTTACAACGCCATCTGTAATTCTTTTTCTGTGAACTTTCAACACCTATGCTCATTTTTTTGCTAGGCTATTCATTTTTTTGTTACCAGTATATAAAATCTCTTTAAAAACTAGAAATAGTCCTCAATCACAGAAACTGTACACTCCCTATATTTGTACTGCTTTATTTTGTTTATATTAATGTTTGCTAGGCATACTTTTTCATTTTATGTAAACGAAACGGCCAGTCTTTTCTTTATAGCTCTAACTTTAATATTATACTTAGAGAAACCTTCCCAATGGTTCACCTAGGATGTTCATCTCACTGAACTGAAACTATAATCTTCAAACTAGTTAACTAGGTTAACTCTTCAAACTAGTTAAGTATCTCGTCATATAATGTGGAGTTTCACTGAATGTGAGCTCCATGAGGATGGTGTCCAAACAGTCTCTTCTACATGGTGAAAGGATTTTTCCTTTATGTTTTCCTGGGGTTTACTTTGTCATTGTCCTATCATCGTGAATTAGATTCTCAATTATTCAACTTCCACTCTCTTGAGTTGGTAAAAAACAGTACTGATTTCTTTTTTGACTCATGAACTAATTAAATTAGCTTTAAGTTTCTGAGTGGCAAGAATATTTTATTGGCTATTTTTATTATTAATTTTCGGTTTAATTGTATTGCATTCACAAAATATTATCTATACTTTGTAATTTTTATAAAAATTCGGTTTAAAGTTTATATGGAAATGAAAAGAAGCAAGAAAAGCAAAGGCGGTGCTGAAGACGAATAAGCTTGGAGGACATAAACAACCAAATATCAAGAGCTCTGTGCTAGGTAGCTGCAGTGAGCTATGATTGGGCCAATGCACTCTAGTCTGGGTAACAGAATGAGAGTCCATCTGAAGAAAAAAAATCTAGCACCCTTTGTCTATTTATATTGTCTGTTGTTACTATTGTTTCCTTTTAATGTTATCTTTATTGTATATCATATTGCATATATGAAAATCTTAACCACTGTAATCAAACTTCTGAGACTAAGGTTCTTTAGCCTGCTATATGACTCAAAGATGGCCAACATCTGAGCATAGGCCAACTCCTGTTCACTCTTAATCCTATGGTACTGCTCTTTGGAGCCTCAGTGTGGGGAATGGGGTCTACAGGGTCGTCGAACCTCAATAGGCCTTGAACTCCAACTTTCACCTCCAAGTCTTGAGGACGTCAAAAATATGAGCAGTTTATCACCCCGACAGGAAAATATTCCCTCAGAAAAAGTTCTAAATGCTGAGTTACTGCCTGAGGTCTGTCTTTTAGCTTGGCAATTCTTTGTTAACTTTTTCCTAGATAACGAGCAGATTTCTAAATGCTTAGTCTAGCTTTTCTAGTTATCCTTAGCAGAGTTGGTCCAAATTACCAAGACTGCTCCTAGGAGAATCAGGAGTTCCCCAAATTTTGTGAATCTTGCCCTTCAGTATTATAAAATGCCTTTCATTATATCTTAATGTGCTCCTTCCACGTGAATTCAGTTTTCCCATTATTTTTTCTTGTAAGCCATTGTATAGCCCTTTATTTCACTTTCTGAACCCCTCTCTTGAATAAATACATCATAGTTGCTTCTTCTTACTTATTGGAAGCAACAATTAGAAACCACTGCTGCAGCCAGGCTCGGTGGCTCAGCCTGTAATCCCGCGACTTTGGGAGGCTGAGGTGAGTAGATTGCCTGAGCCCGCGGGTTCAAGACCTGCCTGGGCAACTTGGCAAGACCTCATCTCTACAATAAATCAAAAATTATCCGGGCGTGGTAGCCGGGAGCGGCCACTGGACTCTAGTCTGGGCAACAGAGTGAGACTCCAACTCAAAAAAAAAAAAGAAGAAAAAGAAACCACTGCTGCAAAAACATTTAGACAAAATAGTTCCACCTTTTACTTACTGTAAACTCTTCTTCCTCTTCATCACCAGATTCTCCAAATATGTCTGCAATAAGATTTCTAGAAAAGGAACAAATATAAAAATACCCAATTGTTTTCTTCCCATTTGCACAGGAACCATTTTTTAGAATAGGGTATAACTTACACACAGTAAAATATGTAGTGTCTAGTTCAGTAAGTCCTAACAAATATACACACTCATGTAACCAGCAACCTAATCAGGATATAGAATAATACCTTTCCTCTGTAAGTTCCCTTCTGGTCCCTTCTAGCCTGTCCCCCAATATCCACATCCTAGAGATAACCACCATTCTGATTTCCATGACAACATATTAGTTTCGCTTGTGAACTTCAAGGAAAAGAATTCGAACATGTCTTTTTACTTTCTTTCACTTAAAATGCACTTTTTGAGATCCACCCATGGTGCCATGTTTAGCAGTGGTTCAGGAACTAAACTCCTAAATCCACAAGTCATACAATTATGCAGGACATATCATATTACACCTCAAATCTCTCTCCGCTACCTAATTAAAAATCCTTGAAAACTCACGCTATACTGGCACTTACTCTTCTTCATTGCCCGACTCACTATCACTCCCAAATAAATCCTTCTCTTCATTTTTCTTATCGGGTGATTCTTCTTTCCCCGCTTCCTCCTCACTGTCAGATACTATAGTCTTCTCTCTTTTGCCTGATTTGTCTGATATGGCATCACTGTCAGAGTCATCTGCATCAGAGACAACACGACTCTTCTTTGCTGCTGCTGAAAAACAAAGCCAACATTCATCTTATTTTGTCACGGTTGCTGTATTACTATGTATCACAGATACTTTAGAATGACAGTACATGGCAAAAAAAAACAACAAAAACGCACAATTTCCTGACATATGATCTACAATGAAAGAAAAAGGCTCATTCAGGTCCTATTACAAACTGTCATTTTGCTTAGGAAAAATGACCAACAAGTGAAGAAATACATCACCAATATAAAAGTAGGCAACAATGGTGGCCTTTCCTTCCATTGCCTAGTAATAGCAGAAATAAAAGACTAGAAAGTTCTTAGAAATAACTCCCAGCCAGGCTTGGTGGCTCGGCCTGTCATCCCAGCACTTTGGGAGGCCGAGGCGAGTAGACTGCCTGAGCCCGCGGGTTCAAGAACAGCTCCGGCAACTTGGCGAGACCTCATCTCTACAATAAAATAAAAATAGCTGGGTGTGGTAGTGTGCCTGTGGTTCTGGCTACTCGAAGGCTGAGGCGGAAGGATTGCTGGAGCCCAGATGGTCAATGCGGAAGTAGCCGTGAGTGTGCGTGCCACTGCACTCCAGCCTGGGCAAAGGAGTGAGACTTCAAAAACAACAGCAACAACAACAAAAAAACGAAATAATTCTCAGGTTCTTTTATTGATGCTGGTCAGTTTGAAATTACTCATCTTCCTAAACAAACTGGCAGCATGTATAATACTCTTTTTCCTTCTCCTTACATAGCTGTCAGTTTCTAAAGGAATATGTCTTTTGCAAAAAAGATAAATTTCATTAAAAAGTAATCAAGGAAAAATTATGTGTGAAAATGATGTCTCAGGAAGCAAAGACTGGAATACTCTGCAGAGTATAAATAGAATGGTGACCCTAAATAGAATCCTTCCAAAGCATTCCTATATTTGGGTATTCAACAATGTTTAACAATAAAGACAGGTATCTGTGGGAGCTCAGTTATTGTTTGGATGGGACCTAGTGAATTAGTTGCCATACAGATCCACAGCTAACTCCAAATTTAGTCAGGGTTTTCACATAAGCCTATTTCTTTGCACTATTACCCCATCCAGCTAAAAAAAAATGAAGTCGTATACTCCCACTGCCTCTGGGTTTGGCTTACTACTTTGAGGAAGTCAGAAATTAATAGGTGCTGCTAGAATAGCCTAAAGGAAGTTTAACATTAAGCTCAGTCAAGGATAACGAGGGGAAACAAGTGTCTTATGACATTTCAGAACGTCAAGCTGAAGCACACAGTGCAGATCTGTGTAGCAGAAGACGACACAGTGCTTCACAGCTACAAGCTTAGGCCACACGGAAGCTGCTGATCCACAGCCCCAAAGAATTCCTCACATGCTTTCTCTTCGTCTTCACTGTCGAGCAGCACAGTGGCTTTTCGCTTTGCGACTTTGTCCTCCTCGCCCTCCTTGTCCTCATCTCCATCACTGCCAACCTTCGGCCTTCTGGGTTCTTCCTCCTCGCTGTCAGAACGGGGAAACGCTTCTCTGTCTGCATGGCTGTCTGGACGAAAAGAGTCCTTCGGCACTTCTGCGTCCTCTCCCCTGCTCTCCCCGTCACTGTCGGCGTCAGACTCCGGCTTCTGCCTGTGCCTCGAGGCGTCCTCGGCGTCGGAGTCACTGGCAGGCCCCTGCTGAGGCTCCTCGCTCTCGGAGTCGCTGACCCGGGGTCTGGGAGGCGCCTCGTCCTCGGAGCCGCTGGCCGGGTGCCTCGGGGGCTCCTCGCTCTCCGAGTCGCTGACCCGGGGCTTGGGAAGCTCCTCGCTCTCCGAGTCGCTCATCCGAGGTCTGGGAGGCGCCTCGCCCTCGGAGCCGCTGGCCGGGTGCCTCAGGGGCTCCTCGCTCTCGGAGCCGCTGGCTGGAGGCGTCAGCGCATCCTCGGCTTCAGAGTCACTGGCAGGACTTTGCCGGAGCTCCTCTGCCTCAGAGTCGCTGGCCGGATGCTTTCCGGCGTCCTCGCTCTCGGAGTCGCTGGCATGCCCGTCGAGAAGCTCCTCGTTCTCGGAGTCACTGCCGGGCCTTTTCCCGGCCTCCTCGCTCTCAGAGCCACTCGCACGACGACCGACGTCCTCGCTCTCAGAGCCACTGCCACGCCGACCGACGTCCTCGCCTTCGGACTCGCGCGCAGGGGGCTCTGCGTGTCCTCCGGGTTCAGAGTCGCTGTCCTTGGGCCTGGGCAGCTCCTCGCCGTCAGAGCCACTGGCGTCCGGGTGGGAGGGCTCATCGTCCTCCGAGTCTGCCGCGGGACGTCTTTGGGGGAGGCCATCCTCTCCATCGCTAGGTTCATTCTGGAAAACAAAGTGAAAAAATTAAGAAAGCACAAACAAAAACGATAGTGACGTGTTAAAATTTTTCAGCAACTTTCTGAAACATGGGAATGTGTGCACTTAAACGTAGTTTTCTTTTTTTGAGTCAGGATCTCGCTCTGTCACTCCAACTAGTGTGCAGTGGCACGATCATGGCTAATCGCAGCCTCGACCTCCTAGGCTCAGGAAATCCTTCCACCTAAGCCTACCGAGTAGCTGGGACTGCAGATGTGTGCCACGATTCCCGGCAAATTTTCTGATTTTTTGTAGAGGCAAGGTCTCACTATGTTGCCTAGGCTAGTGAATGTAGCAGCATTCTTAACCCAGAGCTATAAAGAAACACCCCACAGGAAACCAGTCTTTGAAATGGTTAACATGACATGGTTCCCTAATGGAGAAAAATAACCAGCCTCTCCAAAACAAATTTGTAAAGCACACCCCAGCTGACTATAGGAGACTAATTATGAAGAGCTAAAATAAAAACTAAAAAAAAAAGCCTTTCTCAGACATAAATCTATTTTGTAAAAATCTAACTATATCTCTCAAAGAAATACAAGTACACAGGGAACCAAGTCCTTTTACATAAGAACATCCTTGGGCTTCATAAATTAAAATTACTTTAGAGGAGAGAACTGTAAGACTTTTACTTAAAGAGTCAAATAACAGACAGGGCACACTGTACCAAGATAACCTGAACAGGTGAGCAAAAGAGGAGTTAACATCTCCTACACCCACTGAGAGCCAGTGCCAGGTCAGGCTCCCGCCTGTCAGTTCACTTATCCTTCACAACAGGATTTCTCGTGACGTAAAACTGAGGCCTACAGCGGTCAAGCACAGTCACCCTGGATATAAAGCCCAAGTTTTAGGGAGAACACGACTCCTCTAACCGCACTAACGCATAACGTCATCTGAAATAGTTGCTCTGAAAACATGTTCTAGGGTACAAACTTATTATGTGCATATTACAGCTAACTTTCTTAAAAATGCAGAGAAAATATACAAAATTAAACACACCAAAATACTAACAAGTATTTTAGGATCTGGGGAGTCTTTTCTCTACCTGGTATTTCAACTTTCAATAACATGGTGATAAAATTCTGGCTTAAAAAGTGAAAGTATTTGTGTCTGAGTATTCCCCCCACGAAAATTTACTGAGCCAAGTATTTCTCTTTGGAACTGAAGCTACATGAACTTACTACAGATCAGTTTTCAAGGACTTTAAAAAGGCTTTAATAATGTATATGCCCAGCATCATGCTATGAAACAGTCAGGTTACAAGAGAATTCTTCCCATGACATGGCAAATGGTAAGAAACTGTTTTAAATAAAACCCATACTTTAACTTACCCAAGTATGCGTGTCTGTACCTTCAAAAAGAGCACCAAAAACTATAAAATAAACAAGCCTACAAAGCAAACATTTGAGGAGTTTTTGTTTTTTGACAGCATAGCATTCCAAAGAAGCAGTTTTTGCTACACATATTCACTGAAATATAGTATGTTCAGGCAACTTTCCAAAAGCACAAACTTTAAACAATCTCCAAAGGCATTTTTCTTGAGTGTTCCCTGGGTACTCAGCACAGCACTGTACTAGATGCCTTGTCCGTCAAACATCCCATTCTCGCCCTGAAATGGACATTTACCAATTAAATGTGATATTAGAACTGGAGGGATAACATAGAACCTATCCTATCTGCACAATGACGCAGCACAATATTCCTTATGTTAAAAAATTTAATTATCTAGAAGGTAAGCTCTAGGAAGACAGGCATCTTTTGTAGGGTTTCTTCTCCGAGATATGCCTAGAATGGTCTGCAGCACGAACGCGCGCGACACACACACACACACACACACACACACACACACACACACACACACACACACACACAGTATAGGTTGAGCACCCCTATGAGAAAATATGAAAAACCTCAAAAGCTGAAAACTTTTCAGGCTTGATGTGGTGCCACAAGTGGAAAGTCCCTGACACAAACTTTGTGTCATGCACAAAATTATTAAAAATAAGGTATAAAATTACCTTCAAACTGTATCTATAAGGTATATATGAAACATAAATGAACTTTGTATTTAGACTTAGGTCTCATCCCCGAGATAGCTCATATGCTGATAGCCTAAAATTCAAAAACAATTCCTGATCCAAACACTTCTTGTTGGCTGCAAGCATTTCAGGTAAGGGATATCCAACCTGTATTTGCTAAATGAGTAATGAAGGAGTTAAGTGGGAATAATAAGAGATGAATCATTAAGTCAACAAGAATTTATTTAATGTCTTCTATGTCCATAGTGCTAAGAATCAAAGCTGAGTATGCCTCAGTGCCTGACCTCGAAGGTGCTGTTATCTCACGAGAAGCCAGCCAAACGTACCCTGACAATGTAGTATGACACGTGCATATGACTGAAAGTCTACAGGAAGTGCACATCTATATGAAACCGAGCTGCAAAAGGTATGCAGACAATTGGCATCACTTAGCTTGTGAAGGCTGAGTTAAACAAGTAACCAGATGGGAGGCTAGGGTAGAGGCACACAGTACTAGCAGAGGCAACTAGAGCAAAAGGCAAAAGAGGAAACTGTGACTGGTTTTTGGAATGCTCTCCATGACAGACTCATCACACAATTCAAATGCCATGCTCATTGATTTATTTTACTTGTGAACAACAGAAATAATCTCTGGCCAGGCAGAGGGAAAAAAGAACAATCTTCTCAGAATCTAAGTGAGATGAATGACTAAAACTCGGGAAGGAGGCTGCGGGTGGTGGCTCATGCTTGTCGTCCAACACTTTGGGAGGCCAAGGCAAGAGGATCACTTGAGGCCAGGAGACCAGCCTGGGCAGCATAGTGAGACCGTCTCTACAAATTCCTTTTTTTTTTTTTTTAAACCAGCCTGGCATGGTGGCATGTGCCTGGAGTCCTAGGTACTCAGGAGGCTAAGGTGGAAGGACCCCTTGAGCCCCAGAGTTCAAGGCTGTAGTGAGCTATGAGTGCATTACTGCTCTCAAACCTGGGCAACAGAGCAAGACTCCGTCTCTAAAAAACAAATACATTTTTAAAAGATGGAGGAAGGGCCGGGCTCAGTGGCTCAGCCTGTAATCCCAGCACTTTGGGAGGCCGAGGTGAGTGGATTGCCTGACCCCGCAGGTTCAAGACCCGCCTGGGCAACTTGGCGAGACATCTCTACAATAAATCAAAAATTAGCCGGGCATGGTAGCGCACACCTGTAGTTCCAGCTACTTGGAAGGCTGAGGCGGAAGGATCGCTGGAACCCAGCAGGCTGAGGCTGCAGTGGCCGGGAGGACTCCCGTCTGAGTGACAGAGTGAGACTCCAACTCAAAAAAAAAAAAGATGGAGGAAGGATAAGAACCAATATATCTCAGAGAGCTTAGAATAGAGAATTCAAGGATTTTTTTCTCTACAGTACCATCAATAACATAACTTAGCTCTAACCATGCTAAATTTCAGTGTCTAGAACCTGGATTTTAAATGCCCAGGAGAGACGACCTAGCTGGCCAAGGCAATTATCAGATGTTCTGACTCAATCAGTTGTAGCCAGAGCAGGGGTGCAGCTCCTGGAGCCACTCCCACAGAAGGGAGAGACACCACAAACGTGGCTGTCATCCCCAAGCCGATCTGCTACACTCTAACCTGGGTTTCCTGATGCCTGGTATGTGTTCTAAAACAAGCAACCATCACAAGGACACTGCATATAAAAATGGTTGTGAAACTTACAGATCGTCATGGATTTCTGAGGCGTTTTGTAAAAACATGGCCTTATGTGTGGCATGGTGGGGCAAAAAAGGGGAGAAACATGCAGTAAGAAAGTAACAGTTTGACAAACTGAAGCTCAAAAAGACACTTAGGCAGTGACATCACAGAATTTGAGAGGAGTATGTTAGAAATTATACAGTTAAAAGTTATCAGAACAATATTCAAAATTTTTTAGAATTGTTTCAGCAATTAAAGTGCAACCTTAAACTCCAAAGCAGTTTTTAAAATGTCAGATGAGTATAACAAATTAACAGCAGAAACTGCCATCAAAATGTCAGTTCTTAATTGTGTACGAAATTCCCTACTTCCAACTGTAAAAGAAAGTGACCACTCTGAGGCTGCTCTCTGTGGAAGGCGACCACAGACAGGCCGCAGGGGACCTACCTCACCCACACACAGACAGGAAAACCAACGAGATGAAAAATCTCAAAGGGCCTAATACAGATTGTGGCAGCAGACAAGGAAAGCATACCGTGTTTCTCTGGGAGTTAAACTGGGTGAGGACTAAACTCTGATCTTTTTTTTCTTACCCAAATTCATAACTAAGAGGCTTTGGGAGTCATGCCTGATACGGACTCATCAGATGGCTTTTTATTACCCTATTGCCCTAGATATTGAACTTTGTTTTCCAACCTGACTCTGGCATTAACATCACACAACAGATAAAGAAGAAAACCAAAGTATTTTATGACTCTACATAGTAGTCTGTTGGGGACGCCCAGATTGCAGGCACCCAGCAAGACACTTATCTATCTTTTCTGAAGCCTACTACATAAGGACGTCATCTACCCATCAAGAAACTTGGACATCCCCTCCTCTCATCCCAACAAGGCATCTCCTCTACCGATTTCCAAAATTCCTTGGCTAGGTGCTACAAATTGCCAGTTAAGAAATCCTTGAATCCACCTATAACCTGCGAGACTCCCCGCTACCTTCTTCGTGGAAATGCCCTGCCTTCCTGGGTGGAACTAATGAAAATCTCATATATACTGACTCACGTTTTTTTGGTAACTTTTGCTTTCCTAAAACGTATACAACCAAACTAATTCAACCAGGCTGACAAAGCTCTCAAGATTTTTTATGGCTACATCTTGGGCCTGGTCACTTATATTTGGCTCACAAATAAACCTGTTCAGGCATGTTTGGCCGAACTTAGAATTTTTGTGTTATAATGTGGAAAGGTTTGGCCAATCGGCGAGAGAGAGAAAAATGAAGTCAAATGAGGACTTCTGACATCACAGTGTGAGAAAGTCTGCTGACCTGCTCCTCAGTGAAATCAGTGAAAATTATTTAAAAACAGCCATGTAAAGCCTCTGGAAATGGTCTTAAAGGCGAAGACCACATGAAGAAGCATCCATACTAATTTGACAAGACAAGACAAAGCCCCTGGTATCTGAACCAAGATCTCCCCTTCTAACCTAACCGCTCAGCAAGGCAGAGACTCTACTCCAGACTCCTGCAGCCAAGAACACAGGGTTCCCTTCTCATCCTACTTCCAGGAGGAAAGCTTTCTTCCCAAGGAGGGCAGGACATCAGCATCTCTCGTCTTGCCCTCAGATGCCGGTGGCTGAGGCTAGGTTCTGGGCGAGAGCAGCTGAGAGGTGGGAGCTCCCATCTCCTGTTCAGTCTTGACTTGACTAACAAAAGGCTCTGCCTTGGGCACAGCATGCTGACAATACTGGAGCCCCGATCACGCGGGCTCTGGCTTGTGAGACTGTGCCAGGAGAGGCACGTCGAGAGGCTTTCAGGTTGCCACCTCATGCCCGCCCCTCGGAGCTCAGTTTCTGGAGCAGGGGCATAAGACAGAAGCTTGCCATTGTCGCCACCACCAGCTCCAGAGGCCTGTGTCAGAGATCCTGCCTGGAAAGAACACAGGTCATGGAGCAGATAGCTCTAAATCGCTCCCCAACGGCAATGACTTCATTCTGCCACCAAGCTGCGGTGGAAAGCAGCTGGGAAGAGATTCCAGATTCAAGAGGCAGACTACACTGCAGGTCCGCTAACGGCAGGAGAGACCCAGGGACTGAAACAACCAGGAGGAGCCATCCTGGGGTCAAAACAAACACCCAACACTGATTTCAGAAACTGCTCCCTCAGGGGATCCAGAACTGCACTGGATTAGTTTGCTGAGCAATTGATGCCCCAAGCGTAATCAATGGGCAAGAGTGGAGTTACCGGCTGGGTGTGTTCAGGGAAAGAAAAAGAGCTCCACTGATACCACTGCTGTCCCAGGTGACTGCCAGCCCACGGCACCCCCAAAACTGCACCTCCCTGAGGAGCAACATCAGACTTAACACAGATTCGGTAACAGACTTCACTGATAGAGCTAGTCACTAAACAAGTAAATAGACAAATAGCAAAATAACCCTCCCTTCAGCCAGTACCCATAGTTGCTACAACGTATCCCCTAAAGTCTCTAGTTTCCCACAAAAAACTAAGAGGCAGGCAAAGAAACTGGAAAGTATGACCCGTACACTGGGGAAAAAGCAGGCAACAGAAACTGCCTGTGAAAGCAACCAGGTATCAGACAGATCCAAAAAGGCTTCAGGTGGTCACCATAAACAATGTTCACAGAACTAAAGGAAAGTATGGTGTAAGAAGATGGCATGATGACAATGTGGTGTCAAACAGAGAATAGACGCCACAATGAAATTACGACTCATCATCTTCAAGGGAACCACAATAAGATCACTAGCTAACTTCTCAGCAGAAACAATGGAGGCCAGAAGGCAGTGGGATAACATTCAAGGTGCTCAAAGCAAGTGCTTACAGCTGGGCGTGGCTCAACACTTTGGGAAGCTGAGGCGGGGGAATCACTCGAGCTCAGGGGTCCCAAGACCAGCCTGAGCAACACAGTGAAACCTCTTCTCTAAAAGAAAATAAAAAAGTTAGCCAGGTGTGGTGGCGCACGCTGTTGTCCCGGCTACTCAGGAGCTGAAATGAAAAGGATAGCTGAGCCCAGGAGGTCGGGGCTATGGTGAGCTGTAAGTGTGCCACGGAGCTCCAGCCTGGGCGACAGTGAGACCCTGACTCGAAAACATAAACAAACCTGAAGTACAAGAGACAGTATAAATACATATTTTATCCTTTAATTTAGAGAGCAATTGCATAAAATAATGTACACAATGTACTGTTGGGCCTCTACATACAGAAATGTAATATATATATTTGCCAATAACAGCACAAAGAAGGTGGGCAGAAACAAAGCTGCATTAGGCTAAAGAAATGGCTATACATAATAAAGTGATATTTATAACAATGTACCTTTTATGTTATACATATTGCATCTATTAATATGTATATTAACAAATTACTATTACTTTAATATAAAATATGTATATTAATAAATGCAATATGTATAACAATATGCTTAAAAGGGAAAAAAGAAAACAGCTATATAGGAATAACATTTCTCTCTCTTTTTTTGAGTTGGAGTCCCACTCTGTCGTCCAACTGGAGTGCAGTGGCCACTCCTGGCCACTGCAGCCTGGACCTGCTGGGCTCCAGCGATCCTTCCGCCTCAGCCTTCCAAGTAGCTGGAACTACAGGCGCGCGCTACCAGGCCCGGATAATTTTTTTTTTTTTTTTGAGTTGGAGTCTCACTCTGTCGCCCAGACTGGAGTGCAGTGGCCGCTCCCAGCCACCGCAGCCTCGACCTGCTGGGCTCCGGTGATCCTTCCGCCTCAGCCTTCCGAGTAGCCAGAATTACAGGCATGCACTACCACGCCCGGCTGATTTTTTGATTTATTGTAGAGACGAGGTCTTGCTGCCCAGGCGGGTCTCGAACCCGCGGGCTCAGGCAATCCTCTCACCTCAGCCTCCCAAAGGCGCGGGATTACAGGCTGAGCCACCGAGCCCGGCTAATTTTTTGATTTATTGTAGAGATGAGGGCCAAGTTGCCTAGGCGGGTCTCGAACCCACAGGCTCAGGCAATCCACTCACCTCAGCTTCCCGAAGCACAGGATTACAGGCTGAGCCACCGAGCCCGGCTAACATTTATCTTATCATTAACTCATTCTAATATAATTCATGCAAAGCTGACTCTGGTAAGTTAAGAAGCACATGGTAAACCATAGAGCAAACACACACACAAAAAGGGAAAAAATAATTAAATAAAACACTACATTAGAAGACAGTGATTTAATGCAAAAGAAAACAGTAATGGATGACCAGAGGAACAAAAAGACATGAAATATATAGAGAACACAAAATAAAATTGCAGATTCCAAGCCTACCATTTAGATCAAAGGAATAAACAATCCAATCAAAAGACAGATTGGATTTTTAAGAACCATGAACCAACTGTTTGACAACCTTTGGATTCAAAGGCACAAACAGGCAAAGCAAAAAAGATGCACCATGCAACAGCAATTACTATAGTAATTGCTAAGGCAGTATCAAACAAAATAGACCTTAAAACAAAAAAGTTACCAGAGTTAAGAAGGACAATATATAATGATGAAAGAGTCAATCCATCAGAAATATAGAAAAATTATAAATGTGTATGTACCTAATAACAGACCACCAAAATACACGAAGCAAAAAAGTGACATAAATAAAGGGAGCAATAGGTAGTAGTTGAAGACTTCAATACCCACTTTCAGTATGGAGAAAACAGCTGGATAGAACTGCTAAACGTAACCTCAGCAAAGAAACAGAGGACTTAAACACTATAAATCAACTAGATAAAACAGATATGTAAAGACCACTTCACTCAACAACAGGATATTAATTACAAGTACACTTGGAATATTCTCCAGGATGAAGCATATGCTAGGTCATAAAACAAATCTCAACAAGTTTAAAAGAATAGCAATACACAAAAGTTTGTTCCCCTACCACAGTGAAACAAAATTAGAAACTAATAGCAGGAACAAGGTTTGGGAACAATCTGAATATGAAATTATTAAGATAGTTCCATCCAGTAATAAGCATCAAAAGGAATAATGTACTTAGAAATAAATTTAACAAAGAAATGCAACACGTGTAAACAGAGAACTATACTGCTGAAAGACATAAAGACACCCTAAGTTCACAGGTCTATAGACTTCATAGTGTCAACACTCCTCAAACTGATCTACAGATTTAGTACAATCCCCATCAGAATCCCTGCTAAATTCTTTGCAGAAACAGACAAACTGAATCTAAAATACATAGGTAATTGCAAGGGGCCAAGAATGGCTAAAACGTTCTTGAAAAAGAACAAAATAGGACTCATATTCTTCAATATCAAAATGTACGGCAAAGCAATGGTAATTAATACACCATGGTACTGAGACAAGTGAACGGCTGATACAAAAGAATACAATTAGTCCCTTCTCTCACATCATATCCAAAAAGTAACTCAAAACGGGCCAAAGACCTACATGAAAGGGCTAAAACCATAAAACTCTCTTTAGAAAAAAAAATAGGGTAAATCTTCATGAGCTTGGATTTGGCAAAGGATTCTCAGATATGACACTAACAAAGCACCGGCAACAAAATAAAAAATAGGTAAACTGGGCTACAACAAAATTGCAATAAATAAAGTGAAAAACACAACTCACAAGATGGTAGAAAATACCTGCAAATCAGTCACCAAATAAGGAACCCATATCCAAACTATTGAAAGAACTATTGCAACTCAACAACAAAACACCAAACAGTCCAATCTAAAAATGGACAAAGGATCTAAACGGAAATTTCTTTAAGGAAGAAATACAAACAGACAATAAGCTCATAAAAAGATACTCATCAATCATCAGGGAAATGCAAATCAAAACCACAATGAGATACCACTTCACACCAACTAAAGATGTCTATATGCAAAAAACCAAATAACAAGTGTTGTCAAGGGTATGGAGAAATCAGAATCCTTAAACACAGCTGGTGTGAATGTCATATGGTGCAAGCACTGTGAAAAAGTTTGACTGTTCCTCTAATGATTACACAGTCACCTTATGAGCCAGCAATTACACTCCTAGGAACACACCCAAGAGAGTGAAAACATATGCCCCCAAAAAACTCGTACGCAAATGTCTACAGCAGCATTATTCATAATAGCCAAAAGAAAGAACCAAATGTCATCAACTGACAAGCGGATAAACAAAATAGGGCATTCCCATGCAACGGAACATACCTTGAAAACATTAGCTTACATGAAATAACTGTCACAGAGACCACATTTTGTAATCCATTGGTACAGAATGTCCAGAGCAGGGACTCTGCAGACACAGAAAGTAAATCAATGGCTGCGGAGGACTGGGGCTGGGCAAGGAGGAGCAGGCAAGAGGCACATGGGGAGGGCAGGAACGTAACGGCCACAGGGTCTATGTTTCCGGTGGCAAAGCAGTCTACAACTGACTGTGGCTATATGGCTGGACTTTGAATACACTAATGAAGACCACTGAACTGCATACTTCAAATGGATGAATTATACACCATGTAAACTGATCTCGATAAAACTAGTTTTTTAAAAGGTAAGCCAGCCGCGTGTGGTGGCTCGCGCCTATAATCCCAGCACTCTGGGAGGCTGGGACGACTGCCTAAGCCCACGGGTTTGAGACTAGCCCCGGAAATTTGGCAGAGACCTCATTTCTACAATAAATCAAAAAATTAGTCGGGTGTGGTCACACGTGCCTGTACTTCCAGTTACTTGGAAGGTTGAGGCGGAAGGGTCACCTGAGCCAGCAGGTCGAGGCTCGGTGTCCGTGAGCGTGCCACTGCACTCCTGCCTGGGTGACAGAGTGAGACTCCAACTCAAAAAAAATAAAATCACTTGTCTTTTTATTATTTATATTATTTTTGCATTAATTTTGAATTTTAAATTATTATTTATCTTGATCACTAAACTTTTTCAAAACATCATTTCTTATACTGACCACTATCTTAGTGTGTGTGTGCTTTGTATGCATTCCTTGGAGACCTAAAGATGTGTACAGAGTAAATTCCATAGATAAAATGAACTAGAAAAAGTGCTAGCTTAAATTCTAAAATGCAAATAGAACTTTATTTGGAAAGCCATGTTGTCAGTGCTCTCTTGCGGTATGCAGAATAATAGGCCCTCAAAGATGTCCAAGTCCTAATCCCTGGAAGCTGGGGATGCTACCTGACCTGCAAAAGGGACTGTGCATACGTAATTAAGGTAAGGACCTTGGGATAGAAAGATTATCCTAGATTATCCAGGTAGGACAAATATAATTCTAAGGGACTAGGAGGGATATACGAGGGCCAGAATAAGAGACAGCGATGTGAGGACAGAAACGAGAGGTCAGAGAGTGAGTTCTGAAGATGCCATGCTGCTGGTATTGAGGAAGGAGGAAGGGGCCTCCACCAAGAAACGCGGGGGTCCTCAGAAGCGGGAGAAAGCAAGGAAACACATTCTCCCTCAGAGAAGGAGCACACAGCTCCGGTGAGCCTTTGGTTTTTGTTCAGTGAGACCCACTTTGGGCTCTACCTCCAGAATTGTAAGAAAATACATTTGTGTGGCATTAAGCCACTAAGTTGGCGTCAAGTTGTTACTGCCACAATAGGAAATGAATGCATATCCTTTAGGCGCTGGGCCTCTAATTTGCCCTGCTCCATCTAATGCATCTGTACTCTTTTAACATGACACTAACCTCCAAAAAATATTTTTGGTGAGAAAACAATGCAAAATTTCTTCTTAGAAGCCACTTTAAATAGGCAAAAGACCATTAATACAGAACTTAACATGTAAAGGTACAAGTGACACTCTCCAACTCCTAGTGGTTTAGCAACTGTGGATGTCCTTCCTAGAGGAGAGTACCTACGAAAAGGCTTAAAATGTCTCAGTCTCTTTAATCTGGTTAATTTTCTAAGAAACTTCCTAAGGAACAATAAAAAATTACCACATATGTCTATGTACAATGTTCAGGGCAGCTTCATTTACAATAGTTGAACAATCTAAATGTCAACAATTATGGAACCATTGAATAGGTTGTGCTGCATCCATATTGTAAAATGATTAAAAATTATGCTTAGTGAGAATTTTTAATGACATGGGGAAATAACGTATAATCATGTGAAGAGAGATATAGAGATACAAAATATAGTAAAATCTCAAGTCAGTTAAAATACATACGTTATATACACGAGGGAGAATGATAATGCAAGAGAAATAAAGTCAAAAAGCTAATAGTCATTTCAGTGTATGCTGACTTTAGTTTTGTTCTTTAAACTTTATATAGAGGCTCCTCTACTTATGCTAGGGCTGGTTCCTGATAAACCCATAGTAAGCTGAAAATATCAAGCTGAAAACACATTTTATATGCTTGACATGCTGACCATCACAGCTTAGCCTCGCCTACCTTACACATACTTGGGATATGCACATTAGCCTATAGTTGGGTAGAGTCCTCTAACACAAAGCCGATTTTATAACAAAGAGTCGAGTGTATCTCACGTAATTTATTAACTACTATACTGAAAGTGAAAAACGAATGGTTGTATGAGTACTTGGAAAGACTCACATGACCTTTGCATCATCATCAAGTTGGAAAATTTTAAGTCAAACTATTACAAGACTATCTGATTTCTAAATCTTCAACAACGTGCACATTTATTTATGCAGAATCCACACCATTACAAAAAACTGTGCTTAAAGGTGAGTCCACATTACACTTACAGCTGCAGCTGCCTGAACGGGTTCTAAGCTTATGCTGGCTAATCTCCTGATGCTGTTTTCAACGTGGAAATACAAACTACCGCACATGAAATGTACTGTAACAATGTTTGCATTACCAAGTGATTTCTATCTATCATTAAATGATATACTAAAATGTACTGCAAATGTTTAAGAGCACACAAAAACCTGACTGACATCAAGATACGTAAGAGATGAGCTTTTTCTGCATCTGCATTTCGTTCTCTGCCTTCCCTGACCTGAACTGACTCTGCTCCAGACACACAGGCTCCCTGAAGACATGGAGCAACGCCTACCTTTGCCAGGAAGGCTCTTCCTCCACACATTCGTGTCTGCAGGGCTATTCCTTCACCTCCCTTCATGCATTGGCTCAAACGTCCCTTCTTAATAAGGCCTACATGGACTTCCCTATTCAACACCAAAACCCGCCCTGTATCCTTCACTGTTCTAATTTTCTTCTTTCTCCACAGCATTTGTTACCTTCTAACAAACTACATACTTTTAAAAAAGGATGTATATTGCTTAATATTTCCTTCTTACCACTGGAAAATGAATTCAAGAGAAGGATTTTGACTTTTAGTCAAAATATGTCTATGATATGTCCAAAGCACCAAAAAAGACCCTGACACATAGCAGCAGGTGCTCTATGTAACAAACACTTGTTAAACATGAATACACTGACAACATGTCAAAGGACAAAGGCAATAATACACATGCTAATTATTACTTATTAAAAACTGGACAATTTTTTGTGCATGTGTAATCAAGCAAAATGTATGGTATATAAAGTCCTTAAACAAAAATCTGAGCCGGGCTCAGTGGCTCAACCTATAATCCTGCGCTTTTGGGAGGCTGAGGTGAGTGGATTGCCTGAGCCCGCGGGTTCAAGACCTGCCTGGGCAGGCGAGACATAATCTCTACGATAAATCAAAAAATTAGCCGGGCGTGGTAGCGCGTGCCTGTAATTCCGGCTACTTGGAAGGCTGAGGCGGAAGGATCACCGGAGGCCCGCGGGTCGAGGCTGCGGTGGCCGGGAGCGGCCACTGCACTCCACTCTGGGTGACAGAGTGAGACTCCAACTCAAAAAAAAAAAATCTGTCCATCTTTATCATTCTTCCATGTTTTAGTTTGTGTCTACCAAAGACTTATGGTTGAGTTATTGAAAAATGTTCCAATTTTATATTGTGACTACTGTAAAGACCGTATAACTGGAAAGCCAAGTTAAATAGTTTGGAAATATTTATGTATTAGGCCAAATATGTTAATGTGTACATAAGATCTAATACTACTCTGAACTATTAAACAATGCCAGTTTTTAAAATTATATTTGTTTTGTTATTGCGTACATTATATGCACTATAACAGCTCAAAATGAGAAGTCTAAACCCTGATATAAACTTTGATAGTTGATAACCTTCATAACTTCTGTTTCAACTGGCATGTCTTCAGATTCCAAATGTTCATTACCCCAGGACAACAGTATTTGAGAAACAGGGAAACTTAGTCAAATATCAAAGGCCTGGATCGTTTTCTGAATCAATAGGTACAACTGAAAACTGCCTAACAGTTAAAATGTGACCCAATCAGAATTTATTTCCCTGTGATTTCATCAGTAACCAGACCAGTCCTATTTATCTATCTGTCAAGTAGCTTCTATTAATTTGTGCTCCTTACTCTCAAAGACTGAAGCCAAAAGCCCATGAGAGGGACTCTACAACTCTTCGAAACAATGGCCATCAGAACGCAAGCGAAAAGCCTCCCCAAAGACGCTGCTCGGCGAATACCTCTGAATGACGCTCTGCACTTCCAGTGTCGGATCCTGAGTGCTGCTCATTTCCGTCGTCCTCACCATCTGACCCTGAATCCCGCTCGTCCTGGACTGGGGTAGCGCCGCCATCATCTGCTTAAAAATAAAGCAAAAACCCACTTATGGTGCAAGATGAATGACAACTACAGGTGAGATGAACACACTGAATCAAGAATAATATAAGAGCAAATGTTATCACTGAAAAGCATAACTAATGATGCTAGTGTTCTGAACAATACTCTACAAATACCAATGATCATAACTGTACTGTGAAATATGTGGCAGCAAAAATACATCATAAAGGGAAAGTGAAGCTTAAAAATCCACGTTAAAGACCAAGTCAACAGGTGCAGTGGCTCACGCCTCCAATCCCAGCATTGGGAAGCTGAGGCGGGAGGACTGCCTGAGCCTAGCAGTAGAGACCAACCTGGGCAACACAGCGAGACCTTGTTTCTTTAAAAAAGCAAACACCGCCTGGGCAGCGAGACCTCATCTCTACAATAAATCAAAAAATCAGCCGGGTGTGGTAGCGTGCGCCTGTAATTCTGGCTACTGGGAAGGCTGAGGTGGAAGGATCGCCAGAGCCCAGCAGATCGAGGCTGCGGTGGCCGGGAGCGGCCACTGCACTCCAGTCTGGGCGACAGAGTGAGACTCCAACTCAAAAAAAAAAAAAAAAAAAAAAAAAGCAAACAAACAAAAAAACCAAAATGACAAAAAAAGACCAAGCCAATAATTCCTAAAACTAGCATGTGCTATTTAACTATTCAACTTCATGTTAAAAACTGAGTCAGCTGGGGATGGGAAAACACCTCTTATCAACAGGGTGCCTGAATGAAACGTAATTGTACACCTAACCCTTAACTGTACCCCACAAAATCATAATAAAAAATATTGATTAAAAAAACAAACAAAAAACTGAGTCAGTGTTTCTCTCCACAGCACTTACTACCTTCTAACATACTAAATTATTTTGTTTAATGTGAGTCTTCTCTACTTTAACAAAAGTGCCAGAAGAGCATGTTTTAATTTAGTTCACTGCTGAATCTCTGGCGTTCCGCATATTATCTGGTATAAAATGTACAGAAGGTATTTGCTTATGAATGAAAAGCACAAGGAACTCCTGCCTAGAACTAGTGAAAACTAAGTAAAGCATATGTTGTAATATCACAAAACGGTACACATGACTTGCTACCTAATTTTAACTAATACTTAAAAAATATAAAGTAAAATCATAGTAAGAGGAATCTAGGGCTCCTTGATGATATAGAAAGACTTGGTTAGAGGCTTAATATAAATAAGCAAGTACTAAAGAATGAAGTAGCCAGCTACAGGAAAACCAGAAAGTCATAAAGAATGGAATCACTATCACACTAATGAGCTACTTTATTTAGCTAAGGACTAAAGAATATTTACATGGTCATAATAAAAGCAATAGTTTTGAAGTTTAAAAACAATTATGCTGCCAACAGTGGGAGGACAGAGGAGTGCACATAAGAGGCTAAAACACCGTCCTATCATAATATAAAATCATTACAGAATTCTTAAAAATGATGCAACAGGAGAGAGCACAAATTAACAATACAGAGGTAAATAACAAAAAATAGCTAAAAGAATGGAAAGCCAGCAGAGAGGTAAGTCTGGGAAATGCTATTTTTTAATTACCTCTTTTACCACTAAACCTGTGTACATGTATTACATATAACTACTTTTTTAAAAAAGCAATTTAAAAATACAAAATAGGCCATGTGTGGTGGCTCACACCTGTAATCCCTAAACTTTGGGAGGCCAAGGTGGGAGTATTGCTTGAATCCAGGAGTTTGAGACCAGCCTAGGTCAACACAGTGAGATCTCTTCTCGACAAAAAATAAAAAACTGCCGGGTGTGATGGCACATGCTTGTGGTCCTTACTATGTGAAAGGCTGAAGCAGGAAGACCGCTTGAACCTAGGAGGTCAAGGCTGTGGTGAGCCATAATCGTGCCACTGCACTGTAGCCCAACAGAGTGAGACCAGTCATTCTCGGGAAAAAAAGGAAAAAAACTATTTTGGAAACACAAAGAAAGCGTTTTAAAGAAAAACACCACCTCGGTCCTTTGTAACCGCTTCCAGATCCAAACTATGAAATTCTGAAAAGAAAGACAAAAGAAAAACACCAGCGGGCTGGGGGCGGTGGCTCACGCCTGCAGACCCTGCATTTTGGGAGGTCACGGTAGGAGGACTGATTGAGCCGAGAAGTCAGAGACTAACCTAGGCAAAACAGTGAGACCTTGCCTCTTAAAAAGCAAACAACTGTCAGGGGAAGGGGGGTGCGACTGGCAGTTGGGGGAAGCTGCTAGGGGAGGGACATGCCTCATCAACAAGGGTACCCGCATGATCAATGCTTGTATACCTAGTCCTGAGTTGCACCCCACATCTCTATAATAAATAAATTAATTAATCAAAAAAGAAGAAAACTAGAGCAACCATAGCAGTATACTTTTGGTGCTCAATAAATGTTTATAATCAACAACAAAAAAACAAACAACAAAAAACTAGCCAGATGGTGGCACGCTCCTGCAATCCCACCTACTCAAGGAGGCTGACACGAAAGGGCGCCCTGAGCCCAGGAGGATGAGGCTGTGTGAGCTGTGATTGTGCTACTCACTGCACTCCAACCGGCCTGGGCAACCGAGTGAGCGGAACCCCAACTCAGAACAAGTAAATGAACAAATCAATGAAATACAATAAACAAAAACAGGCTATCAAGAAAGAGGCAGAAAAGAGCTCAACGCTCACACCATTATCCAAGCACTCCTGAGACAAAACGACCGAATGGAACTAGGACACAAATGCGACGCGCGTGCCCCACGCAAGTTTCTGTCCAACTACTACTAATCTTCACATCTCGGGTGCCTACCTGGAAGGACGGAGGGACGACCTCAAGGTTAGGAAAAGGCACGAGACTCACCAGCGCAGGCCAGAAGCGCACCCTCGGCCCCACAACGCTGACGCCTCCCAGCAAGGGTCCGGCAGCGTCTCGGGCCCGGGCGGGCAGGACCGAGCTACCCTCCCCGGAGGCCGACACGTCTAGGGAGGCGCGCCGCCCCCTCCCCACCCGAGGGCCTCAGCTACCGAAAAGCCTTCGGCAGGAGAGACCCCCCCGCCGCGCTCCGCACGCAGCAGGGGCCTCGCACGTGGAGGCGGCTCCCCTTCGGGCCGCCCTCGCCGGGGCCGGCCCGCGCCCCCGCCCGCCTCAGCCTGGGCCGCGGAAGGGCCATCCCAGGCTGCCGCCCCGCCCCCGCAGGGCGACGTCCAGCCCCGCCAAGCCGCCGCCCCGCCCCCGGCCCGCTCCCGGCCCCTGCCCTGCCCCGGCCCCACCTGACTGGTCGCCGCCGTAGTACTCCGACTCCATGGCCGGGGGCTCGAGGCGGGCAGCGCCCGCGCCCCGCGCGTCACCTCCCTCCCGGCGGGGTGACCCCGAGGCGCGGCCCGGTGTTCGAAGGCTCTCGCCCGCCCAGAGAGCTCGGAGGGTGCGGAGAGCGAGGATGCAGAGAGGCGGCAGGAGCGAACGCTCCGGCCCGGAAGTCCCGGCAGGAGAGGCCGTAGCCCGTGGGCAGGCGGGCGGGCGTGCGGGCCGGCGCGCTACTTCCCGGAAGCACCTCGGAGCCAAGATGGCGTCTGCCCCGACCCGCGAAGGAAGGCAGCGCGCAGGCGCCGTCCCCCAGCCGGCCAATGAGAAGGCGCAACGGGAGAGACGCAGGGCACGGCCGGAAAGGAGACTCCTGGGAAAGCCGAGCGGAAGCCCCGGCTCCAATCACATGCCGTCTTCGGGGGGCGCTTGCTTTGTCCTCCGTGAAAATGATGACGTCACCTTACAGATTCTCTGTCCGCGCCGTGCTTGAGGGGCTTCTGAGCCGCTCTCCCGAGAAATGGAAACCCGCCAACCCGGCGCTCCCGCCGTCGGTCCAACCAGTGTCGTTCCCGTCGTGCCGCGCGGCGCCCGGTGCCCGCCCTCGGCGCGAGGGGCGGCGGCGCGTGGCTCTCTGGGACTTGCAGTCCGGAGCCCCGGAAGCGGCGCCGCGCACCGGCTGGTGTGGTCCCAGCGCCCCCTCTCGAGGCGCTTTGGCTTCTTCCTCCTTTTAAGAGAACGACTTAATTTCTGTCTTAAGAAGTCACTCGGTCGGCCCGACGGGCGCAGGTCGTGGCTTCCAGAAGGCCGCCCTGTGGAACCTTGTGGTGCGCGAGGCTGGACTTTGCCCGGCCCGACGCTCCAGGAGCACAGGGAGGGCTGAGGAGCCTCCTCGCCGATTCGTGTTTCCGCATCGGCTCGCGGCGAAGAGCCACCTTTCTCCACGTGACTTCGAACGCGTGCCATGGTCCCCTTGTTGACGTGTGACCAGGCCAGAGACCCTCCAAATCCCGGCTCGCGATCTCGAGAGTAGTCGGTGGCGGTTAGAAGTCTGTTCCTGTTGAAACCAGCTAGACACGGAGGGGCATGCCTTCTGTTCCCCTGAGGGACGGAAACTCCCGGTTGCAAAATCACCCCAACTACCGGCCATGCCACCTTCCTCCCTATTAAAGGCTAGGGTGAAGCCACCCTGCCAAGACACTGATCGTATCAGGGGTTCTCTCCGCATTGCAATAGACTGAGTGGAATTACCTTGCTTGTTCTTTTTTTTGTTGTTGTTCTAGAGAAGGAAGACATTCTTACCTTTTGTGGAGGAGGGTCACCGGAGGTGTGGGTTTGGAGAAAAAGGGCCTTTTGTTACTAGTGCAGATATATGGCCCTCTGTTAGCCGGTCAGAATATGCCGGCAGAACCCAGTTACAGGTTCCTGAAAAGGACATGGGAAAAGAAGAACAGGCAGGAATGTTTCTCCCTGGAAGTTCCTAATTTTTTTTTTTTTTTTTTACAAGAGAGTTTGTGGGTATTCCTTCCTGATGTAGTGGGGACAGTGTTGCATACAAATCCTGCCTTTTCAGCTGTGGGAATGACACCTTCCTAGGCTGTCTTGAAAGTCAGAAAACAAAAAATAGTACCGAGAACCAAAGGGACAAAATTAAGCTTCCTTCCATTTGATAGAAGAGACCCCAGGATTTAAGCTCTTTTCTAAAGAGAGGGTGAGACTGTACCGTGTAAATAGAGCAGGATGAATAGAGCAGAGTTCCAGGAAGAGGTTCGGTGAAAGAGAACCTAGTGCAAATGTTGCCTCTAAAGACATTTTAGCTTTACCAGAGATCTAAGACCAAATGCCATAAAAGTGATTGGGTTATAAACAATGCAAGTGCCAGAGGATAATTACGGAACTTTAACGTAAACAACTGTGTTTGTGGTTTGGAGAAAGAAAAGATAAAAGCACACAACACACAACAACCTGCCTAGCTCTAGAAGGCTGCAAAGAAGCCTCAGATCTAGTATTTGCACTCAGGAAGCCAACAGTTTAGTTAGTGAGACAGGACACACCTTTCAAATCATTGTAGATTTGAAGCAGTGTGCTTGTCAGTGTAAATGCAGCTTCAGAAGAGTTTTCAGAGCATCTTCCCACTGGCTGGCTGTCCCTCGGGAACTCTGGTTAGGAATTCTGCAGCAGCACACACGAGCCTTTCTGAGTCTTGACTGCCTTGCCTGTTGGAAACTGCCGTTTCCCCACCACCCCATGCAGTTGTCATACTTCACCCAGTACGGCTGACCCGTTGTAGTAGTGGGGAGGCACCCAGAAGAGAGAATATTTTCTCCATCAAGTGTACTAAGGACAGAGGAGAGAAAGGAGGTGAGCTTGCGGCAGTCCAGGACACCTTCACCGTTAACAGAGAGCCTGGAGAAACTGAGTTCCCTGTATCAGTGTAAGAGTCATTTGCTAGCCTCTTGAGACATTGCGTCCTACTGAGCACGTCAGGAAGTGAGAGGCCACACAACATGAGGAACAGCCTGACGCTGGCAGAGTTATAGACTGGGGAATCAGAGCCCAAGTGGGATAAGTTGCCAGCCTTCTGTGTGTCTCAGTCTCCCCATGGGTTAGATGAGGGTGTTGAATCAGATTTCTTCTTCTTTTTAAATCTTTTTTTTTTTTGAGTCGGGGTCTCACTCAGCCCAGGCTGGAGTACAGTGGCACACTCATGGCCACCGCAGCCTTGACCTCCTGGGCTCAGGCAATCCTTCCACCTCAGCCTTCCAAGTAGCTGGAAGGCACGTACCACTGCTGCTAATTTTTTGATTTATTGTAGAGATGATGTCTCACCACATTGCCCAGGCCAGGGGTCCTCAAACTATGGCCCACGGGCCACATGCGGCCTGCCAAGGACACTTATCCGGCCCACCGGGTGTTTTTGCCGCCGCTGCCTGTCCTGCCTAGCAGCCGACTGCTCTGGGCCCGCAGTGCGTATGTGTGGAACGTGCGGTCGCACTCTCCGACTTCCCTCCTTCTCTCTGTCTCTCGACTCCTCTCAGTCTCGGGTGTGATCCTACGAGTCACGAGTTTGCCTGTGCAGAGCCTGCTGCTGCCTGAGGACTGAACAAGTTAGGATTTATTTTTTTTTTAAGTTAGGAGGTTTATTTTTTTTTAATTTTGCAGTTAGTAGGGCCTTTCTTTTCTGAAGTTAGGAGGTCTGTTTTTTTTTTTAATTTTGCAGTTAGTAGGGCCTTTTTTTTCTGAAGTTAGGAGGTCTGTGTTTTTTTTTTTTTTGCAGATGGGGGCGCCTTTTTTTTGAAGTTAGGAGAGCCTTTTTTTTCTGAAGTTAGGAGAGAGTGAGAGAGAGAGAGAGAGAGAGAGAGGGAGGAGGAGGGAGGAGGGAGGGAGGGGGAGGGGGTGTGTGTGGTGTGTGTGTGGTGTGTGTGTGTGGGGTGTGTGTGTGTGTGTGTGTGTGTGTGTGTGTGTGTTTTGCGGGGAGAGGGCTGTATTTATCAGCCTGACAGGGGCGAAGGGGCCGTGCTATGTTCCTATTGGAGGAGCTGCATGGGAGCAGGGTGGGGCCAACGCCATGTTTTAGTCCTATTGGACGCATAACAAATCTGGCTACGGATTGGAGGCTTGCAGGTTTGAAATTCGCACGCAGGAAGGTTTGAAATATGCGCGCGCTGGGAATTGTGCTCACAGAAGCCAGGACCTAGGGCCTTTGTTGTCTGGTGTGTCGGCGCCATTTCGGGAGCCGCCCCTCTGGTCGCTTCCTGCACCCTTCGGTATTACTCAGGATTCCTTTTTTTTAATTTTAAAGATGTAGGATATAATTCAGGATTAGGAAGATAAGTGGTCATGGTACAGGTAAAATTTAGGCCTCTCTTTGGTCCCCACTTTGCCTGATTTGAGATCAGGCACCCTTGTTGATGTTATGTGCCCCAATTCCCTTTCCTGGCAGTGTTTCACTTCTGCCAAACCCTTTCTTATAGAATTATGATAAATGTTCAGGGTCTGCTTCTGAGTGAGAACATGTGGTACTTAGTTCTTGGTTTCTCTGATAGGTCACTGAGTATGATCCACATTGCTGCGAAGTCCATAATTTTAGCCTGCTTTATGACTGTGTAATATTCCATTGGGTATATGTACCACGTTTTTTGTTAATCCAGTTGATGGGCAGAATGGTTGGTTCCATGTTTTTGCTGTTGTGAATAGTGCTGCAATAAACATGCGTGTGCAGGTATCTTTTTTTTTTTTTTGAGTTGGAGTCTCACTCTGTCATGCAGGCTGGAGTGCCGTAGTATGCTCACAGCCACCACAGCCTCAACTTGCTGGGTTCAGGTGATCCTTCCACCTCAGCCTTCCAAGTAGCTGGAACTGCAAGCATATGCCACCATGCCCAGCCAATTTTTTGATTTTATTGTAGAGATGAGGTCTCACCAAGTTGTCCAGGCTGGTCTCGAACCTGTGGGCGCAGGAAATTCTCTCACCTCAGCTTCCCACAGTGCTGGGATTATTGGCAAGAGCTGCTGTGCCCAGTCAACACGTATCTTTTTTATAGAATGATTTGGGTTTCTCCAGGTATATTTCCACAAGGAGGACTGCTGGGTCATATGGAAGGTTGATTTTTAGGTCTTTTAGGAATCGCCACACTGTCTTCCACAGAGGTTGTAATAGTTTGCACTCCCACCAACAGTGTGGAAGCATTCCCTTTTGTCTGCATCCTCTCCAGCATCTCTTGTTTTTGAGTTGTTGGTGATGGCCATCCTGACTGGAGTTAGATGGTATCTCAGTGTGGTTTTAATTTGCATTTCTTTGAGGACTAGTGAAGCTGAACATTTTTTCATGTATCTGTTGGTTGCTCATATGTTTTCTTTTGAGAGGTGTCTATTCATGTCTTTTGCCCATCTTTTAATGGGGCTGTTTGTTTTTTTCCTTTTGGCGCGTTTGAGTTCCTCGTAGATGCTAGATGTTAGGCCTTTGTCAGATATACAGGTGGCAAATATTTTTTCCCATTCTGTGGGCTGTCTCCTTGCTCTCTTGATGGTTTCTTTTGCTTTGCAGAAGCTCTTTGGCTGATGAGGTCCCACTTGTCTATCTTACCTCTTATGGCATGGGCATTTGGGGTTAAGATCAGGAATTGGTTACCTATTCCAATTTTTGTAAGGGTATCTCCTGTGTTTTCTAAGATTCTTTTTTTCCTCTACGATTCTTATAGTTTGAGGTTTTATGTGTAGGTCTTTGATCTGTTTGGAGCTGATTTTTGTGTATGGCAATGGGTAGGGATCCTGTTTCAATCTTCTGTATGTAGCCAGCCAGTTTGCCCAGCACCGTTTACTGACTAGGTTCTCCTCTCCCCAGTGGTTGTTGGTGGAGGCTTTGTTGAAGAGGAATTGTTTAAGAAATTGAGGTTTTAAGCCGAGCTTGGTGGCTCAGCCTGTAATCCCGCGCCTTTGGGAGGCTGAGGTGAGTGGATTGCCTGAGCCCGCGGCTTCGAGACTCACCTGGGCAGCAGGACCTCATCTCTACAATAAATCAAAAAAATCAGCCGGGCGTGGTAGTGCATGCCTGTAATTCCAGCTACTTGGAAGGCTGAGGCGGAAGGATCGCTGGAGCCCAGCAGGTCGAGGCTGCGGAGGCCAGAAGCGGCCACTGCACTCCAGTCTGGGTGACAGAATGAGACTCCAACTCAAAAAAAAAGAAATTGGGGTTTTGCTTCTGGAATCTCTATCCTGTTCCATTGGTCTGTGTGCCTGTTATTGTACCAATAACCCACGGTTTTGATTACTGTAGCCTTATAGCAAAGGTTAAAGTCTGGAAGTGTGATACCTCCTGGTTTGTTTTCTTTTGCTAAGGATTGTTTTGGCTATTTGTGTTTTATGTTTCCATATGAATTTCTGTATTGTCGTTTCCAGGTCTGAGAAGAATGATGTTGGTAATTTAATAGGTATTGCATTGAATCTGTAAATTGCCTTTGGTAGAATGGACATCTTAACAATGTTGATTCTTCAACCCATGAACATGGTATATTTTTCCATTTGTTTGTGTCTTCTTTAATTTCATTGAGCAGTGTTTTGTAGTTTTTGTTTTAAAGGTCTTTCACTTCTTTACTTAGGAAGATGCTGAGGTTATTTCTTTTGTGTGTGTGTGTGTGACAATTGTGAGTGGGATTTAGCTTTTTATTTGGTTCTCTGCCTGTTTGTCACTGGTGTATAAAAATGTGATTGTCTTTTGCATGTTTATTTTGTACCCTGAGACTTTGCCAAAGTCCTTTATCTGTGCAAGGAGGTTTTTGATGGATTATCCTGGGTTTTCAAGGTATAGGATCATATCATCAGCAAAAAGGGATTACTTGATTTCCTCTTTTCATATATGGATATTTATTTTTATTCCACTGTGGTCTGAGAAGGTGCATGGCAGAATTTCATCTTATGGAATATGTTTATGCTAGATTTATGGCTGGGGATGTGGTCGATCTTGAAGAAGATTCCATGCAGTGATTAGTAGAATGTATATTCCGTGGTTGTTGGGTGGAGTGTTCTGTAGGTATCTATTAAGTCTATTTGGTCAAGCATCAAGTTGAGGTTCCAAATTTCCTTGTTGATTTTTTGCCTTGATGATCTATTTAGGGTTGTGAGTGGGGTATTTAAGTCCCCATGATGATGTTACATGTTATTTTCTTTTAGTTTAGTTAGTAACTGTTTTATAAAAGCTAGTCCCCTTGTGTTGGCTGCATGTATGTTTAGGATGGAAATTTCTTATTGATGGATTGCACCTTTTATCATTATACAGTGTCCTTCTGTATCTTTTTAAATTTTTGATAGTTTAAAGGTTGCTTTGTCGGATATTAAGATCATGACTCCTGCCTTCTTTTGTGTTCTGTTCGCTTGAAAATGTATTTTCCATCCTCTAACTTTGAGTCTGTGAATGTCCTTTGTCCTGAAATGTGTTTCCTGGAGGCAGCAAATTGTAGGGTCGTTTTTTGTTTTTTGTTTTTAACTAAGTTTGCCATTCTGTGTCTTTTCAGTGGTGGATTTAGTTCATTCACATTCTTGCTGATTATTGAGGTGTGAGAGCTTATTCCTGTCATGAGGCTCTTTGTTGTTGTTGTTGCTGCTGCTTGTTTATTTATTGATTTTCTTTTGATTTTGGGGTTGATATATGTATGTTTTCAGTTTTCAGTCATGATGCCAGCTGTGTTGATTATTTTCCTGCATTCTTGGGAAGAGCTTGGTTGTCCTTTTTTTTTTTTTCTTAATCCCTTTTTAAGCATCTCTTGCAGAGCTGGTCTGGAGGCAGCATAAATTCTTAGGAATTGACTGTCTGGGAAGGTTTTTAATTCTCCATCACCAATAAAACTTAGCTGGGTAGGAAATTCTTGGTTGGAATTGTTTATCCTTCAGAACTTTGAAGACTGGACTCCAGTCTCTTCTAGCCTACAGTGTTTCTGTAGATATGACTGCTACTATTCTAATTGGTCTTCCATGATTGGTAGTCTGACCTTTCTCTCTTGCTGTCCTTAGGATTTTTTTCTTTTATACCTGTTTTAAGTGAACTACTATGTGTCTAGGAGTTGGTCTTCTCATGTGATGCCTTGCAGGGGTTCTCTGAAACACTTCTGTTTGGATGGTCATATATCTGATGAGATGAAGGGCCTCCCTGAGTGAAAGGATTACAGGTGTAAGCCACCGCACCTGGCCCAGGACTTCATTCTTTTTATGACTGAATAATATTCCATTATACTCACATTCCACTTTTGTTTATCCATTCATCTGTCAATGGGCACTTGGATGGTGTCTACCTTTTGGTAACTGTGACTAATGGCGCTGTGCACAACAGAATTACAGGATATACGATTAGCACACAAAGATCAGTTGTACTTCTATATACTAGTAGTGAACAATCAATCTGACAAGGAAAGAAAGAAAGCAACTTCCTTTCAATCGCATCTAAAATAATGTCATACTTAGGAAATTTAATCACAGAGGTGCTAGTCTTGTGTGGTGAAAACTACAAAACATTGCTAAAAGAAATGAAAGAAGATATAAATAAATGAAGGCACCCTCTGCTCATGGATTGAAGACTTAATATCGTGAAGAAGGCAGTATTACCCAAAGTGATTTACACATTCATTGTAATCCCTAGCAAATTCCAGTAGCATTTTTTCTTTTTGGCAGAAATGGAAAAACCCATTCTAAAATTCATATGGGATATCAAGGTGCTCCTGAATAGCCAAAACAATCTTGAATAAGAACAAAGTTGGAGGACTCACTTCATGACTTTATAATTTGCTGCAAAGCTGCAATAATCAAAAAGTGTGGTAAGCATGATAAGGATAGATATATAAAACAATGGAATAGAATTGAGAGCCCTGAAATAAATCCTTATGTGCATGGCCAACTGATTTTTTTTTTTTTTTTTGAGTTGAGGTCTCACTCTATTGCCCAGGTTGGAGTGCAGTGGCATGATCATGGCCACCACAGCCTTGACCTCCTGGGCTCAGCAATCCTCTCACCTTAGCTTCCTGAGTAGCTGGAACTTCAGGTGCACGCCACCACACCTAGCTACTTTTTTGAGTTTTTGTAGAGATGAGGTCTTGCCATGTTGCCTAGGCTGGACTCAAACTTCTGGGCTCAAACTATCTTTCTGTCTTAGCCTTCCAAAGTGCTGGGATTATAGGAATAAACCACCATGCCCAGCATCAACTGATTTTTGCCAAAGGTGTTGTCACTATCCAATGGGGAAAGAATAGTCTCTTCAACAAATAGTGCTGGGAAAACTGGACACTCATATGGAAAAAAATGAAGTGAAGTAAGAGTCTTATACCATATACAAAAATTAACCTAAATTTAAGAGTAGAAACTATAAAACTCTAAGAAGAAAACATAGGAGCAAATCTGCATGACCTTGGATTTTTTTAATTGTTTCTTAAGCAAACAAGCAACAAGTAAATTGGGCTTCATGAAAATAAAAAACGTCTTTGCATAAAAGATAACTATTGAGAGTGAATGGAGGGACATTTATGTAAATCATTCTGATAAAGACTTAGTATCTAGAATGTATCGAGAACTCCTAAAACTCAATATGAAGATAAATACTCCAACTCAAAAATGGGCCAAGTACTCAAGCAGACATATCTTGAAGAAGACAACCAAATGGCCAATAAGCACATGAAAAGATGCCCAGCAGCATTAGTCATTAGGGAAATGTAAGTCAAAACCATAGTGGTGTGGCACCTCTCATCAACTAGAAAGGACCATGGTCAAAATATCAGACCCTAACAAGTGCTGGTAAGACTGTGGAGAAATGGGGTCTTCACTTGTTTGGTGGTAGGAGTGTAACATGGGCACAGCCACTGTGAAGAACAGTTTGGCAGTCCCTCAGTGGTTAGACAGAATTACCATGTGAACCAAAAATTCTGCTCCTGGGTGTAGACACAAAAGGATTGAAAATGGAGGCCCCAGTGGGTCCTTTGTTTTTCAGCACACTTGAATAATTTTTGGTTTGTAGAAAATGTGCTAAGGTAGCGCAGGGCGTGTCTCTATATCCCTCATCCAGTTTCCCCTCATGATAACTTCTTACGATACCACTTATCAGTATATTACACTTGTCAAAACCGAGAAATCAGCATCGGTGCATACTAACGAATTCTAGTCAGCAGTTTTTCTATGAATGCCCCCCTTCTGTCCCAAGATCCCACCCAGGATACCACGCTGTCTCCTTAGCCTCCCCTGGTCTGTGATGGTTTCTCAAACTTCCCTTGATTTCACGGTCTTGACGGTGTGGAGGAGTAGCAGTCAGGTATTTTGCAGGGCATCCTCAGTTTAGTTTTGTCTGGTGTTTTCCTCACGATTAGACTGGGACGGTGGCCTGTGGGGAAAAGGCCACAGGGGTGACTTGCCCTCCTCATCATAGCATGTGAGCGTGACTTCCCACAGGTGATGGCACACTTGATGTGTCAGTCTGCAGGGCTGCATGACAGATGCCACAGACGCAGACTTGGGGCTTAAACAAGTTAAATTCATTTTCTCATGGTCCTGGAGACTAGAAGCTGGTGATCAAGGTGCCGTTGACAGGGCTGGTTTCTTCTGAGGCCTTTGTGTTTGGTGTGTAGGTGGCCATTTTCTCCCCATGTCCTCACACGGTAGCCTCATTTCCTCTTCTTATAAGGACTCCCGTCAGATGGGGTTAGGGCCCACCCTCACGATCTCATTTACCTCAGTTACCTCTTGAAAGACCCTGTCTTGGAATGGGGGGGCAGAAGTCCAGAATTTATTTGTTAAAAATTGTGTACTTTTTCTTACATGTTTAAACTTCAGTCACCTTGAAAGTAGTCTTCATTTGATGCAATACACCTGTCAAAATGCTTGTTCCACTGCTCAAAGCAGTTTTTGAACTCACCAATTATTATGCCTTTCAGTGTTTCTGCCATTTTTTGTTCCACATCAGCAAAATGTTGTCCTTTGAGGGCTTTTTTCATTGGGGAAACAAGCAAACAAAAGAAGTTGTTTGATCCCCCTATTGGGAATATGCCTGGAGGAACTCAAGTCATTCTACCATAAAGATACCTGCACATGCGTGTTTGTTGCAGCTCTGTTCACAATAGCAAAACCATGGAACCAACCATACTGCCCATCAAAGCTGGACTGGATTAAAAAAATGTGGTACATATACACAATGGAATATTATGCAGCCATAAAGAAGGACAAACATATGGGCTTCGCAGCAACTTGGATAGATTTAGAGTCTGTCATGCCCAGTGATCTATCACAGAAACAAAGAACAGAATACCATATGTTCTCAATCATAAGTGAACCTTGAACAATTATCATAATACTATAATAAAGGGGGTGATAGTAGCAGGAAACTGCTGGGGGGTGGGGACTGGCAGTTGAGGGAAACTGCCATGGGAGGGAGGGGCACACCTCATCAACAAGAGTACCTGTGTAATGAACATTTGTTTACCTAACGTGAATTGTACCCCACACCTTTAAAAAAAATTTTTTTTTTTTAAGTCACTTGGAGCGAGATCGGGTGAACAGGGAGGGTGGAGCATAGGGGTCATGCCATTTTTGGTCAAAAACTGCCAAAATTCAGTGTGGTGTGGGCAGATACATTGTCATGGTGGAAGAAACAGTCACCTGTTTGCCATAACTTGGAATGTTTCTTCTGCAAATCGTGACTCAACCATCTCAAAACTTCCAGATAAAAACTTTGGTTGACCGTTTGATCTGGAGAGACAAATTCGTAGTGGATTGCCAGGGGCCTGCCCTCCCAAAGGTAATTCCATTTTGGAGGGAATCCCCCATCGTACAGTCACCTTCTGAGGTATTTGGGGTGAGGGTTTCAGCATAAATTTTGAGAGATACAATTCAGCTCATAATGCTTGGTTAAAGTAGTGTTTTCTAGGTTTCTCTAATGTGAAGTTATTTGTTTTCTCTTTTCTACTCTATTCTTTGGAAGTCAGACTACAAGGAGAGAGGTGTGGAATTCTCTGATTAAAGACTAACACAAGCAAGCAGAGGATTCCCCGGGAAATTCCTTCCATGT
This sequence comes from Cephalopachus bancanus, assembly GCA_027257055.1. Lineage (NCBI taxonomy): Eukaryota > Metazoa > Chordata > Mammalia > Primates > Tarsiidae > Cephalopachus > Cephalopachus bancanus. The sequence goes on along the minus strand of JAPVLO010000428.1, from coordinate 440,921 downwards.
GTCTTGCCATGCAAGTGAAACTTTAACTTCTCCACTTAGGAACATTGATCTACTTAGTTCAAAAGTAGTGCCTCTTAAGGGGGATGGGGGCATATTCAAGTCTGGGCTCGAATAAATTCAATGCTTAATCATATTTTCAGATTCTCATTATTTAAGGTTGACAATATACATGTTAGTCATTATCATTTTTATTAGGCACTACAAAGATACCAAACAAAAAGCCTAGCATAGGATTCCTGCCTTGGGAGGTTTACAATTCATTAGGAAGTACTGCTCTGATGAATGTACAGGCTAAGAGGTGAATTGTGTGATATGGGTAACAAGGTCATAGGAATTTAGAGGAGGGTGAGTCTGGAGTGAACTGTAACAGTCAGGGCAGACTTCCCAGGAGAGGGTGTTTGAGCTGGTATTTGAAGGACAAAGGCAGATTTGAATGGAAGAAGGATCATGTTTTAACCATGGTAGGTTAATTAACTACCATGTAGTTATAATGTGGTTGTCATAACAAATAACAACAAAGACAACAAATTTCAGTGACTTGACACAATTATAGCTTATTTTTGTTCTTGTCCATGGAGTCTTTGGTAGCACTCTGCTCCCTGCAGTCATTCAGGGACCCAGGCTCTTTCCATATTGTAGCTCCACTGCTTCCTTGGACTGGCACCCCCTGCTGGATGCTCTGCATGCCACCAGCAGATGGAGAAGAAAGAGTGGGCGGGATGGCACTAGGTTTTAGAGGGCCCAGCTTGGAAGCAGAACATGTCACTGACTCCTGTTCCATGGCCCATTCTAACTATAATGAGGCTGTGGGACCAGGAGGAAAAGAAAACTGATTTCAATGCATATGGAACATTTAAGGCAGGGATAAGAAATCCATCCCAACACGTCACTTCCCAGGAATGCAGCACTTAGCAATGAGCCTAAGGCGCTCACCTTTGACCTCTCCCAAGATCTGGGCAAAATGTCATTATCATCATCACAGTCAGCAGCATCAGCATCATCTGTCTAGCTTATTGAGTTAGCATGTGACCAAATCTTGTTTTTCTTTCTAGGACCTCAATCTCCCCAGGGCAATATGATTAGTCACCGGGTGTCATCCACTCTGGTCATGGGACAGAGGACCTCATTTATAACCAATGGCCTAGGTTTAAATACCAGGACCTAAGACTGAGATTTATCCCCTGGATTGCCCAAAGCTCTCTGGAGAGGAAGAAGTGACCCTTCCATTTTGTGCACCTGCTTTCCCCGTCCTCCTTCCTTGGACAGGTCTTTGGGTCGGTGTCTCAGAGGGTGCACGGCGATAAAGTGCTGACAGAAATGGGCTTCTTCCTCCCGGGCTGAGACTGTGGCCTACCTGGCCTTGGGACTTTGGATCCCAGGCCCGCCCTGTTTAGGCATGACTATCTCACAGCTGCTGATCTGGGAGGATGGAGTCATCAGGGTTGCCTGCTGACACAGTCATCTCTTTGGCATGTCAGAACAAAGATTCTCTAGGGAGCACGGTCTAATAGCCCCTCCCCTGAAGACATCTTCCTGCCATTCGAGGATGCAAAGGGTCAAAGTCGCCTCCTCCAGGAGGACGTCCATCCTGGTCTTGGCTGGCCTCTTCTTCCTCCCCGCCTCAATTGTACTTGGGTGTGTGAACTATATACATGGGCTCCCAACTGGGGGTGACCTTGTTCCCCCAGAAGACATTTGGTAATAATGTATGAAGACATTTTGATTTGTCACCACTGGGAGTAGGGAGCACTAGAGGGTAGAGACTAGATGCTGCTGAACATCCTACAGCACCCAGGACAACTCCTCCCGCCCCCTCCCCCAACAAAGACTAAACCAGTCCAAAGTGCCAGTAATGCCAGGATCAAGAGACCCTGAACTGCACAAACAGCCTGTGCCCCGAGCTCTACACTTTTGAACCGAGCAATAACCAAGGTTCCCGGGAAGTGCTTCAGCCCTGAGTCTCTTTCCAGATATCCCTCTGTGCTAGCACCTCAGAGACCAAGGATACAACGCCAAGGCCTTTCAGACCCTGGGCTAGAGTGAGCAAGCTGGAAAACACCTTCTCTGAGCATTTCTAAAAATAAGAGGTGTCATCCATCCCTGGGGTGGGGAGGAGGGACTCAGGTTTGCGTGAGGGCTGGTGCGGTCCAATTCAGGGGAATGAGCAAGCACAGGCCACGGAGTCAGGCAAACCTTGATTCAAATCTGATCTCTGCTGCTTGTGGCTGTGTGGCCTACCAAGTTTCTAAATCTCCTTGGCTTTGACTAACTTACTGTAAGTGAGAAGAAGCACTCCTCTTTTGTAGGGTTTTGAGGAAGGCTGAACAAGACAGCACGTGCAGAGAGCCCAGCATGGGGAAAACACTCATTGTATGCTAACTCCTTCTGAGATGGAGAAGTTTCAAGTGTTCTCAAGAGTAGTTCCCTCTCAGAGATCTATGCTGACAACCACGCCACTTTGTGGGATTAACAGATAACGTGGCTGCTCTAGGCTGGATAGGAAGGTTAGCGCCAGGAGAAGCAAGTGACTTCATGCCAGCTATGCTGTGTTACGAGAGCTGAATGAAATACTCGCTCTGCTCGGTTCTAGTTGCTGTGACAATGGGACAACGGGCTGGGTCATTGGACAGGAGTGAATGAACCACAGGTTGTCTGAGGGACACATTTCAGCTCAACTCAAGCATATTTTAATATCTTGGGGAGAATTGCAGAAGCAGCTCTTCACGTCTACAGTTGGCAGGCTATAGCTTGGAAGAGAGCCAGCTTGATCACCAGTGAGATTAGGAAGAGCCTGCCCTGCCTGTCTCCAGCCTCTCTTCTTGATTTCCAGGACTTGGCGTCCCTCAACTTCAGGAAGCCCGAGGTTGCAGGAGAACTGCCCATCAGGATGTCCCCATTTGCACCCTGTCACTCACACAACAGTCAGACCGGGTCCTTGCAACCATGTGCACAGCTTTGGCCGGGTGGGAGGACTTGGCATGTCACTTAAGAAAGGTTAGCAGCTAAACACTCATGCCCCTGTTTAAGTACATTTCCTTCTGGAATCTTGTGTAATGACAGGATGCAAACAAAGCTGTGGGCACAGACTTGTTCCTTGTGATGTGGTATATGACAGCAAAGGATCCAGTGCCTCCCATCGTCCATCCAGGGAGGATGGGCACACAAACGATGGAGCAACTGTATGACAGACTGTCACCCTGTCTTCCAAGACTGGTGGGAGAAGTTTGGTGCAGTGTAAGAAAGTGCTGAACATTAAGAGAGAGAGAGAGAGAGAGAGAGAGACACTCGGTAATGGATATTATATTAAAATCCTCTCTAATGGTCTGGTAAAGTACTTTCCTGTGTTCTGGGAACTGTCTTAACAAATAAATCGAACCCAAGGAGGGGGTTCATGGAAACCCAGACTTACAGCCAGTCTTACGTTTACCAGTTCATTACAGAGGATGTCACATTAAAAGAGAGAGAGAGCTGTACGTAGACATTTAAAATGTGTTTCTATCACATTTTGCATAAGGTAGACTCTGGACAGGATCATCTTATAGATGGTTTTGTTCTACACAGACTTTCTGCCCCAAGATTTTCTTGTATGATGGCAGCAGAAGAGGGTGGAAGAGGACCTAGTCTGGAGTCTCAGAGTAAGGGGCCCGCTATCTCTGGGAGTTGCAGGAACTAAATGGTATCTGTTAGGCTAAAAATCCCAGTAGGGCTTCCAAAATGTTAGGCTAGGGGGTACCTACCATCCGGTGTTGTGCAAAAGATGCACAGAATTGCACAGAACTTAGGCTGGAAACTACAGTCTTTTTAGAAAGTAAATTAGAGTGAGAGAGAGGTGAATCACCTCCTCAAGGTAGGAGAGGCAGCCCAGACGAGGAAGTAGGTAGCTATAGCTCAGAGTCACATAGGCACACCAGAGTTTAACAAAGCAATGGCAAATGGCTGCCTGAGGTTGATTGCCTTTCAACCTTCCCTTTGGTGTGGGGCAGGTCGTTAAGGTGACTGGGTGGTGGACTTTTTCACGTCACCACGAAGGGGCGGGTGAGCACAGGTATTGATGTCAGGTGATGGACGGCAGGCAGATAGATGTGTGGGCTGGCCGCGTGATAGCTGCCAAGGTGATGGGGGTCTGTGGCTGATTAGGTTAACTTGTTTCTTATGGCTGGAGGCAAATACTTGAAATGGAAAAGCGAATTAGTGCTAAACAAGCTGGGGAGGGGTTGTAAAACAATTGTCAATAGGGACCTCTGAGAAATTGGTCGTTTCCTTGGCTAGTGATGAGAGGGTAAGCTAGAGAAGCTTACCAGGCAGTGTCAAGATGGCTGCTCATTGGGTGTATCAACCCTATTTTATGTCCTTTCAGAGCATTTCTAGACCAGAGAAACCATGTGCGGCATGAAGCCCAGAAGAGCCAAGTGCTGGCCCTGAAGCTGGACAGGACTTTAAGTGCGTGGGGCTGGGCAGAGCAGAGACAGACTCTGAAGGGCGGCCGGGGTGGGGGTGGCCGGCAGGGGCGAGGCGGGACGAAGGGCTCGGAGCACACCGCTCTCCTCCAAACGCCCTTCCGGTCATCTCCCAACTCAACTCCCTGTCTTTGGCATGGGCATTTGGCTGTCAGACACAGAAGCAACTTCTTCGAGCCATCTCCACAGAAGGGGACTTTAGTAGAAGGAGCCTCGGGACTCCTTGGAGCTCACCCACGGGAAGCACAAGAAGCTGATGTTCTTGTGGGCCAGCGAGGGTCTCCTCTCTCGGGGCCACAGGGTGTTCCCCTCTGCTGCTCACCGCTCGACCCTCGTCTCTCCTACCACCTCTTGGTCTGTGGCCCCCAGAAAGGCCCACGGTTGCTGTTGCCCTCCGGCCTTGATCTCCGTTCTAAGAGACGGTGACTCGCTCCCCTAGCTCTGCCTGCGGTTCCCAAGTCCTGGGAAAGGGAAGGAACCTGACTCGCTCCAGCTGGGCCAACCGCACGGACCCACGGGGCCCTTCTTCACCCAATGCCAAGGCTGCGGCTGAGCAGGAACCCCCAGTCCTGTTATCCACCTGCCTTCAAAGCCGTTTGTAAACGGGCTTCCCTCACCTCACACTCACTCCCAGGACCGGCCTGTCCCTCCAGGCTGCCCCTCCCAGGACCCGCCACTGGACGCCGACTTTGTCTTTTCAGAAACCCAGACTTCCTGGTGGCAGGTATCAGAGTTATCTCATAGCTTGCCTAGAGTGAAGGGAGTTTGCAAAGCCTAAGACGTGGTGCATTAGGCAAAAGTTATGCAGATCGCAGGACTTGTGACCGCTCAGAGGGGGTCAAGGATCCCCCCTGAAGTGACCCACTGCAAATGCATAGGAGATAAGGGGAAGTGCACCCTCCATTGGCTCTAAGTAATGTTATTCAGGAATGTAGAGTCCTTGTCACACCTTTTTCTAGGGGGTGTGATAATATGGGCAGACATTAGTGGGTCTCTCTGTCACAGGGTCTCGAAGATGGTCAAAAAGGAAGTCATGGCAGTCATACCTCTGATTGCAGCACCTCCAAGAGAAAGGATTAAAGCCGGGGCTTGAGGGGGCTACGGGACCACACTCATCTAGAGTGTAGGCCTGCATCCTGTCTATGGCAAGTGAATCTTTCTTAAATAAATCTTTTCTTCTTTCACTTCTTTGTGTGTTGCAATTCTTTGCATTACTCGGATCTCTGGAGACCAGCGCACACACGCCGGCTGCAGCGGTGCAATGCCCCCTCCCCTCTCAATCCACCCTCACCCTGTCCATACCCTAACAAAAAGGATCTTGTATTTGCCTCACAGCCCAAGTATCCCTTGATTCAAGTCCTAGCCCAAGCCTGCTGGGTCTGCTCCCAGGGACCTTCCTGGGAATCTAGTTGCCTGATGACCTTTGTCTGGTATGAGGCTTCCTGGTGCTCTAGACATCTCCTGGGTGTGTGCCCTGTATACAGTCAACACAGAACACTCCCCTGACCAGATGTTCAAACAGTTCTTCCATGGACTCCAACTGGGTGTCCTATAATTCAATTCAGTCTGATACTATCTAATGAGGGCTCAGTCCCGTAAGACTGTCCCACATGAAATGCCAATCACAGGTAGTAGGTTGTCACCTATACTTCTGGTTGTTTTGTTTGTTTTGTTTTGCTTTGTTTTTTGAGTCAGAGTCTTACTATCACTCAGGCTGGAGTACAGTGGTACAATCATTACTACTGCAGCCTCAGGTGATCCTTCTGCCTCAGCCTTCCAAGTAGCTGTAACTACAGCCTTGTGCCACCATGCCCTGTTAATTTTTTAAAAAAAATTTATTGTAGAGACGAGATCTCCTCAAGTTGCCCAGGCTGGTCTCGAACCCCTGGACTCAGGCAGTTCACTCATCTCTGCCTCCCAAAGTGCTGAGATTACAGGCAAGAGCCACCATGCCCAGCTGTCACCTATGCTTCTAACTGACTGGCTGTAAGTCTGGATTTCCATGAACCCTCTACTTGGGTTTGATTAACTTGCTGGGACAGTTCCGAGAACTCTGGGAAATACTTATGTTTACAATTCATTTCAGAGGATATCACAAGGATATCACAAGGGATACAGATGAAGAGACGTAGAGGGCAAGGTCTGGGGGAGGGACACAGAGCTTCCATGCCCTCTCTGGGTGCCATCCTCAGGAACCTCAGATATCTGGAAGCTCGTCAAATCTTGTTCAAGAGTTTCACCTTCCCAGAGAGGTCGGTAGCTGGTGCTGAAAGTTCCAATTACCCTCCACTGGGTCTTTCTGGTGACTGATCCCATCCTGAGGCTAGCTCAGGACCCAACACCATCATCACCTCATGAGCATAAACTCATATGTTATCAAAGGGGCTCATCATGAATAACAAAAGACACATCACCACTTGGGAAATTCTAAGGGTTTTAGGAGCTGTGTGGCAGGAACCGGAGACAGAGACATAATATGTCATGTTTCATATTATACCACAGCCCGGGGTGAGAACGTGGGGTGGCTGGGAGCAGAGCTCCTGCTGTGGGCTTCGTTGGAGTCTCTGTCTGGGATGGGGCTGAGCCCCCTGCGTGGTCGGCTGATGGTCACCAGGGACCTGGCTGGTGGCCGAGCAGGTGAGTAGAGTGTGGACCCCGATGGCCTCCAGGCAGCTCAGCTGCTGCTCTGCGGAGGGGCCCGGGTTAAAGAGCAGATGTCGGGAGGCTGGGGCTGCAGGAGGCCTGTGGGAGTGGATGTGCCTGGAGACCGGGGGCAAAGTCCTGCAATAAATTACGTGGGCACAGAACGCTTGGCCACTTCCTCCTGGGGCCCTTCCGTCTCCTCCTCTGTCCCTCACCCCCGACACGCCCGGAGGCCCGGCACTGCCTCCTTTCCCGGCTATTTCAGGGAGCCCAAGGCGGAGGGGAAGGGGGCCAGCCAGACCCCATCCTGACAAGGTAAGTGTGTGCTGGAAGCATGTCTACCAGGGGTGGGGAAGGGAGGAGGGAGGGTCACTGGGCAGGAGGCAAATAGGGGCACAGATCCGGAAGCAAGGTGGGATAAGCCTGTGGGATGGAGAGCTGGAGCCCCTTCAGGAGCCTGGGAACCAGAAGCCTCTGCCTCAGACTCAGTCCCCAGGGCTGCAGGGAAGACCCTGGGTGGAGGAGGACGAGGAGGAGGAGGAGGAGGAACAGGATCAGCCGTCCTGGCCCGCTGCTGTGGGAAGGGAGACATCCCGGCAGAGAGGAATGGCAGGTGCTGGGGCCGTCTCCGCCCAGCAGCCTCCTCACACGGGAGGGCCTTGCTGCAGAATCTCAGCCGTCAAGGCCAGCCTCGATCGTGGTGTGAGGCCCCAGCTAGACGCCAGCCATGCCGTGTGGGGCAGCCTGCCTTGTCCTGGCACCACTTGTGGCATTGCCTCTGTTTCACAGGTCAGGGACTGAGGGCCATAGATGTGAAGGTGCCCACAGCAAGAAGTAGACTCAGACTCACCTGCAAAGCCCACCTACCTTGGACTTTGGCATTTAGTCTCCTCTGAAAAGCCTGGGACCGGGGGAGGCCTCCGAGGTGGCCTCAAAGCCTCCCCGGGTGGGGTGTTGGGTGGTAGGGAAGAAGTGAACGGGGAGAGGGACAGCACCGGGGCCTTCTGTGGGCTGCCTCCCTACAGCCGTGGCATGGCGGGCGTCCCATCCACCCCTGTTTCCCGGAGGAGGAAGCGAGATGGAGATCGGGAGGGGTGGCTGAGGTCTGGTGGCTGGCAGGCTTGGGGCCGCATCCTGAATGTCCTAAATTGGGCGTGTGTGTTCCCCACGAGGACTCTCCCACCCCTGCCTCTCAGGCTCTGCTTTGCAACTCTGTACTTGAGTTTTGCCCCAATCCGCAAGACCCCTGAACTCTGCTAGGACCCCTGAACTCTGCTCAGTTCAGAGAAAGCCAGCACGCTGGAGCACACTTGCCCAGTGAGTCTTTGTGAAGAAACACTAAGTTCAGCATCCCTTAGCGCAGGAAGCCTGCCACACTCCCTGGGCCTGCTAGGGGCCCTGCAGCCTCAGGTGCTGCCTTGGAGGGAATACTCTTCGGGCATCTGTCCTGGGCCTGCTGCACCTGTGGGTTTCAGCACGGGCTCTGCGGAGAGGCGGCCTCCAAGGGATGACATCTCCTATTACCTGCAGGCGTTGTTATAATTTCCTGTCTTACGGGTGTCAAAGATGAAATCGCAACACATTCGGTTAAAGATCTTAATGGCTTTTATCTGCAAATCTAGAACCGGGCAACATTCAAGCTACAAAATAGATGGGATGAGCTGAGCAGAAGAGGCTGGCTTTACAGCCGGAACAGGGTTGAGGAAACAGAAACAGAAAACAACAAGTAGCAGAAAGTTACTTTCCTTGCAAAGGTTAAAGTACATGCCAGTCAAAACGAGACTACTTGGGGCTCTTGCCTTTATGTCTCTCCTTACTTCTCAGAAGGTCAGGCAGAGATAGGAGCGTCCACCTGGTGGCATGGAGCTTCAGCAGGGCGGCCTCTGCCCTGGTCTCATCTGGGGGACCCAGTGCGGGAGCCAGTCCAAATCAACGGCCTCCTGAGCGTCTCGCCTACCACAGTGTCAGATAGTTCTCACCTCCCCACTCTTGCATGGAAAGCTGTTTGGGGAGAAAGAGCGTTTGTCTCAGAAGAGGGCATTGAGACTGAGGAGGGTCAATGACTTGGCCAAGGTCCCTGGACCAGGGGCTCCTTAAGGGCACGGGCTGGGCCTCCTCAGAATTTCCCTGTGCCCTGCCCACCCCTGGGCCTCAGCAGAGAACAAACACAGGGCGTGTGCACTCAAAGAAGGGCAGCCTGCCTCGTCCTGGCACCACTTGTGCTATTGCCTCCGTTTGAAGCAGCTAGTGGCAGAAGTCAAACCCAGAAGGAAGTCGAGCTGTTCCTTCACTGCAGCCGGAGAGGTGGAGTTGCAAGGGAAAGGCGACCAGGGCACACGAGGGCCAGACCTCAGGATGTCAGGCGGTCAGAAGAGGAGAGGACAGGGCAAAGCACAGATGGGGCAGGCGGGGGTGCAGCAGCTGTGAGGAGAGGAAGGCTTTAGGACACGGGTGGGCAGCCGGGGCTAGTCCAGGCGAAGGAAGTGGCCTCCACAAAGAGGCAGAGGAAGTACTGTACTAGTTCAGCTCGGGCACAGCTGGTGCCCAGCAGGAGCCAAGCACAGGTGAAGAGGTGGCAGGAGATGCTCTAGAACTTTCCACGGTGGTAGAAATGTCCTCTTCTGCACGGTCCATAACAGTAGCCACTCGCCATAAGTGCCCATGGAGCACTCCAAGTGTGACTGGAGCCCACATCTTTATTCCAACTAAAATGGAGTTTCAACAGCACATGTGGCTAGTGGCTACCGTATTGGACAGTGCAGGCGCAGAGAGTCTTGCCTGCCAGACTAAGAAGGAGGTGAAGTGGAATAAGCCAGGGCTTTAGAGCCAACAATTGTGGATTCAAATCCTGGCTGGGCCACCTACCGAGTGCGGGACCTTAAGCCTCAACTTCCTCCTCTGTCAAACGTGTCCGCCTCACTTACCTCGCAAGGTCATTGCATAGATTAAGCCAGCGCGCTGCTACCGGAGAAGCTGTAGCACCCAGTGCCTGTGTGAGCCTCTTTTCTGTTTGGGGGCTGGGGCGGTGCCGAGAGCAGGAGACCATGCGGGGACGAGACTCACGGGCACAAGGGTGTGGGTTTCTCTACTTATCTTCATTCACCACGTGCCTTAGTCACAGACTATGCATAGCAGGGATCGGAGGCAGCTTGCAGACACAACCTTAAGACAACAGAATCCGAAATAAAGGAGAAACTAGGTTGAAGGGGAATTATGGCAGGACAACACAATGCAGCTGGGAAAAGTTTAGTAAACAAAATGCACATGAGAAAATCTATACTTGCCTGGAATAGAGACTAAATTTTTTCTGAGCTTCCAGGTAGTTGTGCAACAGCAAAGTTATGCACTGGAGAGTTAATAATCTCAAGTGGAGACCAAGCCAGTTTCTGAGGAGAGGAGACTAGCTTTTCTGGCACAATGTCATGAAGGGGACACCACGGGAGGAAACGACACTGGCAATGACAGTCAGTTCGGAGAGCTCCTCAAGGGCTATTTGCGGAAACTGAAGGAGGGCCTCCAAGGGCTGTGTCGATGGTGAGGAGGGCTTCTCCAGGACGAGCGCAAGAAGTAATTACGGGCTCGAAAGGCCGAGCTCTACGGTGAAAGACAAAGCTTTCTCCAGGGCTGTCGCCACAAAAGAGTGGTTTCTCAAGGCCTGCGTTTTAGAGATGGTGGAAGGTTTTTGAAAGCCTGTCTCTGCAGGAATGGGGGACTTCTCCAGGTCTATCTCTACATGAAGGAGGGCCCGCCTGGGCTGTCTCTACAAGAAAGGAAGTTTTCTCAAGGGCTGTCTGTAAATAAAAGTTTCTAAAGTGTCTTCTCTATCCCGAAGGAAGGGTTCTCACAGGTCGTCTCCACCATTTAGGAGGTTTTATCAGGGGCTATTTCTACAACGACGGAGAGCTTTTCACAGGCCCTCTCTAGAATGTACGAGGGCTATCTCTGCAGTGAAGAAGGATTCTTAGGGGCATCTCTACAGTGAACTGGGGTTCTTAAGCTATCTCTATAGCGAAGGGGTCTTCTCAGGGCTTTCTCTATGTGGAGGGGATTTCTCAGGGCTATCCCTGTGGTGAAGGGGGCTTGTGAGGGCTGTCCCTACTGTGGAGGGGGCTTCACAGGGCTACCGTGAAGGAGGCCTCTCAAGGCTGTTTCTACATGGAGGGGATTTCTCAGGGCTACCTCTGCAATGGAGGGGCTCTCTCTACCTTAAAAGGGATTTCTGAAGGCAATCTCTACCATGAAGGGGTCTTCTCAGGACTGTCTCCACAGTGAAGAGGAATTTGCAGGTATTGTCTTGATAGCCAAGGAGGCTTCTCAAGAAGATAGTGAGAGAGCCTTCTCAGGATTATCTCTACACAAAGGGGATTTCCTGGGGCTGTCTCTTCAGTTAAGGGGCTGTTCGGGGGCTATCTCTACGACAAAGTGGGCTTTTCAAGGCCATCTCCACAGTGAAGGGGACTTCTCAGGACTCTCTTGACAGTAAGGGGACTTCTCCAGGTTAACTTTGCCGCACATGGGGCTTCTCACGGCCACCTCCGCAGCGAGGGACGCTTCTCAGGGCCCTCTCTACAGCAAAGGGGAGCGACTCATGACTATCTTTTCGGTGAAGGGGGCTTCTCGGTGCTGCCTCTGCCATGAAGGGGACGCTCAGAGCTGTCTCCGCAGTGAAGGGGGTTCGGGATGGTAATCTCTCCCCACATCTCCAGACAGGCTGGCAGTATTGCATTAAAGTGCTGCTCAGAAAGAAAGCGATTTTCTGGATGGGGATAAACAGATAGTTTAATGCTGGGCATTCAGTGCCATTCCCAAGGGCTGGACGGGGTTTACTGGTGGCAGACAAGGACAGACTTTGGCTCTGATGGAGGAGAAACAGCATCAGGTCGATTGCAAGGGATTGGTGGAGCCAGGGCTGGAAGAGTGAGGGCAGATGGCTCTGCATGAGCCGCCCCTGGTGGGGCAGAGCGCTGGAGGGGCTCGGAAGCGGCTCACAGACCCTTTCCCCGCCTGCATCATCCACTCTGGCACCAGGAAGCTACAGTTGGCAATTTAATGTGATGACCTCCGACATATGTATCGCCATCTCTCTCTCCATGTGTCTGTCTCTCTCTCTCTCCCCATGACACACACACACACACACACCCCTTCGCCAATCCATCCATCCATGCATCCGTCTATCCATCTTTCCACTCGTTCATCAGCCCTCCCTCACATCCACCCATTCATCATCCATCCATGCACCCAACGATCCACTTATTCATCCATTCATTGGGCAAGCTTGTCCTGAGCTCCTACTTGTATGAGTAAGGCACAGTGCAGCTCTCAAGTTTTTTGCAGGAGTGTGAGAGACACACACAATGACACACAAAAACAAGGGTAACTTCTGAGGTAGAAAATTGCAGCTTCTGCCTGTGAAGACGTGTGTGTACATGTGTACATATGTACATACGCATGCGTGTATGTTCCAGACTCAGATCAGATCAACTACAGAGACACGGAGACAAGAGAGGACACAGGGTATCTCGGGAATTGCAGAGAATTCAGTGCAGTTTGGGGGGAAGAGGTGGGAGACAAGGCAGGCTGGTTATGATGCTGAAGATCCTTGGGTGCCATACAGATATGACACACTCTTACCTGCGGGAGGCATGACACGTCCATTTTTGCATCTTTTGAAGATCACTGGGTTGGTGGGTAATGTTTTTTTGGAAAGACCAGAAGAAGCAAGTCCACCTGAGACGCTTCCATCCTCCCAAACGAAGAGTGACAAGGGACTAAGGGGTGAGTAGGAGGGGAGAGAGTTTTTCCTTTCTGTTAAGTCTTTTTCTTGTTTGGGTGTTAGAGTAATACTGGCCTCATAGAATGAGGTAGGAAGTATTCCCTCACTTCCATTTTCTGGAAGATATTGTAGAGAACTGGTATTATTTCCCTCTTGATAGAATTCACCAGTGAAAACATCTGGGCCTGGTGCTTCTTTTTTTTTTAAGGTTGTTAATCATTTATTCAATTTCTCTAGTAAATTAATTAATTTTTGAGTTTGAATCTCACCCTGGAACCCAGGCTAGAATACAGTGACACTGTCCTGGCTGTAGTTCACTGCAATCCTTACTGCCCTAGGCTCTGGCAATCCTTCCACCTCAGCCTCCTGAGTAGGTGAGACTACAGGTGTGCACCACCATGCCTGGCTACATTAAAATTTTTTTTTTATAGAAACAAGATCTCAATATGTTTTGCCCAAACTGGTCTTAAACTTCTGGGCTCAAGCATTCTTCCCGTCTCAGTCTCCCAAAACGCTGGGATTACAGGTGTGAGCCACATGCTTGGCTCATAATATTCCTTTATTATTCTTTCCACATCCATGGGATTAGAGTGGTGTCTCCTCTTTCAGTTATTATTTATTAGCTTGTGTCTTCTCTCTGTTTTGTTTGGTTAGCCTAGCTAGAAGTTTATTAATTTTATTGATGTTTTCAAAGAACCAGGTTTTGTTTTCATTGATTTTTGTTTTGACGTCCTGTTTTTAATTTTATTGATTTCTGCTCTAGTTTTTATTATTTTTCTTTTTCTTACTTTAGGATTATATTGCACTTTCTCTAGTTTCCTAAAGTGGAATCTTATTGATTTTAGATCTTTCTTCTTTCGTAATATGTGCACTTAGTGCTATACATTTTCCTTTAAGCACTTCTTGCACTGGATTCCACCAATTTTGATGTTATATTTTCATTTAGTTAAAAAAATCTTTAAGCCGGGCTCGGTGGCTCAGCCTGTAATCCCGCGCCTTTGGGAGGCTGAGGTGAGTGGATTGCCTGAGCCCGCGGGTTCGAGACCCGCCTAGGCAGCGAGACCTCATCTCTACAATAAATCAAAAAATCAGCTGGGCGTGGTAGCGCATGCCTGTAATTCCGGCTACTTGGAAGGCTGAGGCGGAAGGATCGCCAGAGCCCAGCAGGTTGAGGCTGCGGTGGCCGGGAGCGGCCACTGCACTCCAGTCTGGGCGACAGAGTGAGACTCCAACTCAAAAAAAAAAAAAAAACAAAAAAAAAAAAAAAAAAAAATCTTTAAAACTTTTTTTGGACTTCTTTTAAGTTATTTAGAAGTATGTCTCCTAACCTTCATATATTTGGGGATTTTTCTTGTTATCTTTCTGTTATTTATTTCTAGTTTCATTTCACTCTGGTCTGAGAGCACACTTTGCATGATTTACATGATTTCAAATTTGCCAAAGTGTGTTTTATTGACTAGAATGAGGTCTATCTTGGTGAAGACTGAAAAGATGATAGACTCTGCTGTTGCTGGATGAAGTGGTCTGTAGATATCAAATATAAATAACTGTGTGTGTGTGTGTGTGTGTGTGTGTGTGTGTGTGTGTGTGTGTGTGTGTATGTATTTGGTGGTTGATTGATGGCACTATTAAGCTCGGCCGTGCTCTTACTGATGTTCTGCTTGCTGGATCTGCCCACTTCCGGCAGAAGCATGTTGAAGTCTCCCATCGTCATGGCAGATTTATCTATTTCTCCTTGTGGTTCTACCGGCTTTTGACTCATGTATTTTGATACTCTGCTCTCAGATGCATACGTGTTAAGGATTGTCATGTTTTCCTTAAGAATTTATTTCTTTATCATTTTGTTATGAGGAATTAAGAATTTATTTCTTTATCATTGTGCTATGAGGAATTATTCCTCATAATTCTCCTTGCCCTGAAGTCTGCTCTGTCTGAAATTAGAACAGAAACTCCAGCGCTCGTGCTTGTGTGTGCCCCTCCAAACACAAAACACAGATGTACCCAGCTCTTTTTCGATTACTTTGAGCACGACACATCTTTCTCCATCTCTTTACTATTAATCTGTGTGTATCTTTGTATTTTAACATGTCTCTTGTGGACATTGAACAATTGGGAGCTTCAAGTTTTAAAAAGGCAGAATCTTTAGGTTCTAGTGATCATTTGGATGTGAAGGGTAGAATAAGTCAAGTGTTTTCCTCAGCAATTGCTACTTTTTTTAATTATAAAGAAGTGGGGCACAATTCAGGGTTAGGTAGACAAACGTTGATCATGCAGGTACCCTTGTTGACGAGGTATGGCTCTCCCTCCCCTGGCAGTTTCCCTCAACTGCCAATCCCACCCTCCACTCCCCTGACAGTTTCCCACTACTGCCAATCCTTTTCTTATAGTATTATAATGGCTCAAGGTCTGTTTATGAGTGAGAACACATGGTTACTATGTTTTTTGTTTCTACCATAGATCACTGAGTAGCAATTGTTACTTTTATTCATTGAGCTAAAGAATGCAGGGGAGCTGGGCTCGGTGGCTCAGCCTGTAATCCTGCGCCTTTGGGAGGCTGAGGTGAGTAGATTGCCTGAGCCCGCGGGTTCGAGACCTGCCTGGGCACGCGAGACCTCATCTCTACAATAAAATCAAAAAATTAGCCGGGCGTGGTAGCACATGCCTGTAATTCCGGTTACTTGGAAGGCTGAGGTTGAGGGATCGCTGGAGCCCAGCAGGTCGAGGCTGCGGTGGCTGGGAGTGGCCACTGCACTCCAGTCTGGGCAACAGAGTGAGACTCCAACTCAAAAAAAAAAAAAAAAGAATGCAGAGGAAGGAGCAGGTCTGGAGACCTAGAAGATGAAGTGTTTGGGTCACATTGAGTTGATGTGCCCATAGACATCTGCTGGCGATGTCAGACAAATTGGGCCTCGGTGGGTCTGGCGATCAGGCAGGAATGAGGGTCGGAGACGCTGATTTGCACCTCCCCCAGAGCCAAGGTCCTGGCCGTGGGCCCAGGAGAGGGTCCGAGGCACAAGAGGAGTCTGCAGGCAGCAGAGGAACGGAACGAGGGCTTGTGGATCAGTGGGGAATTTTTTGTTTCAACGACAGACTCCAAATGGCTTAGCCCAAATAATCAAACTGTAAAAAGGCCGAAACAGGATTTCCGTCTTTTGTCTTCTTCCCTCTACCCCTGCCAGTTTCATTCTCTCAAGCCAGTTATTTTTAAGAAGCTCATACCGCAGCCCCTGGCACTTCTGGAATAATATTTCATGGCTCTGAGACAAGAGTGGTGAGTCAATGTCTAGCTCCAACTCAGAACATCCCAGGGAAAGCTGTGGTTAACTCTAGCTTGGGCCACCAGACTGCTTGGCGTCCCACGACTCCTGGTCCTCATCGGAAACAGTTTGCACCTGGGGAGGAGACATCCCCAAAAGAACATAGGCAGAAGGCCTTAAGGCAGACGGAAGTCTTCAGTATCTCCCCTGGACACCACGAAACCAAGGGGGGTGAAAGGGGGCCTGGGCGGAGCCTGAGAGGTGGCCAAGAAGCAAAAGGAAAGGTGGAAACTGAAGCCTCGTAGGGGCGAAGCAGGGTGGACAGGAAGGTGTGACAGGTGAGAAACCAGGCCGAAGAGGGGTGGTGTGTCAGGCTTCTCAGCTGCGGAGCAAACGCAAGGAGCAGGTGGGGACTCCAGCTGAAGTGGGACGTGAGGCCAAGAAAGTTCATGGGGGGGTCGCACCTGGAGGCCAGAGGCATGGGGGGAGAAGGCTGTGGCTGAGCAAGCTCAGCACCAGGGGCGGTTTTGCTCAGCCTCAGCACTTCTCAGCCCGTTTTCTTGCCTGTGATGGGGGATGGCAGCGTCTCTTCTCGGAGCTGCCTCTGCAGCGGCGCACCCTCACTCATCTGTCAAAGCTGTCGCCGAAGTCACCTCCTCTCTTTCCCTGGACAAATTCTGACCGAGTCCCTCCCGGGGGAGGCCTGTGTGGAAGCGAGGAGCAGGGCAAGGCACGCCACAGACCCAGCACCCGCCTCAGGCTCGGTGGTGCCAGGGAGGGAAGGAGGCCAGCGAAGGGGGTCGGGACGATCGGCAGGGTTTCCCCTGAGGTGGGAGAGGCGGCCGCTCAGCCTTTCTCCGCCCGCTGCTGGGAGCAGCCAGGTGCCGGGGAAGGGCTTGAAAGGAGGCAGCTCCGGTCCGAGTCCCAGCGGGGCTGCTGATTAACTGGGTCACCTTTCCCTTGTTGGGCCCCATGGAGAAGTCGGGGGAACCCACACTCCGGGGTGCTGCGAGGTTTAGGCAGAGCATGCGACGTGTCTCGCTGTAGCGGCTACTTACCTGAACACGCCCCAGGACGTACAATGCCGACGGCTTTCACGGGTGTCTGATCAGGTAGAACTCAGGCTTCTGAATGGCAGGCACCACCCGCTCCCCATGCCACGCCCAGGGCTGAGTGCAGATTAGCCCTTCAATAAAGGTGAGATGGAAGCCGTCTTCTTGCGCGTGGGATGGGATTGTGACTCGTTTGCCTGTTCGTGCAGAGTCGTTTTTGAGCCGGGTCCCATGCTGGGTACTCGAGGATATCTTGGGGAGGGGCTGACATTGTGCTTTGTCTCTATGTGCAGGCTGTGGAGCTGCTGACCAGGATGTCGGCGTTCAGGCTGGTAAGAGTCGCGTGTATCTGATCTAGGGGTCGTTCGCGGAAGTTATTCAGGACGGAGTTGATCCCAGGGAAAGAGGAAGACAGGCAACATGGCCCCATACGGAAAAAACCAGAGACAAGGGAGTTTGGGGAACAAGACAGATTCTGTTATTTAAAGAGACCAAGTCTGGCCAACCTCTGGGCCTCAGCAGGTTGGCCGTGTGTGCACAGTCATCCCTCTCCTATAGCCAGTGCTGAGAACGTCTTGACAAAGGGATTTCTCCCTTGCTGTATCCCTCTGGCAGTTGCAGGGAGCTCACTCAGAGAAAACAGGCAAGTGGGATAAGGTGAGAATCAAGTCCTGGGCCAAATTGCCACTTCGGGCTCTGTATCACGTTCCCTTCACTCAACAAGCATCCTTTTGTGCCCCAGTGGCCAAGGGGGGGCTTGTCTAGATGAAGGAAGCAGAGACGTTCCGTGTTTACAGTTGAATCAACAGACACTGAGAACTTGCCCTGCCCTGGCAGACAGGACGTACAATGCTGACGGTTTTCATGGATGTCTGGCCAGATAGAACTTGGGCTTCTGAATGACAGGGACCACCCCCTCCCCATGCCAAGCCCTAGAAAATTTGAAAACATATGTAGGAGCTGCCTACATGACTGAAAGGAGCTCAGAGGCTGGGAGCCCTGAGGCAAGCCCCCAAACCAGCCTGCACATCCTTCTCTGCCCTCCAGATTCCCACCCCACCCCATGCCCCCCAAAGCCCAGGAGAGCCAGACAGTGCTACAAAGTCCTCTTCGACAATAAAAAAAGTATGCATAATGGTACTATTGTTGTGAGGATCTTGTTCGTTGGAAACCACACCTAATTCCAAACCTTGATAACAGCTGTACTGCCAGGTGCTCTAAATATGTATGGGAGGTGGGGAAGAGGTCCCCAGAGGAAACAGCATGGGCAGAGGCCCAGAGGCAGGTGGGTCATAATGGGTTTGGGAAAGTGCTGGTGACTTTTACAGCAGGTGGCTTAAGGTGGATCCTGCCAGGCTCGATCTGCTGTCCCTGATGGGGACACACGCCCAGGGGGCTCTGAGAGCTGGGAACGTGTTTGGTCCGCACTGAGATGTGCTCTAAGTCCAAAGCACAGACCACACGCAAGGACCAGTATAAAATGAGAATGTGAGGTATCTCATTAATAATCTTCATACTTAGAAAGACATTAGAGCAAGGGAGTTAATATTGCAAGAGGCTAATTCAAATGATAGACCTCAAGGTCTGAGCTAGATAGGAGAAGTAAAGAGAAAAGATTCACAGAGAAGAGACAAAAAGCCTGGCAGTCTCACTGGGGTAGAATAACAGGTATTCCAGGAGTAGTGAAGGAACCCTGAATGAAATAAGCAAGAAAAGATTCTTATTGTTACCTATTAAATCATAGTATTTGGGACATATTGGGTAAAATAGCAATATTTATAAAATTATTTTCACCTGTTTCTCTTTTAAATATGGCTGCTGGCTGGGCTCAGTGGCTCAGCCTGTAATCCCAGCACTTTGGGAGGCCTAGGCGAGTGGATTTCCTGAGCCCGCGGGTTCGAGACCAGCCTGGGCAACTTGGCAAGACCTTGTTTCTACAATAAATAAAATTTAAAAAAATTAGCCGGGTGTGGTAGCATGTACCTGGTTCCAGCTACTTGGAAGGCCGAGGTGGGAGCATTGCTGGAGCCCAGCAGGTCCAAGCTGGGGTGGCCGTGAGTGTGCCACAGCACTCCAACCTGGGTGACAGAGAAAGACTGCAACTCTAAATAAATAAATAATAGCTAGCTAGCTAGTTAGATAAATATATATGGCTGCTAGAAAATTTGAAAGCATCTGTATGACTCTCGTACTATATTTCCATTGGACAGCACTGGCCTCAACACGTCGAGTGTTTACAAATGGAACAGTCTCGACAGCTTCCTTTTCCAGTGGCTTAGAGGATGAAAGGAATGGTCTGGGCCTGGGTCGCTTGCACCATTCTTGGGGGAAAGGGGCAGTGTTCCCCACAAACCACACAGACTAAGAATTGGGAGGGGTGGGGCCTCCAACAAAAACTGGGCCCTTTTACAGAAGGTGAAAAGATCGTTCGTTGCCAATGCCTAGTTTCAACCTTTGCTTTTTCCCAATTCGAGCTTCGGGGAATCCTATCAGGCAGATGCCTGTGTGGACACACACACACATGCACACTAGGTGACTTAAGGCTGAGCACACACATAGGCCTTTCTCTCACCAGGATCCCACCTACCACCCGTGGAGTGAAGGAGCCCAAGCCAGTGCTGCCACACATTCCGAGCCATCCCTGGGCCCTGGCAGAGCCATGTGTTGAGCTACTTTAACGAAAGCCCATCTTCCTTCCAAAGGAGAATGACGAGTATCAACACTCTGGGCGAGACTGAGTGGAAATGTTTTGAAATTCAAAGGACCTCTATGTCAGATGGGCACAGTCCCCAGTCAATTCAGCCGTGAACATTTATTTGTTGTGCTTGATGGTCAGTCAGTCGTTCCTAATCCACAATCGGTTCATTCCTGATCGGAGGGAGGGCAATCCAATGACCAGGCGCAGGTGTGCAGGGGACACTCATGGGAGAAACAGGGCCCCTGGCACCATTGGTAACCTGCTACCTGTCCCTGAGGATGAGCAGGGCTCCTGACCGGCCTGCACCGGGGCGGGACCCCAGGCACCGCTGCCAGAGAGTCCACCATGGCCCTAAGGCAGGCACAGAGTCACCATCTCTTCTGCTGGGGGAAGAGAGAGATGTCGCAGGCGGCACCTGGCAGTGGGTGCAACACCCGGCCTGGTGTCTTCAGCGAGGGGCCAAGGAGCCGCCCATCTCCGGAGATGTCACTGTGAAGGGCATCAGGGGATCAGACCTCCCGGGGGTGGGTTGTTCGCAGCTCCGGGTCCTGGGTTCCTCGTGAAGCTTCTGTCTCAGGCCGGCACTCCACTTCCGCTCTGGCAAGTGCTCTTCTGCAACACGAGGTGCTTCTTCTCACTGTGTCAGACTGACTGCTCTCTGGAACGTATCCTCGTCCTCGAGTCTCAATGCAGGCTTTTTCTTTCTGTGCAGGTGCCTTTTCTCCTCTTTTCCATTCTTGGCAGGATCCAGTTGCTTTTGCACAGTCACCTGCTGCAGGCAAGGTTTGGGAAGAAGCTCTGTCTTCTGCCGCTTGGCTTCTTACTCACGTGCCAGCAGAGCACCAGCCAAGCGGACTGAACAAAAGTCCTGCTCCAGCCCTTTTCTTCATGCGCGTAGTTCAGACCGGACACCTCATCGTTCAGTCTGGAAATGCTGTCTCTTTTCCGGCTCTGGTTCACATCAGTTTTGTTGTGAGATGCTCATCATTTATCTTTGACTGCTAGTCTTTTCGCTTTGGTGATTGGCCAGCTGTTTCAGCTGCACAATGCATTTACTCATTTGTTAGAAATGTCTTCCTTGTTGTAAGAAAACTCCTAGGTCTCTGAAGATTCTGATGTGATTTAATTAGTTCATCAAATACTGTATGTTATTCAAGCTGGTCTTGGCATCCGTAGCAGCTGTTCCTTGCTGCTCTTTTTAATTTAGCTTTTATTTTTATACAATGGAATGGGCACTCAGTATAAAAATTCACCCCTAACTTCCTCTTCCCGAGGTGACCACTGTCAACTTTTCTAGTTGAATCCTTTCATTTTTCCTTCTGTGTCTCCAAAGAGCTATACTGCTACTTGATATTCTGATTTTTGGTGTTATTTATTATTGATATCCTTCTATGAAAGAAAGAACTCAGCACTTCACCCTAACTCCACTCCTAGAATTCCTACACTTACTAGCTGCCTCTTGTCCTCCCAAAAGCATCAAATACTAGTTTTGATCAGAAATAGAGAGTTTAACTTTCTATTATGGAAGTGGATGCTCCGCTCAGCTGAGCCATGCGGTGTGCTCTCAGTACCTGTGCTTCCCTTGCTGAACTGTTTCATTGCCCTTTCCCCGTTTGCCTGGCTTTCTACACACTTGTTACTGCTTTAGCCTCCACCTTCTCCCAGATGTGTCGGTCACCTTCTAGAATGTTCCAGTTCACCGAGTTCCATCAGTTGCATCTCCTTGAAGAAATAGCCCCCAGAGCTGCCGACCGGCGAACTCTGGATGTGTCCTCTGTGCCTGTGGTCTACCTGCCATCTTGGGGTTGCTTTTACAGCCATCCTGGACATGACTTTTGCCTCTTCTTTGTACTGAATCCCTTTTCCTGGACCCCAGGCCTTTCTTTTTCTTGGGTTACTCCCTCGTTTTGATCTGCAATAGCTTCCAGAGAAAGGGAGCATAGGAGGCAAATGTTTTCAACAATTTGCATGTCTAAAAATCGCTTTATTCACATCTGAGGTCAGGTGGCATGCGATTCCATGCAGGACATAACTTTCCCTGAGAACTGCGAAGTCATTTACTCCACGCTGCCTTCTGGCTTTCAGCATCACTGTTGCAAAGTCTGATACGTTCTACCATTCTAATTCCTGGTCCCTTGTATAAACCTTACTTTTTCTCTCTGAAAGCTTTTATTTTATTTTATTTTATTTTATTTTATTTTATTTATTTATTTTTGAGTTGGAGTCTCACTCTGTCATCCAGACTGGAGTGCAGTGGCCACTCCCGGCCACTACAGCCTCGACCTGCCGGGCTCCGGCGATCCTTCTGCCTCAGCCTTCCAAGTAGCTGGAACTACAGGCATGCGCTACCACACCCGGCTAATTTTCTGATTTATTGTAGAGATGAGGTCTTGCCAAGTTGCCCAGGTGGGTCTCAAATCCACGGGCTCAGGCAATCCACTCACCTTGGCCTCCCAAAGCACGGGATTACAGGCTGAGCCACCAAGCCCAGCCTGAAAGCTTTTATAATCTTCTCTTGTCCCCAAGTATTTTGAAACGTCATGGTGATGTATTGTGGGGTGTTTTCATCCTTTGTACTGTCTGCTGAGGTTTGTCCTTAAGTTTTTTTTTCCCAGAAAGCATGTGGAAATAGTATTGCATTTTGTTGCATTTATACTGGGATGATAATTTGCGTAATAAAAAAAATCAGATTATTCTTTTCATTTCAAGTTGTGGTAAAAAACACATAACATTTAATTTACCATTCTTAACTCTTATTAGAGCTACAGCTCAGTAGTGGTAAATATATTTATTATACAGTGTTGTATAATAAATCTTGAAAAGCCAAAACTCTGGATCCATTGAACATTGATTCCTTCTCCCTGCAGCCCTTTCTACATTCTGTTCTAAGATGTTTCGCTGCTTTAGATACTTCATTTGAAGGAAATCACACAGTATTTCTCCTTTTGTGACTGGCTTGCTTTGCTTAGCATAATGTCCTCAGGGTTCATCAGAGTGGCAGCATGTGACAGGACTTCCTTCTTTGTTAGGGCGCGACAGTACCCTATTGCTTTGTGTTCTCTACATTTTCTTTATCGGTTCATCTGCTGATGGAGATTTGTGGTATTCCCACTTCTTGGTTATTGTGAATAGTACCGTAATGAACACAAGTGTGCAAATATCTCTTCAAGAGCTTGCTTTGAATTATTTTGGATCTGTGCTCAGAAGTGGGATTGCTGGATCATAGGGTAATGAGTTCTATTTTTAATTTTTTGAGAAACCTCCATCCCGTTTTCCGTTATGGCTATAGCCATGTTTACATTTCCACCAACACGACACACAGTTCCAATTTCTCCGCATCCTCCCCAGCTCTTGCTATTTTTCGTTCTTTCGATGGTGGCCGTTCTAATGGGTGGGCTCCTTCTTTTCTTGAGATGCTTGTCGTTTTTCAACCCTCTTATACAAGGACTGACAGTTAAGTTCACAGACTCATCCTAGAAAAAGCACGACATACCGCATTGCTGAATATCACTACAGTCACTGTTGAAGTACTCCCCTTGGGGAGTATGCACTGCCGCCAGCACCTAGTCTACCCATCAAAGCAATTTTGGAACTCTTTTTCTGGAATGAGCATCAGAGCTATCATTGTATCACCCTTGATGTCCTTAATGCCATCAAACGTCTTCCTTTCAATATATCTTTTGGTGTCAGATCAGGTGAGTAGGGAGGGTGTTTAAATACAGTTATCTGTACAGTACTGCCAACGTAAGCACACAATGGCAAGTTTGCAAACTTAATTGTCAGCCTTCAACAAATAACGACAACAACTCTGATGGCTACTCCAGTAAAAGAGTTCCAAAACTGCTTTGATGGGTGGACTAGGTGCTGGCCTCAGTGCATAGCTTTCCAAGGGGAGTACCTTAAAGGTGACTGTAGTGACATTCAGCAATGAGGCATGTAACACTTTTTCGAGGATGGTTCGTGAACCTAATTGCTGGACCTTGTAGGAGTTTAATTTGTCCTGAATTTTCTCCTTATAAGTGAACTTACATTTTCTCTTTTTTGTCTGACTACCGCTCAAAAATTATTTCTTTATTTTTAAATTCAGTGATTTGTACTGGCATATGTCTTGGAGTTGATTTTTATTGGCCGTTATTTCTTTGTACCTGATGTGTGCTTTCAATCTGTAGATTCAAGGCTTCTTTAATTTTTGGAAAGTTGTCTTGAATTATATCTTTAAATGATCTTTCTGTTCTTTCTCTCCCCTACTTTTCTTCTTTGGGCACTCTGTTTATGTTTTTGCCTGTTTTCTATATCTATCACTTTCTTCCTAATCCCAATATTTAAAATTTCTATATCATGTTGCTCTCTTTCCTCCTTTCTGCATTTTTTTGAATCAGAGTCTCACTCTGTTGCTCAGACTGGAGTGCAGTGGCATGGTCATGCTCACCGCAGTCTCCAGCTCTTGGGCTCAACTCAAGCGATAGTCTTACATCAGCCTCCAGAGTGGCTGAGCCTCCAGGCAGTCAGGCACCACAATGCCCGGCTAGTCTTTTAAAAAAATTTGTAGAAGTGAGGTCTTGATATGTTGCCCAGGCTGGGTCTTGAACTCCTGGACCCAAGCAATCTTCCTGCTTCAGTCTCTCAAAGTGCTGGGATTGCAGGTGCACACGACCACATCCGACTTCCTTCTTGTCTTTTATGATCCTTCTCATGTTTTCTTTTAATCAGTGCATGTTCTGTTGTTTCCAGTGTTGCTTTCGTTCTACTCCGCGTTTCTTTTTTCCCCTCCATATCTGTCCTGAGCTCTTTCAACTCATCCTTCCTCTCAGTTCTCACCATTGAATCTCTGAGCTCTTTTGCCTATGGCGTGCTCTTCAGCATGATGGTGACGTGCACGGTCACGACATCCCCACACTCCGTGTCAGTGCTCTTCCTTCTGGCGAGTGCTGTTTGAGTGTCCCTTCCCTCCTTTTGGATTTCAGTCCCTCCGAACGTAGGCCTCTGCTGGCTCCTTTTGGAATACGCCTGTTTGAATGGGGTGAGCTTTCTTGGATCAGAAGGAAGTTCACTTGGGGTTAATGCCACGTTTCAGGCTAGCATAAACCTGGTACATGAGTCTTTGGACTTTACTACTCCTAGCCAATGGATCTGGGTCTGCGGGGCTTTTCACAGGGCAAGGCTTCTCTATTCCCATCTCTTCCTGCAAATGTGGTCTGTTTCTTGGAACCAAACCAGATCAGGGAAGCTTCCACACCACCTTGTGCCCTCGCTACTGCTGCTGCAGCAAGATAATGTCAGAATGTGTCTCCATCTTGGAGAAATGAACTTCGCCTGCTCCTTCTGGAGTCTGCAGCTGGGCCTACCTCTTTAGCTTCCTCCCGCATCTTCTGGAAACCCCCTGCCTGTTCTGTGGCTCAGGGGCTCAGCTTCCTCCTACTCCACAGGAGGTGAGGTGCTTGTTTCTGTGTCTCATCCTCCTGGCGGCTTGTGGGCAATTTCTGAGAAGGTGCAAGCGGAAAGTTCACCTCTTGCTGCCATCCTCAAGTTCGAGAAGCCGTCTGCTTTCTAAGCCACTCAGCCATGCCGCCCTTCTGAATAATGGCCAGGTGTCCTTTTCTTTATGAGAGGGGCTGTGGTGAAGTCTGGACTCCTGTTTCTGGCCAGCTTATTATCTCAGACAAGACAGAGACATGGAGAAAGACTGCGTGTGCTGAGTTTGGTACTTGCCAGTGAGAAATACAGGTGACACACGCTCAGAAGAAACCTGGGCTGGAAGAAAGAGAGGGAAAAAGAGAAAGGAGAAGGAGAGGGAGAGGGAGAGGGAGAGAACTCCAGCCACCTTGGAGCTCTGTGTTGGAAGGGCAGCCCCCAGGAGAGGTGAGTCTCCAGCAGGGGGGCGAGGGGAGTGGAGCTCAGAGCACTGCTTTCTCTCTGCCCTCCAGGGCGACCACGTGTGGCTGAACTCTCCCTCCGCCAATAAGACGGACGTGGCCATCGGGGGAGTCATCCGAGAAACAAAATCCGGCAAGATCTTGGTCGAGGATGACGAGGGCAAGGTCAGTGTTTTGGGGCTCTCCTCTGGGCCCCAGCCCACCCTGGGGGCTAGAGCCCTCCCTGCCCTGGCTCTGCTCCCTGACACCAGGGGCTCCAGGGCCGAGTGGACCCCTGGGCAGCAGGACAGACCCCCGTGGAGTGCTGCCATTGTGACCAGCGTCTGTGTCCCGGGAAACTAGGGGGACTGAGGGGGCAGGACAGAGGGAAGTGGGAAAGGGGCTCTGGCAGGGAGGAGGAAGGCTGACGGTCGGGTGCTGGGCGAGGGCAGCAGGTGGCCAAGGCAGGAGGAAGGTGAGCAGAGCGCGAGGGAGGGGGAAGCCACACCGCGAGGGGCGCAGGGCGAGGGGCAGCCGGGGGTGCCCAGCTCGCCCACCTGAGAGAGTAGAGCCAGTCAGGGCACTGAGGGGGAGGGGCTTGCTGGGAGCAGGCTCCCTGACTCCTCAGGCCGTGCTAGCTCTGCCCGGCTGGGTGCTGTGGGGAGAGGGGCCTGCAGGTTTGGCCTCCAGGAGAAGATTCCAGACTGTGGCCTGTGGGGTCCAGGTCTAAAGCAGTGACAATCATATCTTCTCTTTGCAAAATGCTGAAGAGTTCGACTGGTCCAGGCCTGGTGGTTCACACCTACAACCCTAGCACATTGGGAGGCCTTGGTGGGAGGACTGCTTGAGCCCAGGAGCTTGAAACTAACCTGGGCAACATTGCAAGACCTTGTGTCACAAAAGATTTTAAAAATTAGCTGGGTGTCATGGTGCATGCCTATAGTCCCAGCTACTCGGGAGGCTGAGGCAGAAGGATCACCTGAGCCCAGGAGGTTGAGGCTTTGGTGAGCCATGATTATACCACTGCACTCCAGGCTGGATGACACAGAGACCCTAACTCAAAAAAAAAAAAAAAAAAAATTAAAAAACTGTTACCAGCCGGGCTCGGTGGCTCAGCCTGAAATCCCATGCTTTGGGAGGCTGAGGTGAGTGGATTGCCTGAGCCCGCGGGTTCGAGACCCACCTGGGCAACTTGGCGAGACCTCATCTCTACAATAAATCAAAAATTAGCCGGGCGTGGTAGTGCGTACCTGTTGTTCCAGCTACTTGGAAGGCTGAGGCAGAAGGATCACAGGAGCCCAGCAGGTCAAGGTTGCGGTGGCCGGGATTGTGCCACTGCACTCCAGTCTGGGCGACAGAGTGAGACTCCAACTCAAAAAAAACCAAAAAACAAAAACTGTTACCTGCACATTTTTATTCTAACAACCTCTGAGGTCCCCGACTGCAGCCTGACCCATAGTCTAACTTTCAGCTACCAGCTCCTCAGTCCCTGGGCTAAATTCAGCCCTGGCCCCCAGCCACATACCGACTCCAGGCCCTCAATCTGTGCTGACCCAGCCACAGATGGGCCTGGCCCTGTCACGGGCATTCATTCACGCTTGTCATAGGCTGACCCCGGCCACAGATCAGCTGGCCAAGTCAGCCAATCCGTGACTAGAGGGTCGCCTCACTGTGGAAAACGTGGGGGGGGTCTTGGCAGACTGGCCCAGACAGAAAAAGGCTGGCCCTCAGGGGAGTCTACCCGTCGTTCCAGGAACACTGGATCCACTCGGAGGACCTTGGTGCCCTCAGCAGCATGCACCCCAACTCCGTGCAGGGCGTGGACGACATGATCCGCCTGGGGGACCTAGACGAGGCGGGCATGGTGCACAACCTCCTGATCCGCTACCAGCAGCACAAGATCTACGTGAGTCTCTGGCCACCACCCCATGTCCGCAGAGAAGCCCCCTGCCTAGAGGGGGCCGACCTCCTGGGCGAGGAAGTAAACAGGGCCCCGGGGGGCTGGAGCCAGGTGGAGTGTCCCACCGTCACTGGGGGAGGTGGGCGAGGCACCCAGCCTCTCCTAATCTCTGCTCTGCAATCCAAAAGAAGCAGGGCATTCCCGCCCCCGGGGGAGGAAGCTGAGGCTGAGGCTAGAGGGCCAGCACATGGCCTGGCACACAGTAGGGGCTTAATGAGTGCTGCAGGCAACCATCAGGCGGGCGTGGCTTTCTGCTCACCCCTTCCTAGGCAGATCACGGGACAGGGTCACCAGACAGACGCTCTCTTCCCTCTGGAGAGCGAGTCCTGAGACAGTCATGGAGCTCAGGGTCCCAAGAAGGGCTGTGTGGGTCGATGTGGGCTCCTCTCCCAACCCCGGCGGGGGGTGGAGGCTCCCCGCAGCCCAAAGCCTCTCATGGTGGTTCTGAGGCCGATTCCCCCGCGATATTCCAGTGTTGACCTCAGCTCTGCCCATGACCTGGTGCTGTGCTGAGTAAGTACGGCCCGGGAGAGGCACTGCCTGCCTGGGCCTTTCTCGGGTCTGGAGCCTGGCTAGCTGGCTCTGCTGGCCCAGAACATGTGGTTGGGACCGTGAGGGCCACAGCTGGCCAGACTCCGTGGAGGCTCCTGCGGGAAGCGGGTGAGGACTCGCTTGTGCATTCAGCCCGTGTTCCCAAGCCCCTTCTAAGCACCAGGCAGGGCGCTAACCCATGCAGTATCTCATCTTCCTGGGAATGTGCTCCCTCCCAGGAAGTCCACGTTCCCAGCGGGTGTCCCATCTTTCCCGAGGAGGAATCAGAGCAAATAAGCGTCTTGTTCCCTTGGCGCAGAATCAGACCCCATGTCCCCACCAAGGGCGGGCCGCGCCCCGGCCGAGGCCAGGCTGGGCAGCTGTGCCCCGGGGCCGGGGCGCTGATCCCCGCTCCCTTCCGCAGACATACACAGGCTCCATCCTGGTGGCCGTGAACCCGTTCCAGGCGCTGCCCCTCTACACCCTGGAGCAGGTGCAGCTGTACTACAGCCGCCTGGTGGGCGAGCTGCCCCCGCACGTCTTTGCCGTCGCCAACAGCTGCTACTTCAACATGCAGAAGAACAAGAGGGACCAGTGCTGCGTCATCAGGTGGGGCAGGCGGTCGGACACCACTCCGAGCATCTCACGAAGGAGGGAGCCCCCTCCCTGCCCTTCCCCGACCAGCGTGCCCGCGAGGCTGTTGTGACGCGGGTTCTCCTTATTCCTCAGCACGCCCTGCTCTGCAGCCCCAGGAGAAGCCCTCCAGAGCTTCCTTCCTTCAGAAGCTGGGTTCTCACTGTTTCGCCAGGGCCTGGACCTCCCAGCCTTTCATAAATGCTCACTGAGTCTAGGGTGTCGAGGCTGTTGGAGCTGGCTGATGCCTGCTGCGAGGAGAGGAGTGAGCCGGCTGAGCCCTGGCATCACTCAGTCAAACCTCCTGCCCTGGCTTCCCTGGGGCTGTGAGCAAACTCCCTTAAGCTCCTCTCTCTCCACTGGCGGGTTTTTGGATGAGCTTGTGTTTGCAAAAACGCCTGCGCTGCGCAGGTGCTCTTGGGAGTCCGCAGCTGTCAGTGGAGGTTTGTCGATTTGCCTCCACTTTGCCAGCGTAGCGATTGTGGAGATTTTGATCATAACTTTTATTTTTTATTTTATTTTTTTGAGTCAGAGTCTCACTGTTTCACCCAGACTGGAGTACAGTGCACGCTCCTGGCGATCGCAACCTCGACCTGCTGGGCTCCGGCGATCCTTCCGCCTCAGCCTTCCGAGTAGCCGGAACTACAGGCGTGCGCTACCACGCCCGGCTAGTTTTTGATTTATTGTAGAGACAAGGTCTCATCAAGTTCCCCAGGCAGGTCTCGAACCCACAGGCCCAGGCAATCCATTCTCCTCGGCCTCCCAAAGTGCTGGGATTACAGGCTGAGCCACCGAGCCTGGCCTTGATCATAAATTTTTAAGAAGGTGATATTTTCAGATGAGGCAACATCTGTCTGGGATTTGCTTCAAAAGAGTGCAGGAGGGGAAACAAAATTGATCACTTGAAGCTGGGCCATGGGCCGTGGGAGCTCATTGTGCAAACTCCAAAGTCAGGAATCCTCCCTGGGATCCTACAGAAAGGCAGATTCCGATTCAACAGAGCTTGGGGGACCCGGGCATCTGCATTCCGAGCCTGCTGCTGGCCTGTTGGTTGAACGTTCCTTAGCAAGACATCGGGTCCTCTCATTCACCCTCCTGCATTTTCTGAGCATTGTGTCGGTGCCCCTGAAACGAGCCAGATCCAACGAGCCAGAGCCAGTGTGCCAAGGAGCTTGCAGCCCCACAGAGAAGAGAAGGCAAATACGACAGTGACTCGTGCAGCGTGGACAGTCTGAGACCCACAGGGGACTCGAGGGCAGATGCAGTGAGACTCCTGCATGGGTCGAGGTGCCCTGTCAGAAGGGCCCAGAAAGCAGGGTGGGTGTGCAGGAGAGTGAGAGGCGTGGAAGAAGGGCTATTCTGAGGACTCATGTGCCTGGCACCCTCCTTGCAGTGGCGAGTCCGGGGCTGGCAAGACGGAGACCACCAAGCTCGTCCTGCAGTTCTTGGCCACCGTCAGTGGCCAGCATTCGTGGATCGAGCAGCAGGTCCTGGAGGCCAACCCCATCCTGGAGGGTAAGTGCCGCCCGGGGGACCTGCCCTCCTCCCGGTCCATAGCCTGGAGCTTCCCGCCAGGGGTGACTGTGGGGGGGGCTGAGTGGCCACAAGCCTTCAGCGACTCCCCCAGGTCCTCAAGACACAAAAGACAAGAGGGGTTGGGGTGGGGGTTGGAGGTGGGCGTGGGACAGAGGCTCCCAGGCAGCGTGGAGAGACAGGTGGCTTTTTAAGCCTCCACTGAGTGTGCTTCCTGTGGCGTTGTAAGAAGCATTCCTTTCAAGGGGGACTCCAGGCTCAAATCCATTGGGGTGGTGCTGAATGTGTTTGTTCACGTCCCGGGGGCTGCAGTTACTGGGCCAGAGCTAGGGCTGGAGGAGGTTTACTCAGAGAGAGGGTGGGAGGAGGCAGGCACCGAAAGGACAGGCCCTCGTGGGGCGCGGGTCAGAGGCTCTCGGAAGGAAAGGGGAGGGGCGGGTTGGTGGGGAGAGGGCGGAGTTGCGATGCCTGGCTGACGGAGCCTTGGCCGCCCAGCGGGGAGCTCTGGGTAGGGGGCCCAGAAGCCTGTGACCTCAGCCACAGAGCTGTCAGCTGCTGGCTTTCTCATTTCTTCACGATGGAGGTATGCTTCACAAACACTACAAATTCCCCCTTTCCGATACATGGGTTTGTGAGTTTTAACAAACCCACACCGTCACCATTAAGCAGAATGTCGTCATCCCCCCAAAACTTCTCTCGTGCCCCTCTGTGGTCAGCCTGTCTTCCCAGCCCCAGCCCCCGACGACCACTGGTTTGTCTCCCCCACCCCCACGGTTTTGTGTTCTTCAGAACTTTGCACAACGAAATCGCAAAGTTTGTAGCCTTTTGCCTGGCCATGTTTGCCAGTGAACCGCGTTTGGGATTCTTCATGTTGTTGCAGCTCCTTCCTTTGTAGTGCTGGGGAGATTTCTGGTGTATGGCGGTACCAGTTTGTCTGTTCACGACCTGAAGGACTTTCGGGCGGCTTCTCGATCCTAGCAATTATGAATAAAACCTCCACACACATTTGAATACAGGGTGTTTGTGTGAGCACATGTTTTTCTCTTGGTTAAATATGCAGGAGTGCAAATGTGGTCTCAAATGGTGAGCAACCGTTTCGCTTTGTTAGAAACTTCCAAGGTGTCTTCCAAAGTGGCTGGACCACGTGGCTTTCCCGCCAACAGAGCAGGAGAGCTCTAGTTGTTTTGCCTCCTTGCTAGCACTTGGCACAGTCAAGGAGAGGGTTTGCCCTCTTCTGTGTGCGGAGGGGTGGCCCATCACCCTTGTAACTCCACTCTCCATCGGTACGGAAGGGGTTCATGACTGTGGCACTTCTCAGAGGCTCTGCTGTGTACTGGGGTTCCTTGAGAGAGGCGGAGTACAGGGTTTCTTAAACGCACTTTCCCAAGGAACCTTCTTCCTTTATCTCATAGGACTAATGCCAGACGATGGCATCCTCAAACTTCATCCTAAGAGTTAGTGGGTCATAAATCGGTCTCCTAGAACCATGAACTATCATAGAACAGAATATACCCTCCAGCCCACATTGTTCTGGGGAAAATTTGGTACTGAGTACTGTGTTTTGATGTGTGTGCCCTGGGAGTGTGTATACACCAGGATGTACTGCAAAATCTCTTTCTTACTGTGCATCACACCAGAAACAGCTTGCAGAAACAGCTTTACAAAAAACACTCCGAATCAAGCTGCAGCTCAAGCATCTCCTGATCTGACCTCCTCATCTGTGCCTCCACCCGGGCCAGCTCTTGCAACTCTCCTGCAAGCTTGCCCTCGCCTCTCAGCCCCTGCCCTGCCGCCTGGACCATCCTTCTAAACTGCAGATCTATCCCTCCATTCTCGGAAGCTTTCCTGTTTCTGCCACCACCTGTAGAACCTATTTCCAGGTTCTGAATCTGGCATTCAAGGCTCTGTGCCACCCAGCTCCACCTACTAACTAGTTCTGTCTACCTCCTACTGCTTTCCTCCTGTATCTTATGCTCTGGACAAATTTCCCCCAACGCGCCAACCCCATGCTTTTTGGCCTTGGGGCCTTTACCTGCATCTTGTCTTTCTCTTAGCATGCCCTTTGCTGCCATCACTGTCTGGTGCACCCCATCCATCCCTCAATTCTAGGCTTGGCCACCTCCTCTGAGAAGCCTTCCCAGATGATCCCACTCAGAGTAAATTTTCTCCTCTCTGCTCCTGTCGTGGGCATCGCCTTCTCGCCCTCAGCCTTTGGAAACGCCAAGACGATCCGCAACAACAACTCAAGCCGCTTCGGGAAGTACATTGACATCTACTTCAACCCCAGCGGGGTGATTGAGGGTGCGCGCATCGAGCAGTTTCTCCTGGAGAAGTCCCGCGTCTGCCGGCAGGTGAGGCCTCTGCCCACCGGGGACGGGGGTTGCGGGCTTCGGAGAGGCTTCCGAGAGGGACCCCTTCTGCCGTGCTCGCTCCCCCTTCCCTCCTCCCCAGACTTCACACCCCCCCCCCTGTTCCAGGAGAACCCATGACCGAATTTTCTCCACTTTGACTTTCTCATCCACATCGTCTTTTTCCTTCTTTGGTGCCCGCCACTCCACATTTCTGCTAGAACTAATCCCGAGGCTGGGCTGGTTCCCCACGGAGGGTGGACCGCATCCTCAGGTGTGTCAGGGGTCCATGGCAGGGGGACCTGGATGACCGCGGGGCTGTCCCCACTGGGCCCTGTGCTCAGAGGGGCCCTACGCTGGTTCCGCGCTCTGCGGTTGCCGTCTCGAAATGCTTCCTGACGCTGGAGCCAGAGGCCCCACGCTTTCACTTTGCACTGGGCTAGCGTGTCGCCGGTCCTGCATGGCAGGGGTCCCAACGTGTGGCACCTACAAACGCGGAGTCAATGCACCTGTGGGTGGGGGGTGCCCTCGTGCGATGGTGTGACGCCTAGCACCCGTGGGCAAGTCAGCACACGCGCGGAGGGAGGTCCAGAGGGGAACACGCCACCAGCGGCGGGCTGGGCTGTGTGAAGGGGCAGGTGCCGTGGTGCTGTGGAGGGCTGAGGAGGGCTGAGGAGGGAGCGCGCTCTCCGCGCCCCCACCCCCCGCCCCGCACCGGGCACAGACACTTCCCCCGTGTCCTCTCGCTTGAGCGTCCCAGTCATGAGAGGCAGGCCTCTTCATCCCCACCGTAAAGATGGAGACACTGAATCCAGATAAATGAGGTCCTGTCCAAGGTCACTTGTCCAGGGTCACGGCGCTAGTATGTGGCCGTCTCTCTGACTCCTAAATCTGCCCTTTCCGGAAGCTGGTACTTCTTCACGTAGGCTTTGGTGAATCCATAGAACTTGGCCCCCAAAGTGATAGCCCCAAATGGGCAGGGAATTTCTTTTTCTTTTTTTTTTTTTGAGTTGGAGTCTCACTCTGTGGCCTAGACTGGAGTGCAGCGGCTGCTCCCGGCCACCGCAGCCTCGACCTGCTGGGCTCGGGCGATCCTTCCGCCTCCGCCTTCCAAGTAGCCGGAATTACAGGCATGCGCTACCACGCCCGGCTGATTTTTTGATTTATTGCAGAGATGAGGTCTCGCTGCCCAGGCGGGTCTCGAACCCGCGGGCTCAGGCAATCCACTCACCTCAGCCTCCCAAAGGCGCGGGATGACAGGCTGAGCCACCGAGCCCGGCTGGGCAGGGAATTTCTAATGCGGGTGAGAAACAAGCCCTGTCCGTGATGAGAGAGCGATTTAAAAATCACGGCCTGGCCATGCTGTGAAACGCCGGGTGGAGCTGCGCAGGAGAGGGAGGTTTCTGTGTGGA
Organism: Cephalopachus bancanus; assembly: GCA_027257055.1. Lineage (NCBI taxonomy): Eukaryota > Metazoa > Chordata > Mammalia > Primates > Tarsiidae > Cephalopachus > Cephalopachus bancanus. Next base: position 406,772 of record JAPVLO010000428.1, on the reverse strand, counting down.
CGTGGAAGGATTGCCAGGAGAGCGAACTGGAGGGGAAGAGGAGGTTGCAGAACAGTAGGCGTGTTTCATGTAAAACCAAGAAAAGAGCTTTTTATGGATATTCTGTAACTACAAGCATCTAAAGTGTCTGGAAAGGGGCCCGACACGAGCGATTCTGGGGAGGGGGGAGGCGACTGGGGGAGGGGAATTGAGGAGGGGAGGGCGGAGGGGAAAGAAACTCCCACCTGTTCCACTGGGGTTGTCTGAATTTGTATAATAAGAATGGATTTATAAGTCGTGTTTAAAAAGCAACAGAATGCCTAGGTGGCCCGGTGGTGATCAGCTCTTGTGGGTCACAGAGCAGCTGTGCAGAGCACGGGGCTATGAGTCAGAGAGCTGGTTCTGTCCCAGCACTCCCGGGCCTGGTAACGTTGGGCCCAGCAGGGTCAGGGCTGTGAGGAGCCGTCAGTGAGGGCAGCGCCTGGGAGGGATGACGTGGCTGGTCTCCCACGCGTCCGGGCTGGAGCCACACCTGCCCGAGAGACCTGGAGCTGAAGCCGGGCCAGGACCGTGCAGGAGACAGTCCCGAGGCCCAGGTGGCGGGGGAGTTGCTCGCGAGTCCGTCTGGCACGCCCTCCCCACCAGGCCCCGGAGGAGCGGAACTACCACATCTTCTACTGCATGCTCATGGGCATGAGCGCCGAGGACAAGAAGCTGCTGGGCCTGGGCACGCCCTCCGAGTACCACCACCTGACCATGGTGAGCCTCAGGGGCCGGTGGAGAGAGAGGCAGAGGGGCCGCTGCTCGTTCAGTCCCCGGTGGCAGCTGCAGAAAAGCCCCCACACGGGCCAGGCTTGTGGGGGGGCGGGGGTCCCCTCCCCCGCCCCCTCCACTCGGGCCGGCCCTCTGTGCTGGGAGTCTCCTTGCCAGTGTGCCTCCCGGTGCCCGCTGTCGCTTCTGTTCCGTGCTGGACCTGGGTCTTTCCCCGCCAGCCGCACCTTCCTTTGCTCCCACTGCCCGCGGGGCCACGGGCTCACACGCCTCCTGCTTCTTGATTTTGCCCAGTCGCCCGTCCGTGTAGATGCCCCTAGATCGTGAGCCCAGAAAGCCAGGCCCTTGCTCTGCTCCCCGCTGCACCTGGGACTGTGCAGGGCCGCCGCCGTCACCCGCGTCTGTCGGCCAGGGAGCGGACACATTCTGCCTCTGGGATCCCTGGCCTGCGTAGCCCTCTCCCTGGGTCCTGCCCCCGTGCCTTCACCAGCCCCTGCTGGGACCGTGGTGGTAGCTTCCTCAAGGATCCCCCGTTGCCAGTCATGACCGCTGCACACCCACCCTGCAGCCACGGGCTCTTCCTACAGGGCAAACACGGCGGTCCACATCTCCTACGACACTGCCGCAGTGACTCCTGTGGCTTGTGGTGCAAGTCCAAGCTCCTTTAATGGTTCCAAGTCCTTCCGAGGTCTGACCCTGGGCTGACCGCTCCCTCCTCAGCTCTCCCCCTCAGTCCCCGCCCCTGCCTCCCGCCTTTCTGCCCTGGGCTGCTTTGCGGATCCCAGGCTGGGGCAGCCCAGGCACCTCCTCCAGGCAGCCCTTTCCCACGTCTCGATAGGGCTGGCCCTGGCCCCTTTGGTCTGGGCACATGGGACAGCCCATGACGTGGTCACTTGTTCCTTGCTGACCCCTCCTGGAGGAGCCCCCAGGCTAGGGCCAGGCCTTGCCATTTCCTCATTCCCAGTGGGAAGCACAGGGCCTGGGCACAGCGCGCCTTGGAAAGTGTCTGTCAAAGGTGCAACCCCACAGTGTTCCCCAGAGGTGCACGAGGCAGGCTCCAGCGGCGAAGGGTGTCACAGAGAGGCTCAGAAAAGCGGAGCGGCTTGGTGGGGGTCTCACGGCAGTTACGCACCAGTGCTGGCTGCAGGGCCCAGGCACACTGTGGCTCGGATGCCGTGACCCAGCCTCTCAAAGGGCTTCTATGGATTCCCTGAGCCCCGTGGCCCTGCAGGGTGCACCCGGAGCCTGTGAAGTGTGGTGTCACAGCCTGGCTGGCCCCGGGACGGAGGGGGTGGGGTGCAGGGCAGTCCCCGACGGCCGAGATGCCCTGTCCTGCAGGGGAACTGTACCTCTTGTGAGGGGCTGGACGACGCCCAGGACTACGCCCACATCCGCTCAGCCATGAAGATCCTCCTGTTCTCTGACTCCGAGAACTGGGACCTCAGCAAACTGCTGGCTGCCATTCTGCACCTGGGGAACCTGGAGTTTACGGGTAACGCTGGCTCTACCTGACAGTGCCTGCTGGGAAGGAGGGGCGGGGGCTGGGGGGGGAGGCGGAGACCCGTGGGCTCTCACAGAAGGGCCCACAGGTCATGTGGCCCAACCCTGTCCTGGAAAAACACACCTGAAAACTTTAGCTAGGATTTCGGAGGTCTCGTGGAGTTAAGGGGAAGGTGCCAATGCTCAGGGCCCTCCAAAGTGGAGGCTTAAGCCAGTTATTCCCCGTTTTTGGCTGGGCGCCGAAGGTTAGCCTATCAGGGTGAAGGGGAACCAGAGCAAACAAATCCATGCATGATCTTGCAAACCAGTTTATAAGTGTTGGGGTGGCCTGGGGATTAAGGTATCCCCAAACGCTGGATAGGAGTTACAGTCCTCTCTGGGAGAAAATACCAGCCGTCTAGATTGCAAATGGCTCCTTCAAATGGTTTTTCAGACACAACATCCAGCATGCAGCCAGAAAGAAAGAGTAATAAGGAAACATGATATCATGAACAAGAACCAGCAGAAATCATAAGCAATAGCAAGGGTCAAGCATTGGGGATCTGTCAGCCCGGGCCCCTGGGGCCCCTCACCAGAATGGAAGCTGGTAGACACCAAGACTTCAGATATTGGGATGATTGGACACAGACTGCAGAGCAGCTCTGCTTGCTCCGATCAAGGAAAGGCGGAGCAAAGATTGAAGATTTAGACAGGGAACTGGGACCCATAAAGAGTGACATGACAGGTATTCAAAAGAACCACATAGAAATTCTAAAATCAAAAGAACAAGGCTGTCATCCCAGCACTTTGGGGAGGCCGAGGTGTGAGGACTGCTTGAGGAGCTTGAGGCTGAGGTGACCTGTGATCGTGCCCCTGCACTGCAGCCTGGGGGACAGAGTGAGAAAAGTCACAAGAAGACAGAATAAAAGAACGAAATAGCAAAAATGGCCTAACAGCCGACTCTGCACAGGTAGAGAGGAAATGTGTGAGCTGGGAGGAAAGCCAAAAGGGACTGTGAGCGTAGTGCGGAAATGCCGAAAGGGGCCAAGCGTGAGCGGGAAGGTGGGGACCACAGGCTACAGCGAGCAGAGGTGCTGCGCCTTTCATGGGAGTCCCGAAGGAGAGAGAGTGGAGCGGGCAGAGGCCCTACCTGAAGAACGTGTGGCTGGTCCTGGGCCTCATGGGAGACATCCAGCACAGATGGATGAAGGGAGAAGGCACAGAGCTGTCCGCACACTTTTCTGGAACCAAGGAGTGTCCACGTGGCAGGCATGCGCTTAGACTGGGGTCTCACACCGTACGGGAGAGCACCTGCTCTGGCAGGTTGCAGCTGGGGTATCCGTCACCTACCAGCCGCCCGGGCGCTTTGACTAGGGAACGGCGGGTGCTAACTGGAAGTGGCCATTGGGCCTGGAAGATCTTTAGAAACATGATGCTGAGGAAGTGAAGCTAGGCACCCAAGAAAGTCGACAGTTAGACTTCACACCCCTCACATTTAAGCAGGAAGAGTGAGGCTGGGCACGGCGGCTCACACCTGTCATCCCAGCACTCTGAGAGGCCGAGGTAGGAGACTGCTTGAGACCAGGAGTTCAAGACCCACTGAGCAACACAGGGAGACACCTGTCTCTTCAAAAAATTAAAACATTAGCCAGGTGTGGTGGTACACGTCTGTATTCCCAGATCCTCCATAGGCTGAGAGAGGAGGATTGCTTGAGCCAGGAGGTCGAGGCTGCAGTTAGCCATGACTATGCCACTGCATTCCTGCCTGGGTAAGAGAGCGAGACCCTGTCTCAAAACTTAAAAAAAAAGGCGAAGTCAAGTGTGGTTTAGGGAGTCTATGGAGGTTACACAAAGGTAAAGAAAAGCAAGGAAGTGATTTCCATGAAAGCTGGAGGTGTGGTGACCTCCAGTGAGAGGAACGAGGTCTGAGCAAGCAGGGTCCTTGGGAGGTTACACGGGTGGAGACCTCAGTGGTGGTTACAGTGGAGTGGACTTCACTCACTGCAGCATATCTTTGTGTTTTATGCGCTTTTAGATTCGCATGTTTTATTTCACATTTTCTTTAGTTTAAAAACACCCCCTGACTCCCCTACCCTCAAGCTTAGCAGTGAGTCCTAACGTGGCCTTTGACTGAAAGAGGAGGAACTGGGTGACTGCAGTAGAGCTGGGCCTGGCTTACAGTCGGTGCTCCATTAATGCTTGCCTCCGGTGACTGAATGAATAGAGAGGTGCCCAGGATCCTATGGACAACAGCATGGGTTGAAGGAGGCTGGTGGCTCATCCTCTTCCTTCAGAGGTCTCGTCTGGCAACCCTCCAGCACTGGTGCCCGGGTACCCCGATTCAGACTTCTCCCTTATCTTCGACCCAGGGTCCAGGCCTCTTCAAGTGGAGGAGCCGTGGCCTGTCACATTCATTGGCAGCTAAGGCGCTGGCGCCTGATGGTCGTGGGGACATTCACTCTTCACCCCAGGAGAGGCAACGGCTCCCACTGGCACAGTCACGAACGAGTGGGATGGGGGCTGCCGCAGGCTCAGGCCTTCCTGGGTGCTCTGTCCCCACATTCCAGGCCGCTTCCCCACTCAGGGTTCCTGCCTTTCGTTCTAGCTGCGGTCTTCGAGAACCTGGACTCCTCAGACGTGATGGAGACACCCGCTTTTCCCGTCGTGATGAAGCTGCTGGAGGTAGGGGCTGTTGCGTCTGGCGACTTCCAGTCTGGCGAGGCGCCCCGGGGCCTGGGCCGAGGGACCCCTGACGCCGGATGCTCATGATCCCGCCCGGCCCCGCCCTCTCCCAGGCTCTGAGTTCAGCCCCAGTGCCTTTCTGCTCACCGAGGGCAGACACCAGGGTGGGCCCAGCATAAGCTGATCGTGAACGGAGTGGCGTGGGAAGTCTGGCTGGAACAGACATCTCTTCCCATTTCCGCAGCCCCTCCTGCCGGTCCATGGCCCTGTGCCAGCATCCTCAGCCTCCACCACTGGTCCCTAGACCCCCTCTTGGGCCCCAACTCCCCTCCACCAGAACGACCCTGTCAGTGCCCTTGCCCCCACCCCCAGGGCTCCTGAGAGTTGTGCTCTTCTGGAAGAGCAGCCTGAGCTCGCCCATTACTATGGAGATGAATGGCGCCTTGGCTCTCGGAGGGGCCGCAGGCACCAGGCGGGGAGATACCACTCGCCGAGGCCACGGCGGCATCCTCCGTGTCACATCCCACCGACAGTGCTGGTGGGGAACTAGCAGAATCAGAAGCAAAAAAAAAGTGTCCTTAGACACTTTGGGTTTTGCAGCTCCTGTCTTCCCTGTGTCAGGGGAGGGCCTGGCCCTTCCAGACTTCCCTTGTGGCTTCAGGCCTTTGGCTCCAGGTGGGGCAGTTTTCGCTGGGATGTACCCGAGGCCTGGCCTCAGTGCTCCCCCTGAGCCCGGCTTTTCAAGGCCTGCCTGGTGGCCTGCTTCTTCCCCCGGCCCCAGGAGACCGGCACACTTGGGCTCAGCGATTTGGAGCACACTCTTCGAATGCTCTGTGCCCGGCACGCCTGCGACCTTGGCTGTGGCCCCCATCCAGCCTGGCCCTGGTCTCAGGCACCACCTGCCCTGGTCTTGAGTGGGAGCAAGACGTGGCAGAAGCCAGGCTGAGTCAGGCCAGACCTGCTCTGCAGGTGTGAGGCAGCCCCCGCCTGCCTTCCCAGGTGCAGCACCAGGCACTCCAGGACTGTCTGATCAAGCACACCATCCTCATCCGCGGGGAGTACGTCACCAGGCCCCTGAACAGCACCCAGGCGGCAGACCGGAGGGACGCCTTTGTCAAGGTGCAGAGCTGTGGGGGCAGGGTCCGTGTGTCTAGTATAGACTACCACCCTTCTCCTTACCCTGCTAGTGGAGCGCAGAAAGGATCGGGGGCTCTGGACAGGCCTCAGCTCCACTGGTCACCTGCCTGGTGATCATGGTCTCCCAGCCTCTGGGGCCTTGGCTTCTTGCCTTTAAAGCAGGGCTAACACTCTCAGTGGATTCATGGCATCTGGCCAGCACCAGCCTTGCGGGTGAACCTGGCAAAGGGGCAGCCTCTCCCTGTGCCACAAAGCCCAGCTTCCCTCCATGTCCGTGCAGGGCATCTACGGGCACCTCTTCCTATGGATCGTCAAGAAGATCAACGCCGCCATCTTCACACCGCCTGCACAGGACCCCAGAAGTGTGCGGAGGGCCATCGGTCTTCTGGACATATTTGGCTTTGAAAATTTCCAGAACAACAGGTATGAGCACCTGAGGTGTCAGCCCATAGCATTCAGAGACGGAAGGGGCGGCTCTTCTCTAGCGAGCAAGCCGGGGGCCCAGCCCTCCCAGGTGCGTGAGTCTGCGACAGGCCCCAGCGTTTCTGCACGCGGTGGCCCGCGGGCGCCCGCCAGCACCCCGGCGCCCAGAGAGGGCCGCACGGCTGCAGGCCCCTCCTGGGGTCAGGCTGCAACCCACCTCGGCTGCCCCTCCTGCGCCACCTGCCTTCCTCACGACAGCTGAGGCCGTTCGGCTGCTTCTCCGGGTGGGCTCTACCTAGGCTCTACCTAGGGGACTCTGGGGCACGGGTGTGGCCCCTCTGACCTTTGAGTTGGGGTGGGGGTGTAAGGCGGGGCAGGACGCCTCCCACCCAGTGTCCCAGTGTCCCCTCACCCCAGACTGGAAGCTGAAGAGCTGCAACCAGGAGGCAAGTCAGAAACTTGCCCCGGTGTGTGTGTAGCGAAGGCCGGTGGGGGCAGACACGGTGTTGAAGGGACCAGGCAGGGCAGCCAGACCAGGCCAGGTGATGCTCAGGCCCTGTGACAAGTGAGGACGGGGCCAGCAGGCGGGTGACATTCTGGAGCAATCTAACCAGCCGAGGCCTTATTGAAAGGGCTCAGGGGGACAGAGGCTGGCCGCTGGCCGCAAGAAGCAAAGGCCTCTGGACACTGTCTGAGGAGCCAAGGGGCTCGCGTGGCCTTGGTGTGCCCCGCCCAAGGCCTGTTTCTAAGGGACGTGTGACCGGGAAGTGGTTCAGAAGGCTTCCTTGGAGAGCCAGGATTGTAACGACACAGTCCAGTACAATTGCAGGCAGGCGGGAACTCGGCCCCTCAGGACCAGCAAGGGTAGGGGCGGGGTGAAGGGCAGGGGCCTGCTCTCTGCGGCCAGGCAGGAGGGGCAAGGCTGCCAGAGCTGGGCGGAACGCACCAGGAGCTCTGAGGGTAGGGAACGTGAGTGTGTCCGATCCGTGAGACAGGTGAGCCTCCCATGCCCCTCTGAGCATTTTGGAGGTGGGTGAGGGGCTGGTTCTAGGAGACCAGGCCATATATGCAAGGGCCCCTCCTGGACGGAGGACGTCAGCAGTGACCCGCTGGTTTGTGTGGGGCTGCAGCATGGGGCCTTGCAGGGGGTGCTGCTGGGTCCCTCCTTGGTCATGCCTACTGCGAGGGTCATCAAGGGACTCGAAGCCGTGTGCTGGGCGTGGGGGCACTGCAGGCTGTTCCCGCCCCACTTGGGTTAGCGGATGTTGAGCAAGCAGTCTCGGGTGTGCCGAGGCCCTCCTAGGGAGCAAGCCATCCCGAGGAAAGCTGCCTGATAGAGGCCCGGAAATCGGCAGGATGACCTGGGTAACGAGGAGAGGGGGAGCAGTACTGCATGGGGGCCCAGAGGTAGGAAAGTCAGGTGCATTCTGAGCGCTCGGGGAAGTCCAGGGTGGTGGAGAGCAGCCAGGTGAGGCGGGTGAGATGGGAGGGGCTTTCTGCTGGGGTCACCGTCTGGATTGTGAAAGTGGTGGGAAGCCGCAGGGAGGAAAGTGATCAGGTCTGCAGCCAGAAATCGCCCTCGGGGGCCATGTAGAGAAGAGCCATGAGGTCATCACGGGGCCTGGGTGGGCAAATGAGGCCTGGACTGGGAAGCAGTGTGGGGCAGAAGGAAGCAGAGAGATCCTTCTGTTTGTTGGCGACTGGGGGAACTGGAGGGGGGAACAGAGAGGCCTCAAGCAGGACTCCTTTATTTCTGACTTAAACTTAAGGGTGGGAGTGGGACGGTCATCTCCCAAGGCAGGGAACCCAAGAGGAAGGGAGGTTGGAGGACGTCTGGTTAATGCAGAGAGGCCTGGCAGCCACTCCTGGTCTCCGAAGCTCCTTCCAGCACCAAGGCCACTTGCCCATTAAGGTAGGGGCTGGGGCTGCTGGTGTGTACTCAGCACCACAAGGAGGGACAAGTGTCGGGACAAGGAGGCTGGCCCAGGACCCCACAGAGCCTGAGTGAACTAAAGGTGAAGACTTGCTGATGTGTGGTGCCTTCTCGTCTCTCAATCTGTTTGCCGTGGGGTGGAGGAGGTGTCGGTAATGGAGGCAGAGAGAGGGGGGAGGTGTACAGGGAAGTGTGTGCGTCTGTGGACATGGGGGCTCCACGTGTGCAGGCCTGTGCATCTGTGGGCACATTCGATGTGGCTGTGCGCAGATGGCTGGTGATCCCGCGGCCCCATCCTGCGGCCGGGGAGACTGGCCGGCCTCACCATCCCGGGCTGGGCGTTGCCTCCACAGCTTCGAGCAGCTCTGCATCAACTTGGCCAACGAGCACCTGCAGCAGTTCTTTGTGCAGCACGTGTTCACCATGGAGCAGGAGGAGTACCGCTCGGAGAACATTGCCTGGGACGACATCCACTACGCAGACAACCGGCCCACCCTGGACCTGCTGGTCCTCAAGCCCCTGAGCGTCATCTCCCTGCTCGACGAGGAGAGCCGCTTCCCGCAGGTGCACGTCTGGGCTGACGGGTGGCAGGCGAGACCCTGCTCAAGGGTTTCTGCTTCGAGGCTGGGAAACTCCGCTGGGTGGCCCTCTAATTTGCGGAGCTGCTGAAACCCCTGCCAGGAAGAAGCAGTAGGGCACCAGCCTGACCGGACGCTCCTCTCCTTCAAGCCCGCCTCAGCCCTGCCTCCTGCAGGAAGCCTTCTCTGACTGCTGGGGCACCTGACAGTTGTATAGAGGGTGGAATGGGATTGCTGAGGGCGGCAGACCCAGCCTCTCCTCCTAGGTTGGCTCTCACTCGCAGCAACAAAGCACTGACCCCTGGGCATTGGCTTCCTGTAGAGAGGGCCTCAGTCATTCTGAGCCCAGGTTGCTTCGCCCCGTGAGGGCGCCTCTGAGTCTCTTGGGTTGGCCACCCAACGTGGCTGGACTCTGGAGCCTCAGCTCATAGGGTGTCTGGGTTCTTCCAGGGGACAGATGCCACCCTGCTGCAAAAACTGAACAGCGTCCACACCAACAACAAGGCCTTCCTGCAGTCCAGGAACATCCATGACACCAGGTTTGGCATTGCTCACTTTGCCGGCCAGGTGTACTACCAGGCAGAAGGTGGGTGTAGCTCCTCTCACACCCTTCCTAATCTGGATAAGCCTCCTGGGACCATGGAAAGGAGGCCAAGAGGCGTTGATTTTGCAGATCTCACAGTGGGGCTGAGGGATGAGTAGTATGGCTTCCACTGGAGGGAGGAAACGGAGTGGGCCAGGCTTGTTTTGCTTCATTCATTTATTTATTATTTATTTTTGAGTTGGAATCTCACTCTGTCGCCCAGACTGGAGTGCAGTGGCCGCTCCCGGCCACCGCAGCCTCGACCTGCTGGGCTCTGGCGATCCTTCCGCCTCAGCCTTCCGAGTAGCCGGAATTACAGGCGCGCTACCACGCCCGGCTGATTTTTTTTATTTATTGTAGAGATGAGGTCTTGCTGCCCAGGTGGGTCTCGAACCCGCGGGCTCAGGCAATCCACTCACCTCAGCCTCCCAAAGGCGCGGGATTACAGGCTGAGCCACCGAGCCCGGCTTTCTTTAATTTTTAATACTAGCTCTATTGAGATATAATTCACATACCACAGGACTCACCCATTATAAGCATGCATCTCAGTGGTGTTTAGTATATTCACAGAGTGTATTCACGAACACCACAATTTTAGAGCATTTTCATCGCCCCAAAAGAAACCTCCCATGAACAGTCACTCCTCATTTCCCCTCAACCCTAGGCTGCAACTAATTTCTATCTCTGTGGATTTGCCTGTTCTTGACACATCATATAAGTGGAACAATATGACACGTGGTCTTTTGTGACTGATTTATTTCACTCCACATAGTGTTTTCAAGGTTCATTCATGCTGTACCATTCATGCTGTATCATTTCTTTGTATTGCAGAATAATTTTCCATTGTATAGATATACCTTATCGCCTCATCAACTGGTGGATATTTGGGTTGTTTCCACTTTCTGCTATTAAGGATAATGCTGCTCTGAACATCCGTATACAAGTTTCCATGTGGACATATGTTTTCATTTCTCCTGGGCATATACCTAGGATATTGTTGGATCATACAGTAATCCTACATTTAACCCTTTGAGTAACTACCAAACCATTTTCAAAAGTGGCTGCAACATTTTACATCCCCACCAGCAGTGTATGAGGGTTCCAGTTTCTCCATGTCTTCCCCAACACATGCTGTCATATCTCTTTTTTGGTGTGTCATCCTAGTGGTGCGAAGTGGCGTCTCAGTGTTGTTTCGGTTTGCATTTCCCTCATGGCTCAAGATGTTGAGCATCTCTTCATGGGCTTGTTGGCCACCTGCATCTCTTCTTTGGAGGGATGTCTACTTAAATGCTCTGCCTGGGTTTCACAGGGTTGTCTCCTTGTTGAGTTGTAAGAGTTCTTTCTATATTCTGGATACAAGTACCTAATACCTGATTTGTAAATATTTTTCCATCCTGTGGATTGTCTTTTTGCTTTCCCGAGGATGTCCTTTGAAGCACAAAGGACTGTCATTTGGAAGAAGTTGCCTTATTAATTTTCCTTTTGTTGTTTTTTCATACCTAAGAGCCCACCGTCAAATCCAAGGTCATGAAGGTTTACCCCTATTTTTTCTTTTTCTTCTAAGAGTTTTTAATGTTAGCTTTTACACTTAGGTCTTTGACTCGTTTCGAGGCAATCTTTTGATATATCGAGGGAGAGTCAGCAATGGTTTTGCGTGGAGAAATAAAGGTCTGAGGTGGTCAACCTAAGAGTGTGCTTAGCAGAATGTGAAGAGAGACCAGTGTGCTGCTGTGGTCAGGAAAGCGGCAGGGGCTGGGGGAGGGGCAGGGGGTCCCTCTCTGTGGCTTGTGTGGAGGAACAAGGAGGTGCTCGGGTCTGCTTAAGTGGAGGAGGAATCCAGGGAGGATCTTTGGGGCAAGGGCTGGTCTTTCTTTGAAGGGGTGACGTGCTGGGAGGTTACAGGGAGATGGGAATGTTCTGGTCTGAGTCACGCTCAGCTGCTCTCCCTCCATGCCAGTAAATCAAGGGGCAGGGAACTGCCTGAAAGTTTATTTCTAAATTCAAATCCCGGAGCAGATCTGGGTTTCTGGCCTTTTTAAAAAGTAGTTAAGTTTTAATGCTCTCCCTTCAAGTTTTTTTTTTTTTTTTTTTTTGAGTTGGAGTCTCACTCTGTCGCCCAGACTGGAGTGCAGAGGCCGCTCCCGGCCGCCGCAGCCTCGACCTGCTGGGCTCCGGCGATCCTTCCACCTCAGCCTTCCGAATAGCCGGAATTACAGGCGTGCGCTACCACGCCCGGCTGATTTTTTGACTAATTGTAAAGATGAGGTCTCACTGCCCAGGCGGGTCTCGAACCCGCGGGCTCAGGCCATCCACTCACCTCAGCCTCCCAAAGCGCGGGATTACAGGCTGAGCCACCGAGCCCGGCTTCCCTTCAAGTTTTACAGTCCACTTTTAGAAATTCAGGGTAGTTGGTTCACTGACCATGTGACTAGCAGAGCATTGTATAGAATTTAAGTTACAGCCTCGTTTTGTCAATAATGACATTTGTGGTCTGCATTTCCTAGCACCGGTTACACCAGGCAGAGGTGTTAATCAAAAGGCCATAGAGCAGGGGTCCTCAAACTTTTAAAACAGGGGGCCAGTTCACTGTCCCTCAGACCGTTGGAAGCGCGGACTATAGTTTAAAAAAAAAACTATGAACAAATTCCTATGCACACTGCATATATCTTATTTTGAAGTGAAAAAACAAAACGGGAACAAATACAATATTTAAAATGAAGAACAAGTAAAGTTAAATCAACAAACTTACCAGGGTTTCAATGGGAACTATGGTCCTGCTGTTGGCTAATGAGATGGTCAATGTCCGGTTCCATATTTGTCACTGCCAGTCGTAACGAGTGATGCAAGTGTGCATCAGTTAGTCTAGACTGAGAGGAGGAGTCGAGAGACAGAGAGAAGGGGGGGAGTCGGAGACTGCGACGCACATTCCACACATGCACACTGTGGCCCGGATGAGTCGGCTGCTGGGCAGGACAGGCAGCCGCGGCGAAAACACCCGGTGGGCCGGATCCGTGTCCTCGGCGGGCCGCATGTGGCCCCGCGGGCTGTAGTTTGAGGGCCCCTGCCATAGAGTAAAGGTAGTTTATAGGGCCTAAGACATCACACATTGCTACGTGCTGTTGCACACAAAGGGGATCCGCATCACAAGACTTGTGATTCCCCTGTTGCGGTATTATTCAGACCTGTGACTGCTAAGAAGAGGGAGCCAGTGGGGATTTACCTCTCTCAGGTGACTGGGCACCATCGTTAGGGAAGTCAGGAATCCTTTGAAGTGACTTGCTGGGGTGCAGGGGAGATGAGGGGACGTGCCCCTTTTGTTGACCCTCAGGACTGTGGGTGTGTGCAGGCCCACTCAATCCCCGGCCAGACCCTTCTCTAGGGCTGTGGTAATGTGGACAGACAGTGGTAGGTCTCCGTATCAGGAAGATGGGGTGGCTCCTTCCTAATTCCTGCCAGATCCTGGCTCTGGGCTCTTCAGAAAGGGAGAGGCCAGATCTGATAGGACCTGCAGGGTCCTGGGACGGATGGAAGACAGCAAGCCTGCGGCCCAACCTCTCCTGGGAAAGGCAAGGCTGAGTTTATTTTCTGAAGTGACATGAGACTTACACGGATGCCAAGATCGAGGTAGCTTCTTTTCGCTTTCTGACTTCTAGAAGTATTCACTCAAGCTAAGCCTTCTGGTCCTTACTTGGGGTCCCTGCTCTGCCGCCAGCTTCAGCTCCACTGACGGTGCCTATGTGGGGTTGAGTTCAGGAGTGCTCAGTTCCTCCCCAACACCCAAGGAGCCCCCCTGCCCAGGGCAGGGAGGGCTCTGCCTGAGCCTCAAGGTGCAGGCGTCGCCGTGTCTGCCGTGCCCAGCACCGGTGGCTGCTCCCCTCACAGGCACCCGCCGGCAAAGGCGGGCACAGGCTCCCGCCCCTCTCCCCCCCATCTCAGCCTCCCAGACCCACCCCAGGCATGCAGGCAAGTACAGAGCGTGATGCCAGAAGGTGGAGGAACTTCAGGGAGCAAAGTGGAGAGAAGGGCCGGGGAGTGCCCTGGGGAGACTGACCTCAGAGGCCTCGGTGCCCTGGGGAGTCTGTCTTCAGCTGCCCGGCCACATCTAAGCTGGTTTCGGGGAGCAGCGTCTTCAGTGCCTTCTCCGTGTGGTTCTGTTCCTACCGCAGGGACAGGCCGTTCTCACTCTGGCTGGAGGGGAGATGTGGGGAGTCTCGCCTCCTGGAGTCATGCTCAGTCACAACAGCACAGACCAGAGGATCCAGCAACAGAGATTATTGTTGCCCAGGTCTGGAGGCTGGACGTGTGAGATCAAGGAGTCAGCAGGGTTGATCCCTTCGGACTCTCCTTGGTGTGCAGATGGCCAACTTGTGTCCTTACATGACCTTCTCTCTGTGTGTATCTGTGTCCTCATTCCTCTTCTTAAATTTTTCTTAAACAAGGCAGTTTCTTGCTCTGCCAGCCAGGCCGGGGTGCAGTGGCCATCATAGCGCCCAGCAGCCTCCAACTCCTGGGCTGAAGGCATCCTCCTGCCTCCACCAAGTGCTGGGATTACTGGCGTGAGCCACCACACCCAGCCCTGATCGCCTCTTCTTATCATGACTCTAGTCATACTGGAGTAGGACCCACCTCATGATGTCGTTTTACCTTCATCACCCCATGGAAGGCCCTTTCTCCGCACACAGTCACCTTCTGTTGTACAGAGGGTTAGGGATTCAGCATAGGAACTCGAAGGGACACAGTTCAGCCCGTAACGCTGCCCTTCCTCCATTTCTGGAGGCTCAGTCTTCTGGCTAGAGGTGCCTCAGCCCTAGCAGGACCTCCCAAGGCCCTAGAGCAGCGGGTGGTGGAGGCTCAGATGAGGGGAGTTGGCGTGAGAATGGGGGGCTGGGGGCAGAGAGTTTAGAGGGTAGAGGCCAATGGATTCTGGGGAGAGGGGTGGGGCTGTGCCTGGGTGGAGGGGCCGAGAGCATGGCTTCAGTGGGGTCGTTGTGAGTGTGGCTCCACCAGACATCCCGTGACCCCACCCCATTGCCCTCTTCTTCCCTGGGGTGGGCGGTGATGGCCGCACTAGACCGCCAGATGGGCCCTGCTGTCTCCACAGGCTTCCTGGAGAAAAACCGGGATGTGCTGAGCACAGACATCCTCACACTGGTTCACTCCTCCAAAAACAAATTCCTGAAGGAGATATTCAACCTGGAGTCAGCAGAGACCAAGAGGGGCCACGGGACCATCCGCCAGGCAAAGACAGGAAGCCAGCTCTTCAAGGTGGGTCCCTGGTCGTGCTCCCAGGTCTCTTACCCCTGGAAGCCAAAAGCCAGACAGATGTGCACAGGGAAGACTATCTCCCTCATCTCTGAGCCCCCAGTACATTCCTGGGGCCTACACACAGCAGGCACTGGGAAACTGTGATGGATGGATGGATGCAGAGACGGATGCACTGCCCAGTTGCGGGCCCTGGTTGCATCTCTCACCGTGCTGGGGGTCAGCCGTGTCCCAGGTTGCTTCTCCCCAAACCCTGCTTATGCCCTGTGCCTCTGTCCACAGTCTGCAGACTCGGCCAAGCGACCCTCCACCTTGGCAGGCCAGTTCAAGCAGTCCCTGGACCAGCTGATGAAAATCCTGACCAACTGCCAGCCCTACTTCATCCGCTGCATCAAACCCAATGAATACAAGAAGCCACTGGTAACAAGGCAGGGCTAGGGGGCAGGTAGGGCGGGGAGTGGGTGAGTCTGATGGCCTCCGGGCTGCACTTACTCCCTCTGCCAGAGGCTGGCCAGTGTTGGAGCTGTTATCTGCCCCCACCTTACAGACGGGGACACTGGGGTAAGGGGACAAGTCTAGGACATTTGCAGGCCAGTGACCTGCAGGGCTTGGATCACTCAGACGATGTTCTCTTAGCCCACCGTGCATCTTCTGCTTGTGCTTGGCCAGGCTTTTCCTGGTTTTCTCTTCCATGAAGTCAGACTCGCTCCTGCCTGGAGGGTTGCAGCGAAGGTTGGGGCTTGTTTGCAATACATCTCCCACATGTAAACCACACTTAGTAAGTGGCAGCAACCAGTGCTAGGACTTTAGAGGCTGACACCACTCCTGGTCTCTGAGCCCTGCAGAGGTGCAGCCCTCAGAGAGCTGGCTTCATCTGATATGCGTGGTGAAGGGTTTGGAGTCCTCTGCCTACCCATCCAGGAGTGCCAGCTTCATGGGCTGGGGGAAGCACACCCAGAGGCTGAAAATACAGGGAGTTCCCCAGACAGGAAAGGATAGAAAATGGCTCCAAAACATAAAGAAGTAAAAATATTACATCAAATAAAGTGCCTTTTTAAAAAGAATAAAACTATATGAAAATGGGTTTGGTCTGGGCATGCTGGTTCATGCCTATAATCCCAGCAATTGAGAAAGTCGAGGCAGGGGCATCTCTTGCGTCCACGAGTTTGAGAGCAGCCTTGGCAACATAATAAGACCCAGACTCTATAAAAACAAAATATTTTTTTGCACAGTAGCATGCATCTGTAGTCCTAGCTATATGGAAGACTGAGGCAGGAAGATCGTTTGCGCCCAGGAGGTTGAGGCTGTAGTGAGCTATAATCCCAACGCTGCACTCCAGCCTGGGTAATGGAGAAAGACCCTGTCACTAACGAAAAAACAAATGGGGTTTGTCCTATGAAATCTGGGCTGTATCTTCCTTGTAGGCACAATAGGCAGATGTGAGGTGATTTCTCTTATTCCCCGACTGCTGGGAAGTTGACTGTGCTTCCACAGACCCTTGGCTCATGCCCACCCTGACCACCTTGGGAGCTGCAGGACAGGCGGGCAGGCTGCTGCTCTAGTGTCGGGGTGCCTCTGGCTGGGATGTCTCTCAGTGGTGGCAGCTGCCCTGCTCTAGGGCATGTAGGGGAAGCCCAGGCCGTGGGGCCATGCCCAGGCCGTGGGGTTTGCGCCCTGGGTCAGCCCTTCAGACTCGGGTGCCACATCTTTAATCGGAGCCAATCACCCCCACCACGTCGGGCTGTTGTCAAGATTGAGTGAGAAACTACGCCCACAGGAAATATTCAGTAAAGAGCAGCTAACCGCTTACCCAAGGCTCCCCATGGCCAGTACCCCACAGGCAGTGAGCTCTGTGGCCCTCAGTGCTTGCAGCTGATGTAACTACTTGCTGGTGGGCTGGCCTGATGAGCAGGTGTTTCCTCGAGTCTCCCAGAGACTCCTGGCTCATAGTTCTACGGGGCTCACTGGAGGCCAATCCATGGCGGAGCCTTGGGGCACCGTGGAAGACTGACACCTAGGGAAGGGCATCACGCCCAGTTCCTCTCTGCCAGCCTCACCGGCCTCCAGGCTGGGGACAGCTTAGCTCCCTACGGCCAAGTCCCCCTCCAGGTCTTGGGTGTCCTACCTCCATCTCAGGGAGAGACCAAATTGACTAGAGGATATTCTGCCTGCAGGTGGCAGATTTATTTCCTCACTCCTCCACAGTGTGGGAGGCACCATGACGCTGCCAGCACTCAGGGCAGTGCCCAGCCAAGCCTGACAAAGGCAGGGTGCTTCTGAGCATTTTCTTTTCTTTTTTTTTTTTTTGAGTTGGAGTCTCACTCCGTCACTCAGACTGAAGTGCAGTGGCTGCTCCCAGCCACCGCAGCCTCGACCTGCTGGGCTCCGGCGATCCTTCCGCCTCAGCCTTCTGAGTAGCTGGAACTACAGGCGTGCACTACCACACCCGGCTAGTTTTTGATTTATTGTAGAGATGAGGTCTTGCCAAGTTGCTCAGACAGGTCACGAACCGCTTCTGAGCATTTTCAACAGGACTGCGCGAATGCCGTTCTACCCATAGTACCCGGCATATCTTGGGAGTCGCAGGAGTGTCGTGTTCTCATGAGTGCCATAGTTCTGTTACTGATTTTTGTCCCCTCAGGAGCAATGTGTGGACTTTTCAGCTACTTCTACTCCTCTCTTCAAAGTGTGGTTTTGACAAAATCACGTGTTTGTTTAGCTCTTTTTCTCTCTGGGCCCCGGGGCAGCATTCACAGCCCGACAGTAGGTGCAGGAAGGGTGGGTGGCACTGGGTCAGCACCCTGTGTCGCCCACAGCTCTTCGATCGGGAGCTGTGCCTGCGGCAGCTGCGCTACTCGGGCATGATGGAGACCGTGCACATCCGCAAGTCGGGCTTCCCCATCCGCTACACGTTCCCAGAGTTCTCGCAAAGGTTTCGTGTGCTGCTGCCCAGTGCTGTGCGCTTGCAGGTCAGCACAACCCCTCCTCATCATTCCCTGCCACCATGGCCACCTGCCGCCTCAGGACCAGGGGACATCCCACTGTCCTCCTGGGCCCAGGCCCCAGCCTGGAGATGGCCCTGTCTTCCTTGCCCCTCCTCTCTTGCTCTCCCAGAGCTGAAAAGGGAGGGGCTCGCCCGGGATCGGGTGATGCTGGGGACTGCAGCCGTGCCTTCCAGGACCTGTCCGCGATCCCCCTAGACCAGGTGGCTGCTTTCCAGCATCCTGGGGGCAGAATGGCAGGGAGCTGCGGTGTGGCTGGTCCTCCCTGTCCTGCCTCCAACCTCAGCCATCGTGAAGATGGACCTGGCCTGGGGCTCAGCATCTCACCGTGCACCGAGGCCTGGGCCTGGCAAAGCCTGTAACTTGGGAGCCTGGGCTCTGAGTGCTCCCTGGCCCTGCCCCTTGATCCGAGGTCCCTGTGCCTGACAGGCGAGCCTGGGGGAGGGGGAGGAGGAGAAGGAAGACGTGGGCACTCAGCAAGCCTCCCTGGGGGTCTCTCGCCACCTCCTTCTGAGCCGCCCTGTGTTCCTTGGCAGCTGCGAGACAAGTTCCGCCAGATGGCCCTGGACATCGCTAACCGGTGGCTGGAGACAGACCAAGACTGGAAAGTGGGAAGGACCAAAATCTTTCTGAAGGTGAGATGCTGGGGACCAGCTGGCGTCAGATTCCTGGAGTGTGTGGGGCTGATGAACCCTGGCACCGGCCCGCCGGCCACTGGGTGGCATCGGCTTATACACCCCGAGCCAGCACCTCTGGCCCCTGCTCCAAGCATGAAGGCCCCCAGCCTCAGGGCAGCCCCAGGTGTAGAAAGTCATTCTAGGAGGCAATTGAGGCAGGTTGGGGCAGCGGGAGCAGAGGGGAGGGTCGGCCCAGCCTGCAGTTGGGCATGTGAGGCCAGCAGAGAGAACATCCCGGGAGCCTTCTCTGAGAGGGTGCACTAGGGCAGGGCCTGAGGATATGGGAAGGCACCTCCCAGCCATGCACAAAAGCACCAAGAAGTGCAGGGTGGGCTCCTAGCATCTGGAGAGCAGGCCTCCGTCGCGCCAGGAGCCACGGCCTACAGCAAGGTTCTTGGTCGCACCAGGCAGGCTCATCCTCTCCTCAGCTGGGAGAGTTGGTGCTTCAGTGCAGGATGCAGTGTGTTGACTCCCCGGGAAGTGACTCAGCCTTGGGAGGCTTGGGTGGGCATCGCCACCACCTGCCTCCCCTGCAGCATGCAGAGAGCCTGGGGTCATGCAGAGGCAGCCTCGTGGCCCTCCGTGATTGCCAGGTGGGTCAGCGAGCCACCAGGGAGAGAACCTCCTGACCCCTTGGCCTCCGAAGGGTGGGGTGGGACAGTACAGTGAGAAGGAGGAGGACGAAGAGATCAGAGCTGGAGGACGCCCTGCCAGCTCTCCCGGCCCAAAGCCCCCGCCCCATCCCTGCTGCCCTGTCCTCTTCCCCCATGGTGCTTGCTTACCCACCCTCATCTGTCCCCAGAGGGACCTCCCGGCCCTGGTCCTCCAGCCGGTCTGTCTGGCCATCTATCCTTGTATTAGTCCTGGTTGTGCTGGGGCTTGGGGGCTCAGATGGGAGGGGAACGTAGAGGGGCTTCTGGCTTGGTTGGGCATGTGAGGCCAGCAGAGAGAACATCCCAGGGTCCTGCCCAGCAGGAAGGGACAGGCAGCGAGGGCTCCAGAGGCAGAGAGGTGAGGGCAGTGTGGGCAGTTGGCTGAAGACGGGGACAGGGGAGTGCCTCCTCTCCCTGGCTGCTCCTTGAGGCCAAGGCTGGGGTCTGCTCCATCTCTGTGTCCCGGTGCCCACCAAGCACACGAAGAGGCTCAGTGCTTGCACCGTTTAAGACTGGTGGGGCAGAAAGGGCCCGTGAGCACCTGGTCTTTCCTCACCGGAGGGCCATGCTGACCTGGGACTGAGAGGGCTGGCACAGGGGCGGGGGGACACACAGCAGGCTGGGGAGGGTGACACGCAGGGAGGAATAAGGCTCATCCATCTCTTGCAGCGATCGTACTCACAGGCGGAGGGAAACATTTTTGTGTTGAAACGAGCATGGGTTTCCTTCACAGTTGAGTGCAAATGTCGCATTGTTTTAGAAAACAAAGCGACTTCTGGGAAATTTTGTGCCTCTTGGGTTCTTCAGAGCAGAAGTGAAGGCTGCGAGATTGAATTAGCAAGAAAAACGCACCGAAGTGGGAAGTTCTGGTGTGGCGCGGGTGCCGTGGTTGCAGCTCCTGTCTCTGAGCCAAGCGGGCCAGTGGGAAGTCCCTTCCCTGCCTTCCCTCCTGGGGGCAGTCTGAGGGACACTGCGGTCCTGAGATGGGGCCGCTCCGGCAGGGGGAGGGCCGAGGGCCGGGCAGCTCCCTGAGGGCCTCTCTCCTGATCCCAGGACCATCAGGACACCCTGCTGGAGATGCAGAGGAGCCAGGCCCTGGACCGTGCCGCCATCAGCATCCAAAGAGTCCTGCGGGGCTACAGACACAGGTGCCAACTCTGCCCCAGCGCTCCCTTGGGCCAGTGTCCCTGAGCAGGCCTGCAGCCCGGAGAGCTTGTTCCTGCCGGGCACTCTGTGGGGTCGTGAGGTCTCTCAAGACCTTCCGACCAGAGACACTGCAGCCTCTGTTGGCCAGAGCGCTCTAGTACGTGACTGGAATGTTTGTTGGAAAAACCAAAAGCCGCGCCGCAAGCGAGAGGCAGGAGCTGGGCGAGCAAAGCATGGTCCCTGCTCTCAGAGTTTTGCTGTTCTGCTTCTGTGGTCTCGGAGCACGTGGGTTTGGGTAATGAGGCAGTTTGGTTTTGGGGGGGAAGAAACCCCCTGGCGTGGCCTCGGGTCGTTGGTCCGTAGGAAAGTAGTGCCAGCCGAGTTTCAAGCCAGGTTCAGCCCATCAGTCGTGCTGCCGCCCCTCCACGCCCCCCGCCCTCGTCGGGAGGGCTTTGAAGACCATGCCGTGTCTGCCCTGAGCCAGCCCAGTGGCTCGCCACCAGCCACGGGAAGGGGTGGAAGCCCAGGCATGAGGGGATGGGAGAGGGCGGCCACCCCCGGAAATGGAGAGTGTGGGCACAGAGAGCAGGCAGGAGGCAGACCTTTGGCCCATGAGCCGGAGAGGCGGCTCCGCGGCTGGGAGGCCAGAGGCTGGCTCAGAGGGGCAGACCCTGGCGCCCCGAGCTCAGGACCACAGGCAGCCTCTGGCCAAGTCCTTCCAGTCCAGTCAGAGGCAAGACAGTCTGGCCGCCCGGACTGTCAGACATCTTTAATTAAACTTTTGAAGTCACTTTAAATCCATGGGCAGTTGTGAGCAACAGCGGAGAGATGCCCGCGTGTTCTTCACCCAGTTTCCCCAGTGACAGCGTCTCACAAAACGATAGCAGAGCAGCCCAGACGGGATACCTACGCGGATGTGGTCAAGACACAGGGCGTTCCTGCCTCCCCGGAATCCTCTTGCTGCCCTTCCAGAGCCACTCCCACCTGCCGTCCACCCTGGCTTCTTCTTGGCCCCCGCCCACCGCTAACCTGCTTTTTTCTGTAGTTTTGCTATTTCAGAAACACTTTCCGAATGAAATTATATAGCATGCGGCTTATGGGGATGGACTTTCTCCCCCTCAGCATATTTCTCTGGAGATTCATCCAGATCGCTGCTCACATCGATATTTTGTTCCTTGTTACTGCTGACCAGTATTCTGCAGGGTGGATACACTGCAGATGTGACCATTCACCATCGAAGGATACCAGGGTTGTTTTCGGTTTTGGGCTTTTACAAATAAAGCTGCTGTGAACATTTGTGAGGTTTTTAAGGGAACATAAGTTGCCATTTCTCTGGGACAAATGCCTAGGAGAGCAACTGCTGAGTCATGTGGTAGCTACATGTTTTGCTTTTTAAGAAACTGCCAAATGATTTTAAAGAGTGGCTGTACCATTTTACATTCCTACCAGCAGTGCATCACTTACTCAATTCCTCTGCATCTTTGCTGACATATAATGTTGTCACTGTTTTTTATTTTCACAATTCTGATAGGTGTGCAAAGAAATCTCATTGTGGTTATAATTTACATTTCCTGATGGTGAATATATTTTCCCGTGCTTATTTACCACAAGACTGTTTCTGCTTAGTGAACTGTCTGTGCATGTTGCTTGCTCATTTTCTAGTTGGATCCTTTGTTGAGTTTTGAGATTTCTTTACAGGTTCTAGACTCTATTTCTTTAATGGCTATGTGGTTTGAAAGTATTTTTCTCCCAGCCTGTAGTTTGTCTTTTTACCTTTTTAAGAGGGTCTTTCCTGAGCTAAAGCTTTTAATTTTGATAAAATCTAATCTAATTGTCAAATTTCCTTTTCATAGATAGATCATGCTTTTGATAAAAATTATATAAGTTTTCTTCTTTAGACTTTTATTAGGGTTTACACTGACTGGTTTTTTTTTTTTTTTTTTGAGTTGGAGTCTCACTCGGTCCCCCAGACTGGAGTGCAGTGGCCGCTGCCGGCCACCGCAGCCTCTACCTGCCGGGCTCCGGCGATCCTTCCGCCTCAGCCTTCCGAGTAGCCAGAATTACAGGCACATGCTACCACGCCCGGCTGATTTTTTGATTATTGTAGAGGTGAGGTCTCGCTGCCCAGGCGGTTCTCGAACCCGCGGGCTCAGGCAATCCACTCACCTCAGCCTCCCAAAGGCACAGGATTACAGGCTGAGCCACCGAGCCCGGCTACTGACTGGTTTTTAATATTGAACTAGTTTTGCATCCCTGGAATAAATGTCCCTTGGTCAGAGTGTAAATTCATTTTTATGTTTCTGAATACCATTTGCTAATGTTTTGTTAAGGATTTTTGCATCTATATTCATGAAGTCTGAAGTTTTCTTCTTTTGTATTGTCTTGTCTGGTATTGGTATCAGAGTAACACTAGCTTCAAAAAATCAATTGGGAAATGTTTCCTCCTCTTCTATTTTCTGGGGGAGATTGTGTGGAAGTGGTGTGAAGTCTTCTTTAAATGTTTGGTAGAGATCTTCAGTAAAAATATTGGGCATGGAGATTAATCTATGGGGAGGTTTTAATTATAAATCCAATGTCCTTAATAGTTCTAAGATGATTCATATGATCTATTTCATATTGAGTGAGTTATTGTAGTTTGTGTTTTGTGAGGAATTGGTCCATGTTATCAAAGCTGTCAGTTTTAAGTGTGTAAAGCTGTTCCTAGTGTTCTCTTTTTATCCTTTTAATATTTGCAGAGTCTGTCATGATGTCCTGTTTCATTCTTGATATCGGCAATTATTGTCTTCTCTCTCTCTCTCTCTGTCTCTCTGTCTCTGTGTTGCTAAAGGTTTGTCAATTTTATTGACCTTTTCAAAGATACAGCTTTTGATTTTGTTGCTTTTTCCCTAATTTCCTGCTTGTTTTCAATCTAATTGATTTCTGCTTTTTTCATTATTTCCATTCTTCTTCCAGCTTAGGCGTATTTTACTTTTTTTTTTCAGGATACTAGAGGTGGGAGATTAAATTATTAACTCAAGGCTTTTCCTCTTTTCTAAAGTAAAGTGATCTGCATCTCCTTCTCAGTGTTGCTTTAGCTGTGTTTCATAAATTTTTATTTCCATTTAGTTCATCTGGTTTCATTCATTTTCATTTGGAGTTTTTTTTTTTTTTTTTTTGCTGAGGATTGTTTTGGCTATTCTTGGTCGTTTATGTTTCCATATAAACTCATATATTGTTTTTTCTAGGTCTGAGAAGAATATTGCTGGTAATTTGATGGGTTGAAATTAAATCTGTAGATTGCCTAAGGTAAAATGGACATCTTCACAATGTTGAGCCTTCCAATCCATGAGCATGGAATATTTTTTCACTTGTTTGTGCCATCTTTGATTTCTTTGAGCAGTGTTTTGTAGTTTTCATTGTAAAGGTCTTTTATGTCTCTGGTTAGGAAGATGCCAAGGTATTTCTTTTTTTTTTGTGGCTATTGTAAATGGAATTGTACTTTTTATTTGGGTTTCTGTTTGTTTATTATTGGTGTAGAGAAATGCGAGTGTCTTTTGCACATTTATTTTATAGCCTGAGATTTCACCAAATTTTAATTGAGATTTTCTCTGTAGCCCGAGAATTATTTAGAAGTACGTTGTTTAGGTTTTCAGTGTTTGAAGAGTTTCCTGCTATCATTCTGTTATTAATTTCTAGTTTGATTCCACTCTGGTCAGAGCTATATTCTGTATGAGTTCAATTCTATTAAATATGTTGAGATTTCCTTCATGACTCAGGATATGTTCTACCTGGCTGTATGTTCTTAGGACACTTGAAAAAAAAAACAACATATGTTCTGCTGGTTTTGGGTGGAGTGTTCTAAAAATGTCAATTAGATCTTGTTGGTTGCTAGTGATTTTTAAGTCTATATCCTTGCTGATTTTCTAATTGTTCTATTGATTGTTGAGAGAGTAGTGTTGGTTTCCAACTGTAATTGCAGATTTTCCTTTTTCATTTTAGTATGATCATTTTTGCTTTATATATTTTTGCAGCTGTGTTGTTTGATGCATTGTAGTTTTGGATTGCTATATCTTCTTGGTGGATTTACTTTTTACCATCATGCAGTATGCTTCTCTGTCTCTGGTTATT
Source organism: Cephalopachus bancanus (assembly GCA_027257055.1). Classification (NCBI taxonomy): domain Eukaryota; kingdom Metazoa; phylum Chordata; class Mammalia; order Primates; family Tarsiidae; genus Cephalopachus; species Cephalopachus bancanus. Next base: position 382,360 of record JAPVLO010000428.1, on the reverse strand, counting down.
TTCTTTGCTCTGAGCCCTTCCAGCCCGGGTGGCATCTGTGCAGGCCTAGTGAGAAGTCAGAACTCCAGCCCCCTCCCAGCAGTAACAATGAACCTCTACCGACTTTGAGCATCAACGGAGGCCATGTGGAGAAGCTATCCCCACCTCCCTTACAGAGTGGTATCAGAGGAAGCCAGCTAATGCAGAATGTTTAAACAAACATTACGTTATGTTCACTTAACATAATACCCTATTTTGATACCTTATTTGATATTAATGTAAACACTTCCATTTTCTTAAGGTTGCTACTTGAATGACATATTTTTCATCCTTTTGCTTCCAGTCTACCTATTTCATTATATTTTAAGTGAGTTTCTCATAGACAGTATGTAATTGGGTCATGTTTTTCAATCCATTCTGCCAAGCTGTGTCTTTTAATTGGTATACAGTAAGTCTTCACTTAATGTCATTGATAGGTTCTTGGAAACTGTGACTTTAAGTGAAACAATGTACAGACAGTCCTCAAAAAACATAATTTTATTATAATGCTGATGAAAAATTGGTTTGTTATACATTGTTTCACTAAAAGTCATAGTTTCCCAGAATTTATTGATGACGTCAAGTCAAGTATTACTGTGTTTAAACTTTTTAGATGTAATACAATTATTTATATGTTAGACCTTGAGTCTACCATTTCATCTTCTGTTTATATTTGTTTCTCTGTTTTTTTTTTTTTCTACCTTCTTCTGGGTTATTTATACATCTTTTTAGAATTCCATTTTGATTTATCTATAGAGGATACATTATTTTATAGCTTCTTGGTATCATATCTTTTTCAAACATTGTGTTTTATTTTATTTGCTTAATTAACACATAATATTTTTACATATTTATGAGGTATATAGTGATTGGTGATATCTCCATCATCTCAGTGTTGCCATCTGTTGATTGTCTTTTCTCATTAAAGTTGCTATTTTCCTGGTTCTTAGTATAAGTGATTTCATGTAGATACGTGAACATTTTAGGGTATTATGTTAAGTGAATATAACGTAATGTTTGTTTAAACATTCTGCATTAGCTGGCTTCCTCTGATACCACTCTGTAAGGGAGGTGGGGATAGCTTCTCCACATGGCCTCCGTTGATGCTCCAAGTAGTAGAGGTTCATTGTTACTGCTGGGAGGGGGCTGGAGTTCTGACTTCTCACTAGGCCTACACTGATGCCACCCTGGCTGGAAGGGCTCAGAGTGCCTTGTGGCTGGTCCCTACATGGTCTCCACGGACACCATGGGGGAAAGGGTGGGCTTCGTTTTGCTAGGAGACAATGAAAGGCCCTGCTCTTCACAGGTCTTCCCTGATACCATGCCAGCATGGAGGGGAGGAGCACCTCACTACTGTCTATGGGTGTGGAAGTCCAGGATTTTCCAGTGGTCTCCATTGACATTGGGTGGGATAGACCCATTATTGCCTCTCAGGGATGAAAGTCCTGGCTTCCTACTCAGCATTCCTGACATGGCCTTGGCAGGGGTTGCACCTTGTTACAGCCTGGCAGGGTTGGCAGTCTAGGCTCCCCGCTTGGCATTCTCTGGTGTAGGTGACGGTGGGGCTACAGTTGTGTATGTGGTGTTTTGCTGGAGTGGAGTGATTATTATCTCAAAAGCTTTCTGTCTTGCTAGTCTGCCACTTTCCTAATCCTTTGGGTAAGGAGAGAAGTCTTGTCTTGGAGCTGTTTTGACCTGTGCCCCTTGGTATTGTCAGATTGCTGACTTCTTCAGCTCCTAATCTGTGGTACATGAGGCAAAAGGTTAAAAAGTAAGCCCAGAGAAGTTACTTTGTGTTATTTCTTGGGTCCTCACATCCCTAGTCAGTCTGCTTTCTTCTCTTCAGAGTTTTTAATGTTTCCTTTGTATATGATACTTGGGGTTTTTATTTCTACTTAGCAGGAGGAATAGGGAAAAGTATGTCTACTCCAACTTCTTAGAAGTGATCACCATTCATATTTAGCCACGTTCTTGCTATTTTAGCCAATACAATTAGACAAGAAGATGAAAGGAAAGACAGAAATCTCAGTGTCTCAGTCTCAGCAATTTTAACATGTTGGGCTAGAAACTTTCTGTTGTGGATACAGTCCAGTACATTGTGGGATGTTGGGCAGAATCTCTGGCCTCTGCTCACTGGATGCAGTAGCGTCCCCATTCCCCTCACCATCCCAACAACCACAATGTCCCTAGACTTTGTCAAATGTGCCCTGGAGGGCAATTACCTCCAGTTAAGAACCACTACTGTAGCTATTGGAAATGAAGTGAATTATCTTTATTTTTAGGTGATTCAAATTTTACTTTGTGTATTAGAATCCTGGGCTGGAGGTGAAATGTGTGTTTATATGTGTGTGTTTGTGCACATGTGCACTCTAGACCCATCAGCAAAAGTTTTGAATTAGACTGAGGAGCCAGGTATCAACAAATATCAAAGTTCTCCAGATGATTTCAGTACGGTTGATATCACCTGTTCTAAACCTAAGAAAATCCCCTGAGAAAATATTAGAAATGATAAGAAAATTCAGTCAAGTGTGAGATTAAAAATACAGCCATACCTCAGATATATTGCAGATTTGATTTCAGATTAGCACAATAAAGCAAGTCACCTGAATTTTGGGGGTTCCCAGTTTACATTAAAGTCATGTGCCAGTAGTTCATGTCAGTAATTCCAGCTCTTTGGGAGGCCAAGGTGGGAGAATTGCTTGAGCCCAGGAGTTCGACACCAGCATAGGCAACACAGGGAGACCTCATCTCTACAAATAATAAAATAATTAGCCAGGTGTGGTGGCACACACCTGTAGTCCCAGCTACTTGGGAGATTGAGGTGGGAGGATCAATTGAGCCCAAGAGATCGAGGCTGCAGTGACCTGTGATTGTGCCACTGTATTCCAGTCTGGACAACAGAGTGAGAACCTGAAAAAGAAAAAAGAAGAGTTACATTTACGTTAAACGTAGTCTATTAAGTGTGGAATCGCAGTATGCGTAGAGAACCATGCGCGTACCTTAGTGTGTTGCTCAAAAAGCTAAACATGGTCTGAGCCTTTGGTGAGTCATTATCTTTTCTGCTGGTGGAGGGTCCTGCCTCAGTGCTGATGGCTCTGACTGATCAGGGAGTGGTTGCTGAAGCTTTGGGTAGCTGTGACTGACTCTTAAAATAAGGCGGGGATGAAGTTTGCTGTGTTGGTTGACTTCCTTTCACAGAAGATTTCTCTACCACATGTGGCATCTGACAGCATTTTGCCCACAGTAGAACCTCTTTAAAATCAGAGCCAATCCTCTCAAGCTGCCAATGCTTTATCAGCTAAGTCTGTGTAATGCACATCTTAAATTCTTGGTTGTCATTTCAGCAATGTTTACGTCATCTTCACCAGGAGTAGATTCCATCTCAAGAAACCGCTTCCTTGGCTCTTCCATAAGAAGCAGCTCCTCGCTGTTCAAGTTTTTTTTTTTGAGTTGGAGTCTCACTCTGTCGCCCAGACTGCAGTGCAGTGACAGCTCTCGGCCATCGCAGCCTCGGCCTGCCGGGCTCCGGCGATCCTTCCGCCTCAGCCTTCCCAGTAGCTGGAACGACAGGCGCGTGCTACCACACCCAGCTGATTTTTGATGTACTGTAGAGATTAGGTCTCGCCAAGTTGCCCAGGCGGGTCACAGCTGTTCAAGTTTTATCATGAGATTGCAGCAATTCAGTTACAACTTTGGGCTTCACTTCTGACCTGGTTCTCTTGCAATTTTCACCACACCTGAAGTTACTTCCACCACTGAACCCTACAAAGTCATCCATGAGGGTTGGAATCAGCTTCTTCCACACTCCTGTTAATGTTGATATTTTGACCTGCTCCCGTGAATCACAGATGTTCCTAATGGCATCTAGAATGAAGAATCTTTTCCAGGAGGCTTCAGTGTACTTTGCCCAGATCCATAAGAGGAACCACAATCTGTGACAGCAATTGTCTTATAAAATGTATTTCTCTAAGACTTGAAAGTCAGAATTACTCCTTGATACATGGACTGCAGAATGAATATTGTCTTGGCAAGCATTCAAACGTTAACCTCCTTGTAAATTTCCATCAGAACTCTTAGGTGACCAAGTGCATTGTCAATGAGCAGTAATATTTTGAAAGGATCCCTTTTTTTCTCTTAAAAATTATTTTTATTAAAAATATTTTTTTAATTTTAAAGATGTGGGGTACAATTCAGGGTTAGGTATACAAACATTCATTATGCAGGTACCCTAGTTGATGAGGTGTGCCTCCCCTCCCCCAGCAGATTCCCACTACTGCCAATCCCGCATCCCTCCCCCTCCTCGGCAGTTTCCCACTATTGCCAACTCTTTTCTTATAGTAGTATGGTAATTGTTCAAGGTCTGCTTATGAGTGAGAACATTTGATACTTGGTTCTTTGCTTCTGTGATAGATCACTCAGTATTATAGACTCTAAGTACATTCAGGTTGCTGTGAAGTTCATGATTTTGTCCTTCTTTATGGCTGCGTAATATTCCATCATGTATATGTACCACTTTCTTTTATCCAGTCCTCTTTCAATGGGCAGCATGGTTAGTTCTATCCTATACAATGTGTGCAGGTATCTTTTTCATAGAGTGATTTGAGTTTCTCAGCATATATTCCCAGAGGGAGGATTGCAGGGTCATATGGAAAGTCAATTTTTAGATCTTTTAGGACCCGCCTGGGCAACTTGGCGAGACCTCATCTCTACAATAAATCAAAAAATTAAGTTGGGCTTGGTGTCTCAGCCGGTAATCCTGCGCCTTTGGGAGGCTGAGGTGAGTGGATTGCCTGAGTCCGCGGGTTTGAGACCCGCCTGGGGAACTTGGCAAGACCTCATCTCTACAATAAATAAATAAAAAAAAAAAATCAGATGGGCGTGGTAGCGCACGCATGTAATTCCGGCTACTCGGAAGGCTGAGGCAGCAGGATCGCCAGAGCCCAGCAGGTTGAGGCTGCAGTGGCCGGGAGTGGCCACTGCACTCCAGTCTGGGAGACAGAGTGAGACTCCAACACAAAAAAACCAAAACACAAAAACAACAACAACAAAAAATTAGCCAGGCGTGGTAGCGTGCGCCTGTAGTTCCAGCTACTCGGAAGGCTGAGGAGGAAGAATTGCCAGAGCCCAGTAGGTTGAGGCTACGGTGACCGGGAGTGGCCACTGCACTCCAGTCTGGGCGACAGAGTGAGACTCCAACTCAAAAAAAAAAGGAAAAGAAAAAGAAACCGCTGCACTGTTTTCCACAGGGGCTGTACTAGCTTACACTCCTACTAACCGTGTAGAAATGTTCCCTTTTCTCCACATCCTCTCCAGCTCCGTTGTTTTTTGGGTTATCGATAATGGCCATCCTGACTGGAGTTAGGTGGTATCTCAGTGTGGTTTTGATTTGCATTTCTTTGATGACTCATGAGGCTGAGCATTTTTTCATGTATCTGTTGGCTGCTCATATGTCTTCTTCTTTTTTTTTCTTTTTTGAGTTGGAGTCTCACTCTGTCGCCCAGACTGGAGTCCAGTGGCCGCTCCCAGCCACTGCAGCCTCGACCCGCTGGGCTCCGTCGATCCTTCCGCCTCCGCCGATCCTTCCGCCTCCGCCTTCCGAGTAGCTGGAATTACAGGCATGCGCTATCACGCCCGGCTGATTTTTGATTTATTGTAGAGATGAGGTCTCACCAAGTTGCCCATGCGGTCTCGAACCCGCGGGCTCAGGCAATTCACTCACCTCAGCCTCCCAAAGGCACGGGATTACAGGCTGAGCCGCCGAGCCCGGCTTCATATGTCTTCTTTTGAGAGGAATCTATTCTTATCTTTTGCCCCCTTTGTAATGAGACTTTTTTTTCTTTTCAGCACATTTGAGTTTCTTGTACATCCTTGATGTTAGGGGTTTGTCAGACATACCGTTGACAATTTTTTTTTCCCACTCTGTGGGGTGTCTCCCTACTCTCTTGATGGTCCCTTTGGCTTTGCAGAAGCTTGTCAGTTTGTTGAAGTCCCACTTGTCTATCATATCTCTAATGGCCTGGGTTCTAGGGATTTTGATCAGGAATTGGCTGCCAGTTCCAATTTCCATAAGGGTATCTCTTGCATTTTCTAAGGTTCTTATAGTTTGAGGTTTTACGTTAGGTCTTTGATCCATTTAGAGTTGATTTTTGTGTATGGTGATAGGGGTCTTGTTTTAATCTTCTACATGTGGTCAGTCAGTATTCCCAGCACCATTTACTGAATAGGTTCTCCTTTCCCCAGTGTTTGGTTGTGGAGGCTTTGTCAAAGATGAGTTGGTTGAGAAATTGAGGTTTTGCTTCTGGAATCTCTGTCCTGTTCTACTGGTCTATATGCCTGTTATTGTATCAATACCAGGCTGTTTTGATTGTTGTAGCTTTATAATAAAGTTTAAAGTCTGGGAGTGCGATACCTCTCACTTTTTTTTTTTTTTTTTTTTTTTTTTGCTGAGAATTGTTTTGGTGATTTGTGGTCGTTTATGCTTCCATATGAATTCCTGTATTGTTGTTTCCAGGTCTGAGAAGAATGCTGCTGGTAATTTAACGGGTATTGTGTTAAATTTGTCGATTGCCTTGGGTAGGATAGACTTAATAATGTTGATTCTTCCAATCAATGAGCATGGAATATTTTTCCATTTATTTGTGTCATCGTTGATTTCTTTGAACAGTGTTTTGTAGTTTTTGTTGTAAAGGTCTTCCATGTCTCTGGTTAGGATGATGCCAAGGTATTTGAATTTATTTTTTGTGGCTATTGTAAATGGAATGTGCTTTTTATTGGGGTTTCTGTTTGTTTATTGTAGGTGTATAGAAATGCGACTGTCTTTTGCACATTTATTTTATACCTTGAAACTTTGCCAAAGTTGTTTATCACTGCAAGGACGTTTTTGACAGATTCTCTTGGGTTTTTGAGGTATGGCATGAAATCGTCTGCAAAGAGGGATAACTTGACTTCCTCTTTTCCTATTTGGATATCCCTGATCTCCTTTTCTTGTCTGATTTCTCTAGCTAAGACTTCTAAAACTATGTTGAAAAGGAGGGGTGAGAGTGGGCATCCTTGTCTTGTTCTGGTTTTCAGGGGAAATGGTTCCAATTTTTGTCTGTTTGGCAGTATGCTGGCTGTGGGTTTCTCATAGATGGTGCTTACTATTCTGAGGTATGTTCCATCTATGACTAGATGTTCAAGGGTTTTTATCAGAATGGGGTGCTGAATTTTATCAAAAGCTTTTTCTGCATCTAATGATATAATCATGTGGTTTTTGTTTTTACATCTGTTGATGCATTTAATTACATTTATGGTTTTATGGATGTTGAACCAGTTCTGCATCCCAGGGATGAAGTTTACTTGGTCATGGTGAATGATTTTTGAGATGTGTTGTTGGATATGTTTTGCTAGGATCTTGTTGAGAATCTTAACATCATGCTCATCAAGGATATTAGCCTTTTGTTCTCTTTTTTTGTTGGATCTTTACCTGGTTTGGGTATCAATGTGACATTAGCTTCATAAAATGATTTGGGAAGAGTTCCATTTTTCTCAATTGCCTGGAATTTTCAACAGGATTAGTTCCTCCTTGTATGTTTTGTAGAGTTCTGCTGGAAAGCCATCTGCCCAGGACTTTTTTTTTCTTTTTTTGTAGGTAGTTTTCTTATGACATAGTCAATTTCCTGGATTGTTATTGGTCTATTTGGGTCTCGATTCCTCTTCTTGTTTCAACCTGGGGAGGTTGTGTGATGTCAGAAAGTCTTCCATTTCCTTTAGGTTTTCAAGTTTGTTTCCATACAAGTGTACATAGTAGTCTCTGATAATCTTTTGTATTTTTTCAGGGTCAGTTGTGATTTGATCTTTTGCATTTCTGACTATGTTTATTTGGGTTTTTTCTCTCTTTTTCTTGGTCATTCCAACTATGTGTCTATCAATCTTTTTTATCCTGTGAAAGAATCAACTTTTTGTTTCATTGATTTTTTTTTTTTTTTTGTATTATCTTTTTGTCTTCTACGTCCCAAATTTGGGCTTTTATTTTGGTGATCTGGATTCTTCTGCTGAAATTAGGGTTTTGGTGGTCTTGCTTTTCCAGCTTCCTTAGGTGATTTGTAAGACTGCTAACTTGTGATATTTCCATTTTCTTCATGTGTTTGTAGAGATATGAATGCTCCTTTTAGTACTACTTTCACGGCATCCCAGAGATTTTGGTAAGATGTTTCTTCATTTTCATTTGTTTCCATGTATCTTTTTATCTCTGTTTTGATTTCCAAGTTGACCCAGAAGTTGTTTGGCATCATGCTGTTTAGTGCCCATGTCTTTGTGGGTTTTGGGGGTAACTTTGTTGATATTGGCATTTATTTTTATTCCACTGTGGTCTGAAAAGGTGCATGGCAGTATTTCAATCTTATGGAATTTGTTTATGCTTGATATATGGCAGAGGATGTGGTCAATCTTAGAGTACGTTTTATGTGGTGATGAGTAGAATGTATATTCCATGGCTGTTGGGTGGAGTGTTCTGTGGGTATCAATTAAGTCCAATTGATCAAGCATCACATTGAGGTTCTGAATCTCCTTGTTGATTTTTGTCTTGATGATCTGTCTAGGATTGTGAGTGGGGTATTTAAGTCCCCAGTTATAATAGTGTTAGAGTTAATATCTTTTTTAAGTTTACTTAGAAACTGTTTTATGAGAGTTGGTGCTTCTATGTTGGGTGCATATATGTTTAGGATGGGTATTTCTTGTTGGTGTATTGAACCTTTTATCATTATGTAGTGACCTTTCATATCTTTTTAAATTTTTGGTAACTTAAGGGGTATTTTGTCTGATATGAAGATTTTGACTCCTGCTTTCTTTTGTGTTCTGTTAGCCTGAAATTTTGTTTCCCATCTTCTTACTTTGAGTCTGTGAGTGTCCATTCTGGTGAGAAAAGTCTCTTGGAGACAATATATTGTTGGCTCATGATATTTTATCTATTTTGTCATTCTATGTCTTTTCAGTGGTACATTTAGTCCATTCACATTCAAGTTAATTATTGAGATGTGAGAGTTATCCCTGTCATGAGGTTATTATAGCGTTTGTTGTTGTTGCTGGTGTTTGTTTGTTGTCTTTCTTTTGATATTTTGGTTGATTCGTGTGTTTTCAATCTTTTTCCTGCATTCTTGTGAAGGGCATTGTCATTCTTTTTCTCCTTTCTTCTGTGTTTAATACTTTCTTTCTTTTTTTTGAGTTGGAGTCTCACTCTGTCGCCCATATTGGAGTGCAGTGACCACTTTCTGGCCACTGCAGCCTCGACCTGCTGGGCTCCGGCAATCCTTCCATCTGAGCTTTCTAAGTAACTGGAACTACAGGTGCGCGCTACCACACCCAGCTAATTTTTTTGATTTAGAGATGAGGTCTTGCCAAGTTGCCCATGCGGGTCTCGAACCCACGGGCTCAGGCAATTCACTCACCTCGGCCTAATACTTTCTTAAGTGTTTCTTATAGAGCTGTCCTGGAGGCAGTGTAAGCTTTTAGGGGTTGAATGTCTAGGAAATTTTTAAATTCTCCATCATTGATGAAGCTTTGCTTAGTTGAGTAGGTAATGGTTGAAATTGTTTATCTTTGAAAACTTTGAAGATTGGGCTCCAAGCTCTCCTAGCCTGAAGTGTTTCTGTAGATAAGTCTGCTGCTATTCTAATTAGTCTTCCCTAAAGGTGGTCTGGCCTTTTTCTCTTGCTGCCTTTAGGATTTTTTCTTTCATACCTACTATGTGTCTAGAAGTTGGTCTTCTTATTTGTTGTCTCACAGGGGTTCTCTGAATCTCTTGTGTTTGAATGATCACATCACTGATGAAATGAGGAAAGTTTTCTTGGATAATTTCAAGTTTGTTTGTTCCAGGGTGGTCTCTATCTCTCTATCTGCCTCAGGAGTTCCCAGTAATCTTAGGTTTAGTCTCTTGAAGTAATCATTTATCTCTCAAAGGTTTTGTTCTGTCTTTTAAAGCTTTTTTTCTATGTTTTTAACAGTTTGGGTTAGTTCCATATTTTGGTCCTCAGACTCTGAGATTCTTTCTTCTGCTTGGCTAAGTCTGCTTTCCATGCCTATCAGTTTGTTACTTATTTCATTCACTGTAGTCTTTATTGCTGTTATCTCAGTTATCAACTCCTTCATTCTTTCCTCAACTCTATTTATTCTCTCTATGAATGTCTTGATATCTGGATTTGTGGTTTGAGACCAGTCATTCTGGGAGCTCTTCATTGTTTGTGTTCTGAAGTTTGTATCCTCCCAGAGGTCTGTGTGAGCCCCATATTCTTCTTTTGGTTTTTCTTCATGTAGATTTTCCTCCCCCCTCCTTTTTTTTTGAGTTGGAGTCTCACTCTGTCGCCCAGACTAGAGTGCAGTGGCCACTCCCGGCCACCACAGCCTCGACCTGCTGGGCTCTGGTGATCCTTTCACCTCAGCCTTCCGAATAGCTGGAATTACAGGCATGTGCTATCACACCCAGCTGATTTTTTGATTTATTGTAGAGATGAGGGCTCCCCAAGTTGTCCAGGCAGGTCTTGAACCTGCAGGCTCAGGCAATCCACTCACCTCAGCCTCCCAAAGCATGGGATTACAGGCTGAGCCACTGAGCCTGGCTCCCCCCCCCCTTTTAACCTCTTCTTTAATTCTGTTGTTCAGGGATGGGGAGTGGTAGCTTTTACTTCTGTTTGCTCAATCTCCTATTCTTCCTTATGTGGATCCTCTGAGTTTGTTCAATTCTTAAGCAGGAATGTGGGTGGGTGGCTGTATTTTTTGCAGTTTTGAGATTTAATTGAGGGAGGAGTTGTGATTCAGAAACTATCTGCAGATCCCAGTATCCATTAACAGGTGTGGACCCCCTGGGACTCACTTCCCATTGCCTTACAATCTGTCTTTGCAGTGGGAGTATAGGTTGCCCCTGAAAGCAAAATGAGGAAAGAAAAAGGAAAAGAATGGAAAAGAGAAGGAGGGAACGAGAGGAAGGTGGAGGGAGAGAAGAAGAAGAGGGAAAACAGACAGGCATACCAACTAACAAATGAAAGAGGCAAAAACAAGGACAGAAAGGATTTTTCAAAATGTGGGCAATCATACAAACACACAAACTGACAGAAACTCCCCTACTGAAATAAAAGACACCCGTACACAAATAGGAAGTCTAAAAAAAAAAAAAACAATAACAGAAACAAAGCAAATGCAGAAACATAATAAAAAATGGAAATAGAGAAGAGGAAAAGAAGAAAACCCCCAAATCCCCCAAAACGCCCCCAAAGCCAAGCAGAACAAACAAGCAAACAAAAACAAAAACACACAAAAAACAAAACTCGCTCTGAGGCAGTTCCTGTGTCTTCACCTTCCTTTCAGCTCTGGTCTCCAGCCCCTCCCCTCTGCTCTTAATGCAGGCTGATTGGGTTGCTCTCAGCATGGGTCAGAAGATCAGCTTCCCCTCAAAGATTTGAAAATGACTGCTTGGCTTGTGTTTCCCTTCCAGGAAGGAGTTCCTGAGGCAGAGGTGGGCCGCTGTGACCCTCCAGGCTGCGTGGAGAGGCTATGGCACCAGGAAGAATTTCAAGCTGGTGAGAGAGCTCGCTGGGGAGCCTGTGCTGGAGGGGCCAGAGGATGACTGCCCGATGAAAGACACGCTTTATTATGATTATTATTTTATTTTAAGGATGTGGGGTACAGTTCAGGGTGAAGGATTGTTTCTCTGAACGAGAGACCTCAGGCAGCAAGGACCAAATCGCTCAGACGTGGTGCACAGACTCACAATGGTCAACCTCAACACCCCACACGCTCTCTTCTTAGCACTGTCTCCAGCCCCGGGGTTCGTGGGCTTTAGAATGCTCCCCTGCAGAATCTTGGGCTCTCCAGAGCTAGAGTGCAGAGTCCTCTAGGTGAAAGAAGACCATGCCCGTCTTCTCCCAACTTGCAGGCAGCGAAGCAAGATGGATGGATTCCTCTCTGTTTCAAGTTCTCGTTCCTAATTGTTTTCTTAACCACAGGAACTTGCTAATGAGCATCAGTCCAACAAATGAACCAGAGCCGCTGTGGCCGTGCCCTTTTCACTTGGCTGCTTGTCTTTGTCGTGGACATGAGTGTGGTTGAGACGTGAAATGGTCACATCAGCAAGACTGGCTAGACCCACCTGCATGTCATACTCATGAGGGCCTAACAGTAGCTGAAGTGTGTGGAAAGTTCCTTGGAGCTTGGTGCTTGACGGCATCAGTTCTTTTCATATTAAACCAACCCTCTCAGTCAAGGAATGGAGGCACAGAGGGGTTAGGTAGTCTCTTCAGCAGCACACAGTTAGTAAGCCACTGGGCTGGGTTTTGGATGCAAGGCTATGTGACTTCTAAGACCTCATACCCATCATTGGGCTGGTCTCCAAGAAGCCAACAAGGCTGTCCCAAGGGCTCAGGGACTGCTGTGCCCCGGGGATGTTTGCAGCCTGGAAGTGGATGTTCCTCCATTTCTTATTTCCTTTTTTTCCTTAAATGCCCCAGGTGTCTCCACATAGGTGTGCTAGCCCTGACAAGCTGGCTGGCCTTGGCTGGCAGGTGTGGAAAGCAAGGCCTCTACCCAGGACCCCCAGGATAGATATTAGTTTTGCCACTTCACAAATGCTTATTTAGCACTTATTTGCACATCAGATTCTTTTCTGTCCTTTACAAGCAATACCTCCCTTAATATGCTCCATGTGTGAGGTTCTGACACCAGCCCCTTGCTAAGATGAAGCTGACTGTAGGTCTACATTGAGAGGTCCCCTGGGGGGCGCCACTCTGCGTTCCCTTCTCGCCCATGGCCTGCCTCCCTCTTGCCTCCACAGATCCTCCTAGGCTTTGAGCGCCTGCAAGCTATTGTCCGGAGCCAGGCGCTGGCGAGGCAGTACCAGGCCATGCGGCAGACGGTGGTCCAGCTGCAGGCCCGCAGCAGGGGCCACCTGGTGCGCCAGCAAGTCCAGGCCAAGAGGAGGGCTGTGGTGGTCATTCAGGCCCATGCCAGGGGCATGGCCGCCCGGCGCAGCTTCCAGCGGCAGAAAGCCAATGTAGGTGAACTCCCGGCCTCTTGGGAGCGTAAGGCTGGCTGGGGTCCAAGTGGGCAAGGAGGAGTGGGAGACCATCAGGAGTGCTCACCAGAAGTGCTCTGGAAAGCCCCCTACTCAGGCCAAGAGGTTAAAATCTGGTCAATCACTCAAGAACACAGCAAGGGTCCAGGAGGCAAATGAGGACGCACCTCTTGGGCAAAAATGTCAATAGCACAAGAAACTCCCCTCTCCCGTGCCTGTCCAAGGTCAGCACTGTAGCAGCCCCTCACACCACCTGGGAGCCTTGGTCGCCATTTAGGGGCTCGCAAGGTGCAGCATGGGAGAGGCATCGGGTCAGCAGGACAACCGGGTCTCTGGAACCTGGAAGTTGAGCTCAACGGTCCCTCCCTTTCTCCTTGGAGATGATTTACTGGCAAAGAGACCCAGTCCCTCAGGTCAGAGGGGCCATGAGAGGCCACTGTCCCATGGAGGAGAGCAAAGGCCCCTGGTTACAGGGCTGTGCGTGACCACTCGGGACAGAGGAAGAGCACGAGAAGCTGCCGAGTGTCTGGGAGGCTTGAAGCCGGGAGCAGGGGACAGCACCCAGGAAATAGCCTCACTGCCTCTCTTGACAGCCAAGACTGGACCTCATTCTTTCCCTCTGGCCTCATTTGGAAGGGATGCTGAGGCAGGAGGACGAGGGTGACGTTTCCGTCTGCTCCATGAATAAAAATTAGGTCTGCTGAGCAGACTACCAGCCCAATGGACAGAAAAAGCGAGACAACAGGCCCTCGCACCCACAGCATGCTTCTGCACCCAGGTGTCCCAAGCCTGGCTGCAGAGCAGTCTGGTCACATGTTAACCAACACCCGTCGGATGAAGGGACGGGGGACCTGAGCGGTGGTTGTGCAGCTGGGTCTGGGACTCCCTGGAGTTGGAGGTGGTGTTTCAGGGAACACGCAGGCTAGGGACAAGCCAGCAACCTCATCTCGCTGAAGCTTTGATTATCAAGGGGGAAATGGAAAACCCTAGCTGGGTGCTCTCCAGACACTGTAGCTTTGAAAAACAATCATTTTGGCGCAAACCTGGGCAAATGATGGCCAGGTGAGCTTTACCTGGCTTCTGGGGGATGCTTGCCCTGTGAGACATTTAGGGCTGGGCCCATGATAACCTTCCCCATGGGGTGTGCAGGCACTGCTGGTCATCCCCACCAAGGAGCAGAAGAGCCAAAGCCCTCTCCCTGCCCAGAAGCGCAAGTCCATCTATGACACCGTGACCGACACAGAGATGGTGGAGAAAGTGTTTGGCTTCCTCCCTGCCATGATTGGGGGACAGGAGGGCCAGGCCCCACCAGGCTTTGAGGTAAGACAAGCCTGCAGTTCCCGGTCCAGCCCTGGGTGGGGAAGGAAAGGCCTGCCCAGTCCCACACCTCCTTCACCCTCTTGGCTCTTTGAGAAGCCAGAGCAGGCCGCCAAATGTGCTGCCACCTGGACTGTCATGTGTGCATTTCTGCAGTCAGGCCCTTTCGAGTCCAGCAGGCTTTCCACCTGCAAGACCTCCTGGGGTCTTTACCCTACAAATGCTACCTGGCTTTCCATCAGGCGCCATTCCCCATACACACCTGACCCACCCAGCCTTCCCCTAGAGCACCTTGGAGGCTGCGGCTCTGTGCTGTGAGATGGAAAGCTGAAGTGGAGGACTTTGAGCACCGCAGGAGAATGTGGTGTCTGGAGGCGGAGGCTGAGAGGGGACAGGGCAGGAGGGGCACCACCTGGGCTGTCCTCCGTGGCCGGTTCTCCGTGGGCCCCACCACACCCCTCCGTGGGCCTCAGGCCCGGTGACCTGGGCACCCTCACCGTCTCGGTGCCCATGGCCTGGCCCTCTCCTGCCTCCTCACTCTGTGTGGTGGGGGCTGAGACCCCCTCCTCGGGAGGAGTACGGCCCCACCCTGCAGGGAGCGGGAGGAGGGTGTGTGGGGAGTGTGGCGAGCCCTGTCGGCAGGGCAGCGTGCTCAAGGTCTTGCCGCCAGAGAGCTGGTACGTGGCAGCCCCCCCAGGCCCCCGAGGGTGGGGCTGAGGGCAGGCTCCAGCCCCAGGGGAAGCAGGCCTCTGCACTGGAAGGATACCCGGATACAGCCTTCTCAGGTTCCACGGCCCCCGCGGTGCTCGGCTGCCGGGCAGCTAGCTGGCTGTTATCCGAAAGGACGCTGACCCAGTTCTCCCTCGCTGGCCCCCAGGATCTGGAAGCAAAGACCCAGAATCTTCTCGAGGTCGACCTGGACACGGTCCCCATGGTGGAGCAGCCAGAGCAGGATGTGGACGGCCTGGCCGAGTACACCTTCCCCAAGTTCGCTGCAACTTACTTCCAGAAATCGGCCAGCCACACACACATCCGGCAGCCCCTCCGACACCCGCTGCTCTACCATGAGGATGATGCTGACTGCCTGGTAACCAGTGATTCTCTGGCTTCTGGTGGCTCAGGCCACCCCGAGCGGCCGAGTCCAGGCTGCAGCCCAGAGGGAATGAGGAAGAGGCTAGTGTCATGTCAGCTCTGGTGCGGGGAGCCGGTGCTAGCGGGGCCCTCTGTCTTGTTTCGCAGGCCGCCCTGGCCATATGGAACATCATCCTGCTGTTCATGGGTGACCTCTCAGAGCCAGTGCTTTATGCCAGGAGCCAGCAAGGCAGCTCGGTGGTGCGGCAGGTCCAAGACACACTGGGCAGAGTGGGAGGCGTCCAGTTTCCACAGCAAGGTGGATCTGCACAGGCAAGTGATGTGAGGGCACTGGAAGGGGGAAGGCAGACGCCCTCCAGGTGCTCACCAGGGCCAGGCCTTGGGGAGCTGGGGAGGAAGGGGAGATAAGGCCTGGAGCCCTCTCATGGCATCCCCCACTGAGCCCAGACATCAAGCCTGGGCACCCAAGGGCTTTCAGTTTTTTTTTTTTTTTTGAGTCGGAGTCTCACTCTGTCGCCCAGACTGGAGTGCAGTGGCCGCTCCCGGCCACCGCAGCCTAGACCTGCCGGACTCCGGCGATCCTTCTGCCTCAGCCTTCCGAGTAGCCAGAATTACAGGCATGCGCTATCACGCCCGGCTGATTTTTTGGTTTATTGTTGAGATGAGGTCTCGCTGCCCAGGCGGGTCTCGAACCCGCGGGCTCAGGCAGTCCACTCACCTCAGCCTCCCAAAGGCATGGGATTACAGACTGAGCCACCGAGCCCGGCTGGGCTTTCAGTTTTAAATCACACCTGAGAACTCATGGGTTGCGGATTGGTCCAGGACTTTCTGAATTATGCCGTCGTTAATGAAGACAGTGCCCTGGACTTTGATTTTCGGGTTTGACTTTTGCCGGATTCAGATGCACATCACAATAGCAGTAACAACCGCTGCTCCTGTCGACTGACAGCCTGCCTTGTGCCAGCGGCATCTCTCCATTTAATTCCCAGGTGGGCCAACCCCACAAGGAAGGTTTTATCATGTTTATTTACAGTCAAAGAAATGGCGAAGTGAAGTGCCTCGCCCCGAAATTCCAGTGGACAGCTGTGTGGGACCCGGGCTTTGAGTTTGTTCTGCTGAATTCAGAGTCCAAGGTGTGGGCCGTGTTCTACCTTGCCAGGGTGGAAAGTTAATTCACATCCATTTTTAGTAAGAATTATTCAAAGGGCCCGGCTTCTTGCTGCAGTCTCAGTGGCACTACCCAGAGCAATCCAAAAGGACTGAGCAGCATTGACAGCACTGGTGCACCCGCAACGGGAGGCCATGCCTGCCCACACGCCAGGTGATGACTGGGACTCTACTCAGAGACCTGTGAGGTCTGGTGTGCAAATTAACGGCACAGAGCTCTCAAGGAGTCTGCAGCCCTGGTCACGTGGCCAACCGAGCCCAGGAAGTACGTGGAACTTGCCTGGGTCCGAGTCCTGTCTCCTTGATCTCAGGAGGCTTCCGCAGTGTATTAGATATTTATTGCTGCATAACAAATTACCCCAAAACTTGGCAGCTGAAATAGCACACATTCATCATACCCCACGATTTCTGAGGGTCGGGAGCAGCTTAGCTGGCTGGTTGTCGGTCAGGGTTTCTCATGAAGTTGCTGTCGAGCATCAGCTGATGCTGGAGGATCCGCTGGCGAGATGGCTCACCCACACGGCTTTCGGAGGAGCCTTCAGCTCCTTCATGTGGCCTCTCCTCAGTGCTGCCCGAGCATTCCCACAACACGGCTTCCCCAGAGTGCGTGATTCAAGAAGGAAGCAAGAATGAAGACAGACTGTCTAGTCTTGGAAGTCACCCGCCTCTGTGGGAGGGGGCTGCACAGATCAGGAGGCACAGGAGGCGGGATCACTGGCGGCCACCTTGGAGGCTGGTGGCAATGCAGGGAAGGGACTCGAGAAGGCAGTCCAGCCACCCCACTCCTCTGGAGGGTGGACATGGGGGACAGCAGAACTGGCTTTCCAGGGGTCAGGGCTTCGATCTTCCCTCCTGTATATGTTTGTCCCATGCACAGAGCACTGGGCCAGGCAAGCCCCACTGCCCTCATGGAGTTTGTCATCTAATGTGTTTCACGGTTTGCCCCTGCGTAGCAAACCAGCTCTACCCCAATCAGAAGCTGGTGCCCAGCCCTTGACTGGCTGATCCCAGCCCAAGCCCAGTCCCGCTTTGAGCTCTAGTTTTGGCAGCAGATTCCTCTCAAGCCGCCATCATGACAAGACGTGGGCCCTGCCTGAGGAGACCAACGGATCCCAGCAGCTGGGGCAAGCCCCTCCCTGCATGGTCCGGGTTTCGCCGCCCGGGTGCTTCTGACCCCCTTCTTTCCACCAGCAGTGGGCAGAGCATCCTCTGATTCATTCACCCATTTCTACTGAGAATGACCATAGCTTGGGGCTGTCCTAAGCCCCTGGGCACAGACCCAGTCCTACCTCCTAGGGCTTTCAGGGGAGCTGCACAAGCTTTGGAGTTGGAATGATCCTGAGCTCTTCCCAGAGGGCCGGTGGCCTGCAGAGTGGCTTTGGTCTGGTCCCTTGCTTTCCATGAGCCTGTTCCTTCCCCTGGAAGTGAGGATGATGATGTGCACCTCCGAGTGTCACGAAGGTCCGCCACGATGGGGGACTACTAGGCGCTTTGTAAATTGGGCCCAAACGTGGCTGGACACTGTCTTCAGGGGCGTCATCATCCTTGAGGTGCGCTCAGACTCACCTTCCCGTGGGCACTGTGTCCTCCCACAGAGAGCCGGCCACAGGGACAAGGGAACCAAGGGTGTCTCCTCTGTGAAGCTGAAGCGGTCTTCCCGGATCACGGGCCAGGTGAGCCCGGCACTAGACCTCAGTTCACACCCAGCTCTGCCGTAGACCTTCAGGCTGCTACTTCCTCCCTGTGAGCCAGTTTCATCCTCGGCAAATGGGGAGAATCACAGCTGCCCTTGCAACCGTCTTTGGGTTTCAAGGTAACCAGCCAGCTGAACAATGGAGAGGAGGCATTGAACCCGATGGTCCCATCTCAGACCGACCCATGTCCAACCTGGAGAAGGTGCACTTCATTGTGGGCTATGCCATCCTGCGGTCTGGCCTCAGGTTAGTACCCTCTCCAGGCCCAACTCCATTCACCACGTGAGCGGTCCTCACTGGCCCTCAGCCCGTGGCCACACCCTCTTCCCTTGCCACGAGACCCCCTTCCCTGTCCTGGGCCTGCAGGCCGGGTCTCAGGACAGCAGATGTTATATGTATTAGAGCCAACAAGGACTCTCTACTTTCTCTGCATTAAGAAAACCCATGACTAAAACCCAGTTTTAGGAAAGTCTTCATCGCGGGCTGGTGATTCATTTTAGGACAGGCTTTAGTGCAGGGTCCTCTCATGAGCAATTTCTTCATTTATGCTATTATTATTATCATTTGCTTTACATGTAATTTGCTTTACAGGAATTGGGTTTACATAGTAATTAGAAAAACATGTATAGTTGGTCTGTGAATATTGTATTTTTCATCTCTAAATGGTTGAATATGCAGAGGCAGATTTTGTGGATACAGAGGGCCGACCGTAGACTGCTTGAAGGGACAGACTGGTGCCCAGCCCTTGACTGGCTGCCCGATCAAACTTGGGAAATTTTTGGTCACTATTTCTTCAAGTATTCTCTTTCTCTGGGTGTGTATGTGTCTCTCTCTCCCTCTCTCTATTCCTTCAAACTCGAAGTAAACCTCTGTAAGTTTTTTTATATTGTCCCTCAGATCCCTGGGAGATCTGTTCATCTTTTCTATTTTCCCCTCGTTCTTTAGATTGAGTAGTTTCTGTGGATCTATCTTTAAATTCTATTGATCTTTCTGTCTTCCCCAATCTGCTGTCATAACATCCAACAGATTTTGTATTTCAGATACTGTATTTTCAGTTCTAGAATTTGAACCTGTATCTTTTTTATACTTCTGTTTCTCTGCCAAGATTTCCTACTTGTTCATTCACTGTGAGCATCATTTCCTTTATATCCTCGAGCAGAGTAACAGTGGTTTTAAAACATTGTCTGAAAGGCAACATCTGTGTCATCTGGGGTTCAGTCTTCGTTAACTTCCTTTTCTCTTGAGAATCGTCATATCTCACTGTTATCTCATATATCTGGTACTTGTCTGTTTCCTCAGTAATCTGGTACTTTTGGATTGTATCCTGGGCATTGAAGATGATATGTTTAGATACTCTGAATTCTGCTATAGTTTTTCAAAGGGTGTTGAACTTTCGTTTGGCAGGTGACTAGCTTGACTGGACCCGAACTATCTTCCCCATGGTAGGCAGCAGCTGGAACTCCTGTTCAGTGTTTTTAGCTTTAATTGGGCTACCTGGCATCTGTCTCACCAGGCATGATAAGCGGTCAGTCAGAGATGAAGGAAGATTTTATATGCAAAATTCAGGACTCTCCTTCTCTGGTTCCCGTTTTTTTTGAGTTGGAGTCTCACTCTGTCACCCAGACTGGAGTGCAGTGGCCGCTCCCGGCCACTGCAGCCTCGACCTGCTGGGCTCCGACGATCCTTCCACCTCAGCCTTTCAAGTAGCTGGAACTACAGGCGTGCGCTACCACGCCTGGCTAATTTTTTTATTTATTGTAGATATGAGGTCTCGCCAAGTTGGCCAGGCGGGTCTCAAACCCGTGGGCTCAGGCAATCCACTCACCTCAGCCTTCCAAGGCGCGGGATTACAGGCTGAGCCACCGAGCCCGGTTCTCTGATTTTCTTAATTCCTGGATTTCTCTTTTCCCTTTAAACTGCTATGGGTACCCCCAACCCTGTCCTCTGGTTCCTCAAGCCTGTAAAACTATAGGACTTCTACCCAAACCTCAGCTGCCTGCATGACACCAACTGGGTAAGTCTTCTAACGCAGTTGGTTCTTTTGGTAGTTCTCTGGCCAAATAGTTGATCACCACTGGCCACCACACCCTCTGATACAGCAGTCATGGGAAAGTTGTGTCCAAGCGAGGTGGACACTGTGGCTTCTTCAGATGCCCCCGTAGGTATTTTCATACAGTACTGGTATCCGGCTGGGCTGACACTCACTGATGCCTTGAGAGTTCCTGCGGACTCTAGCCTGCATTGGACCATGGCCTCTTACTGCTGGGGGTCTTCTGGAATAACGGGCTTCCTGCTCGTGTGGGTTCCCATCTTGACGCTCAAAGCCCAGCTCCTTCCATGGCATCTCCTGGTTAATAGAAAGCTCACTCTTGTACCAAACAGTACATGTGCAAGTCCCATCCTCGGACTGTTCTCTCTCCACTTTGCCTGTCAAGATGGGCTCAGAGTTCTCTAGGAGAAAGCAGATGCTAGTCTCTCTGTTCAGGGTAGTCCCCAGCTCCAGAGGACACAAATCAAGTCTCGGCAAGAACTCTGTCCTCAGGCTCCATTCCAGTACTCTAGGGTTGGGGGGGAATTCAAGGGGTTTCTAGGGCTCAGCGTGCCTCAGACGGGGTGTGAGACAGGTCTCATGTCTTGCAGATAGCCCCCGTCCCTGTTGGTAGTCTCTTGGGGTTTCCTTCAACCTCCTCATCATAGATAGACAGTAGAAATGGACTACAGAACCATGAAGTTCCTCCCAGGAATCACCTTCCAAATTTCTCATCTTCCCTTTTGCAGGCTGGATCTATCCATGGGTCCAGCATGGTGGCTGGGCTGGCTCTGCCATCTTTTAGCGAATTCTAAAAGAGTGTGTCTTTTTAGAGTTTTGGATGTCAACATTCATTTGTCCTTGGCTTTGGGGTCTTAGCTGAATTCCAAGATAAGGCAAATGCCTCATATCATACCTGCCACACATTTGATATACACTCATTAAGTACCCGCTGAGGGTCACACCCTGACTTGAGGGTTGGGCTGTGGAGATGAAGAAGACACATCTCTGTCCTCGAGGACATCCTCTGGTTGGGGGGATGAGGGGACCAGGAAACCCACAGCAGCAATATTGCTAAGATGGGGAGTCTGCTCAGGGTCCTGTGGGGCACAAGAAGGAGTGGTCTTAGTTTAACGCCCTTCTGGGCTAGGGGAGGTTCACCAGGCAGAGGGAAACGACGAAAGGGCTCTCCCTGAAACAGCTGAGGAACCTGCAGTTCTAAGTTATGTGTCACAGCTGGGCACAGACTTTGGATCTGATACCAAAGAAGCAGGAAAAGTTTTAAGCTCGAGAGGACAGGGATCATGTTTGACTTCCAGAACGACCTCCCTGGCAACGATGGGGTGGGGTCGGCCTGAAGCGGGAGGACCGGACAGGGGCTGGTGCAGCGGTCCAGGGAGAGCCGATGAGTGATGACAGGACCGAGAGGTGGGAACAGAAAACACCCCAGAAATGGGTGGTCGGATGTGGCAGCTGATTGGTTTCAGGGTGCCGGGAGGGAGGAGTCTATGGTGACCCCCAGGTTTGCGTTTTTGCTGAATGCTTGATGGTGGCACCTGCAGACTGCAGAAAGAGGAGGTGTGCTGAGCTGACCCTGACAGGCTCGTGAGAGCCGACTTACACATCTCTTCCCAACTCTGTGTTCAGTGGTGTCATGCTGGCAGCTTGACACTGGCCTTGGTGGGAACGTTTACACCACAGAAATCAGCAGATGCTATGAATCTGGGCTTTGAATCCCAGGAAACTTGGTTGAGAATTAGGGGAAAGGTGCTGACCTCTGAATATGTGGGTTTGGGGCACTAGTGAGACACTTTTATAGGATAATAGAGGCTTGAGTCCATGTGATAGGGTTCAGGGGATCCCTCCCACCCCAACCCTACCACAAGGAGCAAAGAGGGGAGGCTTGGAAGCCTTTGGGAATGGGAACTGGTCAGGAGGTGAGGGGTTGAGGGGTCCTCCCAGGAAGTCCCCACTTTTCTCCTGGCAGTGGAGGGGAGTGGCTCCATTCAGGGAGGGGGCGGGGCCTTGAGGCAGAGGGTATGACTGTGAGGTGGAGCAGATGGGCTTGGCGGCGGGGAGGGCTCCAGAGGAGACAGGGTGCCCCCACAGCTGAGCCCCCTTGCTGGACGGGTGGGCAGGGGGAGTGGGGCTCGGAGCCTGGGAAGACATCGGCATTGGCACAGTCCTGAGAGGGTGCCCCAGGGACTGGACCGACCCGGAGGTGCAGAAGGAGTGCGTGCCCAGGTGCCCCTGTCGCCTCTCCTCCCCCAGGCCCCAGCCCCCAGCCTGCCCTCCCAGTGGCCTGTGTCTTCCAGGGATGAGGTTTTCTGCCAGATCTGCAAGCAACTGTCAGGAAACCCCAAAACA
Organism: Cephalopachus bancanus; assembly: GCA_027257055.1. Taxonomy (NCBI): domain Eukaryota; kingdom Metazoa; phylum Chordata; class Mammalia; order Primates; family Tarsiidae; genus Cephalopachus; species Cephalopachus bancanus. The sequence goes on along the minus strand of JAPVLO010000428.1, from coordinate 359,637 downwards.
AGCAGCCGGGCCCGGGGCTGGATCCTGCTCAGCCTCTGCCTGGGCTGCTTCCCCCCCTCGCAGAGGTTCATGAAGGTGAGGAGGGCCCGGAGAGGCGGAAGGGGGTGGGGGCGGGGGCAGGAGCATGGGCCGGCCCTGGGCCCTGGAGTGGGTCCGGAAACCCGGGCCCACGGCCGGTCCTCCTGCCCCGGCAGGCTGGGTCGGGCAGCAGTGCCTTTACCTCTCTGGGCCTCCGTTTCCGTGCCTGTAAAGAGGACACTGCCTCTGGCTTCTTCCAGCCTCTGTCTGGGTCTGCAGGGCCATGCCCTTTGGCTCAGGTACATGGGCAGCTCTTCAAAAGTAAAACGAGTTGGTGGATGAGACACACCTGGGGAGACAAGGGTCCGGGGTTGGCCTGCCAGGGACGGCCGTGGCGCTTTCTAGTTCTCAGCACTGAAAATGGAGGTGGTTGGCCAGTGCTTCCACGTGTTAGAGCCCCAGGCTTCTGACTGTAAAAGTCATATGTGGAGATGTGAAAAGTCTAACACAAAAATAAAAGTCATCCCTACACCTCGAGGCTGCTTCCAGTGAGACCTTCTTGTGGCCTTTTGTGGTGTTAGAGGATTGCACGTGTGATCATACAGGAAGACTTCCTTGAGTGTCCCCTTGGAAATAGGGAACCCTAATCACCTTGGCCATCTGCCCTGGGCCTCGGGCAATGCCCAGCAGCAGTAAACCCTTCCAGTCCATATCTGAGTGGATACTGCAGGGTGGGAAGGAAGGCACTCTGTCTGAGAGACAAAAGGAATTTCAACACATTTTATCAGGCGTGTTTTGGACTGACTCTCCTGCATGTTCCACTTCCTTATCTTCATGATGCTTCTCACGGCATTGACCTGCCAAGTGCCACCTCTGAGGCCTCACTGTCCCAGAGGGTATTGGACTTCTGGATGACGTTGAATGTGCATACTCCAATGGCTCATCCTGTAGATTCCACCGTGATCAATTGTGTCTGTCCACCTTTAGGACTCTTTTGAACTTTGGGGCCAAAGCATGCAGTTTGAAACAATGCGCTATCCAAAACATATTGCCAGACTGTTCCTCAGAAGTGTACCAACCCAGATTCCTTCTCATGGGGTGTGAGAGCCGCCCTCTCAGTGCCCCTTGGTTGACTAAATATGATCATTTTTGAAGTCCGTTTTCTCTGTCCATGGAGCCTGGCCTCCGTTCTGACTGCTCCTCTCCCCATCCCTTCTTTACCCACCAGTATTTACTGAACTTCATCAGTCAAGGGCCGGCGGGCTACGGGCCCTTCTGTGCCGAGCGCCTGAGGCGCACCTATGCCAATGGGGCACGCACAGAGCCCCCTACCTGGCTGGAGCTGCAGGTAGGGCCAGCAGGGATGGGAGGCGGGCTGGGCAGGGTGGTGCAGGCCTACAGGGGTCCCCCAGCCCAGCTCGTGACGCGCCGTCCCCCGTGACAGGACTTTTGTCTTCCGAGCTCCTCCACCTCCCCCGTGATACATGCCAGCAGTCCCTGTGCGTCCCTGGGCTTGACCTCCCACGTGTGGCCCAGGCGTCTTAAGTGCGCCTCACCTCTGAATCCACATTCCTTTAGGGCCTTACTAGGTGAAGGGGAAAACCAATGTGACCCACTCATTAGTGTTAGGATGTGCTGACTGCTTCAAGTCATCTTTCCCAAGGACCTTTGCACTTTGTGCAGAAGGCAGCGGTCATACCAAGGTTTTGTCCTTGGTGACAATACTGTTGGGAGCAGGTGCCACTCTAACCTACTTTGGCAGCTGTGTCACCTGTGAGTTCTTGTGTCAGTCAGAACAGCCAGGGTGGAGGGGGCATCCTTGGGCCCCATTCTGTGCACCCACAGTGCCTGGCACAGGAGACTGGGGGTTACCTCTGCCCCTCCCATTTCTGTTTTCACCTCCCATGAGCTCTGGGCAGTAGGTGAACTGTGCGTGTTCACACAGCATTGTTCACACAGCATTGCACCTGTGCAATGTTCACACAGCATTGCACCTGGAGGAACAAGGAAGAGCTCAAAGTGTTCCTGAGTCCTGGACTCAGATTCCCAAGAACTCTTGGCTCTCTGTGAGCCTAAGTCACCGGACATCCCAAGCTCAAGCTTCTCACCTAAAGGCGGGACCATGACGGCCTGAGGCTGTTGCCCCAGGGCTGCTGGGGGGACCTGGACACTGGGGCACTGGGGCCATCCTGTCGGCCTGCACTTTGTTCTCGATGCCATGGGCTGCTGACGCCGGAGCTTCGGAAGGCCCAGCCCTCAAGAGTCCAGAGGGAGGGCAGAGAGGGTGGTGGGTTGGGGGAGAGGAATGCGGTGGATGGGGCCTCCTGTCCTCCCACCCACTGGTTTCCAGAGTTCCAAGCAAGCAGCTAAGCTCAGTGGCCTGAGTTCCCTCTGTCCCCAGGCTGTCAAGTCCAAGAAGCACATCCCGATCCAAGTCAACTTGGCGACTGGAGAGGGCCTGACTGTCACCATCGACTCGGCCTCCACATCCCGGGAAGTCTGCCTGCACATTGCCCGCCAGCAGGGCCTCAGCGACCACCTGGGCTTCTCCCTCCAGGTGGCTGTGTACGACAAGGTACTGACCAGGCGCCCCTCCACCGCCTTCCTCCCAGACCTGAGCAGAGCACTCCAAAGCTTGAGCCCTCGCCCCTCACCAGCCCGGCCACTGCTGGCCCTCCCGGCTGCCAGACACATACAGGTGCACACACACAACACACACGTGTGTACATGCACACATCCCAGCAGGGCCTCACACCAGGCAGCCTGTCCTGCCCACACACTTGCATGGTCAGCTCCGCAGCTGCACCCTGGCCAACAGTGCCATGTGCACACCTTGTCACCTACCACCCGGCCGCCCACGCAGAGACACCAGGCCCTCACGCCAGCCTCTTGCGCCAAACTCACTATCACGCAGGAGCCACAGACGCCCCTGCAGCAGCCACAGAGAGTCACACTGGAACAGCCCACCTGAAGCCCCCTCACCATCCAGCCAGGCTCCCTCCCTCCCACGCTCGCATCCTCAGACTCAGACACTCACACCATCAGCCAACCAAGGCACTCAGCCCGAGGCATGTGGACCCACTCCTGTCTCGGTCTCCTTTGGGAAGGGGTGGCAGGGAGGCCTGATGGGGTGCAGTGGACAGGCCAGACCCACGTAGAGAAGCCCTTCGGGTGTCCAAGTGGACTCAGCAGCGTCCACACCGACCACACTGACTCTGAGGGTCCCCGTCCTGTCCTCATCCTCCACGTGCATGCACTAAGGGTGGGCCTTCTGATGGGCGAGGACCGCGCCGGCCACTAATTCCTGCTGCCCCAGTTCTGGTCCCTGGGCAGCGGCCGTGACCACGTAATGGATGCCATTGCCCAGTGTGAGCAGCTGGCCCAGGAGAGGGGCGAGAGCCAGCGCCAGTCGCCCTGGCGCATCTACTTCCGGAAGGAGTTCTTCACGCCCTGGCATGACTCCCGGGAAGACCCCGTCAGCACCGGGCTCATTTACCGCCAGGTCCTCCGTGGAGTCTGGTCTGGCGAGTACAGCTTTGAGAAGGTGAGGCACCAAGAAGGAGCCATACTTCGTGTCAGGAAATGCCCATGGAGGAGGGACCCTGGCCTCTCTCTAATTCGTGGAGAACAGAGGTCATGTGGGATGTGGAAGCCCTCCCGGCAGAGGGCAGAGTAGTAGGGACCAAGAAGGGGATCGCAGGAGGGCTGGTCCCTTCCTCCAGCCTCTGTTTGCTCCTCCCTTGGGCTCAGGCTTGCCTTTGGGGTTAGGGGTCTGGTGACAGGCCGGGAAGGCCTCCCAGCCAGCCCAGGTGTGCCCAGCCTTACCACAGCAGGCCTGATTATGAGCGGCAGGGCCTGGGGCTCAAGCATGTGGCCTCAGAGCCCTAGCGCCCGGAGTCGGAGTCCCCCTTCCCCCTCTCCTGGCAGTGTGACCTTGGGAAGCTCAGTCACCCCTCTGAGCCTGGGTCCTCATCGGGAGCGCTCGGTGAGCACCGGGAGCTCTTGTGCAGGTAGCTGGGAGAACTGAGGGCGATCGTGCCTCTTAAGCACCTGACTCTGGAAGCTCTGGGGGCAGCGGGTGCCGACCTCCCTGTGCTGACTCAGGACGCCACCCTGGCCAGGGCCCTGGAGAGGCGGGCACAGCAGCCCTGGAGGCCTGCCTGGAGCAGGCATGGGCAGGGAGCTGCAGGAGCACTGGGATATGCAAGGCTTTGGTCTCCCAGAAACGATGAGCTGCTTGGGTCCCCGCCTTGTACCGGGTGTGCTCCTGCCCAGCTGAGTCCTTGCAGAGGGGCCGCTGTCTCTTGACAAAAGAGGACCAGAGCTCAGACGGAAAGGCCTCGCCCACCTTCACCGTCCGGGGCTCAAGAGCACCCTTGTTCGAGGCAGAGGGCCTGCGGCGCTCAGGCCAAGGCCACCTGGACTCCCAGCAGTAATAGGAGGTGCCTGTGTTGGGGCCCGGCCAGGGCACGTGTGGTTTTGCTGGGGAGGGGGCAGGTGCTGTCCAGTGGAGGCGGAGGGACAGGGTGGCTACTCACGCTTCCAGCTCCTGCCTGAGCCACCGTTCAGCTGCACTGTGCTGGGCCAGAGCTGGGCACTGGACAGGACATCCTGGGGGAGGGTGGGCTCTCACTCATCTCCCCTTGTCCCCTCCTGTGCCTGCAGGAGGAAGAGCTGGTGGAGCTGCTGGCCCGGCACTGCTACGTGCAGCTGGGCGCCTCGGTGGGGAGTCAGGCTGTCCAGGAGCTGCTTCCCAGCTGCATCCCCTCCAGACTGTACAGGGCCAAGCCCCCAGAGAGGTGGGCTAGCCTCGTCACGGCCGCCCATGCCAAGGTCAGCACGCAGCCTGGAGACCCAGCCCTGAGTTCTGTTTGGGGTGACGGGGGCCATCAGTTCCAGAGAGATGGGTTCCCTCCCTACAAGCTCACCCATCAGGGAACAGGAAGCTTAGACTTGACAGGCAGAGCCCTGTCTCTTCAGTTTTAGACAGTTCTGCTCAGTTCAGCTCCCTGTCACAGGCCTGTGCCACCTTACTCCTTCCAAGGTGGCATCAGGAACGGGTCGCCGTGCTGGTCTGCACTGCAGCATCTGGAGGGGCCTGGGCCCCTTGGCACGAAAGGGCGCCCACAGTGGCTGGCTGCTGATCACGCCAGGGTCACGGTGTCAGTCCTGCCCATGAGGACTCCCCTCCCAGGGCCCAGGCCTCTTGGTGTCCTCTCGCTGGGCACTTGGGAACTCCCGGGTAAGAGGAGTTTGCCAAGTCACCCTTCAGATTGGTGGCAGCGATCTATAATCCCAAGGCCAAGTGTATGAACACGACCAGACCCTCTGTAAAGTAGGAGCAAGGGAAATAACATTTGAGTCAACAAACAGTGAGAAGAAAGTCCGGCTGGACATGATAGCCAGTTACAGACACAGGGCAGTGGAGCCAGCAGGGGCAAAGGTGTGATGGTGTGGTCAGCCGTCAGCCACTGTGGATGCCCTTTCATACTGAGAGGCCCGGGCCCGTCCAGACGCTGCAGTGCAGGCACCAGCATGGAGGGAGGGCAAAAGGACACTCGAGCTGTGAGACGGTTGATGTGGCGGTGCCTGAGACAGGGCCCCAGACCCGCAGAAGAACTCCAGAGCGGACACCAAGAGACAGCCAGGGCACGGAGTCACAGCGAGGTGGCTCCCCCTGGGAGCCAGATCCAGGCCCGCGGGCAGGCGCAATGCCAAGCCGCACACCACAGCCACATGCTGCAGCCCTGACCCACGGGCCCTGGGGAGGAGGAGCCCTTCGGCCTCCTCCCAGCCACCTCCTGCGAGGTCCTCCCTCCCCAGGGTAGAGGAGGACTGTGCCAGTCCCCAGAATGTCCCTGCAGAGTCCCTCCCGAGACCCTGGCCTCACTCTAGGCCGAGGCTTCCCGGAATGACCCCAGCTCATCCCCTTGACCCTGGGCGCGGGACCAGCTAGGGGAGGGAGTGGGACGGAGCTGATGCCCGGGGTCCCCCCACAGGCCTCATACACCCAGACGCAAGCCACGCTGCTGACTGTGCAGGAGCAGGTGGTGGACGCCGCCCACCTGCAGTGGCCGCTGCTCTTTTCCCGGCTCTTTGAAGTCACCCCGCTCTCGGGTAATGGCGTCTGCCAAGGGATGGGGCGGGCGGGGGCTGGGTGCCCCAGGGACCCACAAAGCCCTTATTCTGCTGTCTCCACCGGCCAGGCCCCCGGCTGCCCAAGACGCAGCTGATCTTGGCTGTTAACTGGAAGGGGCTGTGCTTCCTGGACCAGCGGGAGAAGATGCTGCTGGAACTCTCTTTCCCAGAGGTCATGCGTCTGTCCACCAACAGGTGGGGACCTCGAGGGAAGATCTCGCAATCTGAGTCCTTGGGGCTTGATGCCCGCGAGGGCCTGGGCGGAGACGGGAGGGGCGGCATGTTGTCCCGGGAGCCGGGCTGGGCTGGAGCAACAGGGGCAGTGTGTGCAGTGGCCATGGACTCAGCTGCCCCTCCCGCGCCTGGCCGCACGGCCTGTTGAGCGCGCCAGGGCACCCAGAGTGCCAGCCGGCGTTCTCCCACCACCTGCAGTGGTGCCCGGCCCAGCCCCGACCACGCTGCCTGTGCCCTGGTCTGTGCCTCAGGACAAGCCCTCCTGAGGCCGTCGAGGGGTGAGGCGGGAGGAGGCAGAGGGGGCGCCCGGTCATGCTGGCCTTTGTCCCCAGGGAGGCCCAGGGTGGACAGAGGCTGCTGCTGTCCACCCTGCACGAGGAGTATGAGTTCCTGTCCCCCAGCAGCGTGGCCGTGGCTGAGCTGGTGGCCCTGTTCTTGGAGGGCCTGAAGGAGAGGTCCGTGTTCGCCATGGCCCTGCAGGACAGGAAGGCCACAGGTGCCCGGCCGGGGGGTGAGGAGCCCCATGTGAGCTCTGTGGGGAGGCGTGTGCTCACCTTCGCAAACACGCGGCCCAGCACAGGGCTGGGGACATGGGCCAAGGGAAGGGGCCGCAGGGCTCTGCGGGGAGGGCTTTGGCCAGAGCCCTGCCTTCTCGCAGCCACTGCCTCCAGGTCTACAAAATGAGGGGTGAAAGGGGCATCTCAAGCCCCCAAGGCGAGCCTTGCTCGGAACTGCATGCAGAAGCACTGGGCGGACCCCAGCCCGGGGGCTTCGCACACCGTCTCCTCAACCGCCCCGTCATCCCATTTCACAGACGTGGAACCAGAGGCCCCGAGAAGGAAGCAGTTTGCCCAGGGTCACACAGCTTGGGGGTGGGAGCCTCGTCTGGGGCCACAGCTCTCGTGCACGCCAGCACTGCAGCGAGAGTTGGGCTGTGCCCCTGGCAACCAGGCCACCTGGCAAGGCCCCAGGACCTCGGCTGGAATGGACAGTGCGGGGGTGTGGTCACTGCAGGGCCTTCAGAAGGGAGAAGGCTTGTTGGGATGCAGAGGAAGTGGCCACGCATGGGGCTTCAGGGCAGGGAGAAGCGTAGGTCTGGGATGCGCTGCCTGTCATCCATTTCAGTCCTAACAACACCTGGCGGGGGCTAGTATCTGCATCGCACAGGTGAGGAAGCCGGTCAGAAAGGCCCGTGGCACTCAGGCCAGGCATGGAGACGGCCGGCCTGTGCCTCCTCCCCTCCCTCGCGCCCCGGCTCCTGGTCAGGCCTCTGCAGGTCTCCAGGGCTGGGGCCGTGGTCCGAGGTCCCAGGCTTCTGCCCACCCTGGGCTCTGCACCCATGCTGGGCCAGCCCTCCAGGGCCCCGACGCTCCAGTCCCACCACCACTCACTCTCGGAGTGGCCGTGTGCCCACCACTCGGTGCCTGTTTCTTGTCTGTCGGGGGACAATCCAGAGAGTGGCAGCACAGCCTCTGGCTCCTTTGGGGCCCTCGGCAAACGGTGGCTTTCCCCCCCGTACCTGGGTCTTGCAGGTGATGCCACCCTCTTGCCCTTCAAGAAGGGAGACTTGTTGGTCCTGACAAAGCAGCAAGAGCTGCTGGCTTCTGAGAACTGGACCCTGGCCCAGAGTGACCGGACGGGCAAGACCGGCTTGGTGCCGATGGCCTGCCTCTACACCATCCCCACAGTCACAAAACCTTCGGCTCAGCTGCTGGTAACTCACACACTCACCTGACCTCCATATGCACACCCATGGGCACAGAGGAGAGGCCCTGGCACGCCCTGCCGGGCTCCCTAGCTCAGGGCCCTGCAGCCCACCTAGCAAAGGGGCAGGAAGGCCGCCTGGGTGAGGTCAGCCCTGCCAGCTCCCATCGTCCCTGTGGGCTGATGGTGAAACTGGCACAGTGTGTGTACAGTGCCCAGTCCAGTGCTTGACATTTAGTAGGTGTTCCATAATGGTGTTCCGTCCCTCTCTCCCACCGTGGATGCATCCTGGGGACAAGCCCAGCCTCTCTTGGCCTCTGCTCTCAGGGGCCCATGTCCCCCTCCTCTGAGAACTGCCCCACCCTGCCCCAAGACCAGCCTGCTGGGGAGGCAAGGACAGGCATTTCAGCAGGTGCATACTAAGCGCTGGGTCTACACCCTGTGCCCACAATCCTGGGAGGCGATGGCAGCTCCACCTTCAGGGAGCCTGCAGACGTTTCCACACATAAGAACGAGTGGACGGCAAGTGAGCCAAGAGCCACCAAGAAGCGGCACTGGTTGTTATGGGAACAAGTCACAGGGTGGGACGCACCGTGTCTGGGACAAATCCCTGAGGAGTGACGTCTGTGCTGAGGTCTGAAGCTGGCGGGGACCAGGCAGGCAGGGCCGGGTGGGCGGTGGCCCTGGGGAGAGGCACCTGAGGAAGGGGAGCCTGAGTCTGGGGCACACGGAGTGGCTGGCATCCCCGAGTGGGCGGTCCGGGCTCCACAGCCATCGGCACTAGCCCGCCTAGGGAAAAGGAGCGGGTGCCAGAAAGTGGGGTCACGGCTCCAGGCCACACAGCAGGCGGCATGGCATGGGCAGGCCCTGCCCTGTCCAGCCTGGGGTCTGGCCCTCCCGTGCCACGGGGCATCCAGGCCGGAAGGAGCCTGCGGGAAGGGCCTCGTGGGCAGTGGCTCCTGGGCGCCCACAGGCCTGCGCCTCCCCAGAGCTTGCTGGCCATGTCGCCAGAGAAGCGGAAACTGGCAGCTCAGGAGGGGACGCCCGCAGAGCCACGACACGCGGAGCCGGAGGAGAAGCCACACACCCTGGAGGAGTTCTCCCATGAGTTCTTCAGGTGCCAGCCGCCTGGCCCCCGGGTGCCCCTAGGGTTGCAGGGCGTCCACTGCTGCCGATGCAGAGCCTGCCTGGCCTCCTGGGTGAGGGTGGGTCGGAGGGGCTCATGGCTGGGGTTGGGGGCGCTCCGCCCTCCCACAGCCACCCTGGGAGACTGAACAGAGGGCCCAGGTGCCAGGGGCAGAGCGGCCTCGTGGCGAGCCCTCACTTCACCCTCCGCCCATCAGGACCCCAGAGAAGGAGACCGTGGGCAGAGCTGTGCTGCCCCTGGCCCGCACCCGCAGCCACCTGTGGGCCTATTCATCTGAGCCGCTGCGGCAGCCGCTGCTCAAGCGTGTCCAAGCCAACGTGGACCTCCACGACATTGCCTGCCAGATCTTTGTTGATATCCTTGCCCAGCCACCCACCAGCACAGGCATCTGAGCCCCAGCACCACAGCTGCCCCCTCAGGAGTCAGGCCTCACTTCAGAGTGTACCGGAAGCTCCCTGTGGGGTTGGGGTCAGGGGTCAGTGTAAGGCCTGGGTTGGGGTGCTAGCCCTGGTCAGCGTGTGGGGCCTGGGTCAGGGGTCAGCTTGGGGCCTGGGTCAGCGGTCAGTGTGAGGCCTGGATCAGTGCGGGGCCTGGGTCAGGTGTCAGAGTGGGACCTAGGTCAGGGGTCAGTGTGGGGCCAGGGTCAATGCGGGGCCTGGGTCCGGCGTCAGAGTGGGACCTGGGTCAGGGGTCAGAGTGGGACCTGGGTCAGGGTCAGTGTCCAGCCCCGATCAGGGGTCAGCTTGGAGCCACTCCCAGCACCACGCTCCTTGACAGCCGTACCCATCCTCAGATACATGGGCGACTACCCCTCTCGGCAGGCCTGGCCCTCGCTGGAGCTCACCGACCAGATCTTCTCACTGGCTCTGCAGGACTCGTCCCTACAGGATGAAGTCTACTGCCAGATCCTGAAGCAGCTGACGCACAACACTAACAGGTCTGCCGGGGACAGCAGGACAGCAGGACAGTGGGCGCTGGCCCTCCGTCCGTCTCGACGCCCTCAAGGCCGGGGCTGCTGCTCACAGGGGAAGCAGCTCATGGCGCCCAATCCTTGCCCAGCAGCAACAGTGGGAAGGGCTGGGGACGAGGGCTGCTGGGGTGACATCGTGGGGTGGTCAGAGCAGGGGGAACAGACCGGCCCCGGGCCCCGCCTGCTCCCACCCTCTCTTGTGACCTGGGCAGGCTGTGTCCACTAATCCAAGAAATGGGCACAGTGGTGCTGCTTCCATCTCTAGGGAGTGAAGGCCCTGTGGTATTGGACAGCCAGGCAGGGGTTGGCACGGTACGACCTTGCTGGTGGCCCCTGAGTCCTCCCCAAGCCCTCAGACCCCAGGCCCAGAAGGCCTCGTGTCCCTGCTTCCCGAGGTGCCTGCCTGGCTTAAACTCCGGGGGGCCCTTCCCAGCTGACGAATGCTACCCGCCAGGTTCAGCGAGGAGCGGGGCTGGCAGCTGCTGTGGCTCTGCACGGGCCTCTTCCCGCCCAGCAAGTTGCTGCTGCCCCACGCCCAGAAGTTCGTCAACACTCGCAAGGGGAAGCTGCTGGCCCCCGACTGCAGCCGCCGCATCCAGAGGGTCCTGAGGTGAGCCTGCGGCCTCCGTTCCCCCTGCGTCAGTGCTGCGCTAGCAGGGGCGTGGATGGGGAAGAGGGGGCCCAGCGGTGAGGGTCTGGCCCAGCCCTCCAGGAGCTCAGGATCCAGGGGTACGCTACAGAGGCTGGTGTCATCTTGGAGAGGTCGGCAGGCCCTGGGCCACCAGAGTGGAGGGTGGAGAGTGAGGCCCAGGAGGGTTTGGGAGGCCCAGGGCAGTCAGTGGAGGTTTCTGGCAGGCTCAGTCATAGCCACCAGCTTCCCTGCCCCACCGCGGGACGCTCAGTGTACACAGGAGAGTGACTCAGACATTCCAGCCCAGCCCTGAGCAACTGAGGTCCAAAGCCCATCCCTCCCAGCCCTCGTGCTCCTCCCTGGCCCTTCCACAGTGAGAAGTTCTTCCTTGGCTTTCTGTCTGTGCTCCCCGTCCTTCTTGCCTCTCTGGCTTGGCCTTCCATGGCCATGGGGAGGGCGGGCTGACGGTGGAGTGGCTATGGTTGCAGCGGCAGCCTTGGTCACAGAGGAAGGCGGGCGCCCTCCCAGAATCCCCAGCCCTGCCGGATGCCCCTGTCGTGTGAGAATGAGCACACAACTGGTCCTGGCCCCGCCCTCCAGCGCCCCTCGCCCTGGCCGCTCCCCAGGTGTGGCTCAGGCCTTCTGGGGCCTCCTCAGAGCCAGCCAGCGTCTGGAAGGCAAGACCCAGCCCCGCCCCCCCGCCACTGCCTTCTCTAGAGCCCGGTGTGAGCCCCCCAGGCAGGGCAGCCCGGGAAGAGTGAAGGGTTAGGGCCACCCCTCCACGGCCACAGGGGTTAGTCTTTCCCCCCCATAGTTCAGGGCGCATGTGGAGGCGGGGGCTGCAGCTGGGTGGCCGGGCGGCATCCGCAGTGTGGGCTGTCCCGCTCAGGACGGGTCCCCGGAGGCAGCCCCCGCACCAGGTGGAGGTGGAGGCCGTGGAGCAGAGCATCTCCCGCGTCTGCCACAGGGTCTACCTCCCTAACGACAGCAGCGAGGTGAGCCCCCCGCCCCGGCCCCGCGGCGAGTCTCAGGCCTCGAGAGGCTGCGGGGCACCTCCCCACCGGACCGGTGTGCTCCTGGGTCACGCCAGGAGAGCCGCTTTCGGGGTTTCTCGTGGGCCATCTCCCCTTCGCCACTCTCCACTGCCCCTCCCCTGGGACCCAGGCCACGCCCAGCCCTCAGGGGCTTTGGAAGCAGGGACAGTCCCAAGGTAGGACCTGGGGATTCCAGGCTCAGGACACGCGAGGGAGGCCAGCATGGTGGGCAGCCAGGTTGAGTCCCGAGGGCTCGGGGGCTCCGAGGGGCTGCTGACAGTCCCGGGCATGGGGCGCAGGTGGCACCTCTGGGTGGGCCTTGTGCACAGAGCCCATCATGGCTATGGGGGAGGTCAGAGGGGACAGGCGGGAGGTGGGAGACAAAGAAGACCCAGATGTGACTCAGGAGCCTTGGCCAGAACAGCAAAGGTGAGTGGACCCAGGTGGACAAGGCAGCCTCACCCTCTCCGTTGTGGCAGGTTGGCCTGTTTGGCCTTGGGGCCAGTCAAGTCCCTAAAGCAGGGAGTTCCCACAGTCTGGCTGCAATACTCCCAATGCAAGTCAAAGGCCAGGCCTCCTGGGCCCCAGGGCAGCAGACACTAGGAGTGAGGGTTGAACATCTCGCCAGCGTTCTGGAAGGGAGGCCTGCCCCTCTCAGTCCAGCCCAAGCTTCACGGAGGGGCAAAAGGACCAGGCACCAAGGGCCATCCCAAGACAGCAGCTCTGGTAACTTTTGGGCCCAGACCAGGCTCACTAGCCGTCTGTCTGCCCAGATGCTGGAGGTGGGCAGCGGCACGAAGGTGCGGGATGTGTGTGACAGCGTCGCCACCAGGCTGCAGCTGGCCTCCTGGGAGGGGTGCGGCCTCTTCATCAAGATCGCAGACAAGGTATGCCAGCCGTCGCACCAGGGCTCAGCGGACAACAGCAGGGCCCTTGGGTGAGGGCCCTCAGCCGCCCAGCGCCCCTGTGCCTGGCCAGACCGCTCCCTGCATGGTTGGTGGTTTCATGATGAGGGGTGAGGTCTGGGAATCAGCCCTGGTCCCCCATCCTGGTAGCCCACATGCGACTCTGAGCTGCGTGTGACACCAGCACTGGTCCCGAGGAAGGCTACCCCCGCGTGGCCCCAAGCCCTGCAGGGGACCCAGGAGGACCGTCCCCTGCAAGTCGCTAGCCTGCCTGCCTCCCCCCTCCAGGTGCTCAGCCAGAAGGAGGGAGACTTCTTCTTCGACTCCCTGAGGCAGGCGTCTGACTGGGTGAAGAAGAACAAGCCCCAGAAAGAAGGTGGGGGCGGTCTCGGTGGAGCTGGGCGGGAGGGTGTGGCTGCATGGAGAAGCAAGGGGGTTGTCAGCTTCCCTGGGCTGGGCCACTGCCTGCATGGCCCAATCGTTCATTCGTTCATTCCTGTGCGTCCCCTGGGTTGTGGGTCTCGCCGGGTCAGGCTGGGGGGACCTCGCGGCGAGGGTAGGGGCAGGGCGAGGAGACAGGCCAGGAAGAGATGGCTGCACTGCAGGGTGGGAAAGGGTGCACGGGGGCTGAGGGGGCCTGGCCTGCTGGAGGGGGTGGCCCTAGCTTAGTACTGGAGGCTGAGGAGGAGGAAGAGTGGGGAGGAGAAAGGGTGGAGGCTTTCCAGGCAGAAAGGCGGCGGTGCCACGCTGGGGCAGCAGGCAGGGTAGAGGGTGAGGCTAGTGGTGGCCCACAGAGGCAGGGGGTGCGGGCGGTGCCTGCTGCCAGTCCTGGTGCCATCACCGCCCCTCTTCCAGGGGCCCCCGTGATGCTTCCCTACCAGGTGTACTTCATGCGGAAGCTGTGGCTCAACGTGGTCCCAGGGAGGGATGTGAACGCTGACACCAAACTCCACTACCACCAGGTACGGGCAGGCTGCTCTCCTGCTGGGCGCTGGGCCACTCCCTTCCCTCCCACGCCTGCCCTGAGCGTGCAAGAGCCAGCAGGCAAGGGCACCGGTGCCCGCCCAGTCTGGGCTCCAGCCCTGGGGTCTCATGTGGTGGACAGGCTGAGCCCCTGGAGGTTCTGGAGCCAGAACCTGGTTCTGGGTCAGAGGGCAGCAGCCTTATGGGCACAGTGACTTCACCAGCACCTGTAGCATGACTGTGGGTGAGAGGAAGGACAGAGGGTCCCATGGCACGGGCCAGTGGCTTTGCCCTGAGGTGTGGAGTGGGCCACTGCCTCCGCACAGGATGTCAGGCACCCCGGCCCTGTCTTGGGGTCATCCCCTGGCCTGAAATGGTACCCTGAGGGCCTTCGCCTGTGGCCTGCTCAGTCTGTCCTGGATGGAGCGGGCTAATTCCCCCCCGGCTGAGCAGGAAGGAGGGCTGGCTGCGCAGGCCGCAGTCTGAGGCTCCTGTCACCACCCAGGAGCTGCCCAAGTACTTGCGTGGGTTCCACAAGTGCTCGCGGGAGGATGCCGTCCACCTGGCGGGCCTCGTCTACAAGGCCCAGTTTGGCGACGACCGGTCCCAGCTGGCTCATGTCCCCAAGGTCCTGAGGGAGCTGGTGCCCGAGAGCCTCACACGCCTGATGTCCGCGGAGGAGTGGAAGAAGGTCCCTGACGGGGCTGGGAGGGCCTGGGGCTGCCGCTCCCCGGGACCCCTCCCGGTGCCACGCCCTGCCTGGCCTGAGGAGCCCGCTGCCGGCATGGAGGGGGCTGGGCCTGTGCACACCTCGCCTTCCCCACGCCATCCATGGTGCTGCAAGGCTTTCTCCCCCCACACCTGCCCCTCCCTCTCCACCCTTCCACACACTGGCCCTGGGCTAGGCAGCACTGCTCTTGCGGGGCTCAGGGGCCCCTGGGTGCCCAGACCCTGTGCGGAGGGCCAGGTCTGAGCAGGGCAGCTCTCCCCAGCCCTCACTGGCCCTCCCTCCCCCAGAGCATCCTTCTGGCCTATGACAAGCACAAGGACATGACGGTGGAGGAGGCCAAGGTGACCTTCCTGAAGCGGATATGCCGGTGGCCCACCTTCGGGTCTGCCTTCTTCGAGGTGAAGGTAGGCCCCGCCTGCTCCCAGGCTCCTAACCCAGCCGGTCCCACTCAGCCCTGCCTGGCAGTCCCAGCGTCCCCCGGTCTCCCCAGCTCGTGTCTCAGGTGGGGCTGGCTGACAGGTTGGAGCGTGTGGGTGTGTGTGCACCTGTGTGTGTCCCGGTGAACTCCTAGAAGATGACTCCTGGCCTCCTGGGCTGGACCGTGACCACTGTGCCCTTCCTCCCAGCAAACCTCGGAGCCCTCCTACCCAGACATCATTCTCATCGCCATCAACCGGCATGGGGTTCTGCTCATCCACCCCAAGACCAAGGTAGCGGCTTGGGCCTCCGGCAGGGCTGGGGCCGCGCTGCAAGAGGGGTGTGGTTGCCTCCCTCCTTCCCCCTCCCCCCACAGACACACACGCAGCCCCTGGGCTTGGGGAACCCTGGCTGGGCGGATTTCCACAGGCCTCCTGCCCATCCCTCTCTCCCCCCAGGACCTGCTCACCACCCACCCCTTCACCAAGATCGCCAGCTGGAGCAGCGGCAGCACCTACTTCCACATGGTGCTGGGGACCCTGGGCCGGGGCAGCCGCCTGCTGTGCGAGACCTCCCTGGTGAGCCCAGTCCTGCCTCCCAGCCCAGATTCTCAGGCCGGGGCACTGGGTCTGG
The DNA here is from genome assembly GCA_027257055.1 of Cephalopachus bancanus. NCBI lineage: Eukaryota > Metazoa > Chordata > Mammalia > Primates > Tarsiidae > Cephalopachus > Cephalopachus bancanus. The sequence continues at coordinate 344,113 of JAPVLO010000428.1, read as the reverse complement.
GCTCCCGCCCTCATCCTCGCTGCCACCTGGCGAGTGGCTCACTGTGAGGGCTTGGCCACCGGGCCCAGGCAGGGCCAGCAGACCGGGAGAAGGCTGGGTGCATCCCCAAGGCCAGCAGCCAGGGCGGCAAGGCCTCACAGTGGGGCTCCCTGCGTGATGGCCCGTTCTGATAGGGGGAAGCCGGCAGGGCAGGCAGAAGTGGACAGGCAGCCCCAGCAGCAGGTGCCCGCATTCCCTCTTTTCCACACCCTGAGCGCTGGTTGCCGAGGCAGAGAAGCTGCGTGCCACCAGCTCCCTGAGTCCAAATCGCCACCTGCACTCCCTGCACCTGCAGCCTCTAACCCTACCATCTCCTGCCTAGGGCTACAAGATGGACGACCTGCTGTCCTCTTACGTGCAGCATCTCCTGAGCACCATGAACAAACAGCGGGGTTCCCGGGACCCCACCCTGTTCAGCCCCTAGCGGTGGGTGCTGGCCAAACCACTCAGTCCCCCTTCTTGGCCAGGGCCTGCGTTCTGCAGGCATGTGCTCCCAACACATGCCCCACTCCTCGGCATCCCAGGTGGCGTCCTTCCTCAGGCACGGGCCAAGGTGGGGCAGGAGTCTCGGGCCTCCAGGCTCACAGTGGATGGCTGAGAGGACGCCCCACCCCACCAGAATGTTCAATAAAATGTGTGCAGAGTGGAAGTGTGCACGTGAGAAAATGGAGGGGGCAGGTGGGTAGGAGGCCTGAGAGGCCTGGTCTGCACAGAGCCTCTTCCAGAAAAAGCAGAAACCGTTGTGACTTCACAAGAGAAAGCAGATGACAATCGCGGTCTCAGGCACTGTGGGCAGACGGTCCCCAGGTTTTCTCCCAACTTTGGAGTCTTTGCAAATGCCCAAAGGAGAAGGGGAAGGTGGGCATGGCTGCCCAACCTCCTCTGTGATCTCCTGGCTCCTGTGGGAGGGCTGGAGTCCTTGGCCAACCACAGGAGGGCAGCACCCCGAACTGTTCACGGGAGCCGGCTGGGACCCTGACATGAGCCCATCCTGAGGCCACGCGTCCCCGAGCCCGGTTCGCCTCCACATGCCACTGCTTGCCCAGCACGTTGACCACACGGCCCTCGATGGGCCGGCGGCAGGCCCCGCAGATGGGGACGCCCATCTTGTCATGGCAAGGGCAGGCAGTAGAGCTCACCCTTCAGCTCGCGAGCCTCGGCGGTCAGCTCCTTCCTGGAAGACAGCAGGGCCAAGTGCCGTCCCTGCCCTTCTGCAGGGTCCACTCGCCCCTCCTGTCCAGCTCCCCGAGAGGCCCGTTCCGTCCCAGCGGAGTGCCGGGGTGGGGGCGTGCTATGACCTCTGGGCCCTTGGAAGACTTCCTGAGCCCCAGATGGGCCCTGGAGCAGGGATTCCCACACGGGCCTGGCAGAAGGCAGCCTGTGTCCTGCAGCATCTGTCCTCTGAGACGCAGGTCTGTTCTAGGCCCCCCTTCCCTCAAACCAGACTGGGCGCCAGGGACGGGCCCAGAGGGGGCTGGGGGAGGCAGGGGGCACGGCTCTGCAGCCCCTCTCTACACTCCTCTCCACGCTAGCGCCATAGCGACTCCAGGGCCGCCGGCCCCCGCCCCCCCCCCCGAACCTCTGACCCTTCCTCTCTGCTGCTTCCTCTCGGCCATCACGGGCAGTCCAGGGACCTGAGCCTCCCCCCACCTGAGTCTCGGGCAGCCCTCCACAGAGCCCCAGAGAGAGCAGCCTCTGCCGCAGTCACTTCCCAGCCCCCATTCCACCTCGCCCTGCAGCCGTGGACCCTGCTCTCCAGACCCCCTCCCAGCCCACCTGCTCTCCTCTCCCACCCCACTGCAGCCCCGCACGGGGTTGCCGCACCCAGCTCCGGGACGGCCCTGGCTCTCCAGCTGCCCCTTCGCAGGGACGAGCTGTGCGCCTACCCACAGTGGGTGCAGCTGAAGTGGTCCGGGTGGTAGGCGTCGCTCTCTACAGAAGCGATCACAGCCCCAGATTGAAGGGTGACCCTCAGAATTTGTTTCCTGAGAGAATTAAGATGAAACCTAAGAATTCTAGATTCAAAATGCAACAGAAACACAAAACAAAATAAGCCTAGTACATATGAAGCGTAAGTTCTTGTGTGACACACGCTTGGGCTCAAATCGTGGCTCCGACACTTCTAGTATTTGCAGTTGAGTGAGTTTCTTCACTCCCTGAGCCTCATTCTCCTTGTCTGTAAAACGGGGCGATAACCCCAGCTGGACGGGGTTACACGAATAGATACATTTCAGACAGTGCATGTGACAGGCACTCCCTAAATGCTCGTCTCATTCAAATGCTGTCACTGAAAACCTTAAAGGCGTTTGAGACTAGGAGTGGTGACTTGGTTCTTCCCAGTGCTACTGGACTTAGCATTATTGGAAAGACGGGGAGAAATGAGCCTTGTTCACTTGGTCTCGGGAGCAGCCACTGGCAACACCCAAAAGCTCCCCAGCCTGGAACCACCCCAGGGAGAATACTCGGTCCAGCACCCTGCAGGCTGCAGGGGCCCTCCCGGCCGAGGAAGATCCCTCCCAGGCGAGGTCCAGGCCTCCCCGGCTGAGCTGCATCCCACAGGCCAGACAGCGCCCCATTCTGAGGCTCCCGCAGCTGCGCCTCACTCCAGATAAAGGCTGTGGTTCATTCTGCACACTCACACGGGGCCTCATTATACGGGCAGGACACAAGGACCGCACAGCAAGTGTCCTGAAGAGTCCCCTCTCGCTCTGCTGATCAAGACTCTTCAGCTTCCCGCCCTCCCGTTCACAGGATCCCCCTACTGTCTGTCCAGGGCAGGCCTGGGAGCGCAGGCCTGTTGCCATGGCAAGTAGGCCCCTCCCTGCCCCTCTGAGTGGGAGACCATCTCCTTCTGAAATGTCCCGTTGTGTCTGTTGGCCACAGCCCGAGCCCCCACCCAGCCCTCGCCTGCTTCAAGGCACTGAGACAGCCACACACTCCGCCTCTGTGGCCAAGCTGGGGGCTGGGATGCGGACTGGGAACGCACGGGAATGTTCACACCCCAGTGGCAGCAGCGGCAGCACCCCCCCCAACAAGGGATCCCTCGGGATTGAAGCGGCCTTTCAGGGCCATGGCGTCCCCTCCTCTCCGACTGTGGGGTGGTTGAAGACCCCCGGGCGGTGACCAGGCTCTTGGTGTCACGAACGAATAGTTGGACGAGACACACAGAGGCACAAGCAGAGAACAGTTTTTAAAGTCAAAGCCACAGCACACTCCAAATAAAGACAGGAGAAGTCTCAAGCTAAAGAGTGGGTTGAGAGTCTCTATTCAAACAAAGCAGTAACCTTTTATATCCTTTTCTGGTGGGGGGAGGTTGGGTCTGACCTTGCAAGGTTTGCAAAATCCTGTTTGTTAAACGTTTTCAGGGTCAGAGGCACTTCCAGGGGGGTGGAGTAACATCTTGTGCTACTGCACATGTTTCTGCCTGCCGTCCCATAATTTTAACCCTAAGCCTGAGATACAGTCCATATGTATCAGCTCTTTTAAATGAGATCTTTCGATAAGTTATAGAGAGTTCAAGGAGGGCCCTTGTGCGCATGTGCCACACTGGGAGATTTTCTTTGTGGGTTTTATGTGCTTTCTTGTCTTGCTTCAAGAGGGAATGTTGTTTATATTCTGTCCTTGGAGGTTGATTAATGTTTCTGTTTTATGACTTCCTCCCTGTTCTCATGGCTTCTTCTCTCTTGAGATTTATCTTACACGTTCCACCCTATCTTCCTGTCTCCTTCCTTAGACAGGCAGCCTTCCACCCAAAGTGGACGGAGCCCCCCCCAACGCCGCCCACGGGCACAGCTCACCTGCTTCCTGCTTACACCTGCCCCTTCCTCCTGGATCGGCGGCGAGAGGTAAGGGGTAAGTGGGACGGGGCGGGCAGGGAGCCCAGGGGGCCAAGAGAAGAAGCACAGGGTGAAGACAGGGGCTTTCTTGTCCTCATCTCTTTGATCAAGGTCTGACCTGTGTATTGAAGACTGACCTTGGTCTAAACTCATAGCCACCCTCAAAGTGGTGTTTCTGTCCCTCTGTCAGGGGCTTGCGGAGGACAAGTGGCTTGCCCACAGTCCCACGCTGCGTGACAGCCAGAGCCCAGCACCTCGCCGCTCACCGTTAGGTGCCCTGGGCCCAGGGACGAGCCAGATGAAGAAGCCGCCCAAGAGCGGGCTCAGGCCGGGAGGGAGAGGAAACTGCCACCCCCCGGCCACAGTGGTGCCACCACAGGCCCCCTCCTCATAGCCACGCCTGCCCACCCACCACCTCCTTGGAGCCCCAAGGCCTGTCACCTTGGCCGACTCACCCACAGCCATGGACCCCACACTTCCCAGGCCCCGGGCGCATCCACCCCCCACCCTTAGGGGCATCTGCCTGGTGGCGGTCTGAGCAGGGAGTCAGGGAACCAGCAAGTCCACCCCAAGGTTTGTGCTTCTCGGGGACAACGGAAAGGGAAGCGGGGCCTGTCTCAGGCCAAACTGCAAGAGTCTGCATCAGAACTCCTAAAACGGGGGAGAAACGGAGGGAGAAAGCTCAGCAGACCAGAAACAGACCAGAATGCCTCAAAATTGAGTCTCGGTCCCAGGGACAGTGAGGTGCGTGGTACCTTCAGCCTGGATGGGAGGCTGGGGCAGCCGCACCCACCAGGCTCCCAGCGGGAGGCAGGAAGCCCTGAGGCCCACCTGGTACTGCAGGACGTGCCGCCCCGGCGTCAGCAGGGCCCCGAGCTCGGGTTAATGCTCTCCTGTCTTGAAATTCTCGTTTCCGCTTCACACTGGGACCCCGAAGGGAAAGGAGTCCGGAGCCAGGCCCCAAGGAGGAGGTGCTGAGCCGGGGAGACTGCTCCAGCGCGTGCTCCGAGACGGAACCCAGTTCTGGCCACAGGGGCCTGGGAGCCCGGGGATCCCCTGCTCTAACTTCCGGCTCCAGGGCCTTTGCCCGGCCAGGTGAACTCGGCAAGACAGCAGACTCCGAGCCTTGATACTCTACCCAGTGACCTGGGACTAATGGCGCCTGCCCCTCAGACTGGCCGGGGCCACACAGGCAGGCCCCCTCTTGCCAGGCAGAGCGGGCGGCCGTGCCGTGACCTCCCTCCAGAGGGCCAGGTGATGACTGCACCGTGGGGCGGGCCTGGGGCGGAGAGCACCCACCTCAGCCCCCACCCACCCCCCAGGCCCGCGCAAGCGTCGCTCCCCCGCTGAGCCCTGCACCTCTTCCCAGCCCAGGGCTTCCCCGGCTCACTCCGTCCTCCTCTCCGCCATCCCGCTCACAGCACATCTGGCTGCCCTCCCTCCTGCCGTGTTCCACACGGACTGTCCTCCTCCCTGTCCCCTCCCCCTGCTCTGAGCCCTTCTTGTCGGGCCCTGGTCTCCTGGACCTGCCCCGGCACACACGCCATGACAGCCACTGGCTCACAGGCCCGCCGCTTCCCCGCCCGGCACCTGCTGCCTCTCCTCCTCCCTGCCTCTGCAGGCCTCCCTGCCTCTGCAGGCCTCCCTTCCCATGTCCTCGACCCCTTCAGGGCCCCTCGCAGCCCTTCCCTAGGGCTCCACCCGAGCCTGTCTCCATCTCCCCAGAATCACTCGCCCGACATTCTTCGTCCCTCAGCTCTTCACTCCCCTCACCCTGGTCTCGCAGTCCCGGGGAAAGCGTCAGCTGAGGCCGTCCAGTCCAAGCCAGAGGACTAAGAAATCTGGACCCGAGGGGAACAGGTCCCATGGGGAAATCTGCATCTGACCACAGCCCCAAGAACAGACCCCATTCCTGGTAGCAGCGGGTGCTAGAACATCAGGCGTCCCAAAACACTCTGTAGCCGGGGCAATCTTTCTGGGAAGGAGACCGTCCCTGGATTGCGAAACAGTTAAAGGGAGTCTTAGGCAAGGGTCTGCCCCTTTTCTGAGGACAGCAACGGGCCAGCCAGCCTTGCCCTCTGCACGGGGAGGGGCCAGGGTGCCAGCTCACCCACACCGCACATCCATGGTGTGGACGGCCCGCCCTAGCCACTCCACCGAAGGAGGGGCAGGCCCTCCCCAGGGCCACCTCTTCACCTGTTTCTCCTCCGTGGGAGGATGACACTGGCCTCCTCGAGGGGCTGCTGTGCCACGGGCGGTCACCATGCCCTGCTGCCCTGTGCCACCTGCACCCTGAGGCAGCCCTGTGGGAGGAGGGGTTATCGGGGCATTAAGCGGAGGGGAAATGAGGCCCAGAGAAGTCTGCAAAGAGAACTTGCTGCAGGCTGGTCCCCGCTGCGCTGTGCAGAGCCAGGACAATGCTGTCCGGGCTGCAGGCTGATCCCCACTTCCCCCCTCCACTCCCCACTGCCGTCCGGTGGTGGGCGGGCAGGACGTGGCCTTCTCTCCCGTGAACCCCTCTCCTGCCCCTTCTGCCGCCTGGTCACGCAGGAGAGAGAACGTGGCTGCTGGGTGAGGCCCAGAGGAGCCCCAGATGCTGCGCTATGCTCGAGCGCCCGAAAGGCCAAAGCCCTGGTGGCCCCAGGACGCAGGGAAGGCCAGGCCGGTGCACCCACAGGGCTCCCCACCTGCTCCGGCTCCACTGCCTGCCCTCTCTTGCCCAAGCCCCACGCCCAGGCCATGGTGGGCAGGCGGGCTGTTTGGGCCCCTCCCTCTCCTTCTTGGATCTCGAGTTGATGACACTCAACGCAGAAGGCGGTGTCTGGCTGTGGTGAGGGCGAGGGACCCCTGCCCGGATTCAGGCTCCCCAGATGGGAACGGTCTGCCCCAGGCTGTGGCGCTCTGCCCTCACCTGCAGCGGGACAGCCATGCGGCCTCAGGCCTCGCTGGGACTGCAGAGCTGAACTGAAAACTCTGGTGGTCTCTGCCTCCATTTAGCCTGGCACTGCCCCTGCTGGAAAAGACTCCACCTGCTGGCTGGGGAACCACTCTGGGAGGAAAAACACTCCAGCTGCCCCGAGGCCCCAGCACAGCCTTTCCCTGAGCAGGTCTCTACCCGTCGGGGTGTCCAAAGCGGAGCTGGAGAGCTGAGGCTAGAAAGCTCCCAGGAGAGACCTTGGGGCTCTCAGGCAGGTGGACAGAGCAGGCCTCGGACCTCCTAGCATGAGGCCCTCGCTGCATTCCTGAGGGAGCTGTGATCCAAACCAGCAGGGGGAATGAGAAAAGTGGGACACAACGGTCACCGTACTTGTCACAGCCAGGTCGGGGAGGATCCCGGCACTGGGGTGAGCAGGGCTCACCTGCCGAGGCCGAGGCTGAGGAGCTGGCAGCCTCAGGGACACATCACCCCCACACCGCCCACCCATCGAGCATGGGCCTCAGGGACCCCACGTGCCACCTCTGCCACTCAGCACCCTTCAGGGGCACAGCAGGAAACCCAGAGCCTTACGCAGGCGGGCCTCTCATCTCGCTTCCTGCCATAGGGCTGACCCCGCTGACTCGAAAGCTGAGATGCAGGGTGAGAATGAGCTGCAGATTCCCAGGTCACCCAGCACCAGGCCCAGGCTGCGCCCTCACAGCAGGGGCGTGGCTGCACAGTGGGGAGGCTCAGGCCTGGTTGTTTTTGACTTTGATGCGCACACCCCCAAATGGACAAGGAGGCCCCCGCAGTCCCAGAGACAATGCCAAGCTTGGAGTGAGTGGCTCTGAACATCAGAGGCCGACTTCTGGGCTCTGCAGAGCGTGAGCTTCCCCTTTCCAGGCTCTCTATGACCGTCTGCCTGTTCCCTCCAGGCTTGTCCCAGGCTCTGCCTCCAGCAAAGCATGAATGGCCCCGAGGCCGTGTCCCCGGACCTGGTCACCAACTCCTCCCTGGCCGCCATGGAGCAATGTGGCCAGGAGACTCCGCTGGAGAACGTGTTGTTTGCCTCCTTCTACCTCCTGGATTTTATCCTGGCCTTCGCTGGCAATGCCCTGGCCTTGTGGCTTTTCATCCAGGACCACAGGTCTGGCACCCCCGCCAGTGTGTTCCTCATGCTCCCTAGACTGGTGCCACCTAGAGTAGACAAGAGTGGGGACCCAACCATCCCTCTGAGGCCCGAGCTCCCAGGTCACCCAGCGCTGCACTTGGCCTCAGCCCCTGGGACAGGATCCTTCCGCCCTCCCCTCGGCAGGGGCTGCCCTCGCCATGGCTCACGGCAGCTCCCAGACACTCACGGACTTCACCCATGGTAAGGGGGCAGGAGGCCAGGGGAGTTAGTCCCAAACAGTGAGGGTCTTTTTTCCCCCGCTAGGCTCCCCACCCCCTTCCTGCTACTGAAATGCACAGCAGCGAAACTCAGCTAAAGACCCGGAAGGCAGGCCTCTAACGACCCAGGAGGAGAGGAACCGTGGGTCCTGGTGGAGGGCTTTGGAGGGTCTCAATATTTCCTGTGACATGCAAGGTACTTTGAGTTCACTTGTGGCTCCCTTTGTGCCAAATGACCCCTGTCTGAGTTTAAGGGACACAAACTAGTAAGTACATTTCAGGCTGGTTACAGAGTGACCTCAGCAAACAGGGCCTGGGATGCACATCGGCGCAACTCTGGATTTCTGGTCCCTCCTGCTGAAACCCACACACAGACCTGCAGTCGTCCAACAATCTGCAGAGCTCTTAGGCAGCCGCGTGGTCCTTCTCACATCCTGGTTGGGCACACAGCAAGTGTGGGTAGGCAGTCACGGGGAGCTGACCTCAGGCAAGGAGCTTGGGCGTGAACCTGTCTCCTGCTAACCCAGATGCAGCAGCGGTGGCCTTGGCCCCACTCCCTCCTCAGAGGCCTCTAAGCTGGGCATGGTGATGCTCACCTGTCGTTCCAGCTACTGGGGAGGCTGAGGTGGGAGAATCGCTTGAGCCCAGGAAATTGAGTCCAATCAGGGTAATACAGTGAAACCTCATCTCTAAAAAAAACAAAAATAGAAAATCAAGACGGATGGATCGATAAACAGGGAGGTGGTAAAGTGAGTCTACTGTGATGTTAATGGGAGCATCTAGGTGGCAGGAATCTGAGTTTTCGACTTTGATGAGTGCTTGAAACATGTGATAATGAGACCAGTGGTCCCCCTAGCAGAAGGGAGGAATGGCCAGACACTGGAAACTGGTAGGAGAGGCAGGGAGAGAAAGGGCATGGGGCACATGGCAGCACTCTGGATGCCTAGTCCACAGTTGGGGGAGAAAGGGCCCGCTAGAAGCCTGAACTTCCCTTGCATGAGGCCTATGTAGCAAATCCTCACTTGTATCCCACAACTCTAATATAACGAATTGAAGGGTAAACACATAAATAAATACATGAGATAGCAACCCTTAAAAAAGAGGAATGTTTTGTAACACAACGTCAGGAGGAAATTCTCCCTGGCTGCTGTGTGGGAGATGGTGTGGATGCAGGGACGGTGTGATTAGAGGCTATCGTGAGCATCAGAAGGGGCTGGTGCCTTGGACCAGGTGATGGTAGGATGCTGAGAAGGCATCAGATTCATGGTCTATTTTGCATTCAACAAGACTGGCTGAGGATATGGGCATGTGGGCATGGCCCGTGTGGATGTGCAGGTCTGAGTGTGGTGGTTGTGTGGCAGGTGTGTGTGTGGCAGGTGTGAGTCTGGTGGATGGGGACATAGTGGACATGGGATGACTCGCAGGTGACCTTGCTTCCTGCACACTGGCAGCCAGGTTGGTGAGGGTTATAGTGTGTTTAGGCCCTTGTGGCAGAGGGACCTTTGGGAAACCCAGGGGAGATGGCAGCGGGGGCACTGTGGACCCGAAGCTTAGAAGACAGGGACATTACACTGGTGTAGATATGCACGGTGGGGTCCAGATGGAATTTCAGCCAGGGGGTCAATGGAGGGAGCCAGCTGGCTGCCCTCCAAGGTGAGACGTCCGGGGGAGCACAAGGGAGACAGTAGGGCGGGCGCAGTGGGCAGGAGAGCATGAGGTGTCACAGAAGCCCAGAGGAAAAGAGCTCCAAAAGGAAGGATTTTCCCCTGTGTAGACACAGCTGTATGCAGAGGGCAGGGAGGGATCAGGGTTTGGGACAAGAGAAGGCCAACCGGAGAGGGGCAGACAGGCTCCCCACCATGCCCAACCCTCAGGAGCACCATTGTGGTCTCTGCAGATGGTGTTCCCAGGAAAAGGGCACACGGTGCCTGGGGGGACAATGGAGGCAGAGACGTGGCAGAAGCTGGAGGTAGAGAGAAGACGAGGATGGGGAAACGAGCATCCAGGCTAGGGTTGGATAGGGCAAGTGCCCAAGGGACACTCAGAGAGACAGGCTTGACTCACCCAGAATGCAGTGATGTGGAGTGGGACAGATGGGGTTCTGGGATGTCTGAGGCCAAGGCCGGCCCTCAGAGTGGCACAAGAGTTGTCCTGAAAGGTGATGGAGGCTCAGGATCCCCAAGGTGCAAACCTCGGTGACCTCTGGGGCTTGGGCAGGTGAGTGCCCCCTTCACAGGACAGAGGCACTATTACCCATCCCCCTCTTCCCTGAGCCTGGGGCTCCCAGAGGCCGAGGGAGGGTGTCATAGTGTAAAAAAACCCTGTAGCCGGTAATAACTTGCTTGACATAAGTAACTCCATTTTGTAGCAAATCCTCCATCTTAACTCAGAGATGAACCCCCTGCATAACCTTCCTGTAATCACATGTTGTAACCTTCCCGAGTCAGAAGCCCACATTCTTCTTCCCTTGGTGCTTGGAAGCTCCCTAATCGCAAGTTCCATATCTAATCTAACTGTACCCTTGCACAACCAAAAATGCAAATGTTCTGCCAAGAAATGCAATCATAATGGTACAGCTTTTGTGGTTTTTGCTTTTATAAGCCCCCTGCCCACTCTGTTTAGGGTCGAGAATTCTTTATGGCACAAGCCTGCTCTCGACCGCCAGTTAATAAAGGACTCAAATTCAACTTTCTGCATGTTGGTGACTTCTTTCTCACACTTCGGCTATAACAAGGGTCTGGGCTTCCCCAGTCAGCATGGCCTAATCTGTAGCGTGAAGATGAGGAGAGCCCAGGAGTCTCAAAGCACCTCAAGTGGACTCATAGGATATCCAGAGCCAAATTCCTGCCACCTTTGACTGCAGGGAGTGGAGAAGGACTAGCAGTCCTGAGGAGTTTTTTAGGGTATCCTACTACACTGGCCCTGAAGCAGGAGCCAGTGTACCTTTCCAGCAGACAGGCCTGGCATCACACCTGCTTAAATATGGCCCCATGTGGCCAGGCGTGGTGGCTCACTCCTATAATCCCAGCACTTTGGGAGTCTGAGGTGAAAGGATTGTCTGAGTCCACAGGGTCAAGACCAGCCTGGGTAACTTGGTGAGACCTCACCTCTACAATAAATAAAAAACTAGCTGGACACGGTGGCACATGCTTGTAGTTCCAGCTACTGGGAAGGCTGAGGTGGAAGGATCACCTGAGCCCAGCAGGTCGAGGCTGTGGTAGCTGTGAGCATGCCACTGCACTCCAGCCTGGGGGGCAGAGTGAGACTCCAACTCAAAAAAAAAAAAAAAAAAAAGAATATACACGGCCCCATGCAACTACAGATCAAGAGTACCTAACAGCTACAGGACTTTCCACTCAACAAATTCTCATCTCCACACAGAGCATTCTCTAAAAGAGACCATATACTTGGCCATAAAGCACATCTCAATGCATTAAAAATCATCAAAATTATACCAAGCATCTTCTTACACCACAGTGGAATAAAATTAGAAATCAATACTAAGACAAGCTCCCAAAACTGCACCACCACATGGAAACTGAACAACTTACTCCTTAACGACTCTTGTTTACCCAAGTCAAAAGAAAGACAGAAATCAAAAATGTAAATGGTGACATAACATTCTAAAACCTCTGTGACACAGCAAAAACAGTCCTGAGAGGAAAGTTTGTAGCATTAAATGCCTACATCAAAAGGACAGAGAGATCAGAAATTAACGTCTTAACTTTGCACCTCAAGGAGCTAGGAAACCTAAAGCAGAAGAAAAGAAATAACAATGATCAGGGTAGAATTAAATGACATTGAGGCCAATAATAACAATAATAATAATAATACAAATGATTAATGAATCAATAAGTTGGTTTTTTGAAAATATAAACAAAATTGACAGATCTCTAGCTAGACTAACCAAAAAAAAAGACAAAAAGCTCAAATAAATTCAGTCAGAAATGGCAGAGGTGACTTAACAAATGATACCACAGAAATAAAATAGATCATCAGGGACTACTATGTACACCTCTATGGCAACAAACTGGGAAACTTAGAGTAAATGGATAAATTCCTGGAAACATGCTACCCTCCAAGACTGAACGAGGAAGAAATAAATACCCTGAATAGACCAATCACGAGCAATGAAAATGAATCGGTCATTAAAAAATCCCCCAACAAAAACAAAAAAGCCCAGTGCCAGATGGATTCACAGCCAAATTTTATCAGATGTACAAAGAATTAGTACCAGTCCTAGTGAAACTATTCCAGAAAATTGAGAAGGGACACCTCTCTAACTCATTCTATGAAACCAGTATCACACTGATACCAAAATCAGGCAAGAACACAACAAAAAAGAAAAAACTGTAGGACTATTTCCCTGATGAACATAAATGCTAAAATTCTTAACAAAATATTAGCAAACTGAATTCAACAGCATCTCAAAAAGATTTCCATCACAACCAAGTGAGTTTTATTCCAGGGATGCAACAATGGTTCAGTATCCACAAATCAATAAATGTGATACACCGCATAAACAGAAGCAAAAATAAAAACCATATGATCATCTCAATAGCTGCAGAAAAGGCATTGGTAAAATGCAGCATTCCTTCATGATAAAAATCTTCAACAAACTGGGTATTGATGGAACATATCTCAAAATAATAAGAGCCATATATGACAAACGCACAGCCAACATCGTACTCAACCAGGAAAAGTTGAAAACATTCCTCCTCAGAACAGGAACAAGACAGGGACGTCCACTTTCACCACTCCCATTCAACATCATACTGGACGTCCTAGCAAAAGCAATCCAGCAAGAGAAATAAATAAAAGGTATTCAAAACAGAATCCCTGTCTGAAGATGACATGATCGTAAACCCAGAAAACCCTAAAGACTCCTTCAAGAAGTTTCTAGACCTGATAAATGATTTCAGTGAAGTCTAAGGTTACAAAATCAATGTACAAAAATTGGCAGCATTTCTAGACACCAACAATACTCATGCCTGGAACCAAATCAAGAGCTCAATTCCATTCACACTAGACACACACACACACACACACACACACACACACACACACACACACACACATCCCACCTAGGAACACACTTAACTAAGGAAATGAAAGATCTGTATAAGGAGAACTCGAAAACACTGATGAAAGAAATCATAGTCAACACAAACAGTAAAACACGTTCACAGATTGGAAGAATCACTTTGTTAAAATGAGTATATTGCCAAAAGCAATCCACAGATTCATTGCAATCCCTATCAGAGTAACAACTTCCTTCATCAAGAACCAGAAAAAACAATCTTAAAGTTTATATGGAACCCTCCTCCCGCCAAAAAAATCCTAAGTAGCCAAAGCAATTCTAAGCAAAAAGAGCAGTTGTGGAAGCTTCACACTGGCTGACTTCAAATTATCCTATAAGCCTATAGTAACTAAAACAGCACTGTACTGGTACAAGAATAGACAGATTGACCAATGGAACAGAATAGAAAACCCAGAAATAAAACCACATTTCTACAACCACCGGTTTTTGACAAAGCCACCAAAAATAAACAACGGGGAAAGAACATCCCATTCCACGAATGGAGCTGGGAAAATTGGCTAGCCCTATGCAAAAGGGTGAAACTAGATCCCTCTTTCTCTCACCACATAGAAACATTAACTCAAGATGGATCAAAGACTTAAATGCAAGACCTAAAACCCAGGGAACACTCTTCGGGACATTGGCCTAAGCAAATAACTTATGACAAAGACCCAAAAGCAATTACAACAAAATTACAATAGATAAATGGGACTTAAGTATGTTAAAAACTTCCACACGGCAGAAGATATAACCAACAGAGTGAACAGAAGTCCCACTAAATGGGAGAAAATATTTGCAAATTAAGCCTCTGACAAAGGGCTAATATCCAGAATCTACAATTAATTCAAATTGAAAAGGCAAACAACCACATTAAAAAGTGGGCAAAGGATACGAATAGACACTGCTCAAAAGAAGATACACAACCAGCCAACAAACATGAAAAAATGCTCACAACACTAATTATCAGAGAAACGCAAACTAAAACCACAGTGAGAGATCACCTTGCACCGGTCAGAATGGCTCTTACTAGAAATTCAAAGAACAAGAGATGTTGGCATGAGTGTGAAGAGAAGGGAATGCTCCTCTGTTGTTGGTGGGATTGTAAACCAGTTCAACCTCTACGGAAAACAGTATGGAGAAATTTCTCAAAGAACTAAAAATTGAATTGACACTTGACCCAGCAATCCCATTACGAGGGATCTACCGAAAGGAAAAGAAAGCAATATATAAAAAAGATACCTGTGCTCGTTCGTTTATTGCAGCACGAGTCACAACAGCAAAATCATGGAACCAACTATGCGCCCACCAACCACTGACTAGATAAAGACAATGTGGTATATGTTCGCCCTGGACTACTGCAGAGCCGTAAAAAAGAATGAAATCATGTCCTTGGCAGCAACATAGCTGAAGGTAGAGACCATCGTCCTAAGTGGACTGACTCAGACGCAGAAAGCCAGACATTGCATGTTCTTACTCAGATGCGGGAGCTAAACGGACAGCCAAAAGATGGAAATAATAGACACTGGGGACACCGATAAGGGGGGAGACTGGGAAGGAGGTTAGGGTTCAGAAGTTACCTATGGGGCAAGTAGCATGTTCACATCTGGGGAATGGGCTCCCTGAGATCCAATCCCCACCTGTACACAATATGTCCATGTAACAAGCATGCATGTGTTCCCCCTGACACTAAAATAAAGATTAAATAAATAAATACAGCCCCATGTGATGCAAGCTCACCCTGACGGCCATTCTACCCAAAGGGCCTTGGCCCCAATCTAGTTTAGGCATCACCCTTTCAGGAACCTGGAATGGCAAAGCACAGAGCCACTGCCAAATATAGACAAATAGCTCTAATCAGCCAGCTCCTTCAAGGCCAAGGCCAATTTGGGAGTGGCCCGAGAGCATCCCTGGGGAGAAGTAGGGAAGCACCTCGGCCACCCCAGCCACAGCCCCTCCCAGGGCCGAAGGAAGAATCAAGAGCAGCACACACCTCTGTCCCAGATGTCAGGTCACCTGCTATTTTGGAACATGTGTTCCTTTTTAAAACTATGAGCATGCCCTTGAACTGTTATTAGGCACACCATCTGACCAGCACAAAAGAGATCTTCATCCTAAATGAACTGATTTCAAAACAGAAAACCAAACACTGCCTGTTCTCACTCATATGCGGAAGCTAAATGGTCACAAAGATGGAAACAGTAGACACTGGGGATACCAGTAAAGGGGGGCGGTGGAAGGGAGATTAGGGTTCAGAAGCTGCCTATGGGGTAAAATGTTCAGTGTCTGGGGAACAGGCCATGTAACGAACATGCATGTGTAATCTCTGAATCCAAAGTAAAGACTAAATGTATAAATACGGCCCTGTGTGATGCAAGCTCACCCTGATAGCCATACTATCCGAAGGGCCTTGGCTCCGATCTAGTTCAGGCATTCCCTTTCAGGGCGCTAGATCAGCACAACACAGAGCCACTGCCAAGTATAGGCAGCTAGCGTGCTCCATCGGTCAGCTCTTTTGAGGCAAAGGCAAATTTGGGAGTAGACTGCAAGCATCCCTGGGGAGGAGGAGGGAAGGCACTTGGGCCACACCAACCACAGCCCCTCCCAGGGCTGAAGGAAGAATTGTGAGAAACACACACCTCTGTCCCAGCAGATGTCAGGACACCTGCTATTTTAGAAACTAAATGTTTCTCTCTTTTTTGAGTTGCAGTCTCACTCTGTCACCCAGGCTGGAGTGCAGTGGCATGCTCATGGCCACCCCAAAGCTGACCTACTGGGCTCCAGCCATCCTTCCACCTCAGCCTTCCAAGTAGCCAGGACCACAGGCGTGTGCCACCATGCCTAGCTAATTATTTTGATGCAGTGTAGAGACAAGGTCTCACCAAGTTCCCCAGGCAGTCTCAAACCCACGGGCTCAGGCAATCCACTCACCTCAGCCTCCCAAAGTGCTGGGATTACAGGCTGAACACCGAACCTGACCATAAATGTTTCCTTTTAAGAATATGAGCATGCCCTCGAACTGTTGTTAGAAACACCATCTGACCAGCACATAATGACCTTACTACTCTCTGGACCACACAACACCTCAGAGACAGACGTTGGTGGAAAGGCAATCGATCACAAATTCTGTCAACACTGGCAGGACTAATTACAAGAGGCCCAGAGATCCTTTTCAGCCCGAAGCACAGAGACCCCTCGGGAGTCTGATTGACGCAGGGGTGGAGCTGGGTCAAGGCGCTTCACGGATTCCAAAGATGCCCTGGCTTCGGACTTCGGGAGGAAAACGCCGTCTCACGCCTTGGCGCTGAGACAGACTTGATTCAACTCACGCGCTTGGAACACAGCAGCCAAGAACAGCCCCAACAGATCCTTAGGAATGCTGCGTTTTTGCACCTCAAGCCATCATGACCTTGGAGTGACCACAGAGCCCCTCCCCGCAGGTGTCTGGCCTCCCCAGCCTCTAAGGACATGTCCCCCCCTCCCACGGAGGCTCATCTTGCTGCCCGTTGCCCGTTATGACCTTCCCATGGGCGCACCTCCAACCTCTGTCCAGAGTGAAGGGCAGCTGTCCGCTCCCACGCCCAAACTGTCCAGATGTGGCCTTGCCAGCAGGAGGCCCAGCACACAGCCAAGACGAGCTGGGCCTTCCCCGTCCTGATGCCACCTGACCGAGGGTGTCCGAGGCTGAGCCGGGAGGGCAGGCCGCGCCGGCGCTGTTCCCTGACCCCGAGTGATCAACATTCATGTGACCACTCAGAGGCTCGAGCAACAGCAGGGTGATCAGGCACCGGGACCGACGGGTGGTTGAAGAGACCTCCTGGCCCCGTGCGCATCACAGCGTCTCTACCTCAGCGACTGAGACGCCGTCCGCCTCCCCGGTGCCTCCTTCCTTCCCTGCGCACTGCCAGCAGCTCCTCTGAGGGAAGCAGCAGCTGCCCAGCCCGCCCGGCACGGTCACGCAGGGGACTGGGCAGCCGCCGGGACTGCCTGCCGCCACGGGGCTCCTCCCGGGCGCTCCAGCCTCGCCTCTCCCTGGACTGGAGGCTAGGCCGGAGGTCCGAACTGGATGGGAGGCGGAGGCCCCCTGGGGTCAGGAGAGGATGGAGGCAGCTGAGGAAGGAAAGGCCGGCCCCCTGGGGAGGTGCTGCTCAGGACCCAACCAGGCCGCAGAACAAAGGCTGCCACAGCTGTCCTCTGGATTCAGAGGGGCCTGCGAAGGGGTGGCCACTAAAATGGGCCCTTCCTGAAGCTCGGAAGCCCTGGCCCCGTGAAGCCCGCTGTTCCCAGCACGGACGAGTGCCAAAAGTGTGTATGCTGCGGGAGCCCCGCAGCGACGGACTGCGGGAGAACCCAAGGACAGCTGCAAGGTGCCTCCTTGCCCATTACTTTTTTTCTTGAAAAGAGGAAAATCTCAAGGTTGCTTATGATGTTTTAAAAGGATTTGTCTATAAACTTCTGCTATAAGACTTTCACTGTAGGGTCGGGCATGGTGGCTCATGCCTATAATCTCAGCACTTTGGGAGGCCTAGGCAAGAGAATCACTTGAGCCCAGGAGTTTATGACCAGCCTGGACAACACAGTGAGACCTCCTATCTTAAAAAAATCAGGTTAGGTGTGGTGGCTCACACCTTTATCCCAGCACCTGGGGAGGCCAAGACAGGAGGATTGCTTGAGACCAGTTTGGGCAATATAGCAAGACCTCATCTCTATAAAAACAGAATTAAATAAAAATTAGTTAAATAAAAATCAAAATTAAAATTAGCAGGGCATGTTGTGTGCGTCTGTAGTCCCAGCTACTCGGGAGGCTGAGAGGGAAGGATCACCTGAGCCTAGGAGGTCGAGGCTGCAGTAAGCTGGCAGCATGCCTCTGCATTCCTGCCTGGACAACAGAGTGAGACTCACTCCCACCCCTGACCAAAAAAATCCAACTTCATTGTGTTGGGAACTGCCCCAAATAGAAAGTAGAAGTCACCTTGGATTTTGCCTCCAAAGGCAGGTGCTGACAGCATTTTGGTTTGGTCTTGTCCGTGCATATTTATTTTTCGCCCAGCCGTGATTGTTTTCCGTTTGCAACTTCATGTCCATTTTTCATCGGCTAATGGCAGCTGCCTGTCCCCGTGTAGCATCAGGAGGTGTCAGGGCTGCCTTGCACTGTGCTGTGCACAATCAGTGCCCAGGACCCGCTGGTTTGTGCTCAACTGTTCTGAGCATAGCAGGTTTGTGTTTTCAGTCAAATTTTATACACCTTGAGGTTGGGACTTTTTGCTTTTACACAACACATTCAAAGATTTGTGGAACCAATAATGCTATACTCTACTGTCATGTCTTAAAAAATAATCTGCCTGCGTGTTATAAATATACTCTACACCAGGGTGTAAACTGCTCAGCAAATATTTGTCCAAGGCATGTTGTTCTAAACGTTCTTGGTAAGTTTTATACTCACATGAGAAACAGCCTAAATGTAGAGGGCATATCTTCTTCCTCTTGCTCAGAGAATCTTAAATATCATTTTCCTTAGCACATTCACTCGTAAACTGGATTTGTATAAATAAAAAACAGTTTATCCAGGCATGGTGGTGCACGACTATAGTTTCAGTTACTTGGGAGGCTGAGGCAGGAGGATCACTTGAGCCCAGGAGTTGGAGGCTGCTGTAAGTTAGAATCACACCACTGCACTCCAGCCTGGGTGGCAGAACAAGTTAATGTCTAAGGGGAAAAAAGTTTACATCTAAGGAATCTATTCATTGAAGAAATCTTGATGGAAAGCATTCTTTTAAAAACACAACGTTTGGCTGGGTGTGGTGGCTCAAGCCTGTAATCCCAGCACTTTGGGGCTAAGGTGAGGGGATTGCCTGAGTCCAAGGGTTTAAGAACAGCCTGGGCTGCTTGGCGAGACTTGATCTCTACACTAGATTAAAAAAACAAAAACAAAAACATATGCGTTCACACCCAAGCTCATTCTCTGGATTCTAGACTCTGATAGCTGTACACTGGCTTGAGATTAGCCCCAGGAGAGGCTGGCTGGGGAACCTCATGGCACAGTCTCTGGGCATGGTGTGATGCTGTTTCAGTCAATGTGTACGTGCAAAGGTCTGACCAACCGCAAGCAGGCCCTGATGCCTCTGACAGGCACCCTCAAGAGAAGCCACAAGCCACCTGCACATGTGCCAATCAGGATCCAGCCCAAGAGTGAGGGCAGGGCAGAGGTCGACCCCACACCTTCTCCCCAGACTGCATGGAGCCCAAGAATTCTGTGGGCAAGAAGGGAGTGCACACTCCTGAGGGAACAGGGCTTGGGTCTGCACTGAATGACTGCTCTGTGAAGCTGGAAGGTGTCGCAGCAAGCTGAAGACCCATGTTGTTGAGAGGCAGTGTGGTCAGTGGACCCAGGAACACAGACGCTGGAGCCCGTCTGCTGGGTTTAAGTCTTCTCTCACACGAACCGTATAGTCTCAGACAACGGCTTCGCTCCTCTGGGCCTTGGTCTCCTCATCTGCAGAACCACCTTGCCAACAGCGTGGCAGGGAGGGGCTAAAGACAGTCCAAATTATTCTTTTAAAAATTAACCTGCAAGCTCCCAAACCTGCTAGACACGGGGCTTGAGAAAACCAAATAGCCAAAAGTCGCTTTCCTGGAAATGCGAGACGATCATCCATACACAACCTGACCCTCACATCCTCTCTTTGTGCAGTTGTCAGTTTACCACCCCTGCTTGTCATGTATACCCTGGAGACAATTTGTTCTTCGAAAATCTGGCTTTGCTAAATATAACCTTGCAAATTCCAAGGAAAAATGTATAGCCCTACAACCTGACCCCCTCCCTTTCCTAAACTAACAGATAAAACCCCTCTCCTCTTTCTCCGGGTTGCTTGGCCTTGGAGCATTAGCCCACTGAGTTGCACCAGTGCTAATAAACCGCTACTTCCTAAGATAGCTTTGGTGTCACAGTCTCTGTTTTCCCACAACATTTCTTGGTCCATGGACTGGGAAAGGTAAAGTTCAGAGACGGTGTGTTCCACTTCCTTTGTCATTGGGGTGCGACCTCTGGGGCAATGGGAGAGGCAGTCTCACCTGGCACGCAACGAACCTTTTGATCTGTAGGAGGGAGGCCCCTCCTGGTGCACTGAGAGTCGGATCTGAAAGCACAGGAACCCGAAAAGAGGCAAGGAGCTGGTGTGAGAACACCACCTGATGGAAAAGATAGGAACAAAGGCCTTTGGCAGAAGGGGAGCTTGATCGCCTCCCAGAGTCCGCTAGTAGTCTTCAGTCCACAAAAAAGGACTGAAAGGCAGTGGAAAGTAACACTGTCTAGAGATGAACCCGTTGACTCCTAGGATTAGGGTGGAAGGTTGGAGAATGTGCTGTGTGACTGCACATGAACGAGACAGACAGCGGAAGGGTTCCACATAGGGTTGGTCCGGGCTGGGGGTTTGTACCAACCTGCCAATTGCTAAGAGGTGTCTGAAATATCTCTGCGAGGAGTATGGCTAGAGGAGGATAAAACAGATGTTTCCCATACCCCTCACTAACTTATTTATGTGTGTCTGCCATCTTTGAATTTGCTAAAAAAGCTGGCTAGGTTATCATGCTTTGTTTAATGGAATATGTCATATTTTAAAAACTTGATTAGTGCGTGTTTCTTTATGTCATTTTATGTTTTCCTAAGTGTTATTGTCTCCCTTTATTTGTGTAGTGTTTCTCTCAGCCAGTTGATACTGCTAAAATTCCTGTCTTTTGTTGTCAAGGATGTGCGAAATTTGCCTGCGGTGTATGTGAATTGCTACCAGTTGAATTCTTTCCTGGGACCACACCCTCTCCCTTCCTTAGCTACGTTCTCCTTCGAATGTAGCATATGCTATTTAGCCATTTGCTAACTCAGCACAAGTTGATGCTAACCTTGGAGGAAATAATTCTGTAATCTTTCTCTGGCAACTAAGGGACTGAATAGACTGTTCTTGTTTTCAAACGCTAAAAGCCAGGTTAGTTGAAAGTGAGTCTTTTTCTAAAGGGTTAGGCCTTGCCTAAGATCGTGATCAACTGCTTGTCCCTGTAAAACTGTTGAGAAGTCTCTTAGGGGTGCGTAATGCATGTTAAGTCCCTACTTTAAAATGTGTGTTAGATAACACTATTGCTTGTTTTTTTTGGCTATGCCTGACAAGCACACCTATTACAAACTGATAAAGCTTTAAATGCTGAATATTTTGCAGGACATAATAAGACATGGGAACTGTCCACTCCCACCTGATTAAGTCACCTTGCTAAGCTTGGTATTTCTCCTGAGGGACAGGTAAAATACTAGCCACTCTGTGGAACATAGAGTGAGACCTGATTACTCTCACCTAATTGTCCACATCTTACAACTAAAACTACTATTTAGTAATTCATAAAGGTTTTTGACTATTTTGCCTGCTCATAATTAGAAATAAGTAGGAACAGATACATTTCACATCTACATGTCTGTTCACTCTAAAAGGGTTTTGTACCAGGTCATTTTGTAGGTAGCACTGGAAAGTCCTGGAGCAGAGGAAAGCTTCAGGGAGGGCTGGGGACACTTAGCTTGGAAGAAGCCTTTAGGGTCCCAGGGATACCTGGCATTGCTGCTTATGGCTTTATTTATTTATTTATTTAAAAATTCTCCTTTGAGAAATAAATTGCAAGTGTTCAAAGGCAAAATTCTGGGTATTATTTTGTTTCAAAATTTTCCTGTGTGGAATGCAATGCACAAGTATTCAAAGGCAAATTCTGGGTTTTTAAGAAATGTGAACAAGAAAATATGTAATAATCTGTACCCTCAGACATCTCAATGGGACAGCTTTTAAATAATTGCAGCAAATTAAAATTTTTTGGTTTAAAAACATTAGTGCGTTATTAAAATAAAATTTGGACTCACTACAAGTTAGCAGATAATGAGGTTTGGAAAGAAAAAATACTTTGCTTTAATACCATCTGGCAATTAAATTTACTTTGTAGACATGAAGGGAAATGGTCAGAAGTTCTGTATGTAGAGGCTTTTAAAAAATTTATTTCATTACTTTGCATATCCCATAGGTTATATCCTATGGGATATTGAATACCTAACTCCAGAGACTTGACTCAGGGCTATGGATACCAAACTCCCAATGACAGGAAACTTCTGAAGTTCTTAGCAACTTAGATATTAAGAAAAAAAAAGAGAAGAACTCTAGGATAAGCACCAGTGAGACGAAAAGTGGACAAACCTACTGGCAGTTGCCACTAATGGTAAAGCTCCAGTAACCCCCCCCCAAAAAAAACCTGGTGAAAATAGACCTGCTAAGGGGGATGGTATCAGTTGTTATAAATATGGTCAATCTGGGCACTTGAAAACCGTTTGTTCTCGATGGTCTAAGCCCCCAGCACCTTGTTCAACATGCAGACTAAAAGGCCACTGGAAGAACCAGTGGCCTCTCCCGAAGGGGAGGGGGAACACCTAGCTCGGTGATGACCGAAGGGGCAGGTGCCATGGCCCAGCCCAGCACTCTGTTTGCCATCACCCCAGAGAATCCCTTGGATCTGTATTAATGTGGCTTGGGTCCAAATTGATTTCTTAATTAATACTAAGGGTAAGCTTTTAGCCCTTGTGCTCATACTGAACCAGTTTCTCCTGACACCTGCTCTCTAGTGGGAGTTAAAGGTGTTCCAAGAGTTAAATGTTTCACCTAACCTCTAATCAGAAGTTACTAAAAGGTTAATTTAAATTATGACTGTGAAAGGTTATCGATAAAAAGGTAAAAAAAAAAAAAGAGAGAGCAAAGGAGAGATATAAAAAGGTTGTTGATGTACAAATGTGGTTTTGGTAAGAAATACATAATTTTATTTAAGAAAGAATCTTATATGGTAAATTTCTGTCCTATACTGAAGTGAATAGTTATCTAAAAGTGAAAAAGTATAGGACAAAAAAGTTTCAAACATGTCAAAAAATAGTATGAGCATGTCAAAAATGGTAGGTGGAAGGTTTATGGAAATAAATATATAAAAGGAATTCTATGAACAATCTAGACATAATAAAGTCTTTTCTGGGTGCAAGTCTCCAAATATTTTCAGATTTCTTTTCAAATTTTATTATAAACTTCACTCAAGTGCCTGGTTCATATTGCAGTCTTGAACAATCTGTCAGGCTGCCACTATAGTACAGAAATACGTTAAAAACTCCAAATGCTGACACTTATAATAAAGTCACAGAAATTTTATCATTTAAGTTATACTGCTCAGGCCTTGCAGCTTTTGTACAAAGCTGATAAGCCACCAGCTAAAATTGTCAAAATGTATGCCTGGCTTCGATGAATTGTTCTACTTCTTGAAGAAAGTGTGTTTCCCTCATTTATTCCTTTTATTAAGCCAGAATCCAGCAATTTCATGCCCACACCATGGTCTAGCAAGAATTCCAGCCAGTGCCAGTGCCTGCAAATGATGCCACTGCTGAAACAGGTCTGGAAACCTCAAGTCAGACAGGGAGAGATTTTTGATCTTTGGCTAGGCAGGAATATGCCCACTGCCAGCTCTGAAGAAGTTACGGAAAACAGAGCTTCACTCCTCAACACCCCATATGACTATGGGATTGAAAATCTTTAAAGAATGAATAATTGAGGCAGGGTAGTTAGCACAGTCTAGACAGATAAATTCTCCATAGGTGGGTTTCAGGAGGCATTCGGACATATTACAAATTGCATTCTACTGCAGGCCAAGTGGCAGTCTACCTCACCCCTTGACAAATCCAAAGAAAACTCCATCAGATGTAGGGCTAGAACAGTTCAATCTTTTGATTTGCAGTTCAGCGTAATAATCCCTAGGAATCTTTTGGAGACACAAGCAAACTGAACATAGGTATTTGGTATTGCATTGCTCAGGATCCGAGTCAGTCCCTGAAATGGGATAAACTTAAGTAACTTTGAAATTATTTATGATAGTCTACATCTCTGAAGGTGCTCATAAGGGAATATGTTGTCCATTTGGAACAAATTTTAATCACAGTTCATAAGCTTGCTTCCCTTAGAAACTTCCTGGACCATGAAGAACCCAGACATCCCTTCCGCCCAGGGAAGCAAGTGTTGCTAAAAGATTGAAGAGAGAAAGAACCCAACCAACAGCTGCAAGAAAAGAGAAAGAGACCCTATGGCATCCTAGTCATCACTCATCTGTTGCATTGAGAGCCTGCAAACATCAAGCCTTGAATACAGCATTCCTGAATTGAAAAATATATGCCTGAACAGAGAGACCCTGTTCCTAGACCAGAGCAACAGCCTCAGTGGACAGTAGAGCTGGTACACAACTTAAAGCTGCTATTTAATTGCTAAATGTATATTTAAAGTGGGCCTATTTCTATGCTAGTACATTCTATTACTCAAATTGTTAAATTTGTGGGCAACTTCTAATCTCGGGAGCCTCTGGGCTTCCCTGACAGGTTAAAATAAGTTAAATCAGTTAATAAAATCAAATTGCTAGCAGAGTAGTAATATTAACTAACTTACTCCATTTTGTTTAAAACTCATCTTAGTTACCTGCCTGACCCAATAATCAATGCCTACATGTGATTACAGTAATGTTCCCATGACCACAGACCTCCAGCTTTGTCTCCTTTGGGCAGGTTATGCTGACTGTTGCCTGCTGACCGTTACAGAACTCCTTCGCCATAGTTCCCATGTAATTGTATGCTTTGTTAACTGAAATCAAATGTTACCGCTTTGACGTTTTCATAGTTTGTTCTCATATTCTGTTAGTGACCTAACCAAGGTAACTCCATTGTATAATGATTCTTCTTCCTTGTCTCTATAAAGCTACCTTAAACTATATCTTTTTTTTTTTTTTTTTTGAGTTGGAGTCTCACTCAGTCGCCCAGACTGGAGCGCAGTGGCCGCTCCCGGCCACCGCAGCCTCGACCTGCTGGGCTCCGGCGATCCTTCCGCCTCAGCCTTCTGAGTAGCCGGAATTACAGGCGCGCGCTACCACGCCCGGCTGATTTTTTGATTTATTGTAGAGATGAGGTCTCGCTGCCCAGGCGGGTCTTGAACCCGTGGGCTCAGGCAATCCACTCACCTCAGCCTCCCCAAGGCGCGGGATTACAGGCTGAGCCACCGAGCCCAGCTTAAACTATATCTTAATGACAGAACTCCAGGGACTTTCTGGGCACTGGCTATACCTACCTGACATAAAATTAATCGAAGCTCCCTAACAATCAAAGTTCCCATTTTGATTGCCAAGTTGTTAGTTGATAGTTGCTATGATCACTAAGTTGCTATATAGCCAATGCTGAAAATTTTACCTATAAAAGCTTTTCACAAACTGCACCAATTTGTCAAGAGTTTGCCTACTCTTGACCTAAGCATTTAATATATTCATAATTAATTAAACTCAACTTGCTGGTGTAGCTTCTTCTTGCTTACTCAATCATAACAGGGTCTCACCCCTCCAGGGGACTGACTGAAAGCATTTAAATCTGTACATTCAAGAGTTCAGAATGGGAAGTTGAACAGCTAATAGCAATAACCTAACAAGAACTAGTTTGCAACAATGGCCCATTAAGGAAACAGTCCCAACTACTCGGCATCAAATGTGGGAGTTTTGGGGGGCTGTGGAGTTCTGTAAAATTTGAATGTCTGAATTCTCCATTAAAAAAAAAACATCTCTGTAAAGCCACAAAGGGGGTAAACAGGAGCCTCTGCTACTAAAAAAAAGTTCAGCAACAGGCCAAAAAAACTCATTTAGCCTGGGTCAACCTTCTACCAATAGTCCTTCTAAGGGTAAGATCTAGCCCCAGAAAACCAACACCTTTTGAAATGCTTTATGGGTGACCACCACCTCCTGTTAAGGGCATACTTAAAGAAGTTAAAAAAATCTAACCCTAAAACAACAAATGCAAGCCTTAGGCTCAGTCTTAAATGTCATCCATTATCATCAGAGAAGGGCTACCAATTAGTTTAACTACCAATGCCCATTCTTTTAGACCAGGTAATATGATATGGGTAAAAGAATGCAATGTACCTCTAAAACCCCTCTGGAGGGGACCATTTACTGTCATTTTGTCTACCCCAACTGCAGTCAAAGTAGCCAAAATAGTTACAACAGAGTTAAACCTACCTCCCAAGACTGGGAGTGCACCACAAATCGGCTCCCTTTAAGCAGATCCTCCCTCGCCGCCCCCCAAAGTCACCAAGGCTGATGGAAGACCCGAAATGGATTCCCCAAGCCCTGCTCTAATCACTGTGGGGCTGGCTAGTCTACACACTGCTGAGTTTGAGGATCTGTTGGCCTTACTGCAGTCACACACCAGATGCTGGCTGATCTATGCACAGCAGAGGCTTAAGAACTCAGTAAACCTTACTAATAAGCCATTATTTCACTTTGTCAGCCTTTGTATTTGCCAATTGCTAAACTGTCATTTTATTGGCTATAGGACTGATCTTATTTGCTATAAAATTGACAGTCAGCCGGGCTCGGTGGCTCAGCCTGTAATCCCGCGCCTTTGGGAGGCTGAGGTGAGTGGATTGC
Organism: Cephalopachus bancanus; assembly: GCA_027257055.1. Classification (NCBI taxonomy): domain Eukaryota; kingdom Metazoa; phylum Chordata; class Mammalia; order Primates; family Tarsiidae; genus Cephalopachus; species Cephalopachus bancanus. Next base: position 317,352 of record JAPVLO010000428.1, on the reverse strand, counting down.
CTGAGCCCGCGGGTTCGAGACCCGCCTGGGCAGCGAGACCTCATCTCTACAATAAATCAAAAAATCAGCCAGGCGTGGTAGCGCGCGCCTGTAATTCCGGCTACTCGGAAGGCTGAGGCGGAAGGACCGCCGGAGCCCAGCAGGTCGAGGCTGCGGTGGCCGGGAGCGGCCACTGCACTCCAGTCTGGGCGACACAGTGAGACTCCATCTCAAAAAAAAAAAAAAAAAAAAAAAAAAAATTGACAGTCGACGCCTATAAATTGGACATGTTGAAAAAAAAGGTCTCGCTAGCATTTCTGTTCTTCCTTATATATTACAAAGAAAACAAAAACCAAAAAAACACTTGCCCATGTTCCAGTATAAAAATGACATGACATAAAAATTGGCAATTGGTTTAAAAACATGTTCTCGGGTCTGGGATGATTTAAGTACATTACTGAATCTGTAATCCTATTGTTGGGATCCTGTCTTATCCTCCCTTGCATAGCCTGAGTAACTGTAAACTCCATCTCTATGTTTGTGAAAATACAATTGAATATTATGCAGCCATAAAGAAGGACAAATATATGGACTTCGAAGCAACATGGATGGATTTGGAGTCAATCATACTCAGTGATCTATCACACAAGCAAAGAACAGAGTACTAAATGTTCTCACTCATAAGCAGAACTTGAACAATTATAATTGGGAGGGGCATACCTCAACAAGTGTACCTGCATAATCAATGTTTGTATGCCTAACCCTGAATTGTATCCCACATCTATATAATTTTTAAAAAAAAGATGATGAAAACAGTTGTTAAGCAAAAAAAAAAAAAAAAAAAACTGCGACCCACATAATGTTAATGCACCAAACTTGGCGAGACCTCATCTCTACAATAAATCAAAAACTAGCTGGGCATGGTAGCGTGCGCCTGTAGTTCCAGCTACTTGGAAGGCTGAGGCGGAAGGATCACTGGAGCCCAGCAGGTCGAGGCTGCGGTGGCCGGGAACGGCCACTGCACTCCAGTCTAGGCTCCAGAGTGAGACTCCAACTCAAAATAAATAAATAAATAAATTAAAAAAAAAAAAAAAAGATCCTCTTAACCCATGAAGGGTCAAGCATCAACGGAGAGAATGTGGCAGGGAGGGGCTAAAATCAGTTAGAATTATTCCTTTTAAAGATCAACCTGCAAGTTCCAAAACCTGCTAGACAAGGGGCTTGAGAAAACCAAATAGCCAAAGGTTACTTTCCTGGAAATGCAAGATAGTAATCCATACACAACCTTACCCCCACATCCTCTCTTTGTGAAGTTATCGGTTTTATAACCCCTGTTTGTCATGTATACCCTGGAGACAGTTTGTTCTTTGAAAAATCTGGTTTTGCTAAATGCCACCTTGCAAATTCCAAAGAAAAATGTATAGCTATACAACCCAACCCTCTCCCTTTCCTAAACTAACAGATAAAACCCCTCTCCTCTTTCTCCCAGTGGCTCAGTCTTGGAGCATTAGCCTGCTGAGTTGCACCGATGCTGATAAATCGCTACTTCCTAAGATAGCCTCAGAGCTGTGGTCTCTGTTTTCACACAACAAAGACACAGTGCCTTACAGAAGACTCAAGGCACCTCAAAGACCTTCCTGGACCTGAAACTAAGGTACCAGCAGGGGCCTATTAAAGCCCACTAACTTCAAGCTTCTCCTCAGGTAGACTTAGTAAGTCCTACTGAGCCCGACATTCCCCAACCCTCTTTTAGCTGGTGGTCCTTTTGGTTTATTCTGAGCTGGTCTTTTCCTAGTAAACTGTTTTGTGTATCTAGTTTTAATTTCAGAGGTGAATTTGTAAAAGTCTTCATTGCCTTTTCTCCCCAAATTCATATCAATCCACTAAGCATGAGAACAGACAGGGAGTATTTGTGTACACGGGAAAGTTCAAGGGCATGCCCAGTTTTCCAGTACTCCAGTTGGTTACATATTGTGGTCTGTTCTTAGGCACACTGTAAGACTGATGGGCGAATTATACCAAGAAAAAATCAGATTTCAAAGATCGACTGCAATTATTGAGTTTTCACATTTCTATTTTTTTCTTTTCTACCTGTTTTCAATCTGCTGCTACTTTTCAACTGGTGTTGAGGTAAAAGTCACTATTTGAATCCAATCTGGTTTTTGTAAATTGATGAGTTTGTATTGCTAGCTAAGGGCTAGAATTCCAAACTAAAAGCCACAGGACTTTTATTTATGTATATGTATGTGATTAGAACACAGGGAAGAAAATTCAGTGTAAGGTACAGAGGGTCCTGATGGAGCACAGCACTGCCGGATCCCAGCACCACGGGAGCCAGAGTGCTAGAGGTGCATGGTAACTAGAGATTCAAGTAACACAAAGATTTATAACACAAAGAAATGAAGAAAGAAAATATTTATTTAAAAAGAGATCAATTCCCACATGTGGCTGTCTGGAGTGCTATCCAGTGCTGCATGGAAGATGCAAAGAATTGCATGGAAGTTGAATTTTAAAAATATAGTTTACTTAAAAATAAATTAGAGAGAGAAAGAGAAGAGAGAGAGATTTATCTCCCCAAGATGGGGGAGGGGCCAAAGCCAGGAAGCATGGTGATAGCCATATCTCAAAGAGCACATGGCCACACCAGAGTCTAGCAAGGCAGTGGCCAAAGGCTGCTTGTGGTTGAGTTCTTATAACCATTCCCTCTGATGGCAGAAGATTGTTAAGGTGATTTGGTAGTGGTCTGCTCCACATCATCATGAAAGGGCAGGCAAGTGCAGGTACTGATGTCAGGTGATGGACAGCAGGCAGATGGGTGAGTTAGTCACACGATTGCTGGCGTGGTGGAGCCAGTCTGAGTCACCTAGGTCACAAAAGACTGATTAGGTCTTGGGGGGTTTGGGGCCCGGAAGGGTTTTTCCTGAAACAGACTTGTTAGACATTTGCAATCCACAAACTCCTTGACCAAAAGTGGTGGTATTATCATTTTATGACTTTGGCCAGCCAAGGGGTGATCTTTGACCATCTGCCTTGACAAGGAACCTAAAAGTTCACTAGAGATTATTATGCCAAAGCATGAATGGAAAGGTTGGGCTGTCCTGGTCTTGCATCTGAGGGAGATTTGCCGAGGGAGGTAGGATAGGCTGCTGCTTGGCCTGAACGCTTTCTAATGGCTCTGCTGAGGCAAAAAGACTAAACTAAGAACAAGCTAAGTTTATTTTGGGTTTCTATAGGTACCACCTTTTATTTCCACCTCTTGCAATTTCAAAAATATTCTTATTTGTACCTGGGAACAGGGACGAAGGTCAGGCTTCTGTAGCTACTTCCTGCTGCACATGGTGCATAGAGCTGTCCCTACCTGTCTAGAGCAAGAGGAGGGGATGAGAGGATAGAGCCCATGGATTTAAGTATATTTAGTATTTGTATTCAAAGTACTGACTATAAGAATACTACCATAATAAAGGCCTTTATAGCCACTGTTATAGCAAGTTTTTGAGGTCTAGTAAAATGTATTTATAGTTATCCCAGTGGGTTGATACCAACTACAGGAGTCCAGGCAGCTCTCCCTGTTGCACCAGTAAATTCCTGAGTGCATATGTGAATGTCCTTTTAGCTTCTTTGGGTCGTGATAAGAATTTATAGACAGTTATAAAAGGTTTCGTTGGCCGGGCTCGGTGGCTCAGCCTGTAATCCCATGCTTTGGGAGGCCGAGGTGAGTGAATTGCCTAAGCCCGCAGGTTTGAGACCCGCCTGGGCAAATTGGCGAGACCTCATCTCTACAATAAATCAAAAAAATTAGCTGGGTGTGGTAGCTGGTAGTTCCAGCTACTTGGAAGGCTGAGGCAGAAGGATCGCCGGAGCCCAGCAGGTTGAGGCTGTGGTGGCCGAGAGCATGCCACAGCACTCCAGTCTGGGTGAAAGAGTGAGACTCCATCTCAAAAAAAAAAAGAGTTTTCTTAAAAATGACTTTAACAAGGAAACACAATTCTTTGACAAAGTCTGAAGAAAAATTTAAAACATTAGAGACTTGTAATTAGGCTGTAACTTAAACTGAGAATTTAAAACAGGTCAACCTTGGCAAGAGAAAATGGTTTTTTTGTCTTTATAATAGGTTTGATATACCTTTGCAATGATTGATATGTTAGATATGCATAGCATGTGGGACGCTATGCTCCACCATGTCTTGGAAGGCCTGGTACCGGGACTTTCGGCAATTGGGTCCCAGACCATTGCTAGAAATCTCCCAAGACTGAAAATCAGGAAAAATCCAAGAGACCCAGGGACCTATCCAAACAGCAAAGTCAGGGGTCCAAGAGTGCATCCAAATATGTGGGTGGTGGTTGATAACTGAGGGATGAAACACCGGAGGCACAGAAAAGAGCACCCTGCAGCTGTTGAAGTTTCAAGGTCCTTTGTGGAGTTGCTTCACCAACAAGAAAAGAAAATAGCAGTGAAGCCAAGCACTTTGTCTCCTGCCCTATGGAGAGCCGGCAATCCAAACTTTCCTTCAGGGACCCTCTTGCCTCCCTAGGTAGTAGCCCTAGGCAGAGGCTGTCCATTGCCCTCCTGTGGCAGAGAGGGGCTGAAAACAGTTAAAATTATTCCTTTTTAAAAATCAACCTGCAAGCTCCAAACCTGCTAGACATGGGGCTCAAGCAAACCAAATAGCCACAAGGCACTTTCCTGGAAGCGCAAGACAGTAATTGATTCATAACATTATCCCTCCATCCTCTCCTTGTGAAGTTATCAGTTTATAACCCTTGCTTGTCAGGAATACCCCGGAGACAATTTGTTCTTTGAAAATCTGCTCTTGCTAAATACAGCCTTGCAAATTCCAACGAAAAATGTATAGCCATACAACCCGACCCCCTCCCTTTCCTAAACTAACAGATAAAACCCCTCTCCTCTACGTCCGGGTTGCTTGGCCTTGGCGCTTTAGCCCACTGAGTCGCACCAGTGCGAATGAACCGCTACTTCCTAAGATAGCCTCAGTGTCACGGTCTCTCTGTTTTCCTGCAACATTTCTTGGTGCACTGGCCAGGAAAGGGAGAGCTCAGAGATGGTGTGTTCCACCTCGTTGGTCATCGGGGTACGACCCCTGGGGCAACAGCAGAGGCAATCTTGCCTGGCGTGTGGCAGACTTTTTGATCCAAGGAGGCAGGCCCCTTCTGGCACACTGAGGCTCGGATCTCAAGAGCACAACAGGGACCCCAAAGAGGAGCGAGGAACTGGCATGAGGAGGACCCCCCTCCGGAAAGGGTGGGAACAAGGACCTTTGCCTAGACCTGCCAGCAGATGGCAGAAGGGGAGCGGGACCACCTCCCGGACACCACTAGTAGCCTCCAGTCTAAAGGAAAGGGCTGAAAGGCAGTGGAAGGAAACACTGTCTTGAGACAAACCTGTTGACTCCTAGGATTAGGGTGAAAGGTTGGGGAATGTGCCATGTGATTGCGTGTGAATGAGATGGACAGTGGAAGGATTCTGACCTGACCAAGGGGCCGAAGCAAGTGTTGAGTCCTGATCTAAGCCAGTAACAAACTCATATAGCTGGAGGAGACCCAACCCTGTCATAGGGTGGGTCCAGGTTGGGGGTTTGTACCAACCCTCCAATTGCTAGGAGGTGTCTGAAATATCTCCATGAGGAGTATGGCTGGAGGAGGACGAAGCAGCTGTTTCCCTTACCCCAACCCCGTTCCCTTATTTGTGTGTGCTTGCCGCCTGTTAGGGAGAGGAAATGGGTGGAAACCAGAGTAAGAATACCCCCCTTGATTGTGTGCTTAAGAGCTTTGGCAAATGTTTCTGTGGAAATTGTCTTGGAGAAAGCTCCATATGTTCTATGAAACAGACTGGCCCTCTTTTGGGGTTGGATGGCCCCCAGAGGGATCCTTAGAAAAACCATTAGGAGAGTACATAGAATTATACTAGGAGAGCCAGGTCACCCAGACCAATTCCCTTACATCGACTCTTGACAGGATGCAGTCCTTGCATGGCCCTCTTGGCTAAAAGCTTGCTGGAAAGACAATTGCAAAATTATGGTAGCCCTCAAAACAGCCCAGTTCAAATGCCCATCAGAGTCTGATGATTTGGCTGACAAGTCCATGTTGACTGATGAACCAGAAATCCCACCACTTATTCTCTAGTCTACCCACCATTGCCACCTGCTCCAATGGCACCAGCCACTGTTAGGGGCTCACAATTGGAATGCACCCCTAAGTCTAATATGCCTCTTAAACAATCAGAGGCCACACCCCAAGCATCTGTTCTGACTCCCCACACCCCACCAAGAAAGCAGCTGCCAGAATGCGTTTCTGATTTCACATCAGGGCAGTGTTGTGGTGCCTTCCAGATGCCACTGAAGGAGACTAGGGGACCTATTTATTATGATCAATAAGGCCAGATCCAAGATGGGCAACACACATTTGTGTACCAGCCTTTCACCACCACAGACCTCCTGAATTGGAAAAATTGTATGCTGTACTTCACGGAAAAGCTTCAGGCTATGATTGACTTTTTTTTTTGAGCTGGAGTCTCACTCTGCCACTCATACTGAAGTGCAGTGGCATGCTCCTGGCCACCGCAGCCTCAACCTGCTGGTCTCCAGTGATCTTTCCACCTCAGCCTTCCAAGTAGCTGGAACTACAGGTGTGCACTACTATGCCTGGCTAATTTTTTTGATTTATTGTAAGGTCTCATCAAATTTCCTGGGTGGGTCTCAAACCTGTGGACTCAGGCAATCCTCTCATCTCGGCCTTCCAAAGTGCTGGGATTACAGGCTGAGCCACTGAGCTTGGCTTTATGATTGACTTAATGCAGTCCATTATACAGACCCAGAGGCCCACCTGGGACTGCCACCAAATCCTCCTGACACTTTTCAATACTGAGGAGTGTGAGAGAATTACACAGGGGGCTATAAAATTGCTAGAGGAACATGCCCCTGCTGGAGCACTCAATGTCCAGGCATATGCCCAAAATCAGTTCCCAGAAGGGGACCTCCAGTGGGATCCCAACAGTAACCAGGGGCTGAAACTTCTTGAACAGTGTCAGGAGGCCCTCCTAGGAGATACGAGCGAAGCAGGAAAAAGGCCATAAATGTGAGCATGGCCTCTGAGGTGTTCCAGGGCTGATGAGAGACCAAGTCAGTTCTGTGAGAGACTGTGAAGCCTTTTGGCTATACAGCTCCTTTGATCCAGAGACAACTGAAAATCAGCACATGGTCAATGCAGCATTTGTTGGACAGCCCCAGGGGGATATTTGATGTAAGCTACAAAAACTAGAGGGCTTTGCTGGAACGAATGCCAACCAGCTGATAGAAGGTGCCACTAAAGTGTTCATTGACCGAGATAAGGAGGCCCAACAAGAGGCAGATCGAAGGCAGAAAAAGAAAATGGCCATGCTTGCTGCTGCCATTGCAGGGTACCAGATAGCAGGCTTACCAGGAGGAAACAGAGGCAGAGGTCGGGGAAGAAGACAGCCAGGTTTGCAGTTTCCCAGAGCGAGGCCCGGACTGCCTCGGCCTGCCCAGGGATCCCTGAACTCCATCTATCAGCCTACACAAGGGACATCACAACCCCCTATGAAGCTAGGGAGAAACCAGTGTGTCTATTGTTACTAAGAAGGTCACTGGAAAGGTGAATGCCCCCAACAAATAGCTGATGAGGAAGTCCAACAGAAAAATGGCCCACAAGGCTTCACTTATCAACAGGACCTGCCAGTTTCTAATGGCTTTAGGGACCTGGCCTCTGTGGAAGAACTGCAACAAGAATAGGCCAGACCAGGCTCCCTATCTTTAGGTCCCCAGGAGCCTATGGTCAGCATGACAGCAGGGGACCCTTGTATGAACTTCATGGTTGACACAAGAACTGAACATTCTGTGATCACCCAGACTGTAGGTCCCTTCCCCCCAAAATGGGCTAATGTTATGGGAGTCCATGGTCATCAAGCCAGACATCCTTCCATGGTGCTGCGATGCTGTACTGTTGGCAGCCATGAGGTCATACAAGAGTTCCTGTATCTTCCAGATAGCCTTAATGGGATGAGACTTCCTGGGAAAGCTTCAAGCACAGATGACCTTTGACTCTCCTAATCACGTAACTGAGATCAAGAGGCCAAGAGGCTAAAATCATGACCCTCACTATTCCCGGGAAGAGGAATGGCTGCTCTACGGCCTAACAGAGGCCTCACAAAAATCTCCAGAGCTGCCACTTTGAATACTAGGAGTGTGGGCAGAGGACAATCCTCCAGGACTGGCAAAAAATATCCCCCCCTTGATTGTGGAACTAAAGCCAGGGGGCAAGCCGGTTCATCAGAGTCAGTACTACATCCCACACAAAGCACAAATAGGAACCCACAAGCACCTGGAGAGGCTTTTGCATTATGGAATACTCTGGGTTTGTCAGTCTGCTTGGAATATACCTCTGTTGCTGGTGCAGAAGCCAGGCATGGACAACTACCAGCCAATTCAAGACTTGTAAGCTATAAACCATGTTGCATCACTCTACACCCCATCATCCGAAACCCGTATATGCTGCTGGGTCCCATCCCTGCTGAGGCTGCTTTCTTTACCTGCTTGGGCCTTAAGGATGCTTTCTTCTGCATCCACCTGGCTCCAAGAAGCCAGCCGATCTTTGCTTTCCAATGGGAGGACCTGACAAATGGCACCAAGGGACAGTTAACTTGGACCCGGCTGCCGCAAAGATTCAAGAATTCTCCAACCATCTTTGGTAGGGCACTAGCCTGAGATTTAAAAGCCAGCACACCAGTGTGGTTGTACCTTGCTCCAGTATGTAGATGACCTACTGTTGGCAGCACCAACCCAGGAAAACTGCATGCAAGGGACACAACAACTGCTTGCCCTCCTGTGGAAGGCGGGTTACAAGCTCTCAGAGAAAAAAGCCCAAATGTGTCAAGAAAAAGTTAGGTACCTAGACTTTCATTTGTCCTAAGGTCAGTGCCAACTTGGCCCTGAAAGGAAACAGGCAGTGTGTTCAATACCAGTCCCAATTACCCAGCATCAAACCCAGGAGTTTTGGGGGGCTGCAGGGTTCTGCAGAATTTGGATACCTAACATCTCCATCATGGCAAAACCCCTCTATGAAGCCACAAAGGGGGTGAACAGGAGCCTCCCACAGGAAAAAGTTCAGCAACAGGCCTTTAAACAAATTAAACAGGCCAAGAAACTCATTTAGGCTGGGTCCAGCTTCTGCCAATAGTCCTTCTAAGGGTAAGGTCTAGCCCACAAAACAAACAGGTTTCCCGCCTTTTGAAATCCTTTATGGGCGGCCACCCTCTCTTGTTAAGGGCATGCAGGGAGACTTAAAGGAGTTAGGAAATCCTACTCTAAAACAACACATGCAGGCCTTAGGTCCAGCCTTAAAAGTCATCCATTATCAAGTCCGAGAACGACTACCAATTAGTTTAACTGCCCATGCCCATTCTTTTAATCCAGGTGATATGGTATGGGTAAAAGAATGGAATTTAAGCCGGGCTCGGTGGCTCAGCCTGTAATCCTGCGCCTTTGGGAGGCTGAGGTGAGTGGATTGCCTGAGCCCGTGGGTTCGAGACCCGCCTCGGCAGTGAGACCTCATCTCTACAATAAATCAAAAAATCAGCCGGGCATGGTGGCGCATGCCTGTAATTCCGACTACCCGGAAGGCTGAGGCGGAAGGATCGCCGGAGCCCAGCAGGTCGAGGCTGCGGTGGCCGGGAGCGGCCACTGCACTCCAGTCTGGGCAACCGAGTGAGACTCCAACTCAAAAAAAAAAAAAGAATGGAATTTAAAGCCTCTAAAATCCCTCTGGAGGAGCCCATTTACTGTTCTTTTGTCTACCCCCACTGCAGTCAAGGTAGCCAAAATAGTTCCCTGGACCCATTATAGCAGAGTTAAGACTGCCTCCCAGGACTGGGAGTGCACCACAAATCCACTGGCCTTGGAAAGGAACTAGACTTAATGCATATCAGCTCCTTCAATGGAACCATTCTGCAATTGTTAGAACAAATAACCTACTCCCAAAATGGATCCTCTCCTCCAAAGTAATTGGAGAAGACTGCTTAAGCAGGGAAGACTCTGCTTACACTAAATGGGTAGGAGAAACTCCTTGCAAAAGAATATTATACTGGAATTCAACCCACTAAACTGGGTGGCCAACAAGGCCTGCTTGGTATTGGACTCCAGCTTATGCAACTAAATTTTCTCAATGTACTATCGTCATTCAAACTATAAGTAACTGTACAGTACTATCCTCTGAACAAGCTAACCCATTTCAAGGTGTCCCCGTTATAAGTCAAAGCTGGACAAACCTGTCCTCTGTAAATCCAGACCTCTGGAAAGTCCCTAAAGGGCTGTTTTGGATATGTGGAAAGGTTGCATGTAGCCAGCTCCCAGCACTGTGGAAAGGCACATGTACCATAGGAATAATCTAGTCAGGATTTTTCCTTCTGCCTAACCCGAAGGGCGATGAACTGGGCATCCCCCTTTATGAGAGTCTCAAAACATGGGACGCTCAATCTCTCGATCAGACTCTCAATGTAGGAGGGACCCAGCTTTGGAAGATGATGAATGGCCGCCCCAGAGAATTATAAATACTTATGGCTCAGACATGTGGGCACAAGATGGAGGTTGGGGATACCACACGCCTATATATGTGCTAAATCACATTATCAGGTTACAAGTTGTCTTAGAAGTTATAACTAATCAAACAGCCCAAATGTGCGCTGCCATTTATCCGAACCGCCTAGCTTTGGACTATCTCCTAGCAGAAGAAGGAGGAGAATGTGGTAAATTTATAGATGGTCATAGTAAAGCTATAACTGATTTAGCCACCAATATTAGAAAGTTTGCCCATGTCCCAGTGCAAAAGTGACATGGCACAAAAATTGGCAATGGGTTTGAAAACATATTCTAGGGTCTGGGAGGATTTAAGTACATTATTGGATCTGCAACCCTATTGTTGGGGTCCTGTCTTATTCTCCCCTTGCATAGACCAAATAATTATGAACTCCATCTCTAAGTTTGTGGAAACAGTTGTTGAACAAAAAACTGTGGCCCACATAATGTTAATGCACCAAATTGAAGATGATGCTCTTTAACCCATGAAGGGTTGAGCATCAAAGGGGGAATGTGGCAGAGAGGGGCTGAAAACAGTTAAAATTATTCCTTTTTAAAAATCAACCTACAAGCTCCAAACCTGCTACACATGGGACATGAGAAAACCAAATAGCCACAAGGCACTTTCCTGGAAGTGCAAGATAGCAATCGATTCAGTATCCTCTCTTTGTGAAGTTATCAGTATACATCCCCTGCTTTCATGTATACCCTGGAGGCAATTTGTTCTTTGAAAATCTGGTGTTGCTAAATACAATCTTGAAAATTCCAAAGAAAATGTATAGCCCTACAACCTGACTCCCCTCCCTTACCTAAACGAATGTATAAAATTCCTCTCCTCTTTCTCCAGGCTGCTCAGCCTTGGAGAATTAGCCCACTGAGTCGCACCGGTGCTAATAAACTGCTGCTTCCTAAGATAGCATCATGGTCTCTCTGTTTTCCTGCAACTTCCAAGATCCAGTCCTGTCCAGGGGGAAACTCAGAAATCTTGGCTAGAGGGAAGTAAAGGTTAACCTAGTCCCTCACCATATCGGGCCACAGCGGTCTGATATCTTTCCCTGGGACATTCCAGCATGCTGAAGAGAAGCCTCAGCCAGAGCTTTCAGTTGCCACCAGGTTCCAACACAGTCCACAAAGGGTCACCAGTTAGGAAATAAGGAAGAAGGGAAAGAGTGAGAGATCTTGAATATCTCTGTGGGACCTACAAAAAATGTTAGGGTTAGGAGGGTCCAGAGGGGGAACAGCACTGGCAACCAGAGATCTGAGGAACACAAAGATTTGCAACACAAAGAGGCAAAGAAAGAAAAGATTTATTTAAAAGGCGATCACTTCCCACACGTGGCTGTCTGGGGTGCAATCCGATGTCACATGGAAGATGCAAAGAATTGTACAGAAGCTGAATTTAAAAATATAGTTTACTTAAAAGTAAATTAGAGAGAAAGAGAAGAGAGAGAGAAGATTCACCTCCCCAAGGTGGGGAGGGGGTCAAAGCCAGGAAGCGTAGCAACAGCCATAGCTCAAAGAGCACATGGCCACACCAGAGTCTAGCAAAGCAATGACTGCTGGTTGCTTGTGATTGAGTCCTTACAACCATTCCCCTTGATGGGAGAAGATCATTAAGGTGATTGGGTGGTGGTCTGCTCCACATCATCACAAAGGGGCAGGCAAGCGCAGATACTGATGTCAGGTGATAGACAGCAGGCAGATGGGTGGGTTAGTCACATGATTGCTGCCATGGTGGGGTTTATCTGGGTCATGTAGGTCACAAAGGGCTGATTAGGTTAACTTGGGAGACACTGGGCCCAGACGGTTTTTTTCCTGAAAGAGACTTGTTAGACATTTGCAATCCACAAATTTCTTGTGGTATTATCACTTTTATGGCTTGGGCCAGCCAAAGGGTGATCTTTGACCATCTGCCTTGACAAGGAACCTAAAAGTTCACTAGAGATTATTATGCCAAAGCATGAATTATAAGGTTGGGCTGTCCTGGTCTTGCATCTGAAGGAGGCTTGCCAGAGGGGTAGGATAGGCTGCCGCTTGGCCTGAACGCTTTCTAATGGTTATGCTGAGGCAAAAAGACTAACTAAGTATACGCTAAGTTTCTTTTTTTTTTTTTTTTTTTTTGAGTTGGAGTCTCACTCTGTCACCCAGCCACTCTCCCGGCCACTGCAGCCTCGACCTGCTGGGCTCCGGCGATCCTTCCACCTCAGCCTTCTGAGTAGCCGGAATTATAGGCACGTGCTACCACGCCCAGCTGATTTTTTGATTTATTGTAGAGATGAGGTCTCCCTGCCCAGGCGGGTCTCAAACCCGTGGGCTCAGGCAATCCATTAACCTCAGCCTCCCAAAGGTGCGGGATTACAGGCTGAGCCACTGAGGCCGGCTGCTAAGTTTCTTTTAGGTTTCCGTAGGTACCACCTTTCACTCAGGGACCTGTTTTGCTGGCAACGGAATAAGAATTTCTTACCAGCCAAGCTCCTGGCTTCTCTCCCTCTGTGCACTTTGGTGAATGGACAGTAAAATCACTCTTTGTCTCCTCTGCAAGGTTTTGATGCACAAGAAAGAAGGATGTGGCGGGTTGTAACGACTCTGGTGTACTTTTGGCACTTGACGACGTGAATATTCATATTGTTTCAACCCTTTTCCTCTCAGCAATTCATTTTTCCTTGTCTTTGTGTTTCTGTGTTTGTCTGTCATAAAGAGGGCTACCGTAGGATGAGGCTTCCATCTTGTTTTGTTTTATGTCTTCAGAGCATGACCTTGTGACCATGAGGGGATACTCTTTCTTGGGCTCCACCATCTGCAAGATGTCAAATTTCAGGTTCGTGTCAGGTGGCCAGTCTGAAAAACTGGGAGTCGGAGACAAGTCAGATTTTAAGCAACGTACTTTTTGTTCTGAAGATGTCAAGCTCTTAGGAGAGTTTTACCTTAAAGGACCCGATCCTGAGGTCTACAATCTAATTAAGAAACTTAACTCTTTTTTTGAGTTGGAATCTCACACTGTTGCCTAGGTTGGAGTGCAGTGGCACACTCAGGACCACCACAACCTTGACCTGCTTGGCTCAGGAGATTCTTCTGCCTTAGCCTTCCAAGTACATGCAGTCATGCCTGGCTATCTTTTGTTTTTCTTTTTAATTTATTGTAGAAGACGACATCTTGCCAAGTTGTCCAGACTGGTCTCAAATCCCTGGGCTCAGACAATCCTCTCACCTCCTCACCCTCCCAGATTGCTGGAACTACAGGCATGTGCCACCATACCTGGATCTCTTTGATAGTAATACAGCCACATCAGTTTTCTTAGTGCTCACAATGAATATCTTTTCCTACACTTTTATTTTCAACTTTTATTTTCTGTTTCAGATGAATTCTTTTTTTTTTTTAATTTTTTTTTTTTTATTTTTTGATTTGGAGTCTCACTCTGTCGCCCAGACTGGAGTGCAGTGGCCACTCCGGCCACCGCACCTCGGCCTGCTGGCTCCGGCGATCCTTCCGCTTAGCTTCCGAGTAGCCGAATTACACATGCGCCACCACGCCCCTTTATTTTTTTTATTTATTGTAGAGATGAGGCTCCTGCCCAGGTCTCAAATCCTGGGCTCAGGCAATCTCACTCACCTCCCAGATTGCTGGAACTACAGGCATGTGCCACCATACCTGGATCTCTTTGATAGTAATACAGCCACATCAGTTTTCTTATGTCACAGAATTCTTTTCCTACACTTTTATTTTCAACTTTTATTTTCTGTTTCAGATGAATTCTTAAAATCAGTATATGGCTGGTTTTAAAATCCTATCTGACCACCTCCGTCCTTTAATTAGAATATTTATTTATTTATTTATTTTTTTGAGTTGGAGTCTCACTGCGTCGCTCAGACTGGGGTGCAGTGGCTGCTCCCGGCCACCGCAGCCTCGACCTGATGGCCTCCGGCGATCCTTCCGCCTCAGCCTTCCAAGTAGCTGGAACTACAGGTATGTGCTACCACGCCTGGCTGATTTTTTGATTTATTGTAGAGATGCAGTTTCGCCTGCCCAGGCGGGTCTCGAACCCACGGGCTCAGGCAGTCCACTCACCTCAGCCTCCCAAAGGCACGGGATTACAGGCTGAGCCACTGAGCCCGGCTTAGTTAGAGTATTTAGTGCATTTACATTTAATGTGGTTTCTGATAGTGTTAAAATTTAAATCTGCTTACTTAGTGCTACTTTCTTTTTTAAAATTTTTTATTTTAAATTGAGGGGTACAATTCAGGGTTAGGTATTCAAATGTTCATTATGCAGGTACCTTTGTTGATGAGGTGTGCCTCCCTCCCCTGGCAGTTTCCCACTACTGCCAATCCCCTTCTTATAGTATTACAATAGTTGTTCAAGGTCTGCTTATGAGTGAGAACATGTGGTAGTTAGTTCTTTTTTTCTGTGATAGATCACTCAGTATTATAGCCTCTAAGTCCATCCAAGTTGCTGTTTTTTAAAAAATTTATTTTAAAGATGGGGGATACAATTCAGGATTAGGTATGTAAGTAGTCATTGTACAGGTAAAACTTGGGCCTCCTCTGGTCCCCACTTTGACTGGTTTGAGATCAGGTATCTTTATTAATGTTGTGTCTGCCCTGCCACCCCCTCCCCAATAGAATCCCACTACTGCCAATTCCTTTCTTAAAGCATTGTGGTAATTGTTCATGGTTCACTTATGAGTTAGAACATATGGTACTCTGCTCTTTGTTTCTGTGATAGATCAGTGAGTATGATGAACTCTAAATCCATCCAAGTTGCTGCAAAGTTCATACGTTTGTCCTTCTTTATGGCTGCATACTATTCCTTTGTGTATATCTATGTACCACACTTTTTTTATCCAGTCCAGTTTTGATGGACAACATGGTTGGTTCCATGTTTTTGCTGTTGTGAATAATTCTGCAATAAACATGTATGCACAGGTATCTTTTTGGTAGAGTACTTTGAGTTCCTCCAGGTATATTACCAATAGGGGGATTGCTGGGTCATATGAAGGTCAATTTCTAGTTCTTTCAGAAACTGCCATACTGCCTTCCAAAGAGGCTGCACTAGTTTGCATTCCCATCAGCAGTGTAGAAGCGTTCCTGTTTCTCCACATCCTCACTAGCATCTGTTGTTGTTGGTTTTATTAATGATGGCCATTCTTACTGGGATTAGGTGGCATTTCAATGTGGTTTTGATTTGCATTTCTCTGATGATCAGTGAGGCTGAACAACTTGGTACCACTTTCTTACTGTCTTCTGTTCTATAGTACTTTTTCTCTTTTCCTGACACCTTTTGGACTGATTAGCTTTAATTATGCCATTTATCTCCTTGCAATCTGTAGGACTTTTAGAATCCATGGCTTTATGTATTGTTTAAATATTGCTTCTTTTACATATATCATTTTCCATATGCTTCTATTACTCCAATTTGTTAAGTTTTCATGCATAATCTGAGTCTTTTCTTTGTGATTTCTATAACAATGCATCTCAGTGCTTCATTCTAGGTAACTTACAGTTCATTAATTTTCTGTTCGAATATGTCTAACCCATTGTTAAATTTACCCACTAACTTCTCTGGGTTTTTGTTTGTTTGTTTGTTTTTAACTATTTTGCTCTGATTGGTCTTGAACTCCTGGGCTCAAGTTATCCTTGCGCTTCTGGATCCTGAGTAGCTGGGATTAGAGGTCCATGCCACCGATTCTGGCTGTCCACTCAGTTTTTAATTTACATTGCTATATTTTTATAGTTCTAACATTTCTACTTATTTCTTTTCCAAATCTGCCTTTTCCTTTTTTTAACTGTTTGCTCCGACAACATTTACATCTTTTCTTTTATTTCTCTGAACATATTTTATTTAAAGCGATGTGTAAAATTCCTATATGTGGGCTAGACACAGTGGTTCACACCTGTAACCCCAACACTTTGGGAAGCCAAGGTGGGAGGCCTGCTTGAGCCCAAAAGTGCAAGACCAGTCTGAGCAACATAGTGAGACCTCGTTTCTACAAAAAAGTAAAAAAAGTTAACTGGGCATGGTGGTGCACACCTGTAGTCCCAGCTACTCAGGAAGCTGAGGCAGCAGGATCACTTGAGTCCAGCTCAAGGCTGCAGTGAGCTATGATTGGGTCAATGCACTCTAGCCTGGGAAATAGAGTGAAATTCTATCTTTCAAAAAAATCTGGCATCCTACGTCTATTTATATTGTTTGTTGTTACTATTGTTCCCTTTTAATGTTATCTTTACTGCATATCATACTGCATATAAGAAAACCTGAAACTACTGTAGTCAAACTTCTGAGATGAAGGTTCTTTAACCTGCTGTGTGACTCAAAGATGGCCCAATCCGAGCTAAGGCTATTCTGCCTCCTGTTCACGCTTCATGCTGTGGTGCTGCTCTTTGGAGCCTCAACCCAGGAAATGAGGCATACAGGGTCATCTAACCTCAGTAGACTCTGAACTCCAAATTTTGTCCCCAAGCCTTGAGGCTGTCAAAAACATAAGCAGTTTCTCAGCCTGATGGACAACATTCCCACAGGAAAAGTTCTAAATGCTGAGTTACTGCTTTAGGTCTGTCTTTTAGCTTGGCAATTCTTTGTTAACTTGTTCCTAGATAATAAGCAGATTTCTAAATACTTTGTCTAGCTTTTCTAGTTAGCCTTAGCAGACAGTCCAAGTTGCCATGACTGCCCCAGAAGAATCAGAAGTTCCTTAAATATTGTGAATCTTGTCCAACACTAGCATTATAAGGGGACTTTCATTATCTCTTAATGTGCTCCTTCCCCCTTAATGCAATTTTGCCTGTTATTTTTTCTTGCATGCCTTTGTATACCCCTTGATTTCACTTTCTGAGCCCTTCTCTGGAATACATAATAGTTGTTTCTTTTTGCTTATTGGAATCTCCTATTAGGATACCACTGTTGCTGGACGTGGTGGCTCACTCCTATAATTCCAGCACTTTGGGAGGCTGAGGTGAAAGGATTACCTGAGCTCATGGATTCAAGACTAGCCTGGGCAACTTGGAGAGACCTCATCTTTACAATGAATCAAAAAATTAGCCAGGCAGGGTGGCTTGCACCTGTTGGTCCAGCTACTTGGAAGGTTGAGGCAGCAGGATTGCCTGAGCCCAGCAGGTGGAGGCTGAGGTGGCCAGGAGCATGCCTCTGCAGTCCAGCATGGGCCATGGAGTGAGACCAACTCAAAAAATCAAAAAACACAAAACAAAAGAATCCTCAAAAACTCACGCTATACTGGCATTTACTCTACTTCACTGCCCAACTCACTATCACTCCCAAATAAATCCTTCTCTTCATTTTTCTTATCGGGTGATTCTTCTTTCCCTGCATCCTCCTCACTGTCAGACGCTATAGTCTCTCTTTTGCCTGATTTGTCTGATATGGCATCACTGTCAAAGTCATCTGCATCAGAGACAACATGACTCTTCTTTGCTGCTGCTGAAAAAGAAAGCCAACATTCATCTTATTTTGTCACGGTTGTTGTATTACTAGGTATCACAGATACTTTAGAATGCCTGTACATGGCAAAAAAAAAAAAAAAAAAATCTCAAGGTCTCCTGACATATGATATACAAGGAAAGAAAAAAGCTCGTTCAGGTCTTTTTAAAAACTGTCATTTTGCTTAGGAAAAATGGCCAAGAAATGAAGAACTACATCACCAATATAAAAGTGGGCAACAATGGTTACCTTTCCTTTCACTACCTAGTAATAGCAGAAATAAAAGACTAGAAGTTCTTAGAAATAATTCCCAGCCGGGCTCAGTGGCTCAACCTGTCATCCCAGCACTTTGGGATGCCGAGGCGAGTGGATTGCTTGAGCCCGTGGGTTCGAGGATAGCCCGGGCAACTTGGTGAGACCTCATCTCTATAATAAATCAAAAATTTAGTTGGGCATGGTAGTGGGCTAGTTCCAGCTACTTGGAAGACTGAGGTGGAAGGATCGCTGGAGTCCAGCAAGCTGATGCTGGTGTGGCAGTGAGCATGCCACTACATTCCAGCCTGGGTGATGGAGTGAGACGCCAACTCAAAAAAAAAAAAAAGTCAACCAAGTACAACAAATTAATAACAGAAACTGCCATTTAAATATCATTTTCTTTTTATTTGTTTATTTTAAAAATACGGGGTACAATTCAGGGTTAGGTATACAAACGTTGATTATGCAGGTATCCTTGTTGATGAGGTGTGCCCCTCCCTCCCCTAGCAGTTTCCCTCAACTGCCAATCCCACTCCTTCCCTGGCAGTTTCCCACTACTGCCAATCCCTTTATTATAGTATTGTGATAATTGTTCAAGGTCCGCTTATGAGTGAGAACATATGGTACTCTGTTCTTTGTTTCTGTGATAGATCACTCAGTATGATAGACTCTAAATCCATCCAAGTGAAGTCCATATGTGAAGTCCATAAGTTTGTCATTATTTATGACTGCATAATATTCCATTGTGTATATATACCACATTTTTAAAAACCCAGTCCGGCTCTGGTGGGCAGCTTAGTTGGTTCCTTGTTTTTACTATTGTGAATAGAGGTGCAACAAACATATGTGTGCAAGTATCTTTTTTGTAGAATGATTTGAGTTCCTCTGGGTATGTTCCCAATAGGGGAATTGCTGGGTCTTATGGAAGGTCAATTTCTAGTTCTTTCAGAAATCACCACACTGTCTTCCAAAGAGGTTGCACTTAAATGTCACTTTCTTAATAATGTAAGAAATTCCCTAATTATAATTGTAAAAGAAACTGCTCTGAGAGCCCTTAGAAGCTTAGAAATGTCTACAATGCCTCATACCTCCCTCTTAGTAATTGTCCACACTGCAGCTATAAATAGCTACTAGTTATCCATCATAATAAGCAATCTTGTTTATCTTAGCATGTAAATAGTAATCACATTTCTTATGGATCAGGGCCAACACACACACACACACACACACACCTGGCATTCTTAAACTGCAAAGTAAAGAATAATAAAATTGCTGTGAAGCAATGATAATTTGTAATTTCAAAGTAGTATACTGTGAAATAGAAACCCTTGTAAAGAACCAAATCACTCAGGACACGATTTCTTCATGTCAGAAGTGTCAAACTCAAAATACTCAAATACCTTGCATACTACCTTACCATTATAAATTGGTGATATTCTCAACACTAAGTTACATAGTAAATTCCAGGAGGAATTATCTATGGGAGCATTTTCAAAGATTTGTTTTTCTAGACCCTAGTTTCAGAAGATGTATTTGAAACCCTCATAATGATATTGGTCAATGCATGTTTGTGCAATTAGTGTATGGAAGAATCAGAGAAATCCAGCAATAATAATAATGCTGTCGATTCAGTGCAGTATCAGGAATACTACAACACTGAGAAAATCCCATGCATACACACAATAAAATGATGTCATAAGCCGGCTCAAGTCTGTAATTCCAGCACTTTGGGAGGCTGAGGTGAGAGGATTGCCTGAGCCCAGGGGTTGGAGAACAGCCTGGGCAACTTGGTGAGACCTCGTCTCTACAATAAATCAAAAAATTAGCTGGATGTGGTAGCACATGCCTGTAGTCTGGCTACATGGAAGGCTGAGGTAGAAGGGTTGTCTGAGCCCAGCAGGTTGACACAGGGGTGGCGTGAGCGTGCCACGGCTTTCCTGCCTGGGCAACAGAGTGAGACTCCAACTCAAAAAAAAAAAATTATGCTATAAGCCCAAATGTGCCTTGTTTGTCAAAAGTTGGCTGATCAGAATCAGAGTAAAAAACAAAAGCACTCCTGATAAGCACTGGAAAAAAATTTATACAAAGCTTAAGGTTTTATTATAATGAAGCCAATGTCTGCCTACCTCTCTAGATTCATTTCTGTCCTCTCACCATGAATTTTAAGTGCGACACCTGCAGTCCTCAAACTTCAGTGCATGGAAGAATTACTTGGGGAGCTTTGGTGAAAACCTTGCAAGTGTTTGTGCTTCTCACCTCCAGATGTTAATTCAGTAAACATGGGGACAGTGTCATAGCACCTGCACTTTGACTTGTGATCCACATAATTCTGACTACCCTTCAGCAATTCGACTCCAGTTCCAGTGGTGTGAAACTGCTTACTAATTTTGTTGTTACCTCCATGCCTTACAATGCTGCTCCCTTTACCAAGAATACCTTATCCTTTTCATACTTCAAAACCTGGCAAAAATACTCCCCTCCTAAAGCCTCTTCCATCTTTCTCTCTAGGTAGAATGGACTTTGTGCAACATAGTTTGGCATTTAAGAACATGGACTTCAGAGTCAGAGAGACCCGAGGTTCAAATCCTGGCTCTGCCACTTTCTACTGTGTGATCTAGAAATATTTTCTTAGCCTCTCAAAGCGTCAATGTTCTCAATCTGACAGGGTCAGGAATAGTATCTCTACCTTAGAGGGCTGTTCTGAAGATTAAATGCTTGTAAAGACATTAGCAAAGAGTCTGTGAGTGATCAGTAAATATCTAATCATTAATCACAAAGTCTTGCTAGTTATTAACTGACACATTCACCCTCCTTCAAGACTCAGCTCAAAAATATCCTATGAAGGCTGAGCTGGCTAGTCATTCTTTCCCTGCATCTCCCTGTAGCACCTTGCATTCCTACTTCACTGAAAGGAGATTTGCACATTTATTTACATTTATCTGACCATACCTTCAGACCAGAGAATGTCTTTTAAAAAGGTATCTGTATAGTCTATAATACTGAGTGACCTCTCACAGAAACAAAGATCCGAGTATCACATGTTCTCATTCATATAATGGACCTTAAACATCCAATGCAATCCTATACGAAAATGACTGACCGTACTGGGAAACTATGGTGGGGGGAGGGAGATGGACTTAACAGTAGCAAATATCTATCTGGGAACGGGGAAACACCCCATATCAACAGGGTGCCTGAATGAAACGCAATTGTATACCTAATCCTTAATTGTACCCCACAACTTTATAATAAAAAAAAGATTAAAAAAAGGTATCTTTTACCTGCAGCATAAAGAAGACACTCAAACCATACTCATCAAAGTGAAAAAGAAATCCCCACAAGCAATGCTTAAGAGAAAACAATGTTTGCATTAAACATTACTTAATGCAAAGTAATGTTTGTCTTCTTAATTTGGCAGAATCAAAGACAAAGGCTGAAACCTAATAACAAGACAGGAAAGTGTAGATGGAATGAAAAGAACTATGGGAGGCCAAGGCGAGAGGATTGCCAGAGCTCGGGGGTTCAAGACCAGCCCAGGCAACTTGGCAAGATCTTGTCTCTACAATAAACCAAAAAATTAGCCAGGTGTGGTAGCACATGCCTGTAGTTCCAGCTCTTAGAAGGCTGAGGTGGAAGGATTGCCGGAGTGGTGTGGTGGCTGTGGTGGCTGTGAGCATGCCACTGCACTCCGGTCTGGATCTGGACAACAGAGTGAGACTCCAACTCAAAAAAGAAAGAGAGAAAGAGAGAGAGAGGGAGAGAGAGAGATAGAGAGAGAGAGAGAGAGAGAGAGAGAGAGAGAGAGAATAAGAATGAGAATGAGGAGGAGGAGGAGGGAGGAGGAGGAGAAGAAAAGGCAGGTTAGACAGGACGGCAAAGGACAAGAAGAATCTTCTAGTCATTTTGATATACTTCCCATAAGGATGTTTTCCTTCTACTAACACAATCTCTTGGTGAAAAGATCCAATCGAGAGCAGACTGCCATCTTTACTCAATTCAAAGTGAGACTGGAGCTGACAGGGGCTGTCACCAGCTTCAACGATGGATGGCTGGGCCACTGGGCTCTAGGAGTAGCTAGGGCTAGGTTCTGTTTCCAAACAACCTCCTCCTCAAAAGTTCCAAGCTACTTTTTTTCTGTGGAACCCTCAGGAAAGGAACCCTCTACTATTCTATGTAGATGAGACCTGTAGGCTTCTGATTTTAAAATATGCATTTCATTTCCTTCAATGTATTTTCCATGAGGTAGAAACCAGTTCCCAACATCACCTGGCTAATTTCATTCTTTCTAAGAGAATATTAAAGTAAAACAACAAAAATCAAAAGTGGCAACTAATTATTATGGGGTCATCTTTGAAGACTACTCCTCCAGTTGGTGCTCAAATTGCTTTACTAAAAAAACTGCATAGCCGGGCTCGGTGGCTCAGCCTGTAATCCCGCGCCTTTGGGAGGCTGAGGTGAGTGGATTGCCTGAGCCCGCGGGTTCGAGACCCGCCTGGGCAGTGAGACCTCATCTCTACAATAAACCAAAATATCAGCCGGGCGTGGTAGCGCACGCCTGTAGTTCCGGCTACTTGGAAGGCTGAGGCGGAAGGATCGCCGGAGCCCAGCAGGTAGAGGCTGCGGTGGCCGGGAGCGGCCGTTGCACTCCAGTCTGGGTGACAGAGTGAGACTCCAACTCAAAAAAAAAAAAAAAACTGCCTTTCCAGTGATGACTATGCAAGAAGATTCACAAAGTTTGCTCTGTCTTCCCTCTCTGTCCCACCATAAAAGGTGTGAAGCCAACCATCTTGCCCAAATTTAAGTGTCTTCAGTATCACCTTCCATTAAGCTATCCTACTTTCCAGCCACAATTATATGTGTGTGTGTAATTTTTTTAAAGTCAGAGTGTCACCTCTGTCACCCAGGCTGTAGTACAGTGGCCCAATCATGGCTAGCCACTGCCTCAACCTCCTGGGCTCAGGTGTTCCTTCTGCCTCAGCCTCCCAAGTAGCTGGGACTACAGGTGCATGCTATCACACCTGGCAATTTTTTGGATATTTTTGTAGAGATGAGGTCTTGCTATGTTGCCTAGGCTGATGTTGAACTCCCGGCCCCAAGCAATCCTCCTGCCTCAGCCTCCCAAAGTGCTGGGATTATAGGCATGAGCCACCATGCCTGGCCCACAACAATCTTCTGGAAGTAAACCAAGTCCTTCTCAATTCTAAGCCCTGCACAGGATGCCACTGTAGCTAGAATTACCACCAAGCCCACTCCAATCATTTTTTTTTAATTGGCAATGTCACTCCTTTTTCAGTGAGCTGAAATATCATAGCTACTAAGTCTACCCTCCTTTTCTCCCACAGTACTTGGTAAGTATCCTTTCTTGCTGTAATGATGCATTGTATGGTTGTCACCTGTTTACATCTGCCACACCCATTTGGATACTTTAAAGTTGTAAGTTTGCATTGCTATGCCTAGTAAACAGAAAATCTTCAAAAACTGTTTTATTAAAAGATATGGATAAGTATCACATAATATAGAAACTTAAGCAATAGTACCAAAGTTTAGGAAAATGCACTCCAATCTGAAAGTTTAATTGTCTTGACTTGGAGAACATATGACAAAATTGGAGGTACAGGTATAGCTGGGAACACAAAATTTTCAAAGAAAATACTAAAGTCTAAACTTGAATACCCTTTCTTTGAACTGAAGAAACTATCTTTCCATGTGTCCTTCCATATCTAATCTATTAAGAAAAGACAATTTGAGGCCAGGCTCGGTGGCTCAGCCTGTAATCCCAGCACTTTGGGAGGTTGAGGCTAGTGGATTGCCTGCGCCTCCGGGTTTGAGACCCGCCCGGGCAACTTGGCGAGACCTCATCTCTACAATAAATAAAAAATTAGCCAGATGTGGCAGCATGCAACTGTAGATCCGGCTATTTGGAAGGCTGCGGTGGAAGGATCACCAGAGCCCAGCAGGTCAAGGCTGCAGTGGCCGAGAGCGTTCCACTGCACTCCAGTCTGAGCGACATAGTGAGACTCCAACTCAAAAAAAAAAAAAAGAAAGAAAAGAAAAGGCAATTTGATACCTAAGAGTTACAGTTTTGGTAAGGGAATATATAATAAGGACACATCAAAAGTACCAAAAACAACTAGTGAAGGAAAGAAAGGTTTATCTTTACATAAAAGGGTTCTTCACAAGATTCTAAATTTTGAAGTTTTAGTGTAGATTTCGAGTTATTTTTGCATAAAAATAGACTGTCATATAAGATAGCTCAGTTATTCTGCTGAATTATGTTCCCTTTGAGTTTAAAGATTAACGTACACTGCAGAAATAAGACAAATGCTAACCACACACCCAGATCACTAGCACTTACATTTTGGTGCAAGGAATCTCCTTTTAATCTCGTCTCTGTGTGAGATGTACTTAAAAAAATTAAACCAGGATTTAGAGTCACAACAATTTAACAGCCCGTACCTTTTAAGTAACATGCCGAGTTATCCTTGTCACTAAATATTCTCTGACAACAATTTCAAAGCTGTAGTACCATTCTTATAAATGTACATGTATCGCATCACTCATTTTCTATATTGCTGAGCATTTGCTGTTTCTGTTCTGGTGCGTTCCATGCCTATTTGTCCATTTTCGTTGAAATAGGGTCCAAGCGCTTAATTCACAGACCTCAACACCAGAAGTTTGAATTATAAAAAGGAGAGGTTTTTATTAGCCAAGAGCCGGGCCAGCAGCCACTTGCTTGCTGGACATAACAGTCCCACAGCAAGAGGCCCTGATTAGCTGTAGGGGCTTGCTTAAGGAAGGCTAAACCTCATTGGGACTTTTTAAGTGGGCTAAACCGCAACACCCTGGAGGCCCAGGTACCTTTCAAGCAATGCAAACGTGGTTCACGGAAGCGGGGAAAAAAAAGCTGTTAGTTTAACCTAGCCAGCAAGTGCTGTTGCCAGTTTCCAGGAAGGGAACCTTTTAACTGTGCAAAGGCTGAGTACATGTTTAACTGTACAAAGATTGAGTACATGTTTAGCCTAATTTTTGACATTGTAGATTTTTTTTTAAAGCCCCCTTCTACATTCCCCCCTTTCAGTTGTTCCTGGAGTCAAATCATTGACTCTTCATATAGGGGATTATATTGAGTTCTGAGGGCCATTAATTTTATTGATGACACTCTATTTTTAACATAACCAAGGAGGCTTTTAATTAAGCAAGGCCCTATTGTTATACCTATTAGGAGCAGGAGGAGAGGTCCCACCACTGCTGAGATCAGGGTTGTGAGCCAGGGGGACCAAGAGAAGAGGGACTGATACCAATTTCCTGAGGCTTGTCTTTGCAGCTCTCTTTGTTTTAGATTGTCTCTTACCAGGGCAGGAGTGTCTCAGATGACCCCGGATTGGTTTGCATAGAAACAGCACGCTTCCCCCAGGGCCAGGCATAGCCCTCCCTGCTTCATGAAGAGGAGATCAGGTCCTCTCCTGTTTTGGAGCATGACCTTGGCTAAGGAATTGACTTGCTGTTCTAGGCAGGATATGCTTGACTCCAGGAGTTTTAGTTCCTTATCAACATGTTTACTTATCTCTTTGAGGATTTGGTCCCCAACAACCAGAGAAGTTGTACTTATTGCTGTGGACCCTGCAATTCCTAGGCTGATGAGGAGGGGCACTAACATGGGAACCCACTTGGGTCACCCGAGGCCTGAGAGTCCAAGGTGTTCTCATCCCTCCGTTCCTTCATAGATATATATCTGGGGTAGTATATGCACTAAGACACAGATTTCTGCGGTGTCTCTGAAGTATTTTAAAGCAATACAGCGTGTTATACCTTGCGTACAAGCAAACCAGGTGGTGGGGGGTGCAACAGCCATGTGGAGGTCTTTGGAGGTTTGTGGATTGGGGATACTTATTACAGAGGTGGCATCACATGACATTTGGCAGGGAGAATTACTTATATTATAAGAGGGAGAATAAAGGCAAGATCCACGTCCTTGGAGGTCTCCCAGAGTAAGGGCCGAGTTCTGTCTCCAGGGACATAGTCCTAAGGACTGAGTTGCAGCAAGGTTAAGAATGCGTAATGCTTTTCAGTGTTGTCTATTGAGGAGTTCACTGCAATTCCTATGTAATAAGGGGTTGAGGGTTTAGGCATAGCCAACAGTCTCTTGTTACTTCAGGACGAGTAGCATTTGCAAATCGGTAAACAGCGGATAGCATAGAGAGGAAATGATTTTCATTTCGGGGTGCTAATGCGGTGGGTAGGGGAGCAAGACCTGCCCCCAAAATTGTAGGCTAGGTAGAACCAGATGCCTGGGTGGTTGGGTTGGGGGGCATTCAGAAGATTCAGGTGTTTGGAGTATCAAGTTGCTGTTGGGGCCCATAGGATTTAGGATGTAGGGGCTGGCCTGCCTTTGAATAGTAAACAGCATGCCAGGATCGGGTCCTTCAGCATACATTCTGAGCCCCCATGTTTTACCCATTTCCCATACTTGGCAGATGCTGAGGGCATCCCAAAGTATTACAGTGAGTTTAAGTGGGTTGCATGTTTGTATTTGGTTGCATTGAGAAGCAGCCTTTTTTCTATGTAGGCTTATGTGGGGGTCTCGGTTTTTCCAAGGAGCAATAATTTTTCCCCCCATGCAGCACAGTGGTCTTGTCCTGCTTTGTGCTGGGCAAGCATAAAAACAAGCAGATTTAAGTCTTTTTTCATAAGCTACGGTGCCACACTCATCAGTGTGTGTGCCCCCAAGGGTTAGACCTGGCCATAATTTACAAAGGTCAAAATTAAAGACAGGCTGTCCGCTTCCTCTATAGGTGGCAATTATGGTCCCAGTGGCATATTTCTCAGTTCCCAGGAATAGTTCCCTGGAGTATAGGGATTACGCAGGTTAGGCCAATAGGCCTCAAGCTGGGGAAAGTATGCAAGGAATATGATTAAGATACTGGGGCCCACAAAAGTTTTACCTTTAAAGGATCTTCTCCAGTAGCTGGTTTGATGACTTTCCATGCTTCCGGGGGCACGGTGGTGGCTGCCTTTACTTGTGAATGATGAATACAGGGGTGGACACCGCTGACTTTGACGGCTGTAGGAGTAGTAAGGATTATTATGTGGGGTTCTTTCCACCTTGGAGTGAGAGCCTCAGCTTTGTGCCATTTTATCCAGACCTGGTCACTGGGCTGGAATGGGTGTGGATGTTCCAGAACCAGTTTCCGGAAGGCTGCCTGCACAGTCTCAGTGACAGCTTGCTGAACTCTTTGAATAGCCTGCAGTGACTGAAGAAAATTATGGTTAGACAGTTCTAGTGCTTCTTGCAGTTCAGTTTTTGGAAGTAATGGTGGGGTCTGCCCAAACAGAATTTCGAAGGGGGGTAGACCCTTGATGTAGGGGGTACACTTAAGAGGGCATAGAGAAGGAGTGTTACACAACCTTCGCTGGTTTCCAGGGTTAATTTGGTTAAAGTTTTCTCAAGCATCTGATTCATTCTTTCTACCTGTCCTGAACTCTGGGGATGATAAGCACAATGTAAGTTCCAATTTATCCCCAAGGTTTTTGCAATACCTTCAGTAAGTTTAGAAATAAATGCTGGGCCATTAACTGAGCCTATTGAGATAGGTAGACCATATCTTGGTATGATGTCATTTAAGAGTTTCTTTACTGTTACAGAAGCAGTTTCAGTTTTTGTAGGAAATACCTCGACCCATCCTGAGAAGGTGTCTACCAAGACCAATAGGTATTTATATCCATATTGCCCAGGTTTGACTTTTGGAGTTTCCTGTAGGGCTAAAACACAAGAAGAATTAGCTCTTTTTTTGGCTTTCTTCATCCGTAGTGGCTGCTGCATTATCAGGAGGTACCAGGTAGTGATGTACGGGATCTGGTCTGGGTGGCGTTGATAGACAAACTGTCAGACCTTCCCCACTATGGCTGGCCCCACTAGGGTTCAAGGTCCCCTCCGGCGGCCAGCTGCAATTAGGAAATGTGGGCCATTCAAGGGAACAAAAGGTGGTTAGGTTTTCTTGGTTTACCTGATAACCTGACTGCTGTGCCATTCCTTGGAAATCCTTGAAGTGGCACAAGACCAGTTGCAGAGGGGTGTCGGGCTTAGAGCACTGCTGCCCCATAATGTCAGTAGCAATGACAGACACAACAGTGACTAACACTGAACAAATAAAGACAATAACACAAATTGAACAGACAGACCTAACTGCCCGAGGGCAATACCAGAGGGCCCAGTGACGTCTCACTGGGACCTCAGACCAAGGAATTAGCGCTGCGTCCAGCTTTCCTGCGGTTCCAACTAGATGTGTGCACAAACAAAACAGGAACTTGACTCACCTCTCAGAGGGCTCTGGGGACACTGTGAGCCTGCCAGAGATGGCAATCAGCCGTTTGCGAGTCTACAGACTCACCAGGCCCGACGAACACTGAGGTTCGCGTGATTAGGGCTGGGGACTAAGCTCTCAGGTATCCTGGACGAGCCCCCAAATGAAATAGGGTCTGAGCACTTAATTCACAGACCTCAACACCAGAAGTTTGAGTTATAAAAAGGAGAGGTTTTTATTAGCCAAGAGACATAACAGTCCCACAGCAAGAGGCCCTGATTAGCTGTAGGGGCTTGCTTAAGGAAGGCTAAATCACACTGGGACTTTTTAAGTGGGCTAAACCGCAACATCCTGGAGGCCTAGGTACCTTTCAAGCAATGCAAGCATCGTTCACAGAAGCAAAAAAAAAGCTGTTAGACAGTTTAACCTAGCCAGCAAGTACTGTTGCCAGTTTCCAGGAAGGGAACCTTTTAACTGTGCAAAGGCTGAGTACAAGTTTAACTATGCAAAGGCTGAGTACACGTTTAGCCTAATTTTTGACATTGTAGATTTTTTTTTTGAAGCCCTTTTCCACACCGTGTTCTCAGCCCAGCACGGTTTGGCCTTCTCCTCCAACGGGCGAGGGGAATGTGAGGGGCCACTTTTGGTTGTCGATGACCAGGAAGGACGCGCATTCCTCCAAGGCCTGGGGATGCCCCCAGATGTCCACAGCCGGCTTGCCCGGAATCTCCGGTTCAGGAAAGCTGCACACCCAGCTGCTCTCTGGGGCACCACAGATAGGACTCGGGGCCCTCCTCATCCATGTGGAGACAGGAGACCCCATGAGAGGAGACTGCTCCACGAATCCCATGCAGACTGTGGTTGCAGACGACCCAGGTGCCTCTCGGCACCGGAGCAGTGGTGTGGCGGCTGCAAAACCTCAGTCTGAACTCTGACCAATTTCGGCCAAGTCATCGTTTATGCTGAAGCATGTTTAAAATGTAAGGCGCACACACGTGTGTGCATAACATGTACTTGCAGCGGCCCCACGCGGAACGTGTGGGCACATGGGCCCTGGTGTCTATGCTGGGAGGCTGCGGCAGCCACGGGTGGACGGCGCAAGGGCTGGGTGCGGGCTCCCACGGCGGCGCCACCGAGTGGCATCTCCAGGACCCCTCAGACTTCCCGGGGAAATGGAGGACTGAGGGCCCCTCCCAAGATTTCTGGCGGATCTGTGTGGCCTCGCGGCTGGTGCAGGCCCACGAGGACATCCCGCACCGCCCTCTCCAGGCTCTGTTGTGTACCGGGCACCTGGGGTTGGCAGGCGGAGCGCTCAGAGGCAACCGGGCCCCCACCAGTGTGCTTTGTGCAGCAGTGCTGGGACCTGCGGTTCGCCAGGCCGGGCCTTGGGTGGTGTGTGTGTGTGTGTGTGTGTGTGTGTGTGTATGTGATGGTGTGTGTGTGACGGTGTGTGTGTGTGATGGTGTGTGTGTGGTGGCCTAACCCACTTCTTCCCAAACTCAGCCTACACCCTCCCTTGCCAGGTTAGATGATAAACCGCTGAATTACAGGAGCTCTGTTATGATCGGCCTACAGATGCACAAACACCTGGTATAAGTTGAATATTCCTAAAATTCCCAGAAGCTAAGGAAATTGAACAAATATTCTCGATGGTCATAATGGAAAAACAAGTATTCTTATAGCGACTATCTCAGAAATGTTTAAGAATTCAAGAAACTGATCAGGGTACCTGATCCCAAACCAGGCAAAGTGAGGACCAATGGAAGGCCTAAATTTCACCTGTACAATGACCACTTAGGTACCTAACCATGGATTGTACCCCACATCTTTAAAATTAAAAAAAGGGCTGGGTGTGGTGGCTCAAGCCTATAATCCCAGAACTTTGGGAGGCTGAGGTGAGAGGATTGCCTGAGCCTGGGTTCGAGACCAGCCTTGGAGACTTGGCGAGACCTCATCTCTACAATTAAAAAAAAAAAGCCAGGCATGGTAGCGTGCACCTGTAGTTCCATCTGAGGCAGAAGGATTGCTGGATGCTGGGGTGGCCATGAGCAAGCCTGGGCAATGGAGTGAGACTTCAACTCAAACTAAACTAAAATAAAATTTCCCTTTCTGATACACACACACATACACACACAAAAGAATTCAAGCAAACAGTGTCTTCTCTAAATTTTAGTATTAAAACAAGCTTATGTTTTTATTCTACTTGGGTGTGTTTAGTGATCGAATAAGTTATCATTATTTCTACTTAATGTTTAGGATAAAAATGTGTATTTGTAGTTTACCAAATATAGTCATTATCCTGACAATCTTTATTTCAATTAGGCTGAAATAGTAATTTCAATAGTAATTATGCTTTCTAGCATGTCTGCTTGAAGATGATTTCCAAAATGTTAAGATAACTTAAACCCTTGGGCTTATATTACACTGAGTTAATTAATGGATATTCATAAGCTACCTAGACCATCTTCAGGTAAGAGAAAGCTATGGCCTTGGTCACTAAGCATAATCTAGTTTTGTATTCCTTGCTGGTCTTCATTTGCTGCAGGGCTCTATCTTGGGCTCTGCAGTGAATCTTCTGACTTCCGCCACCATGAGAGGTGTCCCCTCGAGGCCAGCAGCCATGGGAGGCTGTGCAAGGGATAGTTCTGAGCTCCACTGGCCTGCAAAGTGTGGTGAGGGACAGCCATGTACCACCATTTGCCCCAGCTGTTACTATCAAGAAGTTAGTTGCTAGCCGTGCTCTGTGGCTCAGCCAGTAATCCTGCACTTTGGGAGGCTGAGGTGAGTGGATTGCCTGAGCCCGCGGGTTTGAGACTCGCCTGGGCAACTTGGTGAGACCTCATCTCTACAATAAATAAAAAAAATCAGCCGGGCGTGGTAGCGTGTGCCTATAATTCCAGCTACTCGGAAGGCTGAGGTGGAAGGATCGCCGGAGCCCAGCAGGTCCAGGCTGCAGTGGCCGGAAGCGGCCACTGCACTCCGGTCTGGGCAGCGGAGTGAGACTCCAACTCAAAAAAAGAAGCCAGTTGCTTTGATTAAAGTTTTTATTTTTGGCCATTGCCAGACCATTGCTGCAATTGCTATGGCCATTGACTTACTAAGCTGTGGTGTGGCCATGTGCCCTTTGACCTTCCCTACCTTGGGGAGGTGAATCTCCTCTTTTCTCTCTCTCTCTCTCTAATGTACTAATGTACTTTTTAAATAAACTTTATTTTCTAATTTAAAAAAATTTTATTTTCTTTTGTTTAGAGACATGGTTTTGCTCTTTCACCCAGGCTGGAGTGCAGAGATGTGACCATAGCTCACAGCAGCCTTGAACTCTTGGGTTCAAGAGAGCCTCCCACCTCAACCTGCCAATACAGGCATGCTACCATGCCCTGCTAATTTTATTTATTTAGTAGAGGCAGTGTTCTGCTATGTTGCCCAGGTTGGAAAATTATCATTAATATGTGGTTTATGCAATGCTTAGTAGAAATAATTTTGAGAAATACAGCTATGTACTTCAACTTTTCATGTAAAATCAGAGTTTTGTCCCAAAGGGGTATTTTTTTTTTTTAGTTCCCATCCGTTTCTGCACTCCCCAAAGAGCTTTCTCTCTGGGTGAAACTATCAGCTATGTTGGAAATTGGAACTGCAAACCTTTAAATGCTTCCTTTTTTATTCATTTGGTGGTAACAACAGTGTACACTTTGTATGTTAACAACGTCTTCCGAATATCATGAAATTAGTTCTGACCACATGGACACCTGAGATTGGCCTAAAGTGTCAGTCAGTTCCAGACTATGCAAGAGTGCAACAAAGACAAAATTTGGGAATGTATTTTATTTGCCTTGGTTCATAATACCTGACTTTGAAAAGTTAAAGTTTTAGCAAAATTTGTTCAATGTGATGGATTTGTTTCCTTGGTTTACTGTTTATTGCCTTCACTTACAACATAAAAGATTTTTATTTATTTATTTGAGGTCAGAGTCTCATTCTATCTAGGCTGTAGTGCAGTGGTACCATCACGGCTCAGCCTCAACTTCCTGGGCTCAGGCACGCCTGACTAATTTCTAAAAAATTTTTTGTAGGCTGGGCTTGGTGGCTCAGCCTGTAATCCCAGCATTTAGGGAGGCCAAGGCGAGAGGACTGCCTGAGCCTGCAGGTTCGGGACCTGCCTGGGCAACTTGGCGAGACCTCGTCTATACAATAAATAAAAAAACTAGCCAGGCATGGTAGCGCGCGCTTGTTGTTCCAGCTACTTGGAAGGCTGAGGCAGAAGGATCGCCAGAGCCCAGCAAGTCGAGGCTGCGGTGGCTGGGAGCATGCCACTGCACTCCAGTTTGGGCGACGGAGTGAGACCCCAACTCAAAAAAAAAAATTTTTTTTTGTAAAGTTAAGTCTTACTGTGTTGCCCAGGCTGGTTTCAAACTCCTGGGCTCAAGCAATCCTCCCACCTTGGCCTCCCAAAATACTGGGATAGCAGATATGATACACGATGCCTGGCCCTAACTTCTTATATCTATTTAGTTTTAACCATCATTTAAATTCTATTTTAAAACAACTTAACCTCTAAAGTAGACAAAACCACTTTTCCTCAAACAAAACCACATCCCTATAACTCCTTATAAGCTTTTAATAAAACACATCTTATTTTCTTTAACTTTTGCATGTAAAATCGTCTTTCTTACATCTGATAGCTTCAATTACATATATTAATTGCAATGCTAACTCTTAGTAACTCTTTTTTAGTGAAAAACCTAGGAGGCAAGCAGTTTTAATTATGTACCAGATGCATAGTTCAGAGCAAAAAACAATGCCTGGGTTAGGCCTGGTTATATCTTAACGGCTCAAAAGACATGAGTTTATAGACAATTTAATCAAGTACAAAAAGTAATACAAAAGCAAGACGTTATATCTTAAAATATCTAGTAAAAATAGTATGGACCCAATAGGCCAAAAGACTCAGAAAAATATCTATATTAAGTTCTGAAGACATTTCTATTTTACCAATAATTTAAAGACTGTCTTTATTTACTTAAAGTTAACAGAACCACATGAATGAAGCCATTTGAGTTAAAGTGTCTACTTTCCTGATACATCTTAAGCAGTGACTTTTTCTATAAGGCAATTAATAGAACGCTTTCACATATTTTGCATATATGTGACATAGACATACAGGCACACAGACAGAAGCAGATTTTATAGGTTTATAAGGTTCTCCATTTGTCACTTTTAATGTTCTTCTTTCTCAGTCTAGACTCTCACTCTTTTTCAATTACACGTTTTGTTGTCCCAGGTAATCCTAAATTTGCATTTCCAGAAAAATAATTCTTTGGTGAAACTGGGTAGATAATTTCCATTTAAAAGCACAGAATTAAGATGTTAGGCTTGAATATTATGTCATCATTTGCTTAAGCTAAGAAAAAAATGGTGTAAATAAATGTTCAGTTAAAACAACCAGGAAAAGCACTTTAAACAAAGGTATGACATGAAATTAAAACAAGAGGCAGATATTTTTACAAATAGAGATTTCCTTAAAGATGTTAAGTTTTGCTAGGCACAGTGGCTGACACCTGTAATCCCAGCATTTTGGGAGGTGAAAGAGAGAGGATTGCCTGAGTCCAGAGGTTCAAGACCAATCTGAGCAACTTGGCACTACACGGCCTCTACAATAAATCAAAAAATTAGCTAGGTATGTTGGCTCATGCTAGTAGTTCCAGCTACTTGGGAGGCTGAGGCAGAAGGATTGCCTGAGCCTATCGGGCGAAGGCTGCGGTGGCCATGAGTGTGCCAGTGCACTCCAGCCTGGGCGACAGAGTGAGACTCCAACTCAAAAAAAAAAAAGAGTTAAGATTCTTAATTAGATTTTAGGTCTCAGGATGGGGTCTTTTAAGATAAAACTCTCCTAAGAGCCTGACAACTGCAGAACAAAAAGTGTGCTGTTTAAAAATCTGACTTGTCTCTGACTCTCGGTCTTTCAGACTGGCCACCTGATGTGAATCTGAAAATTGACATCCTGTGGATGGTGGAGTCTGAGAGAGTATCCCCTCACGGTCACAAACTCATGCTCTGAAGACAAGAGGGAAGCCTCATCCTGTGGTCTGCCTCTTTATGACAAACAGAAAGACGAAGACAAGGAAAAATGAATCTCTGAGAGGAAAAGGGTTGACACAATGTGGATATTCACATCATCAAGTGCCAAAAGTACACCAGAGTCGTTACAACCCAAGACCAGTCACACACATCCTATCTTGTGCATGAAAATCTGCAGAGGAGACAAAGAGTGATTTTTACTGTCCACCAAAGTGCACAGAGGGAGAGAAGCCAGGAGCCTGGCTGGTAAGAAATTCTTATCCCTTTGCCAGTAAAACAGGTTCCCGAGTTTTCTTCCATGTGTTCTAGTCACATACATATATGTATACATAAATAAAAGTCCTGTGGCTTTTAGTTTGGAATTCTAGTCATTTAGCTAGCAATACAAACTCGTCAATTTACAAAAACCAGATTGGATTCAAACAGTGGCTTTTACTTCAACACCAGCTGAAAAGTAGCGGCAGTTTGAAAACAGGTGGAAAAGAAAAATAGAGAAATCCGGAGACTCTGTGATTGCAGTTGATCTTTGAAATCTGAACTTTTCTTGGTATACTTTGCCCATCAGTTTTAAAACGTGTATCAGAACAGACTGTAACATGCAACCAGCTGGAGTACTGGAAAACTGGGCATGCCCTTGAACTTTTCCATCTACACAAATACTTGCAAGTAGAACCAACTGGGGTGTCCAGAGGGGGTCATTCTCCCTATCTTTTTGCATTCTTAGTCATTCCAGCAATTTCATACCCACAAAACAGTCATGATGGATTCCAGCCAGAGCCTGCAGACTATGCCTCTATTGAAATAGATCAGACAGGGAGAGAGTTTATATTTCTGTCTAGGCAGGATCACACCTACTGCCAGCTTTGAAGGAACTACATAAGACTGAGCTTCACCCCTCAGCATCCCATATGATTATGGAGTCAAAAATCTCTAAAGGGAGGTAGAGGCAGGGTAGTTAGCATAGGTTAAACATAGATAATTTTCCATAAGCAGGTTTTAGAAAGCGTTCATTTTTTATTTTTATTTTAAAGATGTGGGGAACTTTTTTTAAAATTACACTTTATGGCCGGGCTTGGTGGCTCAGCCTGTAATCCCAGCACTTTAGGAGGCCCAGGCAAGTGGATTGACCGAGACTGCCGGTTCGAGACCAGCCTGGGCAACTTGGTGAGATGGAAGGATAGCTGAAGCCTTTCTAGAAGGTTGACGCTGGGGTGACCGTGAGTGTGTATGCCACTGCACTCTAACCTGGGTGAAGGAGTGAGACTCCAACTCAGTAAATAAATAAATATCACCTTACTGCAAGCCAAGCTGGCAGCCTACTCATCCCCTGGGCAAATCAAAAGAAACCTCTATCAGATGTAAGAATAGGGCAGCCCAACCTATCAATTCATGATTTAGTATAATAATCACTTAGAAGCTTTCTGGCTTCTTGTCAAAGGCAGAAGGCCCAATACCACTCCTACTAAACAAAGCCATAGAAATGATAATAAAACCAACTTTTAACTCATGAACTTGTAAACTGGAAATGTCTGGCAGGTCTTCAAAACACAATGGGGTCAAAAAAAGACCACCCCTCCCCTTCTCTCCTCTCATCCAAAGCAGAGACACGTCAGTCTCTGAAATGGGGGTTACCTGGGCTCCACCCTCTTTAGCATATCAATCACTATGAAGGTAAGGTTTGAAACTTTACCTTGTCCACAGAAAAGGCATCTGAAGCCCGCGCAGTGGCTCAACCTGTAATCCCAGCACTTTGTGAGGCCGAAGCGAGTGGATTGCCTGAGCCCGTGGGTTTGAGACCCACCCGGGCAACTTGACGAGACCTCATCTCTACAATAAATCAAAAATTAGCCGGGCGTGGTAGTGTGCCCTGTAGGTTCGACTACTTGGAAGGCTGAGCAAAAAGATTGCTGGAGCCCAGCAGGTTGAGGCTGCGGTGGCCGGGAGGGTGCTGCTGCACTCCAGTCTGGGCGACAGAGTGAGACTCCAACTCAAAAAAAAAAAGCATCTGAAGTAGCTCCTTGCTTGCTTAAAGAAACGACTCCCAGATTTGCAGATCTGGCCTACCAGACAACATCCGAGTGACAACAGGCCAGCCTTCATCTCAGACATCCCTAGCAAACTAGTAAGGCCTTCAGAGTTGGCTGAAAGCTCCATGCTGTGCAACGTCCCAAATCTTCTGGTGAAACAAAAAGAAAAAATTGGGCTCTAAA
Organism: Cephalopachus bancanus; assembly: GCA_027257055.1. Classification (NCBI taxonomy): domain Eukaryota; kingdom Metazoa; phylum Chordata; class Mammalia; order Primates; family Tarsiidae; genus Cephalopachus; species Cephalopachus bancanus. The sequence continues at coordinate 280,498 of JAPVLO010000428.1, read as the reverse complement.
GACAGTGATTGCTGAACTCTGTCAGGAGACATGATTAAACCAAACAGGAATATTGGGTATTGCACTGCTCAGGGTCCAAGTCAGTCCCCGAAGCGGGATCAATTTAAGTCTCTTTAAAGCTATTTATGGTAAGCCTTTTAACTAAATTTATGAAGGGAATGGGGCCACAGACATAGACCGTGAGGTACCCCTAAGAAAACATGTTGCCCAGTTTGAACAAATTTTAACCACAGTTCACAAGGTCGCTTCCTCTAAGAGTATATCAAACCACAGAGAACCCAGCCATTGCTTCCATCCAGGGAACAAATGCTGTCAAAGGACTGAAGAGAGGGAAAGAACCAAATGCATGTTTATGCTGAGACAGCAGAGCAAAACCAATCCCTTGATAGATAGCATGGTTTCAGTTGACAGTGGGGAAATGATACGGAGACCCACTATTGTCTTTCTTGCTTTCTTTTTTTTTTTTTTTTGAGTTGGAGTCTCACTCTGTCGCCCAGACTGGAGTGCAGTGGCTGCTCCCGGCCACCGCAGCCTCGACCTGCTGGGCTCCGGCGATCCTTCCACCTCGGCCTTCCAAGTAGCCAGAATTATAGGCATGCGCTACCACGCCCGGCTGATTTTTTGATTTATTGTAGAGATGAGGTCTCGCTGCCCAGGCGGGTCTCGAACCCGCAGGCTCAGGCAATCCACTCATCTCAGCCTCCCAAAGGTGCGAGATTACAGGCTGAGCCACCGAGCCCGGCTTTGAGTTGGAGTCTTATTCTGTTACCCAGACTGGAGTACAGTAGCACGCTTACAGCCACCCCGTCAACCTGCTGGGCTCCAGCTATCCTTCTGCCTCAGCCTTCCAAGTAGCCGGAACTACAAGCCCATGCTACCACATCTGGCTAATTTTTTTTTTTTTTCCTGAGTTGGAGTTTCACTCGGCTGCCCAGACTGGAGTGCAGTGGCCGCTCCTGGCCACCGCAGCCTCGACCTGCTGGGCTCCAGCGATCCTTCCGCCTCAGCCTTCCGAGTAGCCGGAATTACAGGCGCGCGCTACCACGCCCGGCTGATTTTTTGATTTATTGTAGAGGTGAGGTCTCGCTGCCCAGGCGGGTCTCGAACCTGCGGGCTCAGGCAATCCACTCACCTCAGCCTCCCAAAGGCGCGGGATTACAGGCTGAGCCACCAAGCCCGGCTATCTGGCTAATTTTTTTAAAAAATTTACTGTAGAGACAGGGTCTCGCCAAGTTGCCAGGGCTGGTCTTGAATCCTCAGGCTTAGGCAACTTGCTCACCTCGGCCTCCCCAAGTGCTAGGATTACAAGCTGAGCCACCCGCTGACTGTAGTCTTTCCGTATGCCACAACCCTTAAAGACGTAGCATTCCAGCGGGGCCTTGCACCTGTCTACGTTCCCAAAAATTAGCAAGAGAAAGCCTATTCCCTCATCTCCTGTACTTTCCCAGTTAGTCATTTCAAAGAACTTTGACTCCCTGCAGAGTGCACTCACTCAACTGAGACGAAGGAATCTCTACTCATTCCCTTTTATCAGTTGTCACAGATTTGAAAATATAGCACCCACGTAACCACAAGCCTGGTGATTTATATAACTTTTTGCGTGTTATAACCACTAATCAGCAATACGTTGTAGTGAATAACGTTTTACTTTGAAATAGGCTCTGTTAATTATTTTACTCTATGACAAGCTTATTCAGCTCTTCAGTTTTGTGTTACTGATAACACTGTAAGCTAGTTTTTGGTAGCCAGCGCCAGGAAGGTGGACCATAATTGTTACTGTTAACAAAATGCAGCTTTAACTTGAGTTCTATACAATGCTCTGTCAGTCACATAGTCAATGTATAGGTACCAGCAACCCTAAACATAAAAACGGACTGTGGAGACCAAGTGCCTAGGCTCAAGCCTGTAATCCCAGCATATTGGAAGGTCGAGGTGAGAGAATTGCCTGAGACCAGGGGTTTGAGACTAGTCTGGGCAACTTGACGAGACCTTGTCTCTACAATGAATCAAAAAATTAGGCTGGGCTTGGTGGCTCAGCCTGTAATCCTGCGCTTTGGGAGGCTGAGGTGAGTGGATTGCCTGAGCCCGCGGGTTCGAGACCCGCCTGGGCAGCGAGACCTCATCTCTACAACAAATCAAAAAATCAGCCGGGCGTGGTAGTGCGCGCCTGTAGTTCCAGCTACTCGGAAGACTGAGGCGGAAGGATTGCACAGAGTGAGACTCCAACTGAAAAACAAAACAAAACAAAAAAACAGACTATGAAGCCTAAGTGGCAAGCAGATTAGTTCCAGAAATACCAGGTTCCAGTAATGCCAGGAGCTAGGTTCTGTTCCCTGAGTTCAAATTCAGAAATAAACTTCTTTCTTACAGTTCCCTGCCTCTTGATTTATTAGTGTCGAGAGGTAGCAGTCAAGAATTTACACCTTGGTTTCAGGTTCAGACAGCTCCTTCAGGTGCGTTGAGTCTTCTCTAAGGCCCTGTGTCGTGAGCACCAATTTTGTTGACAAAAGATGCCAAACTCTTAAAATATTTAAGATGGTATTCTGAGCCAAACCTGAGTGAACTTAGGCCTGTGACATCCGTCCCTAGTAGATCCTGAGATCCGTGCCTGCCATGGTTGTACTGTCACATGTTTTATACATTTTAGGAGGACAACAAGAAGTTACAAGACACTATTAATCCATCCGTGTGACATTTACATTGGTTTGGCTCAGGGAGGCAGAATGTCTCCAAGTGGGGACTGCAGGTTACAGGTTGATTCAAATTTTTATTGATTAGAAATTTTTAATAAAGAGTTTTCTAAGGAATTTTGAAAGCAGTAAAGGAAATAGGCAGTTTGAGGGAGTCAAGTTTCTTGATATGTCAATGAAGCTTCATGTGTGGTGGTAGAGAAGGTGTCTTGAATGGTGCCCAGAGTCCAGGAGTCTCCAAGAGATACTTTACAGGGTCATGGAATACTTTGATTTTCCTTCTTTTGCTGTTAGGTGATATTATACCAGAGTCAGGTTGGAAAGTAACTGTTGTATAGTATTAATTAAAAATCCAGCTGGGCTCGGTGGCTCAGCCTGTAATCCCAGCGCTTTGGGAGGCTGAGGTGAGTGGATTGCCTGAGCCCGCGGGTTCGAGACCCGCCTGGGCAACTTGGCGAGTCCTCATCTCTACAATAAATCAAAAAATCAGCCGGGCGTGGTAGTGCGTGCCTGTAATTCCGGCTACTCGGAAGGCTGAGGCGGAAGGATCGCTGGAGCCCAGCAGGTCGAGGCTGCGGTGGCCAGGAGCGGCCGCTGCACTCCAGTCTGGGCAACGGAGTGAGACTCCAACTCAAAAAATAAAAAAATAAAAATAAAAAAATAAAAATCCATCTCCCCAAGCCTCTTAGTTAGGAATTTGGCAAGATAAAGAAAAACGTCAGAGTTTAGTCCTTAAGACCATGCTTTTGTCAACAGAAATGTGCCATTTTGTAAAATAATTTCTTCCTGCCTGACTCCTCCAGAATTCAAAACCCTTACTGCTTTTCTATGGCAATATAAGTCACTGTCATAAGTCCAGTAAGAATTTGTCCTTCTTGTTAAAGAGAAATAATTGTAAACATTGCTTATACAATCAAGGCCTTGCTTGGAGTGTCATGTTTGAGAATGATGCCCATTTAATTAGATATGACCAGATACTTTCAAGGAGTTAAGGGACAGGGTTAACTGAGGCAAGGAGGCCACGGGAATAAGGCAAGATTGCAACCAAGTAGAAAGAAATAAGGCGTATTTAGCTGGGCGTGGTAGTGCACGCCTGCAGTTCCAGTTCCTGTGAAGGTTGAGGCTGCAGTGGCCAGAAGCGTGCCACTGCACTCCAGACTGGGCAACAGAGTGAGGCTCCAACTCAAAACGAAACGAAACGAAACGAAACAAGGGTTATTATTTACTTTTCACAGACTGGAAAGGGGATCGACACTCAGGGCAAGTGTGGCACTGAAGGGTCAGAAACTGGAGGTGCAGGCCGGGCTCCGTGGCTCAGCCCATAATCCCAGCACTTTGGGAGACGGAGGCAAGCGGACTGCCTGAGTCCGCAGGTTCCAGACCAGCCCTGGCCACTTGGCAAGCCCTCATCCCTATAAAAAAAAAAATTAGCCGGACATGGTAGTGCACACCTGTAGTTCCGGCTGCTTGGAAAGCTGAGACGGAAGGATCTCCGGAGCCCAGCAGGTCGAGGCTGCGGTGGCCGGGAGTGTGCCACTGCACTTTGGTCTGGGCGACAGAGTGAGACGCCAACTCAAAAAAAAAAGGAAAGAAAGAAACTAGAGAAAGATATATATATATCCAGTTTATATACGTACGTGTGCGTGTGTGCGTGTGTGTGTGTGTGTGTGTGTGTATTTAAAGCAGGATTTATTGAGAGGACAGAAAGACTTTCACGGTGGGAGGGAACCCAAAGGGGTGCCTGAAACTGAAACTGAGTATATTTAAGGGACTTTGGAGGAGGAGGATTTTGGCGCAGAGGAGTGTCCAGGGCTGCAAGTCTTTGATGTTGATTTAGTCACATGAGTCTTGGATCTCGGGTCAAAAGATCTTAGCATCTCATGCCCTCAGGTGGTGGGCTAGATGGGAGGAGACAGGGGAGGGGGTTCCCCCCCAAGAGACTTTGTCAGACAATTGCAATCCACAAACTCCTTGACCAAAAGGTAGTCTATTATCATTTCTTTTTTTTTTTCCTTTTGAGTTGGAGTCTCACTCTGTCACCCAGGCTGTAGGGCAGTGGCATGTCTCTGGAGGGCAATGGCACATTTCGGCCTCAACCTGTTGGGCTCTGGTGACGCTTTCGCCTCAGCCTTCCAAGTAGCTGCAACTACAGGCTACTCTGACTGGCTAATTTAAAAAAAAAATTTATTGTACAGACGAGGTCTCACCAAGTTGCCCAGGCTGGTCTGGAACCTGCGGGCTCAGGCAATCCACTTGCCTGGGCCTCCCAAAGTGCTGGGATTACAGGTTGAGCCACTGAGCCCAGCCTATTATCATTTCTATGGCTCGTCCTTGTCTTGCATCTGAAGGAGATTTGCTGAGGGGGTGGGGAAGGCTGCCAGCTTGGCCTGCAGTGAAACATCTGAATGCTTCCTAAAACCTGCCTTTTGGAAATTTATTTGTGCTAGATTCAAAGTGTGTCAGGAGTAAAGTCTAAGCAAAAAGATTAGGCTAAACTAAGTTTATTCTAGGTTTCTGTAGGTACCTCCTTTTACTAAGGTTGACTTTATGGAGGCAATGCTTACAAAGCCCTTTTGGGAAGGCCAGCCAGCTAACTGGTTTACAAGATTCTCAGAATTATAGATGAGCAAGGAAGGTTACTTCTTGGCTAGAAACTGAGGATATTTGAGAAACCCAGAGAAGAGAGGAATTTGCCCAAATCTATAGACACTCTAGGTGAAATCTTGTGGTAAGTTCTTAGTTAGATGCCCTGGCCTCAAGGAGTTTTCTTAAAAGACTTATCTGTCATTCCCTATGAAACCTTCCAGCAAAGTCACTTTAGATGACCTATGGTTAATCGCCATTCTTGAGAACCTATGAAAATAACCAAACCAAATCTAATCAGACCAGCTTTGTGTGTGTGTTCAAAATAACATTTGAGATTTTTAAAAAAATCACAGAGGGAGACCAAAGAAAAATAACTGTGTTTCAGTGGAAAACTATGCATACTTTATAGCACATTCTTCTATATGACCACATTCTAGCTCTGTTCATTGTCTTTGAACTACTTTTCACTTCTTTGTAAGTTGCGGGTAACTGATGGATATGCAAACTCCATCATGTCTGATAGAGATTTGTCTCCCCACCGTGTGGAAAAACAGATTTTGACACCTACCTGCAAATTGGACTGAATCTTGCATCCTGGCCCATATTGCCAGTCCTTGCCAAATTTTTAATTTGTCCAGTTTCATCAGTATCTGGTTATAACCCTCAAAGCAAACATTTCCAATTTTGTTTCCTGTTGCCTGATTTGACGTCAACGTCACCAAGAACTAAAGCCTGATTGCCCAGCTCCTTTCTGGTGTTACTGGGTGGGTGTGGTGCAATGATGATGGATTCTTTGACTCACTACTGAAAGTAATTTCAGAGTGGCCAGTATACATTTAAAACAGAATTTATGAGAGAGAGAGAGAGAGAGAGAGAGAGAGAGAGAGAGAGAGAGACGGGGGTGGGGTAGATATGCCATAGAGGCATGGCATGGGCGGGTGTCTTGCAGAAAGACTGTGCTTTTGCTTTTGATTTATCATGCTAAAAAAGGGTAATAGGTATCTGCTCCCAAGAGATTTCCATCTCTCCACCTAAGGAGTAAACCTTTTCTAGGAACCTCATTTAAGACTTGATAGACTTTTTGGTAATTATTATATCAAACTAGGAACTGAAAGGTGGGCTGATTAAATTTCCACACCTTTGATAAGCTAAGGGAAGGGCTCAACCCTTTACCTTCCACTGGGAACTTGAGAGATTTTTAACAATTATTATATTAAACCCTGAATGGAAAGGCTGGGCTGCACCATTTCTGCACCTTAATAGACTTTGGGGAGCTGAGGAAGTGGAGTGGACTGACAAGTCCACTTTCCAGCCAGCAGGGTGGTCAGGTCTGCAGAAAATATGTCTGGATGCTATTTTTTATTTTATTTTTTTGGTTTCATTCTCACTCTGTCGCCCAGGCTGGAGTGCAGTGGCACACTCATGGCCACCCCAGCGTCGACCTGCTGTGTTCCAGTGATGCTTCTGGTGATCTGCATGCCTTCCAAGTAGCCAGAACTACAGGCATGCGCTACCATGCTCAGCTAATGTTTTATTTTAATGTAGAAATGAGGTCTTGCCAAGTTTCCTGGGCTGGTCTTGGACCTGTGGGCTCAGGCAATCCACTTGCCTCAGCCTCCCAAAGTGCTGCGATTACAGGCCAAGCCACTGAGCCTGGCCAGGATGCTAATTTTTATTTAGATTTTATTTTTTGTAGAGAGGAGGTCTTGCTATGTTACCCAAGTTATCCTCCTGCCTTGGCCTCCCAAAGTGCTGGGATTAAGGTATGAACCACCATGCCTAGCTTGATTTTTTTTTTAAGAGATGAGTTCTCGCTGGACTTGGTGGCTCAGCCTGTAATCCTGCACTTTGGGAGGCCGAGGTGAGTGAATTGACTGAGCCCGCGGGTTCGAGACCTGCCTGGGCAACGTGGCCAGACCTCATCTCTACAATAAATAAATAAAAAAACTAGCTGGGTGTGGTAGCACACGCCTGTAGTTCCAGGTACTTGGAAGGCTGAGGCAGAAGGATTGCCGGAGCCCAGCAGGTCGAGGCTGCGGTGGCTGGGAGCCAGCAGGTCGAGGCTGCAGTGGCTGGGAGCGTGCCACTGCACTCCATTTTGGGCAACAGAGTAAGACTGACTCCAAAAAAAAAAAAGAGATAGTTATTCCTATGTTGCCCAGGATGGTCACCAATTCCCGGCTCAAGTGATCCTCCTGTCTCAGGCTCCCAAAATGCTAGAATTACAGGGGTGAGGCACCATGCCCAACCCTACACTGAAAGTTTTATAGCAGAAGTTTATAGACAAATCCTTTTAAAACATCATAAGCAACCTTGAGATTTTCCTCTTTTCAAGAAAAAAAGTAATGGGCAAGGAGGCACCTTGCAGCTGTCCTTGGGTTCTCCCGCAGTCCGTTGCTGCGGGGCTCCCGCGGCATACACACTTTTGGCACTCGTCCGTGCTGGGAACAGCGGGCTTCACGGGGCCAGGGCTTCCGAGCTTCAGGAAGGGCCCATTTTAGTGGCCACCCCTTCGCAGGCCCCTCTGAATCCAGAGGACAGCTGTGGCAGCCTTTGTTCTGCGGCCTGGCTGGGTCCTGAGCAGCACCTCCCCAGGGAGGCCGGCCTTTCCTTCCTCAGCTGCCTCCATCCTCTCCTGACCCCAGGGGGCCTCCGCCTCCCATCCAGTTCGGACCTCTGGCCTAGCCTCCAGTCCAGGGAGAGGCGAGGCTGGAGCGCCCGGGAGGAGCCCCGTGGTGGCCAGGCAGTCCCGGCGGCTGCCCAGTCCCCTGCGTGACCGTGCCGGGCGGGCTGGGCAGCTGCTGCTTCCCTCAGAGGAGCTGCTGGCAGTGCGCAGGGAAGGAAGGAGGCACTGGGGAGGCGGACGGCGTCTCAGTCGCTGAGGTAGAGACGCTGTGATGGGCACGGGGCCAGGAGGTCTCTTCAACCACCCGTCGGTCCCGGTGCCTGATCACCCTGCTGTTGCTCGAGCCTCTGAGTGGTCACACGAATGTTGATCACTCGGGGTCAGGGAACAGCGCCGGCGCGGCCTGCCCTCCCGGCTCAGCCTCGGACACCCTCGGTCAGGTGGCATCAGGACGGGGAAGGCCCAGCTCGTCTTGGCTGTGTGCTGGGCCTCCTGCTGGCAAGGCCACATCTGGACAGTTTGGGCGTGGGAGCGGACAACTGCCCTTCACTCTGGACAGAGGTTGGAGGTGCACCCATGGGAAGGTCATAACGGGCAACGGGCAGCAAGATGAGCCTCCGTGGGAGGGGGGGACATGTCCTTAGAGGCTGGGGAGGCCAGACACCTGCGGGGAGGGGCTCTGTGGTCACTCCAAGGTCATGATGGCTTGAGGTGCAAAAACGCAGCATTCCTAAGGATCTGTTGGGGCTGTTCTTGGCTGCTGTGTTCCAAGCGCGTGAGTTGAATCAAGTCTGTCTCAGCGCCAAGGCGTGAGATGGCGTTTTCCTCCCGAAGTCCGAAGCCAGGGCATCTTTGGAATCCGTGAAGCGCCTTGACCCAGCTCCACCCCTGCGTCTATCAGACTCCCGAGGGGTCTCTGTGCTTCAGGCTGAAAAGGATCTCTGGGCCTCTTGTAATTAGTCCTGCCAGTGTTGACAGAATTTGTGATCGATTGCCTTTCCACCAACGTCTGTCTCTGAGGTGTTGTGTGGTCCAGAGAGTAGTAAGGTCATTATGTGCTGGTCAGATGGTGTTTCTAACAACAGTTCGAGGGCATGCTCATATTCTTAAAAGGAAACATTTATGGTCAGGTTCGGTGTTCAGCCTGTAATCTCAGCACTTTGGGAGGCTGAGGTGAGTGGATTGCCTGAGCCCGTGGGTTTGAGACTGCCTGGGGAACTTGGTGAGACCTTGTCTCTACACTACATCAAAATAATTAGCTAGGCATGGTGGCACACGCCTGTGGTCCTGGCTACTTGGAAGGCTGAGGTGGAAGGATGGCTGGAGCCCAGTAGGTCAGCTTTGGGGTGGCCATGAGCATGCCACTGCACTCCAGCCTGGGTGACAGAGTGAGACTGCAACTCAAAAAAGAGAGAAACATTTAGTTTCTAAAATAGCAGGTGTCCTGACATCTGCTGGAACAGAGGTGTGTGTTTCTCACAATTCTTCCTTCAGCCCTGGGAGGGGCTGTGGTTGGTGTGGCCCAAGTGCCTTCCCTCCTCCTCCCCAGGGATGCTTGCAGTCTACTCCCAAATTTGCCTTTGCCTCAAAAGAGCTGACCGATGGAGCACGCTAGCTGCCTATACTTGGCAGTGGCTCTGTGTTGTGCTGATCTAGCGCCCTGAAAAGGAATGCCTGAACTCGATCGGAGCCAAGGCCCTTCGGATAGTATGGCTATCAGGGTGAGCTTGCATCACACAGGGCCGTATTTATACATTTAGTCTTTACTTTAGATTCAGAGATTACACATGCATGTTCGTTACATGGCCTGTTCCCCAGACACTGAACATTTTACCCCATAGGCAGCTTCTGAACCCTAATCTCCCTTCCACCGCCCCCCTTTACTGGTATCCCCAGTGTCTACTGTTTCCATCTTTGTGACCATTTAGCTTCCGCATATGAGTGAGAACAGGCAGTGTTTGGTTTTCTGTTTTGAAATCAGTTCATTTAGGATGAAGATCTCCAGTTCCATCCAAGCTTCTGCCTGGGACCTGATTTCATACTTTTTATGGTTGCATAGTATTTCAGACCTTATATATACACATACATCAGATTTTCTTTCTTTATTTCTTCATTATTGCACGGCACAGGATCAATTGTTGTTGGACACTTAGATCGTTTCCAATATGTTCCAATTGCGGTCCCACATATGAGTGAGAACACTGGTGCTTGTTTTTCTGCTTCTGAGTTAACTTTTATGATAAAGATCTCGAGTTCCATCTACGCTGCCAAGGACGTGATTTCATTCTGTTTTTATGGCTCTGTAGTATTCCATGGTGTGAGTGTGTGAGTGTGTGTGTGTGTGTGTGTGTGTGTGTGTGTGTGTGTACCACATTTTCTTTATCCAGTCAATTGTTGGTGGGCACTTGGGTTGGTTTCATGCTTTTGCTATTGTGAACAGTGTTGCAATAAACAGGTATCTTTTTTTGCATACTGAATTCTTTTCTTTTGGGTAGATTCCTATTAGTAGGATTGCTAGGTCAATTGGTAATTCAATTTTTAGTTCTTTGAGAAGTCTCCATCCTGTTTTCCATAGAGGCTGAACTGGTTTACAATCCCACCAACAGTGGATGAACTTTCCCTTTTCTTGGCAACTGCACCGACATCTCTTGTTTTTTGACTTATTTTATTTTATTTTAAAGATGTGGGGTACAATTCAGGGTTAGGCATACAAACGTTGATTATGCAGGTACCCTTGCTGATGAGGTATGCCCCTCCCACCCCTGGCAGTTTCCCACTACTGCCAATCCCTTCAAGTGGTATTTTCAAATTTTAGGATTAGCACAGGTGACTAGCTGTGTCTCTAAAAATGACTGTACACATATACACTGATTTTGTACCCCAAGACTTTACTGAAGTCATTTAGGGCCTATGGGGTTTTGCCTTCTACTCTTCATCCTCTTTGGTTCCCACAGGACCCCAATATTTGATCAGTGTCTGGCAGTGGATTTCTGGTGCACCACCCAGCAAGCCTGCCTCTCTGTGTCAGTAATCGTGGAAAGCAGTTCTCCCTACATGGGCGGAGGAACCAGGAAATCACCCACCCTTATGCTTAGTCAACCACCACATGACTGTTAATAGAGTCAGTAAGACAGCCGCCAAGAGGAAGAACAACTGCACACTGCACTGTTTCAAGCTCTTGGCTACCAAGGAAAAGATGCCTTTTCCAAGCTTGTTTCCGCAGACGAAACACGTGTTCCTATCAAGCCATATTCCTGAATTCCACTGTGGGTTGATTTGTAGGTACTACTTCGCATGGTCATTTCCAGACAGCCTCCATCTGTTGCAAGGACTAGAGGTCATGCCCTGCTGCCGTCTCTGCCACTCAGCTGTGGGCCCAGGTGCCACATTTGGGCCGCTCCCGGTTAGGAGCCACTCTCCACGGCCCACCTAAAAATACCTGCTTTAGGTCAGGCCAGGATGTTTAGTTTCGTTTAGTTTGTTTAGTAGTTTTCTGATAATAGATTCCCTAAAAGATTTTATATCCCTAGGTCGTTTAGATTTTTTTTTTTTGAGTTGAAGTCTCACACTGTCGCCCAGAGTGGGTGGCATGCTCCCAGAGAGCAGTGGCATGCTCCTGGCCACTGCAGCCTCGACCCGCTGGATCCATCGATCCCTCCGCCTCTGCCTTCCAGGTCGCCGAAACTACAGGCACGTGCTACCACGCCCGTCTAATTTTTGATTCATCGTAGAGACGAGGTCTCGCCAAGTTGCCCGGGCAGGTCTCGAACCCGCGGACTCGGGCAATCCGCTCGCCTCGGCCTTCCAAGGTGCTGGGATGAGAGGCTGGGCCACCGGGACGGGCCCCTAGGTCGTTTTGACACCTCCTGAGTAGCTTGTCAATAGCACCGTCCCTGGTTCTCCCCGCTTCTGGTGGTGTCACTTTAACAGTATCTAGTTGGGGGGGCTGTGTGAGCAAACGTGTCGAAGTTGGGGACGGCCAGCTGGGCTGCGGCGAGGCCAGGCGGCGGCGGAGCGCGCATTCCCCGGGGAGAGCGCTCCGGGACCCCGGTCCCGCAGGCCTCCGCGGAGGGAGGGCGCTTTCCCGCCGCCCCGGCCGGCCGCGCGGCTCGGGGTCGCGGCGGGAGCCGGCGTGCGCGGCCGGGCGGAGAGCGTGTGCGCCGCGCCCCACGCCCGCCTCTGCGCGGCGTCCGCGGTCTGGGCGCCGGGGCGGCGGGCGGCGGGCGGAGGGGCCGGCGGGCGGCGGGGGGTGCTGGCCCGCGCCTACTGTAGCTTCCCTCCCTTTAAAAGGAAAACTATGCGGGGAATCCGGGAGGTGGCGAGCGCGGCCGCAGCGCGGAGGACGCGACTCGCGCTCGGAGCCCCGAGGACGTGACGCGCGCTCGGAGCCCCGGAGCTGGGCTGCGCGGGCGGCGGGCCTCCCCATCCCGCACCTCTCCGTCCCCGCGGCCCGCCGCCGCCCCCCCTTCCCAGGCGCGCGGGCGGGGCGGGCGAAGCGCGCTCGGCCTTTTTTGGGCGTCTCCCCGCTCCGCGCTCGGGACGGGACCGCAGGAGGAGGCACAGGGATTCGGCGGCGACCCGGAGCGGCGCGCCCCGCCACCATGACGGGAAGGTACGGCCCCGCCATGCCCAGGCCGGGAGGAGGGCCTGCGGGACCCCGCAGGGACCCCCACCCAGCTCAGCCCGCGACCCCCGGGCGAGCTCCGCCGGGCAGGCCCCCCGCCCACCTCCAGTCCCTGCGTCTCCTCCCCGGCGAGCCCGGCGGCGGCAGGTGGACCTGCTGTCCAATCCCCACCCCCAACTTGCCAGGTGTGACAGCTATTATGCCCTCGCTAGCTGGAATCCGGGGCCCTGAGAGGTCGGGGGTTTTGCCTAGGGCGATGCTCATTTGCTCCTTCCAGGGCAGAGCTTAGCTCCCAGTGGTCCCCCCAGTGGTCCCGGTGAGGCATTGTCTCTGGAGCATTCTGTTCCCCCTGCTAGATCTGGGGTGGCAAAAATGTTGCAAATGGTAAAGGGTATGTGGGGACTCGGCTAGAACTCACCCAGTCACCAGCTGCACGGTGTGGGTCAGGGCAGGGAAGGCTCCTGGCCCAGCCGGCCCGCGGCTCTTGGCCCCTTGTTGCCATTTTACAGATGAGGTAACCCCCGGGCGCAGAGGCTGGGTGACTCAGGCAGCCGGTCACGTCTTCCAGTGTTCAGCCCTGTTGGCCTCTGCAGTCCTTTCTGGAACATGGCTGGTACAAGTGCATGACTCAGGCTGCTGGGAGGGGCTGCTCTCCAGGGCCCCTTTCTAGCCAGGCCCTGGGAAAGGGATGCTCTTCTTGGCAACTTCATAACTTGGGCCTCCTGGATGGAGAAGGGGAGCCCCAGACCCTGAAGTCAACCCCTTGGCTTTGCGTGTAAAGGGGCTTGGAGAGGGTGGGCCTTGCCTAGGAATGCAGGGTGTCTGCTGGAAATCCCAGGGCAGTCCCAGGCCCTCAGGGATGTTGCCTCTGATAGCCCTTAAGGCTGTGGCAGGTGGGGCTCAGGGCAGTCCCAGGAGCCCGAAGTTGCGTATAACTTGTCACTAGTGAGTCCTGCCCTCGAGAAGCACTTCAATTCCTGCTCCCCAATTCTCTCTTCCTAAAACCAGCTCTCTTGACTTGGAGCCATCCCCAAACTTTGTCTCAGGCCCTCTGTGCAGTGAGATTGCTATGGTCCCAGTGACCCTCGGCTGCTCCCCTGGATACCGATAGATCAAAGGGGCAGGGAGCTGGTAGAAAGAAGTTTATTTCTGCGTTGGAATCCAGGGAGCAGAGCCAGACTCAAGGTCTTTCTAAAATGCTTCTGCTCACCCTCCAGGCTTTTGCAGTTCACTTTTATTATTATTATTATTATTATTATTATTTATTATTATTTTGAGTTGGAGTCTCACTCCGTTGCCCAGACTGGAGTGCAGTGGCCGCTTCCGGCCACCGCAGCCTCGACCTGCTGGGCTCCGGCGATGCTTCCGCCTCAGCCTTCTGAGGAGCTGGAATTACAGGCATGCGCTACCACACCCGGCTGATTTTTTATTTATTGTAGAGATGAGGTCTCGCTGCCCAGGCGGGTCTTGAACCCGCGGGCTCAGGCAATCCACTCACCTCAGCCTCCCAAAGGCGCGGGATTACAGGCTGAGCCACCAAGCCCGGCTGCAGTTCACTTTTATAAGTCCAGAGTTGTTAGTACCTATACATTAGCCATGTGACCAGCAGAGCATTATATAGAACTTGAGTTTCAGCCGCATTTATTGGCAGTGATATTTTTTGGCCCAGACTTCTTGGTGCCAGGTATCAGAGGTATCTCATAACTTTTATCAGTAGGGCCCAGCAGAAGCGGTAATCAAGCTTGCCATCGAGTAAAGGGAGTTTACAAGATCTAAGACATCATGCATTACCCCAGAGTTATACAAATCACAAGGCTTAAGATTACATTGACACTATATTATTCGAGCTCATAAACACTCAGAAAAATGGAGTAAATGGAGATTTGCATCTTTCAGTTGATTGGGCATAGACTATAGGGAAGTCAAGGATCTCCTGAAGCTGCTTACTGGGAGTGCATAGGAGGTAAGGGGAAGCACACCTTTTATTAGCTCTCAGAAATATTGCTCAGGAATGTACGGGAGCACTTGTGCCCTTGCCATGCCCTTCTCTAGGGGCTGTGACAATATGGACAGACATTACTGGGTCTCTGTATCAAGATGAAGGGACTGCAACCCCAGGTGGCCCACAGCAAGTCTCCCCTGCCAATAGTTCCCCACCCTCAGTTTTCAAGGAAAAGCAAGGAGATGGATGGATGGATAGATAAAGAGAGACAGGCCATGTCAGGAGCAGCCACAGAGGCAGGGTTGAGGTGGGGGATGGGGTGCACAAGCGACAGTGACTCTTTCAGGCACAAGAAAGATCAAAAGTCAGGGAGGGCCACACTCTACTTCTTCTGCAGGAAATGAGGCTGGAATCAGAGACCTGGTGGCGCCTCTGCAACCTCAGCAGGGGACCTCTTGCCCTGAGCCTCTTGCGCTTTTTTGGGGAATGGTGGCAGTCAGGTGAGCCCAGCAAGAGGAGCTGGGGGTGGGGAGAGGGGGAGCAGGGCCAGCCTGCTTTGGCTGTCGCCTGCCCTGAGGCTCCTCCAATGACGCAGGGGCAGCAGTCAGCCTTGGGAGGACACTGCATTGGGGGTTTCTTTCCCCAGTACTGCTCATCTTAGGAAAAACCCAGAAACAGAAGATAACAGAAGCATAAACAGAAGGAAAGAAACCGCCTACGTTTCCACTCCTCAGAGCTGCCCTTTGTTCACTTCTGGTGGCTTTCTACAGTTCTTTTCGCTTGGTGTGCTTGTTGGACGCAGCTGTCAGCGGTCCATGAGCGCAGGCCTCCCCCCCTTTGAAGTCCACCCCGCTGCACACAGTGCCAGTGTCACACTGGATTTCTGCTCTCCACACACAGGCTCAGGCCAGGCCAGTGGTGAGCAATGGACACCCAAGCCATCTTTGTAGTGGGCGAGATTCTCCGGTCCCAAAACTGTGGCGTTTCATGTTCACTGTTTGGTGAGAGGGTGCCCGTCTCCATGCCCACTGCCCCCATATGATGCCAGGCAGTGTCTCCTTGGGAAATATCCCTCTGCTCACACACCTTCCGAGCTCTCCTTGCCAGCTCTTCCCAGGACCAGAGCAGGCAAGATCAGAGGGAGGACGGTGGGAAACCCCGAATGGACCTGGAGTGGCACGTGCGGTCATGCCCTTGTCGATGTACCCACGGATGCCGTAGGGAGGAAGGGCTGTCAAGGGAGGGACAGGGAAGGAGACAGTCAGGAGTTTCCTCCTGGGTGGCCAAGGGGTGGAGGAGAGGAGGTCTGGGGGTCGGCTGCAGAGGGCGGAGTACGGGAGGAGGCCCCCTTGGTGGCAGGTGTGGTTGGAGCATGAAAGGTTTGCAGAGCTGTGGCAAGTCTGAGAGGAAGACTTGGGAGGCCGTTGGACCAGAGGGGCTGAAGCCCAGAGGAGGGATGAGCTAGGCAGAAGAATGAATGCGGCCTGGAGCCTGGTGTGGGTGCTAAGGGATGGGGAATGCCCTCGGAAGCGAGGGTACTCAGCCCCAGCCTGCAACCCAGGGACTTCGGAACCTAAAACCCTGCATCTTTAACTGTTGCAACTGAAGGGACCTTGGACACCACCATGTTCCACAGGGAGGAGGTTAAAACCTGGGGACTCAGCTGGATGTTGGTACCCACAGCAGAGATAGTCAGGGGCGTGGCCTGTGGAGGGTGGAGTCCCACCACCATGTAGCGCTGGTCATGAGCTGAGCAGTCTGCTGGATCTCTGCCCTTTCACCCCCCAATCTTGCCCCTCCCCCACCCGGCGAGGTGCGTGCCCAGGGGTCCCCTCTGCAGAAGGTGTTGGCCAGGGGTAGCTAAGAGGAGCCAGAGCCTTCAGCACAGCACACGGGGCCGTGGTGTAGTCAGGGGTTTAAGCGAAGCCTGGTGAGTGGCAAGCGCTGTGGCTTGTGAAGATGTGGCCCAGAGAGCCCAGATGGAGCCAGGTGGGCCCTGCCTGTGGCCCCTCCCCTCCTCCCCTTTTCTTTTATGTCCAGCAGTGACTCGCCCCTCTGATCGGACAGTGGTTTGTGATGGGAGTGGAGGACTGATCTGGAGTGTGTCCAATCCCGTGGTGTAAATACCCCACCTTGGCTCATATCAGACTAACAGCATGGCGTTAATGGTTTGCAGAATTCCCGAAACTTTAGCCGTCGTCATTTGTGGGCCAGTGCAGGACAGCCCAGACACGCCTCTGTGAAGGAGGTCGGGCTGTCGTGGAGAGGCTGTCCTGCTTTTCTCTGCTTGCTGTGCTGTCCGATTACAACTTAACCCACCGTAGGTCTTCATTTCCAGGTGGGGGGGGTCGGAGAGGGGCTCCAAAAGTGTCCTCCTTGCTCTGTCGAGCAGCTTTAGCATTTCTGAAGAAGAATACTTCCTCGAGATGGCTTCAGATGAATACCTTGGTGAGATGCTTATACTCACCGGGATGAATGCAGTGTGTCTCACTGAGATAAGATGACTGAATGTTATGTGTGTACAGAAAACCAAGTATGTGTCCCCACCCATGTTTGAGTTTTGAGTTTTACACTAAGAAAATAGAATCATTCAAAACCAAACTTTTTCTGGGGCTGGAATATGTCATTCATGAGAGGCATACAAAGAGATCTCATGGAATTGTTCTCAGCCTCCTAGAGAGGAATTAGGTGGTGGGGAAGACAGCCTGATTGTGTGTCTCTGCCTCTGCCCCTGGGCTGACGGCATGTGCCACAGGGCTTCAGGGAGGCAGCCCCGCCTTGCAGCTTGCTGGCAGCTTCCCTGTCTTCAGCCCTGGCCTTTAGTAAGCTGTGTAATTTCATTCTTCATCTGCATGCGCGCACGTGTATGTGTTTAAATGACATATAATTAGCATATTATAATAGTCATCTTTTTTTTTTAGTTAGAGTCACACTGTCCCCCAGGTTGGAGTGCAGTGGCATGATCTTGGCTCACTAGAGTTTCAACTTCTTAGGCTTAGGTGATCCTTCTGTCTCAGCCTCCTGAGTAACTGGTACTATAGGCATGCACCACTATGCACAGCTAATTAAAAAAAATTGTAGAGACAAATTCTTACTATGTTACCTGGGCTGGTCTTGAACTGCTGGGCTCAGTCCTCCTGCCTTGGCCTCCCAAAGTGCTGAGATTACAGATGTCAACCACTGTGCCTGGCCAATTCTTGTATATTGATCTTATACCTTGCAGACTTACTGAACTCGTTTATTAGCTGTAGTAGGGGTTTTTTTGGGGGGGAGGGGAGATTCTTTGGGGGTTTCTATGTATAAGAGCATATAATATGCAAATAAAATAGTATTACTTCTTTCTTTTCAATCTAAAAGTCTTTCTTGTCCCATTGTCCTTGATGGAACCTCCAGTGCAATGCTGAAAACAAGTAGCAAGTCTGGACATTCCCTTTGGGGGAAAGCACTCATTTTCCCACCACCAAGTCTGGTGTTAGTTGTGAAGATTTTGTAGATGCCCCTCATCAGATTGAAGGCATTCTCCTCTTTTTCGTTTGAGTGGGTTTTTTTTTAAATCATGAAAGGGTGTTGAATTTTGTCAACTATGCTTTCTGCATCTATTGAGATGATCATGTTATGTTTCTCCCTTTACTCTATGGACATAATATATTGACTTTTGGATGTTAAACCAACTGTATTATTCCTGGGATAAATTCCATTTGACCAGGTATATAATACGTTTTGAAGACTGCTAGATTTAGTTTATGGTATTTTGTTTGAGGACGTTTGCATCTGTATTCACAAATATTGGTCTGCAGTTTTCTTGTGATGTCTGTGTCTGGTTTTGATATCAAGGTAACAACTGACCTCACAGAATGAGTTGGGAACTGTTCCCTTCTAGTCTGTTTTTTGTTTTATTTCTAGGGGGAGGGAGATTTTGTGAAGGATTGGTGCTAATTCTATTAAACATTTGATAGACTTCACCAGTGAAGTAATGTGGTTCTAGGCTTTGCTTTGTGGGAAGTTTTTTGGTTACTATTCTGTCTCTTTATTTGTCACTGATCTATTTGGATTTTCTGTTTCTTCATGAGTCAGTTGTGATAGCTTGTGTCCTAGGAATTTCTCAATTTCAGAAATTTCTCCATTTCAGGTTACTTAATTATTAGTATGGAATTGTTTATAAGGCTGGGATCGGTGGCTCAGCCTGTAATCCCAGCACTTTGGGAGGTTGAGGTGAGTGGATTGCCTGAGTCCATGGCTTTGAGACCCACCCAGGCAACTTGGCGAGACCTTGTCTCTACAATAAATCAAAAACTAGCCGAGTGTGGTAGCGTGCGCCTGTAGTTTTGGCTACTTGGAAGACTGAGGCGGAAGGATCGCTGGAGCCCAGCAGGGCAAGGCTGTGGTGGCCAGGAGCGTGCCACTGCACTCTAGTCTGGATGACAGAGTGAGACTCCAACTCAAAAAAAAAAGAATTGTTTATAATATTCGGTCCTACTTCCTCTTTACTGGGAATGTTGGCTGTTATTTTTCAAGGCAGTCATAGAGTTAGGGAGTAGGGGTAAGGGACAAGGATATGCTATATGCTAAGACATTATCAAACTCAATATTCTTACCAAAATTCATTTGTCTTCCTTGACCTGATGCTCCCAGGATCACTGCAAGCAATTTGCAGAGTTCTGAATAAGTGGATTCTGACAATTTTTGTTTTTTTCCATTGTCTTATGGAAGAATGAACTTTTGGAGGTCCTTTGTCATTTCTGCTGACATGACTCTTACCTGCATTTTTGTAACTGTGTCCTCTGGAACCAGAATGCTGACTGGGAAGCCCAGTGTGGCCCCAGCCCCACTCCTGCAGCAGGACGGGCTGCAGAATGGGTGGCAAGACTGTGCAGATTTAGGATTTGGGCTCAGTCAGACTAATCCTCTCAATTTCTAGCCTCTGGTGCCCTTTTTTTACAGTAAATTATAGGAATTGATTAGTACTTGGTAAACTTGTATTTGAACTTCATTTACAAATTATGTTGCACAAAACACTTGTGGCTATAGCCGCCTTCCCGGAAATATGTGTGACCCTCGAAACCCTAAATAAATGTTCCTTCCTTACGTAAAACTTGGTTCTGGGTGAGAATTCTGAGTTCTAGCATTCAGGATTTCCATATGGCAGGGGCTGAGTTAGGGTGGTAAGAGGGGCCTAGGCCCTAGGGCATTTACTTAAAGCTATCATAACAAAACTTCCCAGATGAACTTTTAAAAGCATTCAGCTGTCTGCGTCAGAGGATGGGAGGTGTTCCTTGTTCATTTTGACATGTCCAGGCTGGGCTTCTTAATGCCCTTTAGCCCCGGGGCCACCTATAAAAAACATTTGTAGAATTGATCCTTGTTGGGCAACTTTGGAATTGGGCTGCATTTACAAATTATACTGCACCCAGTGCTTGAATTCACCTGTCCTCCAGGGTGCTGAGTGCCTGCCCTGTCAGGGTTTGCTGGGCGAAGGTGCTGTGCGTGGACGGGCATCTGAGCATCAACGATCCCCTCCAAGGTTTCCTCCCACCCCAGTTTAGGATGTCTTTGGTGATGGCTACCATCTCTTTGGGAAGACAGAAGATGCTGCTCGAACTTTCTGACCTTACTAGAAGGGTTTATCAGGAGGTGGAATCAGAGGTAAAGATGTCCATGAGCACTCTGGATCCTTGTTTCATTGCTCAACCTGCAGTGGCTACAGTTCGAATGCTGATCTGCTATGTTTGCCCTTGGACGGCAAGTAAGCCTGCACATCCCTTTCAGTTGAAATGCACGTGAAATGGTGCCTTCCTGGTGGTTTTCCACCGGGTCCCTCTGCATCTGCTCACCCTGGAAAGCTGAGGGATCACTGTTTATCTAAGACATGGACTTCACTTGGGGTGCTTGGCTGTTTGTTGGCCAGAATCCAGGGGATCAGGTCTGCCCAGGTCTGTATGTCCTAAGGTGACGCTTGTGGCAGAATGTGGGCCTTTGTGGGCTCCCTCATCAGTTTAACTTCTTCCAGAATTCTTGAACTGGCCCAGGCCAGTACTGCCCTTCTCCTGCTGCAGCCTGGCTGGATTCTTGTGCCTGCTGCATGGAAAAGAGCCAATATACTGACACAGCAGTGTGATGGCTGAGAAAGAGTTTGATCACCACAAAGCAGCTAATGGGGAGGACCGGAGAAATTTCTCAAATCCTTTTCCCCACTATTTTTGGCTGTAGTTCTTAAGGGGTAATTTGGCAGGCAGGGGGCAGCTGATTGGTTAGGGATTAAGTCATGCAGGTGTTGAAACTGTCTTTGTGAGCAGCCAGTTTCAGGGTGGGGGGAGGTCACAGGCCCGGGCGTCAGCTCCTTGGTCTGGGCCACAGACTTGGGTGGTGGCCCGTTGGTCCTCCAGAGTGCAAAGTCCGAAAAACATCTCAAAACCCAGGCTTCAGCTTTCATCATCTGTAGGAGCAATTTGGGGAGTGACAAGTCTGTGAGCAGTGGTTGCTTAACTGTGGAAGGTGTGTGGGAGGGCGGTCAAAGCTGCTTATATGCCAATCCAGCTTCTGGATGGTGTGCAGGACTTAGCTGAGGGCTCATTGTTCTTTAAGAGAAAACAAGCTCATCACCCTTGGGCAGCTCCTTTTTCCCTCCCTGCCACCCCCCTTCCCCCAGGATCAGGACATAATCACAATCCTGACCTCGTGGCCTTTTGTGACTGCAGGAAGGCCCTTTCACTCAGCCAACTCTGACCTCCGCAGCGCGACCAGGGAGCTGAGGGCTTCTCCCGCACAGCTGGCAGCCTGAGACCTCCCGGGCTCTGCGCTGCCACCGGGGACCTCACCTCAGTGCTGTCGGGACCCTCCCAGCCCAGTCCCCTCCCCAGGACCCGGTCCGCCCCAGCCCTCGCTCAGCGGCCCCCGCCGCGGACAACATCCGTCTTATCTGAAGTCGCCTCTGCTGCGCTCGGAGGCCCGTGCAGGGCGTGCTCCTGGCCCGGGGGAAGGGGGCGGTGCCGCACGCCGGTCCCGGCCCGTCGCGCGTCCGGCCGGGTGGCCGCGTCTGACTCGGGCGCCTTGCCCGCCGGCCCCTCCAGCGTCCGCGCGCCACCCCGAGGCGCCCCCGAGGCGCGACCCCGAGGCCATGGCTGCCCGGCTGGGCGCGCTGGCCGCGTCGGGGCTGTACCGGCGGCGCCAGCACCGGCCCGGCCCGCCGCCCGCCGCGCCCGGGTAGGTGGCCAGAGGCAGGCGGGTCGCGGACAATGGCCGGAAAGCCGCGGCCTCCCCTGGAAACCCCGCCCGGCCTTCCGACCCGGCCTCCGAGGGCCGTGGCTCGGCGCCCAGGGCGCGGGGACGGCCGCCGGGACGGTGGGGGCGCGACGTCGTCTCGCTGGGTTTGATGCCGTCTGTGATCGGCCTTCCCGCGGGGTGCGCCGAGGGTCGAGGCTGGAGCCAAGCAAGCCGGTGGGGCGCGCGTCCCCTCCCGCAGACGGGGGCACGTTCCCGGCAGGGTCGGCGGATGCGCAAAGCGGGGCAGGAGCCTGCTGGGCTCACCAAGCCAAAATGCGCTACGTTGTGATGCGAACCCGCTGAAGGGACTTTAAAGCCTGACCTGCTTCGTTCCGGGGAGAACCGCCAGTGTAGACAGGTTCTTTGGGCTGGGGGTGGGGCCAGCGAGGTTCAGGATGGTCCTGGGGCGTCTCAGGGAGGAGGGAGAGTGGGAGGGGCACCTGGTGGCCTGGCAGCCCCCACGCACGTGGAGGGCGGTCTGGGGAGGCCTCCCGGACATGCTGTGTGGCAGCGCCCGGGGCCCACAGGGTGGAAATGCCCAGGAGGACCTGGGGGAGAGAGCAATGGGCAGTGGGACAGGCCATTAGGGTGAAGTGACAGGTGGAGTCCCCAGAGGAGAGGATGGAAGAAGAACAGCCCAGGAAGAGGCTGGGGCTGGGAGGAAGGCTGGGGGGCCAGGGAGGGAGCCAGAGCTGGGAGAGAACTTGGGACGTCGAAGGCCAGGGGCTGACCCACTTGGTGAAAAGACAGTGGGGTCTGATCCCTGTGCGCTGCCGTCAGGGAGGGCTTCCAGTGGGGAACTAGAGGACTGAGCCATCAGACATGTCTTCAGCTAAGAACAGAGGAAGGTGGCTTGGGTACCGGGCAGGGACTGGGAGCCGCAGGCCTGGTGCAGTCCAGGGCGGGAACTGGATGGGTTTATTGTTCAGGTGGGAAACAGGAGGCCCAGGAAGCCAAGCCATTCACTTGAATGTGGCAGAGGTGGAACGGGCACCGCAGCAGTTGGCCTCTGGATGCCCCTGGTGTCAGTAGCATAACTGTAGTACCAGGTTGGGAGTGGCCAGGGCACTGGTGGTCCAGGGGCCTTGCTGGAGAGAGATTTTCACAGCACAGATGCAATGCAAGTATATGGCCAAGATGCAGGAGCAGTATAGGCTTAGGGGTGTCCCTGCATGCACAAAAACATGTTTGTACGCCACTCAATTTTGTCTTTGAACTTCTGGTTCATGGCCTTTGCCAGTTCTTTGTTGTCAGTGTGACATGTTTGCAGTGTACCGGAAAAAAGTGAAAGTAAACCAAGAATAAGTATAAGTAAACCAAGCTGCTAGGTCACAGAGTTACAGCTAGGGGGCTTCAGACAAAGCTCTAATTTCTTTTCTTTTTTTTTTTTGAGTTGGACTCTCATTCTTGTCGCCTAGGCTGGAGTGCAGTGGCACGTTCACGGCCACCGCAGCCTCAACCTGCTGGGCTTAGGCAATCCTTCCACCTCAGCCTTCCAAGTAGCTGGAACCACAGATTCATGCCACCAGTCCTGGCTGGTTTTTGTGATTTATTGTAGAGACAAGGTCTCACCAAGTTGCCTAGGCTGGTCTTGAACCCCTGGACTCAGGCAATCCTCTTGCCTCGGCCTCCCAAAGTGCTGGGATTGCAGGCTGAGCCACCGCACCCGGACAAAAATCTAATTTCAGACAGGCTTTCAGTCGTGTGTGGATTGGAAATACGTTTCTGATGGTGTCATTGTGTCACGTGTGCCACAGCCCAAGGCAGGTTGCTAGTTTCCTAGCGATCCCGTGGCAGGGGGTCGAGCTGGCTTTGTGTAAATTCCTATTGACCTCGTGTATCCAGGTGGCGCTTAGTGCTGACCCCTGGCTGGCCTAATGGGGGAAGGAGCAGGTTCAGATAGTGCTGGGGGACTGAAGCCGCTGTCTCTGGGGCCTGCTGCAGTGGGGCCCCTCCATCCCAACCCTGCACCTGGAACAGTGCTTGGCATGGTGCGGGGTGCCGAGTGAGGAAGTTTGGGTTGAAGGACAGAAACATGGGCCGTGCTTGCAGGCATCACCTCACTTAACCCTCCCGACAGCTCCTGGAGGGAGCGATCTGCTGCTCCTTTTACAGGTGAGGAAGTTGACTTTCAGAGAGGACTCTGCCATGGGTCACATAGCCAAGGAGCATCCAAGCCAGGACTGCAGGCTGATCTTCCAGGCTGTAGAGCACACGCCGTTGGCCTAACTGCTGCCCGGCTGACGTGGCTGCAGTAGCGCCGGCTCACCTTGTGTGTGGCCAGACCCCTCATGGCTGGTTCTTTGCCTCTTCCAGGTTCTCATGCTGTCTTCTTAGGCTCAGGTGGGTGGGAGGCTGGGGTGGAGGAAAGTCTGGGCTTGTTAAAGAAACGGAGAGTCTGGAATGGCCGTGCCTCGCCACAGGAGCTGAGGAACAGGAGGGAGTGTGAGTCCAATGCTTTGTGATCCTCAGCAGGTTACTGACCCTCTCTGTGCTTCAGTTTCCTTATCTGGAACCAGCAACCTCCCCTTACAAGGGCCTGACATAGAGAGGGCTACCCTGGCCCTTCCCCAGACTGTCATTGTAAAACTCAGGGACATCTTGCCATAAATGGCAGCTTGTGTTGCTGTCAAGACCGAGAGCATTTGGGGATGCTGGGGAGGGCTGGGGAAGAGCGTGAAGCGGTGTGTACCACCCCAACTCTGGGGCTTGGCTTCCAGGCTTGGGGCTGGGGAGAGTTTTATGGGGGATAACTGGGCAGACTTTGTGCTCCCTGTTCTTGGAGGAATGTGTGGAAGAGGACTCAGAAATGTCTGTGCCTCTGACCCTTTGCCCTCTCCAGGGAGCCTGGGCAGCCTACAGGCATTCCCCTGGATCAGGATGGCTCCCAGAGTTGCTGGAAACAATAGCTCTCTTTATCCAGTGCTCTGCCTACCTCCTGGCACTCAGCTGGACATGCTCATGCTGCTCCTTCAGCTCCTGGGGCGGTCACTGCCACTCTGGTGCAGGTCCTTGCAGAACAGGAAGAGAGGCCTAGAGCGGCCAGCGTGTTTTTCCAGGTTCTGCCACGGGGTTGGGGCTGTCAGGATTCGAGCTGAGTGGTGTGCCCAGAGCTCCCTCTTGTCTTGCTGGACCTGGCAGCCTCTTTCCCTCCCCTACAGGAGACTATGTGCTTTCCCTCACGGTACTGAGGTTCAGTTGTCTGGGTGCGTTTAGATGCCTGTCCGTCCCATCTTTGCCCAGTGGGTTGGAATGTTCTCTGCGTTCCCCAGCAGGGCCTATGGGGATGCAGCCATGGAGCTGCTCGTGGAGCTGCCTGAGATTTGGCAGTCACCCCCACATACCACCTGCCCAAGCCAGGGCCTGTGTGAGGCGTGTGGGGTATAGGTGGCTAAGTCCTCAGGGACCCAGCCAGGGAACTAGTTAGGGGCTGGCTGTTGGGTGCCAAGGGGGGTTGTGGCCAGGCTACTATTAGGGTTCTGGCAGGAAACAAACTTTGCATCAGTGAAGCAGCCAAGGAGAGTGTAACAGAGAGTCTGCTTACGACAGTGGGAAGGGGCAGAGGATGGTGAGCGTTTGGGCTGGCAAGGTGGCATGTGACGGCAGCCGGGACGGAGGGCCCCGTGCTCAGCAGTAGACGGCTGACCGGCGGGAGCGGAGTCAGCACAACGGGAGGCCAGGGGGCCAGAGGATCTGTCTCCCTGGGGCAGAGAACAGGGGTCCAGAGGGGGTCACGAGGGGCAGATGGAAGATGGGGTATGCTGCATGCTCACTTGTGGAAGGTCCAGAGATCTGGGTTGAAGGCACAATCGGAAAGACTGGGCCTCAATTGAAATCCTCCGTCTGGCTCCGTTTACTGGGTCCTTGAAGAAAGGAATTCCGGACCCCGAGTCATGGGATTTCCTGTTGATTTCTGACCCCTCCAAGAGTCCCGAGTCAGGCTCTGGAACATCCTCC
The DNA here is from genome assembly GCA_027257055.1 of Cephalopachus bancanus. Classification (NCBI taxonomy): domain Eukaryota; kingdom Metazoa; phylum Chordata; class Mammalia; order Primates; family Tarsiidae; genus Cephalopachus; species Cephalopachus bancanus. The sequence continues at coordinate 254,813 of JAPVLO010000428.1, read as the reverse complement.
CTGCCACCTTGGGTGTGTGCTTCAGAAGAAAGGGCTCACAGTGCTCTCTGGGAAGGAAACTGCCTGTCCTGCTGAGACCGAGCCCAGCCCTCGAGAATGGCTCGGGACAGCCAGTTCTCCGTCCCTGATGGCCTGCCTTGTGGGAGCTGGGCAGGACTGGGCCACGGCCGCTGGGCCTTGAGGCTCCCTTTCGTCTTGGCTTTTCCCAGCTCCTGCTGCCACCATCCCTGCTTCCTTGCCCCTCTGACCCGAATAAAGACACGAGAGGTGACTTTTGTCCCCGGCGCACACTGGAGTGCAGGCTGAGGTGTGTAGAAGTCCAGCCTGCCTGCAAGGCTTGCCGAGTTGCCTTCCAACCCTGCTCCTGCCACATGGACCCCCAAGCGGAGAAGAGGGGACATCCCGCATGGGTGCCCCTTCCCACTTTCCAGTCCTCACCACATGACAGCAAACCCCTGTCAGCCCCACCCCCACAGACTGCCCCCAGACCCTGAGAGCCGCCCTCTCTTCCGCCCCTCCGAGGACTCCTCTTCCCTGGGCGACACCCTCCAGGCCGGCCCCGCCCTTCCCGCAGGCCGCAAAAGGGCAGCCCGGCAAGAGCCTCACTCAAGGAAGCATTCCCGCGAAACCCCGGCAGTGAGGGAGTCGAGGTGGTGTTCAGTCCCTGGGAGGCTGAGCAGGCTGGAAGGGCACTCTTGGTGGAGCTGACTCAGTCGTGCCATCCAGGCTGCACCGGGCAGACATCACCAACCCGTCTCCAGTGAGCCCTACAGCCCCTCTCTGTCCAGGCTCCCGGCAGCCACCACCGATCCACTGGCGTTGACGCTGGAGGCAGAACCTCTGTGCTGCCTTTCTAGCAAACGGCGTGGATGTCGGTGTCGCAGACGTTCACAGAGGCAGTCGGGGTGTTTGGGGATCCGTCGTGACCACACTTTTGAGTCTGAAAGAGTCCCTTCTGGCCATGCGGCAGGGCTCCTGGGCCGGACCGAGTGTGGGCCTGGCTCGGTGTGGGCTCTTCCCCCGTAGTTCAGTGTGGATTCCGTTCCTCTAGAAAGGAGGCCTGCCACTCACCCTGGGGACAGGCCCAGCATGGATGAGAAGATTTCTCTCCCCTCACAAAGTTCACAGTCTGCGATTTTTGGGGAGGCAGTTGATTTGAAACTAACTCATGGTGCGGAGTAAGAAACCACTGAAGTCTACCAGTCTGGGATCAAAGGTGAAACCTGCCTCTGCTGTGTGAGCTTGGGCAAGGCTGCCCCTTGAGACCGCCTCTGGACCCCTGTTCACCTCTCTGGGGCTTGGGTACCTCATCTGGAGGACCCAGAGTCGTGGGATTTCCTGTTGATTTCTGACCTCCAAGATTCCCAAGGTCTTGTTCTCAGTCAGGCACTGGAACATAACAATGTAACCATAGCAGCTGCAGGGTTGCCTTGGGGATGAGATGCTGGTCACCTGTGCCTGGGTGACGTTCTATACCAGAGAGACTCTCTGGTCTCCTGAGGAAGGGGTGGCATGAGGCACAGGTGGGAGCTGGGGTGGCCTCTGACCCCTGAGAGGTGGCCCAGCACCCTGGAGCCCGCGAGCCTGGTGCCCAGCCCGAGTGGTTTTGCCCATCTGCGCCCGCTCGTCTCCGCCCGGCCCGTCCTGACCGGGCCGTCTCTCCCACTCCAGCAACATGTCGGACGCCCTGGCCAACGCCGCGTGCCAGCGCTGCCAGGCCCGCTTCGCGCCCGCTGAGCGGATCGTCAACAGCAACGGGGAGCTGTACCACGAGCTCTGCTTTGTGTGCGCCCAGTGCTTCCGGCCGTTCCCCGAGGGACTCTTCTACGAGGTGAGGTCTGTCCCCTGGCCTTCCCAGACCAGCTCAGAGTCCACCCTCCGGGTGTGGGTGGGCTGGTGGCCAGCCAGGCCTGCCCAGAACCGTGCTTGCCGTCCTGTGCAGGCCCACGTCTTGCCGTGAATTGAGCCGTGCCTCTGGTTGCCCCGGCTGCCCAAGGGGGGTCACTCTCCACCCAGCCTCCTCTGGGAAGATGCTGAGTGGGCCCTGAGGGCGGGTAGAGGCGTCCTCATGGTGCTTGGCTTAGGCTGGGGTCAGACAGTAAACGGGGTGACTGCATGGTCTGTCAGGTGGTGTGGTGCCTGGTGAGGGGTCTCGGGTGGGAGGTGGGTGTCAGAGCGGGCAGTGTGCAGGCAGATCTGAGGGGAGGGGCTGTGTACATCCCGGTAGGAAGAGCACTCCACTGAGGGCACAGCTCGTGCAAAGGCCCTGTGGTGGGAGCATGTGGGGGCCCTTGTGGATGGCAGGAGGCTCATGCGATGGAAGCCAAAGGAAGGAGAGGGAGAGGAGGTGAGGGCGGGGAAGCGGATCTTGTCATGCCCCAGGTAGGGCCTGGTGCTGGGAGCAGAGGGTCATACCATCTGCCTGACCTTTGTAAAGGGCCCCTCGGGTCACTACGCTGAGGAGAGGCTGTAAGGGCGCAGGGATGGAGGCTGGGGGACCAAGTGGCACCAGGGGCTGGACGCGTGCAATCCTCCAGGTGAAAGGGGCGGGGCCTGAACTGGCCCCCACCGACTCACAATGGCAGGCATTAAAGCTGCGGCAGTCCTGCCAGCTGGTTGCGCAAAATGACTCTCGTCACAAATTCAGTTGCATAAAGTACAATGAGATAAACTTTATTTAAAGATAACAAATACGCAAAACACACCACTCACTGGCTATTGTGCTTCATTTTACTCTTGTCTGGGCTGCGAGAGTATGTCTGCTGGGGTGGCACCCGCCACCACAATCCCCTCCTAGCTCCATGCCCAAAACAGTACCCATCAGGGCTTCCTGCTCCCCCACCCCAGAACTGGTTCTTAACCATTTAGCAGCACGCCACCGGCGGCTGCCGTGGTGGAGGTGCCCAAGGTCAGTGCTGGGTCTGTTTCTGGGCAGAGCTGCTGGGATTGGCGGGAGGACAGATGTGGGGGCATGATCTGACTGGCAGAGGATGGTCAGCTGTGCCTCATGGTTCTCAGTCCCCTAAGAAACACAGCCCAACTGTGGGGCAGCAGGAAGGGTGGGCAGCGCTTAGGGAGGGACGGCTGTGTGCCTAGAGCAAAGGCTGGTGCCCAGGAGATGTTTGTGGCTGAACGAGTTTAAGCCTCCACGGCCTAGGTCACTGCATAGGGCTGTATCCAGTTGCAGCCTAATAAGACTTATTTTAGAGAATGGGGAAAACCCACTTTTTTTTTTTTGAGTTGGAGTCTCACTCTGTTGCCCAGACTTAGGGAGGGACTGGAGTGCAGTGGCATGCTCCCGGCCACTGCAGCCTCGACCTGCTGGACTCCGGCGATCCTTCTGCCTCAGCCTTCCAAGTGGCCGGAACTACAGAAGCATGCTACCACGCCCGGCTAAATTTTTTGATTTATTGCAGAGACGAGGTCTCGCCAAGATGCCCGGGTGGATTGCAAACCTGTGGACTTAGTCAATCCATTCACCTCGGCCTCCCAAAGTGCTGGGATTACAGGCTGAGCCACGGAGCCTGGCCCACATTTTGTTAAAGGAATGCATCTGTTAAGGGCGAAGGCAGAGCCAGACTTTGGCCACACCGGGGTCCTGTGCAGGGCCCTCGTGTCCACAGCCACTGCCCGCCGGTGTGCACACGGGCTCTTGCCGGCTGTTCTCCCTGGCCCCTGCCTCCACGCCGGACTCTCCCTCCTTTCCTGTCCTTCTGCCCCGCCCCAGGTCTTTCATGGCCTTGGGGGAGCTGGCCTTCTCACATGGAGAAGACACGGCAACTTGGGCCACACGACACACTTGCTTGCAGTTTGAGCTCGTCCCTCCCACGAAGTGTCCGCTCTCAGGCCCAGCAGGCCCGGCTTCTCAGTGGGCAGCAGTGGCCCTCTGAGAGCCAGCCTGGCCGACCCCTCCAGCCTCCCCTGAGGGCCCTTGCTTTGTGCCCCGCCATCCACGTGGGCCAGTCTCCTTCTCTGGTCGGGCCGGGACCCAGTGCTGCAGCCTCTGCCTGGAACGCCCCTTCGGCGCCCCGTCCCCTGCGGTCGAGTCCTGACCCCACAAGGCCCAGAGTGGCTTGTGGGAGTAACAATGGCTTGCTTGTCCTCTCTGCACCCTGGTTGCAGTTTGAAGGCCGGAAGTACTGCGAACATGACTTTCAAATGCTGTTTGCTCCGTGCTGCGGATCTTGCGGTAAGGATGGGCAATGGCCCCCACCCTGGGGCTGCACAGGAGGCAGGGGCCCGAGGACAGGAGGGCACAGCGGAGGGCCCGGCCCTGAGGCGCTTCCTGACCACCACCCTCCCTGCCTTTCTGGCACTAGCCAAAGCGCTTCCTGACCACCACCCTCCCTGCCTTTCTGGCACTAGCCTGCAGGCCCCTGCAAGCGGCTCCTCCCCGTGAGGGGCTCACTTGGGCCAGGCTGAGAGCCCGCAGAGCACCGGTGTGGATAGGCTGGGGGGGGCTATCGGGGGTGGAGCTGCGCCCCCAAAAGCAGAAACCTTCCTCTTCCAGGCGAGTTCATCATTGGCCGCGTCATCAAGGCCATGAACAACAACTGGCACCCGAGCTGTTTCCGCTGCGAGTTGTGTGACGTGGAGCTGGCAGACCTGGGCTTCGTGAAGAACGCAGGCAGGTGAGGTGGGTGTCCGGGCAAGGAGGAGGGTCCCTGGCCACAAGTGCCTCCTGTGGGGGCCGGGCTTGGGCCCACCGACCCCACACCTCTGAAAGGCAGGTAGCGCAGCCCCGATTTTTGGGTGAGGACTGCAACTGGGGTGCTCCATGAGACCCAGGCCCAGACGTGTCTCCAGACAAGGGTTAATGCGGCGAGAGGCGACCTGGCAGGAACCGTCAGAAACCTCCTCCTAGGCCACCCCACCTTTCAGCCCCATCTGGACCCACATGGCTGAGTGTGGCTGGAGGGAACCACTCAGCCGGGTTGCCCGCACCGACTCTGAGTTCAGGGCCATCGGTCTCATGGGCGCTCAGAAGATGCCATCTTCTGGGAGCCTTGCTCTTCTGTCCTCACCCTTCACTGTCCCCATTGTGGACGGCCTTGCTTTCCACCTCCCCGGGGGGCAAGCTGGGGGGGGTCCCGCCGCAGCACCTGCTCCCCTTCCACTGTCCGCGGGGCATGGCCCTGCTCATCCCGCACCTTCCCCAGGGCTCCTCTCTCCACTCCTGGCTCTCCCTTTCTCAAGGAAGCACTGAGGCACCCCGGGGCTCAAAACACCCTGCTGGCTCCTCCCAGTGCCCGGGTACCCAGACCTCCCTGGACCTCTCGTGGCTCTCACGGCATCCGCTGAGGGGCAGAAACACCACCCCTTCTGGTGCCTGGGACCCTGTGTTCTGGTGGTTTCCTCTAGCCGAGCAGACGCCCCTGCGCATCCTTCTCGTCTGGCCCACCGACCTCCCTGTCCCTGCATGGGTGTCATCTGGGGCTCTGTGCTCTCATGGCTTGCAGACACAGCCCCAGCGCTCTTCATAGCATGGTGTCTGGACAGTTGTGGGGTCCACCCCAGGCCTCTCCCTCTGTCCCCGTGCCCTCTCCACTTTGTGTGCACCAGGCATCCTGAGTGCCACTGGGCCCAAGTAAAGCTGAGTTTCTCCTCCACCGATGACCCAGGGTGCTTTTCCATGCATCCCCCTTGTCGGTGAGAAGCAGTACCACCCCCTGGAGACTCCTAGTCATGTGTCCTCTGCTGGTTCTTTCCTGAGGCTGCCCACATGGTCTCATCCATGATACTCCATGAGAGAGGCACATTGCCTGGCTCTTAGCAAGTTGGCTAAATGAGGAGCTGTGGGGGCATGCAGTGCAGGGCAGGAGCTGAGGGATAGCACCGAGCCTAGAGTGACTGGCTGGGTCGCTGACAGGTGTGTGTCTCTTTCCTGAGCCAAGTCTGTCTCCTTGCCTGGAGCTGTCACCTCATGGGCAGGTTAGAGAAATCTGGAAGAGGTTAGAAGCCTGTTGGAAAGCAAAACGTGACACGAAGTTGAAGAATTGCTGTCCTGATAGCAGGAGTGTGTGAGCAGTGAGGTCCCCGCTCGCTGCCAAACCAGGGATGGTGCACTGAACCTGGGATGCAGGACTTCAGAGTCTGCATGGGGCAGATGCACACCGGAGCCACCAAACCAGAACCCAACAGGCCTCGCCTCTGCCACTGCCCTGGGTTTTGCCATTCTTGGGCCAAAGGGGGACGTTCTGGGATGGGCTTTGTGTTGACCCGACACAATAACCTTCCAAGCCTTAAAGCTACAGTTGCGTTTTATGATCCATACAAACAAGTACAACAAAGGACCTGTTAGGGGATGCTTGAGGCTAGCAAGGGAAATGGCTCAAAGCTTGGCTGAGGCCTCTCGGACGGGAGTGAGCTCCCTGTGACTGCCCACATGTGCCTGCTGTGCGCTCGACCAGGACATGAGTAGAACTGGGCTCCTGCAGGGGAGCTCTGGGGATTGTCAGGTGACTGCAGGACAGTGTGTGGGTCGACAGCAGGAGGGATCAGGAGTCCAGAGCTGCGCTGATGTGCGTCGCAGGGCGTTTGCTGAAGTCACCCAGCCGCCAGCCTGAAACATACTTGAATTTCTGTTCACTTAAACTCAGACAGGGGTCATCTGGCAAAGGCACCACAAAGGGAGCTCAAAGCACCTGGTACTTCGCAGGTACTGAGACTCTCCCAGCCTCTCCACCTGGACCCACGGTCCCTTTTCTCCTGGGTCATTTGTGAGCTGCCTTCCGGGTCTCTCTGCTGGACTTGGCTACTGTGTGTTTCTGCAGCAGGAAGGGGGCTGGGAGCCTAGTGGAAGAAAGAAAAACCCTCATGGTTTGGGACTGACTCCCCGGCCTCTTGCCCCCTTACCATGGGTGAAGTCCGTGAGTGTCTGGGAGCCGCAGTGAGCCGTGGTGAGGGCAGCCCCTGCCGAGGGGAGGGCGGAAGGATCCTCTCTCAGGGGCTGAAGTTGAGTGCAGCGCTGGGTGACCTGGAGCTCAGGCTTCAGAGGGATGGATGGGTCCCCGCTGAGATCTCAGGAGGTTTGCTCAGGAGGCCACTGGGGAGGAGGCGGACCTCTGCTGTTGACTCTAGTGGCACCGGTTTGGGAGCTGCTCTTTCTTTCCAGGTGGTCTGGGGCCAGCCCCAGTGGCACCCGGCTCACAGCTCCGACCTGGCACTCAGCGAGCTCTCATTGGTCTTGCCTTCGAAGCTCGGAGGCAGGCCCGCGAGCCTTCTGCCGCAGAGCAAGTTGCGCAGGGCTTGGCGGAACTTCTCCGCCACGAAGAAATACATGACTGGGTCGAGCGCCCCGTTGAGGCTGGCCAGGCAGGCGGTGACGCGGTTTCCCAGGGCCAGGACACGCTGGGCGGTGCAGGAGGTGGCACCGCGGCGGTAGCGCAGCACGTAGATGGAGCGGTTGACGTGGTAGGGCACGAAGCAGACCAGGAAGATGGCCAGCACCACGGCGATCATGCGCACAGCCTTGCTCTTGAGGCGCTTCTCCACGCGGGGGCCTTTCCGTAGGCTGCGGATGATCAGCAGGTAGCAGGTGACCGTGGTGGCGAACGGGAGGGTGAAAGCCACGGCCAGGGATGCCAGGGCGTGATGGGAGGCCTTCTCACGGTACAGCTGCAGGCAGACGACCGTGTGGTTGGTCTGCACGGTCTGAGGGCTCACCAGCAGCGGGGCCATGGCCACGGCCACCACGCCCCACAGGAACGCGCAGGCCAGGTGGGCGTAGAGTGGCCGGCGGAGCTTGAGGGACTTGACCGGGTGCACGATGGCCAGGAAGCGGTCAGCGCTGATGCAGGCCAGGAAGTAGATGCTGGCATACATGTTGAGGTAGAACAGGAAGCCGGTGAGGCGGCAGGGGATCTCCCCAAATGGCCAGTGGCTCCCGGAGAAGTGGTAGACCAGGCGGGTGGGCAGGACCAGCACGCAGGACAGGTCGGCCACAGCCAGGTGCATGAGGAACACGTTGGCGGGCGTGCCTGACCTGTGGTCCCGGATGAAAAGCCACAAGGCCAGGGCGTTGCCGGCGAAGGCCAGGATAAAATCCAGGAGGTAGAAGGAGGCAAACAACACGTTCTCCAGCGGAGTCTCCTGGCCACATTGCTCCGTGGCGGCCAGGGAGGAGTTGGTGACCAGGTCCGGGGACACGGCCTCGGGGCCATTCATGCTTTGCTGGAGGCAGAGCCTGGGACAAGCCTGGAGGGAACAGGCAGACGGTCATAGAGAGCCTGGGACGGGGAAGCTCACGCTCTGCAGAGCCCAGAAGTCGGCCTCTGATGTTCAGAGCCACTCACTCCAAGCTTGGCATTGTCTCTGGGACTGCGGGGGGCCTCCTTGTCCATTTGGGGGGTGTGCGCATCAAAGTCAAAAACAACCAGGCCTGAGCCTCCCCACTGTGCAGCCACGCCCCTGCTGTGAGGGCGCGGCCTGGGCCTGGTGCTGGGTGACCTGGGAATCTGCAGCTCATTCTCACCCTGCATCTCAGCTTTCGAGTCAGCGGGGTCAGCCCTATGGCAGGAAGCGAGATGAGAGGCCCGCCTGCGTAAGGCTCTGGGTTTCCTGCTGTGCCCCTGAAGGGTGCTGAGTGGCAGAGGTGGCAAGTGGGGTCCCTGAGGCCCATGCTCGATGGGTGGGCGGTGTGGGGGGTGATGTGTCCCTGAGGCTGCCAGCTCCTCAGCCTCGGCCTCGGCAGGTGAGCCCTGCTCACCCCAGTGCCGGGATCCTCCCCGACCTGGCTGTGACAAGTACGGTGACCGTTGTGTCCCACTTTTCTCATTCCCCCTGCTGGTTTGGATCACAGCTCCCTCAGGAATGCAGCGAGGGCCTCATGCTAGGAGGTCCGAGGCCTGCTCTGTCCACCTGCCTGAGAGCCCCAAGGTCTCTCCTGGGAGCTTTCTAGCCTCAGCTCTCCAGCTCCGCTTTGGACACCCCGACGGGTAGAGACCTGCTCAGGGAAAGGCTGTGCTGGGGCCTCGGGGCAGCTGGAGTGTTTTTCCTCCCAGAGTGGTTCCCCAGCCAGCAGGTGGAGTCTTTTCCAGCAGGGGCAGTGCCAGGCTAAATGGAGGCAGAGACCACCAGAGTTTTCAGTTCAGCTCTGCAGTCCCAGCGAGGCCTGAGGCCGCATGGCTGTCCCGCTGCAGGTGAGGGCAGAGCGCCACAGCCTGGGGCAGACCGTTCCCATCTGGGGAGCCTGAATCCGGGCAGGGGTCCCTCGCCCTCACCACAGCCAGACACCGCCTCCTGCGTTGAGTGTCGTCAACTCGAGATCCAAGAAGGAGAGGGAGGGGCCCAAACAGCCCGCCTGCCCACCATGGCCTGGGCGTGGGGCTTGGGCAGGAGAGGGCAGGCAGTGGAGCCGGAGCAGGTGGGGAGCCCGGTGGGTGCACCGGCCTGGCCTTCCCTGCGTCCTGGGGCCACCAGGGCTTTGGCCTTTCGGGCGCTCGAGCATAGCGCAGCATCTGGGGCTCCTCTGGGCCTCACCTAGCAGCCACGTTCTCTCTCCTGCGTGACCAGGCGGCAGAAGGGGCAGGAGAGGGGTTCACGGGAGAGAAGGCCACGTCCTGCCCGCCCACCACCGGACGGCAGTGGGGAGTGGAGGGGGGAAGTGGGGATCAGCCTGCAGCCCGGACAGCATTGTCCTGGCTCTGCACAGCGTAGCGGGGACCAGCCTGCAGCAAGTTCTCTTTGCAGACTTCTCTGGGCCTCATTTCCCCTCCGCTTAGTACCCCGATAACCCCTCCTCCCACAGGGCTGCCTCAGGGTGCAGGTGGCACAGGGCAGCAGGGCATGGTGACCGCCCGTGGCACAGCAGCCCCTCGAGGAGGCCAGTGTCATCCTCCCACGGAGGAGAAACAGGTGAAGAGGTGGCCCTGGGGAGGGCCTGCCCCTCCTTCGGTGGAGTGGCTAGGGCGGGCCGTCCACACCATGGATGTGCGGTGTGGGTGAGCTGGCACCCTGGCCCCTCCCCGTGCAGAGGGCAAGGCTGGCTGGCCCGTTGCTGTCCTCAGAAAAGGGGCAGACCCTTGCCTAAGACTCCCTTTAACTGTTTCGCAATCCAGGGACGGTCTCCTTCCCAGAAAGATTGCCCCGGCTACAGAGTGTTTTGGGACGCCTGATATTCTAGCACCCGCTGCTACCAGGAATGGGGTCTGTTCTTGGGGCTGTGGTCAGATGCAGATTTCCCCATGGGACCTGTTCCCCTCGGGTCCAGATTTCTTAGTCCTCTGGCTTGGACTGGACGGCCTCAGCTGACGCTTTCCCCGGGACTGCGAGACCAGGGTGAGGGAAGTGAAGAGCTGAGGGACGAAGAATGTCGGGCGAGTGATTCTGGGGAGATTTAGACAGGCTCGGGTGGAGCCCTAGGGAAGGGCTGCGAGGGGCCCTGAAGGGGTCCAGGACATGGGAAGGGAGGCCTGCAGAGGCAGAGAGGCCTGCAGAGGCAGGGAGGAGGAGAGGCAGCAGGTGCCGGGCGGGGAAGCGGCGGGCCTGTGAGCCAGTGGCCGTCATGGCGTGTGTGCCGGGGCAGGTCCAGGAGACCAGGGCCCGACAAGAAGGGCTCAGAGCAGGGGGAGGGGCCAGGGAGGAGGACAGTCCGCGTGGAACACGGCAGGAGGGAGGGCAGCCAGATGTGCTGTGAGCGGGATGGCGGAGAGGAGGACGGAGTGAGCCGGGGAAGCCCTGGGGTGGGAAGAGGTGCAGGGCTCAGCGGGGGAGCGACGCTTGCGCGGGCCTGGGGGTGGGTGGGGGCTGAGGTGGGTGCTCTCCGCCCCAGGCTCTCTCGGGCCTGGGTCTGCCCCACGGTGCAGTCATCACCTGGCCCTCTGGAGGGAGGTCACGGCTCGGCCGCCCGCTCTGCCTGGCAAGAGGGGGCCTGCCTGTGTGGCCCCGGCCAGTCTGAGGGGCAGGCGCCATTAGTCCCAGGTCACTGGGTAGAGCATCAAGGCTCGGAGTCTGCTGTCTTGCCGAGTTCACCTGGCCGGGCAAAGGCCCTGGAGCCGGAAGTTAGAGCAGGGGATCCCCGGGCTCCCAGGCCCCTGTGGCCAGAACTGGGTTCCGTCTCGGAGCACGCGCTGGAGCAGTCTCCCCGGCTCAGCACCTCCTCCTTGGGGCCTGGCTCCGGACTCCTTTCCCTTCGGGGTCCCAGTGTGAAGCGGAAACGAGAATTTCAAGACAGGAGAGCATTAACCCGAGCTCGGGGCCCTGCTGACGCCGGGGCGGCACGTCCTGCAGTACCAGGTGGGCCTCAGGGCTTCCTGCCTCCCGCTGGGAGCCTGGTGGGTGCGGCTGCCCCAGCCTCCCATCCAGGCTGAAGGTACCACGCACCTCACTGTCCCTGGGACCGAGACTCAATTTTGAGGCATTCTGGTCTGTTTCTGGTCTGCTGAGCTTTCTCCCTCCGTTTCTCCCCCGTTTTAGGAGTTCTGATGCAGACTCTTGCAGTTTGGTCTGAGACAGGCCCCGCTTCCCTTTCCGTTGTCCCCGAGAAGCACAAACCTTGGGGTGGACTTGCTGGTTCCCTGACTCCCTGCTCAGACCGCCACCAGGCAGATGCCCCTAAGGGTGGGGGGTGGATGCGCCCGGGGCCTGGGAAGTGTGGGGTCCATGGCTGTGGGTGAGTCGGCCAAGGTGACAGGCCTTGGGGCTCCAAGGAGGTGGTGGGTGGGCAGGCGTGGCTATGAGGAGGGGGCCTGTGGTGGCACCACTGTGGCCGGGGGGTGGCAGTTTCCTCTCCCTCCCGGCCTGAGCCCGCTCTTGGGCGGCTTCTTCATCTGGCTCGTCCCTGGGCCCAGGGCACCTAACGGTGAGCGGCGAGGTGCTGGGTTCTGGCTGTCACGCAGCGTGGGACTGTGGGCAAGCCACTTGTCCTCCGCAAGCCCCTGACAGAGGCACAGAAACACCACTTTGAGGGTGGCTATGAGTTTAGACCAAGGTCAGTCTTCAATACCCAGGTCAGACCTTGATCAAAGAGATGAGGACAAGAAAGCCCCTATCTTCACCCTGTGCTTCTTCTCTTGGCCCCCTGGGCTCCCTGCCCGCCCCGTCCCACTTACCCCTTACCTCTCGCCGCCGGTCCAGGAGGAAGGGAGCAGGTGAGCTGTGCCGGTGGGCGGCGGTGGTGAGGGGCTCCGTCCGCTGTGAGGTGGAAGGCTGGCTATTTAAGGAGAGGAAGGGAGGCCGCAGCCCTGAAAGGCCACTTCATTCCTGAGGGGTCCCTTGTGTGGTGGGCTGCTTCTCTGGCTGCTCCTGCTACACTGGGGTGAAAATATTCCAGTGTGTCCCAAGCCCATGCCCCTGCCCCCAGCTTGGCCACAGAGGCGGAGTGTGTGACTGTCTCAGTGCCTTGAAGCAGGCGAGGGCTGGGTGGGGGCTCGGGCTGTAGCCGACAGACACAACGGGACGTTTCAGAAGGGGATGATTTCCTACTAATGGGGGGCAGGGAGGGGCCAGCTGCCATGGCAACAAGTACACTCTCCCAGGCCTGCACTGGACGGACGGTAGGGGGATCTTGTGAACATGGAGGATGGGAAGCTGAGGAGTCTTATTTGGCAGAGAGGGAACTCTTTCAGGACACTGGCTGTAGGGTCCTTGTGTCCTGCCCGTATAATGAGGCCCCGTGTGAGTGTGCAGAATGAACCACGGCCTTTATCTGGAGCGAGGCACAGCTGCGGGACCCTCATAATGGGGCGCTGTCTGGTCTGTGGGACACAGCTCAGCCCCGGGAGGCGTGGCCCTCACCTGGGAGGAATCTTCCTCGGGCTGGGAGGCCCCTGCAGCCTGCAAGTTGCTGGACCAAGTCTCCTCCCTGGGGTGGTTCCAGCTGGGGAGCTTTTGGGTGTTGCCAGTGGCTGCTCCCGAAACCAAGTGAACAAGGCTCATTTCTCCCCGTCTTTCCAATAATGCTAAGTCCAGTAACACTGGGAAGAACCAAGTCACCACTCCTAGTCTCAAACGCCTTTAAGGTTTTCGGTGACAGCATTTGAATGAGACGAGCATTTAGGGAGTGCCTGTCACATGCAGTGTCTGAAATGTATCTCTTCGTGTAACCCCGTCCAGCTGGGGTTATCGCCCCGTTTTACAGACAAGGAGAATGAGGCTCAGGGAGTGAAGAAACTCACTCAACTGCAAATACTAGGAAGTGTCAGAGTCATGATTTGAGCCCAAGCGTGTGTCACACAAGAACTTAAGCTTCATATGTACTAGGCTTATTTTGTTTTGTGTTTCTGTTGCATTTTGAATCTAGAATTCTTAGGTTTCATCTTAATTCTACCAGGAAACAAATTCTGAGGGTCACCTTTCAATCTGGGGCTGTGATAGGTTCTGTAGAGAGAGCCAGGGTCTCCCAGGTCTCCCAGTCGTGACCTGGTCACGTCGTCACGGGAGGCGACGCCCACTATCCCTCCCTCCCTTCCTCTCTTGCACAATCATTCATTTGCGCGTGCCCTCAACAGACTGACTGTGAGCAACTGCCCTGCGCTGGCCATGTAGGGTCTGGTGAAGGCACAGCTGAGGACCAGGGGCCAGCGCAGCTCAGCCAACGGCCACTAGGCATCTCACTTGGCCTTACTCTTCACACCAGCTGGGAAGACGAGCCATCCCAGGGCAAGAGGCGAGCACGCGGGCAGGGCGGAGTCCAGACCCAGACAGGGGCGGCAGGTATTGAGGTCTGGGGCAGGGATACTGAGTGGCCACCTGGCCTCTGGGCTCTGCCCACCGTACCTGGTTGGAGGTTCTTGAGTCCGAGGTTGGATCCCTGAAGTAGCCTCCCCAACCAGCCTGTCACTGGGGCCAACACTGAGTGTCAAGTCTCTGTGGTGGCCAGTGAGGGGTAGAGAGGCCCCTCTGAGGGCTGGAACTGTATCCGGCACGCTGGAGATCGGGGTGGCAGGTGGGGAATGGGGAGCGAGGGCTGTTGGATCAGGGCCTTTGTGCTTCTTTGTCTGGGACCCTGGGTCTAAATCCTCGCCACCTTTGAAGCCCAAGGAAACAGAAACCATGCAGATTTCTTTCTTAGTTGAGAACACAGCTGTCGCCCAACGCGGCGAGTAGTATCAGAAATAGCTCTGAGGTCTTCACAAAAAGACTCTGTAAGGGCAGCCCTTGGGTTGGGGCCTCTGAGCTAGCCGTGCTCATCTTTGGAGACAGAAAGTGCCTGTGTATGTCTGGGCCCCTCTTCATCTGGCGGACTCCAAGGGGAGGGTGAGCCGGCCCCGCGGGCACTGGCTGCTGCTCCGTGTGTGCGAGAGACAGTTGGAAAACAAAACTGATCTCTCAGCAGATGTCAGTTAAATGCCTGCTCTATTCCACATGGTGTCCTGGGCTCAGAATAAAAGGAAAGGAGAAACACCCCACCCAGAGATGGTGCACACCGCCATTCTGCCTTGTTTTGCTCTTGTCTTCCCCCTAAGCTTAGGAGTCTTTCAGAGGGCACCCTGTGGCTGGGCATTGTGCTTGTCAGTCCCCAGCCCCGGGCTGAGTCCTTTGAGGTCCCAGGTGCTGGGTAAAGCCACAGGGGTCCACGCTCTCCTCCCCTGGATGTGGCCGGGCCGCCTGTCCGTAGCCCTCCACCCCTTGCCTTCCGCAGGCACCTCTGCCGGCCTTGCCACCACCGCGAGAAGGCCAAGGACCTGGGCAAGTACATCTGCCAGCGGTGCCACCTGGTCATTGACGAGCCGCCTCTCATGTTCAGGAGCGACGCCTACCATCCAGACCACTTCAGCTGCACCCACTGCGGGTAGGCGCATAGCTCGTCCCTGCGAAGGGGCAGCTGGAGAGCCAGGGCCGTCCTGGAGCTGGGTGCGGCAACCCCGTGAGGGGCTGAAGTGGGCAGGAGAAGAGAGCAGGTGGGCTGGGAGGGGGTCTGGAGAGCAGGGTCCACGGCTGCAGGGCGAGGTGGAATGGGGGCTGGGAAGTGACTGCGGCAGAGGCTGCTCTCTCTGGGGCTCTGTGGAGGGGCTGCCCGAGACTCAGGTGGGGGGAGGCTCAGGTCCCTGGACTGCCCGTGATGGCCGAGAGGAAGCAGCAGAGAGGAAGGGATCAGAGGTTCGGGGGGGAGGGCGGGGGCCGGCGGCCCTGGAGTCGCTATGGCGCTAGCGTGGAGAGGAGTGTAGAGAGGGGCTGCAGAGCTGTGCCCCCTGCCTCCCCCAGCCCCCTCTGGGCCCGTCCCTGGCGCCCAGTCTGGTTTGAGGGAAGGGGGGCCTAGAACAGACCTGCGTCTCAGAGGACAGATGCTGCAGAACACAGGCTGCCTTCTGCCAGGCCCGTGTGGGAAGTCCCTGCTCCAGGGCCCATCTGGGGCTCAGGAAATCTTCCAAGGGCCCAGAGGTCATAGCACGCCCCCACCCCGGCACTCCCCTGGGACGGAACGGGCCTCTCGGGGAGCTGGACAGGAGGGGCGAGTGGACCCTGCAGAAGGGCAGGGATGGCACTTGGCCCTGCTGTCTTCCAGGAAGGAGCTGACCGCCGAGGCTCGCGAGCTGAAGGGTGAGCTCTACTGCCTGCCCTGCCATGACAAGATGGGCGTCCCCATCTGCGGGGCCTGCCGCCGGCCCATCGAGGGTCGCGTGGTCAACGCACTGGGCAAGCAGTGGCACGTGGAGGTGAGCCGGGCTAGGGGGTGTGTGGCCTCAGGATGAGGGTGCCCCGTTCAAGTCATGGTAACTGCCCTGCAGCCCGGCTTGTGTTGCTGGCTTTCAGTGAGGACTTCCTCTGGGGTGCTGGCCTTCTGTGCTTGGCCGAGGACTTCAGGAACCCTCGGGAACCAGGAGACCTGGGCCCACAGACATGGTTGGGCAGCCATGCCCACCTTTCCTCCCCTTCTGGCATTCTCAGAGATTCCAAAGTTGGGAGAAAACCTAGGGACAGTCTGCCCACGGTGACCTGTGGGTTGTAGCTGACAGCCTGACTGTGTGTATAACCCCATGTAGACATAGAGTGGTGAAGTTGAATTGACTGAAGACTCTCCTGTTCTTGCAGACACCCTCAGAATGGAGGCGCTTGTGCCCCAGTGACCTGTCTAGCCCTAGGTCCAGAAGTTGTGCCTTGGTTGGCCTGCTTGAGAGGGTCCCTGATGCAGGTCCTCGCCCTAGCTCCTGGGTTGGGTGCATCCTCACATGCCCACCTCTCGAGCAATGGAAAGGTGCTTCTCAGTGGCCCCGGGCTGACAGGCAGGGCTCCCACCCATGGAGTCCCACCATGCTGCAACACCTTGCTGGCCCTGCCTCCGCAGGCTGAGGCTGCCGAGGAGGAACACCCAGCTGGGAGAGGACGGTGACAGGCCGTGTCTCTGTGGGTGACTTAGATGAGAAGCAGGATATGCTGACCTCAGAGCAACCAGAGTGTCAGTCCCTCTGCCCTGTGTGAGCTCTAGAAGGCCCCACCCTGCCCAGCCTCTGCCTTTTATCTTCTGTTGTCACCACTGTCCCTGGGGTCACTGGTTCGCCCTCTGTCCTCCCAGCACTTTGTCTGCGCCAAGTGTGAGAAGCCATTCCTGGGGCATCGGCACTACGAGAAGAAGGGCCTAGCCTATTGTGAGACCCACTACAACCAGGTGAGACCCAGGGCAGAGCTGCAGGGACATTGGCTGGACATGAGGCCACTGGCATCCCCCTCAGCCGTCCCCCTATGGGTGCTAAGCCCTGGCCTGCACTCCTAGCCCTGGCTCCTGGCTTGGGGTCTTGAGACCTGGGCAGATTTCTCAGCCTTAGTGGTCTCATCTGAAAAATATGCTCTTGTGCCCAGGCTTTGTGTGAGGCCTTTGGCATGTGGGGTGACGGTGCCAGCATCCTCCTCCCTCCCTCGCTCTTGGACAGAAGGCAGGGGAGGCTGACGGGACGGGGTCACTGCTCAGCCCACCCTTCCCAAGACACCAGCAGGGGCAAGAGGACCTTTCTGGGGAGCAACGCCTCAGCTGCTGTCCTGCCTAGGGGGTGATTCTAATGGGACGGGGTTGCTCTTACCCAGGCCTGGGGCCATGCTATGGGGCGAGGGGCCATCTGGCCGGGCTTGCATCCTTGCTGACAGCCTGCTTGGTCCACAGCTTTTTGGGGACGTTTGTTACAACTGCAGTCACGTGATCGAGGGCGATGGTGAGGCCCTGTGTCCTGTGTCCCTGCCCCTCCCTCCCCTTCCCTGCCCACCTGCGTTCCTGGTGCCTGCAGCTGCAGCCCCAGCCAGCCCCGCTTTGCACCAGCTGGGCCCACAGTGAAGCCCTGGCTGGGCCTGCTAAGCCCTCATCTGCCCCACAGTGGTGTCAGCCCTCAACAAGGCCTGGTGTGTGAGCTGCTTCTCTTGCTCCACCTGCAACAGCAAGCTCACCTTGAAGTAAGTGGGGCCCCCTTCCCTGTGGAACATGGCGGGGAGTCGGGGGAGTGCGCTTTGCGGGTCCTTCCTTCCATCAGCCTTCTCAGCACGTGGGCCGTGGTCAGGTCTGGGGGTGCAGTGGGGACAGCCCTAGCCCAGGTGGTGGGGGCATGTCCAGGGACCCTAGGGCACAGAGAGCGGAGAGGAGGAGGAACATCTGAGTCTCCAACCACCTGCAAGGACCCTGGGCTCTGGGGAGAGAAGGGCATTCTAGCCCAAGGAACAGCATCAGCAGAGGCAACAGAGTCAGGCAGTTGGCGCTTCCAGGAAGCCTCGAGGGGCATGGGCTGGCTGGAGCTGTGAGGGGAGAGAGGGGACCCGGTTTCTGAGGGCAGTGGGAGCCATGGAGGGTTCTGGGTGTCAGAACCCGAGAGAAGCCTCTGGGAGGGAAGGGAGGCATAGAGACCCCTCTCCTTACCCTGGGGCCTGGCCTGCTGGCCGGGAGCTGGCAAGGGCAGGGGGCTGTGGCCAGGGGCGGAGGGAAGCTCACTCCTCTGCCTCTGGGGTCGCCCACCGGGCTAGAGCGGGTGGGGTGTGGCCGCCGATTGCCTGGTGTTCTCCTAGGAACAAATTTGTGGAGTTCGACATGAAGCCCGTGTGTAAGAAGTGCTACGAGAAGTTCCCGCTGGAGCTCAAGAAGCGGCTGAAGAAGTTGTCGGAGCTGACCTCCCGCAAGGCTCAGCCCAAGGCTGTGGACCTCAACTCTGCCTGAGGGCCGCGCCTGCACGGCAGTGCGCCTTCTTCCCATTCTGGCCCTCCTCCCTGCCGACCGCTGCTGCCGCCTCTCCTTCCCTCTCCCCTCCTACTCTGGTGCCTCATCTCTGTCTTCCCTGTGGCTGTTCTTTTCCTTCTGTGCAGAGGCGGGGGTCCCAGGTAGGGGGGCCTGTGATGGGCCCGGGTCCAGCCAGCAGCCGTGTCCGCCTGTGCCCAGGACCTGAGGGACGGGAGCAAACTGGGGCCTGGAGTTGCGGCAGCTCGCAGCCTGGCCTGTCCTGCCTGGTCCCTCCTTGCAGAAGGCCAGATGTCACATACTGTCCCGTGGGAGCCTCCACCCCAGCATGGCCCCGCTGTGGGCACTTGGGGTACCGATGCCCAGGGTGACCCGGCCGAGCCCCAGGGCTAGGGCATGCCGGCAGAGTCCCCTGGGGAGTCACCCCAATCCCTCGCCACTCACTCAACCAAGTCGCGGCCCTGTGCCCCGACTGAGCAGTGAGTCTTGCCACGTCCACCCGTGAGCCACCTGGAGGGACAGGACCCCGCTTCCATGCCTGAGGAGGCCTTCCTCAAATCTTGTCTTGGCTGTCCTCCTTGAACAGAGGCTGCTGTGGTTCCCCTCCTTCACCCTGGGGACTTTGTTGGGGCTTTGGTGCGGCCTCAGGGGGTAGTGGGGTCGGGGTGGCACATTCCCACCTCCAGGGCAAACACTTCCTCTGCAGTCAGCACAGACCTGGCCTGGTTTCACGCTTGCTCAACGAAGGCTTGTTCACATGACCACAGTGGCCTGAGTCTTTTGTGGGGGCAAGGGTGCGGGAGTGGGCGAGGGCTCTGTGGAGATACCGCTGCTGGGGCTGTTGAACACAGAGACAGACGCTGGACAGGCAGGCCTGGGTTCAGGCCCCAGCCCCCGTCCAGGGCAAGGCTGCCATCAGGGCTTGAGACAAAGGGGCCGAGGGCCCTCAGGCCTGGGCAGCTGGGCCCGTGTGGGCTGGCCCGGTTGGCGGGGTGGAGAGCGGGCTGGGCAAGGCCGACCAGTGAGGTGAGGGGAACCCAGGCCTCCAAGGTGCTGTGTCCGGCTCTGCTGACTGCCTGGGCACAGGCTGGTGCAGTAGACAGCAGCACCTCTGCCCTGGCTTCTGGGAGCGTCCATGGGCCCAGTGCCCATGGGGGAAGGAGAAAGGTGTGCAGAGGAGCCTTGGAAGGAGGGGTTTCCAGTGAGTACTCTCTCCCCAGCCTGAGAAAAACGAAGGAAGGGAAGAGAAGGAGAGGAAGGAAGGGAGGGAGGAAGGAGCGTGAAGGAAGGAATGAGTCATTCCCGGGGGATGCGGGGATGCGGCTGTCATCCGGTCTCCTGGGGAAGTCGCAATGCTTCTTGCTTTTTCGGAAAGAGACCCTTTGTGGTCCAGGCCTCTCAACGCCCTGTCCACCTGCCCCTCCCTCCCCAGCCCCTCATGGGCACACTTCCACTGCTGCCTCCATTTCTGCTGAACGTGCTGGTAGGGTGGGTCCTCTTAGCCGTTCACCATCAGTTTGCAGCCCGAGACTCCCGCCTCACTGTGGCCAGTGCCAATGAGAGGGTCAACTGGGGGCTGCAGCACGCAAGGCTGCCTGCAGAGGGCAGGCCCTGGGCATGCCGCCAGCCCCAAGTCAAGAAGGGGAACTGAGTGGTTTGGCCGGCACCTACCGCTGGGGGCTGGCTGGGGCGGGAGCCTGGGATCCCTGCTGTTTGTTCATGCACGTGTGAGGTCAGCAGGTCATCCATCTCGTAGCCCTGGACAGGGGATGTAGGGTTAGAGACTGCAGCTGCAGGGAGGGCAGGTGGGGGTTTAGACTCGGACCTGGTGGCACGCAGCTTTCTCTGCCTCAGCAACCAGCGCTTAGGGTGTGGGGGAGAAGGAAGGCAGGCTCCTGCTGCTGGGGCCACCTGCCCATTTCTGCCTGCCCTTCTGGACTCCCCCCAGCCTCTCTCCAAGTCCGCTGTCCCTGCCTGGGCCCGGTGGCCGGACCCTCACAGTGAGCCACTCGCCAGTGGCAGCAAGGAGTGAGGGTGGGAGCCCAGTCCCAGCACCCTCGTCCTGAGTGTCTGGGCTGAGAAGGGACCTGGGCTCGCACAGCAGGCGGCTGCCCGGGCCCAGACTCCCCAGCACCACGTGGAAGGAGGTGCTGCAGCTGCCCCAGCTGGCGATCCTGGTGAGGGATGGGTGGCGAGCAGGCCCTGGGGGCAGGGCGTCTGAGGAAACGCAGCAAGCCAGGGCCCTTTGGTCCTGGGGCTGTGTGTGTCTGTGCTGGGGACAGGCGGGAGGCAACCACAGCTTCACCTGCAAAGTGGCACCTGCCTTGCCAGAGGCCTGGTGACTGCCCTGGGCTTGCAGTGGGAGAGCAGAGCCCTGTACTGGTCGATGGTAGTGAGGATGATGTCTGGGCAGGAGGGCTCCAAGGTTTGCTGGGATACAGCCTCACAGCCAGCCCCACCTGAGATGTGTGCTGGGAGACTAGGGAGATGTGGGGTGTCAGGCGAAGCTGAGTGGGGCCTGCTGGGCTAGGAGGCCTGGGAATGGGGCCAGGCCCACCTTCACCTCCAAGAAGCAGACCTGAAGGTGGGCCACCGGCATATCCGCTTCAGGAAGGCCACCTTGGCCTCCTCCACCGTCGTGTCCTTGTGCTTGTCATAGGCCAGAAGGATGCTCTGGGGGAGGGAGGGCCAGTGAGGGCTGGGGGGAGGGCCAGTGAGGGCTGGGGGGAGCTGCCCTGCTCAGACCTGGCCCTCCGCACAGGGTCTGGGCACCCAGGGACCCCTGAGCCCCGCAAGAGCAGTGCTGCCTAGCCCACGGCCAGTGTGTGGAAGGGTGGAGAGGGAGGGGCAGGTGTGGGGGGAGAAAGCCTTGCAGCACCACAGATGGCGTGGGGAAGGCGAGGTGTGCACAGGCCCAGCCCCCTCCATGCCGGCAGCGGGCTCCTCAGGCCAGGCAGGGCGTGGCACCGGGAGGGGTCCCGGGGAGCGGCAGCCCGAGGCCCTCCCAGCCCCGTCAGGGACCTTCTTCCACTCCTCCGCGGACATCAGGCGTGTGAGGCTCTCGGGCACCAGCTCCCTCAGGACCTTGGGGACATGAGCCAGCTGGGACCGGTCGTCGCCAAACTGGGCCTTGTAGACGAGGCCCGCCAGGTGGATGGCATCCTCCCGCGAGCACTTGTGGAACCCACGCAAGTACTTGGGCAGCTCCTGGGTGGTGACAGGAGCCTCAGACTGCGGCCTGCGCAGCCAGCCCTCCTTCCTGCTCAGCCGGTGGGGAATTAGCCCGCTCCATCCAGGACAGACTGAGCAGGCCACAGGCGAAGGCCCTCAGGGTAGCATTTCAGGCCAGGGGATGACCCCAAGACAGGGCCGGGGTCCCTGACGTCCTGTGCGGAGGCAGTGGCCCACTCCACACCTCAGGGCAAAGCCACTGGCCCGTGCCATGGGACCCTCTGTCCTTCCTCTCACCCACAGTCATGCTACAGGTGCTGGTGAAGTCACTGTGCCCAAAGGCTGCTGCCCTCTGGCCCTGGCTCCAGAACCTGCAGGGGCTCAGGCTGTCCACCACATGAGACCCCAGGGCTGGAGCCCAGACTGGGCGGGCACCGGTGCCCTTGCCTGCTGGCTCTTGCACGCTCAGGGCAGGCGTGGGAGGGAAGGGAGTGGCCCAGTGCCCAGCAGGAGGGCAGCCTGCCCGTACCTGGTGGTAGTGGAGTTTGGTGTCAGCGTTCACATCCCTCCCTGGGACTACGTTGAGCCACAGCTTCCGCATGAAGTACACCTGGTAGGGAAGCGTCACGGTGGCCCCTGGAAGAGGGGTGGCGATGTGCCTCAGGCTTGTCCCAGCGGGCACCGCCGGCACCCCCTGCCTCTGTGGCCTTAGCACTGACTCCCACCCCCACCCCCGGTGGCTGCTCCCACATGGCTCCTGCTGCCTGGAAAGCCTCCAGTCTTCCTCCCCATCCCCACCTCTCCCTCAGCCTTCAAGACACCTGTCAGAGGCAGCTTCTCCAGGAACAGATCAAACCTCCTCAGTCCCCAGGCACCCTTTGTCATCCTGCACTGCAGTCATCTGTTCCTGGCCTGTCTTGACACCCTGCCACTGCCCTAGCTACGAGGTCCCCTTCACATGATCTAGTCATACCCACAAACTAGGGGACACACGGGAATGGATGAATGATGGTGGGACCATGCAGGAGGCGACCCAGCCAGTGAAGCTGATGGTCACTCTTCTCCATGCAGCTACACTTTCCTTCCCAGCTCTACAGAGACCCCCTCCCCACCTTCTTTCTGGGGCTTGTTCTTCACCCAGTCTGACGCCTGCCTCAAGGAGTCAAAGAAGAGTCTCCCTCCTGGCTGAAGACCTGGGGGGGAAGGTACAGGGCGGTAGGCAGGTTGAGCGTCTTCCAGGGTCCTGTCCTCCTGGGTCGCCCGCAAGGCTTGGGTCCACGCTGCGGCAGCCTTCCTCAGGGTTAG
The DNA here is from genome assembly GCA_027257055.1 of Cephalopachus bancanus. Lineage (NCBI taxonomy): Eukaryota > Metazoa > Chordata > Mammalia > Primates > Tarsiidae > Cephalopachus > Cephalopachus bancanus. Next base: position 232,249 of record JAPVLO010000428.1, on the reverse strand, counting down.
TGCTGGTGTCCACTGCCACTCAGCACCCGGGTGGGTTACTGGGGTGGAGGTCGAGGGCTCTGGCTCGAAGACCCCACTTATCTCTGTCCTGGAAGCCCCAGCCATGCTGTGAGAAGCCTGGTCCAGTACAGAAGCATTGGGCAGGCTGTAGTCCACCACCAAGGGCCCTGCCCATCATCTGCTTAGCCCTGGCTGATGGCTGGCATATCTGGTCTGCGATCTTGATGAAGAGACCTTATCCCTCCCAGGAGGCCAGCTGCAGCCTGGTGGCAATGCTGTCACACATACGCCACACCCACGTGTTGGTGCCTACCTCCAGCCTCTGGGCAGAGAGAAGGCCAGTGAGGCTCTGAGCCTGGTCTGGGGCCAGAAAGCTCCCAGAGCAGCTGTCTTGGGATTACCCCTTGTCATCTGGTGTTTTTGCTTCTTCATGAAGTTTGGGCCGGGCGTGCTCTGTTCTGAGAAAGGCAGGCCTCCCTTCCAGAACTCTGGCCAGATGTTTAATGTACAGTCCCAGCATTCACTGCTCAGGGCCCAGGAGGCTCAGCCTTTTGACTTGTGTTGAGAGCCTGGCAGCCGAACCGTGGGAACTTCCTGTTACAGGGACTTAACTGGGCCCAAGGCCATAACGGCCAGCCTGCCACTAGGGAGTGTGAAGCTGCATAATCCACCTTGGACCACGCAGCTTTGCTGCCTTTAGCCAAGGCCCCTGTGTCACATCTGGATCCTGGTTGTCTCTTACCTCCTGCCTGTCCCTTCTGCTCTCCCCCAGGGCTTTGGTGGGTTCTGTGCACAAGGCCCACCCAGGGGTGCCACCTGCGCCCCATGCCCGGGACTGTCAGCAGCCCCTCGGAGCCCCCGAGCCCTCGGGACTCAACCTGGCTGCCCACCATGCTGGCCTCCCTCCCGTGTCCTGGGCCTGGAATCCCCAGGTCCTACCTTGGGACTGTCCCTGCTTCCAAAGCCCCTGAGGGCTGGGCGTGGCCTGGGTCCCAAGGGAGGGGCAGTGGAGAGTGGCGAAGGGGAGATGGCCCACGAGAAACCCCGAAAGCGGCTCTCCTGGCGTGACCCAGGAGCACACCGGTCCGGTGGGGAGGTGCCCCGCAGCCTCTCGAGGCCTGAGACTTGCCGCGGGGCCGGGGCGGGGGACTCACCTCGCTGCTGTCGTTAGGGAGGTAGACCCTGTGGCAGACGCGGGAGATGCTCTACTCCACGGCCTCCACCTCCACCTGGTGCGGGGGCTGCCTCCGGGGACCCGTCCTGAGCGGGACAGCCCACACTGCGGATGCCGCCCGGCCACCCAGCTGCAGCCCCCGCCTCCACATGCGCCCTGAACTACGGGGAGGAAAGACTAACCCCTGTGGCCGTGGAGGGGTGGCCCTAACCCTTCACTCTTCCCGGGCTGCCCTGCCTGGGGGGCTCACACCGGGCTCTAGAGGAGGTAGTGGCGGGGGGGCGGGGCTGGGTCTTGCCTTCCAGACGCTGGCTGGCTCTGAGGAGGCCCCAGAAGGCCTGAGCCACACCTGGGGAGCGGCCAGGGCGAGGGGCGCTGGCGGGCGGGGCCAGGACCAGTTGTGTGCTCATTCTCACACGACAGGGGCATCCGGCAGGGCTGGGGATTCTGGCAGGGTGCCCACCTTCCTCTGTGACCAAGGCTGCCGCTGCAACAATGGCCACTCCACCGTCAGCCCGCCCTCCATGGGAGGTCTAGCAAGAGAAGTAGGAGGGGTGAGAAGAAGGAGGGAGAGCCAAGGAAGAACCTCTCACTTTGGAGGGCTCTGGAGGAGCATGAGGGCTGGGAGGGATGGGCTTTTGACCTCAGCTGCTCAGGGCTGGGCTGGGACGTCCAGGTCACCTCTGGCATCCAGGCAGTTCCTGTGTACTCTGGGTGTGCTGCGGTGGGGCAGGGGAGCTGGTGGCTACAACTGAGCCCACCAGAAACCTCCACTGACTGCCCTGGGCCTCCCCACAACCCTCCTGGTCCTCGCCCTCCACTCTGGTGGCCCAGGGCCTGGTCTCACCTCTCCAAAATGACACGAGATTCTGGAGTGTACCCCTGGATCCTGAGCTCCTAGAGGGCTGGGCTAGGCCCTCAGTACTGGGCCGTCCTCTTCCTCCTCCCCTCCTCTGCTGGCCCAGGGCTGACGCCAGGGACATGGAGGTGGCATGCTTGCCTCAGGACATTCTGGATGTGGCAGCAGCAGTCAGGGGCCAGCAGCTTCCCCCTCCGAGTGTCTATGAACTTCTGGGCTTGGGGCAGGACTTGCCAGGTGGGAAGAGGCCCGTGCAGAGCCATGGCAGCTGCCCGCCCCACTCCTTATTGTACCTAGGGGTTGGTGTTTGCCAGCAGGAAGAGGCTCCCTCAGGGTCCAGGCCAGGCAGGCACCTCAGGGACCTGAGACCTCCCTGGCCCTGGGGTCTGAGGAACTCAATGGAGAGGACACAGTGGACACCAGCAAAGTTGTACCTCGCCAGCCGGAGTGTGGCTGCCCAGCACCACAGGGCATTCACTCCCTAGAGAGGGAGGCAGCACCACTGTGTCCATTGGGTGGAGAAGGACACTGAAGTTTAGCGGCCACAGCCAGGCAGGTTGCACAGAGAGAGGGTGGGAGCAGGCAGGGCCTGGGGCAGGTCTGTTCCCCCTGCTCTGACCGCCCCAAGACGTCACCCCAGCAGGCCTCGTCCCAGCCCTTCCCACTGTTGCTGCAGATGGCCGGGCAAGGATGGGGCGCCATGAGCTGCTGCTTCCCCTGTGAACAGCAGCCCTGGCCTTGAGGGCGTTGGGACAGATGGAAGGCCAGCGCCCACTGTCCTGCTGTCCCCGGCAGACCTGTTGACATTGTGTGTCAGCTGCTTCAGGACCAGGCAGTAGACTTCATCCTGTAGGAACGAGTCCTGCAGAGCCAGTGAGAAGAAGTGGTCGGTGAGCTCCAGCGAGGGCCAGGCCTGCCGAGAGGGATAGTCGCCCATGTATCTGAGGATGGGTACGGCTGTCAAGGAGCGTGGTGCTGGGAGTGGTCCCAAGCTGACACCTGACTGGGACTGGACACTGATCCCTGACCCAGGTGCCACTCTGATGCCTGACCCAGGCCTCGCACTGACCCTGGCCCCACACTGACCCCTGACCCAGGCCCCGTACTCTGACCAGGGCTAGCACTTCAACCCAAGCCTCACACTGACCCCTGAACCCAGCCCTGCAGGGAGCTTCCGGTGGGCTCTGCCCTGCACTCTGTGAAGTGAGGCCTGACTCCTTAGGGGCAGTTGTAAGGTGGGGAAGCTCGGATGCCTGCACTGGTGGGGTGGTGTGCAGTATTGGTAGACTGACTGGGCAAGGATATTGACAAAGATCTGTCAGACAATGTCATGGAGGCCAATGTTGGCATAGACACACTTGAGCAGTGGCTGCTCAGCGGCTCAGGTGAATAATTCCACAGGTAGTTGTGGACACAGTCCAGGGGCAGCACAGCTCTGCCCACGGTCTCCTTTTCTGGGGTCCTGATGGGCGGGGCTGGTGTGAGGGCTCGCCACGAGGCCGCTCTGCCCCTCGTGCCTGGGCCCTCTGTCCAGCCTCCCAGGGTGGCTGTGGAAGGGCGGAGCGCCCCCCAAGCCCAGCCATGAGCCCCTCTGACCCGCCCTCATCCGGGAGGCCAGGCAGGCTCTGCATCAGCAGCAGTGGACGCCCTGCAGCCCTAGGGGCACCCAGGGGCCAGGCGGCTGGCACGTGAAGAACTCATGGGAGAACTCCTCCAGGGTGTGTGGCTTCTCCTCCGGCTCCGCGTGTCGTGGCTCTGCGGGCGTCCCCTCCTGAGCTGCCAGCTTCCGCTTCTCTGGCGACATGGCCAGCAAGCTCTGGAGAGGTGCAGGCCTGTGGGCGCCCAGGAGCCACTGCCCACGAGGCCCTTCCCGCAGGCTCCTTCCGGCCTGGCTGCCCTGTGGCACGGGAGGGCCAGACCCCAGGCTGGACAGGGCAGGGCCTGCCCATGCCATGCCGCCTGCTGTGTGGCCTGGAGCCGTGACCCCACTTTCTGGCACCCGCTCCTTTTCCCTAGGCGGGCTAGTGCCGATGGCTGTGGAGCCCGGACCGCCCACTCGGGGACGCCAGCCACTCCGTGTGCCCCAGACCCAGGCTCCCCTTCCTCAGGTGCCTCTCCCCAGGGCCACCGCCCACCCGGCCCCGCCTGCCTGGTCCCCGCCAGCTTCAGACCTCAGCACAGACGTCACTCCTCAGGGATCTGTCCCAGACACAGCGCGTCCCACCCTGTGACTTGTTCCCATAACAACCAGTGCCGCTTCTTGGTGGCTCTTGGCTCACTTGCTGTCCACTCGTCCTTATGTGTGGAAACGTCTGCAGGCTCCCTGAAGGTGGAGCTGCCGTTGCCTCCCAGGATTGTGGGCACAGGGTGTAGACCCAGCGCTCAGTATGCACATGCTGAAATGCCTGTCCTTGCCTCCCCAGCAGGCTGGTCTTGGGGCAGGGTGGGGCAGTTCTCAGAGGAGGGGGACATGGGCCCCTGAGAGCAGAGGCCGAGAGAGGCTGGGCTTGTCCCCAGGATGCATCCACAGTGGGAGAGAGGGACGGAACACCATTATGGAACACCTACTATGTGCCAAGCACTGGTCTGGGCGCTGTACACATACCGTGCCAGCTTCACCGTTGGCCCAGAAGAATGGCAGGGACTGGCAAGGCTGGCTTTACCCCATCCCTCTGTAACTGAGTTCCCCTCACCACCAAGGAAATCTCGGGGCTGGGCATCAGGCTGCACACTGACCTTGGCATGGGCGGCCGTGACGAGGCTAGCCCGCCTCTCTGGGGACTTGGCCCTGTACAGTCTGGAGGGGATGCAGCTGGGGAGCAGCTCCTGGACAGCCTGACTCCCCACCGAGGCGCCCAGCTGCACGTAGCAGTGCCGGGCCAGCGGCTCCACCAGCGCTTCCTCCTGCAGGCACGGGGTTCTCCAGGGGACAAGGGGAGATGAGTGAGAGTCCACTCTCCCCCAGGATGTCGCGTGCCCAGCTCTGGCCCAGCACAGTGTAGCTGAATGGTGGCTCAGACAGGAACCTTGATCATATTTTCATTTTTCTGACATTTTCACTTGTGACCTAGATTCAGACTCCCGAGATAATGAGGAAATAGTCTTCAATTAGGCCCAGAAGTAGGTAGCAGCCAGGTGTTTCTCCTTAAGTCTAATGATTTTTGTTGCCCAGCAAAACGTTTTTCTGGTAAGAGAATTCCAAAGTGGATTTCTGATGTTGCTGCAGTCCACCATGCTTTGTTCCCTGAACTGCATATCATTTTGTATTATGCCAGGAGACTTCCAACATACACTTTTATGTTTTCTCTTTAACATCACTAGGAATATCTAAGGATTGCTTTTAGCACCCTTCAAAGGAACTCGGTAATCTCCTTTCTTTGTGAAAGTGTTTCACTTACTTCCAAACAAACAAACAGACAAACAGACAAACAGTGTGGTGTTAGATTCAGATGGTTATACTGCAAACTGAATAGGTGGATCCATCTGTAAACTGTCCATGGCAAAAAAGGAAAAAACAGGCTAGTATATTATTTTTATTTTTTCACTAAGCTTTAAGGAAATCCTGATATAAGATTTGTCAAACTCTTGCCTAGAGTTAAGCTACAGAGGTAATGTGGTAGCTTTTCACAGATCAACATCCATGAAGGTTTGTAGGAAATTTTGCCACTCTCTGTGAATGCATTGATTACCACTTGGGAACACGTATCTGGGACAGAAAGAGAAAAACGTTTTGACCGGCTTGTTGCTAGAAGTGTTTCCTTTTGTGAACCCCATAAAATGATCATAGTACTCTACTCCCTAACATACAAACTGTGTTACCATAGGGACTGGATTCTATCCTTATAGCTTCCATAGGGAGAATGATATTCTCTTTGTACTTTGACAACACTGACATTGCAACTTTGTATGGATTTTCACACATTTCAATCCCTGAAACAAAACAATGTGTAGTCTTAAATATGGGCTTGCCTAAGCTAATTCTAGGAATGAAATATCCTAGAGGCTTAGGCTGCTGTTAGAGGAAAGGGCTTGAGTTTTCACTCTTCAGGAAGCCTTGAGCCCATCTCCATTCCTTCTGAAGTTTTCTCCTTGGACTTGATTCAGCCTCTGGAGGCAATGATGGCACAGCCTCCAATTAAGCCCAGAGGTCAGTAGTATGCAGTAGTTTCTCCTTCAGCTTAATGATCTCTGTTGCCCAAAGAGGCAATTTTCTGACAAGGGAACTCCAGATAAAGTTTTTTCTTTGGCTGGAGTCTCACCACGCTTTGTTCCCTGAACTGACACAAATGATCACACTAAATTCTGTTTTGTATTTCACCAAGTGACTTCCAACACACACTTTCCCCCCCCTTTAATGTCTCTGGGAACATCTTAATTTTCTTTTATCTTCCTCCAAAGGCAATCACCTTTCTTTGTGAAAGTATTTTACTTACAAATACATAAATAGATCAATAAATAATTAAACGAGAAAAGAGTGTGGTGTTAGGCTCAGTAGGTTATACTGTAAACTGTTTGAATGAGTGGATCTCCCTGAAACTTTTGGAGACAAATAAAGGAAAAACCTGGTAGTATATTTTCTTTTTTTCTCGCAATGCTTTAAAGAAACCCTGATATCTGCTTTGCCAAACTCTTATTTTGAGCGAAGCTACACAGATGATGCGAAGCCTTTAGCTAGTTGGCAACAATGTGTGTTTTCATTCTCTGATGAATGCAGTGAGTAAAACTGGGAAACTCGTCTCTGAGACAGGAAGAGAAAAACTATGTTTTGACTCGCTTGTGGCTCAGAGTGCTTTATTTTGTGAGTCTCATGAAGGCATCATAACAATCTAACCCCGAGGATACAAACCATGTTTCCACAAGAGACTATGTATTCCTCATATTTTCAATAGGGAGAAGAATCTTCTTTTTGCATTTTTAAAAAAATTGACCTAACAACATTGTTTTGAGTTTCACATATTTCAACCCCTGAAACAATGCAATGTGTTGTCTTAAATGCTATAGGCTTACCGAAATTAACTACTGGAGTGAAGTAAGCTAGAGTCTAAAGCTGCCGTTAGAGTTAGTTTGAAAGCTTCATTAAGCCTTGGGCTTATCTTCATTTCTTCTGACGTTTTAACCTTTGTCTTAGATTCAGCCTCCTAAAACAACGAGGAAACAGGCTCCAATTAAGCCCAGAAGTAGAGGCACGCAGGTGTTTATCATTAAGCCTAATAATCTCTATTGTCCAGTGAGGCACTTTTCTGGCAAGGAACTTCTAGAGCAGATTTTTAACTTTGCTGGGTCTCACCATACTTTGTTCCCTGAACTGGCACAAATGATCACATCATATTCTGTTATGTATTTCACTAAGAGACTTCCAATATGTACGTTTGTGTTTTTTCTTTAACATCACTGGGAAGAGCATAGGTTTTCTTTCACCTTTCTTCAAGGGCAATTTGACAGTCAACTTTCTTTTGAAAGTGTTGTTCTTTCTTCCAAATAAAATAATAGGTAAATAAATAAATAAATGAAAAAAGTGTGGTGTTAGTAGATTATACTGCAAACTCTTTGAATGTCTGGATCCATATGCAACCTGTCAGCAGCAAATGAAAAAGACTGGTTAGTTCATGTTTTTCTCATCATAGTTTAAAGAAATCCTGATATCTTTGACAAACTCTTACCTAGAATGCAGCTACACACATAACATGGAAACCTTTACATGGTTAGTATCAAAGTAGGTGTGTAGGTGAATTTGTCACTTTCCAATAAATACATTGATTATCACTGGGTAACACGCCTCTGGGATTGAAAGAGAAAAAACAAGTTTTAACTTTCTTTTTGCTAAAAGTGTTTCTTTTGGGAACCCAATGAAATAATCATAACAATCCAACCCCTAGAATACAAACTATATTTTCATAAGGAATGTGTTCTCTCCTCATAGCTTCCCTAGTAGGAGTAGCATTTCTTTGTACTTTTACAAAAATTAACTTAGCAGCATTGTTTTGCATATTTCAATCTCTTAAGCAATAGAATGTGTAGTCTTAAATACTGTGGACTTGGCTAAATTAATTCCAGGAGTGAAGTAATTTAGAGCCTTAGGCTGCAGTCATAGTGCATGTGTTTCTAACTCTTCATGGAGCCTTGATCTTATTTTCATTATTTCTGATGGTTTCACCTGTGACCTAGATTCAGCCTCTTGAGATAATGAGGAGTCAGACTCCAATTAGGCCTAGAAGTAGAAAGTACATAGGTATTTCTTTTTAAGCCTAATGATTTCTATTGCCCAGCAAAGAACTTTTCTGGCAAAGGAACTCCAGAGCAGGTTTTAAACTTTGTTAGAAACCTACCATGCTTTGTTCAATGAACTGATACAAATGATCACACCACATATCATTTTTATTGCACTAAGAGACTTCCAACATCCAAATACATATGTGAAAAAAGAGTATGGTGTTGGACTCAGTAAGGTACAGAGCAATCTATTTTAATGGGTGAATCCATCTGAGACCTTTCAGCCTTATATGAAGGAAAAACCTGGTTAGTTTCCTTTTTTCTCACTATTCTTTGAAGAAATCCTGATATACTTTGTGAAACTCTTACTAAGAGTGATGCTACACATAACGTGGAATCCTTTAGCAGGTTGGCATCAACATAGGTTTGTGGGTGACTTTGCCACTCTCTGAGGAATGCACTGATAACCACTTGGCAACATGTCTCTGGAAAAGGGAGAGAAAAAATTACATTTTAACTTGCTTGTTGATAAAAGTGCTTTTTTTTGACCCCATAAAATAATCACAACATACATGCACTTAAGATACAAACCATGTTTCCATAAGGGGCAGTGTTCTCTCTTTATAGCTTCCATAGGGAGAAGGATGTTCTCTTTGTACTTTTACAAAAATTGACTTAGTAATTTATTTGGGGTTTTACATATTTCAATCCCTGAAACAATGTGATGTGTAGCCTTAAATTCTGTGGATTGACCTAATTAATTTAAATGGAGAAATAATCTGATTTTAAACTGCAGTTAAAGAACATGAGTTTATAACTCTTACTTTTTAGTGTAAATGCATCCTTTAGTGAACCCCATGAAATAATCTTAACACTCTAGACCCTAGGATACAAAACATGTTTTCATAAGGGACTGTGTTCTCTCCTCATAGTTTCCATAGGGAGAATTATATTCTCTTTGTGCTTTTACAAAACTGACCTAGCAACTTTGTTTAGGGGTTCACATATTTCAATCCCTGAGTTATCAAAATGTGGAGTCTTCAATTATATGGGCTTGACTCAATTAATATCCAGAGTGAAAAAATATAGATCACTAATCTGCAGTTTGCATACAGGGTATTAGTTTTTAACTCCTCATGGAGCCTTGAATTTATCTTCATTTCTGATGACTTTTTCACGTTTGACCTTGATTCAGTCTTCTGAGGCAATGAGGAAACAGCCTCCAATTAAGTCCAGAACTAGGCAGCATGCAGATATTTCTCGTTAAACCTAATGATCTCTGTTGCCCAGCAAAGCACTTTTCTGGCAAGTGAACTCCAGAGCAGAATTTTGACTACTGGAGTACCACCATGCTTTGTTCCCTGAATTGCCACAAATGATCACACCATATTCTGTTATGTATTTTGCCAAGAGACTTCCATCATGCATACTTGTGTTTTCTCTTTAACATGGCTGGGAACATCTTAGATTTTCTTTCTGCTTCCTTCAAAGGCAATTTAACAATTTCTTCTTTGTGAAAGTACTGTACTTACTTCCAAATACATTAATCAATCAATCAAAAAAGAGTGTGATGTTAGACACTGTTGGTAATACTAAAGTTTGAATGGGTGGAACCTTCTGCCACCTGTCCACGACAAAAAAAGGAAAAACTAGGTTTTTAACTCGGGTGGTGGCATTGCAGGATACCTGGAGGGGGAACTGTTTAATGGGAACTGCGGTGAATGGAGACAAGTTCCCTTTCCTTGAAGATCACCCAGAGTTAGAGTTGGGTGGGTACCCCAGGGACATAACCTTTGAGACTTGATCTCAGTTAGATCGAGGATTCGTATATCCCTCTTGATGTTCCCTATGGGGAAGACGGCTCCGATTCCCATGAAATATGGGGGTCGGGGATCCAGGCATAGCCAGCAGTCTTTCGCTAAGTCGGGGTGAGTGGCATTAACAAGCCGGTGAACTGCTGACAGCATGGAAAGAAACTGATTTTTGGGTGGTGGAGTAGGCACAGGGGTTTCTTGCATGGAAAGGGTGGTGGAAGGAGTGGTTACAACAACAGGGCTAGAAGGTTCAGGTACCTGGAGAATGATATTACGGATGGGGCTGACTGGGTTGAGGGCGCAGGGGGCAAGCTTCCTTTGAATAGTAAATGATATTCCAGGGTCTAGTCCTGATACATATCTTCTAAGTCCCCATGTTTTACCTAGTTCCCATACCTTTTGAATACTAAAGACTTTCCAATGAATAACTGTGAGCTTTAGGGGGTTGCAGGTTTTGGGTTGGTTACAAGGGGAGGCAGTTTGTTTCCTGCTGGGAGATATGTATGGGTCTTTGTTGCCTTTCCAAGGAGCAATAGTTTCGCAGCCCCAGGTAGCACAGGGAAATTGCTGGGGCTTGTGGCTGTGGGTAGGGCCGGCAGCTGGGCAAGTTTAGAAACCTACTTTAGCAAGCTGCTTTTTGTTTTCTATGTTGCTATACTGGCACCCCAGAAATTCTGGGCTGTGGCTTCCCCATCCTTTGGGGATCAGGGATAGACTGGGCCATAACTTACAAAGGTCAAAGTCAAAAACCGGCTGTCTATCCCCATAGTAGGTGGAGATTACAGTCCCCGTGACGGTGTCCGTTAAGACCCAGGAGTAGTTTCCTGGGGCATAGTAATACCGCGAGTGAGGCTGATAGGCCTGGCTTAGGGGGAGCTCCACGAGGAGGAAGACTAGGATTTTGGGGCTCGCAAGAGTCTTATCTTTAACGGGTCCTCCTCGGTGGCCGGTTTGACGATTTTTCCTGTCTCCGGGTGTGTGTCGGTAGCCACTTTCACCTGCGAGTGATGAATCCAAGGATGAACGCCACTGACTTTAATGGCAGTTGGTGTTGTCAGGATCACCACGTGAGGGCCTTTCCATTTGGGGGCAAGAGCCTCGGTTTCCTGCCATTTCATCCAAACTCGATCACCGGGTTGGAATGGGTGAGGGATTTCTGGAGCTGGCTTCTGGAGGGCCCCCTGCACGATTTCCGTCACAGCCTGTTGAACCTTCTGGAGTGCCTATAGTGACTGAAGCAAGTTATGATTGGATAATTTTGCCATGTTTTCTTTTTTTGTTTGTTTGTTTTTGTTTTTATTTTTATTTTTATTTTATTTTTTTTATTGTGAAGTTGTGGGGTACAGTTAAGGGTTAGGTATATAATTGCATTTCATTCAGGCACCCTGTTGATATGGGATGTTTCCCCGTACCCAGACAGATATTTGCTACTGTTAATCCCATCTCCCTCCCCCCACCATAGTTTCCCAGTGCGGTCAGTCATTTTCGTATAGTATTGCATTGGATGTTTAAGGTCCATTATATGAGTGAGAACATGTGATACTCAGATCTTTGTTTCTGTGAGAGGTCACTCAGTATTATATACTCTAGTTCCATCCAGGTTGCTGTGAAATTCATGATTTTGTTCTTTTTTATGGCTGTGTAGTATTCCATCGTGTATATGTACCACATTTTTTTAATCCAGTCCTCTTTTGACGGGCAGCATGGCTGTTTCCAGGTTCTTGCTATTGTGAACAATGCTGCGATAAACATGTGTGTGCAGGTATCTTTTTTATAGAGTGATTTGTGTTCTTCAGGATATATTCCCAGTAGGGGGATTGTGGGGTCATATGGGAGGTTGGTATTTAGAGCTTTTAAGAATCGCCACACTGCTTTCTACAGAGGTTGCACTAGTTTACACTCCCACCAACAGTGTAGAAGTGTTCCCTTTTCACCACACCCTCTCCAGCAGCTGTTATTTTTTGACTTGTTGATAATTGCCATTCTGACTGGGGTTAGGTGGTATCTCAGTGTAGTTTTGATCTGCATCTCCCTGATGATTAGTGAGGTTGAACATTTCTTCATGTGTTTGTTGGCTGCTCGGATGTTTTCCTTTGTGAAGTGTCTGTTCATATCTTTTGCCCATTTTATAATGGGGTTGTTTGTTTTTTTCTTTTCTGCACGCTTGAGTTCCTTGTAGATCCAGGATGTCAAGCCTTTGTTGGACCTGGAGTTGGCAAATACTTTTTACAAGTCTGTAGGCTGTCTTCCTGCTCTCTTGATGGTTTCTTTGGCTTTGCAGAAGCTTGTCAGTTTAATAAGGTCCCACTTGTCTATTTTCTCTCTCATGAGCTGTGGGTTTTGGGTTTTGTTCAGGAATTGGATGCCAGTTCCGATTTCCATGAGAGTTTTTCCTTCATTTTCTAAGGTTCTTATGGTTTGAGGTTTTACATTTAGGTCTCTGATCCATTTGGAATTAACCTTTGTGCATGGGGATAGATAGGGGTCCTGTTTCAATCTTCTGCATGTGGTCAGCCAGTTTTCCCAGCACCATTTACTGAATAGGTTCTCCTCTCCCCAGTGGTAGGTGGTGGAGGCTTTGTCAAAGATGAGTTGGTTGAGAAATTGAGGTTTTGCTTCTGGAATCTCAATTCTATTCCATTGATCTATATGCCTGTTCCTATATCAATACCAAGCTTGAAGTCTGGTAGTGTGATACCACCTGCTTTGTTTTTTTTGCTGAGGATTGTTCTGGCTATTCTTGGACATTTGTGTTTCCATATGAATTCCTGCATTGTTTTTTCTAGGTCTGAGAAGAATGTTGGTGGTAATTTGATGGGTACTGCATTGAATTTGTAGATTGCCTTAGGTAAGATGGACATCTTCACAATGTTGATTCTTCCAATCCATGAGCATGGGATATTTTTCCACTTGTTTGTGTCAACTTTGATTTCTTTGAGCAGTGTTTTTTAGTTTTCCTTGTAAAGGTCTTTCACATCTCTGGTTAGGAAGATGCCAAGGTATTTCATTTTTTTTTGCAGCTATTGTGAATGGAATTGTGTTTTTTATTTGGGTTTCTGTTTGTTTATTATTGGTGTAGAGAAATGCGATTGTCTTTTGTACATTTATTTTGTATCCTGAGACTTTGCCAAAGGTCTTTATCAGTGTAAGGAGGTTTTTGACAGATTCTCTTGGGTTTTCAAGGTATACAATCATGTCATCTGCAAAGAGAGATAACTTGACTTCCTCTTTTCCTATTTGGATACCCCTGATTGCCTTTTCTTCTCTGATTGCTCTAGCCAGGACTTCCAATACTATGTTGAACAGGAGGGGTGAGAATGGGCATCTTTGTCTTGTTCCAGTTTTCAGGGGAAATGGTTCTAATTTTTGTCCATTTAGGAGTATGCTTGCTGTGGGTTTCTCGTAGATGGCTTTTACTATTTTGAGGTATGTTCCCCATATGCCTAGATGTTCAAGGGTTTTTATCAAGAAGGTGTGCTGGATTTTATCAAAAGCTTTTTCTGCATCTAATGATATAATCATGTGGTTTTTGTTTTGACATCTGTTGATGTATTTAATAACATTTATGGTTTTACGAATGTTGAACCAGCCTTGCATCCCAGGAATGAAGCCTACTTGGTCATGATGGATGATTTTTGAGATGTATTGCTGAACCCGGTTTGCTAGGATCTTGTTGAGAATTTTAGCATCTATGTTCATCAAAGATATTGGCCTGTAGTTCTCTTTCTTTGCTGGATTTTTACCTGGCTTGGGTATCAATGTGATGTTGGCTTTGTAAAATGATTTGGGGAGCGTTCCATCTTTTTCAATCGCCTGGAGTACCTTCAGTAGGATTGGTATCAGCTCCTCCTTCAATGTCTTGTAGAATTCTGCTGGAAAGCCATCTGGTCCAGGGCTTTTTTTTTGTAGGAAGTTTTCTTATTATGTAGTCGATTTCCTTGATTGTTATTGGTTTATTTAGGGTCTCAATTTCTTCTTGTTCCAACTTAGGTAGGTTGTGTGATGTCAGAAAGTCCTCCATTTCCTTAAGGTTTTCAAGTTTGTTTCCATACAAGTGTACGTAGTAGTGTCTAATGATCTTTTGTATTTCTTCAGGGTCAGATGTGACTTCATCTTTTGTGTTTCTGATTGTGCTTATTTGGGTTTTTTTTCGTTTTTTCTTGGTCAGTCTAGCTAGGGGTCCATCGATCTTGTTTATTCTTTCGAAGAACCAGCTTTTTGTTTCATTGATTTTTTTCTATTATCTTTTTGTCTTCTATGTCCTGGATTTGGGCTTTTATTTTGGTGATCTGGATTCTTCTGCTGAAATTAGGGTTTTTGTGGTCTTGCTTTTCCAGCTTCTTTAGGTGGCTTGTTAGGTTGTTAATTTCTGTTCCTTCCATTTTCCTCATGTGTGTTTGTAGGGATATAAATTCCCCTCTTATTACAGTTTTTAAGGCATCCCAGAAATTTTGGTAAGATGTTTCTTCATTTTCATTTGATTCCAGGTATCTTTTGATCTCTGTTTTGATGTCATCATTGACCCAGGAGTTATTTAGCATCATGCTGTTTAGTGTCCATGTCTTTGTGGGTTTTGGGGGGACTTTGGTGTCAATGTTTATTTTTATTCCACTGTGGTCCGAGAAGGTGCATGGTAGAATTTCAGTCCTTTTAAATTTGCTTATACTTGATTTGTGTCCAATTATGTGGTCGATCTTAGAATATGTTCCATGTGGTGATGAGTAGAATGTGTATTCTGTGGTCTTTGGATGGAGTGTTCTATAGGTATCAATTAAGTCCATTTGGTCCAGAGTCTCATTGAGGTTCCGGATCTCCTTGCTGATTTTTTGTCCTGATGATCTGTGTAAGGTTGTGAGTGGTATATTAAAGTCCCCAGTTATTATGGTGTTAGAATCAATGTCTTTCTTTAGTTTTCCTAGAAGTTGCTTTATGAATGTTGGCGCACCTATGTTGGGTGCTTATATGTTTAGGATAGATATTTCTTGTTGATGGAGTGAACCTTTTATCATTATGTAGTGGCCCTCTGTATCTTTTTTAATTTTTGATAGCTTAAATGGTATTTTGTCTGAAATTAGGATCACGACTCCTCCTTTCTTTTGTGTTCCATTCGCCTGAAAATTTATTTCCCATCCTCTTACTTTGAGTCTGTGTATGTCCTTTCTAGTGAGATGGGTCTCTTGAAGGCAGTATATTGTTGCCTGGTGATATTTTATCCATTTTGTCATTCTATGTCTTTTCAGTGGTGCATTTAGTCCATTCACATTCAGACTAATTATTGAAATGTGAGAGTTCATCCCTATCATGGAGTTCTTATTGAGTTGTTGTTCTTCCACTTGGTTTTTTTTTTTTTTTTTGTCTTTCTTTTGGTTTTGGGGTTGGTTCATGAATATTTTATTCTTTTTCCTGTACTCTTGTGAAGAATGTTGTTCTTTTTTCCTTTTCTTCTGTGTTTAGTACTTTCTTAAGTGTTTCATGTAGAGATGGTTTGGTGGCAGCATAAGTTCTTAGGGATTGGATATCTGGGAAAGATTTTAATTCTCCCTCACTGATGAACCTTAGCTTGGCCGGGTAGGTTATTCTTGGTTGAAATTGTTTATCTTTTAGGACTTTGAAGATAGGGCTCCAAGCTCTCCTAGCCTGCCGGATTTCTGCAGATAAATCTGCTGCTATTCTGATTGATCTTCCATGGTAGGTGATCTGGCCTTTTTCTCTTGCTGCCTTTAGGATTTTTTCTTTTGTGCCTACTTTATTTAGGCGAATTATTATGTGTCTAGGAGTTGGTCTTCTCATTTGTTGTCTTGTGGGGGTTCTCTGAATCTCTTGTGTTTGAATTTTTGCATCACTGATTAGATAAGGGAAGTTTTCTTGAATGATCTCATGGAAAGTTTGTTCCAATGTGGTCTCTGTTTCTCTTTCTGCCTCAGGGAGTGCGATTGTTCTTAGGTTAGGCCTCTTGAGGTAGTCACTCATCTCTTGAAGGTTTTGTTCTGTCTTTTTGAGCTTATTTTCTGTGTTTTTAAGAGTTTGGGTTATTTCTATATTTTGGTCCTCAAGCTCTGAGATTCTTTCTTCTGCTTGGGTAATTCTGCTTTCCATGCTTATCAATTTGTTATTTATTTCATTCACAGTATTCTTTATTACTGTTATCTCAAATATCAGCTCCTTCCTAGTTTCTTCTTGTGTCTCTTCAATTCTTTTTAATCTCTCCATTATTGTTTTGATATCTACATTTGCATTTTGAGACCCTTCATTCTGGGGACTTTTCATTGTTTGTATTCCAAAGTCAGTTTCCTCAATGTCTGCTCTCCCAGGCGTCTGGGAGAGACCCATACTCTTCTTTTGGTTTTTCTTCATTTCTGTAGATTTTTTCTCCCTCTCCCCCTTTCCCTCCCCCTCTTCAATTCTGCTTTTGAGGGAAGGTGGGGTTGCTTTTATTTCTCTTCTGCAATGACCTGTTCTTCCTTATGAGGGTCTTCTGGCTTTGTTCACTTTTCCCTCTGCTTTACAGTCTGTCTATTCAGCAGTATGCAGCCTTGGTCCCTAGATTTAAAAAGGGGGCATATAAAAAAGGAAAATAATGGAGGAAGGGGGGGTCGATAGGGAGTTAGAAAGAGAGAAGTGCGAGAGGGAAAACAGATATACATACCAACGATCAGGTGAGAGAGAGACACAGGGCCGGGAAGAAGTGAAGAAAGACAGGTAAGAAAGATTCCCTAAAGAATACTGATAGTTACACAAAGACAGGCCAATAAAATCAAGAAACAGTTTAAGTCAGAAGTTAAACACGAAACATAATCTAAATCAACAGTTTCAATGATAAAATCATAAGTCAAAATAAGCGATCAGACTAGAGTCACTTCTGTGATCTCCAATTCCAGCCTGTCCCCTTTGTTTTTCGTTGCAGCGTAGGGGTGGGGCTTTGTCTCCTGTTTCGCGCTGTTGCCTTAGGAACTGAGGTAAAGTTTGTTGATAGGTGGGCGGGGCAATGGAAGTCTCTGCCTGGAGACTAGCAAGGTAGTTTACCCAGATCTGTTTTTCTCCCCTTGTCTGGGTCCCCTGGTTTGGGGTCTTGCACTGAGTGCCTCAGTCAGGGTGGGCCCGGAGTTCCAGAGCTCCAAAGCTCCAAAGGGCAGTCAGTGGGCGGCGAGAGTGGCTCTGGGTCCCCCACAGGGTACTTCGGCCAGAAAAGGGACCGGAGTCTCTGAGGGGCAGGCGCCCAGAGCCTCCCTGTGTGACCGGCAGTGCCGGGTGCCGGGTGTTGGGCTGGAGACAATGGAGCCGGGGAGAGGGCCGGAGGGAGCAGGGACCCAAAACTCCCCCGCACGCTGCAATATCTGGCCTTAGGAAATGAGGTAGTTTGTTGATAGGTGGGCGGGGCAATGGAAGTCTCTGCCTGGAGAATGGTGAGGCAGTTTAAGCAGATCTGTTTTTCTCCGCTTGTCTGGGTCCTCCGGCTTGGGGTCTCATGCTGAGTGCCTCAGCCTGGGTGGACCCGGAGTTCCAGAGCTCCAAAGTTCCAAAGGGAAGGTGGTGAGCGGCGAGAGTGGCACTGGGCCCCCTACAGGGTACTTCGGCCAGGAAAGGGACCAGAGTCTCTGAGGGGCGGGCACCCAGAGCCTCCCTGTGTGACCGGCAGTGCCGGGTGCTGGGTGTCGGGCTGGAGACAATGCAGCCGGGGAGGGATCTGGAGGGGGCTGGGACCGGAGACTTCCACACACGAGTAGAACAGCAGCAGTGGTAGGGAGTGCGCAATATCTGGCCTTGCGTGGGAAGTTCCCGGGCCTGGCACCAGCACGGTTGGTGGTGGGCTGGGGGATGAGGGAAGAGAAGTAATAGCCTTTTTGGGAACTCACGTTCAGAGAATCTCACCAGTTCACCTATGCCATCGCCATCTTGCTGTCGGTCCTTCTTTTTTTTAATAATCAATATTTTTTATTATGATATTGTGGGGTACAGTTAAAGGTTAGGTATACAAATATGCTTCGTTCAGGTACCCTTGCTGATAAGAGGTGTCTCCCCATCCCCAGACAGATATTTACTACTGTTAATCCCATCTCCCTTCCCCTCTCCCCCATAGTTTCCCACCACTGTCGGTCATTTTCTTATAGTGTTATGTTGGATGTTCAAGGTCCACTATATGAGTGAGAACATGTGATACTCAGATCTTTGTTTCTGTGAGAAGTCACTCAGTATTATAGACTCTAGTTCCATCCAGGTTGCTGTGAAATTCATGATTTTGTTCTTTTTTATGACTGCGTAGTATTCCCTCATGTATATGTACCACATTTTTAAAAATCCAGTCCTCTTTTTATGGACAGCATGGTTGCTTCCAGGTTCTTGCTATTGTGAACAATGCTGCGATAAACATATGTGTGCAGGTATCTTTTTTATAGTGATTTGAGTTCTTCAGGGTATATTCCCAGTAGGGGAATTGCAGGGTCATATGGGAGGTCAATATTTAGAGCTTTTAGGAATTGCCATACTGTTTTTCACAGAGGTTGCACTAGTTTACATTCCCACCAACAGTGTAGAAGTGTTCCCTTTTCGCCACACCCTCTCCAGCAACTGTTATTTTTTGAGTTACTGATAATTGCCATTCTGACTGGAGTTAGGTGGTATCTCAGTGTGGTTTTGATTTGCATCTCCCTGATGATTAGTGAGGGTGAACATTTCTTTATGTGTCTGTTGGCTTCTCAGATGTCTTCGAGAAGTGTCTGTTCATATCTTTTGCCCATTTTATAATGGGGTTGTTTATTTTTTTCTTTTCAGTACGTTTGAGTTCCTTGTAGATCCAAGATGTTAAGCCTTTGTCAGACTTGGAGTTGGCAAATACATTTTCCCAAGCTGTGGGCTGTCTCCCTGCTCTCTTAATGGTTTCTTTGGCTTTGCAGAAGCTTGTCAGTTTAATGAGGTCCCACTTGTCTATCTTCTCTCTTATGGCCTGTGGGTTTTGAGTTTTGTTCAGGAATTGGATGCTGGTTCCAATTTCCATGAGGGTATGTCCTTCATTTTCTAAGGTTCTTATGGTTTGAGGTTTTACATTTAGGTCTCTGATCCATTGAGAGTATGGGGATAGATAGGGGTCCTGTTTCAATTTTCTGCATGTGGTCAGCCAGTTTCCCCAGCACCATTTACTGAATAGGTTCTCCTCTCCCCAGTGGTAGGTGGTGGAGGCTTTGTCGAAGATGAGTTGGTTGAGAAATTGAGGTTTTGCTTCTGGAATCTCAATTCTAATCCATTGGTCTATATGCCTGTTTCTATACCAGTGCCAAGTTGTTTTGATTATTGTAGCTTTATAGTAAAGTTTGAAGTCTGGTAATGTGATACCACCTGCTTTGTTTTTTTGCTGAGGATTGTTCTGGCTATTATTGGTCATTAGTGTTTCCATATAATTCCTGTGTTGTTTTTTCTAGGTCTGAGAAGAATGTTGCTGGTAATTTGATGGGTATTGCATTAAATCTGTAGATTGCCTTAGGTAGAATGAACATCTTCACAATGTTGATTCTTCCAATCCATGAGCATGGGATAATTTTCCACTTGTTTGTGTCAACTTTGATTTCTTTGAGCAGTGTTTTGTAGTTTTCATTGTAAAGGTCTTTCATGTTTCTGGTTAGGAAGATGTCAAGGTATTTCCTTTTTTTTTGTGGCTATTGTGAATGGAATTGTGCTTTTTATTTGGGTTTCTGTTTGTTTGCTATTGGTGTAAAAAATGTGATTGTCTTTTGCACATTTATTTTATATCCTGAGACTTTGTTACAGTCCTTTATCAGTGTAAGGAGGTTTTTGACAGATTCTCTTGGGTTTTCAAGGTACACTATCATGTCATTTGGAAGAGAGAAAAATTGACTTCCTCTTTTCCTATTTGGATACCCCTGATTACCTTCTCTTCTCTGACTGCTGTAGCCAGGACTTCCAATACTATATTGAACAGGAGGGGTGAGATTGGGCATCCTTGTCTTGTTCCAGTTTTCATGGGAAATGCTTCCGATTTTTGTCTGTTTAGGAGTATGCTGGCTGTGGGTTTCTCATAGATGGCTTTTACTATTTTGAGGTATTTCCCGTATGCCTAGATGTTTGAGGGTTTTTATCAAGAAGGTGTGCTGGATTTTATCAAAAGCTTTTTCTGCATCTAATGATATAATCATGTGGTTTTTGTTTTGACATCTGTTGATGTATTTAATTACATTTATGGTTTTACGAATGTTGAACCAGCCTTGCATCCCAGGAATGAAGCCTACTTGGTCGTGGTAGGTGATTTTCAAGATGTGTTGTTGAATCCAGTTTGCTAGGATCTTGTTGAGAATTTTAGCATCTATGTTCATCAAAGATATTGGCCTGTAGTTCTCTTTCTTTGTTGGGTCTTTACCTGGCTTGGGTATCAATGTGATGTTAGCATCATAAAATGATTTGGGGAGAGTTCCATCTTTCTCAATCGCCTGAAATACCTTCAGTAGAATTGGAATCAGCTCCTCCTTAAATGTCTTGCAGAATTCTGCTGGAAAGCCATCTTGTCCAGGACTTTTTTTTGTAGGTAGTTTTTTTATTATGTAGTCAATTTCCTTGATTGTTATTGGTCTATTTAGGGTCTCAACTTCTTCTTGTTTCCACCTGGGCAGGTTGTGTGATGACAGAAAGTCCTCCATTTCCTTGAGTTTTTCAAGTTTGTTTCCATACAAGTGTACATAGTAGTCTCTAATGATCTTTTGTATTTCTTCAGGGTCAGATGTGACTTCATCTTTTGTGTTTCTCATTGTGCTTATTTGGGTTTTTTCTCTCTTTTTCTTGGTCACTCTAGCTAGGGGACCATCGATCTTGTATATCCTTTCAAAGAACCAGCTTTTTGTTTCATTGATTTTTTTGTATCATCTTTTTGTCTTTTATGCCCTGAATTTGGGCTTTTATTTTGGATCTGGATTCTTCTGCTGAAATTAGGATTTTTGCGGTCTTGCTTTTCCAGCTTCCTTAGGTGGCTTGTTAGGCTGTTGATTTGTGATCCTTCCATTTTCTACACGTGCATTTGTAGGGATATAAATTCCCCTCTTACTACAGCTTTCATGGCTTCCCAGAGATTTTGGTAAGATGTTTCTTCATTTTCATTTGTTTCCAGGTATATTTTAATCTCTGTTTTGATTTCATCATTGACCCAGGAGTTGTTTAGCATCATGCTGTTTAATGTCCATGTCTTTGTGGGTTTTGGGGGGACCTTGTTGGTGTTAATGTTTATTTTTATTCCACTCTGGTCTGAGAAGGTTCATGGTAAAATTTCGGTCTTTTAAATTTGCTTATGCTTGATTTATGGCCAAATATATGGTCAATCTTAGAGTATGTTCCATGCAGTGATGAGTAGAATGTGTATCCTGTGGTCTTTGAATGGAGGGTTCTGTAGGTATCAATTAAGTCCATTTGATGAAGAGTCACATTGAGGTTTCGGATCTCATTACTGATTTTTTGTCCTGATGATCTGTCTAGGGTTGTGAGTGGGGTATTAAAGTCCCCAGCTAAGATGGTATTGGAGTAAATATCTTTCAAAAATTTACCTAGGAACTGCTTTATGAAAGTTGGTGCTCCTATGTTGGGTGCATATATATTTAGGATGAATATTTCTTGTTGATAGATTGAACCTTTTATCATTATGTAGTGGCCTTCTGTATCTTTTTAAATTTTTGATAGCTTAAAGGGTATGTTGTCTGAGATTAAGATTGTGACTCCTCCTTTCTTTTGTGTTCAATTTGCCTGAAAATTTGTTTCCTATCCTCTTATTTCGAGTCTGTGAGTGTCCTTTCTAGTGAGATGAGTCTCTTGAAGACAATAGATTGTTGCCTGGTGATATTTTATCCATTTTGCCATTCTATGTCTTTTCAGTGCATTTAGTCTGTTCACATTCAAACTAATTATTGAAATGTGAGAGTTGATCCCTATCATAATGTTCTTGCAGAATTGTTGCTGTTCTTCCTGTTTGTGTGTTTTCTTTCTTTTGGTTTTAGAGTTGAATCATGTGTGTTTTTAATCTGTTGCCTGTACTCTTGTGAAGAATGTTGTTGTTCTTTTTTCCTTTTCCTCTGTGTTCAATACTTTCTTAAGTGTTTCTTGTAGAGGTGGTCTGGTGGCAGTGTAGGTTCTTAGGGATTGAATATCTGGGAAAGATTTCAATTCTCCCTCACTGGTGAAGCTTAGCTTGCCTGGGTAGGTTATTCTCAGTTGAAATTGTTTATCTTTTAGAACTTTGAAGATAGGGCTCCAAGTTCTCCTAGCCTGGAGGGTTTCTGTAGATAAATCTGCTGCTATTCTAATTGGTCTTCCCTGGTACGTAGTCTGACCTTTTTCTCTTGCAGCCTTTTTTCTTTTATACCTACTCTGTTTAGGCGAATTATTTTGTGTCTGGGAGTTGGTCTTCTCATTTGTTGTCTTGCAGGGGTTCTCTGAATCTCTTGTGTTTGAATTTTTTTCATCACTGATGAGATGAGGGACATTTTCTTGAATGATTTCATGAAATGTTTGTTCCAGTGTGGTCTCTGTCTCTCTTTCTGCCTCAGGAAGTCCAATTACTCTTAGGGTCGGTCTCTTGAAGTGATCATTCATCTCTTGAAGGTTTTGTTCTGTATTTTTGAGCTTGTTTTCTATGTTTTTGACAGTTTGGGTTAGTTCTGTGTTTTGGTCTTTGAGCTCTGAGATTCTTTCTTCTGTTTGGCTAATTCTGCTTTCCATGCTTATTAGTTTGTTATTTATTTCCATCACAGTATTCTTTACTGCTGTTATTTCTGACATCAGCTCTGTCCTATTTTCCTCTTGTCTCTCCTCAATTTTTTAAATTCTCTCTATCAATGTCTTGATGTCTGGTTTTGTTGCATGTGACCAGTCATTCTGGGGGCTCTTCATTGTTTGTGTCTCAGAGTCTGTTTTCTCAGTGTCTGACTTCCCAGGGGTCTGTGTGAGACCTATTTTTCTTTTGGTTTTTCTTCATTTGTGCAGTTTTTTCCCTTCCTACCTTTTCCTTCCCATAGTGTCACCATCTTCTTTAATTCTATTATTCAGGGGTAGAGGGGTTCCTTTTACTTCTGTTTGTTCAATCTCCTATTCTTCTTTATGTATTCCCTCTTACTTTGTTCAATTCTGGAGTTGCACTGTAGGTTGGTGGTGGCCTTTTTTGCAGTTTTGAGATTTACTTAAGGGGGGAGCTGTGATTCAAAATCTATCTGCAGGTCCTGGTATCCGCCTACAAGTGTATGGATAATCTGAAACCCACTTCCCACTGCCTTGGAATCTGTCCATGCAGTGGAGGTGTAGGTTTACTCCCTGAAATAAAATGGGGTTAGCAGAGGGAAGAGAATGGAGCAGACAGTGGGAGGAAGAGGGAGAATGGAGAGAGAGAGAAGTAAGGTGGGAAACAGACAATTGTACCAACAAACGGAGAGAGAGACCTAAACTGAAACAGATAAAAACAATAGACCACTGCTACAGACTAACCAACTCCCATACAAAAAAATCCTAAAACATACAATGATGCAGCCGGGCTCGGTGGCTCAGCCTGTAATCCCGCGCCTTTGGGAGGCTGAGATGAAGTGAATTGCCTGAGCCCATGGGTTCGAGACCCACCTGGGCAGCGAGACCTCATCTCTACAATAAAAAAAAAAAAATCAGCTGTGCGTGGTAGCGCATGCCTGTAATTCCAGCTACTCGGAAGGTTGAGGCGGAAGGATCGCCGGAGCCCAGCGGGTCGAGGCTGCGGTGGCCGGGAGCGGCCACTGCACTCCAGGTCTGGGTGACAGAGTGAGACTCCAACTCAAAAAAAACACAAAAAAACAAAAACGTACAATGATGCTAACATAAAAGCTAACCAACCACCTTATTGGTGTGCTGTTCCTCTATAAAAATATATGGTTTACAGAGAGGAGAAAAGAGAAGAAAAGGAAGAGGGGGGAAAAAGGAACAAAACAGTAGGAATAAATCAAGTCATTAAACTAACAGAACCGATTGAGCACACTCTGAAACTTTTCCAATGTACTTTCAGCTCTGATTTCTAGCTGTCTTCTCAGGCTGGTATATTTGTTCACAGTTAGTGTCAGTTGCCCCTGGCCTGCTGTGAAGGGCAGTTCAGATCACCACTAAGTTCACCACTCAAATCTGGCCTGTGTCTGTTTTTCAGGCTTGTTTTTCCCATTTCGGTGTTGTTACCTTGAGTCGCCAGCAGGTGGTGCTATCTCACTGCTCCAGATGGTCTTTATCTCGCCCCAGAGCAGGTGGAGTCAGACAGGAACCGGGCAGAGGCGGGAGATGGGAGCCTGCCTCAGGGCACACGGGAGGAGACCCACTGCTGGCAGGACCTCACGGTGGCAGGAGAGGTGGCAGTGATCCCAGCAGATCTTGCCTGCAGGGGCTTCAAGGTCTGAAGTCATGGATCGCCTCAGGCACGGGAGGCGTGATGCACTATGGCTGCTACAGAGGCTGCGGCAGCGCCAGCGGCTGCTGAGTCTGTGGCTGCAGTGGCTGTCCAGACCGCCATGGCACTGGCCGAACTCCATGTGAAGAGCAGACTGCCGACGATGGGATCCACAGCCCCCGGGGAGAGAGCCAGAGACCCTCTGCATTCTCCTTGGCAGAGGGTCTCATAGACCAGGCTGTCCCCTCACCATCTTGCTGGAGGTCCTGCCGTGCTTTCTATTCCAATTCTTGGGAGTAATGGCAGAGGCCGTCCAAAGAGGATTTCAAAGGGGGTTAGGCCTTTAACATAGGGGGCACACCTAGCCCAAGGGCATAGGGAAGGAGGGTCACCCACCTCTCGCTGGTCTCCAGGGTTGATTTAGTTAAGGTCTCCTTAAGTGTCCAATTCATTCTTTCTACTTGACCTGAGCTCTGGGGATGATATGCGCAGTGTAAATTCCAGTTTATCCCCAGTGCCTTTGCTATACCTTCTGTGAGCTTTGAAATAAAGGCTGGCCAATTGTCTGACCCTATTGATATGGGTAGGCCATATCTCGGGATGATGTCATTTAAAAGCTTCTTGACAGTAACTGAGGCAGTCTCAGCTTTAGTCTAAACGCCTCTACCCATCCCGAAAAAGTGTCCACCAGCACCAACAGGTACTTATACCCATACTGTCCAGGATTTACCTTGTTAAATCTATTGCCCAATGCCTTCCAGGGGTTAATCCCCGGTCCCAGACTCCTTAGGTGGTTACACTGACCTTAGCACTGTTGGTTTGTTGGCAGGGCACACACCCTTGAATAAGCTCCTGTACCAGCTGATCTAGGTGGGTAAGGAAGAATTCCTTCCGTATAAGTTCAGTCAGTTTTGTTTTTCCCAAATGAGTTCCTTTGTGGAGTTGGTGTAGAAGTTGCCAATCCAAAGTCTGTGGGAGGAAGATCCTACCATCCTGGAGTTGCAGCCATCCTTCGGGGTTACTGATTCTGCCCAGCTTTTGTGCGGTCTTCATCTGTAAACTTTGGTGGCTCGCTCAGCACTGGGTTGGGGGGTAACGTTAACAGGCAAGTGGTCCTGCGGTAAGCAGTGTCCTTGGCTGCTTGGTCCGCCTTTCTGTTTCCTGTCGCCTCCTTTGAGTTCCCTTTCCAATGACCAGGGGAATGGATAATGGCGACTTGCTTTGGGGCCCATAGAGCTGCTGGAAGGTTCAGGATTTCTTCTTTGTTTTTAATAGTTTTCCCTTCTGCAGTGAGCAATCACCTCTCCCGGTAGATTGTCCTGTGCACATGTGCTGCTATCAGTGTAAATATTAACTGTTTTTCCTGCCCCTGCCTTTAGGGCCTCCATTAGGGTGAGCAGCTCCACTTCCTGGGCTGATGTCCCTGGCGGAAGGGGCTCAGCCCATACAGTTCCTTGCAAGGTGACTACCGCCACTCCCGCATAACTTACTCCATCCTGCACAAAGCTGCTGCTGTCTGAGAAGAGTGTTAGGTAGGGTTATGTCTTGGGATGTCCGTGAGATTTCAACGTAGTTTCTGGAACTCCGTTACCTTGTAACAGCAATGCAGGGGCTCCAAGGAACTTTTGTCCGGCAGCAAATTCGCAGGGTTTAAGCTGGGGGCATGCTGGAACTTGATCCGGGGCTGGTCTAGTAACAGTGCTTGATAATGAGTTATACGGGCATTAGACATCCATTTATCAGGGGCCCCTCAGAGCAAGGACTGTACAGCATGGGTGGCCTTAATGGTTAAGTCCTGTCCCATGGTTAGTTTATCTGAGTCTTTTACCAGTATGGCAATGGCCGTGACAACTTGCAAGCAGGGCGGCCAGCCCGAGGCCAGTGGGTCTAGTTTTTGTGATAGATAGGCAACTGGCCTGTTCCATGGCCTGAGCTTTTGGGTCAGGATCCCTTAGGCGATGCCGTGCCTCTCATCCACAAAGAGATGGAATGGCTTTTCTATGTCTGGCAGGGCCAATGCTGGGGCTGAAATTAAAGCACTTTTGAGGGCCTGAAAAGCTTTTTTGCCCTCTGGAGTTCATTGGAAGCTGACCTCTGGTCTTTTTGTGATTTCATATAAGGGTTTTGCAAGTTCAGCAAATTTTGGGATCTAGAGCCGGCAGT
Source organism: Cephalopachus bancanus (assembly GCA_027257055.1). Classification (NCBI taxonomy): domain Eukaryota; kingdom Metazoa; phylum Chordata; class Mammalia; order Primates; family Tarsiidae; genus Cephalopachus; species Cephalopachus bancanus. The sequence continues at coordinate 205,652 of JAPVLO010000428.1, read as the reverse complement.
ACCCCACTGCCTCCAGGAATTCCTGGACCTGCCTTTTATTTCCTGGGGCTGGAATGCGTATTATAGCTTGTATGCACTGGTTAGTCAGAGACCTCTTACCTCCCTGGAGGTTGTAGCCAAGGTAGGTGGCTACCGTTATGCAGAGCTGGGCCTTCTTTGCCAATACTCAATACCCCAGAGTCTGGAGTTCTTTGATCCGGTGCCTAGTGGCACCTAGGCACTCACCTTTTGAGGTTGCTGCAATCAGCAGGTCATCTACATATTGCAACAGAGTTACTTCAGGGTGCTGTTGCCGGAAGGCTCGGAGATTCTGGTGAAGAGCCTCATCGAACAGTGTGGGGGAGTTTTTGAACTCTTGTGGGAGCCGGGTCCAAGTTAATTGGCTACTCTCCCCTTTGTCTGGATCCGTCCATTCAAAGGCAAACATAGGCTGGCTCTGCTTGGCCAGCGGGATGCTAAAGAAGGCATCCTTAAGGTCCAGGACAGTGTATACTTGTCTTTCGGGGGAGATCCCCCCACAAGAGGGTATACAGGTTAGGGACTGTGGGGTGAATGTCCTCCACTCACTTATTAACTTCCCTGAAGTCTTGCACTGGCTGGTAATCCCTGTGCCTGCCTTCCAGACCAGGAGCAGTGAAGTATTCCAGGACAAATGGCATGGTACTAAGACTCCAGCCTGCTGGAGGCGCTGAATGTGGACTGCAATACCCCTCCTGGCCTCCTGGGGTATAGGGTACTGTTTTACTCTGATGGGCATTGCCTGACTTTTGAGCTGCACAATGACTGGCGGCTGGTGGGATGCCAGCCTGGGGGGATTTGATTCAGCCCATACTGGGGGAAACTCAGTCTGTAATTGAACTAGTAGGGAGGCATTTGATGAATCCAGGGGGAGGTTATTCTCGGTTAGAACGTACTCCTCACTTAGAGGGACAGTGACAAGAACTCTTGACACCTCTGGCTGGCTTAATTTTACAGTTGCTGTGGTTTCCTGGAAACCCATGCTGGCTTTAGGCTTGTGTAGAAGGTCTCGCCCTAGGAGCAGGTATGGCAGTCTGGCATTACTAAAAGCGAATGGGTCACTTCCCCCTTTTGCAGGTTTGCCATCCTTTCAGTGGTCCAGGGACTAACTGGGTTCCGGTAGCTCCCTGAACCAGAGTTCGTTTCTGTTGAAGGGGGCCCTTGTCCTTTTGTAGAACTGAGATTGCAGCGCCCGTGTCCACTAGAAAGCTCACCCCCCACCGTCAGTTTTACCTCAGGCTCCGTGGGGGGGGTGTTACTGGAGCCCCAGCCCCATCAGTCTGTCTGCAGCTGGAGCACCGGAGTGGGCGGTGGCGGGTGCTCTTGCAACCACGTGGGGGGCCTGGGATCGGGGCGGCTTGTTCGGGCAATCTTCCAATAGTGCCCAAACGTTTTGCAGTAGGCACATTGGTCTTTTGCCAGCAGTTTTCCTTTTGCATTTCTGTTGCCCCCTTTCCCGGCTGGCTGTTTTGGCCTGGCTCCCTCCAGGGCCACCACCACTACCGTGGCCATTTTCTTTGCTTGCTTATCCTCCTGGGAGTCCCTATTGTTAAAAACCTTCTGAGCTACCTCTGTTAATTCTGACAAGCTTTTGCCTTCAAAGCCCTCAATTTTCTGCAGTTTTTTTCTTATATCTGGAGTTGACTGGGAGGCAAATGCTATGACTAGGGCCCTCCGGTTTTCAGGAACTTCAGGGTCTATCAGAGGGTACATCCAGTAGGCCTCCATGAGCCATTCCAGAAAAGTGGTGGGAGATTCTTGTGGGCCATGAATAACCTCGCTTACCTTGGATAAGTTTGTTGGTGCCTTGTGGCAGCCCGAATACCCCCATTAGAGTCTGGCAATAGGTGGTGAGACATTTCCTATCATGATCAGTGTTGGGGTACCAGTTAGGTCTCTCAGTGGGTAAGATACGCTACACACAGGACTGCTCCACAGGCCTGCCATCTGGTCCCCGTACCAGCTTCCTCGCTTTCTGGCGGATTTTCTCCCTCTCTTCTGTGGTGAAGAGAGCTCGGAGAAGCTGTTGGCAATCATCCCTTGTGGGCTGGTGGTTAAAAAAGATAGTTTCTAGGAGAGATATGAGACCCTGGGGTCTTTCAGAGAATGCCAGATTTTGGTTCTTCCAGTTATAAAGGTTGCTAGTGGAAAAAGGGACATATACTATAAAAGGTGGGGCTCCCGTCCCACCCATATGAAACCCTGGGGCCTGTCTTAAAGGGAGAACTGCTGGCGTCTGCACCTCCAGTTTTTCCGAGGACGAATCTGGGCTCGTTGGTTGACTGGGACCCGTCGGCTTTCCTGAGGATAGATGAGGAAGCGGGGGATAGATGGGCGGACAGGGGGACCCCCTCCTAGTGTGTGATGGGCTGAGAGCCTCCTGAGTCCCTTGTTTTTTCCCTGGCACAGGGTATGGCGGGGTAACGTCATCATTCTCCAGAGGACTCTGGAGGACTGGGGGTTTGGCTTTAGGAGTTTCCTGTAGAGATAAAATATGAGAAGAGTTATCGTTTCTCTGTGCCTTCCTCATCCGTGACGGTTGTTGCATTACCAGGAGGTACCAGGCTGTAATATACAGAATCTGATCCGGATGATGGCAACAGACGGACTGGCGGACTCCCTCCACTACAGTGGGATTGAAAGTCCCCCCTGATGGCCAGCTGCAATCAGGGAATGTGGGCCATTCGAGAGAGCAAAAGGGTTAGTTTACCCTTGTTCACCTGGTCACCCATGTCCTGTGCCGCTTTCTGGAAATCCTTGAAGTGGCACAAGACCAGCTGCGGAGGGGTGTCAGGCTGAGAACATTGTTGTCCCATGATATCAACAGCAGTGACAGACACAACAGTGACAGACACCAAACAGGAAAAGACAAGGACAAGGACTGAACAAAGAGACTTAGCTGCCCGCGGGCAAAACAGGAGATTCCGGTGACGTCTCACTGCAACCTCAGACCCCGGAATTAGTGCTACATCCAGCTTTCCTGAGGGTCTCTACAGGAGTGCACTCAAAACAAATCAGGAACCTAACTTACCTCTCTGAGGGCTTCCACGGGTGTTAAGAGTCTGCCAGAGATACAGGCCCAATCGAACCCAGATAGTTTGCAGGGACGCAGCCCCACAAGACCTGTCAGTTAAAACAGGCGCAATTTAAGTGCTTGGTTATCCTGGGCGAGCCTCCAGATGAAGTAGGGTCTGAGCGATTAAATGACAGCCCACCGACTCAAATTAGCAAAGGAGAGGTTTATTAGTCAAGGCTCTTGCTGGCCAGCAGCTGCTTGTAGGGAACTAGTTCCAAGCAAGGGCCCCAAGCTGCAACACAGGGCTGTCTTATGTATTTAGATTTACATCCTGGCGAGCTAATGATAGAACTTGGGATACATCCTGGCGAGCTAATGATAGAACTTCCCAGGGCTCTTATCGCAACATTCTGGAGGCGTGGGCAAGCAAGCAAGTTTACAGAAGCAGATGTAGCTGGTTATGCAGGTGTGGTGGATAAGGGTACAATCAATTGCATAATGTCTGCAGAGAAAGTTTCCAGGAAAGGAGTAATGCCTGCCTCAAGGTTAGAGCTATTCCTGCTTTTTCCCCTTACACTTCTTTGTTTTCTTGTTCCTTCTTACATTGTACTTGCTTTCAAATACATTAATAGATAAACAAGTAAATGAAAAAAGTGTGTGATATTAGACTCAGTAGGTCATACTTCAAACTCTTTGAATGTGTGACTCCATCTGCCATCTGTGAGAGGCAATTGAAGGGAAGTCAGGTTAGTTTTTTTCTTGACTTTTTTTTTTTTTGAGTTGGAGTCTCACTCTGTCACCCAGACTGGAGTGCAGTGGCCACCACAGCCTCAACCTGCTTGGCTCCGGTGATCCTTCCGCCTCAGCCTTCCAAGTAACTGGAATTACAGGTGTGTGCTACCATGCCCAGCTAATTTTTTAATTTATTGTAGAGATGAGGTCTTGCCAAGTTGGCCAGGTGGGTCTTGAACCCGCGGGCTCAGGCAATCCACTTACCTCAGCCTCCCAAAGTGTGGGATTACAGTCTGAGCCACTGAGCCTGGCTTCTTGATATGTTTTAAAGAAATCTTGAGATATCATTTGCCAAACTCTTACCTAAAGTGCAGCTTACACACATAACATGAAAGTTTTTAACAGGTTAGCATGAAAGTAGATGTGTAAATGAATTTGGAACTCTTAGATGAATAAACTATCATCACTGAATGACACATCTCTGGGACAGGAAGAGAAAAACCACATTTTAACTTGCTTGTTGTTAAAAGTGCTTCCTTTTGTTAATCCATGAAATATTCTTAACACTCCATCTCCTTGAATACAAACCATGTTTCCATAAAGGTATTTCTTCTCTCTTCATAACTTACCTATATAGAAGTACCATTTGTTTGTACTTTTACAAAAATTGACTCAGCAACATTGTTTGGGGTTTTGCATATTTCAACCCCTGAAACGATGCAATGTGTAGTCTTGACTACTGTGGGCTTGCTCATTAACTCCTCATTAACTCCAGGAGTGAAATGATCTAGAGTCTTAAGCTGCAGTTGTAAGGCATGAGTTTTTAAGTCTTCATGGAGCCTGATCTTATTTTCATTCCTACTGATGTTTTCACCTTTGAAACAGATCCAGCTTCTTGAGATAATGAGGAAACAGCCTCCAATTAGGCCTTAAAGTAGGTAGCACCCAGGTGTTTCTCCTTAAGCCTAATGATCTCTATTGCCCAGTGGAGCACTTTTCTGGCAAGGAAACTCCAGAGCAGATTTTGGACTTTGCTGGAGTCCCACCACGCTTTGTTTCCTGAACTGACACCAATGATCACACCACATACAATTTAGCATTACGCCAAGAGACTTCCAACATCCAAATACATAAATAAGTAAATGCATGTATATGTGAAAACAGAGTGTGGTTTAGACTCAGTAGGATATACTGCATTCTGTTTAAATGAATGGATCCATCTGTGACATTTCCGCTTCATATGAAGAAAAAACCTGGTTAGTTTGTTTTTTCTCACTACTCTATAAATAAATCCTGATATCTGCTTTCCTAAACTCTTACCTAAAGTGAAGCTACATAGATAATGTGGAAGACTTTAGCAGGTTAGCATCAACATAAGTTTATAGGCGAATTTGTCACTCTCTTATGAATGTACTGAAAACCTCTCAGTAACACGTCTTTGGGAGAGAAAAAATACATTTTAACTTGCTTACTGCTAAAGGTGCTCTCTTTTGTGAGTGAATATAATACTCTAGCACCTAGGATACAAACCATACTTTACTAAAGGACTGTGTTCTCACCTCACAGCTTCCATAGTGAGAAAGACATTCTCCTTATACTTTTACATAAATTGGTCTAGCCACTTTCTTTGGAGTTTTACATATTTAAATCCCAAAATAATGCAATCAGGAGTCTTAAACACTATAGCTTTGCCTAATTAATTTCAGGGGTGATATAATCCTGATGCATAAGCTCCAGTTAGAGTAAAGGGCATAAGTTTATAACTATTCATGGAGCCTTGACCCTATCTTTGTTCATTCTCACTTTTTCACCTTTGACATAGGTACAGGCTTCTGAGAAAATTAGAAAAAAGCCTCCAATTAAGTAAAAAAGTAGGTAGCACCCAGATGTTTCTCCTTAAGCCTAGTGCTCTCTATTGCCCAGTGAAGCACTGTTCTGGCAAGGAAACTCCAGAGCAGGATTTTTACTTTGCTGAAGTCCCACCATGCTTTGTCCTCTTAACTGACATAAATGATGTCATCACATTCCGTTATTTTTAATGCAAAAAGTCTTACAACATGCACGTTTGTGTTTTCTCTTTAAGGTTCCTGAGGACATGTAAAGCTTTCTTTCAGTTTCCTTCAAAGGCAATTTGGTTGTGAAAATGTTGTATTAAATTTCAACTACATACATAAATCAATACACGAAAAACTAGTGTGGTGTTAGATTGTTTAGGCCTCACTGCAAACTGAATGAGTGGATACCTGTCTGTGGCAAAGGCAGAAAATACTTGTTTATTTTATTTTATTCAACTCGCTATGCTTCAAAGAAATCTTGATACTTTTTTTTTTTTGGCAAAATCTTACCTAGAGTGAAGCTTTACAGATAATGTGGAAGCCTTTGCAGGTTAGAAACAACATAGATTTGTAGGTGACTTTGAAATTCACCAATGAATGCACTGATTACCACTGGGCAACACATCTCTAGAACAGGAAGAGAAAAACTTTGTTTAACTTCCTTTTTGCTAAAAGTTCTTCTCTTTGTGAACCCTATGAAATAACTATATCCCTCAAGCTGCTAGGAAACAAACCGTTTTTCAATTTGTGACTGTGTTCTCTCCTCATCTCTTTCTTTTTTTTTTGAGTTGGAGTCTCACTCTGTCGCCCAGACTGGAGTGCAGTGGCCGCTCCCGGCCACCGCAGCCTTCACCTGCTGGGCTCCGGCGATCCTTCCACCTCAGCCTTCCGAGTAGCTGGAACTACAGGCATACCATACCATGCCTGGCTCATTTTGATTTATTGTAGAGATGAGGTCTCGCCAAGTTGCCCAGGTGGGACTCGGACCCGCGGGCTCAGGCAATCCATTCATCTCAGCCTTCCAAAGGTGTGGGATTACAGGCTGAGCCACCGAGCCCGGCTTCCTCATCTCTTTCATTGGGAGAAGGACCTTCTCTTTATACTTTTACAAAATTTGACCAAGCATCTTTGTTTGCAGTTTTATATATTTCAATCTGTGAAACAAAGCAATGTGTAGAGTTCAATACTGTGGGCTTGCATAAATTAATTCCAGGAGTGAAATAATTTAGATTCTTAAGCTGCTGTCAGGGTTAGGGGCAGGAGTTTTAAACTCTTCATGTAGCCTTAAACTTGTGTTTGTTCCTTCTGAATTTTTCCCCTTTTGACCCAGATTAAGCCTCCTGAGGTAATTATGAAACAGCCTCCAATTAAGGGCAGAAGTAGGTAGCACACAGGTGTTTCATCTTATGCCAAATGATATCTATTGTCCAGCAAAGCACTCTTCAGGAAACTCCAGGACAGGTGTTTGACTTCCATAGACTCCCACCACACTTTGTTCCCCGAATTACATAAATGATCACACCCCATTTTGTTATTTCCATCTCCAAGATTCTTCCAACATGCATGTCTGTGTTTTCGCTTTTAAGTCACTGGAAACATCTAAGGTTTTCCTTTGGATGCCTTCAAAGGCAATTTGGCAATCTCCTTTCTTTTCTTTTTTCTTTTTTTTTTTGAGTTGGAGTCTCACTCAGTCGCCCAGACTGGAGTGCAGTGGCCGCTTCCAGCCACCGCAACCTCGACCTGCTGGGCTCCGGTGATCCTTCCACCTCAGCCTTCCGCGTAGCCGGAATTACAGGCATGCGCTACCATGCCCGGCTGATTTTTTGATTTTTGTAGAGATGAGGTCTCGCTGCCCAGGCGGGTCTCGAACCCGCGGGCTCAGGCAATCCACTCACCTCAGCCTCCCAAAGGCGCGGGATTACAGGCTGAGCCACCGAGCCCGGCTAATCTCCTTTCTTTGTGAAAGTGTTTTACTGACTTTTAAATACATGAATAGCTAAATAAAAAATAAACAAAAAAAGAATGTGGTGATAGACTCAGTAGGCTATACTGCTAATTCTTTGGATGGGTGGATCCATCTGCCACCTGTCAGCATCTAATGCTGGAAAAACCTGGTGAGATTATTTTATTTTCTCTCTGTGCTTTAAGGAAATCCTAATATCTGCTTTGCCAAAATCTTACCAAGTGTGAACCTACACAGATAACGTGGAAATCTTTAGTAGGTTAGCATCATCATAGGTTTGTAGGTGATTTTGCCACTTTTAGATGGAAGTACTGATTAACGCTGAGCAATACGTCTCTGGGACAGAAAGAGAAAAACTATGTTTTGACTTGCCTGTTGATAAAAGTTCTTTCTATTGTAAAACCCACGAAATAATTTTAACACTCAAGTCTCTAGGATACAAACCATGTTTCCACATGGGACTATGTTCTCTCCTCATAGCTTCCATGGGGAAAAAAACCTTATCTTTGCACTTATACAAACATTGAAAAAGCAACATCATTTGGAGTTACACGTATTTCAATCCTTGAAATAATACAATTAATAGTCTAAAATACTATGGGCTTGCCTAAATTAACTCAAGGAGTGAAATCATCTAGAACTTTAAGGTGCAGTTAAAGGGCATGATTTTTAACTCTGCATGGCGCCTCAAGCCTATCTTCATTTCTTCTGATTTTTAAAATTTTCGATCTAAATTCAGCCTTCTGAGGCAATTAGGAAAGATTCTTCAATTAAGCTCAGAAGAAGCTAGAATGTAGATTTTTCTCCTCAAGCCTAATAATCTCTATAGCCCAGGGACACACTCTTCTGGCAAAGAACACCAGAGCAGGTTTTGGACTTTGCTGGAGTACCACCATGCTTTGTTCCCGAACTGACACAAATTATCAAACCACATTCCATTATTTCTTTTGCCAAGAGTCTTTCAACACGCACATTTATGTTTTGTCTTTCATACCACTGGGAACATCTATAGTTTTATTCCAGCTTCCTACAAAGTCAACTTGGCAATCTCCTTTCTATGTGAAAGTGCTTTACTTGTGTCCAAATAAGAAAAAAAAAAAAAATGTGGTGTTAGATTCAGTAGGCTGTACTACAAACTGAATGGGTGTATCCATCTGCCACCTGTCACTGGCAAAGGAAAGCAACATCTGGTTATTTAATTTAATTTTGTTTTATTGTTATGCTTTAAAGAAATTCTGATATCAGTTTTTCTAAACTCTTACTATAGTGAAGCTACACAAATATTGTGGAAGCCTTTAGCAGGTTAACTTCATTGTAGTTTTTAGGTTACTTTGTCACTCTCTGATGTATGCACTGATTACAACTGGGCAACACATCTCTGGGACAGGAAGAGGGAAACTAGGTTTTAACTTGCTTCTTGATAAGCGTGCTTCTCTTTGTGAATCCAATGAAATAATCATGACACTCTAGACCCTAAAATACAAACCATGTTTCCGTAGGTGCTGAGATCTCTACTCATAGCTTTCACAGGGAGAAGGATCTTCTCTTTGTACCTTTATGTAAATTGACCTAACAACTTTGTTTCAGGATTCACATATTGCAATCTCTGAAACAACGCTATGTGTAGTCTTAAATTCTATGGGCTTGCTTAAATTAATTGCAGGAATGAAATAACTTAGAGCCTTATGCCACAGTGAAAGGGCATGAGTGTTTCACTCCTCATGTAGCCATGAGCATATCTTAATTTCTTCTGACTTTTATACCTTTGACCTAGATTCAGCCTCCTTAGATTGTGAGAAAACAGCCCCCAATTAGGCCCAGAAGTAGATAACACCCAGGTGTTTCTCCTTCAGCTTAATGTTCTCTATTGCCCAGTGAAACAATTTTATGGCAAGGGAATTTCAGAGCAGGTTTTTTATATTGCTGGAGTTCATCACACTTTGTTCCCTGAACTGCCACAAGTGATCTTATTAAATACCATTTTGTATTATGCCAAGAGACTTCCAACATGCATGATTGTGTTTTCTCTTTAATGCCACCAGGATTACTTAAGGATTGCTTTCAGCATTCTTCAAATGCAACTATGTAATCTCCACTCTTCTGAAACTGTTTTACTTACTTCCAAATACATAAATAGATAAATAAATAAATCAAAGAGTGTAGTGCTAGATTCAATTGGTTGTCCTACAAACTGTTTGAATGGGTGAATCCATCTGCCACCTGTCCATGGCAAAAAAGGAAAAACCAAGTTAGTTATTATATTTTTTCTTTCTATGCTTTGAGAAAATAATGATATGTGATTTGCCAAACTCTTACCTAGAGTTCAACTACACAAATAATGTGAAAGACTTTAATAGGTTAGAATCAATGTAAGATTGTTGGCAATTTTGCCACTCTCCAATGAATGCATTCTTTACCATTTGGCAACACATCTCTGGAACAGGAAAAGAGAAACAATGTTTTAACTTTCTTTATGCCAAAAGTGTTTCATCTTGTAAACCTCATAAAATGATAATTCTTTAGTCCCTAATATACAAATCATGTTGCCAAAGGGACTGTGTTCTCCATTCATAGCTACCATAGGGAGAATGATAATCTCTATTTACTTTTACAAAATTGACCTAGTAATTTTGTTTGGGGTTTCACATATTTCAATCCCTAAAACAATGCAGTGTGTGCTCTAAAATACTATAGGCTTGCCTAAATTTATTTCAGGAATAAATAATCTAGAGCTATAAACTGCAGGTAGTGTAATAGAAATGAGTTCTAACTCTTTATGGAGCCTTGAGCCTCTCTTAATTCCTGATGACTTTTTCACCTTTGATCTAGATTCAGCCTCCTGAGGCAATAATGAAAAAGCATAAAATTAAGCCCAGAAGTAGGTAGCATGCAGGTGTTTCTCCTTAAGCATAATATTCTCTATTGCCCAGAGGAGCACTCTACCGGCAAAGGAAGTCCAGATAATATTTTAAATTTACTGGAGTTCTACCACTCTTTGTTCCTTGAACTGACACAAATAATCACACCACATTCTGTTTTGCATTTTGCCACTAGACATCCAAGATATATGATTGTGTTTTCTCTTTAATGTCACTGGAAGCATCTTACATTTTAACTCAGCTTCCTTCAAAGACAATTTGGAAATCTTCTTTCTTTGTGAAAGTATTTTATCCACTTCCAAACATATTAATAGATAGATAGATAGATAAATAAATAAATAGATAAATAAATAAGTAGAGTGTGTGGTATTAGACTCAGCTGGTTATATTACAAACTTTTTGAGTGGGTGGATCAATCTGCCTCCTGTCCATGGTAAAAAAAGGAAAGACAAGGGTAATTTTTTTCTCACTATACTTTAAGGAAATACTGATATCTGATTTATCAAACTCTTACCTAGAGTTGAGCTACACAGATAATGTCAAAGTCTTAGCAGGTTGGCATCAACATAAGTTTGTAGGCAATTTAGCCACTCTCCAACAAATGCGTTGTTTACCACTTGGTAACAAACCTCAGGGACTGGAAGAGACTTTCTTCTTGCAAAAAGTGCTTCCTTTTGTGGGCCTCATGAAATAACCATAATACTCTACCCCTAATATACAAGCCATATTTCCATGAGGGACTATGCTCTCACCTAATAGCGTCCACAGGGAGAATGACTTCCTCTTTGTATGTTTACAAAATTGACCTAACAACTTTGTTTTAGGTTTCATATATTTCAATCACTGAAACAGCACAATGTGTAGTGTTAAATATTATGGGCTTGCCTAAATTAATTCCAGGAGTGAAATAATCTAGATCCTTAAGCTGCATTTAGAGTAAAGGGTATGAGTTGGAACTCTTCACAGAGACTTGAACATATCTTCATTCCTGCAGAGTTTTTCACCTTTGACCCAGAGTCAGCATCCTGAAGCAATGAGGAAATTCCCTCCAATTAAGCACGGAAGTAGGTAGCACATGGCATCCTTAAGCCTAATGACCTCTATTGCCAGTGAAGCACTTTTCTGGCAAGGGAATTCCAGAGCTTGTTTTTTAATTTGCTGGAGTCTCACCACACTTTGTCTACTGAACTGACAAAAAAGATCACACCAAATTTTGTAATGTACTTTGCCAAGGGACTTCCAATATGCATTTTTGTGTTTTCTCTTTAACGTCACTGGGAGCATCTTAGGTTTTCTTTCAGCTTCCTTCAAAGGGAATTTGGTAATCTCCTTTCTTTGTGAGAGTGTTGTACTTACTTTCAAATAAATAAATAAATACATAGATGAAAGAAAGAATAAATAAATAAATAAATAAGTAAAAAAGAGTGTGGAGTTAGACTCAGTAGGTTATACTGAATGTGTGGATACATCTGCCTGCTGTCAGTGGCACAGGAAGGAAAAGACTGCTTAGTTTATTATTTTCTCACTATGCTTTAAAAAATCCTGATATTTATTTTGCCAAACTCTTATTTAGAGTGTAGTTACACACAACATGGAAGGTTTTAGCAGGTTAGTATCTAAATAGTTGTTTAGGCAAATTTATTGCTCTCTGATGAATACTCTGATTATCTCTGGGCAACACGTCTCTGGAACAGGAAGAGAAAAAGCACATTTTAGCTTGCTTGTTGCTAAAAATAATTTCTTTTGTGAACCCCATGATAGTTCTAACACTTCAGCCTCTATGGTACAATCCATATTTCCATAAGGGACTGCGTTCTCTCCCCATAACTTCCCTGGGTAGAAGTGTCATTTCTTTGTACTTTTACAAAAATTGACCTAGAAACATTGTTTGGGGTTCCACATATTTCAATCCCTGAAACAATGCATTGTGTAGTCTTAAATACTGTGGGCTTGTCTAAATTAATTCCAGGAGTGAAATAATCTAAAGCCTTAAGGTGAAGTTATTGGGCATGAGTTTTTAAGTCTTCATGGAGCTTTAAAACTATTTTCCTTTTTTCTGATATTTTCACCTTTGACCTAAATTCAGCCTCTTGAGATAATGAGAAAACAGCCTTCAATTAGACCCAGAATTAGGTAACACTGTGGTGTTTCTCCTTAAGCCTAATAATTTCTATTGCCCAGTGAAGCACTTTTCTGGCAAGAAAACTCCAGAGCAGATTATTGACATTACTGGAGACCACAATACCTTTCTTCCTGCACTGACCCAAACCATATCACACCACTTACTGTTGAAATACACCAAGAGACTTCCAAGATACACGCTTGTGTTTTCTCTTTGATGTCCCCAGGAATATCTAAGGGTTGCTTTCAGCATCTGTCAAAGGAAACTTTGCAATGTCCTTTCTTTGGGAAAGTGTTTTATTTACTCCCACATACACAAATTTACACATAAATAAATATATCAAAAAGAGCGTGGTGTTAGACACACTTGGTCATAATACAAACTGAATGTGTGAATCCATTTGCCACCTGTCCATGGCAAGAAAGGAAAAACCAGGTTTTAAAATTTTAATTTATTTTTTGCACTGCTTTAAGGATATCCTTATATCTGATTTGTCAAACTTTACCTAAACTACACCAAAAATGTGGAAGCCTTTAACAGGTTAGCATCCTGTAGATTTGTAGGCAATTTTGCCACTCTCCTACAAATGCATTTTTTTACCACTTGGCAATAAGTCATTGGGACAGGAAGAGAGAAACAGTTTGAACTTGCTTGAGGCTAAAAAATGTTTCCATTTTTGAAACTCATGAAATAATCATAACACTCTAGCCCCTAATATACAAACCTTGCTACTAAATTGACTGTGTTAATTACTCAAACTTCCGTAAGAAGAATGATGTTCTCTTTGTTGTTGTTGTTGTTGTTTTTTACAAAATTGACCTAACAACATTGTTTGGTGATTCTCATATTGCAATCCCTGAAATATTGCAATGTGTAGTGTTAAATACTATGGGCTTGCCTAAATTAATTCCAGAAATGAAATAATCTAGAGCCTTAAGCTGTAGTTAAAGGGCATGAGTTTAAACTCTTCTTGGAGCCTTGATTTGTTTTCTCTTTAACATCACTGAGAACATCTTAGGGTTTTTTTTCAGCTTCCTTCAAGGACAATTTGACAATTTTCTTTCTTTGTGAAAGTGTGTACTTACTTCCAAATACATTAATAGAAAAATAAGTAAATGAAAAAAGAGTATGGTGTTATACTCAGTAGGCTATATTGCAAACTGTTTGAACTGGATGATCCTTCTGCAACCTGTCAGTGGTAAATACAGGAAAAGATTGCTTAATTTATTTTTTTGTTATTATTTAAATAATTCCTGCTATTTGCTTTGCCAAACTCTTATCTGGAGTTGAGCTGCACACAGAGCATGGAGGCCTTTAGCATGTTAGCATCAAAGTACATGTGTACGTGAATCTGCCACTCTCCGATGAATACACTGATTACAACTGGGCAACAAGTCACTGGGACAGAAGGAGAAAAACCATGTTTCACTTCCTTGTTGCTAAAGGGTTTCCTATTGTGAACCTGATGAAATAGTACCAACATTCCAGCCCTGTGATACTAACCATGTTTCCATATGGGACTCTGCTCTCTCTTCATGACTTCCCTAGATAGAAGTATTATTTCTTTGTACTTTTACAAAAATTGACCTAGCAACATTGTTTGTGGTTTTACATATTCCGATCCCTGAAACAATGCAATGTGTAGTCCTAAATATTGTGGGCTTGCCTGAATTAATTCCAGTAGCGAAATAATCTAGAGCCTTAAACTGCAATTATAGGACACGAGTTTTTAACTTTTCATGGAGTCTTAATCCTGTTTTTATTCCTTCTAATGTTTTCATCTTTGACCTAGATTCATCCTCCTGATTTAATGAGAAACAGCCTCCAATTAGGCCCAGAGGTAGTAGCACAAAGGTGTTTCTCCTTAAGCCTAATGATCCCAATTGCCTAGTGAAGCACTTTTCTCACAAGGAAACTCCAGAGCTGTCCACCACACTTTATTCTCTGAACTGACACAAATGAGCACACCATGTACTATTTTATACTATGCCAAGTGACTTCCAGCATGTACATTGGCGTATTCTCTTTAACCTCACTAGTAATATTTAAGGATTGCTTTCAGTATCCTTCAAAGGCAACTTGGCAGTCTTCTTTCTTTGGGAAAGTATTTCACTTACTTCCAAATATATAAATATATAAACAGTTAACTACATACATACATACATACATACATACATACATAAAAAGAGTGGGGTGTTAGACTCAGTTGGCTAACTACAAAGTGAATCAGTGGCTCCATCTCCAATTTGTCCACTGCAAAAAAGTAAAACCAGTTTATTGTATTTCATTTTTTCCTCACTGAACTTTAAGGTACTCCTGATAACTGATTTTCCAAATTCTTACCTAGATTTAATTTACACAGATAATGTTGAAGTCTTTCACACGTTACCATCCATGTAGGTTTGTAGACGATTTTGCCACACTCTCAAGAACACAATGATTATCACTTGGAAACACAACTCAGGGACAGCAAGAGAGAAACTACATTTTATTTTTATTTTATTTATTTATTTATTTATTTTTGAGTTGGAGTCTCACTCTGTTGCCCAGACTGGAGTGCAGTGGCCACTCCCGGCCACTGCAGCCTTGACATGCTGGACTTCAGTGATTCTTCCGCTCAGCCTTCCAAGTAGCTGGAACTACAGGCACACACTACCACGCCTGGCTAATTTTTTGATTTTTATTGTAGAGATGCGGTCTTGCCAAGTTGCCCAGGTGGGTCTCAAACCCGCAGGCTCAGGCAATTCACTCACCTCAGCCTCCCAAAGCGTGGGATTACAGGCTGAGCCACCGAGCCCAGTGAGAAACTACATTTTAACTTGCTTGTAACTAAAAGTTCTTCCTTTTGTGAATCCTATCAAATAATCCTAATACTGTAGTCACTAATATACAAACCATGTTTTCATAAGGGATTGTGTTCTCTCCTCATAGTTTCCATAGGGAAAATGGCGTTATCTTTGTACTTTTCCCAAATTGATCTAGCAACATTGTTTGAGGTTTCACATATTTCAGTCACTGAACCAATGCAATGTGTAGAGTTAAATACTATGGGCTTGACAAAATTAATTCCAGGCATGAAATAATCTTGAGCCTTAAATTGCATTGAAAGTAAAGGGCATACTTTTAAACTCTTCATGGAGCCTTGATCATATCTTCATTTCTGCAGACTTTTTCACCTTTGACCCATACTTCAGCCTCCTGAAGAAATGAGTAAACAGCCTCCATTAAACCCAGAAGTAGGTAGCATGCAGGAGTTTCTGGTTAGGTCTAATGATCTCGATTGTCCAGTGAAGCACTTTTCTGGCAAGGGATCTCCAAAGCAGGTTTTTTACTTTGCTGGAGTCCTACTAGTCCTTGTTCCCTGCACTGACACAAATGATCACACCATATTCTGTTATGAATTTCCCCAAAAGACTTCCAACATGCACTCTTTAATGTCCCTGGGAACATCTTACGTTTTCTTGAAGCTTCCTTCAAAGGTAATTTGGCAATCAACTTTCTTGGTGAACATGTTCTACTTATTTTCAAATATATTAATAGATAAATAAATATATAAATAAAGAGTGTGGAGTTAGACTCACTACATTATATTGTACACTCTGAATAGGTGGATTCATCTGCCACCTATTGGTGGTAAATAAAGGAAAAATCTTATTTTATTTTTATAATTACAATTTTTTAAAAGAAATCTTGGTATCTACTCTGCCAAACTCTTATTGGGAACAAATCTACACAGATAATATGGAATCTTTTAGTAGGCTAGCATTAAAGTAGGTTTATAAGCAACTTTGCCACTCCTGTTTGAATGCACTGATTACCACTGGGTAACATGTCTCTGACAGAGGAAGAGAAAAACAAAGTTTTAACTTGTTTTTTGCTAAGTGTGCTTCCTTTAGTGAACCTCATGAAAGGGTCATAACACTTTAGTCCCTGAAAACCTGTTTTCAAAAGGACTGTGTTCTCTCTTTGTGACTTCCAGAGGGAGGAGGACCTACTCTTTGTACTTTTATAAAAAAAGACATAGCAAATTTGTTTGAGATTTTCATACTTTAATCTCTGAAATAATGCAATGCGCAGTCTTAAATTCTATGAGCTTGGCCAAATTAACTCAGAGTGAAAAAATCTAGAGCCCTAAGCTACAGTTTGAGTTAAAGGGCATGAGGTTTTAACTTTTCATGGAGCCTTGATCCTATCTTCTTTCCTTCTAAGATTTTCACCATTGAGCTAGAGTCAGCCTCCTGAGATAATTAGCAAACAGACTACAATTAAGCCCAGGAGTAGGTAGCATCCAGGTGTTTATCCTTAAACCTAATGATCTCCATTGCCCCTCAAACACTGTTCTGAGAAGAGAGCTATACAGTAGATGTATCACTTTGCTGGAGTCCCACCATGCTGTTCTCTGAACTTACACAAATGATCACACTGCATTCCATTATTTATTAACCAAAGAGTATTCCAACATGCTCATCTGGTTTTCCTCTTTACCATCACTAAGAACATCCATAGTTTTCTTTCAAAGGTAATTTGGTGATTCCCTTTCAAAGTTTTACTTACTTTCAAATATATAAATTGATCAATAAATAATTAAACAAAAAAAGACTGGTGTCAGACTCTGTAGGTTATACTACAAACTGTCTGAATGGGTGGGTCCATCTGACACCTGCTGGTGGCAATTGAAGGTAAAACCTGGTTAGTATATTTTATTCTTACTATGATTTACAGAAATTCTGATATTTGCTTTGCCAAACTCTTATTTTAGTGAAGCTACACAGACAATGTGGAAGTCTTTAGCAATTTAGAATCAAAGTAGGTTTGTAGGCAACATTGCCACTCTTTGATGAATGCAGTGATTACCACTGGGCAACTTGTCTCTGGGACAGGCAGAGATAAACTATGTTTTAACTTGCTTGTTGTTAAAAGTGCTTTATTTTGTGAACCCCATGAAATAATGATAAAACTCTATCCCCTAGGTAAAACCATATTTCCATAAGGGACTGTGTTCTCTCCTTATAGTTTCCATAGGGACAAGGACCTTCTCTTTGAACTTTTACAAAAATTGACCTAACAACATTGTTTTGGGTTTCACATATTGCAATCCCTAAAAAACACGCAATGTGTAGTTCAAATATTATGGTCTTGCCTAAATTAACTACTGGTGTGAAGCAATAAGTATCTAGAGCTGCAGTTAGAATAAAGGGCATGAAATTTTAGCTCTTCATGAAGTCTTAGGCCTATCTTTGTTTCTTCTCACTTTTTAACATTTGATCTAGATTCAGTCTCTTGAAGTAAATTAGGAAACAGCCCACAATTAAGCCCAGAATTAGGTAGCATGCAAGTGTTTCTGCTTAAGCCTAATAAACTTGGTTGCCCAGTGAAGAACTTTTCTGGCAAGGAAGTCCAGAGCAGGATTTTGGGTTAGCTGGAGTCCCACCATTCTTTGTTCCCTGCACTGACACAAATGATCACACTACTTTCTGTTTTGTATTTTACCGAAAGACTTCCAACTTTCATGTTTTGTTTTCTCTTTACTGTCACTGGTAATATCTATGATATTCTTTTATCTTACTTCAAACATAATTTGGCAATCTCCTTTCTTTGGGAAAGAGTGCTACCTTCTTCCAAATACATAAATTGCTAAATAAATATATCAAAAGAGAGTGTGGTGTTAGACTCAGTTGGATATACTACAAACTGTTTGAATTGGTGAATCCATCTGCCAACTGTCCATGGCAAAAGATGAAAAGCCAGGTTATTTTATTTCATTTTTTCTTGCTATGCTTGAAGAAAATCATTATATTTGATTTGTCAAACTCTTAGTTTGAGTTAAACTAAACAAATAATGTCTTGGTCTTTAACAGATTAGCATCAAAATAAGTTTGCATGCTATTTTGCCACTCTGATGAAAGCATTGTTTACTACATGGCAAAAATGTTTCTGGAACAGGAAGAGAGAAACTACATTTTAACTTGCTTATTGTTGAAAGTGCTTTGTTTTGTAAATACCATTAAATAGTCATAATATTCTAGCCCCTAATATACAAACCATTTTTCCGTAAAGGATTGTGTTTTTTCCTCATAGCTTCCATAGGGAGAATGACTTTCTCTTTGTACATTTACAAAATTGACCTAGCAACTTTGTTTGGGGTTTCACATATTTCAATCACTGAAACAATGCAATGTGTAGTGTGAAATACTATCGATTTCATCTCTATTGCCTAAGTTATTCCAAGAATATAATAATCTAGAGCCTAAAGCTGCAATTAGAGTAAAGGGCTTGAGTTTAAACTCTTCATGGAGCCTTGAGAAAATGTTCATTCCTGCAGACTTTTTCACCTTTGAACCATATTTAGCCTCCTAAAACAATGAGGAAACAGCATCCAATTTAGCCCCAAAGTAGGTTACACACATGTGCTTCTCCTTAAACCTAATTATCTCTATTGCCCAGCAAAGCACTTTTCTGGCAAAGGAACTCTAGAGCATGTATTCGACTTTGCTGGAGTCCCACCATACTTTGTTCCTTGAACTGACACAAGTGATCACACCACATACTGTTTTGTATTGCACATCAGTGTTTTCTCTATAACTTCACCAGGAATATCTAAGAATTGCTTTCAGCTTCATGCAAAGGTGACTTTTCAGTCTGCTTCTTTATGAAAGTGCTTTACTTCCAAATACACACATAGTTAGATAAATAAATACATAAATAATAAGTAAAAATTGTGGTGTTGGGCTCCATTGTAATACAAACGGAATGGGTGGATCTATCTTCCACCTGCCCATGACAAAAAAGGAAAAGCCAGGCTATTTTAGTTTGTTTTGTTATCGAAAGGTGCAGAGAACAGTCAGAAGGGCGTCCCCAAGATGGCGCTGCCACCCAAGACGACAAAGGCCCTAAGATCCAGCTTTTCCCGCGCGCACGAAACTTAAACCTGTGCACGAGTAACTTCTCCCTATAGGAATACTACCTCATAGTCTCCTCCAATAAAGCCCAAACACGGCACTAGCCAGCCTGCCAAGCCCATAAATACGGCCCTCTCCCTATATATCTCTCTCTCTCCCCCTTTCTCCCCCTCTCTCTTTCTCTCTCTCTCTCTCTCACTATCTCACTCTCTCCCTCTCTCTCTCTCCCTCCCCAACCCTGTGGCCACAGACCCTTTCCCTTTTTTCCCCTGTAGGCACTGCTTTAATAAATCTCTTGGCCTTAATGGGTGTGGAGTTGTCACTGACGCCTAAGTTCTTTCAGCTATGCTTTAATGAAATTCTGATAGCTGATTTTCCAACTCTTACGTAGAGTTGGAAAATACACAGATAATGTTGAGGACTTTAAGAAGTTATCATCATCATCAGTTTGTAGGTAATTCTGTTACTCTCCAATGAATAAATTAATTACTACTTGGCATCATTTCTCTGGACAGGAAGAAAAAAACTACATTTCAACTTGCATGATGCTAAAAGTACTTCCTTTTGTGAACTCCATTAAATAATCATACTCTAGCTCCTAATATACAAGCCATGTTTCCTTAAGGGACTGTGTTCTTTCTTCATAGCTTCCACAGGGAGAATGACTCTCTTTTTTACTTTTGCTTAATTGACCTGGCAGATTTGTTTGGGGCTTCTGATATTTCAATTCCTGAAACAATGCAATGAGTAATCTTAAATACTATGAACTTGCCAAAATTAATTCCAGGAATGAAATAATCTAGAGCTTTAAGCTGCATTTATAGTAAAAGGGTATGAGTTTTAACTCTTCATGGAACCTAGAGTTTATCTTCATTTTTTTTGACATTTTCACCTTTGACCTGGATTGAGCCTCTTGAGGCAAAGAAGAAAGAGCTTCCAATTAAGCCCAGCAGTAGGTATTGCACAGTTGTTCCTCCTTAAGCCTAATGATCTCTATTGCCCAACAAAGTACTTTTCTGGCAAGGAAATTCCAGAGTAGCTTTTGGATTTTGCTGGAGTTCCACCACATTTTGTTTTCAGAAATGACACAAATGATCACACCACATTCTGTTATTTATTTCACCAAGAGACTTCCAACGTCCACGTTTGTTTTTTTCTCTTTAACATTACTGGGACCTTCTTAGGTTTTTTTTTCAGCTTTCTTCAAAGGCATTTTGGCCTTTTGAAATGTTAAACTTATTTCCAAATACAGTAATAGATGAAAACATAAATAAATAAAAAAGAGCATGGTATTAGAATTAGTAGGTTATACTGCAAACTCTTTGAATGTGTGGGCACATATGCCAACTGTCAGCAGCAAATGAAGGAAAGACTGGTTAGTTTTTTTCTCACTATGCTTTAAAGAAATCCTGAGATCTGCTTTGCCAAACTCTTACCTACAGTGCAGCTACACACATAATGTGGAAGCCTTTAGCAGTTTAGCATTAAGATAGATGTGTAGGCAAATTTATCACTCTCCAGTGAATATACTTATTATCACTGGGCAACACATCCTTGAGACAGCAAGAGAAAAACCACTTTTTAACTTTCTTGATGCTAAAAGTGCTTCATTTTGTAAACCCCATGAAATTGTTATAACATTTCAGCTCCTAGAATACAAACCATGTTTCCATAAGGAAATGTCTTCTCTTCTCATGGCTTCCCTTGGTAGAAGTACCATTTCTTTGTAGTTTTACAACTATTGACCTAGCAAAATTATTTGGGGTTTTACATATTTTTTTAATCCCTGAAGCAATGCACTGTGTAGTCTTAAATACTGTGGATTTGCCTAAATTAATTCCAGGAATGAAATAATCAAGAGCTTTAAGCTGCATGTATTTCTAACTTTCATGGAGCCTTTATCCTATTTCCATTACTTCTGATATTTTCACCTTTGACCTAGATTCAGCCTCTTGAGGTAATGAGGAATCAGATTCCAATTAGTCCTAGAAGTGGATAGCACACAGGCATTTCTCCTAAAGTGATCTCTATTACTCAGCAAATCACTTTTCTGGCAAAGGAACTCCAGAGTAGGTTTTTTACTTTCCTGGAGACCCACCATGCTTTCTTCCATGAACTGACACAAATAATTACACCACATACTTTTTATTGTACTAAGAGATTTAACATCCAAATACATAAATATATAAATAAATATATACAGAAAAAGAATGTGGCATTAGACTTAGTAGGTTATACTGCAATCTATTTTAATGGGTGGATACACCTGTGACTTTTCAGCATCATATGAAGAAAAAGCCTGGTTAGTTTGTTTGTTTAAAAAAATCCTGGTATCTTACTTAAGTTGAAGCTACACATATAATGTTGCAGCCTTGAGCAGAATAGTATCAAAATAGATTTGTAGGTGACTTTGCCACTTTCCAGTGAATGCACTGATAACCACTTGGCAGCACATCTCTGGGACAGAGAAAGAAAAACTACAGTTTAACTTGCTTGTTGATAAAACTGCTTCCTTTGGTGACCTCCGTGAAGTATCATAATACTCTAGCATGTAGGATACAATCCAAGTTTCCAAAAGGGGCACTATTCTCTCCTCAAGCTTCCATAGATAGAAGAACATTCTTTGGACTTTTACAAAATTGACCTCGAAAGCTTCTTTGGGGTTTCACATATTTAAATCCCTGAAACATTGCAATGTGTAGCCTTAAATGCTATGGTCTTTCCTAATTAATTTCAGCAGTGAAGTAATCCTGATGTTTAACTTGAAAACAACAGAGTGCTATTTACAAAGGCCTCTGGCTAACTCTTCAAGAAAAACTTGTTTTACCTGTTTCTCAAGAGAATGAAATCTTGCCAAAATCCTCCATAGGTTTTAACCTCCATCATAAAGTCAATCACAGCACTCATTGTCCCACCTGGGATGATTGCCTGCAGCTCCTTTTTAACCCTGTTTACTTCTGAAAGGTCAGAATGTATTTGAGCTGAGGCTAAAAAGTCTGTCCTGGCCTAAGTGCTGGACAAAAAAAAAAGGTCAGGAAATGTTAGAGGAGGTTTTTCCCTCTTCTTGCCTGGATTGGGACCCTAATACTTTGGCAGGGTCTACAACCTTAAAAACTTATCACTGTACTCTATTAGCTGGTTTAAAGGGAGCAGCCCTAAAACCCATCAATCTTTCTAAAACTACTGAAATTCTCCAAGGACTCGAGGAATTTCTGGGGGCATTTCTTGAGCACCTCCAAGAGGCATTTCAGACCTACACCCCTTTTGATCCCTCAGCTCCTGAGAATGCTCGAGCTATTAATCTGGCATTTGTGGTTCAGGCAGCTCTGGACATCCAGAAAAAGTTGCAGTTACCTCAAGCAACTGCAGGAATGAACCTTTCTCAGCTGCTTGAGGTAACTCAGAAGGTTTTTAATAACTAAAATGCTGAGAAACAGAAACAGGAAGACAAGAAGAGGGACAAAGCAACAAAATGGCAGACAAAAATTTAGTTGCTGCCATCCAGGCCTCCCAACCTGGCTCGAGGTCAGCACATAAAACAAAGGGACAAAAGGAAACTGGACTCATCCTGCTAGCCAAGAATCAATGTGCATATTGTAAAGAGCTGGGTCACTGTGTAAAAAAATCACCCTCGCTGCCCAAAGATAGAGGACCCAAAGTCAGTTCTGGTCCTGCCCTCTACTGGTAAAACTGAAAATAACTCAGAATGGGGAGGCCAGGACTCTTTTTATCGGGGGCCACTCAGTTCAACTAACATACATTATTTTATTCCTTTGTTCCCTGCCAGTCAACCTATTTTTACCTTTGAATTAACAGATCCTGACTTGGGGGACACCAGTCAGCCAACTTGGACTTGATTGCCACAGGGTTTCAAGAACTCCCCGACTCTTTTTGGGGAAGACTTGCAACAGGATTTTTCAGGGTTCTGTACCTTAACCCTGAATGTACTTTACTCCAGTATATAAATAATCTCCTGCTTGCATTTGCAGACCTGGACACTTGTTTAAAAGGTACTAAGGTTCTGTTACAGCTCTTCCAAGACTTGGGCTACCGTATGTCAGCAAAAGGCACAGCTCTACTCAACCGAAGTTTCCTACCTGGGATACTGGCTAAAAAAGGGTAAGCGAGCGCTGACTTTGGCCCAGAAAGAAGCCATTCTTCAAATTCCCACACCAACCACAAAGAAACAGATATGGGAATTCCTGGGGTGGCAGGATATTGCTGGCTGTAAATCCCAGGATTTGCTGAAATTACCAAGCCCTTGTACACAGCCACTGCAGGAAATCAACACCTAAAATGGACTGCTACTAAGGAACCAGTGTTCCAGCAGTTAAAAGCAGCTCTAACTCAAGCCCTGGCTCTATTCCTCCCAGATGTTACCAAGTGTTTCCACTTGTTCATTCACGAACAATGAGGAATTGCAAAAGGGATCCTCACTCAGATCCTAGGACCATGAAGAAGACCAGTGACTTACTTGTCAAAAAGACTGGACCCAGTGGCTTCTGACCGGCCCTCTTGTCTCGTGTCCGGGCCATTACAGTCACCACCATACTAGTTAAGAAAGCAGATCAATTGACTTTCAGCCAGAACCTGGCATTAACTGTTCCCCATGCTGTTGAAACTCTGTTCCAAGGAGCCTCTGGTCACTGGATGTCAAACACTCACATCACCCAGTATCACAGCCTCTTATTTGACCAATCTAGACTAACTTTCTCTCCTACTCAGTGCCTCAATCCGGCCACCCTGCTGCCCAGTGATAATCCAGAAATGCCGGCTCACGACTGTAAAGACATGCTGAGCATCTCCCAGGCTAGCCGACCTGATCTTCGGGACACTCCCTTAAGTCAGGCTGTGCTGACTTGTTCACGGATGGTAGCAGCCTGGTAGCAGAGGGAGTCCACAAGGCTGGTGCAGCTGTAACCATGGCTCATGACATAATCTGGTCACAGACATTGCCTCAAGATACCTCGGCTCAAAAACTGAGTTAATTGCCTTAACTCAGGCCCTGTGCGGGGGAACAGGAAAGCAGGTAAACATTTTCACTGACAGCCGGTTTGCTTTTGCCACACTCCATGTGCATACCATAATCTACAAGGAATGAAGTCTTCTTACTGCAGCAGGCAAGACTATAAAAAACAAGGAGGAAATTTTAGCCCTCCTAGAGGCTATATGGTTCCCCAAGGAGGTAGCCATTATTTATTGCAGGGGACACCAAAAGTTGGACCCTCCAGAAGCAACTGGAAACTCTTGGCAGACCAGGTGGCTCAACAGACAGAACTCCCAGTTAAACCCCTAACTATCTTGCTAACTAAAACTTTTATAGTTCCCTTGCTTCCAAAACAGCCTGCCTACACCCAAGAGGAAAAGGATCAAGCTGCCTTAGCAGGGGTACACAAAGACCCCTCAGAATAATGAATAACCAAGGATGCTAAAATTGTCCTCCAAGTCACCCTTGGACTGCACACCTGGGAGGTGCTAAATTGATTGAGATGCTAAACCAGTATTACTACATTCAAGACTTAAGAAGCCTCACTGCCACAGACTCTGCACTGTGTTCAGCTTGTGCGCAAGTAAATGACAAACGATGACCAAATGGTATTGACCTGGGGACTAAGTCCTGGAGAAACATGGGAAATGGACTTTACCGAGGTAAAACCCCCCCATGCTGGTTATCAGTAGCTGCTGGTTTTTTATAGACACTTTTTTGGATTAAATGGAAACCTTTGCCACAAGAAATGAAACCACACTTAGGGTTACAAGGTTTTTGTTAAATAAAATTATTCCTAGGTTTGGGATCCCCCTTTATATTGGCTTTGATAATGATCCTGCCTTTACCTCATCCATAGTACAACTGGTTAGTAAAGCACTAAACATTAATTAAAAGTTACATTGGGCCCACCGACGACAAAGTTCTGGACAGATAAAACGTATAAACTGAACTCCAAAATCTACTTTAACCAAGTTGATAATAGAAACCAGTGAAAACTGGGTAAGTCTTTTGTCTTTAGCTCTTCTCCAAACTCAATACACCCATAAAAGACTAGGTTTACCCCATATCAAATCCTGCTTAGAAACCCCTCCTCTATTGCCCTGGTTGTGAGCAATCTCTGTTAAAGTATCTCCAGTTCCTCCAGCAGGTCCAGGCCGCTGTCCACTCCAGTGTCCGTGCTGTCTCGCCCACTCCATCTTCCATGACCTGTCATTCATTTTAGCCTGGAGAACTGGGTTTTGTCCAAAGGTTCCAGAAGAAAGAACTAACTCCTGCCTGGAAGAACCCTTTTATCATCATCATGACCATTCTAACAGCATTCAAAGTCAAATGGGATACCGGCCTGGATTCATCACACTCAAATCAAGAAAGCCACGGAAACTGATGTCACTCCACCTTGCTCAGACAACTAGACAGCAATGAGGGATCCTAAAAAACCCTCTCAAAATCATCCTCCAAGCCCTCTGACCTGCTTCAACCACACCACAGGCTGACCAACTGACACACACCTGAAACGTGAGACTCCAACTGCCCAAAATAGACTGATTTACTGGTTAGCAATTCTCTGAATGCATCGTATCATTCCTTAGCCCTTGCCTTTGTTATCCCAATTACTTTAACTCTGAACATAGGTCTTATAACCTGTATTACTGCTGAAATGTTAAACAGTAAGCCTATCCTATGTATTACTGTTCACGTACTTCCCAGGTATATGCTTACAGTGGTCCTAAAGGGGCCCTTTTATTCAATCCTCCTGGTCTTCTGACAACCTGTTGGAAACATGCTGTCCCCCTACTAGTGCCTGCCTTAATTGGGTTCAGCACCGCTGCCCTGGTCCACGGAAAATTAAAGCTAGCCAACTTTGCACAAGACATAAATTCTAACTTAAATTACATGCAATCTGCTCTAAACCAACTCTGTAAAACTTCTGCATGCAAAAACCTATTGTAATTCTGTACCCATGACCGATGAGTCAACAAACTGACTCATGTACAACTAAAAGGGGGGAATGAAATAGCTAATGAAATATGCAAAATAATTGCAATAGCTTGCTTGATATAAGTAACTCTTTTTTTTGGTTGAAATCTTTCATCTTAGCTGTTTGCCTGACTTAAAAATGACCCCCCCGCCCCGGGTGTACGTGTAATTTCTGTGATGTTCCCATGACCACAGACCACAGCCTTGTTTCCCTGAGTTCTTCATACTGGTTATTTTTGCTGACCATTTGAAAACTCCCTGGTCACAAGTTCTGTGTAGCTGTATGCCTTGTTAACTGCAATCCAAGAAATTGTTCCTTTTGTTTTTAGTTCCTTGTTCCCTCGCTCCCCTACTATGTAGCCCACTTGCAGTTTTGGCCTTTATAAGCTTTTTCTTGTTCAGTTCATCATCAAGAGTGATGTGATCTTGGTGTGAGCCTACTCTTGACCGCACGCTATTAAAGGACACAAAATTCGAATCCGGTGTGCTGGCGACTCTCCTTTCTTGCAGTTTGGTCATAAAAATACCTGCTTTGCCAAACTCTTAACTAGACTGAAGCTACTCTAATAAATTGGAAGCCTTAACAGGTAAATGTCAATCTATGTTTGTAGGTGACTTTGGCCCTCTCTGATGAGTGCACTAATTACCACTGGGCAACAAGTCTCTGGGACAAGTAGAGAAAAACCTCATTACATTGTTTTTTCTAAAAGTACTTTTATTGTGAACCCCATGAAATAATCATCATACTCTAGCACACAGGATACAAATCATGTTTCCATATGTATTTGTGGTTTTTTTTCCTCTCAGCTTCCATAGGGAAAAGGATCTTCTCTTAGTGTTTTTATAAAAACTGATCTAGACACTTTATTTGGAGTTTCACATATATAAAAACCCGAAAAAATGCTATGTATATTCTTAAATACTATGGGCTTGCCTAAATTAATTCAAGGAGTGAAATCATCTAAATCCTTAAGCTCCAGTTAGAATAATGGGTATGAGTTATTAACTCTTTAATGAATTGAGCCTATCTTCATTCCATCTGACTTCTTCTCGTTTGACCTAGATTTAGCCTTCTGAGGTATTGAGAAACAGTCACCAATTAAGCCCAGAAGTAGGTAGCACTCAGGTGTTTCTCC
This sequence comes from Cephalopachus bancanus, assembly GCA_027257055.1. Taxonomy (NCBI): domain Eukaryota; kingdom Metazoa; phylum Chordata; class Mammalia; order Primates; family Tarsiidae; genus Cephalopachus; species Cephalopachus bancanus. The sequence continues at coordinate 178,085 of JAPVLO010000428.1, read as the reverse complement.
TTGAGCATAATGATTTTTATTGCCCAGCTAAGCTCTCTTTTGGCATGGGAATTCCAGAGCAGATTTTTGACTTTCTGGTGTCCCATCAGGCTTTGTTTCCTGAGCTGACATAAATGATCACATCACATTTTATTTTTTATGCAAAAAGACTTTCAACATGCACAGTTGTGTTTTCTCTTTAAGGTCCCTGAGAACAGGTAAAGTTTTCTTTTGGCTTCCTTCAAAGGCAATTTATCAGTCTCCTTTAGTTGTGAAAGTGTTGTGCTAACTCCCAAATACATAAATAGATAAATCAATAAATGAAACAAGAGTGTGGAGTTAGACTCTTTAGGTTACACTGCAAACCGTTTCAATGGGTGAATCCATCAGCGAGCTTTCTGTGTCAAATTAAGGAAATACCTGTTTATTTTATTTCGTTTTTCTCACTATGTTTTAAAGAAATCCTGACACATGTTTTGCCAAGCTCTTACCTAGAGTGAAGCTACACAGATAATATGGAAACTGCTACAGTTTAGCATCAACATAGGTTTGTAGGTGACTTTGCCCGTCTCTGATAAATGCATCCATTACCACTGGAAAACACATCTTTGGGACAGGAAAAGAGAAACATCTTTTTAACTTCCTTGTTGCTGAAAGTACTTATTGTGAACCCCATAAAACAGTTGTGTCACTCTAGCTCCTAGGATACAAACCATTTTTCCACCTCAGCAACTGGCCCTCCTGTGTGAGGTGTGCCCCAGTGATTGGCCCTTCTCTGTAATGGATACTCCAGTGAGTAGCACACTTCTGTAATGAGTGCCCCAGTGAATGACCCTCCTCTGTGATGGGTGTCACAGTTGCTGGCCTTCCTCCATACTAGGTCTCCAAATGACTGGTCTTCCTTTGTGACGGGTGCCACAATGACAAGCTCTCTCTGTGATGGGTGATTTAGTGACTAACCCTTCTCTGTGATGCATGCCTTTGTAATAGGCCCTCCTCTGCGATGGACACCACAGTGAGTGACCCTGCAAGGTGATGGGTGCCCCAGTGAATGCCCCTCCACTGTGGTAGGTGTCCCAGTTTTCAACCCTTCTCTCTGATGGGTGCCACAGTGACTGGCCCTCTTCTGTGATGGCTGACCCAGTGAATGACTCTGCTCTGTCATGGGTGCCCCAGTGACTAGTCTGATCTGTGAATGGTACCCCAGCAACTAGCCTTCTTCTGTAACTTTTTCCCAAGTGACTGGCTTTTCTCTGTGATGGGTGTCAAAGTGACAATACTTCCTTGTGATCAGTGTCCCAGTGACTGACCCTCATCCATATTGGGTACCCCTGTGACTTGCCCTCCTCTGTGACGAGTGCCACAGTGATCAACTCTCCTCTGTGATCAGTGCACCAGAGAATAGCTCTTCTCTGTGATGGGTGTCCTAGTGATGTGTCATCCTCTAGTATGGGTGCCCCAGTGACAGACTTTTCTCTGTTTTGGGTGCCCCAGTGACTGGTCCTTCTCTGTGATTAATGCTCCATTGACAGTCTCCCCCAAAATGACTACCCCAGTTACTAGGCCTCCCCTGTGATTGGTGCCCAAGTGACTGGCTCTCCTCTATGATGAATGGTTTAGTTACTAGTTGGGACCCTCATTGACTGGCCCTCCTCTGTGAACAGTTTCCCAGTACCCAGCTCTCCTCTGTAATCAGTGCCCAGTTATTGACACTCTTTTGTGATGGGTAACCCAGTTAGTAGTCACCTCTATGATGGGCTCCCAGTGACTGGCACTCCACTGTGATAGGTCTCCCAGTGACTGGCCTCCCCTGTGATGGGTGCCCTAGTAACTGGCCCTCCTTTATGATAGGTGTTTCAGTGACTGGTTCTTTTCCATGATCTGTGCCCCAGTGATAAGCTTTCTTCTGTGATGGACAACCTAGTCACTAGCCCTTTTTCATAATGGGTACCCCAGTGAAAGACTCTCCTCTAGAATGAGAGTCCCAGTGACAGGGCCTCATTTTTAATGGGTGCCCCAGTGACTAACCCATCTCTGTGATGGGTGTTCTCAGGATTAGCCATCTCACAAAATGGGTGACCCAGTGACTTGCCCTCCTCTTTGATGAATGCCCTAGTGACTGACCCTCCCCTTGATGGTTGCCCCAGTGATTGGTCCTCCTCCATAATGGGAGCCCCAGTTACTGTTTCTCATCTGTGATGGGTGCCTCAGAGACTAGCCTTCTCATCTGTGATGGGTGCTCCAGAGACTGGTACTACTCTGTGATGAGTGACTCAGTGACTACCCATCCACTGGGATCTGTGCCCCACTGATTGGGCTTTCTCAGTAATGGGTGCCCTGGTGACTAACCCTCCTCTGTGATGGGTGCCCCAGAGAGTGTGTCTCTTCTGTGATAGGTGCCCCTTTGTCCCTACTCTGTGATCAGGTCCCAGTGATTGGCCTTGCTTCTACTGGGTGTCTCAGTGACTGGGTCTCTTACGTGGTGTGTGTTTCAGTGACTCTCCCTCCTCTATCATAGCTGCTTCAGTGACAGGCTCTCCTCTATGATGGGTGCCCAAATGACTCACTCTCCTCCATTTTGGGTTCCTTAGTGACTGTGTCTCTTTGGTGATTGGTGCCCCAGTGACTGACTGTCCTACAAAATGGGTGTCCTAGTGACTAGTCCTCTTCTGTGATGGTGTCCCAATAACCAGGTCTCCTCCTTCTCAGTGACAAGCCCTTCTTTTTGATTGGTGTCTCAGTGACTGGTCCTCTTCAGTGATGGGTGCCCAAGTAACTGACCCTCCTCTGTGAAAAATGCCCCATTGATTGATCCTCTGCTGTGATGGGTACCCTAGTGACAAGATTTCCTCTGTGATTGCTGACCCAGTGCCAGGATCTCTTAGATAATGGGTGAAACTGTGACTAGCCCTCCTCCATCATAGGTGCCCCAGTGATTGGGTTTCCTCAGTGATTGGTGTCTGAGAGATTGGCCCTGCTACATAATGGATGCCTTAGAGACTAACCCTCCTCAGTGATGGGTGTCCAATAACTGGGCCTCCTCCATAACGGGTCCCCAGTTTTAAGCCCTCCTCTGTGATTGGTTTCCTAGTGACTGGCCCTCCTCAGTGATGGGTGCCATAGTGACTGACCCTCCTCTGAATGGTAGTCCCAATGACTGACCCTCCTTCATAATGGGATCCCTAGTATCTGGCCCTCTTCTGTTATGGGTGCCCCAGTGACTAGTTTACTTTTGTGAGGGTTTCTCCGATGACTGGCTAGTCTCTGTGATGGGTGCTCCAGTCACTTACCCTCCTTTGTTAAGGGTGCCCCAGGGACTGATCCTCTTCTGTCTTGGGTCCCCCAGTGACTGACCCTCCTCTGTGATGGGTGCCCATGTGGTTGGCCCTTTTCTGTGATGGCTGTCTCAGTGATTGGCCCACATCTGGGATAGGTTCCTCAGTAACTATCTCTTCCTTGTGTTTGGTGCCTCATTGACTGTCCCTACTCGGTGATTGGTGTTCCAGTCACAGTCTCTATCTTCACCAGAAGCCTCCTGGTCTTCGGTGATTAGCCTTCTGTGATGGGTTCCACAGTGACTAGTCCTTCTCCATAATGGGTGCAAAAGTGACTGGCTCTTCTCTGTTATGGACATCCCCGTGACTGGACCTCCTTCATATTGTGTACCCAGTGGCCAGCCCATATTTGTGATGGGCATCCAAGTAATAGACACTTCTCTGTGGTGGGTGCCTCAGTGATCTCCTTTGTGATGGTTGCCCAACTGACTGACCTTCTTCTGTTATGGGTGTCCCAGGGACTTACCCTCTTCAGTGAAAAATACCCCAGTGACTGATCCTGCTGTGTTATGGCTTCCCAGTGACTAGCTTTTCTCTGTGATTGCTACCCCAGTTACTGGTTGTATTCTGTGATGGTTGACCTGGTGACTGGCTCTTCTCTGTGATGTTACCCCAGTGACTAGCCCTCTTCTGTGATAGGTGCCCCAGTGACTAACACTCCTTTATAATGGGTGCCTCATGACTGGCACTCCTCTATGATGGTTGCCCAGTAACTGGCCCTCCCTTGTAATCATCGTCTCAGTGACAGCCCTCCTTTGTGATCTGTGCCCCAGATACTGGCCCTCCTCCATAATCAGTGTGCTTGTGACTATTCCTCTTCTATGATAGGTGCTCTACTCCCTGGCTCTCCTCTGTGATGGAGTGCCCCAGTGACTGGTTATCCTCTGGGACAGGTGTCTCAGTGACTGGCCCTCCTCTGTGATTGGCATCCAAGTGACTGGCCCTCCTTCTATTGGGTGCCCCAGTGACTTGTTCTCCTCTGGGATGGGTGCCCCAGTGACTGGCTCTCCTCTGTGATGGGTGCCCCAGTGACTGGTCCTCCTTTGTGACTTGTGCTTCACTGACTGGCCTTCTTCCATAATGAATGTCCTGGTGACTAGTCATCTTTGAACATGGGTGTACCACTGGCTGGCTCTCATTGGTGATGCATGTTCCAGTGACTGGCACTCTTCTGTGATTTGTGCCCTAATGACTGGCTCTTCTCTCTGTAGGGTGCCCAATGACTGGCCCTCCTCTGTGATGAGTTTTCCAGTGACTGGCCTTCATTCATAATGAAGGTGACAGTGACTAGCCCTTCTCTGATGGGTGCCACAGTGATTGGCTCTCCTCTGTGATGTGTGTCCTAGTGACTAGCTCTTCTCTTTGATGGTTGCCCCATTGACTGGACAGCCTCCATTATGACAGCAACTGGTCCTTTTCTCTGATGGGTGCCCCAATGACTGGCTCCCCTTTGTGATGGTTATCCAAGTATCTGGATCTCCTCTGTTATGGGTGTCCCAGTGACTAGTCTTCATCTGTGTTGGGTTCCCCTTTGACTGGTACTCCTCTGAGATGATTGCTCTAGTGACTGACCCTTCTCTGTGATCAGTGGCCCAGTGACAGGCCTCCTTTGTGGTCTGTGCCCAAGTGACCGGCCCTCCTTCATAATCAGTGCACTTGTGACTGTTTCTATTCTATGATGGGTGCTCTAATCACTGGCTCTCCTCTGCGATGCATGTTCCAGTCACTGGCCCTCTTTTGTGATGGGTGCCCTGGTATCTTGTCATCATCTGGGATGGATGCCTTAGTGACTTACCCTCCTCTGTGATCAGTGTCCCAATGACTTGCCCTCCTTCTATTGGGTCTCCTCTGGGATGGGTGCCCCAGTGACTGGCCCGCCTTTGTCATTGGTGCTCTACTAACTGATTTTCTTCCATAATGGTTACTCTAGTGACTAGCCCTCTTCTACCATGGGCACTCCTATGATTGCTTCCTATCTGTGATGCATATTCCAGTGACTGGCCCTCTTCTGTGATTTGTGCCTCAGTGACTGGCTCTCCTCTGTGTTGGGTGCCCCAGTGACTGGCCCTACTCTGTGATTGATGCCCCAGTGACTGGTCCTCATTGATAATAAAGATTCGAGTGACTAGCCTCCTCTGTGATGGGTGCCACAGTGATTGGCTCTCCTCTGAGATGTGTGTCCCAGTAATTGTCTCTCTTCTGTGATGTATTATCCAGTGACTGGACCACTTCCATAATGACTGTCCCAGTGACAAACCCTCTTCTCTGATGTGTGCCCCAGTGACTGACTCTCTTCTGTGATGGCTGTCCCAGTGACTGGCTCTCTGTAATGGGTATCCCAGTGATTAGCCTTCATCTCTGATGGGTGTCTCAATCACTGACACCCCTCAATAATAAGTGCGCCATGACTGACACTTCTCTGTGATGATTGCCCCAATAACTGGCACCCCTCTTTGATCAGTGGCCCAGTGATTGGTCTCCTTTGTGATCTGTGCCCCAGTGACTGGTCCTTCCCCATAATTGGTGAGCTCATGACTCTCCCTTTTCTATTCTTGATGCCTTGCTTCTGTGATGCGTGTCCCTGTGACTGGTCTTCCTATGTGATGGCTGCCCCAGTGACATCCTCTGGGATGGGTGCCTTAGGGACTGGCCCTCCTCAGCAATCTGTATCCCAGTGGTTTGCCCTCCTTCTTTTGAGTGTCCCATTGACTGGCCCTCCTCTGGTATGAGTATCTCAGTGAATGGCCCTCCTCTAGGATGAGTGCCTCAGTGACTGCATGTCCCCTGTGATGGGAACCTCAGTGACTTGTGATCCTCTGTGATTGCTGCCTCAGGGGCTGACCCTACTCTGTGATCAGTCCCTCAATGACTGGCACTCTTCTGGGATGGGTGTCTCAGTGACTGGCCCCAGTGACTTGACCTCCTTTGTGATCAGTGCCCTATTGGCTGAGCCTCCTCCGCAATAGGTGCCCTAGTGACTAGCCCTCTTCTATCATGGGTGCTACAGTGACTGACTGATCTGTGATACATGTCCAAGCGACTGGTCCTCTTCTGTAATTAGTGCCCCAGAGATTGACTTTCTTCTGTGTTGGGTGCCCCAGTGACTGGCCCTATACTGTGACCAGTGTCCCAGTGACTGACCCTCATCCATAGTGAAGATCCTAGTGACAAGTCTTCCTCTGCAGTGGGTGCCCCAGTGACTGATGCTCCTCCATAATAGGTGCCCCAATGACAAGTCCTCCTCTGTGATTTGTGCCCCAGTGACTGTGCCTCCTCCATCATGGGTACCCCAGTGACTGTCCTGTCATCATTGTGGGTTTCACAGTGACTGGGCCTCCTCTGTGATTGGTGTCCCAGTGACTAGCTCTTCTCTATAGAGTTTGCCCAATTGACTACCCTCTTCTCCTCTCCCACTTCCTGGGTCTCCTTCATAATGAATACCCCAGTTACTGGCCCCCCTTTTTGATAGATATCCCAGGGACTGGGCCTCATTCATAATGTGTGCCACAGTGACTGGGACTCCTCTGTGATTGGTGCATTAATTACTGACTTTCATATATGATGAGTGCCAGTGATTAGCCCTCCTCTGTGATGGGTGTCATAGTGAGTGGGTTTCCTCCATAATGGGAGCTCCAGTGACAAGACATCTACTGTAATTGGTGCTACAGTGACTGACCATCCTCTGTAAAGGGTGCCCAACTGACTAGTCTTCTGCTTAGGTATCCTAGTATCTGAGTGTCCTCCAAAATGGGTGCCCCAATGATTAGCCCTTTTCTGTGATGTGTGCCCCAATTTCTTAGCTTCCTCCTTATTGGGTGTCCCAGTTACTGGCCCTTCTCTGTGATGGGTGTCCCAGTGATTGGGTATCCTCCATAACAGGTCCTCCATTGACTGGGAGTCATCTGTGAATGGTGCCTCAGTGACTTGTCCCCCTACAAATTTGGTTCCTCAGTGACAAGTCCTCATCTGTGATGAGTGGTCCAGTATCAGGGGCTCCTCCAATGACTAGCCCTCCTCTTTGATGGGTGCCCCAGTGACTGGTGTGGAGTTCCAGCCTCTGCTGAGCAGGGCCTGAGGTGTGGGGAGGGAAAAGAAGGAGACAGAGAAACAGTGGGATTGGGAGGGTTCTCTCCCAGGTAGCTGAGAGTGAGAGAGAACAAATTTATTTTCACCGCATGCCTCTTATATAGGACAAAAATCACACAAAGGAGGGCAAAACCACACAAGCAGGATATATGAATTAAATCACACAAGCAGGGTAAGTATCAATGACTAAACTATGCATGTCTTGATGTCTATGCTAAGCAAGGCAATCACTTAGGATAAGCAGCTTCTGGGCCAGACTTGGTGCTGCTTAGCTATCCATAGAAATGAAACCAAAAGGTCAGGGGAGACAAAGGAAATGTAGGCTTGGTTCCCTGAACACAAGCCAAGAAACATAAGGACCTTGTCAGCCTATGCTCTGTTTTCCTTCAACTGGTTCTTTTTGTGATGGGTGTCCCAGTGACTGGCTCTCCTCTGTGATAAATGCCCAAGTGACTGGTCCTCCTCCATAATGGGTGTCCTAGTGACTAACTCTTCTCTGTGATGGGTTTCTCAGTGACTGATCCTCCTCAGTGATTCATGCCCCAGTGACTGACCCTCCTCCATGATGGTTGTCCCAGTGACTGACCCTCTTCAGTGATTCAAGCCACAGTGACTTGCCCTCCTCTGTTATGGATGCCACAGTGATGGGTGCCTCAGTGTGGGTGCCTTCACTGTGATGGGTGCCTCAGTGACTGACCTTCTCTTGGATGGATGCCTCAGTGACTGGTCCTCATGTGTGATGGGTGCCTCAGGGACTGGCTCTGCACTCTGATGATGTCCCAGTGACTATTCCTTCTCTGTGATAGGTGCATCAGTTTCTAGACTTCTTCTGTGATTGGTGCTCCTGTGAATGGATTTCCTCTGTGATGTTTGTCCCAGTGAATAGCTCTCCTTTGTGATGGGTGCTGCAGTAGCTAGGTGTTTTCTGTGATGGGAGCCCTAGTGACTGGCTCTCCTCTATGATGGCGCCCCAGTGATTGATTCTCCTCCATGATGGATGTCCTAGTGACTAGTTTTCCTCTCCGATGTTTGATGTTTACAGTGACTGGGTTTCGTTCGTAATGGATGTCCTAGTGACTGGCCCTCTTCTGTGATGGGTTCCTCAGTAGCTGGTTCAATGTGATTGCTGCCACAGGGACTTGGCCTCCTTCATAATGGATGCCTCAGTAACTGTCTCTCCTCCATTATGGGTGCTCTAGTTAGTGGCTCTCTTTTCTGATTGTTTGCACCAGTGCCTGGGTCTCCTTCATAAGGGGTGCCTCATTGACCATCCCTCCTCTGTAATGGGTGTACCACTTACTAGGCCTCCTCCATAATGTGGGCCTCAGTTACTGGTCCCTTTCTGTGATGAGTGTCATAGGAATAGGTCTCCTCTGTAATAGGTTCTCTTTTGACTTGGCCTCCTTTTTGATTTGTGTCTTAGTGACTAGTCTTCCTCTGTAATGGGTGTTCAAGTAACTTGGCTTCCTCCATAATAGTGTCCCGGAGTCTAGGCTTCTTCTGTGATTGATGTTCCTGTAGTTGAGCCTCCTCCACAGTTGTTTTCCCTGTCACTAGCCCTCCTCTCTAATGCCTTCACTGTGGCAACCATCACACAGGGTGTCCCAGTGACTGGCACTCCCCTGTGATAGATGCCCCAGTGACTGGGCCTTCTCTGTAATGAATTCCCCAGAGACTGGCTCTCCTCTGTGTTTGGTGCACCAGTGATTGGCCCTCTTCTGTGAAAAATGCCCCAGTGACTGATTCTCTTCTGTGATGGGTGCCTCAGTGATTGGTTCACCTACATATTATGTGCCCCAGTGAATGGCCCTCCTCTATTATATGTGCACTAGTGACTGGAATTTTCAGTGATTGATGGCCCTGTTACTTGCCATCCTCTATAATGAGTGCCCTAGTAACTAGCCCTCCTCTGTGATGGGTGTCCCAGTAACTGAACACTCACTATAATGGGTTGCCCAGTGACAAGACCTCCTTTGTGATGGTTGTTCCAGTGCCTGGCCTTCCTCTGTAAGAGGTGCACCATTGACTGGCCCTCTTCAGTGATGGGTGTCTTAATGACTGAACCTCCTTCATTATAGGTGCTCCAGTGACTGAGTCTCCTCTGTGATAGGTGCCCCAATGACTGGTCATCCTTGATAATGGATGCCCCAGTGACCAGCCTTCCTCTGTAATGGTATTTTAATAAATGGGCCCCCTCCATAATGGGTGTCTCAGTGAATAGCCTACATCTGTGATGGAAGTCCCAGTGACTGGGCCTCCACTATAATGTGTGCCCCAGAAACATACCCTCCTCTGTGATGCCTGCCCCAGTGATTGGCTTTTCTCTGTGATCAGTGCCCCAGTGAGTGGCTCTCCTCTTTGAAAGGTGCCACAATAATTGGTCCTTCTCTGTGATGGATGCCTCAGTGAGTGGCTCTCCTCTGTGATACATGCCAAAGTGACTGGCCCTCCTCTGTGTTGGGTGTCCCAGTGACTGGTCCTCTTCTGTGAGGTTTGTACTGGTGATTGGGTCTTCTCTGTGATTTGTGTCCCAGTGACTGTCCCTCCTCTGTGAATGGTGTCTCAGTGATGGGCCCTCCCTGGGATGGATGCCCCAGTGACTGGGTCTCCTGTGTGATGTGTGCCTCAGTGACTAGGCCTCCTGTGTGATGGTTGCCACAGTGAATGGCCATCCTCTTTAAAGGGTGAACCAATGACTTGGTCTCATTGTGATAGGTGCCTCAATTAATGGGTATCCTTTGTGATGGGTGCCATATTGGCTGGTCTATGTGATGCATGCCCCAGTGACTGTCTTTCTTCTCTGATAGGTGCATCTGTGATCGGCTTTCCTCTGTGATGGGTGTCTCGATGACTTTCTTCTGTGATGGGTGCCCCATTGATTGGTCTTCTCTGTCATAGCTACCCCAGTAAGTGGCCCTCCTTCAAACTGGGAGCCCCAGTGACTGGTTCTCCTCTGTGATGTGTGCCTCAGTGACCAGACTTCCTCTATCATGGGTAGTCCAGTGACTGGCCCTCCTCTGTGGTGGATGCTCCATTGACTGGCCTTCCTTCATTTTGAAAACCCCAGTGACTGCCTCTTCTCTGTGATGTGCACATCAGTGACTAACCCTCCACAATGATGGCTGCCCCACTGACTGGCCCTTCTTCATAATGGGAGCACAAGTGACTGCCTCTCCTCTGTAGGAGGTGCTTTAGTGACTCGCCCTTCTCTGTGATGGGTGCCTCATTAACTAGCTCGCCTCTGTGATGGGTTTCTCATTTATTGTGTCTTCTTTGTAATTGGTGCCTCTGTATTTGGTCATCCACTGACTGGCACTCTTTATAATGGTTCCCAGGTGATTTTCCACTTCCATAATGGATGCCACAGTGACTGGCCTTCCTTCATAATGGATGCCCCAGTTACAGCCTCTCTTCTGTGATTGGTGCCTTAATGACTGGCTCTTTTATGTGATGTGTGCACCTCTGTGATGGATACCCCATGACTGGCCCTGCTCTGTGATGGTTGCCTCAGTGACCGGACATCCTCTCTGATGGGTGCATCAGGGACTAGTCCTCTGATGGGTGCCCAATAACTGGACCGCCTCTGTAATGGGTGCCCCAGTGCCTATCACTACTCTGTAATGGATGCTGCAGTAACTAGGCCTGCTCTGTGAGGGATACCCCAGTGACTGACAATCCTCTGTGATTGATGTCCCATTGACTGGCCCTCATCCTAATGGGTGCCTCAGTGACTGGCCCACCTCTGTGATGAATGCCTCAGTGACTGGGCCTCCTCTGTGATGCTTACCACATTGACTGGCTCTCCTCTGTGATAGATGCCCCAGTGACTGGTTGTCCTCTGTGATGATAGTCCCAGTAACAGGCTTTCCTCTATGATGACTGACACAGTGACAAGTCTTTTTCTGTTATGGGTGCACCAGTGACTGGCCCTCATCTATAATGGGTACCCATGACTGGTTCTCCTTTGTGATGGATGTCCCAGTGACTGACCCTCCTATGTGATGGGTGTCCCAGTAACTAGCCATCCTCCATAGTTGGTGCCCTAGTGGTTAGCCCTCCTCTGTGATGTGTGTCTCAGTGACTGGCTCTCCTCTGTGGCACGTTTCACGGTGACTGTCCTCTTTGATGGTTGCTTCAGGGTCTGGGCCTCCTCCAAAATGGGTACCCCAGTGACAGGCCCTCTTCTGTGATTGGTGCCCCAGTGACTGGGCCTCCTCTGTGATTGGTGCCCCAGAGACTTGTGATTACTCCGGTTACTTGCCCTACTCTATGATGAGTGTTCCATTTACTGGGCCTCCTCCATAATGGGTGACAAGTGACAGGCCCTCCTTTATGAAGAGTGTCCCTGTGAGTGGACATTTTCCATAATGTACACCCCAGTGTCTGTGCCTCCTCTGTGAATGGTGTCCTAGTGATTTACCTTCCTGTGTGATGGTGCCCCAGTGACTAGTACATTTCTGTAATGAGTGTCACAGTGAGTAGACCTCCTCCATAATGAGTGTCCCAGTAACTGAGCCTCTTCTATGATTGGCAATCCAATGACGGCCATCTTCTGTGATCCATGTCCCAGTGATTAGCCCTTTTTGTGATGAATGTCCTAGTAATTTGGTCTCCTCCAAAATTGTTGCTCCAGTGACTATCTCTCCTCTGTAGTCGGTGGCCCAGTCTCTAGACCTTCTCTAAAATAGGTGCCCCAGTGACTGTCCCTCCTCTGTGACGGGTGTCCAAGTGACTGGCACTCCTCCATAATGGGTGCTCCAGTGACTAGTCCTTCTCTGTCATGGGTGCCCCAGTGTCTGGCCCTCTTTTGTGAATAATGCCCTAGTGACTAATTCTCCTCTGTGATGGGTGCATCACTGACTGGCTTTCCTCTGTCATCACTACCCCAGTGACTGGGTTTTCTACAAAATGTGTGTCTCAGTGAGTAGATGCCCTAGTGACTAGTCCGCCACTGTGATGGCTGTCCCAGCAACTTGACTTACTTTATAATGGGTATCCCAGTGACATGTCCTCCTCATGATGAGTATCCCAGTGACTAGCTCTCTTCTGTGATGCATGCCTCTGTGACTGGCCCTCTTATGTGGTGGATGCCACAATGACTGGCCTTGCTCTGTGATGCTTGCCCAATGATTGACCTTCCTCTTGGATGGGTGCCCCACTGACTGGCCCTCTTCTGTGATGGGTGGCCCAGTGAATAAGCCTCTTTTGTGATGGTTGACCCTGTGATTGGCTCTCCTTTCTGATGGTATCCCAGTCTCCAAGTGTGCTCTGTGTGGGGTGCCCTAGTGACTGGCTCTTCTCTGTGAAAAACTCCCCAGTGACTAATACTTCTCTATGATTGTCTAAGTGACTAGCTTTCTTCTGTAATTGCTGTCCCCAATGTCTTGCTCTCCCACATAATGTGTGCCCCAGTGACTACCCCTCCTCCATTACAGGTTCCCAAGTGACTGTGGCTCTTTAGTGATTGGTGTGACACAGGGATTGGTCTTCATCCATAATCAGTGCCAGAGTGACCAGCCTTCCTCTGTGATGGATGTCCCAGAGATTGGTCCTCCTCTCTGATGGGTGCCCCAACGATTAACCATCCTCTACAATAATGAGTGCCTAGTGACTGGCCCTCTTCTGTTATGGGTGACACAGTGAATAGCCCTCCTCTCTGATGGGTGTCCCAGTGACAAGCTCTCCTCTGTGTGGGTTAGGCCATCACTGGCGCACCTCTATGATCAGTGACCCAGTGCCTGCAGTTCCTGGCCTTCCTCTGTTTTGGGTGCTCCAGTGACTGTCCCTCCCCCATGATGGGTGCCTCAGTGACTGGCCCTCTTCTCTGATGACTGTCCTAGTGACTGGCCCTCCTCTGTGATGACTACCTAGGTGACTGGCTTTCCTTTGTGATGAGTACCCCAGGGATTGGCCCTCCTCTGTATTGGGTGTTCCAGTTACTGACTCTCATCTGTGATCTGTTCCCCAGTGATTAGCTTTCTTCCATGGTGAGTGTCCCAGTGTATGGCCCTCCTCCAAGGAAGGTGCCCAAGTGACTGACTCTCCTCTGTGATGGGATTACCAGTTACTGGGCCTCCTCTTTAATGGAAGCCGAGTGACTAGCCCACATCTGTTGTGCCTGTCCTAGTGACTGGAACTCCTCTAAAATGTGTGCTCCACTGACTCACCCTCCTTTGTGATGGTTACCTAAGTGACAGGGTTTCCTCTTTTAAGGGTGCATCAGGGATTGGCTCTCCTCTATAATGGGTGCCCTACTTATTTTCTCTCCTCTGTGATGGGTGTCTTAGAGACTATCCCTCTTCTGTGATGGGTACCCCAGAGACTGGTCCTCCTCTGTAGTGGATGCCCCCATGATTGGGTTTCATCTGTGATGGGTGCCACAGGGAGTAGCCCTCCTCTGTGATTGGTGTCCAAGTGACTGGGCCTCTTCTGTGATGAGTGCTTCAGTGAATGGCCCTATTCTGTGATAGCTGCTCCAGTGAATGGCTCTTGTCTTTGATGAGTGCTAAAGTGACTAGCCCTCCCCTGTGATGAGTGCTCTAGTAACTGGGCCTCCTCCTAACTGGTGACACTGTGACTGGCCCTCTTCTGTGATGGGTGACTCGATGACTGTCCCTACTCTCAATGGGAGCCCCAGGGTCTGAGCCTCCTCTTTTTTTGAGTTTGAGTCTCACTGTTTTCACCAAGGCTGGAGTGTGGTGTCATGCTCACAGCCACTGCAGCCTCAACCTGCTGGGCTTAGGTAATCTTTCTGCCTCAGTCTTCCAACTAGCTGGAACTACAGACCCATGCCATCATGCCTGGCTACTAAACCTCCTCTTTTCCTTTTTTACCTCTTTTAATTTTTATTTAAAATTGTGGGGTACAATTCAGGACTAGGTATACAAATATTCACCATGCAGGTACCCTTATCTATGAGTTGTGTTCCCCCCTTCCCCAGGCAGATATCGACTACTGTCAATCCCACCTCTCCATCCCCCCAACCCCCTCCCCGCAGTTTCCCACCACTTTCAATCCTTTTCTTATAGTAATACGGTAGTTGTTGAAGGTCCACTTATGAGTGAGAACATGTGATACTCAGGATTTTGTTTCTGTGAGAGATCACTCAGTATTATAAACTCTAATTCCATCCAGGTTGCTGCGAAGTTCATGATTTTGTTCTTTATGGCTGCGTAGTATTTCATTGTGTGTATGTACCACATTTTAAAAATCCAGTCCTCTTTTGATGGGCAGCATGTTTGGTTTCATGTTCTTGCTATTGTGAACAATGCTGGATAAACATGTGTGCAATCAAAACAGCCTGGTATTGGTACAAGAACAGGCATATAGACCAATAGAATAGAACTGAGATTCCAGAAGCAAAACCTCAATTTCTCAACCAACTCATCTTTGACAAAGCCTCCACCACCCACTACTGGGGAGAGGAGAACCTATTCAGTAAATGGTGCTGGGAAAACTGGCTGACCACATGCAGAAGATTAAAACAGGACCCCTACCTATCCCCATACACAAAAATTAATTCTAAATGGATCACAGACCTAAATGTAAAACCTCTAACTGTAAGAACCTTGGAAAGTGTGGGAGACACTCTTATGGAAGTTGGAACTGGCAACCAATTCCTGATCAAAACCCAATGTGCCCAGGCCATAAGAGATAAGATAGATAAGTGGGACTTCATTAAACTGACAAGCTTCTGCAAAGCCAAAGAAATCATCAAAAGAGCAGGGAGACAGCCCATAGACTGGGAAAAAATATTTGCCAACTCCATGTCTGAACCTCCTCTTAATTGATGACCTAGGGACTGGCTCTCCTCTGTGATTGGTCTTCAATGATTAGCCCTTCTCTGTTTTGAGTGCCTCAGTAACTGGCTATCCTCTGTGATGAGTGCCCAGTAACAGACTTTACTCTTTGATTGGTGCCTCAGTGAGTAGACTTCTTCTGTAATGGGTTTCCCAGTTATTGTCCCTCCTCTATAATATGTGCCCCGGTGACTGTCTCTACTCTGTGATGGATGTCCCAGTGACTGGCCCTCTTCTGTGATGGGTGCCACAGTGACTAGTCATTCATTGGAATCCATCCCTGAGTGATTGACTCTCATTCATGATGGATGCTCTAGTGATTAGCCATCCTCTTTGATGTGTGCCCAGTGACTAGCTCTCCTCTGTGATGGGTATCTCAGTGACTAGCTGTCCTTTTTTATGGTTGCTGCAGTGACTGGGCCTCCTCCATAATGGGTAGCCCAGTGACTGGCCCTCCTCCTTTATGGTAGCCCCAGGGATTAGGCTTCCTCTGTGATTGGTGCCCCAGTGACTGACCCACCTCCAAAAGGGGTACCCCAGTGACTAGCCTTTCTCTGTGATGGGCTCCTCAGTGACTGTTTCTACTCTGTGATGGGTGTCCCAGTGACTGACTTTCCTTTTGTGATAGATGCCCCAGTGACTGGGCCCACTCTATCGTAGGTACCCCAGTGACTGGCCCTCCACTATGGTGGGTGTCCCCGATTGGCTCTCTTCTGTGAAAACTGTATCAGTGACTGATCCTCCTCTGTGATGAGTGCCCCAGTGAATAGCTTATCTCTAGGAACACTGTACCTAAATAATGTCTCCTAAATAATGGGTGCCAGAGTGACTAGTCCACCTTCATTATGGGTGTCCCAGTAACTGGGCCTCCTCAGTGATTGGTGCCACAGTAACTGGACTTCCTCCATTATGGTTCCCTAGGGACCAGTCCTCTTATGTGTCAGGTGTTCTAGTATCTGGTCCTCCTCCATAATGGGTGCACCACTGACAAGCCCTCTTTGGGACTGGTGTCCCAGTGACTTTCCCTCATCCATGATGGATGCCCCAGTTACTGACCTTCATCTGTGATGGTTGTCCTTGTGAGTGTTCCTTCTCCATAACATGTGCATCAGTGACTTCCCCTCCTCTATGATTATTTTTCCAGTGACTAGCCCTCTTCTGAGATGGATTCCCCAGTGACTGTCTCTTCTCTGTGATGCCTGTCAAAGTGACAGGCCCTCCTCTGTGAAGGAAGAACCTAAGGGACTGGATCTACTCTTTGATTGGTGCTCCAGTGACTGGGCCTCCTCTGTGATCAGTGCCCCAGTGACTGGCTCTCCTCTCAGGTGCCTCAGTGACTGGCTCTCCTCTGTGTTGGGTATTTTATTGTCTGCTACTCCTCTGTGATTGGTACCCCAAAGACTGGCCATCCTCTGGGCTGGGTGCCCCGGTGACAAACCCTCTTCTGTGATGAGTGGCCTAGTAATTGACCCTCCTCCAAAATTGTTGCCACAGTGAATAACCTTCCTCTGCAAGGGGACCACAGTTTCTGGCCCTCCTCCATAATGAGTTTCCTACTTTCTGGCCTCCCCCATAATGGGTGTCCCAGTGACTGACCCTACTTTGTGATGGATACCCAGTGACAGGTCCTCTTCTGTAATAGATGCTCTATTGACTGGGTCTCCTTTGTGATTGGTGATGCAGTGACTGACCCACCACCAAATTGGGTGCACCAGTGACTAGCCCTCCTCTGTGATGAGTGTTCTAGTAACTATGCCTTCTCTATAATTAGTGCCCCAAGACTAGCCCTCCACTGTGATGGGTTCCCCAGTGACTGGCTCTCCTCTGTGATGGGAATCACAGTGACTAGTACTCCTCTGTGATAGATGCTCACTGACTGGGCCTCCTTTATCATGAGTACTCCAGTGACTGGCCCACCTCTGTGAAAAATACCGCAGTGACTGATCCTCTTTGAAGACAGATGACCCAGTGAAGACCTTTCCTTTGTGAATGATGCCCCTGTGACTGTGTCTTCTAAATATTGGGTGCCCTAGTGACTCCCTTCCTCCATTATGAGTGCCCTAGTGACTGGAACTCCTCAGTGATTGGTGCCCCAGAGATTGGCCCTCCTACATAATGACTGCCCTATTAACTAGCCTTCATCTGTGTCAGGTATCCCAGTAACAGTGCTTCCTCCATAATGGGTACTCAGTGACAAGCCCTCTTTGTGATGGGTGCCACAGTGATTGGCCCTCATCAGTGATGAATGTCCCAGTCACTGGCTCTCCTCTGTGATGGTTGTCTCTGTTACTGGCCCTCCTCCATAGTGGGTACCTCAGTGACTGCCCATTCTCTGTGATGGGTTCTCCAATGGCTGGCCCTCCTCTGAGATGGGTACCCCAGTGACTGGCCCTCTTCTGTGATGGGTGGCAAAGTGACTGATCATCCTTTGTGTTGGGTGACTAAGTGACTGGTTCTCCTCTGTGATGGGTGCTCCAGTGACTGGGCCCTCTCTGTTGTCAGTGCCCAGTGACTAGCTCTTCTCTTTGATGTGTACCTCAGTGACTGTCCCTCCTCTGTGTTGGGGGCCTCATTGACTGACCCTCCTCTGTGATAGATACTCCATTGACTGGTCCTCCTCTAAAATGGTTGCCCCAGTGATTGGTCACCCTCTGTGATAGGTGCTCCAGTTTCTGGGCCTCTTTCATAATGGGTGCCCCAGTTTTTGACTCTCCTCTCTGATGGGTGTCCCAGGGATTGGTCTTTCTTCATAATTGGTGCTCCAGTGACTGGTCACCCTGCAAATTGGGTGCCCCAGTGTATGGTCCTCCTCTGTTACTGGTAACACAATGACTATCGCTCCTTTGTGATGAGTGTTCCAGTGACTGGACCTCATCTTTGAGGAATGCCCACATGACTGGTCTCCTTCTTTGATAGGTGCCCCAGTGAGTGGCCCTCCTATGTTATGTGTGACCACCATAATAGTTGCCCCAGTTAGTAGCCCTTCTCTGTGAAGACTGTAAAAAATGACTGGCCCTCCTTCATAATGGGTGGCTCGGTGACTGACCAACCTCTGTTATGGGTGTAAAGGAGACAAGCCCTCCTCTATGTTGGGTGTCCCAGTTACTAGCTCTTATCTGTAAGGGGTGTCCCCATGACTGGCCTGCCTCTGTGATGAATGCCCCAGTGACTGGTCCATCTCTGTTATTAGTGCCCTAGTGACTTCTCCTCCTCTGTAATGAATTCCCTGTGACTGGGTCTCCTATGTGGTGGGTGTCCAGGTGATGGGCCCACCTCTGTGGTTGCTGCCATAGTGACTGGCCCTCCTCTTTGATGGGTGCCCAAGTGACTACACCTCCTCTGTTTTGGGTGCCCCTGTGGTAGACCCTCCTCCATGATTGGTGCCCCAGTGACTAGACTTCTTTGTGATGTGTGCCACAGTGACAAGCTCTCTTGTGATGCAAATCCTAGAGCCTAGCCCTCCTCTGTGATGCGTGCCCTTTTGACTGGCCCTGCTTTGTGATGGGTGCCCCAGTGACTGACCTTTCTCTGTAATTAATGCTCTAGTAACTAATCCATGTCTGTAATGGGTGCCCCAGTGACTAACTTTCCTTTGTGATTACTGCCCAGTGACTTGGTCTCCTGCGTGCCCAAGTGACTAGCTCTTCTCCATTATGGGCGCCCTGGTGACTGTGCCTCTTCAGTGATTGATGCTGCAGTGACTGACACTCCTCAATAATGGGTGTTCCAGTGACTAGCCTTTCTCTGGTGAGTGACACCCTCCATAATTGGGGTCCAATGACAAGACCTCAATTGTGATGGGTTTCCCAGTGACTGCCCCTCCTCAGAATGGGTGCCCCAGTGAATGGCCCTCCTCTGTGATAGTTGTCCCAGTGACTGGCTGTCCTCCATAATGGGTGCCCCAGTGACTGGTCTTCCTCTGTGTAGGTTGTCTTAATGACTGACCTTCTTCCATAATGGGTGCCCCAGTGACTAGATATCCACTGTTATGGGTGCCACATTGGCTAGCTCTCCTCTGTGTTGGGTGTCCCAGTGACTAGCCCTCATCTGTGATGTGTGCCTCAGTGACTAGCCTTCCTCTGTTATGCGTGCCCCAGTGACTTCCCCTACTCTGTGATTTGTTTCCCAGTAACTGGCTCTCTTCTGTGAAGGGTGCCTGAGTGACTAGCCCTCTTCTGTGGTGGCAATTATAGTAACCGATGCTCCCCTTGGATGGGTGCCCTAGTGCCTACACCTCCTCTGTGCTGAGTGCCCTAGTGACTACCCCAGTGACTAGATCTCTTCAATGATGTGTGTCACAGTGACAAGCCCTCTTCTATGATGCAAGTCCCAGTGCCTAGCTGTCCGCTGTGATCCATGACTTTTTGACTGGCCCTCTTCTGTGATGGGTGACCTAGTGACTAGCTTTTCTATGTCATCACTGTCCCAGTGGCTGGGTCTCCTACATAATGGGTACCTGAGTGATTAGTCTTCCTCCATAATGAATGCCCCAGTGCCTAACCTCCTCAGTGATTGATGACACAGTGACTGGCACTCCTCCATAATGAGTGCCCTAGTGACTAGCTCTCTTCTGTGAAGGGTGTCCCAGTAACCAGGCCTCCTCCTTAATTGGTGCCCCAATGACAGGACCTCCATTGTGATGGATTTCCCAATGACTGCACATCCTCAGTGATGGATAACCTAGTGAATGGCCCACCTCTGTGATGATTGTCCCAGTGACCGACCCTCCTCCATAATTGGTGTCCCAGTGACTTGCCCTCCTCTGTTATGGATGCTACAGTAACTAGCCATCCTGTGTGATAAGTGCCCCACTGACTAACCCTCTTCTGTGAGGGATGCCTTCATGACTGGACTGCCTCTGTGATGGGTTCTCTAGTGACTGGCTCTCCTTTGTTATGGATGCTGCAGTGACTGCCTCCTCTTCTGTAATGGGTGCTCCAGTGACTGGCCTTCCTCTGTGACTGGAGCCCCAGCGATTGGCCCTCTTTTGTGATTGCTGTCCCTGTGATTGGCCCTCCTCTGTGATTAGTGTCTCAGTGACTGTCCTTCTTTTTTGGTGACTCTCATTGACTGGTCTGCCTCTGTGATCAGAGCACTAGTGACTGACTATCCTCTGGAGTTGGTGCTCCAGTGACTGGCCTTCATCTGTGATGGGTGCCCCAGAGACTGGACCTCCATTGTGATGCATGTCCCTGTGACTGGTCTCCTCTGTGATGGGTGCACCAGTGACAGGCTGTCTTCTGTGACGGTTGTCCCAGTGACAGGCTCTCCTCCATAACAGATGCATGAGTGACTGGCCCTCCTTTGCACTGGGAGTGTTAGTGACTGGGCCTCCTCCATATTGGTTGCTCCAGTGACTAGCCCATATATTTGATTGGTGTGCCAGTGACTGGATGTCCTCCAAAAATGGGTGTCCCATTGACTCACCTTCCTCTGGGATGAATGCCCCAGTGACTGGTCCTTCTCTGTGATGGGTGCCCCAGTAATTGGCCTTCCCCATAATAGGTGCCTCAGTTTCTGGCCCTCCTCTGTGATGGGTGTCACAGTCACTAGCCCTCCTCCATGATGGGTGCCCTAGCGGCTGGTTCTCCTCTGTGATGGGTGCCTCAGTAACTACCTGTCGTCTTTGATGGATGCCCCAGTGTCTTGACTTCCTCTGTGATCAGTGCCCAAGTGACTAGGTCTACTCTGTGATGGGTGACCCAATAAGTGACCTGACTCTTTTATCAGTGCCCCAGTGATTGATCCTTCTTCTAATGGGTGCCCCAGTGACAGGGCCGTCTCTATGTTAGATTCCTCAATTACTGGCTTTTCTCTCTGATGGGTGCCCAAGTGACTAGCCCTCCTCTTTGATGGGTGCCACAATGACTGGGCTCACTCCTAAGGAGTGCCCCAGTAAATGGCTCTCCTCTGTGTTGGATGCTTCAATGACTACCCCACCCTGTCATTGGTGCCTTAGTGACTATGCCTCCTCTGTGATGGGTGCCCCAGTGACTAACCCTCCTCCGTAACTGTTGTCACAATTATTGGGCCTACTCTATGAATTGTGCCCCAGTAACAGGCACTCCTGTGTGATTGGAGCCCCAGAGACTGAACCTCCTATTAATTGGTGCCCCAGTGACTAGCCCTCCTCTGTGATGGATGCATCAGTGACTGGTCCTTCTCTGGGATGGGTGACTTAGTGACTGGCTTTTGTCAATAATGGGTGCCCCAGTGACTGACTCTCTTCTGTTTTTGGTGCTCCAGTAACTGGCCCTCCTCTGTGATGGGTTCCTCAGTGACTGAATTTCATCAGTGATGGGTGTCTCACTGACTGGCTCTCATCTGTTTTTGGTGCCCCAGTGACTGACCTTCCTCTTATTGATATCCCATTGACTGGCCCTCATGCATAATTGATGTCTTAGTGACTAACCCTCCTTTTTAATGGGCGCTCCAGTGACAGGTTTTCCTCTGTGATGGATGTTCCAGTGACTGTCTCTTCTCTGTGATTGGTGAGACAAGTGGCTGGTCCTCCTCTGTGTTGGATGCCACAGGACCAGGTCCTCCTCTGTGATTGGTGCTCCAGTGCCTGGTCCTTCTTCATAATGGGAACTCCAGTGACTGGGTCTCCTCTGAGATCCACTGCCACAGTGACTAATTCTTCTCCATAATGTTTGCACCAGTACTAGCCTTCTTCAGTGATGGGTGTCACCTTTACTGGGCTTCCTCCATAATGTGTGCACCACTTACTGGCCCACCTTCATAATGTATGTCCCAGTGACTGGATCTCCTCTATAATAGGTTTCCCGGTGACAGGTCTTCATATATAATGGGTGCCCCAGTGACTAACCCTCCTCTGTGATGTGTATAATGATGACTGGGTCTCCTCCATAATGGATGCCCCAAGACTTGGCTTTCTCTGTGAGTGGTGTCCCAATGACTGGCCATTCTCGGTGATGGATGTCCCAGTGACAAACCCTCTTCTGTGATGAGTGGCCTAACAACTGGTCCTCATCCAAAATGGGTGCCTCAATAACCAGATCTCCTCTGTGATGGTTGCCACAATTTCAGGGCCTTTTACATGATGTGTGCCCCAGTGACTGGCTCTCCTCTGTGATGGGTGTCCCAGTGATTGGGCCTCCCCCATAAAAGGTGGTCCACGATTGGAATTTCTCTCTGACTAGTGCCCCAGTGACTGGCACTCTTCCAAATTGGGTGGCCCAGTGACTAGTCCTCCTTTGTGGTGGGTGTTCCAGTAACTGACTCTCCTCTGTGATGAGTGTCACTGTTACTTGCTCTCCTTTGTGATAGAAGGCCCAGTGACTGAGCCTCCTCTATAATGGGTGACCCAGTGACAGATCCTCCTCTGTGATAGCTGCTCCAGTGACTGGCCCTCTTCTATAGATGGTGCTCCATTGACTAGCCCTACTTTGTGATGGATGTCCCAGTGATTGACCCTCCTCTGTGACTAAAACCTCCATAACTAACCCTCTTTGATAGGTGATCCATTGACTATCTTTCTTCTATGATCACGCCCCAGTGACTGGGTTTCCTCATGATGGTTGCCATAGTGACAAGACCTCCTCCCTTATGGGTGACCTAGTGACTAGGCCTCTTTGGTCAGTAGTGATCCAGTGACTGGCCCTCCTCGATAATGGGTGTCCTAGTGACTAAACCACCTCTGTGATAGGAGTTCCAATAACAGGGCCTCCCCCATAGTGGGGGCCCCAGTGACTGGTCCTCTTCCAAAATTGGTGTCCCAGTGACTGGGTCTCTCCTCTGTGATTGGTGCCCAAGTGACTAACCCTCCTCCAAAATGGTTGCCCAGTGACTAGCCCTCTTCTGTAATGGGTGTCCCATTTAATGGACCTTTTCCATAAAGGTGTCTCAGTGACTGTTGCTCCTTTGAAATGTCCCAGTGCCTGGGCTTCATACATAATGTGTGCCCCAGTGACTGGGCCTCCTCTGTGATTGGTGTTCCAGTGATTGGTATTCATATATGATGGATGTCTCAGTGACAAGCCCTCCCTATGATGTCTATCACAGTGACTGGGCCTTTTCTGTGATTGGTGGCCAACTAACTGGCCATCCTCTGGGATAAGTGCACAAGTGATCCTTTTCTGTGATGGCTATCATAGTAAATTGTCCTCCTCCAAATGGGTACCCCAGTGATTAGTCCTTCTCTGTTATGGGTGCTCCAGTTTCTGTGCCTCTTCCATAATGGGTGACCAAATGGCTTGCTCTGTGATGGGTGTCCCAGTAATTGTCACTCCTTCATATAGGTGATCCATTGTTAGGGCCACCTTCATGATTGGTGCCCCAGTGACTGAAATTCCTGCAAATTGGATGCCCCAGTGTTTGACCCTCCTCTGTTATGAGCGACACAATGACTAGCTCTCCTCTGTGATGTGTGTCTCAGTGACTAGACCCCCTCCATCGGGGGTGCCCCCATGACTGTCCTACTTCTATGATGCATGAGCCTGTGCCTGGCCTTCCTCTGTTATGGGTGCCTCAGTGACGATCCCTCTTCTGTGTTGGGTGTCCAGTGATTGGCCCTCTGTGATAGGTACCCCAGTGACTGACCTTCTTCTGCACTGGCTGTCCCAGTAACTGACCCTCCACAATAATGGTTGCCCCAGTGACTAGCCCGCCTCAGTGACGGTTGTCCCAATGAATGGCCCTCGTCCATAATGGGTGCCCTAGTGATTGAGTGATTGGTCCTCCTTTGTTATGGGTGACACAGTGACTATCCCTCTGTTTCGGGTGTCCCAGTGACCAGCCCTCATCTGTGAGGGGTGTCCCCATGACTGGACCACCTCTGTAATGTGTGCCCCAGTGACTGGCCCTCCTCTTTTATGGATGGCCCAGTGACTACCCCTCCTCTGTGATGGGCGCCTCAGTGATTGGCCCTCTTCTGTGATGGCTGCCATAGTGACTAGCCCTCCTCTTAGATGGCTGCCCCAGTGATTACACCTCCTCTGTGTTGGGTGTCCCCAGTGACTTGCCCTACTCTATAATTGGAGCCCCTGTAACTAGCCCTCCTCTGTGATGCATGCATTTTGCCTGATCCTCATCTGTGATGGATGCCTTGGTGACTGGCTTTCCTCTATGATTCCTCCCCTAGAGATTGGTCTACATAATGGGTGCCCTAGTGACTATCCCTACTCCATTGTAGGTGCTTCAGTGACAGTGCCTCCTCAGTGATTGTTGCCCCAATGATTGGCCCTCCTCCATAATAGGTGCCCTAGTGACTAGCACTTTTCTGTGAAGGGTGTCCCAGTAACTGGACCTCCTCCAGTAATATGACCTACATTGTGATGGGTTTCCCAGTGACTGCCCCTCCTCAGTAATGGGTGCCCCAGTGAATGGCCCTCCTCTGTGATAGTTGTCCCAGTTACTAGCCCTCCTGCACTATGGGTGTCTCATTGACTTGCCCTCCTCTGTTTTGAGTGCCACAGTGACTAGCCCTCCTCTGTGATAGTTGTCCCAGTGACTAGCCCTTTTCTGCGAGAGGTGCCCCATGACTGTACAGCCTCTGTACAGTCTTCCAGTAATTGGCCCTCCTCTGCTATCCAGTAATTGGCTACCCCTCCTCTGTTAAGGGTGCACCAGTTACTGACCCTTTCTGTGACTACATCTCATCTGTAACTAGCCTTGTTCTGTGTTGACTGCTTCAGTGACTAGCCCTTTTTTTGCTTCTTGTGTCATTGACCGGGCTTCTTCTGTGATTGAAGCACCAGTGACTGGCTATCCTCTAATTGGTGCTCCACTGACTGGCCCTTGACTGTGATGGTTACTTCAGAGACTGTCCCTCCTCTGTGTTGGGTGGTCCAGTGACTGATTCTTATCATGATTTGTATCCCACTTGCTGACTGTCTTCTGTGATGCCCCAGTAATTAGCCTTCTTCTGTGAAGAGTGCACCATTGACTGGTCCTTCTTTATAATGGGTGCCACAGTCACTGGCCTGCTTCTTTAATGGGAGTCCAAGCAACTGGGCTTCCTTCATAATAGGTGCCCCAGTGACTAGAGCACTTCTGTGATTGGTGGTTCAGTGAATGGCCATCGTCAAAAAGGATGCCTCAGTGACTTGCCCTCCCCTATCATGGGTGCTCTAGTGACTGGTCCGCCTCTGTCATGGTTGGTCCAGTGACTGGCTATTCTCCTTAATGGGTGCCTCACTTACTGGTTCTCCTCTATGATGGGTACCTCAGTGACTAGCCCTCCTCTGTAATGGGTGCCCTCAAGACAGGTCCTCCTCTGTGATCGTTGCCTCAGTGTCTACCCATCCTCTCTGATGGGTGACCCTGTAACTAGCCTTCCTCTGAGGGGTGCCCTTGTGAGTGGCCTGCCTCTGTTATGGGTTCCCAAGTGAGTGACCCTCTTCTGTTACTGGTGTCCCAGTGACTGCCCCTCCTCTTCAGTGATGGCTGTCCCAGTGACTGGGCCTCATCTGTGATTGGTGTCTCAGTGATCAACTTTCCTCTGTGATAGGTGCCTCAGTGACTGGGCCTCCTCTTTGATAGATGCCCAAGACACAAGCCCTCCTCTTTAATGGGTGTTCCAGTGACAGGGTCTCCTCCTAATGGGTACCCCTGTGATTGATTACTCCTTGGGGGTGGGTGCCTCAGTGGCTGGCTATGCTCTTTGATAGGTGCCTCAGTTACTGTGCTTCCTCTGTGATGGGTTCCCCAGTGACTGACTCTCCTCTGTAATGTGTACCACAGTGAAAGGCCATCCTATGTGATGTGCTCCTTAGTGACTTGTTCTCTGTGATGAGAGTCCCAGTGACTGGTTTCTCCTTTGCCATGGGTGCCCCAGTGCCTAGCTTTCCTTCTGTGAAGGTTGTCCCAGTGACTGGCTCTCCTCATTGAATGGGTGCATTAGTGAATGGCCTCTTTCTCTGATGGCTGTCCCAGTAAGTAGGCTTCCTCTGTGAGGGTTGTTCCCATGACTGGGCTGCCTCTGTGCTTGGTTCTCAAGTGAATGGGCCTCTTCTGTTTTTGGTGTTACAGAGACTGCCCCTTCTCTGTGATGGGTGCCGCAGTGAATGGCCTTCCTCTGTGAGGGTTGTCTCAGTGACTGGCTCTCCTCTATAATGTTTGCTCCAGTGACTAGTTCTCCCCTGTTATGGGTGCCACGGTGACTAGACCTCCTCTGTGATGTGTCCCAGTGACTAGCCTTTCTCTGAGGAGTGCCCCCATGGCTATTCTGCTTCTGTGATGGATTCCCAAGTGAGTGGCCCTCTTCTGTTATTGGTGCCCCAGTGACTGCCCCTCTTCTGTGATGGCTATCATAGCGACTGGCCCTTCTCTATGATGGGTGCTGAGGTGACTGGCCCTCTTTTGTGATGGCTGTCACAGTGACTGGCCCGCCTCTGTGATGGATGTTTTAGTAACTACACCTGCTATGTGATGGCTATCCCACTGATTGGCCCCAGTGACTGGCCCTTCTCTGTGATGGGTACCCCTGTTAGAACTTAAGTGACCGGTTCTCCTCTGTGATGAGAGCCCAGTGACTGACTTTCCACTATTACGGGTGCCCCAGAGCTTGGCTCTCCTTTGTGATGGTTGTCCCAGTGACTGCCTATCCTCTGTGATGAATGCCCCAGTGACTAGCCCTCCTCTAGTAATATGTGCCTCAGTAACTGGCACTCCTCTGTGATGGGTGTCTCAGTGACTGTGCCTACTCTGTGATGGGTACCCCTGTGACTGGCCCTCCTGTATGGTCGATGTCCCAATGATTGGCCCTCGTTCTAATGGGTGCTTCAGTGACTGGGCTTTCTCTGTGATGGATGCCTCAGTGAACTCCTCTCCTCTGTGATGGCTGCCTCAGTGACTGAGAATCCTCTGTGATGGGGTGCCCCTGTGACTAACCTTCATCCAGAATGGACACTTTAGTGACTAGCTCTCCTCTGCGATGTGTGTGTAAATGACAGTTGCTCCTCTGTTATGGTATCCCAATGCCTGGCTTTGCTCTGTGTTAGTTGCCCCAGAGACTGGGACTCCTGCATAATGTATGCTCCAGTGACTGGCCATTTTCTGTGAGGGATGCTCCAGTGACTGGTCCTTTGCTTTGATGGGTTCAGCAGTGACTGTCCTCCTCTGTTATGGGTGCCACAGTGACAAGTTCTCCTTTGTGGTAAGTGTCCCAGTGACTAGCCATCTTCAGTGATGGGTGCTCCAGTGACTGGCCCTCCTCTGTGATGGATGCCCCAGTGACTGGCCCTCCTCTGTGATGGGTGCCCCAGTGACTGGCCCTCCTCTGTGATGAATGCCACAGTGGTTAGGTCTTATCCATAATAGATGCCCTAGTGAATGGCCTTCCTCTGTGTTTGGTGCACCAGTGACTGGCTCCTCTGCATAATGGTATGCCCCAGTGACTGGCATTTCTCTCTGATCAGTACCACATTGGTCCTCCTCCAGTATGTGCCCCCATGACTTGGTCTCCTGTGATTTTTGCCCCAGTTTCTGGTCCTCCTCAATAATGGTGGCCCCAGTGACTAGCTCCCCTCTGTGATGGGTGTCTCCTCCATCACTGGTGTCCCAGTGACTGGCCCTCCTTTGTGATGGGTGTCCCAGTGACTGATCCTCCTCCATAATGTGTGCCCCAAAAACTGGGCCTCCCCAAGGTTGGTGCCCTAGTGACTTTTCTCCATAATATGGATGACTCAGTTAGTAGTCCTCCTCTGTGATAGGTGTCACAGAGAATGGGCTTCCTCCATAATGGGTGTCCCAGTGACAGACCCTCCTTTGTGATGGGTGTCCCAGTGACTGGGAATCCTCTGTAATGTGTGCCCAAGTTACTGGGCCTCCCTTGTAATTTGTGCTCCAGTGACTTACCTTCACAGATGACGGGTGCCTCAGTGAATATCCCTGCTATGTGATGGGTGTCACAGTTACTGGACCTTCTCCATAAAGGGTACCTCAGTGCCTAGACCTCCTCTCTGACTGGTGCCCCAGTGACTGGTCATCCTCTGTGATGGGTGCCACAATGACTAGTCTTCTTCTCTGATGGGTGTCTTAGGATCTGATCCTCCTTCAAACTGGATGCCCCAGTGACTAACCTTCCTCTGTGAGGGGTGTCCCATGTACTAGGCCTCCTCCATAATGGATGCCCTAGTGTGTGGCCCTCCTTTGTGGTGAGTGTCTCAGTGATAGTCTTCCTCCACAATAGGTACTTCATTGATTAGCCCTCCTTTGTGATTGCTGCCCCAGTGACTAGCCCTCCTCCAAATGGGTGCCTTAGTGACTAGCCCTACTCTGTGCTGGGTGCTTCAGTAACTGGGTTTCCTCCATAATTTGTGTCCCAGTGACTGCCTTCCTCTGTGAGGGATGTCCCAGTGACTGGTTTTTCTCTGTGATAGATGACCCAGTGACTGGGTCTTTTCTATAGTGGGTACCCCAGTGACTGACCCTCTTCCATAATGAGCATCCCAGTGACTGTCCTTCCTCTGTTATCAATGCTACAGTAGCAAGTCCTCTTCTGTATGAGTGTCTCAGTGACTAATTGTTCTCTGTGAGCAGTGTCCCCATGTCTGGCCTGCTTCTTTGATGGGTGTGCCAGTGACTGGTCTTCCTTGGTTATAGGTGCCCCAGTGAGTGCCTCTCCTCTGTGATCAGTGCCCCAGTGATTGGTTCTTCTCAATGATGGGTTCCTCGGTGACTGGGCCTTCTCTGTGATTGGGGCACCAGTGATTGGTTCTCATCTGTGATGGGTGCCTCAGTGACCCTCTCTGTACTTCTGCCTCATTGAATGGCCTTCTCTGTGATCAGTGCTTCATAGAATGGCTATACTCCATAATCAGTGACCCAATGATCGGCCCACATCTGTGATGGGTACCCTAGTGACTGACCTCTATGATGGATGCTTCAGTGACTTGCACTCCACTGTTTTGGGTGTCTCAGTGACTGGCCTCCACTATGATGGGTTCTTCAGTGACTTGCTCTCCTCTGTGATGGGTGCCCCAGTGACTGGCCCTCATCTAAAATATGTGGATCAGTGATCACCACTCCTCTGTGATGGGTGTACCAGTGACAGGCCCTCATTGTGATTGGTGACCCCGGGATTGGTCCTCATCCATAATAAATGCCCTTGTGACTTGATGTACTCTGTGTTGGGTGTCCCAGGGACTTGCTCTCCTCCATGATGGGTGTCCAAGTGACTAGCTCTCTTTTTATGATTGCACCAGTGACTGAGTCTCCTCCATAACACATGCACTAGTGACTGGGCCTCATCCCCAATGGGTGCCTTAGTGACTGGCCTTCCTCCATTATTGGTACACCAGTCACTGGGCCTCTTCTGTGGTTGGTGCAAAAATGACTGGTCCTCCTGCATAATGGTTGTCTGAGTGACTAGCCCTTCTTTGTGAAGTTTGTCCCAGTGACTGGCCTTCCTCCGTAATGGTTGCTGCAGTGACTGTGCCTACTTTGTTATGGATGCCACACTGACAACTTCTCCTCTGTGATGGGTGTCACAGTGACTAGCATTCTCTGTGGGAGGTCCCCCCATGACTTGCCTGCCTCTGTGATGGGTGTCCCAGTGCTGGTCCTCCTGTATTATGGCTGCCCCCAAGACTGCCCATAATCTGTGATGGGTGAACTAGTGACTGACTCTCCTCTTGATGGGTGCAGAGGTGACTGGCTTATTTTTGTGATGGCTGTCCCAGTGATTGACTTTCCTCTGTGATAGATTCCCCAATAACTGGCCCTCCCCCATGCCCCAGTGACTGGCTTTCCTCATTGATGGGTGCCACAGTAACTAGCCTGTCTATGTGATTTGTGTCTCCAGTGACTGGTCCTCCTTCATGATTGCTGCCCCAGTATCTAGCCCTCATCTGTGATGCATACTCTTGTGACTGGCCTCACTGTGTGATGGGAGCCACATTGACTGGCCCTGATCTGTGATGGGTGTCTCAGTGACTGCTCTTTCTCTGTGATAGGTTCCTTAATAAATGGCCCTCCTGTATGATAGGTGCCACAGTAACTGGCCTTCCTCCAAAATGGGTGCCCCAGAGACTTGCCCTCCTCTGTGACTGTTGCCTCAGTGACTGTTCCTCCTCTGTGATTCATGCCGCAGTGACTGGCCCTCCTTCTTTATGGGTTTCCCAGTGAATGGACCTCCTCTGTGACTGATGCCCCAGTCACTGGCCATCCTTCATATTGGTTACTCAGTGACTACCCCTCCTTTGGGATGGGTGTCCCACTCACTGGGCCTTCTCTTTAATGAGAGCCTCTGTGACAAGCCCTCCTTTTTGATGGGTGACTGGTCTGCCACCATAATAGGCACTCCAATGACTGGACCTCCCCTGTGATTATTGGTGCCCCAGTGTATTGTTTTCATATATGATGAGTGCCCCAGTTATTAGCCCTCATCTTTTATGGGTATCACAGTGATTATGCATCCTCCATAAAGGTGCCCCAGTGTCTGGACCCCTTCTGTGATTGATACCACAATGACTAGCTATCCTATGTAATGGTGCTACCATGACTAGCCCTCTTCTGTGATAGATGTCCTGGTAAGTGGGTATCCTCCAAAATGGGTGCCTCTGTGGCTAGCTCTCTACTGTGATGGGCATTCCAGTAACTGCCTCCTCCATAATGGGTGTTCCAGTGACTAGTCCTTCTCTATTATTGGTGCCATAGTGACAAGCCTTCCTCTGTGTGGGTGTCCCAGTAACTAGACCTCCTCTGTTATGTTTGTCCCAGTGACTGCCCCTCTTCTGTAATGGGTGCACCAGTGACTGATCAGTGACTGGCGCTATCTGTGATGGGTTCTCCAGTGACCAGTCCTCTTCTATAATAGCTGTCCCAGTGACTGGCTTTCCTCTGTGATCGGTTCCTCATAGACTGGCTCTGCTCTGTGATGAGTGCCCAGTGACTGCTCCTCCTCTGCTATCTGAACCTCGGTGACTGGCTCTCCTCTGTAATCTGTGCCACAGTGACTGGCCCTAGTCTCCGATCAGTAACCCGAGGATTAGCCTCCTCTGTGATGGGTGCACCATTGACTGGTCCTTCATTGTTATGGGTATCCCAGTGACTGAATGCCTCTATGATGGGTGCCCCTGTGAATTGCTCCCCTTTGTGTTGGGTGACCCATTAATTGGTTTCCTTCTGTGATGGGTGACCAAGTGATTGGCTGTCTTCTGTTATGGGTATGCCAGTGAATGGTCTTCATCCATAATGGGTTCCCCAGAAACTGGCCCTTCTCTACAATGGGAATCTCAGTAACTGGTCTTCCTGAATAATGGATGCCCCAGTGACTAACCCACCTCTGTGATGGGTGTCTCTCTGACTTACCCTTCACCAAAATTGGAGCCACAGTGACTCACCCTCCTCTATAACGAGTACCCTCATTACTGGTCTTCCTCTATGAAGGGTGCCCCAGTGATTGACACTCCTCCTCTTTTATGGGTACTCCAGTGACTGCCCCACCTGTGTGTTGTGTGTCCAGTGACTGGCATTCCTCTATGATGGGTGTCCCAGTGATTGACCCACTTCTGTAATGATTGTCCCATGACTGGCTCTTCTCTGTGATGGGTGTCCCAGTGAGTGTCCCTCCTCTGTTGTGCCCCATTGACTAGTCCTCCTCTGTGTTCACTGCCTCTGTGACTGACTCTCCTGTGTAATCAGTGTGACAGTGGCTGGACTTAATCTATGATGTGAATCCCAGTGAGTGACTACTCTGTAATGGGTTCCACAGAAACCGACCCTCCACTATGATGGGTGCTCCAGTAACTAGGTTTCCTCCATCATTGGTCACCAGTGACTAGATCTCCTCAGTGATGTGTTCCCCAGTGACTTTGCCTCCTCTGTGGTGGGAGCCCCAGTGACTAACTATCATCCCTAATGGCTGCCCTAGTGACTAGCCCTCCTCTGTGAAGTTTGCCCCAGTGAATGTCTCTCCTTTGTGATAGTTTCCTCAGTGACTGGGCCTCCTCCATATTGGGTGCACTCATGACTGGCCCTCTTCTGTGATGGGAGCCCCAGTGACTAACTATCATCCCTAATGGCTGCCCTAGTGACTAGCCCTCCTCTGTGAAGTTTGCCCCAGTGAATGTCTCTCCTTTGTGATAGTTTCCTCAGTGACTGGGCCTCCTCCATATTGGGTGCACTCATGACTGGCCCTCTTCTGTGATGGTTGCCCAGTGACTTATCTTCCTCTGTGATGGGTGCAACAGTGAGAGGCCCTTCTTTGTGGTTGGTCCCTAAGTGATTGAACCTCCTCCATAATGGGTGTGCCAGTGGCTAGCTCTCCTCTGTGATGTGTTACCCAGTTACCAGGTCTTCTGTGTGATGGGTGCCCCAGTGACAAGCTCTCCTCTGTGGTCAGGGCCTCACTGATTTGTCCTTCCTCTATTGGCTACTCAAGTGACCTGCCCTCCTTTGGAATGGATGCCTCAGTTACTAGGCCTCCACTGTGATGGGTGCTTCAGTGACTGGCTCTCTTCTGTGATGGGTGCCCAAGTGACTAGCCATCCACTCTAATGTGTGCCCCAGTGACTGGTCCTCCTATGTGATGGATGCCTCAGTGACTGTGCTTCTTCCGTGATGGGTGTCTCAATGACAAGATCTCTTTTGTTATGGTTATCACACTGACTTAGCCTACTATATGATGACTGCCCAGTTACTGACTGTCTTCTGTGATCAGAGCCCCAGTGACTGAGCCTAATAGGTGCCCCAGTGCCTGGCCCTCCTATGTGATGAGTGACCTCACTCAGTGACTGACCATCATCTGTGATGTGTGCCTCAGTGACTGACTCTCCTCTCTGATGGGTGCTACAGTGAGTAGCCTTTTTCTGTGATTGGTGCCTCAGACCCTGGCCAATGTCTATTATATGTGCCCCAGTGACTAGCACTTCTCTTTGATGGGTGCCCCAGTGACTAACCCTCATCCATAATGGGTGCCCTAGTGACTGGCCCTCCTCTGTGATGGGGTGCCTCAGTGTCTATCTGTTCTGTGATGGGTGTCTTAGTGATGGGCTCTCCTCTGTGATGGTTGCCCCCATGAGGGAGCCTTCTTCATAATAAGCACCCCAGTGACTGGCCCTCCTCCATTATGGTGCACCAGTGGACTGGACCTCCTCTGTGATTGCATCCCCAGTGATTGGCTCTCTTCTGTGATGGTTGTCCCAGGAACTAGTCCTCCTCTTTGTTGGATGCCCATTGACTACACCTCCTCTGTGATGGGTACCCCAGTGACTGTCTCTTCTCTTTGATTTACTCCCCAGTGATTGGCCATTATCTCTGAGACACCAGTCACTGAGGCACCCATTATAGAGATGGCTCAGTCACTGGGGCATCTATAACAGGAAAAAATCAGTCCCTTTGACACCCATCACAGAGGAGTGCCCATCAACGGAGCACCCATTACAAGGAGGACTAGTCACTGGGACATCAATTATGGAGGAGGCCCAGTTACTGGAACACCCATCACAGAGGAGGGATAGTAACTGAGACACCAAATTTGGAGCAGTCACCAATCAAAGAGGCAGCCCACACATGAGAACCTATTATGGAGGAGGAGCAGTCACCAGGACACTTATCACAGAGGAGTACCAAACATTGGGATACACATTACAGGGGGGCCCAGAAACTGGGGCACTTTTCAAGGAGGGCTAGTCAGCGGGCACCCATTATAAAGCCAGCCCAGTTACTGGGAAATTTATCACAAAAGAGGGCTTGTCATTGTGACACCCATCACAGTGAATGGTTAGTCATGGGGAAACCAATCATGGAGGAAGACCAGTCACTGGGACACCCATTATGCAGAAGAAGACTAGTCAATGCGTAACCTATCATATATGAAGGCCAGTCAATGGGACATCAATCACAGAAGAAACACTGTCACTGGAGAACATACTGTGTATTGGAAACCCATCACAAAGGAGAGTGTCAATGGTGCACCTATTAAGTTGAAGTCCCAGTAAGTGGAACACCCATCACAGAGGAGGGCTAATCACTAGGACAACAGTTATAGAAAAGGGCTAGTTACTGTGCACCAATCACAGAGAAGGAACAGTCACTGGTGCACCCATAATGGAGGAGACTTAGTCACAGGGGCATCAATGACAGGGGGAAGGTCAGTCACTGGGGCATATTTCACAGAGGAGGGCCAGGTACTAGGGAACACATTATGGAGGAAGTCCAGTAAGATAGACACCCATCAAAGATAAGGACTAGTCACTGAGTTAACCATAATGGAGGAGGACCCATCACTGTTGTAACAATCACAGAGGAGGCCCAGTCACTGGGGCACCAATAATGGAGGAGTGTTAGTCAATAGGTCACCCATTATAGATGAAGCCCTGTGACTGGGATACATATCACAGAGGAGGGCTAGTCACTAGGGAACCCATTAGGGAGGAGGGCAAGGCACTGGGGCACCAGTCACTGAGGAGGCCTAGCCACTGAAGCACCTATAATGAAAGAGGGCTAGTCACTGGGCAGCCTTTATGTAAGGGACAAGTCATTGGTGCTGTGAACACAGAGGAAAGCTTGTCACTGGGGCGCCCATCACAGAGGAGGATCAGTAACTGAAGTATGTTTTCACAGAGGATGGCCAATCACTGGGGCACACATCGCAGAGGAGGGCCAGTCACTGAGGCATCCAATTAGAGGAGGCTCAATGCTGAATCCTTCACATAAGAGAGCCAAGGACAACATCTTAAAGGAGTGCTAGTTTCAGGGCACAGAACACAGAGGAGTGCTAGTCACTGGGACACCAATTATTCAAGTGGCACGGTAACTGGAACATCCATCACAGAGGAGGTCACTTACTTACTACGGCACCCATTATAGAGGATGTTCAGTCACTGCGGCATTAATAACAGAGGAGAGCCAGGCACTGGGACACACTTCACAGAGGAGAGGAAGTCACTGCTGCAACCACCAGAGAGGAAGCCAGTCACTGGGACACCTGTAACAGTGGAAAGTCAGTCACTAGAGATCCCATCACAGAGGAGGCCAGTCACTGGGGTACCTATCATGGATGAGAGACAGTCAATGAGGAACCAACATAGAGGAGGGACAGACACTGAGGCAGCCATCACAGAGGAGAGTAAGTCACTGAGGTCTCCATTACAGAGGAGGCCCAGTCACTGGGGCACCCATCACAGAGGTGATTCAGTCACTGAGGTACCCATCACAGAGGAGGGCCAGTCATTGGTACAGCTATCACTGAAGAGGGCCAGTCTCTGGGGCACCAATCACAGAGAAAGGCCAATCACTTGGGCTCCCTTCACAGAGGGGAAGCCAGTCACTTGGGCACCCATAACTGAGAAGGGCCAGTCACTGTGGCAACCATCATATAGGTGGGCCAGAAATGGGGGCACCAGCTGCAAAGGAAGACTAGTCACATATTCAACCACACAGAAGTGGGTTTGTCACTGTGGCACCAATAACTGAGGAGGGCCAGTCACTGGGGCAACTATCACAGTGGAGTGCTAGTCACTGGTACACCAATTATTGAAATGGCCCAGTTACTAGAACACCCATCACAGAGGAGGATAATCACTGGGGCAACCATTATAGAGGACACACAGTCATTGGATCATCCATCAAAGAGGAGAGCCAGTCTCTGAGACATTCATCACAAAGGAGAGCATGTCAAAAGTGCTCCCATCATACATAGCCAGTCACTGGGACACCCATCACAGTGAAGCAGTGATCACAGAGGTGAGAGAATCCCTGAAGTACTCATCAAAAAGGAGTGCCAGTCACTGGGACAGTTATCGCAGAAGAAAGCCAGTCCCTGGGGCACCCATCAGAGGGAAAGTCCAGACACTGCAGCACCCATAATATAGGAGGGCCAGTCAATGTTGCACCTATCACAGCGGTGGACCTGTCATGGGGCACACCTCACAGAGGAAGGCTAGTCACTGGGGGCACCCATAATGGATGAGGTTTTATCACTGGGGCATCCATATCAGAGGAGGAACAGTCACTGCGGCACCCAAAATGGAGGAGGCCAGTCACTGGGACACTAATCACAGAGGTGGCACCATCACTGAGGCACACATTATGGAGAAGACTTAATTACTAGGACACCCATTACAAAGGAGGACCACTCACTAAGACAGTCATTGTGGAGAAGGCTCAGTAAACGTGACACCCATCACAGAGGCAGACTAATCACTGGGGCAACCATCATGGAGGAGAGCCAGTTATTGGGGCACCAATTTCAAAATAGGCCCAGTCACTGGTGCATCCATTATGGAGGAGACCCTGTTACTAGGACACCCATCACAGAGAAGGGCTAATGAATACGGTACCCACTGGGAAGGAGTGTCAGGTATTGCTGCACCAATCATTGAAGAGACCTAATCATTAAGGCACCAATAATGGAGGAGGACTAGACACTGGGGCACCCATTGTGTAGGAGACCCAGTCAGTATGTCAGCAATCAAAAAGGAAAGAAAGTCACTGGGGTACCCATCACAGAGGGCATTCTCTCAGGTATTTTTCACAGCAGAGGGCCAGGCACTGGGTCCCCCATCAAAGAAGAGAGTCAATCCCTGGTACACCCATCATAGAGGAGGATCAGTCACTGGGATTTCTTCTTCTTCTTTTTTTTTCTTTTGAGTTGGAGTCTCACTCTGTCACCCAGACTGGAGTGCAGTGGCCGCTCCTGGCCACCACAGCCTCGACCTGCTGGGCTCCGGTGATCCTTCCGCCTCAGCCTTCCAAGTAGCTGGAACTACAGGTGCGCACTACCATGCCCAGCTAATTTTTTTTTTTTATCATAGAGATGAGGTCTCACCAAGTTGTCCAGGTGGGTCTTGAACCCGTGGGCTCAGGCAATCCACTCACCTCAGCCTCCCAAGGTGCGGGATTACAGGCTGAGCCACGGAGCCCGGCGTCACTGGGACTTCTATCACAGACAAGAGCCAGTCACTGGGACGCCCGTCACAGAGGAGGGCTAGTCACAGGGACACCGATTATGGAAGAGACCCAGTTGCTGGAACACATGTCACAGGTGAAGAATAGAGAGGGGGAAACCCAATTTGGAGAAGGGTAAGGCACTGGGACGCCAATCATAGAGGAGTCCCAGTCAATGAAGCACCTGTTATAGAGAATGCCCAATCTATGGGACACCCATCACAGAAAAGAGCCAGTCACTGAGGCATCCATCACAGAGGAGGGCCAGTTACTGGAACAGCTATCACAGAAGAGAGCCAGTCACTGGGACACACATCACAGAGGAGGGGCAGCCACTGGGGCACCCATAATTGAGGGAGGCCAGTCACTGGGTCACCCATCACAGAGCTGAGCCAGTCATGGGGGCACTCCCAACAGAGGAGGGCTAGTGACTTAGACAACCACACAGAGGAGGGTTTATCACTGTGGCAACAATAACAGGGGAGGGCCAGTCACTGGAGCACACATCACAGAGGAGTACCATTTACAGGGGCACCCATCACAAAGAAGGGACAGTCAGTAGGTCACCCATAACTGAAGAAGACCAATCAGTGGGTCACCCATCACAGAGGCAGGCCGGTCATGGGGGCATTCCTAACAGAGGAGGGCTAGTCACTTAGAGAACCGCACAGAAGAAGACTTGTCACTGTAGCACTGATAACAGAGGAAGGCCAGACACTGGGGCACCCA
Source organism: Cephalopachus bancanus (assembly GCA_027257055.1). Taxonomy (NCBI): domain Eukaryota; kingdom Metazoa; phylum Chordata; class Mammalia; order Primates; family Tarsiidae; genus Cephalopachus; species Cephalopachus bancanus. The sequence goes on along the minus strand of JAPVLO010000428.1, from coordinate 140,302 downwards.
TCACGGAGGTGTGCTAATTACTGAGACACCAATTATCAAAGTGGCCCAGTTACAAGGACACTCATCACAGAGGAGGACAGTCACTAGTATACCTATTATAGAGGAGGCACAGTCATTTGGGTATCTATCACAGAGGGGAGGCAGTCACTGGGGCAACCATCACAGAGGAGGACAGTCACTGGAATATCTTTTACAGATAAGGGCCTGTCACAGGGACACATACCAGAGAAGAGGGCCAGTCAGTAAGGCACCAGACACAGAGCAGAGCCTGTCAATGAGGCACACATCACAGAGGAGGTCCAGTCACTGGAACAGTTATCACAGAAGATGACCATTAACTGGGGCACACATCACAGAGGAGGGGCAATCACTGTGGCACCCACAACTGAGAAGGGCCAGTGTCTGAGGAACCACTCACAGAAGAAGGCCAGTCACTGAGACACCCCCAAAGAGAAGCACTTGTCACTTTGGTATTGATAACAGAGGAAGGCCTGTCACTGGAGTGCCTGTCACTGGGCAACATAACACTAGGAAGGCTGATCACTGGACACCCATCACAAAGAAGGACTTGTCAATGAAGCACCCAATATGGAGGTCTTGTTAGTGGGACACCCATCACAGAGGAAGGTTAGTTATTAGGATACCAATTTTGGAGGAGATACAGTCACTGGAGCACAAATAAGTGAGAAGTCACAGACACTGTGGCATCCATATTGGAGAATGGTTAGTCACTGAGGCATCCATTATGTAGGAGACAGTGGGGAAGTGATCACAGAGGATCACTAGTCACTGACACAACAATCACAGATGACTATCTATCACTGTGGCTTTTGTCACAGAGGAGGCCCAGTCACTAGAGCACATATCACAGAGGAAAGTCAGTCACTGGGGAAACTATTACAGAGGAGGTGTAGTCACTGGGCACCCATCACAGAAGAGGGCCAGTCACTGCTACAGCCATCAAAGAAGATGGCCAGTCACTGGGGCACACATCACAGAGGAGGGGCAGTCACTGGGTCACCCATAACAGAGGAGGGTCATCACTGGCGTACCCATCACAGAGGTGGACCATTCATGAGGGCACACCTTGCAGAGGAAGGCTAATTACTCTTACACCCAGCACAGAGAAGGGTTAGTCACTGTGACACCCATAAAAGAGGAGGTTAAATTACTGGGGCATCCATTATGGATAGGGCCTGTCATTGTGATATCCTTCACTAAAAACAGACAAGTCACTGAGGCATCCATTATGGTGGAGGGCCGGACACTGGAGCTTTCATTATGGAGGAGGTTCAGACACAGGGGCAACTCTTACAGAAGAGAGCCAGTCTCTGTGACACCCATCACAGATGAGAGCCTGTTTCTGGGACACCTATCACAAATGACAGTCAGTCCCTGTGGCACCCAGCACCGAGGAGGGCTAGTCACTAGGGCATCCATTATGAATGAAGGCTAGAACCTGGGCACACATTACAGAGAACACTGAGTCACTGAGGCACCTATCACAGAGGATGGCCAATATTGGTGTAGCCAACACAGAGCAGGTGCAATCACTGGAGTACCCACTAGAAGGATGGCCAATCACTGGGGCCCAGATCACAAAAGAGGGCCTGCCACCAGGGAACTCATAAGAGGAGGCCAGTCATTGGGGTACTCATCACAAATGAGGGCCAGTCACTGGGTCATCAATTACAGAGGAGAGCCAGTCACTGGAACACCAATCACAGAGAATGGCAAGTTAATGAGGCACCAAATACAGAGGAGTGACAGACACTGATGCATCCATCACAGATAAGGGCTAGTCATTGACCCAGCCATCACAGAAGGGGGCAGTGACTGGAGTATCCATCACAGAGGAGGGCAGTCACTTGGCACCCAACACAGAGGAGTGATAGTCCCTGTAGGACCCATAATAGAGGAGTGGCAGTCATTGCTGTACCCATCACAGAGGTGGGTCAGTCATGGGGGCACACCTCACAGAGGTCACTGGGGAAACTTCACAGAGAAGGGCTAGTCACTGGGACTCCCATAATGGATGAAGCCTAGTAACTGGGACACCCATCACAGAGGGGATTCATTTGCTCAGGAACTTATTATGGAAGTGGTCCTATAAGTGGGACATGTGTCACCAAGGTCAATTAGACACTGAGGTACCCATTATGGAAGATGGTCATTCACCAGGACAACCATGACAGAGGAGAGCTAGTCACTGGGGGATGCATAAATGAGGTGGGTCAGTCACTAGCACATGCGTCACAATAAAGGGCTTGTCACCTGGGCACCCGTTATGGAGAGGGTCAGGTTAGTGAGACACCCATCACAGAGGAAGACTAGTCACTAGGACACCCATTATGGAGGAGGGCCAATCAGTGGGGCAATATCACTTGGAAGGCACAAACACTGGGGCACTCATGATGGAGGAGGGCTAGTCAATAGGGCTCCCATTATGTAGGACGCTCATTCACTGGGACATTGATCACAGAAGAAAGTTCATCATTGGAACATCGAACACAGAGGAGGATTAGTAACTGTGGCATTTTTCACAGACATGACCAGTCACTGAGGCACACATAACAGAGGAGGCCCAGTCACTAAGGCAGCTACCACAGAAGAGGACCAGTCACTGGGCACCCATTACAGAAGAGGGCCAGTGTCTGGGGCACCTGTCACAGAGGGAGGTAGTCACTGGGACAGCAATCATGGAAAAGGGCCAGTCTCTGGGGTATGCATCATAGATGAGACCAGTAATTAGGGCACTGTGTACAGAGGAGAGTCAGTCAATAAGGCATCAAACACAGAGGAGGGACAATTACTGAGACAATCATTAAGAAAGAGGGCCAGTCACTGGGACAGAAATCACAGAAGAAGACCTGTCACTTGGGTATCCATTAAAGAGGAGGGTCAGCCATGGGGCACACAATACAGAAGAGGGGCAGTCACTGGAGCACCCATCATAGAGGAGGGACATTCACTGTTTCAACCATCACAGAGATGGGCCAAGCATGGGAACAGCCCTCACAGAGGAGACCTAGTCACTGGACCACCCATCACAGAGGAGGTCCAGTCACTGGGATATTTATTACAGAGGGCTGCCAGTTACAGTAACATCCAACACAGAGGATAGCATGACATTGAGGCACCCATCCCAGAGGATGACTGGTCACTGTTACACCCTACTTGGAGGAAGACTAGACAATAGAGCGCCAACCAGTAAGAAGGCACACAAAATGGAGCACCTGTTATGGAGGAAGCACAATCACTGGGACACCCTTCACAGAGGAGAGACAATCACTGGGCACCCATTATGTGGGAGGCCCAGAAACTGTGGCATCCATCACAATGGAGGACTAGTCACTGGGGCACCCATTTTGGAGGAAACCCAGTTACTAGGAGACCTGTCACAGTCGAGGGCTAATCAATGGGACACCTATCATAGAAGATGGTCAGTAATTAGGGCACCAATCACAGATGAGGCCAAGTCAAAGTAGCACCCAAAATGGAGGAGACCCAGTCACTGAGACAGCCATCACAGATGAGGGTTATTTGCTGGGGCACCTATCATATATGAAGGCCAATAACTGGGACACCAATCACAGAGGAGGCACAGTCACTACAGCACATTATGGAGGAAGCCCAGTCAGTGAGGGCCAGTCAGTAGGGCATACATCATAAAGGAGGCCCAGTAAGTGGGAAACCCATCACAAAGGAAGTCTAGTCACTGGGACAACCATTATGGAGGATGGCCATTCACTGGGGCACCAATCACAGAGGTGATCCAGTAACTGGGGTAACCATGATGTAGGAGGGCTGGTCACTGAGGCATCAATTATGGAGGAGGAACAGTTACTGGAAAACCAACTGCAAAGGAGGTTACTCACTGTGGCACCCAAGTAGGAGGAAGATCAATCACTGTGACACCCATCACAGAGGATGGCCAGTCATTTGGGCACCACTCACAGAGAAGGATCAGTCACTATGGCACCCAAAATGGAGGAGGCCAAATCACCAAGATACCCATCACAGAGGAGGACTAGACAACGGGAATCCATCAGCAATGAAGGAAAGTCATTGGGGCACCAATCACAGAGTTGGCCTAGTCACTGCAGCACACATTATAAAGGATATCCAGTCACTGGGACATGCATCCAAGAAGATGGCTAGTCACTAGGACAAACATTATTGAGAAGAGTCAGTCACTGGGGCACTTATCACAGAGGAAGCCCTGTCAGTGGGGCACCCGTAATGGAGGAGGGCCTGTCATGGGGCACCCATTATGGAGGAGGCACAGTTACTGGGACAATCATCACAGAGGAGGGCTAGCCAATAGGATACCTATTATGGAGTTGGACCAGTCACTGGGGCATGAATCACAGAGAAGTCTCAGTCCCTAGGACACCAATAATGAAGGAGGGCTATTCACTGGGGCACCAATCACAGAGGAGGATCAGTCATTAGGTATTTTAAAAAGAGGAAGGCCAGTCACTGGGACATCCACCACAGAGGAGGGCCAGTCACTGGGGCACCCATCACAGAGGAGTGCTACTCACAGGGAAACCAAATATGGAGGAAGCCCAGTTACTAAAACATTCATAAGAGAGGAAGTCTGTCAGTGGGGAACACATTACAGGCACTGGGTCATCTATTGCAGAGGAGAGTCAGTCACTGGGACAACCACCATGGAGGAGAGAAAGTCATTGTGGCACACATTGCAGGGGAGGCCAGTAACCAGGACACACATAACGGTGGAGGACTACTCAATGGGGCACTCATTGCAGCGAATGACAGTCACAGGGGTGCCCATGACAGATGAGGGCCAGTCATGGGGCACCAATCACAGAGGAGGAGAGTCACTGAGGCACTCATCACAGAGAAGGGATAGTCACTTGGGCACCTATAACAGGAGTTCCTGTTATGGAGGCACCCTGTACAGAGGAGAGATAATCACTAAGACACCTGCACAGGATAGGACTTGATCCCGTGGCACCAATAATAGAGGTGGGGCAGTTACTGGGGGCTCTCCTTATGGAGGAGGGTCAGCCACTGGGACAACCATCACAAAGGATGCCCAGTTGGAGGTGGACCCATCACTGAGGAAGGCCAGGCACTGGGACAGCAATCACAAAGGAGAGCATGTTACTGGGACAACCAATGTGAAGGAGGCCTAGTTATTGGGACACCCATCAGAGAGGAGGGCTTGTCACTAGGGGGGACCCATGGTGGATGAGGGGCATCTGGGGCATAAATCACTGAGGAGCACAGTCACTTGGACTCCCTTAGTGGAGGAGGGCTAGTCACTAAAGCACTCATCATGTAGGAGAACCAGTCACTAGGGTGTTGGGAGCGGGCCACGGAGGCCCACTGAGTGTTAGGGATCAGGAAGGGCCATTGACCCAGAGACCACTAGGATGTGTTCGGGAGCTGTTGACCCATTCCCTACCTCCTTTTCCATTTGGCACAAACTACCAAGAAAAGCTCTAGCTGGCTCTAACAGAAAACTCTGAGACCAGAATGTACACAGCTAAACCTAGGAGTCTATTGTTCCCATTCTCTATGGCTTGTGGTCTTTTGCTTTATCACAATTTAAGTTTGACTTTGAGTCACATTGAGGAGCCTTAGTGCAGGTCACAAGTTCTCTTGTTGTGACCTTTAGAAATTTATAGATATAGGTTTTAGAAAATAGTTTATGTAGATTAAGAAAATTTAAGTAACCATTTTATTATAGAAGTATGGTTAGTTCAGTTTGATTTAGGGGAGGCCAGTGAAGTTTGAATTAGGCCAGCTGGTACTAGGAGAGTGTAACCATAGCAGCAATTGTTTTAATAAAAACTAGTTTGAATTAGTACATAATAGTGGAAGTTAATAATTCACTATGGTGGTTTTGGGTTTAGACATTGAGTGATGTTAATTCAAGATGATGTAGTTGTAACACAATTAAGGGCACATAAGAAACTGGTATGGGGAACATTAAGCTAGCATAAGATACAAAAAGACAATTTGTGGTTGTTCTTCCTCATGTTCTTCCTTATGTATGAAAGAACATTTCCTTGAGAGTGGGGGGTGTCCTTAGTGCACCTGGACCTGTTCATGTGAAAGGCACATACTACCTTTGTTTCCTGTGATGGTGACTTTGCAGAGTTTGGGGATAAAAGCCCTAGGATAGCATTCAATAAACAGCTTCTGGTCACCTGAGCAGGAGTCCAGTCTCTTTCTTTCTCCCCCCTTTCTTTCTCTTTATTTCTATCCCTCCAGTTTAAATTGCTGACACCGTCACACCGCCAGAGACCTCCAATCCCTGCAGGGGCAGGACCCCTGGACTAGGGCAGTTATCACATAGGAAAGCAAGACACAGGGTGCCTATCACAGACTAAGTTCAGTCACTGACTCATTTTTCAAAGAGGAGGATCAGTCAGTGAGGCATACATTACAGAGGAGGACCATTCACTGGGGCACCCATCACAGATGAGGTGTACCTTCTGAACACCTATCACAGAAGTGGGACAATCACTGGGACAGCTATCATAGAGAGGACCATTCACTGAGAACCTGTCACTCGTGCACTCCTCAGAGAGGAGGGTCAGTCACTGAGGCACCCATAGGAGAGGAGGGCCTTTCATTGGGGAACCCATCACAGAGATAGGCCAATCTCATGGGGAACTCTCACAGAGGACGGCTAGTTACTGGTACACCCAACACAGAGAAGGTCTAGTAACTATGACATGTATAACAGATGAGGGTCAGTCACTGAGGCACCCATTATAGATGAGGGCCAGTCCTTTGGCCAACCAAGTGGAGGGGCTCAGTCACTGGGGCTGCAGTCACAGAGAATGGTCAAAAACTGGGGCAGCCATCATGGAGGTGGCAAAATCAGTGTGGTACCCTTCACAGCAGAAGATCAGTCACTGGCGCCTTTTTCACAGAGGAGGAACAGTCACTGGGACACATATTATAGAAGAGGCACAGTCACTGTGGCATCTATCACAGAGAAGAGCCAGTCACTTGGACACCTATAAAAACTAGGGCTAGTCACTGAGGCACATATTATTGAGGAGACCCAATAAGTGGGACACCCATCACAGAAGAGTGCTAGTCACTGGGGCACAAATCAAAGAGGAAGCCCAGTCACTGGGGCACCCATAATGGAGGAGGGTCAGTCACTTGAGCACTTATTATGGAGGGGGCCCAATCACTAGTCAACCATCAGAGAGGAGGACCACTCACTGGGACACCTATCAAAGAGGAGATCCAGTCACTGGGGCACATATTATAGAGCATGCCCAGTCACTGGAGCATCCATCACCATAGAAGGATGCTCATGGGGGCATGTATCAGAGCGGAGAGCCAGTCACTGGGACAATCATCACAGAAGAGAGCAAGTCACTGTGGCACCCATCACAGAGGAGAACTAGTCACTGAAGCATGCATCACAGAGGAAGGCCAGTGACCTGGACACCCATTAGGAGGGGCTCAATCACTGGGGCCCTGATCACAGAAGAGAGCCCTTCACTGAGAAACCTATCACCGAGGAGGACTAGTCACTGAGGCACCCATTATTTAGGAGAACCAGTCACTAAGGCAGTGATCACAGAAGAAAGCTAATCACTGGAACACTGATAACAGAGGATCAGTCACTGGGGCATTTTTTACAGAGGAGGGCCAGTCACTGGTGTAAAATCCCAGAGGAGGTGCAGTCACTGGTCAGCCATAAGAGAGGAGGGCTGTCTATGGTACACTCATCACAGAAGAGGACCAGTCACTGGGAACCCATCATACAGGCAAGCCAGTCATTCAGGGACCCATCACAGAGGAGAGGAAGTCACTGGGCACCCTTAAAGAGGAGGGCCAGTCACTGGGGAACTCTTCACAGAGGAAGACACATCACAGCTGTCTCCCTCAGCTGTGAGGGATACAGCTGGGACATGAATTATGGAAGAGGCCCAGTTACTGGAACACCCATCACAGAGGGGGACTAGTCACTGGGACACCCAATTTAGAGAAGGACAAGCCACTGGGGCACCAATCACAGCAGAGTCCATGACTATAAATCACCTATTATAAAGGACACCCAATCATTGGACACCCATCACAGAGGAGGACCAGTTACTGTGGCCTCTATTACAGTGTGGGCCCAGTCAATGGGGCACCCATCACATCATCCACATAGGAGATACAGTCACTGGGGTGCCTATCATAGAGGAGGGCCTGTCAGTGGTAAAGCTATCACAAAAGAGGGTCAGTTACTGGGGTATCTATTTAAGAAGAGGGCCCTTAACTGCAGCAGACATCACTGATGATGGCCAGTAAGTCCAGTAAGTGAGACACCCAGTACAGAGGAGGGCTAGTCACTGGGGCAACCATTACAGAGTAGGGCCAGTCACTGGGCACCCATCACAAAGGAAGCACAGTCTCTGGGTTACACATAAATGAGAGGGCTATCATTGGGTCACCAACATGAAGGAGGCCCAGCACTGAGATACTGATCACAGAGAAAGGGCATTCACTGAGTTACACATCACAGAAGAGAGCCATTCACTAGGGAACCCATTTGGAGGAGGACCAGACACTGGTCACCCATCACAGAAGTTAACTAGTCACTGGAGTCCCAATTTTGAAGGATTACTAGTCCCTAGCCATCTATTACAGATGAAGGCCAGGCCCTGGGACATATAGGAGGCCCATCACATAGGAGGACCAGTCACAGGGACACTCATCACAAAGGAAAGCTAGTCACTGGGACATCTATTATTGAGAAGGCTTATTAAGTGGGATACCCATCACAGTGGAGGACTAGTCTCAGGGCCAACCACTGTGGAAGAACACCAGTCTCTGGGGCACCAATTGCAGATGAGGCCCAGTCACTGGCATACCCATAAGGGAGGAGGATCAGTCAATGGGACACTCATTATGGAGGAGTACTTGTCACTGAAGCAATCATCACAAAGGAGAGTCAGTCACTGGGAAACACATCACAGAGGAAAGCCAGACAGTAGTGCACCCATTACAGAGGAAGGATAGTCACTAGGGCATCCATTATAGATTAGTACCCATTATGATGGGTGACCTAGTGACTGGTCTTCCTCTATTATGGATGCACCAGAGATAGGTCCTTATTTGTGATTGATGCCCTAGTTACTGGGCCTCCTCCATAATGGGTGCCCCAGTGTTTGGCCCTTCTTCATTATAGGATCCCAAGTGACTGGGCCTCTTCTCTGATTGGTGCTTCATTGCTTCAGGAGAAGGGCCAGTCACTGGGGCACCTGTAACAGAGGAGGGCCTGTCATGGCCACACACCTCAAAGAGGAGGGCTAATCACTGAAATACCCAAACAGAGGAGGTCTTAACACTGTGGCACCAATAAAAGAGGTGGGATATTCACCAGGGCAACCATTATGAAGGTGGACCAGTCATTTGCACAAACTTTTAAGAGGAGAGCTAGTCACTGTGGCAACCATTGTGATGGAGTCAGTCAATGGAGTACCAATCAGAGAAGAGGCCCAGTCACTTGGGGTCCCATAATGGAGAAGGGCCAGACACTGGGGCACCCATTATGGAGGAGGCCCAGTAACTAGGGCATCATCACAAGTAAGAGCCTATCTCTGGTGCATCCATAACAGAGGAAGACCAGTCACTAGGTCACCCATCATTGAAGTGAGCTAGTCACTAGGTCACACATTATGGAGGAGACCGAGTCACTGGGGAAACTATCACAGAGGAAAGTCAGTCACTGGGCACCAGTCAAGGTGGAGTGTGAGTCATTGGGACACCAATTATGGAGGAGGTCTTGTTACTGAAATACCCATCACAGAGGTAGACTAGTCATGCGGGCACTCCATTTGGCTGAGGGCCAGTCACTGGGACCCCAATCACAGAGGTGTACCAGTCAATGGAGCTGCTATTGCGGAGGAGGCCCAATCATTGGGGCATCCATCATAGAGAAGGCCCAATCACTATGACATCCATCATGGAGGAGAGCCAGTCACTGGGGCACCAATCACAGAGAAGGCCCAGTGACAGGGTCAACTATCACAGAAGAGTGCCAATCACTGGGGCAACCATCACAGAGGAGGGCCTGTCACTGGGGCACACATCACTGGGGGCATACATCACAGAAGAGGGTCAGTCACTGAGCTGTCCATCATGTCCCAGGAAGGCCAGTCACTGGGGTACTCATTAAGGGGGGCATATTTACTGGGTGTCTGATCACAGAGGAGAGTCCGTCACTTGAATGCCCATCACAGAGGAGGACCAGACACTGGGGCACCTATTATGAAGTCCCTGAAACTGGGGCCCCCATCAGAAAGGAGTGCTAATCACAGAAGTACCCATTTTGGAGGGTTCCCAGTTACTAGGATGCCCATGATAGAAAAAAAACAAAACTAGTCACTGGATGGACCATCACAGAGGATGGCTAATCATTGTGGCACCAGTAACAGAGGAGACCCAGAAACCGGGGCACTCATTATGGAAATGGCCCAGTCACTGACACTGATCAGAGAAGAGGGCTAGTCACTGTGGTTCTTATCATATATAAAGGCCAGGAAGTGGGGCACTAATCACAAGTTAAGCCCAGTCACTGGGCACACATTATGGAGGAGGCACATCTCTAGGACACCCATCACAAAGGAGGACCAGTGACTGGGGTACACATTATGGAGAGGGCTCAGTAATTGGGACACCCATCACAGAGGAGAGCTAGTCCCTGGGGTAACAAATATGGATGTGGGCCTGTCACTAGGCACCTACCAAGAGGAGGCATTTTCACTAGGGCAGCCATAATGGAAAGGGTCAGTCACTGGGATGATAATATGGAGGAGACCCAGTCACTGTGGCACTGATCACAGATTAAGGCCATTCACTAGGGTGCCCATCACAGAGGAGGGCTAGTCACAAAGGCACCCATAATAGATTTGGGTCAGTTACTGGGGCAAAAATATGGAGGAGCCCAAGTAACTGGGACACTGATCACGGAGGAATGCCATTCACTGGGGCACCCATCACAGAAGAGGGCCAGTGACAAAGGCACAAATCATGGAGGAGGGCTAGTCAATGGTGCGCTAATCATGGATAAGGCCTAGTCAGTGGGACACACTTTACAGAAGAGGGCCCGCCACACATCACACATGATTAGCCACATAGGAGGGCTAGTCTCTGAGGCATCAATTATTGAGGACACTGAGTAAGTGGGGGCATCCATCACAGAGGATGATGAGTCACTGGCGCAACAATTATGGAGGAGAACCAATCACTGTGGCATCAATCACAGTGTAGGCCTAGTCACTAGGACACCCATAATGGAGGAGGGTCAGTCACTGGTTGCACTCACTATGGAGAAGGCCCACTCACTGGGACAACCTTCACAGAGTAGAGCCAGTCACATGGCCACCCATCACAGAGGAGAGCCTGATACTGGGTCACCCATCAAAGAGTAGGGCTAGTCACTAGGGCATCCATTATGGATTAGGGTCAGTCACTGAGGCACCGACCACAGAAGAGGGCCACTCACTGAAATACCCATCAAAAGGAGGGTCAGTCACTGGGCACCAATAAAAAAGGTGTGCCAGCAACTGGGAACATATTATAGAGGAGGGGCAGTCACTCTGGCACCCAACACAGAAAAGGCTGATCATTGGGGGACCCATCAGAGAGGAGAGTCAGTCACTTGGACAACCATCACAACGGAGAACTAGTCACTGAGGCACACATCACAGACACGGGCCAGTCACTGAAGTGACCATTAAGAGGGGCTCAGTCACTGGGCCTTTGATCACACAGGATCCCCAGTAACTGGGTAGCCATCACAGAGTAGGAAAAATCAGTGTGGTACCAATCATCGAGCAGGATCAGTCACTGGGGCTTTTTTCACATAGAAGGGCCTGTCACTGAGGCACCCATTATAGAGGAGGCCTAGTCACTGCAGTATCTATCATATAAGACAGCCAGTCTTTGGGACACAATCATAGAAGAGAGTCAGTCACTGGGGAACTCACCATAGAAGAAAGGTAGTCACTGGGACACCAGTCCTGGAGGAGGCCCAGTTACTGGAACACACATCACAGAGGAGGGCTAGTCACTGTGGCACCCAATTTGGAGGAGTGCCAGTCACTGAGACTTCAATCACAGAGTAGGCCCAGTTAATGGAGCATCTATTATGGAGGAGGACCAGGTCCTGGGATACCCATCTCAGAGGAGGAACAATCACTGGGACATTATCTGAAAGGAGGATTAATCACTGGGGCACTCATTTTGGGCAGTCCCAGATGCGAAGAAACTCATCATAAAAAAGACTAGACACTATGGCACCCATCACAGAGGATGGCCAATCATTTTGGCACCAATCACAGAAGAGAACAGTCAATGGGGCACCCATTATGGAGGAAGCCCAGTCACTGAGACACCCATCACAAAGGAGGGCTAGTTACTAAGACATCCAACATATATGAAGGTCAGTCACTAGGGCATCAATCACAGGAGAGACCCAGTCATATTATGGAGGTGGCCCAGTCCTTGGATCATTCATCACAAATGAGGGCAAGTCAATGGGGCACCCATTACAGAGGAGGCTCAGTAAGTGGGACAACTATGACAGAGGAAGTCTAGTCACTGGAGCAGCAATTAGTGAGGAGGACCTGTCACTGGGCACCAATCACAGAGGAAGCACAGTCACAGGGGCACCCATAATGGAGGAAGGCCAAACACTGGAACACCAATATGGAGAAGGTCCAGTCACTGGGGCACTGATGACAGAGGAAGGCCAGTTACCTGGATACCCATCACAGAGTAGGACAAGTAACTGAGTCATGAATTTGGAGAAAGGCATGACATTGGTAACCCATCACAGAGGTTGGCTAGCCACTGGGTCACCAGTTGTGGAGGATGTCTAGTCATGGGAACAACCATCACAGATTAGAGTCAGTCAATAGAGCACCCATCACAAATTAGGGGCACTCACTGAGGGACCTATCATAGAGGAGGGCTAATCATTAAGGTATGCATTAAGAATCAGGAATAGTCACTGGACCACCAATCACGGAGGAGGGCCAGTCACTGGGGCATCCATTGCAGAGGAATTATAGTCACTGGGGCACATATTATGAGAGAGGGCCATGGACTGGAGCATCCATCACAGTAAAAGGCTACTCATTGGGGCACCCATCAATCGGTTAATGGGACAACCATCACAGAAGAGAGCCAGTCACTGGGGCACCCATCACAAAGGAGAGCCAGTCACTTAATCACACATCAAAGATGAGGGCCAGTCACTGAGGCACCCATTAGGAGGGGCTCAGTCACTGTGGGTCTGATCACAGAGGAGGACAAGTAACTGGGGCACACAACACAAAGGAAGCAATATCAGTGTGTTACCCATCACAGAGAAGGTCTACTCACTGGGGCTCCTATCACAGAGGAGAAACAGTCACTGAGGTACCTATCACAAAGGAAAGCCAGTCACTGAGACAGCCATCTTGGAAGATGACCAATCACTGGGGCACCCATTTGGAAGAGACCCAGTCACTGGGTCACCACTCACAGAGTAGGGCTAGTTACATGTGTAAGCATCACAGAAGAGAGCCAGTCACTGGAAAACCCATCACAGAAGAGGAAAGATCACTGGGGCACCCATATGCAGGAGAGCCAGGCACTGGTAACTCATCACCACTGGGGCACCAGGTTTGGAGGACGGCTAGTTCCTGGGACAAACATCAGCAACGAGGACCAGTCACTGGGGCAACTATCACCTAGGAGGACTAGTTACTAAGGCACCCATTACAGAAGAGGACCAGTCACTGGGGGGAACCCATTATAGAGGAGGCTGAGTCACTGGGGCATCTATCACAAAGGAGAACCAGTCCCTGGGACATCCATTACAGAGGAGAGTCAGTCACAGAGGCACCCGTCACAAAGGAGTGCTAGTCACTCTGGCACCAATTATGGAGGAGGCTGAGTTACTGGAACACCCATCACTGAGCAGGTCTAGTCACTGGGGCACTCAAGTTAAAGGGCAAATCATTTTGGCACCCCTCACAGAAGAGGAATAGTCACTTGGGCACCCATTAGGGAGGAGGTCCAGTCACTGTGACACCTGCTACAAAGTAAGGCTAGTCACTGGGGTATCAGCATATATGAAGTCAGTCACTAGAGCACCAATCACAGGAGAGACCCAGTCATTAGGGCACACACTATGGAGGTGGTCTAATCCCTGGGACATCCATCACAAAGGAGGGTTAGGGTTAGGCCTCCACTTGCTGGGCTCAGCCTCCCAAATACCTGGAACCCGGGGTGTGACCCCACATTCAGCAGATGCTCTGATTTATGATAGAGACAGGGTCTGATCTCGAATGTATGGGCTCAGGCTGTCCTCTGGCCCTGCTGCCCAGAACTCCGCCCAGCCGCCCGGGAGTGGAGTAGATGCGACCCTGGGGCAGAAGTCTGCATGCCAAGTGGGCTCCAACACCCCACGGGCTGCAAATTTCTGGAAGTCCTGAGTGGCCACCACCTCCCCACCCCACCCCCTCCCCAGGCCCTGAGGATTGTGACCTAGGTGGAAGGTGGGGTGGTGGTAGAGGTAGATGAGGCAGCGGTTTGGGAAGGTTGTTGGAGCAAGTGATGATTTGACTGGTGACTTGGGTTACTCTAGGCTGTCCACGGACCTCTGCTCGCCGGCCCAGAGACTCAGGCATGAAGCACCAGCCTGACCCCCCACCACCCCCGTCGGGGTCACCAGCGGGTTCTGCCCCCTGCCTGTGTCAGCCCTGCCATGGTGGCCTGTGACCATCACTGCCAGTCCCCCATCCTTTGCCCCACATCCATCACCCCGCCTCCATCACCCCGCCTCCATCACCCCACCTCCTTTACCAAGCCTCCATCATTCTGCTTCCATCACCCCTCTCCATAACCCCCGCCTTTACCCCACCTCCATCACTCCCTCTCCATCACTCCACCTGGTGTCTGCAATCTGCCCAGGCCTGAGGCTTACCGGGGCTGTTTCAATAGTCACATGGGATTGGACACACAAACACAAGATAAAGATGCTGTGTGTTGTTTTCTTCCTTTTTAAAAAAATGTATTTATTTATTATAAAGATGTGGGGTCCAATTCAGGGTTAGGTATACAAACATTGATCACCCAGGTACCCTTGTTGATGAGGTATGCCCCTCCCTCCCCTAGCTGTTTCCCTCAACTGCTAGTCTCACCCCCCTCCCCTGACAGTTTTCAACTACCGCCAAAGGTCACCTTATGAGTGAGAACATATGGAACTCAGTTCTTTGTTTCTGTGATAAATCACTGAGTATGATCGACTCCACATCCATCCAGGTTGCTACAAAGTCCATATATTTGTCACTCTTTATGGCTGCATAATATTCCATTGTGTATATGTACCACATTTTTTTAATCCATTCTAGCTTCGATGGGCAACTTGGGTGGTTCCATGTTTTTGCTATTGTGAATAGAGCTGCAACAAACATACGTGTGCAGGTATCTTTTTTGTAGCATAACTTGAGTTCCTCTCGGTATATTCCCAACAGGGGAATTGCTGGGACATATGGAAGGTCAATTTCTAGTTCCTTCAGAAATCTCCAGATTGTTTTCCAGAAAGGTTGTACAAGTTTGCATTCCCACCAGCAGTGTAGAAGCATTCCTTTTTATCCACATCCTCACCAGCATCTGTTGTTGTTTGTTTTATTAATGATGGCCATTCTTACAGGGGTTAGGTGGTATCTCAATGTGCTTTTGATTTGCATTTCTCTGATGATGAGTGAGGCTGAGCACTTTTCCATGCATCTGTTGTCTGCCTGTATATATTCTTTTGAGAAGTGTCTATTCATGTCTTTTGCCCACTTTTTAAAGGGGCTGTTTTTTCCCCTTCGGTGCATCTGAGTTCCTTGTAGATCCTAGATATTAGACCTTTGTCAGATATACAGTTGACAAATATTTTTTCCCATTCTGTGGGGTGTCTCCCTGCTCTCCTGATGGTTTCTTTTGCTTTGCAGAAGCTTGTTAATTTGATGAGTTTCCACTTGTCTATCTTATCTCTTAAGGTATTGGTCTTTAGCGTTCTGGATAGGAATTTGTTGCCAGTTCCAATTTCCATAAGGGTGTCTCCTGCATTTTCTAAGGTTCTTATAGTTTGAGGTTTTACGTTTAGATCTTTGATCCATTTAGAGTTAATTTTTGTGTATGGTGATAGGTAGGGATCCTGTTTCAGTTTTCTGCATGTGATTAGCCAGTTCTCCCAGCACAATTTATTGAATATATTTTCCTCTCCCCAGTAGCTGTTGTTGGAGGCTTTGTCAAAGATGAGTTGGTTGAGGAATTGAGGCTTTGCTCCTGGTATCTCTATCCCATTCCATTGGTATACGTGCCTGTTTTTATACCAATACCAAGCTGTTTTGATTACTGTTGCTGTATAGTAATGTTTGAAGTCTGGGAATGTGATACCTCCTCCTTTGTTTCTCTTGCTAAGGATTGTTTTGGCTATTCATGGTTGTTTATGTTTCCATATGAATTTCTGCATTGATGTTTCCAGATCTGAGAAGAATGATGTTGGTAACTTAATGGGTATTGCGTTGAATCTGTAGATTGCCTTTGGTAGGATGGACATCTTAAAATGTTGATTCTTCCTATCCATGAGCATGGGATTTTTTCCATTTGTGTCTTCTTGGATTTCTTTGAATAGTGTTAAGGAAGATGCTGAGGTATTTCATTTTTTTGTTTACACTAGACTTGGATGATTCCTGAAGGTTTAAGACTTAAGCAAAAAGTCATTTTCTCTGATCATTTCAAAGGGGTTTCTTGACATTTAGGCTAATTTCATTTGCATTCTGACAGGGTCCCCTACAGAACCCGCACCTAATGCCACAAGGGTCCTTGTCAATATTTTAAAAGGCAAAAAAAGACATATTGATTCCTGTCCTGCTGGATGACATCACAGATCATATGTAGCTTATACAGTGATTTGAAAGGTCTATGTTGCCATATACATTCAGGGACATAGGCTAATGCGTTATTAAACAAAAGCAGAGCATCGAGTTTCAATGATGCGAAAATACCATTCTAGCAAGACCCTGCATATCTCAAATTCTGAAATAAAGGTATAGTTTGTTTTTGCATCACAAAAGTCATTTTCTATGAGAAGTCTTCTTCACTTCCTAGCTATGATTACTTATACAGAGTCACTCTCTAACAAGTAAGGCAACAATATCTTTCAGACAATCACAAAGAAAGGTAGAAGAACCCAGTCGTGGCCACGCCAGGCTGATGCGCGTGGTCCAACCAGCACCATGGGGGGCGGTGAAGACCAGGTTCAGGCCTTTTGAAAGCCTTTCAGAATAGAGTAGATGCTTTCAAATGCTTCATAGATTTCGGCACGTTCTTTGGTACCTGTAAAGAAACCCAAGTTTATGTAATCTCATAAACCTCCACAATACTAATGTCACTGTGCCATCTCCAGTTACTTTTAACATGGTGATAGGTCTTTGGCTGGGCCTGAGGAGTGATATTTATTACGTGAAGAGGAAAGGATTGGGCAGTTACAGTTGTAGCCTCACAAAGCACACACCCAAGGATGGAGTCTTCTAGAACTTCCAGTTTGTGGGTGTCTCCTTTAGCACACAGCACTCAGTGTGAAACATGCACTGCTAGCTCTAAGGGTGACACCCATATGACCCCAAGGCAACCAGCACCAGTGGCCACTTAGCTTCCTGGCTGCTTGAAAGGCTAAGGCAGAAGGACCACCTGAGCCCACAGGGTTGAGGCTATGGTGGCTGTGATGGTGTCACTGCACTTCCACCTGGGTGACAGAGTGGAACCTCAGCTCAAAAAACAAACCAAAAGAAAAAAAAACACACCAAAAAACGGGATTTATGTGACACACTCAACTCTAGTGAACATCCGGAGTCCCTGATATTAATACTGACATATTGAGATAGACCAGAGTCATTCTGGAGTTTTGAATGCGCGTGGTCCAGAGCATGGGAAGGGATTACTGGAGAGAAACACAGTACTGATGCCTGAGAGCCGTACAGTTCTAGAACCTGGATCATAGCTGTTCTAGGAGTTATGGGGATTAAAACACAAATCAGATACAGCATGCACCCTTGAGAAACACTAGTCTGTACTCAGCTCTCACCACTGCTCACCACCTACCACCCACCACTCACCACCACTCCCCTCCCCGCCCCAGTTACCCAGAGCATCACACTGAGGCTTGGGAATGACATTGCTATTTTTCCATGGAGCTGCCGTTCATCAAGATTCTGTTATGGGATTCTTGTGGACAGGAGGCAAGGGAGGAAGGAAGGCTCAAGAAAGCACTATAACTGAGCATGAAGAGAAATAGGAATAGCTTCAGCTGATCAAGATTCTTGCTCAAGAGCCCTCAAGTTGCAGGAGTGGAAGGCTGCAGCAGGAGCCGAAAGAATCGGAGAAGGGATTACCCGGTGTCATTGCAGGACTCATGAGAGGAAATTGCCAAAAGGAGGCTCCACGGACTTGAGAGGCGAGCAGACAACAGGATTCAGAATCCAGGAGGAGCTGCAATACATTTTCTCTCTGTTTTGGAGTCAGGGTCTCATGCTGACGCCCAGGTTGGAGTGCAGTGGCTCTATCATGGCTCACCACAGCCTCAGCCTCCAGGGCTCAGGTGACCCTTCTGCCCTAACCTCCTGAGAAGCTGGGGTTACAGGTGCACACCACCAAACCTGGCTAATCTTAAATTTTTTTTGTAGAGAAGAGGTTTAGCTGTGTTGCCCAGGCTGGTTTTGAACTCCTGGCTCATGCAATCCTCTCTCCTCAGCCTCCCAAAGTGCTGAGATGACAGGCATGAACCATTGCATCTAGCCCATTTTTTTCTCAAAAAGGAATATAACGAGTGGAAGCAAGAATGTGGAGAAAATGGAGACCTCACATACTGCTGGTGAGAGCATAAATGGTTCAAACGCTGCAGAAAAAAGCTTGGTGGGTCTTCTTCAAGAAGTCGGAGAATTATCACATGAGTCAGCAGCTTTACTCCTGAGTAAACACCCCACAAAGTTGAAAACAGGCACTCAAAACAGATAACACACACTCTCACTGCAGCACTGCTCGGAACCAGAAGGTGGAGGCAGCTGGAATGCCCATCGGCAGATTGTTAGGAGCATATAGGATGAGCGTGCAGTACAGAGCACTCAGCCATAAAAAGAGGCAGAGTCGGGATACATGCCACACCATGGGAGATGCCCAAAACATGCCCTGTGGGAGGAGCTGGGCCCAGGCCATGAGCTAGGACTCCATTTATATGATATATCCAGAATAGGCAAATCTACAGGGATAGGATGTCATCACTAGGGGGCTTTTAATTACTCTAGAATCTAAATTGGAGGCTTCTGAGGAATTGTGGTTTTGCTATATTTAAAATGTTCTTCAGTTCCAAACAGGTTTTTCCTACTCTGAAGGCACATTAGTTTCTTAGAGAAGAGCAAACTGCAAACACTGCTGAGAATTATCAAAGATTTAAAAACGAGCATGTCATTCTGCTGGGTACTAAGCTATAAATATTAATTTTTCTTAATTCAGGTAATATAAAATCTCAACTTTTCTTAAAGGTGGGATAAGCTTTTATAACACTCTTAAGCTCATTTGGAGAAATAAACATTCAAGAGGAACTAAGAAACATAAAAAGAAAATGATGGCAGACATGCCATGATAATTAAGGCTGCAATAGTATTATAACAGTACCAAGGAAAGGTACAACTGAGGAACAGACCCATATAAAACACAAAGGTCAGAGGGAGTCATCACAAGTTAAGAAGGAGGAGGAGATGCAGTGTTCTTGGGTTGGCTGGCTATCTGGGAGTGGGGCACAGAGAGCAATGTGGCTCATGCCATATAAACTGGGCATTGGTTTGGGTAGAGAAGTGGAAACTATGTAAAAAGCCAGACAAAACTAGACAAAAATAGCAACCTTCAGTACAATGACATGGAAAAGTGTCTCAATCATTCCCTCAAGAATTTTTAAAAGCCCTATTTATGTAAAAATTGGTAAAAATAAGTCAACTGGAAAAAGTCACAAATATAGCAAAGAGTAGTTATCCTTAATAGTATTATGATGAACTCATACAAATACCTAGAAAAAAAACGAATGAAAACGAAGTAGACAAAAAGATAAGTTATATACATATTATTTACAAGAGATAAAATACTATTTATTGGATACATTAGAAAGTGATTGATTTCTATTTCTGATTACCAATGAGGTTAAAGCAGGGAGATAATGTTCGTTTGTTTCTTTTGTGCCATTTTGTTTTAAATACTGCTGAGGGCTTGGTAAAAGATATTCAGATATTGCTGGCAAGGACATATGATATTGGAGAAGTTTATCGTACATCCCTTAAAAGAATTTGACAGTTTGCATGAGGAGCAAAATTGTCATATACTTAAATAAAAGTCCCACTTATGTATTTATTTACTTATTTAAGCATTTTTGAGTAGGGGTCTCACTCTGTTGCCCAGGCTGGAGTGCAGTGGCTCAATCGTGGCTCATCACAACCTTGACTACCCGGGCTCAGGCGCTCCTTCTGTCTCAGCCTCCCAAGTATTAAGCATGAGGTACTGTACCTGGCCAAAAGTCCCATTTCTGAATGTTCACACTAACAAAATAATTCGGCACACATAAAAATAGCCAGATGTCTGTGCCATTTATAAGTAGCAAACAAAGAAGGAATATTTACCTCTCTGACAATGGAAGAATAAATTTGACTCAATGACATGTTAGAACGGGGTCATGAAACATAGGCCTGCTGGACAAAGGCAGCTGCCTGTTTTTGTTAGCCTGTGAGCTAAGAATTTTAAAAATATTTTATGTGCTTTTTGGGGAAAAAGTCCCCAAACAATAAGTCACATAAATTAAGCAAGTTATATGAAATTCAAATTTCAGAGCCCCTTCCTTTATATAATGCTCAAAGGTGCTTTCACACTACAATGGAAGAGTTTGCTAGTACAGACCCCTATGGCTCACAGAACCTAAAATGATTATTATTTGGCTCTTTACAGAAAAAAATTTGCTGGCCTTTGAGTTAGAACACTATGCAGCCATAAAAAGCCTTCGTGGCTGGGTGTAGCGGCTCATGTCTGTCATTCCAGCATTTTGGGAGACTGATGTAGGAGGATCACTGGAGCCCAGTGATCAGCCTGGGCAACACAGCAAGATCTCATCTCTATAAAAACAAATATTTAAAAAATCAGCCAGGTGGTGGTGGTGGTGGGTGCCTCTAGTCCCAGTTACTTGGAAGACTAAGGCAGAAGGATCAGCTGAGCCCAGAAGGTCAAGGCTCTGGTGAGCATGACCATGCTACTGCACTCCAGTCTGGGCAACAGAGTGAGACTCCCTGCCTCCCCACAAAAAAGCCTTATGAAGCATTTGTAACAGTGAGTTAAGTTGCATATGTTACAATGATTAATAAACAGGCAAACTGGGCACAGTGTCTCAAGCCTGTAATCCCAGTACTTTGGGAGGCCAAGGCCAGAAGTCTGCCTGAGTCTGCGGGTTTGAGACCAACCTTGGCAATTCATTGTCTCTACAATAAATCAACAAATTAGCCGGGCATGGTGGTGTATCTATTGTTCCGGCTACTTAGAAGGCTGAGTCGGAAGGATCACTGAAGCCCTGCTGGTTGACACTGGGGTGGCCGTGAGTATGCCACTACACTGTCACCTGGGCAACGGAGAGAAACTTCAACTCAAAAATAAAATAAGGCTGGGCTCGGTGGCTCAGCCTGTAATCCCATGCTTTGGGAGGCCGAGGTGAGTGAATTGCCTGAGCCCACAGGTTCAAGACCTGCCTGGGCAACTTGGTGAGACCTCATCTTTGCAATAAATCAAAAAAATTAGCTGGGCGTGGTAGCATGTGCCTGTAGTTCCAGCTCCTTGGAAGGCTAAGGCGGAAGGATCACTAAGCCCAGCAGGTCGAGACTGCGGTGGCTGGGAGCGACCACTGCACTCCAGTCTGGGCGACTGAGGGAGACTCCAACTCAAAAAATAAATAAATAAATAAATAAATAAAATAAAATAAAAAAATAAAAAGGCAAGCTGTCAAGGTGACATATACTCCAAAATGACCTAGAAGTGTGAAAAAAGTCATGGTTTTAGGGAGTGGGACCTATGGGTGATGTGATATTCCTTCTACTTTTCAGCTTTCTCGGTATTCTATAGGAGCAAGAAATACTTTTTAATGGTAAACAAGGCCATTTAAAAGAATAAGCAACGCAGATGCACAGTTACTGAGTTTGAGATGAGAGTCTGAAATCAGCACTTACCTGTCAGCACAGCTTTCCCAGATGCAAAGATTTGCAACACCATTGGTGGTTTTACCATTCTATAAACAAGGCCAGGAAACAGTTCAGGTTCATAACTGTTAAGATATTAAAGAAAAAAATGAAAAATCGCACGATTCAACTCCTTACCCATAACATTCAAGGCTCCATATATGAAAGTGCATACTAGAGCAGCTGCAAACAAGTAAGCTATTTTACCAAAACCCTTTTTGCTCTCTCAAGGAAAGCAGAGTCTTGAGTGTCCTCAGTCATTTCTTGTGGCAGTCAAGAACAGAATTAACTTTTGATCCTAGTATTTTTTTCAAGTGCAAGCCATCCTAGGTTATTAGAAATGATGGCAACATTGGGCTTCTGATTTAATTTTACATTAAGATCTTGGTGATTAAATGTTCTCGGTCTTTTCACACAAATCTGCTAATAAGACTGGATTTTCCAGGTTCCCCCCAAATAAACACATTGTGTACGCACTTATGAACTGCTAAAGTTAAATGTGTTTAGCAGATCGAACAACAACAACAACAACAAATTCCTGCAATTTGACTTTTGGACAGGCAGTATATAAAGAAAGAAAATTAAACTATCCTAAGTTTTTAAATTCAGGATTTGTGCCTATAAATAGAAACTTATTCATATTTTCTAGTCAATGTAAGCTAAAATTTTGTAAAGGTTTAGAAAAAGCAAGGCAATTTTTAACTCCTCAGATCATGTCTAAAAGGCACGACAACACATGTTAGGGAAAGCACAGCTACAGGACCCCATGTACACTATTAAACAGGACGAACTGCTCTATGGCAGAGAGAGGGTAAGATGTGGCATGGAAGGACTTAGGCTGAAGTTTGATCAAGAGAATTTAAGAACATCTAGGATTCGAAGCCAGATCAAGAGTCTTGCCCATGTGTCTATCCCAGGGGGCAGAGGGATTTGGTGTTGATCAACCTCCAGCTCAGGGAGGGCTCAAGAGGGTGGGAGAAGCCCGGGAGCAGCTATGAGAGGGTGGAGGCACTGGCTCTTGAGACGGGAAGTTGGGAGAAGTCAGGAGGGTTAGGGATATCCTGGGGACAGAAATACGATCGTGATGGGGCTGCAGTCACACTCACACACACACACCACAGACAAATCAGGACAACACCAGACAGGACTGCTTTCCTAAAATGTACTGTTGCCATTTTCCTAAAATGTACTGTTTTTTGACTTCTCGCCAACCCCGTCCCCCGTCACCAATGGTCATCCCCTTCCTACTGGCCTAATTCATCTCATAACCCCATCTCTTCTTGCTAATGCCATTACCAAGTCACTTGTGCCTGTTTTACAAATCTACAGATCAGTGGATCTCCATGTGTGGGCCTCTGGCATCACCAGTGAGTTTTTTCTGCAAATTCATGCAAAATCTCTGGTGACAAGGCCCAGCCAGGGATGTATTCTAATAACCCATCTAGTGATCCAATTTAAGTTAAATGACCACTATTTCAAAAGATTGAGTTAGCTGGGTGCAGTGGCTCATGCCCGTAATCCCAGTATTTTGAGAGGCTGAGACAGGAGAATTACTTGAGCCCGGGAGTTTGAGACCAATGTGGGCAACATAGTGAGACCTCATCTCTACAAAATAAAAAACAGAAAATTAGACAGGCATGGTGGCCTGCAGTCCCAGCCACTCAGAGGCTGAGGCAGAAGGATTGCCTGAGCCCAGGAGTTCAAGGCTGTGATGAGCCATGATTTTGCCACTGCACTCCAGCCTGGATAAAAGAGTGAGACCCTGACCAAAACCAAACAACAATAAAAAAACGGGGCACAGAGGGTAACCTCTGAGGATGCAAGCACAGCACCTTAGCCCCTTCACCTGCCATGCCCCTCCTTTTATAGGATCCCACTTTCTCTGAAACATACATTCTCTTAGCCCAAAATGTCACTCATATGTCCTGGTAAACTCAAAGGTAAGCCATGGAACTGTCATACCTACTGAACTGCTTTTGGCTTAGTGAAAAATCTTCCAGCTGGATGGGAAATCTCACATCACAGTTCCCAATTGTGTCCTGGATTTTAAATTGAGGAATCCAAGCTTCTGTACCATGCAAGCATACTTTCTCGCTACGAGTCGAGACTGCTCTTCATTGAGGAGGGAGACACATGTTGAGAGAGGTCTTAATCACATGTCCTCTATACTGCTGGACTTCAGTCACAACCTTTTTGGTTGTAGTGTTACCATCTGCACCATGTTTATCTTTCAATGTGTACAGCGAAACTAGGTTTTGCGAGGAGGCCTTACCACCCGTCCTTGTGTCCTGGAGCATCTCGTAAAAGGTCTTGTACAATGCACAGTTGTTGAACAGAACCACAAACACATTCTTGTCTTAGTTTGCCGCCTTTCATCTGTGAAGTTCTTCTTCTAAAGTGCTATTCGATAAGATTATTCCACTGGATCTCGAGGTGTGTCCCTCCAGACCAGAAACATCATCTGGGAACTTGTTAGAAATGTGATGTCTCACGCCCCACACAGTCATGCAGAATCTCTGGGGGTAGGGCCTGGCAGTCTCTTTTAACAAGCCCTCTGGGTCATCACGGTGCTCACTAATGTTTAAGAACCATCTCTCAGGTTTCCAAGTATGTGTCATTTAGGTGGGAGCAACAACAAAAATAAGGACACACATGTACAGAAAAATCACACATGAGGTGATGAGATATGTGCTGAGCAGCCCAAGCAAGGCATCACCTCTTGGGCTTCATGGGAGGAATTGTCCAAAACAACCATATGAAAATGCCTCAAAACCTCTGCCAGGTACAGTGGCTTATGCCTATAATCCTAGCACTTTGAGAGCCCGAGGCAGGAGGATTGCTTGTGCCCAGGAGTTCAAAAGCAGCCTGGACAGCATAGCAAGAGTACACCTCAACAAAAAAAAATAAAAGAAATTAGTTGGGTGTGGTGGCACACACCCGTGGTTCCAGCTACTCAGAAGACTGAGGCAGAAGGATTGCCTGGACCAAGAGGTCGAGGCTGTGGTGAGTCATAATTGTGCCACTGTCCTCCAGCCTGGGCGACAGAGACCCAGCCTTAAAAAATCCCCTCAAAACCTACCCAGTTTTGCTCAGGCTCTCTCAAACCTTGTTATTCAAATCATACCCAACACAGGAAAAAAATTCTAGTGGAGCACAGTGGCTTGTGCTTGTAGTTCCAGTTGCTTGGAAGGCTGAGGTGAAAGGATCTCTTGAGCCCAGGAGGTCAAGGCTGCAGTGAGCCATGATGGCACCACTGCACTCCAGCCTAGACAAGAGAGTGGGATTCTATCTCTTAAGAAAATAGGGAGAGAGGGGAGGGAGAGGAAGGGGGAGGGAAGAGGGGAGGGAAGAGACAGAAAGAGAGGAAAGAGAGGGGGGGAGAAGGAGGGGGGAAAGGAAGGAGAAAGGGGGAGGGGGGGAGGGAGGGAAAGGGAGGAGGGAGAAATTCTCCCCAAACTTTGTGGCCATGTCCTCCTGGTGTCTGTCTCACTCCAACCCTAAATCCACCTGGGAGAGTAAACGTCGGGAGTCGAGGTTTCCCGTTTGTCATTAGATTCTCTCAGACTGTCACTGCCAGAATGAGACAGTGCATAGCAGAGCTTTCCAAAAGAGTGGGGGCACCTGGCAGGTGAATCAGGCGAATTCCATCCTTCTCTCGGGTTGCCCCCATTGTTATCCTAGTGGAAAAACCCTTTGGAACTTGTCTGCTTGGACCAATGGAAGTGTCTGCTTTTCTTACCTAGATCTTTTACCAAGACTGCCCCTCTCATGTGCATTCCATTCATTACTTCATATACACTTCACCTTAATTAATGTGGATTCTTGACACCTACTCTTCTTTTTTCTGAGATGAGGGTCTCACAGGCTGGAGTGCTGGCACAATCACACTCATGGCAGCCTGAAACTTCTGGGCTCCTTACACCTCAGCCTCCCAAAGGGTCTAGGACTGGTGGAAACCACACCTGGCTCTCCCCCCCTAAACCTTTTTTTATTGAATTCTCTCTCCGTCGCCCAGGTTGGAGTGCTGTGACACACTCACAGCCACTCCAGTGTCAACGTGCTGGATTTCTAGCATCCTTCCACCAAAGCCTTCTAAATAACCAGAACTACAGGTGTGCGCTACCATGCCCAGCTCATTTTTGATATATTGTAGACATGATGTCTCATCAAGTAGCCCAGGCTGGTCTCCAACCCATGGGCTCAGGCAATCCGTTTACCTTGGTCTCCCAAAGTGCTGAGATACTGGCTGAGCCACCAAACTCAGTCACCCCACCCACTTCTAATTCCTGAAATGCCTTAGCAAGGCCATGTACCCAAGTTAGCAGTGAAATACATGGCTTCCACTTTTAACAACTACATTTGGCCTAACTGACGTATTATGTTTTTTCCTATAAAGTAAATAAGTTCAAATTTCAGAAGTCTTGCATCATCCTGCAGTTTCAGCTGTGTAGAACATCACAGCAGGCATCCTAAGAAGGACACACAAGTTCCTATTGAAACAACTGGTTGTTAAAAGTTTCCACACCTGTCAGGTGTGGTGACTCACACCTGTAATCCCAGCACTTTGGGAGGCCAAGGTGAGAGGATTGCCTGAGCCCATGAGTTTGAGAACAGCCTGGGAAACTTGAGGAGACCTCATCTCCACAAAAATTCAAAAAATTAGCTGGGCGTGGTAGTATGTGCCTGTAGTTCTGGCTACCTGGAAGGCTGAGGCAGAAGGATCACCTGAGCCCAGCAAGGGTTTATGCTGGAGGGGGCCGTGACTTTTGCCACCGCACTCCAGCCTGGGTGACAGGGGTGAGACTACCCAAATCAAAACAAAAAAAAAAACAAAAAGTTTACCCTATGCTTTATTGTGCAAACATTAGAAAACAGATGACAGCCCTGCAATTTCTCCATGGAGATGAGAATGGCTGTTCTTACCCTGTGCAAACACAGGCTTCTTGCTGTCACAGTTGGAAAAAAAACAGCTTAAACACATATTTGGGTGATACTGATATCTCTTCTACTAGCCAAATTCTCGCAACTCACTATCCAAAAATCAAGAACCAAAAGCATTTGATCACAGATATCTAATTATCAGAACTCACCATCACACACATTTCAATACTTGATTTCAGAAACCAAATAAATTCAGATAGGGAAAGATACTCACCAATGTGTGTGTAATAAGTATAATGGGAGCACAGTTTACAATGAAAGATGAATAATAAATCTACAATTAGTTGCCTACACCACAATTTAACATGATGTGACCATCTTTCCAGCCATATATATACATGTATCTGGTTGATACAATTTAACTTTATGATTTAAATTAAAAAGTCTGTGATTAGATATCCTTATTTAAACATGCTGATGTGAGTATCCTTGCAGACATCTTGCACACTTGTCCAATCATCACGTGAAGCAGGGATTTCTGAGACCAGGGGCCCACATAGCAACAGAAGAGAAAGCCCAGAAACTGCCTCAGACACCTGGAAGGAACTTCATATGTGCAAACAGGTGGGGGGAAGTGGGGTAAGAACGAATCTTCAGTAAATGTGTCTGGGTATGGACTGGCTGCTTGAATCCACCTCATCTTACAGTGAAGTCAAATCTAGACCTGCTCTGTCTGAGTCATTTAAACCAAAATAGTCAGTTGCTGTTGTTGCATTTCATGTGCTCAACAACCACGTGTGATGAGTGGCCACACTCTTGAACAACACAGACATCAGATATTTCCACCCTCTAGAGAAAGCTCTAGGTTGATCACAGTGCCAGCTATTCTCTCCCTACCACAAAGCAGGACCTAAACAAGGCCAGAAAGATATATGGAAGACAATATCCACAGGATGTTGTATACAGGGAAGGCCTTCCGAATCAGGAAACCATGCATCAAACAGAAACCACAAATAAAACATGAACATGACTATACACAAACATTTTAAATTATGCTTTAAAAAAACACCATCAACAGTAAGCTATGAAAAATATTCACAGTATAAAATGGTGAAAATAATTAACTACAAAAAGTTATTAACAAATAACCATAGCATACAGGGCAAATAACATCACAGTTTATATGCTTGTGGAAAGTTATTTAATCCTATTAGTAAATCAAATAAATGGAAATTAAAACATCTTTTTTTCCAATCAATTTAGCAAATATTAAAAAGAACATAGACTCCCCATGTTCACAGGAGAAAATGAGCACTTAGCACATTTCTGGAGTGAGGAGAAATTGGCACAATCTTTCAGGAGGACACTTCCCTACTCATCTTTTAATGCTAATGGTGAGAAGAGCAGCCCCACTGGAGTTTTATGGTGAGAGAGCTACATCTGCACGATGCTTCCTCTGCATGAGGTCCAGGAAAGACAAGCCTTTCAAAAGATGCCGTCTGAGCTAATGCCAAGTGCGCAATCAAGAAACATCTAATTTACCTCCTTCGAAATAAGTTCTACCCACTTCTCTGCAATGAGGAAAACCCACAGTAGCTACTCCCCAGGTTTAAAACATGTTTTATCATTTCTGTAGCTATTTTTTTTGAGTTGTCTCACTCTTATCACCCAGGCTGGAGTGTAGTGGCATGTTCATGGCAACCACAGGCTCGATCTGCCGGGCTTAAGTGATCCTTCCAACTCAGCCTTCCAAGTAACTGGAACTACAGGCACACATCACTATGCCTGGCTTATTATTTTTATTTATTGTAGAGACAAGATCTCACCAAGTTGCTCAGGCTGGTCTCAAACCTCCGGGCTTAGGCAATCCTGTTGCCTCCGTCTCCCAAAGTGCTGTAATTACAGGCTGAGCCACTGTGCCTGGGCTACTGTAGTTCTTTAAAAAATGCAGTGGCCAGGCTTAGCGGCTCAGTCTGTAATCCCAGCACTTTGTGAGGCCAAGACAAGTGGATTGCCTGAGCTTGCGGGTTTGAGACCAGCTGGAGCAACTTGGTTAGACCTCATCTCTACAGTAAATAAAAAAAAAAATTAGCTGGGCATGGTAGCATGCACCTGTAATTTCGGTTACATGGAAGGCTGAGGTGGAAGGATCATTGGAGCCCAGCAAGTCAATGCTGGGTTGGCCGTGAGCATGCCACTGCAATACAGCCTGGGCGACAGAGTGAGACTCCAACTCAAAAAAAAAAAATGCACCTTACAAAAAAGCTTAGAAACATGGTGGCTCATGCCTGTAATCCTAGCACTTTGAGAGGCCAAAGCGGGAGGATGGCTTGAGCCTAGGAGTTTGAGCCCAGCCTGGGCAATATAGCCAGATGTTGACTCTACAATAAAAGATACAAAAATTAGGCATGCTGGTGTGCCCCTGTAGTCCCAGCTAACTCAAGAGGCTGAGGTAGAAGGAACCCCTGAGCCCAAGAGGTTGAAGCTGCGGTGAGCTGTGATCATGCTGCTGTACTTTAGTCTGGGTGACAGAGTGAGAACTAGACTCAAAAAAGAAAAAAGTGATAACAGTTCAGTTAAGCCCCCTTAGTTTAATAGGTTGGGGGAACTGTAAATGGGGCATATAAGGCAGTAATACAAGATTTTTAACCCCAAATTTGGCATCTTATAGAATCAACTCTTCACCAAAGACAGTGCTTCCTTGCTTTACACACTAAATTGTCTGTCTGGTGCAGGTGGAGGGACAGTTTCCGTACCTTTTGGCTCCTGTGCAGATGAGCTTCCCAAAGCTAAATATGTGGGTTGTCATCCTGGGCTTTCAGAGCCTCATGAAGACAGCAGGAAACCTCTGTGCACATAGGCCAAAAATAGAATTAGCCTCTGCTAGGAGAGGATATTATCCCAGTGGAAAAAAGGAGCCAGATATGAAAGTCTTTGAAGAAAGAAAGATCGCATGGAAACGCTAAATAATGTCTGGATCTCTTCTCCCCACATTAACAAACGTCATTACAGTTAAAATGCGCTTGCCAGCACATACAAATAATTCCAACAACTGTTAATGGGAATACCAGTAACTTATGTTTCAGGCCCTTTGCTAAGATCTTTACAGTTTGTATCTTGTTTATCCTCATTACAGAACTAACTTGAGTCTATGATGATTTCTATTTAGTGCACAGGGAGACTAAGTCATTATTAACCTCCAACATTACACAGAAAATGGCAGAGTTAAGATTTAAAAACTTGGACATTGCTTTGTTAACCTCTGGTTTGTCCACATGGCCCTTTGAGCTATGGCCACCATGTTTCTTGGCTTTGGCCCCCTCTCCTACCTTCTCTCTCCCTGTCTCTATGTTACTTCTAAATAAACTTTGCTTGAAAACTTAAAAAAAAATTTAAAAACCAAAACTTGGACCGGTCCCCTCTTCCTCCACCCCGCCATGCTGACTCTCTCCCCCTCCTTCCCTCAGAGAATGTCCTCCTTCCAGCTCAACCTCAACCCGCTCAAGGAGCCGCTCGGCTTCATCAAGGTCCTCGAGTGGATTGCTTCCATCTTTGCCTTTGCCACCTGTGGAGGCTATAAAAGTAAAACAGAAATTCAAGTGAGTTGCCCTCCTACAGTTACTGACAGTAAAACAATTACAGCTAAGGCATGTGCATGTGTGTGTGTGTTTTACTTTTTTTTTTTTTTTAACTCAGGATGTCACTCTGTCACCCACCTTGGAGTGCAGTGGCACGATCATGGCTCACTGCAGCCTCACACTCCTGGGCTCAAGCAATCTTCCTGTTTCAGTCTCCTGGGTAGTTGGGACTATGGGCACTCACCACCACCCCTGGCTATTTTTAAAATTTTTGTAGAGACAAGGTCTCACTATGTTGTCCAGGCTGGTCTTGAACTCCTGGGCTAAGCTATCTTCCCTCCTTGGCCTCCCTAAGTGCTAAGGCGTGGCCTACTGTGTACTTGCACCTGGCCAAGTCCTATTCATATTTTTCAGGTGTTTAAAAAAGTAACACTCTCATCCCATATTCATTTTGTTAAACTCTGAAGGGAGCGTAAGTGCCAAGCCAGAGTTTCCTCAGGTGCCAAGTGTAAGTTCAGACACATCCTATATGCTCCCATCAAGAATGAAGGGAGGATGAGCTGAAGCCAGTGGACAATAAAACATGCTTAAAATGCTGGATTGTTAAGTCACGTGATCAATCATTGCTGCAGCTGTAAGGATCCTAGCTTGTCATTGTGTTTCTGTCTTCAAAGCCAGCCACATAAAATATGAGAAGGCAGACTCTTATTTTATCTGAGTAACATTCAAGCAACACCTAAATCCAGATGACAGCAACAACACTGCCTCAACAGCAAAAACAAATGTTTAAGAGCTGATGCTTACATTGTGTATGCTTTGTGGCTCTGACTAATGTGACCCTTTTTACCTAACTCCATAAATCCTCCACCACCGATGCCAGGGAGCCTTTTCTCAGTAGGAGTCCAGTCTTACTCATCTTTGTGCTCCTAAGGCCAGAGGCTAGCAAATTGTGAAATTTGTTTGGATCGGCCAATCTAGTTCCCCTAAAATAAAGAGGTCACTGAAAAAGGGATGCCTGATCCTGGCAGGACACAAGAAATAATAAGTTTTACTAAACTTTGAGGGGGAGATAAAAGTTCCTGAATCTTAGGAAGTTGAAGCCTGAACTTTAAACAACATGACTTTCTCAAATAAGATAAATTGTAAATGAAAAAATACACCTGAGACAACATTTAGAAGAAGGTATTTCCAGAAATATGATGGCATTTTAAGAAAGCCAGTGTCCCAACAGTCAAGCTGAAAATAGTTATACTGAAAAGGAAAAGGTCTTAACTTCTAGGAACTACTCAATTACCACTTTATTCAGTACAGGGAATGAAATTTTTTAAAAAAAATCTGTAGCCCAGAATGGAGTGCTACAGAGGTACAATCATGGCCACCACAGCCTCAACCTGCTGGGCTCAGGTAATCCTTCTGCCTCAACCTTCCATGTAGCTGGGACTACAGGTGCACACCACTATGCCTGGCTAAGTTTTTGGTTTATTGTCTCACTGTGGTGCCCAGGAAGATCTTGAACTCCTGGGCCCAGAAAATCTTCTTGTCTTGGCCTCCCCAAATGCTGGGATTACAGGTGTGAGCCACTGAGCCTAGCCGAGTTACTTTTTATAACGTTAAAATGGAGAGTGAAATGATTGCTGTTATGAGTTTACCAACAAATTTTTCACTTAAAAACAATTCTTTTTAAAAGAGAAAATAAAAACAGCCCAGGTGCCATGGCCCTTGCCTGTAATTCCAGCACTTTGGGAGGCTGAGGTGGAAGAATTTCTTGAGGCCAAGAGTTCAAGACCAGCCTGGGCATCATAGTGAGACCCACATTTCTATTAAGAAAAAAAGAGAAATTAAAGAGAAAACAAATACAAAGGAAAGCGTCAATATCATGATTATAGGAAGGAAAATAAATCCAAAGAGAAGCTAATTGTTGAAAGGAATACTTACCTTTGGGTTATATTCTACATTTTTTGCATGCAAAGCTATTTTTTTCAGATCCAATTGGCAGACCAAGTTTGCTGTGGAAACAATGTTCCTGAAGAAATGTTAATTTAGAAAATTATGTTCAATATGAAGGGTAAAGGAGAAAAAAGGACAAGAACAACATATTCATTTACTCATTTCATATGTTGTGCCTTAGCAGTTTCCTAGAGGGAGAATTATTCCAGATGGGAACGCTCAGTGACATGGTCTCTAGTAAAATGTAAAGTTCCAAAATGAAGTAGTGAATTGCAGCTTCTAAAATGTCATGGCTAGCTGCCTAAAATTAAGTTTTAGATCTGTTACAACTGAATGCCTCAAAATAGAAATACATTTTTGAATCAATGTGCAAATCAAATTCGATTTTACATCTTTATGTCCTTTGTGTTTATCTAACCCCAGTCACAATTTTCAGGAACTTCAGTGCTTTAGTATAAATGATATAGTCCTTCAAGAGTGTATCTATTAATCATCAACTCCCTTTTAAAGGATCAAGAATTAATGCTTCATTTTACAGGTAATCAAATTGTCTAAAGCCATAATCTATGAAGGACTGATAAAACAATGCAGTCTGAAAGTCTCTTCCCCACACTGTCATCCTGAAATTAGTTACCATTGCATCCAGGCACATAGAACATGTATCCAGAAACATTGTTCAATTGAAAGAAAAGGAAAAACTTACTGCAGTTGAGGCACTAGCCCACAACATTCTGAAACCGGGGTCATTGATGTCATGGGAGTTAGGATGCCAGAGGCAAGTTGCTGTTGGTGAGTTTCTCAGGAGAGGGCTGAACTGCATTGAGTGCAAATATGAATAGGAACTTGACGCACTGCTGCTGTTTAAGATCAGTCCAGCATCCTGTGTGCTGGGTGATGGCGATCTGCTTTGTTGACTTTGAGTTTCACACTTTTCTTTCATGTCATGCTTGCTTCCAATGAAGGTCTTGTCTTTATTGTCTTGGATCAGTTCATCTAGTAGGAAGCTAAGATCCACAGATGAGAAATCACCAGTTGTTTCTTGGATTTCAAGATGTAAATTAAATATGTTTTCTGGAATGTATACATTAGGTACGTACACATCATAAGGTACAACTGGGCCGAACAGGGGAGTCCCAGGTTGGGCAAGGTCATCCTAGGTAGTTCCAAAAACAGACAAACAAAGCACAACAAACAGAACACACATTACACCAAAGGGTTACAGTAAGTCCCTGACATATGAACCTTCAAGTTACAAACTTTAATGATGCATGCTTGTGTTTTTTAATGTATTATTTCTCTCCACCAGGTGTCAGTATAGTCTTTCAAGTACATATGGTACTCTATAGCTGATCATGTTAGTTGGGTACCTAGGCTGACTTTATTGGAGTTACAACAAATTGGACTTAGAAATGTGCTCTCAGGAGAGGTTCCGGTAAGAAGGTGATGGCATAGGTGGATTTGTGAGATTCTCCGAACGTGAGTTCCCAAAAAGACTCTTACTTTTCTTTCCTTACTCCCCTGCCCACCATCAGCCACATTGGTCTGAGGCCTGGGGACATTTGGTCCCACACAGGGCTGGATAGTGCGGATCCCAGCTGCTGCTGCCCCACTATATGTGACTCCTGCCCATGCGGGAGTCCCGGGTCTTGGCTCCCTCCCTGGCTACATCGTCTTGCCCAGGACCTAGCACCAAGCTGCTGGTCACCCAGGGAGGCTCTGGGCGCCTGCCCCTCAGAGATACCGGTCCCATTTCTGGCTGAGGTACCCTGTGAGGGACCCAGGGCCACTCTCGCCACCTACCATCTGCCCTTTGGTGCTTTGGAGCTCTGGAGCTCTGGGACCACCCTGGCTGAGGCACTCAGCATGTGATCCCATGCTTGTGTAAGGGAACAGCATATCTTAAGGAGGTGCTGATTGGAGGCTCTCAGCTCCAGAGGAGGGAACTCCCATCCCCCTCCTCCACCCCAGCCTGCTGGTGGCACCCCGGACCCAGCGCACAGTTGTGCAACTGATCCCCGGTGCCTCCTACTCCAGCACAGTCCATCACAGTGGATAACACAGGGACCCAAACAAGCAGAGAGAAAAGATCTGCGAAAGTGAAGCTGCCACTTTGGCCATTCTCCAGGCAGAGATTTGCATTGCCCTACCCACCTATCAGCAGCTTCCACCTCGGCTCCTAAGGTAATATTACTAAACAGGAGACAAAGCCCCTCCCCTGCTGAATCAGACAAAGGCAACATCACAGACCTCCCAGGCAGCAGGCCAAAAAAAAAAAAAAAAAAAAACCAAACCCAAGCTGCCAGTAAATCTAGCTGCCTGCAAGGAAAACAAAGGAGAGACTGGAGATCAGAGCTGAAGAGACTTTAGACACTCAGGAAAGATTCCAGAGCTAGTCTGATCTCTTATTTTGACTTTTGATTTTATCATTTTGACTGTTTGTTCTGCTCACTTTTGTTCACTTTCTGACTTACATTATCTGTTTCATGATTTTATTGGTCTGTCTCTGTGTAGCTACCAGTATCCTTTAGGGAATTTGGCTCACATGTCTTTTTCACTTCTCTCCAGCCTAGTATCTCTTTTTCACCTGTTAGTTGGTATGTATGTCTGTTTTCCC
The DNA here is from genome assembly GCA_027257055.1 of Cephalopachus bancanus. NCBI lineage: Eukaryota > Metazoa > Chordata > Mammalia > Primates > Tarsiidae > Cephalopachus > Cephalopachus bancanus. The sequence goes on along the minus strand of JAPVLO010000428.1, from coordinate 104,987 downwards.
TCTCACTCTCCTCTCTTTCTAACTTCCTATTGACACCCCCTTCCTTCATTATTTTCCTCTTTTATATCTCCTTTTGATCCAGGGACCAAACCTACATACCGCTGCACAGACAGATTGTAAGGCAGTGGGAAAGGGGTCCAAGTGTGCCCATAAACCTGTTGGTGGATGCTGGAATCAGCATATAGATTCTGAATCACAGCTTCCCCCTCAATTAAACCTCAAAACTACAAAAAGTACAGCCCGCGGCAACATTCCAACCTCAAAAGTGAACAAAGCCAGCGGACCCTCATAAGGAAGAAAAGAGATCGCACAAGTGAGAGTAAAGCAACCCCACCTATCCTGAAAAACAGAATTAAAGAAGGGGAGAGAAAAGAGGAGAGACAGAAAAATCTACACAAATGTATAAAAACAAAAGAAGAATACGGGTCTCTCCCAGACCCCTGGGGGGGGGCAGACACTGAGAAAACTGACTTTGGAATGCAAACAATGAAGAGCCCCCAGAACGACTGGTCCCAAACTACAAACCTAGATATCAAGACATTAATGGAGAGATTAAAAAGTATTGAGGAGGGACAAGAAGATACTAGGAAGGAGCTGATATCTGAGATAACAGTAATAAAGAATACTGTGAATGAAATAAATAACAAACTGATAAGCATGGAAAGCAGAATTACCCAAGCAGAAGAAAGAATCTCAGAGCTTGAGGACTAAAATATACAACTAACCCAAACTCTTAAAACACAGAAAACAAGCTCAAAAAGACAGAACAAAACATTCAAGAGATGAGCGATTACTTCAAGAGACCAAACCTAAGAGTAATTGACCTTCCTGAGGCAGAAAGAGAGACAGAGACCACACTGGAACAAACTTTCCATAAGATCATTCAAGAAAACTTCCCTTATCCAATCAGTGATGCAAAAATTCAAACACAAGAGATTCAGAGAACTCCTGCAAGACAAAAAATGAGGAGACCAACTCCTAGACACATAATAATTTGCCTAAACAAAGTAGGCGTAAAAGAAAAAAATCCTAAAGGCAGCAAGAGTAAAAGGCCAGATCACCTACCATGGAAGACCAATCAGAATAGCAGCAGATTTATCTACAGAAACCCTGCAGGCTAGGAGAGCTTGAGTCCTATCTTCGAAGTCCTAAAAGATAAAAAATTTCAACCAAGAATAACCTACCCAGCCAAGTTAAGCTTCATCAGCAAGGGAGAAGTAAAATCTTTCCCAGATATCCAATCCCCTAAGAACTTATGCTGCAACCAAACCACCTCTACATGAAACACTTAAGAAAGTACTAGACACAGAAGACAAAGAAAAAAGAACAACGTTCTTCACAAGAGTACAGGAAAAAGAATAAAATACACATTAAACAACCTCAAAACCAAAAGAAAGACAAACATCCAAGTGGAAGAACAACAACTCTATAAGAACTCTATGATAGGGATGAACTCTCACATTTCAATAATTAGCCTGAATGTGAATGGACCAAATGCACCACTGAAAAGACACAGAATGGCAAAATGGATAAAATATCACCAGGCAACAATATACTGCCTTCAAGAGACCCATCTCACTAGAAAGGACATGCACAGACTCAAAGTAAGAGGATGGGAAACAAATTTTCAGGCGAATGGAACACAAAAAAAGGAGGAGTCACGATCCTAATTTCAGACAAAATACCATTTAAGCTATCAAAAATTAAAAAAGATAGAGAGGGTCACTACATAATGATAAAAGGTTCACTCCATCAACAGGAAATTTCAATCCTAAACATATATGCACCCAACATAGGTGTGCCAACTTTCATGAAGCAACTTCTAGGAAAACTAAAGAAAGATATTGACTCTAACACCATCATAACTGGGGACTTTAATACCCCACTCACAACCCTAGACAGATCACCAGGACAAAAAAATCAGCAATGAGATCTGGAACCTCAATGCGACTCTTGAACAAATGGACTTAATTGAAACTACAGAACACTCCATCCAAAGACCACAGATTACACATTCTACTCATCACTGCATGGAATGTATTCTAAGATTGACCATATAACTGGCAATAAATCAAGCATAAGCAAATTTAAAAGGACCAAAATTCCACCATGCACCTTCTCGGATCACAGTGGAATAAAAATAAACATTAACACCAACAAGGTCCCCCCAAAACCACAAAGACATGGACACTAAACAGCATGATGTTAAACATCTACTGGGCCAATGATGAAATCAAAACAGAGATCAAAGGATACCTGGAAACAAATGAAAATGAAGAAACATCTTACCAAAATCTCTAGGACACCATGAAAGCTGTAGTAAGAGCGGAATTTATATCTCTACAAACGCACATGAAGAAAATGGAAGGATCACAAATCAACAGCCTAACAAGCCACCTAAGGAAGCTGGAAAAGCAAGACCACAAAATCCCTAATTTCTGCAGAAGAATCCAGATCACCAAAATAAAAGCCCAAATCCAGGACATAGAAGACAAAAAGATAATCCCCAAAAAAAAAAAAAAAAAAAAAAAAAAAAAAAAAAAAATCAATGAAACAAAAAGCTGGTTCTTTGAAAGAATAAACAAGATCAATGGTCCCCTAGCTAGACTGACCAAGAAAAAGAGAGAAAAAGCCCAAATAAGCACAATCAGAAACACAAAAGATGAAGTCACATTGACCCTGAAGAAATACAAAAGATCATTAGAGACTACTATGTACACTTGTATGGAAACAAACTTGAAAACCTCAAGGAAATAGAGGACTTTCTCACATCACACAACCTGCCTAGGTTGAAACAAGAAGAAATTGAGACCCTAAATAGATCAATAACAATCAAGGAAATTGACTATGTAATAAGAAAACTACCTACAAAAAAAAGCCCTGGACCAGCTGACTTTTCATCAGATTCTACAAGACATTTAAGGAGGAGTTAATTCCAACTCTACTGAAGGTATTTCAGGTGACTGAAAAAGATGGAACTCTCCCCAAATCATTTTATGAAGCTAACATCACATTGATACCCAAGCCAGGTAAGACCCAACAAAGAAAGAGAACTACAGGCCAATATCTTTGATGAACATAGATGCTAAAATTCTCAACAAGATCCTAGCAAACTGGATTCAACAACACATCTCAAAAATCATCCATCATGACCAAGTAGGCTTCATCACTGGGATGTAAAGCTGGTTCAACATTCGTAAAACCATAAATGTAAATAAATACATCAACAGATGTCAAAACAAAAACCACATGATTATATCATTAGATGCAGAGAAAGCTTTTGATAAAATCCAGCACTCCTTCTTGATAAAAACCCTTGAACATCTAGGCATATGGGGAACATATCTCAAAATCGTAAAAGCCATCTACGAGAAACCCACAGACAGTATACTCCTAAATGGACAAAAACTGGAACCATTTCCCCTGAAAACTGGAACAAGACAAGGATGCCCACTCTCACCCCTCCTGTTCAATATAGTATTGGAAGTCCTGGCTAGAGCAATCAGAGAAGAGAAGGCAATCAGGGGTATCCAAATAGGAAAAGAAGAAGTCAAGTTATCTGTCTTTGCAGATGACATGATTGTGTACCTTGAACACCCAAGAGAATCTGTCGAAAACCTCCTTACACTGATAAAGGCCTTTGGCAAAGTCTCAGGATATAAAAAAAATGTGCAAAAGATAATCGCATTTCTTTACACCAATAATAAACAAACAGAAACCCAAATAAAAAGCACAATTCCATTCACAATAGCCACTAAAAAAATGAAATACCTTGGCATCTTCCTAACCAGAGGCGTGAAAGACCTTTACAATGAAAACTACAAAACTCTGCTCAAAGAAATCAAAGATGATACAATTAAGTGGAAAAATATCCCATGCTCATGGGTTGAAAGAATCAACATTGTGAAGATGTCCATCTTACCTAAGGCAATCTACAAATTCAAGGCAATACCCATCAAATTACCAGCAACATTCTTCTCAGACCTAGAAAAAACAACACAGGAATTCATATGGAAACACAAACGACCAAGAATAGCCAGAACAATCCTCAGAAAAAAAACCAAAGCAGGCAGTATCACATTACCAGACTTCAAATTTTACTATAAAGCTACAATCATCAAAACAGCTTGGTACTGGTATAGGAACAGGCATATAGATCAATGGCATAGAATTGAGATTCCAGAAGTGAAACCTCAATTTCTCAACCAACTCATCTTCCATAAAGCCTCCACCACCTACCACTGGGGAGAGGAGAACCTATTCAGTAAACTGTGTTGGGAAAACTGGCTGATCACATGCAGAAGATTGGAACAGGACCCCTACCTATCCCCATACACAAAAATTAACTCCAAATGGATCAGAGACCTAAATGTTAAACCTCAAACCATAAGAACCTTAGAAAATGAAGGACATACCCTGATGGAAATTGGAACTGGCATCCAACTCCTGAACAAAACCTGAAACCCACAGGCCATAAGAGATAAGATAGTCAAGTGGGAACTCATTAAACTGACAAGCTTCTGCAAAGTCAAAGAAACCCTCAAGAGAGCAGGGAGGCAGCCTACAGACTGGGAAAAAGTATTTGCCAACTCCAGGTCTGACAAAGGCTTAACATCTTGGATCTACAAAGAAACCAAATGTGCAGAAAAGAAAAAAACAAACAACCCCATTATAATATGGGCAAAAGATATGAACAGACATTTCACAAAGGAAGACATCCAAGCAGCCAACAGATACATGAACCTCACTAATCATCAGGGAGATGCAAATCAAAGCCACACTGAGATACCACCTAACTCCAGTCAGAATGGCAATTATCAATAACTCAGCAAATAACAGTTGCTGGAGTGGGTGTGGTGAAAAGGGAACACTTCTACACTGTTGGTGGGAGTGTAAACTAGTGCAACCTCTGTAGAAAGCAGTGTGGCAATTCCTAAAAGCTCTAAATATCAACCTCCCATATGACCCTGCAGTCCCCCTACTGGGAATATACCCTGAAGAACTCAAATCACTCTATCAAAAAGATACCTGCACATGAATGTTTATCGCAGCATTGTTCACAATAGTAAGAACCTGGAACCAACCATGCTGTCCATTAGAAGAGGACTGGATTAAAAAAATGTGGTACATATATGTGATAGAATACTATGCAGGCATAAAAAAGAACAAAATTATGAATTTTGCAGCAACCTGGATGGAACTAGAGTCTATAATACTGAGTGACCTCTCAGAAACAAAGATATGAGTATCACATGTTCTCACTCATATAGTGGACCCTGATCATCCAACGTATTACCATAAGAAAATGACTGACAGTTGTGGGAAACTATGGGGAGGAGGGGAAGGGAGATGGGATTAATGGTAGTAAACATCTGTCTGGGGACAGGGAGACACATCTTATCAACAAGGGTGCCTGAACAAAGCATATTTGTATACCTAACCCTTAACTGTACCCCACAATATCATAAAAATATTGATTATAAAAAAAAAGAAACGTGCTCACTGAATGGAACTCATTTGTATGTTGGGGACTTCTTGAACCACTATACAGGCAGGCAATGTGTTCAGGGTAAGAGGCAGTTCAAGATGCTATATGCATGCTTTTCCTCTTTCTACAAAGTACCAGTAAAATTCCCTTACAGAGTTACAGCTCACTTAATAGAAACAGGAAAGTATCTCTTAAAATGCAGAGAAAGTGTTTTTCATAAATTGTCTTTCCCATGTTAGTTAAGTCCCTAGTAAGCTGCCACTCTCTAAATCCAACATTATAGTAGAGGCAATTGAGCAAGCATGCTGTACATTGTGTATACTTTGGAGACAATAGACATACTGCACTATTTAGTTATAAACTTCAGTTGACAAATAATTTTTGGAGTTTTCAGTTTATATTTTTAAAGCAAATCCATGAAGGAAGGTTAAGAGATAGTCTTGAATGCTAATCAAGTTTCACTAAAGACCTTGCATTGTACCTTCAATTTGTAGCTGTAAAGCGATTTGAGAGAAAAAAAGAAAACATTCTAGTTACATGAATTTACAATAGGAAAATGGTTATTGGAATTTACATGTTAAAAACAGTTTAAAATCAATGTGTTGTGTTTCCAGTCAAGAGAAGGCTGCTCAACTACCAGAAGCCAAGGGAGGAGGTGTGTAGCTGGGAAAGAACTAATGTCAAAGTCATGGGCTCTGTTACCCAGAAAACCCATTCTCTTGGTACAAGCATTACCACCTGCCTCGCCCAGGCTGCAGGCCTGACTTCCAGATTTCCAGTGCAGTTTGTGGGATAAACTCAAGAAGATCTTTTTTCTGACAGGTGGCCAATTACCAATACATTGTCCCAACACAACACTGCCTCAGCTAACACACCATTTCTGGACAGATCTGCCGAATTGTGCTGTTATCATGAGTCCAGCAGATGACAGGGGTGACTAATTATTTAAGGATAACACTTAGACAAATGAAGCTACTCTCTTGAAATATGATTTTCATTTGGAATATGAAATGAGCTGCCATCTCTCCCCACCTCCAACCCACAGAGTGGCCCTTAAAGAAGTGAGGCAGTGACTGCGGGCCCTTGGCTTCTCCTGTCCTTGATGGAAAGGATCTCATCAGCCAGTGTGTGCTACACCCCTATACTCTGCAGTAGCCAGGGTACTTTGCCCCGTTCTCATCACAGCTGGATTCTAGCCAAGGACAGAGCTTTCACCCAGGGGAGCGCCTCTCCCTCAGGAAATTCACTGAGCTATTGGAGGTGATATCTTAGGGCCTTAGAGCCTTGGCAGCTCCCTGCCAAGTTGATACGTGGGGACACACCACAGAGTGTAGGGGTAGTCGCTCATTGCATTCTTGGCCTCACATCTGGAGAACTGTGGTGTTCAACGGTTTTTTACAGAATCAACTCATCTCAGAACCTTTCCTATGTGGGCTCTTTTGCTATGGAATATTACTGTGCCTGCCTCAGCACCAATCAGTGTTGCTTCAAAATCTCCCATAAAAACAGTTGCTGTCTTGCTTTTTTTGAGACTCTCTTTTTTACAATCCTTGGCTCTAGAGATTTCTTTCCTTATTTGAGCCAGGGTCTTGCTTTATCACCCAAGCTTGAGCACAGTGACCTGATCATGGCTCACTTATAACCTTGAGCTCTTCGGCTCAATCTGTTCTCCAGCCTCAGTCTCAGCCTCCCAAGTAGCTGGGGCTACAGGCACATGCCACCACAACCAGCTAAGTTTTAAACTTTTGGTAGAGATGGTGGTGGGGTGGGGTTGGGGGGTTCTCACTCTGTTGCCCAGGCTGACTTTGAACTCCTGGCCTCAAGTGATCCTTCTGCCTTGGCATCTCAAAGTGCTGGGATGCATAGATGTGAGTCAAAATTTTTCTTTTTTAAATCAACAAGAAAACATACTCATTAACTGAAAGAAGCTACAAGTGTTTACAGTCCACTTTTTAGCAAAGGTAGTGGCCACCAGCTCCTGCAGAAAGACTTTATTTCTTGAGGTCTATTGTTGGCGTTAACACCCTAGCAAAGCAGAAGCTGGCTGGAACTGGAGGCCACTCACTACTGCAAGCACAAAGCAAACTCTGTGTGTGTGTTCCTGGAGAATCAGGACAGGCAGTCTAATCTAGTGACCCAGCCTGGTAAAATAGAAAAGGCCTGTCTCTACAGCCTCAACCTCCTGGGCTCAGGTGATCCTCCCATCTCAGTCTCTTGAGCATCTGGGTCTACAGGCGTGCACCACCACACCTATCTAGTCTTTTAATATTTTGTAGAGATGAGAATATTTTGAATATTTTGTAGAGCCTATTGCCTAGGCTGTTCTTGAACACCTGGACTCCAGCCAGCCTCCCACCTCAGCCACCCAAAGTGCTGAAATGACAGGTGTGAGCCACCGTACTTGGCCTTCTACAAAAAAATTGAAAAGCAAACATTTAGCCAATGTGGCAACACACACCTCTAGCCCTAGCTACTTGGAAGGTTGAGGCAGGGGGACACCTGAGCCCAGGAGTCGAGGCTGCAGTGAGCTACAATTGCCCGCTGCACTCCAGCCTGGGCAACAAACAGAGACCTTATCTCAAAAGCATAAATAAACCAATCTGGTGACTGGGTATGAGTTATGATTGGCAACCTTGGCCAAACCATTTTACTTCTCCAAGCTTCCAACGTCCAGCTGGAAGCCTGGGTGCCCAGCCCACCACTGAAAGTCGCCTGAGCTTTGGAAGAAATGAGGGCGATGAAGCTCTTGCCACACACAGGACTGGGCACTCACAACCGGAAGGGACTTGAACTAGGCCTGGGGTGGCGACAGCTTCCAGGCTCACCTGGGCAGTGGACTGGTCCATGTAGTACTGCAGGTACGCCACCTCCTCCTCCTATGGGTGCAGTTCCCGCTGTGGATGTGGGGGTGAGTGGGGGGAGCGCCCTGCCCAGCAAGCAGCCGCCAGAGCCCCTGGGTGCTGAAGCCCTTTATGAGCCCGCCCAGCAGGCCCATCCACGCCCTGCAGGTGGGCTGGGCTGGCCAGAACGGGACCCTCCCTGGGTGCTCATGCTGGGAAGCACCTGGGCTGCGTTTCCTTCCTTCAAATTCTGCCTCTGTTTCCTGAAGGAGAGAAGGTCTCCCAGCAAGTTGCATGAAGAGTGAGTGTGAGGGACAGTGTGAAAATAGGGATCCACATTTAAAAAATTTATTTTTATTCTTTCATTTATGGGGGGGTGGATTTTGCTCTGTTGTCCAGGCTGGTCTTGAACTCCTGTCCTCAAGTGACCCTCGAACCCTCAGCCTCCCAAAGTGCTGGGATTACAGGAATGAGGCCTGCACTGCCAAGATTTTTTTAAGGGAATTTTTTTCCTCTTTTTCTGAGCAGAGAAAGTGGAATTGGAGGCACCTTATCCAGTCAGGTGTAGTCTTTTTATGTTATCATTACTTCTCACCTTCAGATACCAGGTGTTTTTTTTTCTTCCTCCTCCCAGGTGTTTTTCTTTCATCACAGATAATTCCATCTAAAGCCACATACAAAAGTATGGGCTGAGACAGCCCATGAAGATAATGCGAAACCAAATATTCAGAGAGGTTCTTTCTTGCTTGAAATCATTATTTTAATTTTCTAAATTAATTTTTTATTGCTGTAGGTGACACTGGGGTGACTGTGAGCTTGCCACTGCACTCCAGCCTGGGTGACAGAGTGAGACTCCAACTCAAAAACAAAACAAAAAAATTAGCTGGGCATGGTGGTGTGTGCCTGCAGTTCTAGCTACTTGGAAGACTGAGGTGGAAGGATAACCGGAGCCAGCAGTTCGAGGCTGCGGTGGCCATGAGTGTGTCGCTACACTTCCGTCTGGGCAAAACAGTGAGACTCCAACTTCAAAAAAAAAAAAAAATATATATGTATATATATTCATCAATAGCTAGATGACAATAGTGTGAGAGCATAGTTATGACTCCTAGTTCAGCTTTCCTTCTAATAACTTATTATTGCTTTGAGATTAAGTTTTATTTTGTTTTTAGTTGGAGTGGTTGTTAGTGGGTGAGTTTGCAGGCCAATTAGCTCTTTGGATGTTTTACCATGTCATTTTCTTGTGGCTAACTAGATTATTTAATTTTTACTAGAATGGAACCCTATGATGACTGAAGTAATACAGAAGAGAAAATTGAGAAGGTGAGACCACTTTTGAAGGGAGAAATTTAATTTTTCTTATTTTGTAATATGCGGTGTTTGCTCAATCAATGGGAATCTTCTATTTGCCATTTCTTTTTGTAATACTTTTACTAGTTTTTCTTACTTGCAATAGGTTATATATATATATATATATATATATATATATATAAAGAGATCAATAGGGTGCCTCTAAAATACTTGAATATAATGGAAAAATTAACTTAGAATTTATAAGATTAAGCATATGCAAAAGCATTTTAAAGTATGATTAATTAAAATCCTTCATCTCAGCACAAAAAGTTCTGCTTGCTTGCAACTTAATTAGTGGTATTAATTTATTGAAATACAATATTTTAACTGAAGGGAAATGTTAAGTATGGAAGAAAAAGGAATATATTGATGTAACAGTTTATTGTCATAAAAGCCTATAGCTCACCACTTTGTTCCCCTCTGAATCCTTAGTTGCACATAGGAAATGTTTATGAGTTTGGAAAATTTAACCTCTTAACAGTTATTAAATGAAGTCTTGAAACTAATGAAATATGAATGGTGTCAGGCTGTCCAAGCAAGATGGACAGTAGACCTTTACTACCTTAAAAAAGAGACCAAATTTCAGAGGGAAAGATGACCAGATCTGAAGCATATGAGGTACATTAGAAAGATCTTTTATTTTATTACAGATGGAGTAGGGTGATTTTCTCAGCAAAAATCTTGTTATAATTAGCTCTTCATCTGTGGTAAACAAATATGAGCATTTTACTAGTACTTAAAACTGTACATAGTCAACTCCTGGAGAAACAAGATAGAAAGGAAAAGTAATGGAGTAAATTGTTTGCCATAAGTGACAATTCTTTATGGAATAATTATAACTTTTCTCTAATTTTCTTTTGTAGGGTCTAATGATAAAACTTGGCCTCAGAATAGTTTTTTACTTGAGCAAAATTATTGTGAGGTATGGTTGCTTCTAGGAATGGACAGAGAGTTACTCAAGCTTACAGTTAGAAAAAAATTATATTTTAAAAATAAATGGAAATAAAATAGCCGGGCATGGTGGCACACAGCTGTAGTCCCAGGTATTTGGGAGGCTGAGACGAGAGGATCACCTGAGCCCAGGAGTTCAAGGCTGTGGTGAGCTGTGATTCTGTCACTGGATTCCAGCCTGGGCAATGTTTATGAGGCTTGAAAATTGAACCTCTTGACAGTTATTCAATTATTATATAAAGCCTTGAAAGTGACAAAATATGAATTTTTTAGATTAAGACCCTGACTAAAACAAACAAACAAACATAAAGTCTACACAACACTTGGCCGGTCCAAAACAGTGGCTCATGTCTGTAATTCTGGCACTTTGGGAGGCTGAGGTGGGAGGATTATGTGAACCCAGGAGTTTGAAACCAACTTAAGCAACGGAGTGAGACTTTGTCTCTATAAAAAGTTAAAAAAGGCCAGGTGTGGTAGCTCACACCTATAATCCCAGCACTTTGGGAGGCCAGGGCGAATGGATTGCCTGAGCCCACGGGTTTGAGACCAACCCGGGCAACTTGGCGAGACCTCATCTCTACAAAAAATAAAAAAATAAAAAAAAATTAGCTGGGCATGGTGCACGTGCCTGTAGTTCCAGCTACTTGGAAAGCTGAGGCAGATGGATCACCTGAGTCCAGCAGGTCGAGGCTGTGGTGGCCAAGAGCATGCCAGTGCCCTGCAGTCTTGTTGACAGAGTGAGAAACCAAATCAAAAAATAAAATAAAATAAAAATTAAAAAAATTAGGTTTGGCGACACAGCTCTGTCGTCTTAGCTATTTGGGAAGCTGAGGCAGAGGGATTGTCTGAGCATAGGAGACTGAGGGTGCAGTGAGCTGTGATTATGCCACTATACATTAGCTTGGGAGACCCTGACTCAAATAAATAAATAAAGGGAGTCATAGATGTATGATGCTTTCTGGTCTTAAAAGAAGAAATGTAGGCTGGTCACTGTGGTTCATTCTGGGAATTCCAGTACTTTGGGAGGCAGAGGAAAGAGGATTGCCTGAACCCTTGGGTTTAAGACCAGCCTGGGCAACGTGACTGGCCCTCGTCTCTATAATAAATAAAAAGAAGTTAGCTTGGGTTGGTGGTATTTCAGATTCTGGATATTCACATGTGAGAGTTTATTCAATTTATATGTGTTGTATTTGTTGAGCTTTCAGCTATATTTACCCTTTTCTACAACTATTGTAAATTTTCTTAAATTGTACTCAATGCTTTTTTATATACTCATGGTTTTTTTTTTTTGGTTTGCTTGAAGCAGAGTCTCACTCTGTTGTCCAGTCTGGAGTGCAGTGCACAATCACTGCTCACCGCATCCTCTACCTGCTGTGCTGAGGTAATCCTTCCACCTCAGCCTTCTAACTAGCTGGAACTATGGGCATGTGCCACCTTGCCTGTCTAATTTTTTGATTTATTGTAGAGATGAGGTCTCACCAAGTTGCCCAGTGTGGTCTTGAACTCCTGGGCTCTGGCGGTCCTGTTACCTCTGCTTCCCAAAGTGCTGCGATTGACAGATGTGAGCCACTGTGCCTATTCTATACTCAAGTTTTGCGTAAAGTTTTTTTTAAATGGTATCATAGGCATAGAATAAAAGAAGATTTTGCAACCATAAGACATGCTATTGTTGAAAAGCAAGAAGAATGGCATAAGAAGTGGGAAGAATTTCTTGGTTTGTCTCCTTTCAGTCTAGTTGAAGGCTGGAGTCCAGTAAGTATTGTTGACCTGGCTTTTGAAGAGTAGTTTCATATATGGTAATCTCTTGATTTATCCTGTTACAAGTGATCTTGTGCATATATATTTGTCATCTTTGCCTCTGAGCCTAAAGCACAATATTTTGCTTTCTGTAATTTTTCTGAATATATAATAGAATACTCATTAAGCTTCTGTTGTCATTATTAGTTAATAGTTTTAGATTGTGTCAAAAAGAAAACAAGACTGGACAGGGTAGCTCATGTCTATAATCCCAGCAGTTTGGGAGGCTGAGGTTGGAGATCTGCTTGAATCTAGGAGTTCAAGTCCAGCCTGGGCAACATAGTGAGACCTCACTTCTACAAAAACCAAACAAAAGTAGCTGAGCATGGTGATTTGTACCTGTAGTCCCAGCTACTCAAGAGGCTGAAGTGGGAGGATCCCATGAGCCCAGACGTTTGGGGCTGCAGTGAAGTATGATTGTGCCAGTGTACTCCAGCCTGGGTGACAGATTGAAAACCTGTCTCTTTAAAAAATAGAAATAGTTATAGGATATATGTTTGGTAATTATGTCTTTATTAAGGGAAAAAATCTAATCATAACTTAACAGTGTTAGTGTGGTAATTAGTCAAATTTGTTTGCTTCAAAATTGTAAATTCTGTTTTAAGACTGTGGATCTATTACCACCTATGTCTCCTCTGTCTTTTGATCCTGCCTCAGAAGAAGCATATGTGAAGAGTATTCTTGCTCAGTATCCTGCTTCTCTTCCAGGTTAGTTATTTATTATTTTCTCTTTTAAACCTCTCTCCTGTCATTTTCTTCATTATTATAGTAGTTGTTTATATTCCTTGTCTTTTTCCTCCATTTATTTTTTTATCATGGTGAAATGCACATAACATAAGATTCACCATTTCAGTCATTGCCAAGTGTAGGATTTGTTGACATTTAGTGCATTCACAGTATTGTGCAGTCATCACCACTGCCTAGTTTCAGAACATTTTCATCATCTCAAAAGAATACTTCACCAACTGGGTGCCATGGCTTATACCTGTAATTCTCACACTTTGGGAGGCAGAGGCAAGAGGACTACCTGAGCCCAAGGATTGGAGACCAGCCTGAGCCACTTGGCAAGACCTTGTCTTTACAATAAATCAAAAAATCAACTGAGCTTGGTGGTGTGTCCCTGTAGTTCCAGCTACTTGGAAGGCTGAGGTGGAAGAATCGCCTGAGCCAAGCAGGTTGAGGCTGCAATAGCTGAGAGTGTGCCACTGCACTCCAATCTTGGCGACAGAGTGAGACTCCAACTCAAAAAAATAAAAATAGACCAAGTGTTGTGGCTTAAGCCTGTAATCCTAGCACATTGGGAGGCCAAGGCAAGAGGATTGCCTGAGTCCAGGTGTTCAAGACCATCCTGGACAACTTGGTGAGACCTCATCTCTACAGTAAATTAAAAAAATTAGCTGGGTATGGTGGCATGTACCTGTAGTTCCAACTACTTGGAAGGCTGAGGCGGAAGGATCACCTGAGCCCAAGCAGGTTGAAGCTGCAGCAGCTGTGAGTGTGCCACTACACTCCAGCCTGGGTGACAGAGTGAGACTCTGACTCAAAAAACAAAACAAAAAAACAACTTTATGCCAGCACAGTGGCTCATACCTATAATCCCAGGATTTGGGGAGGTGGAGACGAGAGGATTGCCTGAGCCCACAGGTTCGAGACCAGCCTGGGCAATGTGGTAAGACCACATCTCTGTAATAAATAAATAAAAAAGTAGCTGGGTGTTGTGGTGTGCACCCATACTTCCAGCTACTTGGAAGGCTAAGGCAGAAGGATCACCTGAACCCAGCAGGTTGAGGCTGCGGTGGCCATGAGCATGCCACTGCAGTCCAGCCTTGGTGACACAGTGAGACTCTGACTCATATGCCCTCAGACAGCTTTATTTAGAGGTAATTCATTTACAATACAATTTACCCATTTAATGTGTACATTAATGGTTTTTGCTATATTTACACATGTGTAGCTATCAACTTTATACATTTTTATCACCTCAAAAAGAAACCCCATACCCTTTAACTTTATCCTGTATGCCCTTTTCACTCCCCTGGCCCTAAGCAAACATGAAAATCTTTTCCATCTCTAGATTTCCCTATTTGGGGTTTTCATACACATGGCATCATACAATAAGTAGACTTTTGTAACTAGCTTCTTTCACTATGCATGTTTTCAAAGTTCATCCAAGCTGTAGCATGCATCAGTAGTGCATTCCTTTTTGTGAATCTATTTCACTGTATGCCTGTACCACATTTTGTTTATCCATTCTTCTGTGGATAGGCATTTGGGGTTTTCCCACCTTCTGGTTATTATGAGTAATGCTGCTATAAATATGTTTTGTGTGGAAGCTAACAATTTTTCAACATGAAAGAAAAGTACAGTAATTATCTGACTATCCACTACCTGTTTCAACAATTAACATTTGCCATATTTGCTTTATATATGTGTGTATTTGGGCTAAACCAAGTAAGCTCTAGACATTGTTGCACCTCCCTTGTTTACATTCCTGTGAAAATAAGTACTTTTTCCTATGTAGCTACCATACTATTATCACATTTAAACATTAATATTTTCATAGTAGTTAATTGCATATTAATGTGTCCAAAATTTTAAAATTGGATTTCATAAATAAAAAATACATCATTGGAGAAATGAATGAATAGAAAATGAACCAATTATATAGTCAAACTAGAATTGGTAATAGGTGTAAACCATAGCTCTGACAGGCCAAAGTCATGACAGCAGTTAATGCAGGACTTAATCACTGGGATAAGGGATTGGTTTGAGAGCCAGATTATTTGGGGAGGACCTTGGTTGGGAAAGAGCATAAACAGAGGCCAAGACTCAGGATAGGTGCAGCTGGAAGAGTAGACCTAGAAAAGGCTGTATAGTTTTGTTAGTAAGAAAGAGCTTCAGAGAGAGTATTCTGGTTCCACGGTAGCAGAGGGCAGTGCTTAATTGTGATGATAGAATTATTTTTCTTGCTCTTGGCATTGTGATGGCATTATATTTTCATTTCTTCTGGGAAGAGGCTTTTGCACTCTTGCTAGGCTTAGTTTAAGCATTTTCTTTATGTCACTTGGGAGATCTCTATACCAGCCTTGAGACTTAGGGCAAATATATCTGTTTCGGAAGTCCAATAGAAAGTTGTACTCTTGGGATTTCTTTTTTTCCTTGATCTAAGCTGGGGACTTCAACATTATTTTATACTTTTTGTGGTAAAACAGCCATTTCCCTCTTTCTATACCTTACATATTGCATCTTACTTAAAGTAATTTACTTTAAAATGTTATTTATTTGTTTTTACCTATTTATTTATTTTTGAGTCAGAGTCTCACTCTGTCACCCAGACTGGAGTGCAGGGGCACACTCACAGCCACTACAGCCTCGACCTCCTGGGCTCAGGCAATCCTTCCACATCAGCTTTCCAAGTAGCTGGAACCACAGGTCTGTGTCACCATGCCTAATTTTTCGATTTATTGTAGAGATGATGACTCACCAAGTTGCCCAGGCTGGCCTCGAACCCCTGGACTCAGGTAGTCCTCTTGCTTCCACCTCTGAAACTGTTGGAATTATAGGTGTGAGTCACTGTGCCCAGCTTGTTCAGAATTTTAAATGATCCTTGAATATTAGAATGTATAAACATGATTAAAGAGTCAGGACTTTTTTTATTTCCTTAGCATACACCAAAGGAGCATAATCAAGACAATAGCTACAGTGGAGACAGTGATAATTTGGGAGCTGTCCATGATCTAGCCAGCAGATAAAGCAAATTTGATTTGCATATCGCTTTTTCTCCTATATTTATTTTAGTCCCATCTCAAGTCATTTCCCAAACTTGTCTACTGTGGAATAGTGCATTGTTTTCCCCTCTTAACCAGACAAGATTTTTCTACTGCAGACCCATATTTTCAGAAAAGAATCAACATTTATGATGCATGAACATTTTTTCCTTCCTCTAGCCTTTATCTAAATATTGCGACTTGTGGGGATAAAGTAATTTTTGAAGCCAAAATACATATGGAAATTATCTAATGCAACTTCTTTGAAACCACTCTATTGACTAAGTCCAAGAGCTTGGAAGCCTTTGAGATCATCTAGTCTGATAGTTTTCACACTGCAGCTTGCTGAGGAGGAACCTAATGCATTGCCCCTGGCTGGTCCAGCCCTTTCTTATTTTAGTCTGAGCTGCTTACTCCTTTACCTGTATTATATTTTGGGGTTTTTGATAAGCGATTTGAAAATTCCATGCTTTTGAAAAAAAATCCACTCAGACTGTAATTCCAGCACTTTGGGAGGCTGAGGCGAGTGGATTGCCTGAGCCCGTGGGTTTGAGACCAGCCCGGGCAATTTGGCAATAATTCAAAAATTAGCTGGGTGTGGTAGCTCGTGACTTACTGTAACCCCAACATTTAACATATGAAAAAACTGAATTTACTTTTTTATAATTTCCTTTGAGAATATTCCTTTTTTTAATTGCCTGTTTTCTCTATTTTATATATATATTTCTTTTTGTTTGTTTGTTTTAAGTCAGAATCTTACTCTGTTGCCCAAGCTGGAGTGTAGTGGCATGCTCACAGCCACCGCAGCCTCCACCTGCTGGTCTCTGGTGATCCTTCCACCTCAGCCTTCCAAGGAGCTGGAACCACAGGCACATGCCACCATGCCCAGCTAGTTTTTTGATTTATTGTAGAGAAGAGATCTTTCCAAGTTGCTCAGGCTGGTCTTGAACCCCTGGACTCGGGCAACCCTCTTGCTTCTGCCTCCCAAAGTGCTGGGATTAGGTTTACAAGTATGAGCCACTGTTCCTGGTTTATTACCTTATTTTGGACTCATGCCATATTATATAAGCAAAAACATCTTAAGTTAATATATATAATCTACTTCAGGAATATATTAACTTTATTGAAATTATGCATTATTAGATAGCAATCAAACACAGATATACTTGTTCCTTATGATATTTTATTGCCCTTTGACCTACATGGGCGTCTTTCACTTCACCTTCCTCAAGGAGATGAGGGGCAGATGACAATAAAATACTTAGGAAAATTATAAAAGAAAATTTTAAATGAATTGACACGCTGTTCATTCCATTCTATATATTGTTAAAACATTATTAAGTTGTCACAGCGTAACCAGAATCAAAACTTTTTTATGTGAAATTGAGATATTGGCTATTGCCCCTGCAGTAATTTTTATAACACATCAGAACTAGCTGTAGAAGAATTATGGTTTTATTCTTATTTCTGAATGCTGTTGATTTTTTTGGCATATCTAAGGAAAAGTAATGAAATCTTCTGTGTGTGGAGTCCTAGTATTGAAGTGACAGTAAAGTGACTGACCTACCCATTTTGCCGCCACATTGTTCTTATAGCAGGCTAGATGTGTATAGTGGTTGGTACTTTCCAATCTCAATTATTGTCTTTAGTTTGTCTTGCCTCGAGAGCACAAATTAAATATTTTGATTAAGGTCTTTTGCTGGGCTAAAGATTGATAGGAACACTAGATTAATACATATATCAGATTTTACTTATGAATTCATTGAACCTCAATTTTTTAAATTGACCTGGGGTCTTACTCTATTGCTCAGGCTAGAGTGCAGTGGTATGATCATGACTCAGCCACAGCCTCGACCTCCTCGGCTCTGGTGATCCTTCTGCCTCAGCCACCTGAGTAGCTGGGACTACAGGTGCACACCACTGTGCCCTGCTAATTTTGTTGTTTTTTTGTAGAGATGAGGTCTTGCTATGTCACCAGGCTGGTCTCAAACTCCTGGGCTCAAGCAGTCTTCCTGCCTTGGCCTCCCATATTGATGGGATTACAGGCATGAGCCACTGAGTCTAGCCCTTCAGTCTTTGGAATGTTTTA
Organism: Cephalopachus bancanus; assembly: GCA_027257055.1. Lineage (NCBI taxonomy): Eukaryota > Metazoa > Chordata > Mammalia > Primates > Tarsiidae > Cephalopachus > Cephalopachus bancanus. Next base: position 86,705 of record JAPVLO010000428.1, on the reverse strand, counting down.
AAACCAAGATATACTACTAGAATTCTACATGAGCTAGACACTCAGCCCCTAAGAATTTAGTTAAAATGAAATCTCTTAATACAGGGAAAAGAAGTTGTATTAAATATACTTTGATTTTCACAGCTATCTTCTTCTAAGTTTCTGAATCTTTTTATTATTTTCTGATACTTTTATTTTTTATTTTTTGAGTCAGAGTCTCATTCTGTTGTTCAGATGGGAGTGCAATGGCACAATCATGGCCACTGTAGCCTTGATCTGCTGGACTGAGGTGATCCTTCTACCTCAGCTTCCAAGTAGGTGGAGGCTTTTTCATTTATTGTAGAGATGAGGTCTCGCTAAGTTGCCCAGGCTGGTCTTGAACCCCTGGATTCACCCAATCCTTTTGCCTCTCTCTCAAAGTGCTAGGATTACAGGCATGAACTACTTCACTCAGTCTGATACTTGATTTTAATTATAGGTTTGTGTTATTGGAGGGAGATAAGGGAAGACCTGGTGGTGAGAGATAAATGTTTAATGGGATATGAAAGATTATTACTGCTAGACAGCAGAATCGAACAGAAGACCTGTGGAGAGCTGACTTATGAGGTGTGGAAGTAGTCTGCTCAGAATTCTTCACTGTTAAAGGTATTTGTGATTAAACGTTTCTTTTTTTTTTGAAAGCAGGATTTATTAAGAGTACAGCAAAGCTCCCACAGTGGGAGGGGACCTGAGGGGGATGTCCGATTAAATTCTTTTTAAGTAACATGTAACATTGATGGACTATACTTATAGAACATCTATTTTTTGCATGTAGTTTGGCAGTTACATTAAGTGTACTTGCAGTGGCTTTATATACATCATTAACAATGTAGTCAACTGGGAAATTTGTAAGTGGATGTGATCAACACAAATCAATTTAACATGGAAAGAATTTCGTTTCTAGAGTGTGTTATTAGCTCTGCTGCACTCAACTTCATTCTCAGGTACCACAATATATTGTCTTATTCATAAATCTCATCGCTAGTTTTGCTCAGAGAGAGCTGATGGAGGTTGTACCATACTTACAAGCAGAATTTGGTGAGTGGTGATCCCTTTGCTGTACTGTGGCACTGTCTTTCTTTGTATTGTTTTTTGGAAGGATTCCATGATATTTTTAATGGTGATGATGCCATTGTTTTAGACCTTCAACCTCTATATGCAGGGGACCATAAAACCCCTGGAATTATCTTCTAGAGGGCTAGTCCCTTATAGTACAGGCTTCACCACCAGATAAGTGTTCCAGGAACCCATTGGCATCAGTTTAACAGCTAGCATTGTTGAGAGACATTGCATTCGGTTTCAGGGAATTTTTAAATTTTCTTTTGAGATTCTTTCTACCATTTGCCCATTTCATGACGAGTGTTTTACAAGTGCACCTGCCCACTCTGCACTGAGTGTTCAGCAGTTTTTGAAAAAAAATGGCATAACCTCTGTGCCTCACCCTCCCTGTTCACCTGATTTTGCCCTGAGTGACTTTTCTTGTTTCTTGGTTGAAAAAAGTCCTCGGAGAGAATTGTTTTGCTGATATGGAAGAGGTGAAACAAAAAAATGGTAGAAGTACTAAAAGACTTCAAAGTTGATGACTTCAAAAACTGTTTTGAGCTGTGGAAAAAGCTTTTCAATAGATGTATTGCATCAAACAGAGAGTACTTTAAAGGTGGCTGAAGTTTAAACCTGTAAGAATGAATACGCAATTTTTTATAAGTAAGTTTCGGGTTTTTTGGATAACCCTCGTGTTTTCTCCTCTACTGCAAAGATGGGGCAGTGTGATCCTCTATACATCCTTAGTGTTAGAAATTGAATTCTAGACTCATATCTCTTGTTATAATTTCTATTTACTATTTCTTTAATTGCTGATTTATTGTAATAACAGCAGTTAAAAGTGAAAGAAAATTGGCTAAAATTTCTAATTAATTGTCAGATATTTTCCCCCAAATTTCTTTTCTGGGTCTTGTATACAGTCATATGTAAATTTAGTTATAATCAAAGCATGGATGCAATCTTATATTTAAAATACAAGCATTTAAAAACATTAACATAGTATAGAGATTTTTTGGTGGATGTTTAATTAATATTATATTAACCAATTTCACTTAAAATGACTTTGTAACACTTTATTTTTAGACTTTTAAGATGTCCCCAATTTTTACCACTGTGAAAAGCATGTCACTTTTGTTGTTTTTTTTTCATGAATCAGAGTCTCACTCTGTTGCCAGACTAGGGTGCAGTGACAGGATCATAGCTTATGGCAGATTGGGTGATCTGATCTGAGGTCAGGCGATCCTTCTGTCTCAGCCTCCTGAGTAGAGGTGATTAAAGCCGTGCACTCCCATGCCTAGCTAATTATTTTTTACTTTTTTTTTTTGAGTTGGAGTCTCACTGTTGCCCAGGCTAGAGTGCAGTCACATGCTCTTGGCCACCCCAGCATTGATGTGCTGGACTCTAGCGATCCTTGCCTCAGCCTTCCAGTGGTACTCTTGTCTTTCATATTACCTAGTGTAGAAAAGCCTTTAGCCTTTGGATTTTTATTATGTTTACAGATTAAAATAAAATAGTTACTTTTTAAAATATTTATTTTTATTTTTAATCAATATATTTTTAAATTATGATATTGTGAGGTACAGTTGAGGGTTAGGTATACAAATATGCTTCGTTCAGTCACCCTTGTTGATAAGAGGTGTCTCCCCATCCCCAGACAGATATTTACTACCGTTAATCCCATCTCCCTTCCCCTCCCCCCACATAGTTTCCCACCACTGTCAGTCATTTTCTTATAGTATTATGTTGGATGTTCAAAGTCCACTATATGAGTGAGAACATGTGATACTCAGATCTTTGTTTCTGTGTACACAGTAGTTTCTAATGATCTTTTGTATTTCTTCATGGTCAGATGTGACTTCATCTTTTGTGTTTCTGATTGTGTTTATTTGGGCTTTTTCTCTCTTTTTCTTGGTCAGTCTAGTTAGGGGACCATCAATCTTGTTTATTCTTTCGAAGAATCAGCTTTTTGTTTCATTGATATTTTGTATTATCTTTTTGTCTTCTATGTCCTGAATTTGGGCTTTTATTTTGGTGATCTGGATTCTTCTGCTGAAATTAGGGTTTTTGTGGTCTTGCTTTTCCAGCTTCCTTAGGTGGCTTGTGAGGCTGTTAATTTGTGTTCCTTCCATTTTCTTCATGTGCATTTGTAGGGATATAAATTTCCCTCTTACTACAGCTTTCATGGCATCCCAGAGAATTTGGCAAAATGTTTCTTCATTTTCATTTGTTTCCAGGTATCTTTTAATCTCTGTTTTGATTTCATCATTGACCCAGGAGTTGTTTAGCATCATGCTGTTTAGTGTCCATGTTTTTTTGGGTTTTGGGGGGACCTTGTTGGTGTTAATGTTTATTTTTATTCCACTGTGGTCCTAGAAGGTGCATGGTAAAATTTCGGTCCTTTTAAATTTGGTTATGCTTGATTTATGGCCAAGTATGTGGTCGATCTTAGAGTATGTTCCATGTGGTGATGAGTAGAATGTATATTCTGTGGTCTTTGGAGTGTTCTGTAGGTATCAATTACATCCATTTGATCAAGAGTCACATTGAGATTTTGGATCTCTTTGCGGATTATTTGTTCCAATGATCTGTCTAGGGTTGTAAGTGGGGTGTTGAACTCCCCAGCTCTGATGGTGTTGGAGTCGATATCTGGTTTTAGTTTACCTGGAAGGTGCTTTATGAAAGTTGGTGCTCCTATGTTGGGTGCATATATGTTTAGGATTGATATTTCTTGTTGATGGATTGGACCTTTTATCATTATGTAGTAGCCTTCTGTATCTTTTTGGATTTTTGACAGCTTAAAGGGCATTTTGTCTGAGATTAAGATCACTACTCCTCCTTTCTTTTGTGTTCAGTTTGCCTGAAAATTTGTTTCCCATCCTCTTACTTTGAGTCTATGAGTGTCCTTTCTAGTGAGGTGATTCTCTTGAAGGCAATAAATTGTTGCCTGGTGATGTTTTATCCATTTTGCCATTCTATGTCTTTTCAGTGGTGCATTTAGTCCGTTCACATTCAAGCTAATTATTGAAATGTGAGAGTTGATCCCTATCGTAATGTTCTTACAGAGTTGTTGTTCTTCCTGTTTGTGTGTTGTCTTTCTTTTGGTTTTAGTGTTGGTTCATGTTTGTTTTTAATCTTTTGCCTGTACTGTTGTGAAGAACATTGTTGTTCTTTTTTCCTTTTCTTCTGTGTTCAATACTTTCTTAAGTGTTTCTTGTAGAGGTGGCAGCGTAGGTTCTTAGGGATTGGATATCTGGAAAACATTTCAATTCTCCCTCACTGATGAAGCTTCACATGGCTGGGTAGTTATTCTTGTTTGAAATTTTTTATCTTTTAGAACTTTGAAGATAGGGCTCCAAACTCTCCTAGCCTGGAGGATTTCTGTGGATAAATCTGTTGCTATTCTAATTGGTCTTTCATGGTAGGTAGTCTGACCTTTTACTCTTGCTGCCTTTACGATTTTTTCTTTTATACCACTATGTTTAGGCAAATTATTATGTGTCTGGGAGTTGGTCTTCTCATTTGTTGTCTTGCAGGGGTTCTCTGAATCTCTTGTGTTTGAATTTTTGCATCACTAATGAGATGAGCGAAGTTTTCTTGAATGATTTCATGAAATGTTTGTTCCAGTGTGGCCTCTGTTTCTCTCTCTGCCTCTGGAAGGCCAATTACTCTTAGGTTTTTTCTCTTAATGTAATCATTCATCTCTTGAAGGTCTTATTCTGTCTTTTTAAGCTTGTTTTCTGTGTTTGAAAGTTTGGGTTAGTTCTGTGTTTTTGTCCTTGAGCTCTGAGATTCTTTCTTCTGCTTGGCTAACTCTGCTTTCCATGCTTATTAGTTTGCTATTTATTTCCATCACAGTATTCTTTACTGCTGTTATTTCTGTCATCAGCTCCTTCCTATTTTCCTCTTGTCTCTCCTCAATTTTTAAAATTCTCTCTATCAATGCCTTGATGTCTGGGTTTGTTGCATGTGACCAGTCATTCTGGGGGCTCTTCATTGTTTGTGTTCCCAAGTCCGTTTTCTCAGTGTCTGACTTCCCAGGAGTCTGTGTGAGACCTATATTCTTCTTTTGGCAGTTTTTTCCTTCCTACTTTTTCCTTCCCTCCACGTCACTGTCTTCTTTAATTCTGTTATTCAGGGATGAAGGGGTTGCCTTTACTTCTGTTGTTCAATCTCCTATTCTTCTTTATGTATATCCTCTTACTTTGTTCAATTTTGGAGTTGCACTGTAGGTTGGGGGTGGTCCTTTTTGCAGTTTTGCGATTTACTTAAGCGGGGAGCTGTGATTCAGAATCTATCTGCAGGTTCTGGTATCTGTCGACAGGTGTATGGATAATCTGAAACCCACTTCCCACTGCCTTGGCATCTGTCTGTGCAGTGGGGTTATAGGTTTATTCCCTGAAATAAAATGAGGTTAACAGAGGGAAGAGAATAGAGCAGACAGTGAGGGGAAGAGGGCGGTGGAAAGAGAGAGGAATAAGGGGGAAAACAGATGAATGTACCAACAAATAGAAAGAGAGACAAAAACTGAAACAGATAAAAACAATAGACCATTGTTACAAACTAACCAACTCCCATACAAAAAAAACCTAAAACATACAATGATGCTAACATACAAGCTAACCAACCTCCTTATTGGTGTGCTATTCCTCTATATAAAGATATGGTTTACAGAGAGAAGAAAAGAAAGAGAAGGAACAAAACAAAAGGAATAGAATCAAGTCAGTAAACTAACAGAACCAATCAAGCACACTCTGAGACTTTTTGTTTAAGTTCAATGTCCTTTCAGCTCTGATTTCTAGCTGTCTTTTCAGGCTGGTAAATTTGTTCACAGAGTCAGTTGCCCCTGGCCTGCTGTGAAGGGCAGTTCAGATCACCACTCAATTCACCACTGCCCAGTTTACCACTCAGATCTGGCCTGTGTCTATTTATCAAGTTTTCGTTTTTCCCATTTTGGTGTTGTTACCTTGAATCGCCAGCAGGTGGTGCTTCTCACTGCTCCAGATTGTCTTTATCTTGGCCACTCGCCCCAGAGGGGAGGGAGTCAGAAAGAAGCCAGAAATGGGAGCCGCTGCCTCAAGACACACGGGAGGAGACCCACGGCCTGGCAGGACTTCATGGTGGCAGTAGTTGTGGCAGCGATCTCAGCAGATCTTGCTTGCAGGGGCTTCAAGGTCTGAAGGCCAGATCACCTCAGGCACGGGTGGTGCAATGTGCAATGACTGCCATGGAGGTGGCAGCAGTGGCAGCATCTGTGGCTGCAGCTGCAGTGGCTGCCCAGACCGCCATGATGCTTCAGTGGTATCGGCGGCCAAGCCCCATGTGAAGAGCAGGCTGCCAATGGTGGGATCTGCAGCCCCCGGGGAGAGAACCAGAGTCCTTCTGCATTCTCTTTTGTAGAGGGTCTTAGACCAAGCTGCCCCATCGCCATCTTGCCGGAAGTCCCACAGTTGTTTTTTTCTATTCTGTCCTTCCTCTCTTCTGGAACTTCAATTATAGGTATATTCAATCTTTTAATGTTGTCCCACATCTTCCTGAGGTTGTTTTCATTTTTTTCAGTGTTTTTGATTAGATAATATCTGTTGATTGATTTTCTTCAAGTTCAACAAGACCTTTTTCTGTCATCTATATTCTACTGTTAGACCTAGCCATTGAATTTATCATTTCAGGTATTCAGTTTTTTAGTTCTAGAATCTAAAATTGGTTCATTTTTATATTTTATTTGTCTGTGCCAATATTTTCTATCTTATTCATTATGAGCATTATGAGTATATTACTTATGTCCTAAGTATAGTTATAATAGCTTTGCTGAAATTCTTCTTTGATACTTATAAAATCTGCATCTTTTTGTGATTGTTCTCTGTTGATTGTGTTTTCCTGAGAATGTGTCACATTTTCCTTTCATTTAATTAAAAAAATTTTTTTCATTTGGAGTCTCACCCTGTTGCCCAGGCTGGAGTACAGTGGCTTGTTCATGGCCACTGCAACCTCTACCTGGTGGGCTCAAGTTATCCTTCCACTCAGCCTTTCAAATGGCTGGAACTACAGGCATGTGCCACCATGTTGGGCTAATTTTTAAAATTTATTGTAGAGACTAGATCCTATCAAGTTGCCCAAGCTGGTCTCGAATTCCTGGGCTTAGACAGTTCTCTCATCTCTGCATCCCAAAGTGCTGGGATTACAGGTTTGAGCCACTGCACCTAACCACATTTTCCTATTTTTGTAATCTAAAGAGTAGTTTTATATATAATCCTGTAGTTTGTGTGTTGTGACTGTTTTGTTCTCGAGATTCTAATCTGTTATTTCTAAAATTCTGAAGAGTTCTGATTACTTTTTAATAGTCAATAAGTTGGACTCAAACTAGAAACTCTGACTTATGGTATAGAACCATTAAAACTCAGTTTCATTATTTTTGCCTGAGCTGGGCTGGTTTGAATCTGCCCAACAAATACACAGTTCATTGTTCAGACAGAAATTTGTGCTAAGTGTATATGATATATCATAGGGCTCCTTGCTGATACTCTTTCTCTCCTCTTAGATTTCCTTCCTCACATTCTGGCAGCTCTGTTTATTCCAAAGTCTTTCTTCTCATTCTTCAGGTCAATATCTATGGCTGGTGTATAGGAGTTTTATTTGTCTGTAAAATGCAAACTGTGAACACCCCTCAGGATAAAAGCCATAAAAACCCCACCTTATCTCTTGCCATTTCTTTAAACATCAAAAGATGTGTGGTCACTTATCCTGTAAAGGCTCTCATGGCTTGAAAATTCCAGTTTCACAAAAATTGTATAGGATAATCCCCTTGATATATAAATAGACATAAAATTAAAGATGTGGCATAATCAGATATATGCTTATCATTAGGAAAACCAAGCATTCTGAGTGTGTAAGTTAAGTGCAAGATAATTTTAAATTATACTTGAAAAGAAGCAAAAGGCAAGTATGAATCTTCTTTGCTTAAGCGATACATGTAATTTTGCCTCTATTCATTTTTATGGATCCCCCTTTAAGAGGGAGACTATGTTACTCAGTGGCATTACTGTAATCCTATGATGTCATTTATTTGTGAACCTGAAAATGTTCTTTTTTATGCAATGAATCTGAGATTTCTAGTTTTTGTAATCCAGACTTCAATCTTAAATTTAAAAACCAATGAATGTTATGATTGTGTGAAATATTTCTCTATATTTAGGTAAAAAACATTCCTTCAAAGATTACCTAGACAGATAAGTAGATGTTATTATTGTTATTGTGTTTGAGTTGGAGTCTCACTCTATTGCCCAGACTGGAGTGCAGTGGCATGCTCATAGCCACCCCAGCATCACCTTGCTGGACTCCAGCCATCCTTCTGCCTCAGCCTTCCAAGTAGCCCAAACTACAGGCATGTGCTACCATGTCTGGCTAATTTTTTTATTTACTGTAGTGACGAGTTCTTGCCAAGTTGTCCAGGCTGGTTGAACCCGTAGGCAATTCATTCACCTCAGCCTTCCAAAGTGCTGGGATTATAGCTGAGCCACCAAGTCCAGCCATAGATGTTATTTGAAAAGTATTTTCATGGCTAAAGAACTTTTAGAAGACAAAAATGCTGGAGGTGATCTGGGTATTAGTATGAGAGTTTTTCACTGGAGAATCACTAATTTGTTGTCTTTCTACAATTTAGGCAGTCACTGAAGAGAATATTGCCTCTTTGCAGAAGAGAGTGGTAGAACTAGAGAATGAAAGGGGAACCTTGCTCCTTAGCGCTCTAGAGCTGGAGGAGCTGAAAGGTGAGAATGGTATGTATACAAGAAAACCCTCATTCTTTGTCTTCTTGTCCCACAAGTGACTCTGTTTTTATCCCTATACATGTATGCCATATGGATCATCTGATTCTATGATAATAAATATGTAGATAGCAGAGCTAGTAGTTGTCAAAAATAAGTTTAACAATTAGAGGATAGTACCATGTGTAAGTATAATATTTTACAATATAGACTATAAATGCTGTAGGAGTTCTATATAATTTGTATTCATTTGACATGGTCATGGTATATTATAGAAAGTATCATTTGAGAAATTATAGGAGACCTGAAGGGTTAAGTGTAGGATGCAGAGGAGGTATGTAGGATTCACAGTGCACAAGTTTAATTTTTATATGAAGTCAGGGTGGGATAAACATAGAGTGGAGTGTGTAAAGACCCACTGCAAGTGTGAGTAAAGACTCTAACCCTTCCCCTCCTCTGAAAAAAGATACAAAAGAGTGTATATATGTGTTAGTATGGGTTACTTTCTGGTTAAGCAAGTAGACTCGGGAATAAGATTTAATGGCACTGACTGGGGGTTTTGTCATTTATAACTGTGTAATCTCTCAATGCCAGTCTTCTTGTCTGTAAAATAGGAATAATATAGTATTTACTGAGTTTTGTGATGAAAATTAAATGAGGCAACACTTTTTAGAGGCACTTACACAGTAAATGACCAATAATTACTAGTTAATTATTGGAATTTTTTCTGCTATTGAACTACAGAAGGTCTTCTTAAGCCAGGTACTATTCAAAACTACCTGTATGAATTCATTTACTCCTCCTAACAACCCTATGAGGGCAGTACTAATGTTGTCCTCATTTTACAGGTAAGTAAGGGAGTGGAAATAGGGTGGTAGCAGAGTTGGAAATGGCTTCTCTGCCAGATATCAAGATATAGTAACATCAAAATCTGCATAAAATAAACTCAGCATAACCAAATATCAGCATAATAATTAAGACTGTGGTCTTGGGTCAAATGGAAGGTGCCAAGTTGTTGTCAGGGAGGGGACATTTACTGTTTCACACTTCTACCAGCAACATATGAGTCCTCACATCCTCACGTCTTTGCTCACACAGACTTATTGGTCACTTATGTACACCAATTATATATGCAGAAGATGAAGGTGGGAGATGACCCACCTGGTGTTCAGAAACACCCAGTTCCCACTCACTGTGCCCCATGACCCCTGTTGCTCACCATCTCCGAGCCAAACATGGACCTTCACACCTTTCTAGCCTTACTCTCCTGTGCCCAGGGAGTCTGGTGCTACTTGCACTGGACTTGTCTTTCTAATGATGTGCTCCTTACTCGCTCCCACCCTGCTCTGCACAGTCACCTTGGTGTCACATGGTGGCTGCTGAGCCCTGCTGGAAAGAAATCGCTCAGGTGTTCACTCAGGGCACTGGAAGCCTTGGGTGTCTAGTTTAGCCTGTGGATTCTGAAATTGGATGGCCTGTGTTTGAATCATGGCTCAACCAGGCCAAGTTTTGACTTTGAACAAGCTAATTAAGATCCCCCGCCTCAGCTTCTTCATCTGTAACACCACCTACTTTATAGGATTGCTGTGAGATTAAATGAGTTGATATATGTTAGGTGCTTAGAACAGTGTCTGGCATACAGTAAGTGCTCAGTCACTTACTTCTGCTTCTTTGCCACACTGGTACCTGCACACAGCCCCAACTTGTTTTCTTCAGCTGCTGCCTCCCAGCATGTACAGATGCTTGTCCTTCCTACCTTATTTATTTATTTAAAATCTGTTATTGATACATAATCATTGTACATATTCATGGGGTATGTGTGATATTTTAATACTTGCATACAATGTGTATTGAGTCTATCTTAAGAAAACAAACAAAACTTATTGACTCTGTTTCCTGCTCTCCTTCCTTTCCTAGTCAAGCCTTTTGAAAGCAAGATCCTCACTCACCCATTCATTCACTCTCTTTTCTCTCCTTCCATTCATTTCTCAGTCCCCCAAGTTAGCTTTCTCCCCAGCCAACCACCCACAGTGCTCTCACCAAAGGGAACTTCTTGTCCTCATCTTAACTGGCCTCTCCTGGTGTGTGACATTCCTGACCATGCTGCCTTGAAACCCTCTCTCTTGCATTTCAGGACACTGCTGTTCCTTCCCTGTTCTGCTCCTTCTTCCCCCAAGCACGTTATTTTCCTGTAGTCACTCCTTAAGTGCTGGCATCCCTGAGACTGTGTCACCCTCCCTCTCTCTCCCCATCCCACACCCTCACACTTTCTGCATGATCTCCCTATGTTAAGATCTCTTTTCTGCAGTTTCCTTGTCTGCAGTACTACCTAATTTATAGGATTGTTGTGAGATTAAATGAGTTAACATATGTTAGGGGCTTAGAACAGTGTTTGGCAGTTACTTCTGCATGTTTGTCACACTGGTTCCCACACATAATTAGCTCAGGCTCAGTTTCTTCTGCTACTGCCCCCCAGCATGTATTATAAGCACAAAATGAGGGCGATATATTAAGCGTTGATTCAACCACCATGATTCTGTGGATGACTCCTCAAGGTAGATTCCCATTCTGGGCGGCCTCTGGAGCTCAGACTTAAACAGCCACCTCTTCATGAGCCATTGCTCCTGGGCTGTCCATCAGGTGCCTCCTAGGCCCATGGCACCTGCTCTGGGAGCAGTAGACTTTTCTGGACCCTTCGCACCAAATCTTTATGTGCAGAATCTTGAAACACCTTGTGCAGGTCAGTAGCACATTTCCTTCTGAGGCTAGTGGAGCAGAACAGCAGCTTTCAGGATTCAGGAGAGACATTTCTGCCACAGGGTTTTGTAGTTGCTAAAGAATGAATGATGAATGAATGAGACTTGGGAGAGGTCACGCCATGCAGATTTTCCACTCTGTGAGGTCAAGGTCAAAATTATTGTACATACCTAGTGTGGTCACTAATTTGGTGCAGTCCAGGAGGTATTCTCATCTGTTCTTCCTGAATATTGCACAGTGTCTGCTGTCAGGAGAGAGATCCTGCCCATTTGCCAAAAGAACACATCTTTGAAAGCTCTTTCAATGTTTTTAAACCTTAAATAAAAAATTCCTTTGTGCTTGCCTACTCTAATCAGAGTTCAGTGTCTCAGGTGCTTCTTAGGGGCATCTGTCTCAATTCCTGTTTTTTGTAATAGCTAAAGAAAAAAGAGTAGAACATTCTACCTACTTATTCAAGTTTTCTAGAGCCACCATGACAAAGTAAAACCGATCAGGAGCTTTAAAAACAGAAATTTACTTTCTCACAATTCTGGAGACTAGGAGTCCAAGATCAAGGTGTCAGTGGGGTTGGTTTCTCTGAGTGCTCTCTTCTTGGTCTATAGATGGTTGTTTCTCCTTGTGGCTTCTCATGGTCTTACCTCTATGTGTGTCCTATTCGACTTATTTTTAAGAACAGCAGTCATATTGGATTAGGGCCCACCCTAAGGACCTCATTTTGCCAATTTAAAGGCTGCACCTTCAAATTACAGTCTCATTTTGGTGTACTGGGAGATTAGGACTTCACTATACCAATTTGTGGGGAACACAATTTAGACCATAACATCATTTTATAGCACTCTCTAATGAAAATATGTTGGTCACACATTAAGGTAACTTTTACTTCTGGTTGGATTTTTGGGTTAGATTCGAAAACTCTAAACAATTTTCCCATGTTTACTCACCCTGAGTAGACTAACTGCAAAAGTTGAGCTGGGAGAGATGAAAGAGCAGATAGAAGAGGGACGATGTTAAGTTAAAAAAGGTAACAAACAAAGCAGAATGAACTTTGAGTAGTATCTTTTAGGCAGCTTTTGTGACTATTATTTTCTGTTAATTGGTAGAATTATTATTTTTTACCTTGCAACCATGTCTAGAATTGATTATGCTTCCAATATAGGTGATAGGACAAGCTTGGAATTCTTTCTTGCTAAATTATTACTGGCAATGAGGAGACCTGGACACCCAGAGGGAAATGAGATCCATTCATTACCTTCACCCGTAAGCAACATGGACCGAGGCATGGGGTGGGGTAGGGTGGGCACACAATCCTGACTCTTCCCTGGGGCTCTGTGTCTCCTGCTAAGGCTTTGACTCCATGAACCAGGTATCTGAGAACCAATAACCAGCCAGACTAGTCTTGACAGAACCTGTTGCTGAGTCCTGGGAAGAAGAAATCATTGGAAATAAATTAGTGGAACATGGAATATGATTGAGGAGGGACAATGCTCATTCGATCAGGAGACAGTCAAAGATAACTCCAGAATTCTAGGTTGGACAGGAGGGCAATGGAGGCCTTGGCTCATGTTGATTTAAGAAAGAAGATAATGGCTTCAGTTTTGGAATCATTGATTTTGAATTGCTCACGGAATATCCCAGCAAGACTGACTAGTATATGAGGGGGACGTCTCCAAAAACCGGAATTATCTTTTTGAAGGACAGGTCCCTTGTAATACACTTGGAATTTGTTCCTCCAGATCATACAGCTAGCCAAAGTTTTTATCTGGAAAATTTGAGAAAGCTGTGTCATGATTTGCAGAAGAAACGTTTCAAGTTGTGGCAAACAGGTGATTGGTTCTTCCACCATGACAACACACCCGCCTACTCTGCGCTGAGTGTTTGGCAGTTTTTGCTCAAAAACAGCATGACCTCTCTATCCCACCCTCTCTATTCACCCAATCTCGCTCCAAGTGACTTTTTGTTTCCCTGGATGAAAAAAGTCCTCAAATGGAAATGTTTTGCTGTGGTGAAAGAGGTAAAACAGAAAATAGCAGAAGCATGAAAAGGCATCAAAATTGACAAATTCAAAAACTGTTTTAAGCAGTGTTGAAAACATCTCAATAGGTGGATTTCATCAAATAGAGATTACTTTGAAGGTGGCTGAAGCTTAAACATGTAAGAATAAATGCACTTTTTAAATAAATAAAGTCCTGGGGTTTGGGGGGGGGTCCTCCCTCATATGAACTGCCAAGTTTAAATAATTAGATTCAGAAAATATGACCAAGTAAAGAGTTTATTCAAGTATAAAGCTTCAGGATAGCCCCTTGGTAGACACTGACTCCAAACAAATATGGTCAGTGCTCCAAAGTGAGGCTTCAGAGACAGAGAAATTTTAGCAGAATTACAATATTTCCATACAAGACCAGTGCATACGCTACAGCAATGTGATTGGTTAGAGATTGCTACATTCCTAGGAATATTTCTTTATCATTCCACGAGGAGAGGGTATGATCTGAGGGATCTTATCTCTAGCATCAACTGGGGGAATGGGAGGCTGGCAGACTGGAAGAATTGCAGAGCTCTGGAGAGCATCAGGGCAAGGCCAGAGGGCTAGCTGTGAGCAGTGAGGAGGTGAACTCCTGGGGCTAAGGGATCCAGGTTTGAAGGGATGGTAAACCAGAAGGTGATCAGGTGATCTAAGGCTTAGTGAATCGGGGGTAAAGAGATCACAGGTGGGGGCCTCAGAGGAAGGAAACCTGAACATGGCATGGAGCAGTAAAGGTCTGGAGGTGGCAAGAGGGCAGAGCCCAGACCCCACACAGGCCTGACCTCTATTCTGTGACTGTGTGGTGTGCATGATGAGGAGAAACAGCTCAACAGGAGAAGGGGCAGATCAGAGGATGCTCACTAGGGAGAGGCTAGGGCTGTGTGTGGGGACTTCCAGCCATCCACATCTCCAGGTGAGAGCAGACACAGGAGGTAATGAACAGGGGTGAAGAGACAGACACTCTGCCTCACTGCCTCCAGGCAACTGGAAACTGTGCAGCAACTTGGGGAGGGTTGTGTTGCTCTGGGGTGTATGTAGGGTGGCAGGGGAGAGGAGAGAAAGTGAGACAGCAGAACCCTTTGCCCTTCCCTAGGTCAGCATGTGTAGACAGGGCTGCATTCTCTTGTGCCCTGAATGTCTCCTCTTTGCATGTGAATCTTGTCACAACCAGTCAGAACAATATCCAGTCTTTATACTATGGTTCCTAAGTTAGAGCTATTCTCTTCTTTTCAGTAAGTGGTCAAAAATCCTTCAGGTTATTAAATAATATCAAAATATAAAAAATGATAATAATAATATGAAAATGTTCGCTGAGTGTCAGGGCAGACTGCTGCAGCAAAATACACTGGATGGCTTATAAACAACAGAAATTTACTTTGGCCCATTTTGGAGGCTGGAAGTCTAAATCTGGGAGCCAGTGTGGTTGGGTGCTGGTGAAATCTACATTCAAGGTGCAAGCAGTCAACTTCTCCATGAGTCCTCATGTGATGGAGAAAGGAAACAAATTATCTCCCATCCATGAATTCTCATGCATGAGAAACCCAAACTTCAGAACAATCAGAACAGAAGAGAAAAACACCCTAATAACATCAACTTGGGTGAGGGTGAGGGGGGAGAGAGGCTTGGACTAGGGTGAGGTTACTGTGAGGGTGAGGAAAAGGATTGGATTATGGTTGAGTTATGGTGAGCGTGGAGGAAAGGGTTGGATTAGGGTTGAGTTACGGTGAGCATGGGGGAAAGTGTTGGGTTAGGGGTGAGTTACAGTGAGGGTGAGGGTGAAAGTGAGGGTTAGGGTGGGGGTTCGGGTTCGAGGGTTCGGGTTTGGGTTCGGGTTAGGGGTTATGGTTAGGGTTAGGGGTTGGGGTTGGGGTTGGGGTTAGGGTTAGGGTTAGGGTTAGGTTGAGCTCAGGTGAGCCTGGATCACTTCTCTAAAAATACAACCTGAGGCCTCCCAGAATGAGGATCCAGGACTCACACCTAGAATTATCACTATTCTGTGTTCACATAGGTGTCTGTTTGTCATGTGTGACATGGGACTGGTTTAATCTCTTACTGTTTTTTTCCAAATTTGGTTTGCAGAGGATCATAAAAGTGAGAAAAATCAAGCTGGACTTGAGCCACTGGCTCTCAGGTAATTCAGAATAAAATCTGGTAAAATCAGGGCCAAGGCCCAAGGGCAACTTGACAAATCAAACGGCAAAAAGGAATATGCTGAGTGTGATAAATTCTCTTATTTATTGAAAAACAACCTCACTGTTGTTTTTAGCTAAATTCTTTTCTCTTTTGATAGAATTCATTGGTACATTAATTCTTCAGACTTGGTAACCTAGAAGCAGTCTGGCCTAAAAGCGAACTAATGAGTCTGTAGGAGTCTTCTGCATCCCCAAATGTCTTCCCTGCTTTTTCCCTGTGTGTTTAACAACCAGGTTGAGCTTTTTGCAAGGCTGGCCTGCCCTGAGTTGGGTTGACAGCTAGTTTAATAGTCACCCAATTTCCTTGGGGAAAAAAGGATCATACAACAGTGCCTGGTAAAAGCACAGATCACTGGGAGGCTACAGTGCCTTAGGAACCAGTTCAATGAGTCGTTTCATATAACACTTAATAAAATACGGGCTCAGTGTCCATTGTGGCCACTAGTTTGAACTCTTTGTGTCATGCTTGTGCCTTATTTCACATAATTGCTTCTTAAAATATCTATGGTGAGGGACAAGGTGTCTTGGTTTTGCTTTTCTTTTTTATTTCGGATCCCTCAAGAGACATGCATGGCCTGTATGTACTTCAATTAACTACGAGATTCCACTGATCATACTTTTGAATGTTGGGACAGTGTTTTGCTCTGTGTTTCTCAATGCTTACTTTGACTTTTGTACTTGTCATGTTGGAGATGGCAACACACAGTTTTCAGTTTCAGGGGCTATGCTTTAAGCAGTGGAGCCTTGGAAGGAAGGCTGGTGGTGTCTCTGCTAGTCCTCCTCATATTAGATGGCCAGAGTGCTGGGTGGTTATTGTTCTCCCTCCATCTGCACCCCACTTATTCTCCATGTAATTAGAGATGAGTTATTTTGATGATTCTCTGCAGCTGTGGCCTCCTTTTCTCAGGACTGACCTTGGTTTCACCTGTTGTCATCCCTCCCCCCCCCACCAGGCTCAGCAGGGAGCTGCAGGAGAAGGAGAAGGTGATCAAAGTCCTGCAGACCTAACTGGACGCCCAGGCCCTCATGCCCCCCGGCAGCACCTCCTTCCTGTCTGACGAGCTGGAGGCTGGCTCTGACATGGACATCGCCAGCGAGTTCACACAGTATGAAGAGAAGAAATCTTCACCCGGTCACTCAGGTAGCCTTCACTTCCCGAGTGGCACCATCTCTAGCTAGCCCGAGAGGGGACCTTGGGAACCAGGCCTTATAGCTTCATCTTGGTGTGCCGCCGGCTGAACACGGCTCTGGGACCAAGTGTCGATGGATCAGGATCTTTGTTCCTGACCCTACAAGTGAGCTCTGTCACCCTGGCCTCTCCCAGCATATATGTTTGAGGCAAGGCAAGTCACCGTGGGAGAGCGCGATTATGACAGACTTTTCTTCCTCAGTGGCTCTGTTGATAGACTTCATTATTTAAGACCGGAGACTTCTTCATTTAAGATCTCATCTCTCCAATGACAATCTTACTACCTGCAGTTCCTAAAGAGTGATCCCTAAGTATTTGTGGGTCTCCACAGATGCTGCTTATCTTGCCTGATATTTTTGGAGGTGCCATTTTCATGGTATTAGAGCTCTGAGCTCCACTGCCACCTCTGAGGTGGTTTGCCTCCTTAAAGGAGCTATCTGTAAGCGAGAAATGAACACTGCTAACAGTGCTTGTGCTCAGTGCTTTTCCTGAAAGACTCTTGCCCTTGTACTCCTGGTAAAATATAAGGCCTGGATTCCAGTTCTCTGTAGAACATCAAACATTTTCTTTCATTCGTGGGTTTTATAGATTTCATCCATTGTTCAAGTCATTCTGCTGTATTGTCTTCTAAACCATCAGCAACCAGTGTATCTCAGGGAGTTAAGGCCGAACCCAACAGCAACCCTACCAGCTTGCCAACTCCCCAGAATTCCCCCAAGGAGGCCAGCCAGGCCTGTCCAGGTACGCAATTGCCAATGGGGCAGCAGTTTCACCTCCCCTTCCTCAGCTGCCTGTTTGACTCACTTTGGGGACAGGGCCTAAATGTATCACGTTCTAGACAAAAATCAAGAGACCATCCTCCTTTGCCAAGTGTGTCTGATTTTTTTTAAAGCTTGCTTTAAGTATTTTAGAAAATAGGTGACTCGCAACAGAATTTGATCTGCATACCAGTTTTGACCCATAGTTGGCTAATCATTTTGAAAGAATCAGGTTCATTCCCTTTTCTCTCCTTTTACCCTGGTGAGCAAAAAGGCAAATGTTTCTCCCCGGATGACAGCAGCCAAAGGATAAAAAGAACTCACACCTGCTGATGCCCGTGCACGTTCCCCATTTAAACTGCACAGTGTTCCTCCACGGGAGGGGCTGCTCACTGCAAAGCTGAGGATGCCAGGGTGTCCTCAGATAGGTCCTGCTCACATGCATCACCATGCATGCCATTTACGGACGTACAGGCGGGCCTTGTGGTGAGCACAGTGCATATCTTGGGGTTGATGAAAAGGGTCCATTTTATTTGCACGCCCAGCTCAGTTGCCAGGCAATGCACTGCTCATGCACAGCTCTGTAACAGGAAGGGCAGGAAAGGGGCAGACTCTGTCTTCACCTCCTATCTCCCGCATAACTGGCTGGCCTTCAGGGTGGTTTTTGGCGAGACCTGACTCGAGTGGAGGTGCTCCCAGAAAGCACAGTGCCTTCTTTTGCTGCCCTCATTTCCCGGAGGGCAATTCAACCGAAATCTTAAGGATGAGGAAGTGTTATGCTCTTCCGGAGCCTGGGCTCAAATATTCTGGGCCAGCGTGAGCGGCAACTGGACCAGGAGATCATGAGGGAAAAGCTGTTCACTCAGAGTTGTAGACATCTGCTTGTGTGTCTTGGGTTCAAACAGCAGAAGGTCCAGGGCTTTAAAATCAGAATGCCTCTGCAAGGGATGCCTGGGCTGTGTCACTTAGCAGTTTGGGTGTCTGCAGTATCGCCCTGACATGGTGTCAGCGTCATGGGACAAGGGATGTGTTTCAGAATGTAAGCATTGTCTTCTACACAAGACATTCTTCACAGGCCGTCTTGGTTTCTGCTCCTGCCCTATGGCTTTTTTTTAGGAAAGAAGAAACAAATCAAACATTGGAACTTGCCAGCATTGCTAAAGACCTGTCTGTGGATGGGCCGCCTAAAGATCACCCGGGAAGATTTCCTGAAACACAAATTTCCAAGCCTTGCTCCCAGAGTTTATAAATCTGTGGAACTGCATGAAGGCCTAAAAATATGCATGTATTAGGAGTTTTTCCTAAGTGACTCAAATGCCCTGGCAGGTTTCTATGCCATTCTGAATAAGCCACTCCACCAAGGCCTCTATTTTTCGTTTGGCGCATGAACACATTGATTTGGAATTCTGAAGTTGGTTTTCATCAGAGTCCTGAACTGCATGCACTAGTAATTAAGATTTCCCCACGGCTCTTGTCCACGCCTGCCCTCCTCAGGATGGGCCCTGATGCTTTCAGAAGTGGAACTCTGGGTACAGGACGAGTCTTGTCCCAGGCCCACGGATCGGCCCCTCTGGAAGCAGCACTGCAGGAGCCCTTGGGAGCATGCAGGCACAGCCGTTCTGAGCTTTCCATGCCCAGGATGGCTGTGTGGGGCTCCGTAATACCTCCTTCTCTTCTGCAGCCATTTGTGTTCAAGATGAACACAGGATAGGTCTGCAGGACAGCCCTGGCATCCTGGCAAGGAGGAAAGAGGAAGAGTCAGCCAGGTCAGCCTTTCTGGTGGCCACGATCGCTTTGGCTCTCTGCGAGCCCCACACTGAGTGACAGCCACCCCTCACGGCATGGTTCCACCTTCTCAGTCTTTCCCCGCTCTTTTCTCTCACTTTCTCTCGGCGATGTGTCTCCTTTCTCCCCGCCCATCTGTTTCCAGGCTTTCCCTTGCACTCCCTGCCCAAGCTGGCGAGTCTTCCCCGGGCACCACTGCCCTCGGCGCCTTCCGACTTCCTGCCTTTCAGTACCCCCGGCCCTCCCCTCCTGGGCTGCTGTGAGACACCGGGGGTCTCCTTGGCCAAGGCACAGCAGGAGCTGCAGATGCTGCAGAAGCAGTTGGGAGAAAGTGAGCACTGGCTGTGCATTTGTGTGCTTGTGAGTGGCAGCCCCACACTGGGCGGCTCTGCATGGCTTGGGCTTGATGGCAGAGTTTTTAACACAACACAGGGGTATGTGTTACAGACGAAAGGCCGAGGGAACACTCCGCTTGCTTTTTTGGAACTGTGTTGACTGCTACTTTTCTGGAGTGTGTGTCTTGTCATTTAGCAGGTGTATGTGTTCATGAGATTGTAGGCCCTGGCTCACACACTGTGGACAGTGCTGGAGACCACCAAGTATGCCGAATCCCTGACAGACGGGTGAATCCCTTCCATCCCTCACCAGCAAGGGACGGAAGAGGCATTTCGTGCTTTGTCTGTGCAGGATGACGTAGCCATGAAAAAGATGACCCCACTCAGGGGACTCTTTTGTGTGGTTATTATATTTTCCTGCTGTGATGCTTTTAATCAAGTTCAGTTCCTGACAGCATCAGGCTGGGACCAAAAGGGTGGTGGTAGAGGGATCCAGAAAAAAGAAGTGACATAGCCCCTTTCCTCCTCGCACAAGATTCATTCCAGCCTCAGGACAAGTGACATGTAGGCTGCTAGAACCACAACACATGCTCTGGTGTTTGATTGTGAATTCTATCCTCTGATTCCCAAAGATAATTGACCTTATGTAGTTACATAATGCATCAACTAGTATACTGTCATCTTTTAGAAAACTGTTTTGATTTATTTGTGGGCTGGATACTGAGAACTAGTAGTGAGCACTTATAGATTAGAAAAAGAAAAAACCCTCACGTGATGAATTTTTTCTCTAGTAGTACCTTAAAAAATAACAGGCACTAGAGAGAAATTTGAAATGAACTTAAATCCACTTTCTGTGCCTATAAAGAAGCTTGGGTGAGCCAGAGGTTCAGGGCAAGGGCCACCGTGCCAAGGGCACTCAGTGACCTAAGACTACAGCCAAAGACTTGTGTCCTTATCCCTGAAGCCCCAAATGTCATTTGGCCCAACCTCTTTTTTTTGTCAATCCCTGAAATGGTCACTTTGTCTTTCCCCAGTTTGATTTCCAGAACCAGCTAGACCGAGATCATTTTTAGGAGAGTTTGTACATTCTGTAGGCAGTGAGGTCTAACAGGCTAACTCTTTTGCTTACCAGCTTTACATGGGAACAGCAATCTAGGGCTTACCTAGCAATGTGAACTGGGTCTTACTTGGGCCTCACAAAACTCCTGTGTGATAAATAGAGCTTGTGCAGGACTAAAGCTCAGGGAAGTGAAGTTACTTGTTCAAGGTCACTAGTAAGTGGGAGAAATGGGCTTGAATCTGATCTTCTGCTCTAGGTTTCATGTTTCCATTATGCCTTTTATACTTAGGATGGTTTTATTATTATTCTGCTTAGACTGTTGGGCTAAGCTCAGCCTGAACAGACTCTGGAAACCCCTTGTAACAATATCTTCTCTCTCTTTAGAGACCATTGGATGGCGCTAGTGTTTCTGACCTAAAATGTATTACTTTGGCAGTTCTGGTATCAACGATTGAAGGGTAACAAATGTGTCCCATACCAAATGGCAAGAGTATTCTCTAGTTTCATTTCTTTCTCTTGCCTTCTTTTACTTAATTTTTCCACATTTATCAACTTGTCTTTGTTGAAAGGGTAGGATGGAAGGAGAGCACTATGCATGAAAAGAGTCTGTTGTGGGTTAAATTGGAGTCACATTGAGTCTCAGGCACTGGCCAGAGTTTGGATGGTCCCAGCTTTGGTGAGGATGATTGTAACCCTTTCTTTTCCCGTTTGAAGACATGATGTTCTCCAAAACATTGCTTCCCAAGCTCGTTGCTTGTTTTGAACCAATTTTCCATGTAGACAATTGGTGTATTGTAGCTTCTCAAGACTCTGGGGGTGAAAATCTTGTGCAAGTCTGTATGGTGCCTTTGCATAGTTTAGGGCATATGCTCTATATTGTGAGCCAGAGAGCCTGGGATATGAGAATATTGGTCATTATCACTGGTAGACTTGGAACTTCCATGACCTCGATTAAAAAGTAAACTGGCTGTCTGCAACCACTGATTTCTCTCTTTGCCTTGGAATGGGCTGGGGTTGAAAGGGGTGTGGAAGAGGCAGGAAATAATATTTTTATTGAATTCCTACAAAATGTAGGTGCTTAAAATTTAAATCTCCCTTCTTAACTCCCAGCAATCCTAATGAACATCTAGTATTTTACATATTGGAGAAAGAAACACCCATGACAATATTTTTCAAAGTTTGCTGCTTATTAGAATCACCTGGTATGATTTTGAACCATCCCTTGCTCAAGATGTATCCTATACCAATGAAGGCAAGATTTCTGGGGGTCTAGATAGCAGTATATTTCCTTACATATTTCCTTAATGTGTTGCTAAATTTGAGAAACGGTTACAAATGGGGGTAGAAAGTGGCTTGTGGCAATTGCACTAACCCCTCCCAGGAGTCTGACTGGATTGGAGGAAGCAATACCCTCACTCCTGTTTACGTATGCAGAGCGACCTATCTGTTCTGCTGCCCCTGTTCATAAGAAGGGAGTGGGCTTCCGAATATCTCCTAAAGTATGACTCTGCCCTCTTCTCTCTCCATCTCCGCCATGCTGGGCTTCTTTTCACACGGAAGCAGAGATGATGGGCCTCAAGTGAAAGGCCTGTGATGTCACGGGGTCTGTGGAAGTACCGGCCTGCGAAATGAAAGGTCCCGCCTCCCTCTTTGGAATAGTGTTCAGTGATTCTTTAGACAGGAGTGGTAGCATTTTTCAGTTCCTTGAATCATGACGGACGGGATCCAAGCAGCCCTTGCCTTACACAGTGCCTTCCCCAGCCGCAGCCAAGAGTTCTTCAGTCCAGAGGAACTGGGACCACCATATCCAGCTGGATGTCACGTCCCCATTCTCCTCCAAAAAACTTCCACGGATAGATGGAAACACTGACTGGCTAGCTTCTGGGGAAGGCGAGTGCTTATAGGCAAACAGATATTCCTGTTCATAAGTAAGCTCAATCCCATATCCTACTGCACTTCTGACTCCTAACTTTGGGCTGAGTCCCACTTTGGGAACTTCACTTGGACTCTGACATGAGGAATTACAGTCAGAGCCGGGAGTGGGGCCGCTGGACGTTTCCTTTGTGTGCCCTGGTGACTTTCAGACGTGCGAATGTCCTCTATCCCTCGTGTCTCATTCTAGGCCATATGGAGAGCAGAAGTATCTCCTCTAGGTTGAGAGTCTTCATCTGATTCGTATTCCGCAGTCGACTGGGAGCTCTGACACTCCATGCGTTCTCTTTTAGTCTCCATCCTTAGCAATCACACACCCCCTTGCTCATCCTTCCCTTCTAACAACCTGTTTGTTTCTAACTCGTGTTTCTTTCTGCCCAGGGGTCAGCACCGTCCCCTCTGCGGCCACAGCTACATTGCCAAGCAGCCACGGGGACGCCAGCTCTTCCCGCTACCTCAGCACTGCCCAGCCCCACTGTCCTCAGGGTGGCACCATAGAACTGGGCAGAAGCCTGGAGCCTGGCTACCTGGGCGGCAACGGCCCGTGGAACATGATGAGGCCCCAGAAAGGGAGTGTGTCTGGGGGAGACCTATCCTCAGTCTCCTCTGTGTCCCAGCTGAACTCCGAACCCACAGGTAAAGCACAGAGCTGGCGGGGCCGGTCTTTAAAAGAGAATCTCGTGCAGAGTCTGCGCCTTTCCTACGTGGGCAGGGCTTTTCCCAGTCCCCTTGTCCCCGACTCACAGAGTGAACGCCACGCGGGAGGGCTGCGTCACAGCGCAACCCTCCCTGTGTGCAGGGCCTGGTTCTCCCTGCCCGGCCTCGTGCTCTGTGGGGAGACGGGAGGCCAGGGCCCTGCTCCTCGTCTTCTCTCCCTCGCGTCCTTGTCTCTCTCCTCGCACCCTGACCTCTGTGCGGCCGCCCTCTCCGACCCCCCCAGAGTGCCGGCACAGGCGTTCACGGGGACTTCCCTCTGACAGTCAGGGGTCGCCACAGAAAGGGACACAGCTCTCCTGCCCACACATGTATCCGGGCATCCATCCTCCAGTCACACTGAGTGGAGTGGTGGAGCCAGGCACTCGAGTGCTGGCACGCGCTCAGTGCCAACAGGGAGACTGTTGTGGTTTTCAGGAAAAGGCTAAGCCCAAAGCAGTGGGGTGCAGCGAATGTGGCCTGCCATTAGCATCCCTCCTTTTCTCTTTCCTGCATTTTTTTCTTTCTCTGGAGGTGATCCTTCCCCCTCTCTCATCTACCTTCAGACCCCTAAACCCTTGCAGGCGACTCCTTCTTCCTGCTGTATTAAAAGTGGTATCAGTCATTAACCACGTAAGGTGAGTTTAAGGCCAGGCACTTCTAACTCCAAGGCAGGAACCCCTCCCGCCCGTGACACCCACCCCAACACCCACCGAGCAGGAGGTGAGCAGCAGAGGCGCCCAGCTCAGCGTTCTGTCACAGCAGCCGCCGCACTAGATTCTCACGGAAGCACGAACCCCGTTGTGAACTGCGCACGCACAGGGTCTAGGTTATGTGCTCCTTATGAGAATCTAATGCCCGATAATCCCCACGCCATCCCCATCCATGGAAAAATTGTCTTCCACGAAACCAGTCCCTGATGCCAAAAAAAATCGGGCTGCTTTAAGCCCCTCTCCATGGGTGGTTGAAGGGGATTTGTCCCTTGCTAAAGAGTGCTCGGTCATATATCAATTAGAAGAAAAGTATGAGAGAAAAAGTAGAGTCCTGTCATTCTCCAAGTCCCACCCAAGAGGTGGCCATGTCTTTCCAGGCGCGAGAAAGGCCCTTCGGTAAATTCTCTAAAACATGGGGAACTCCCTTTCACTTTACAAGAGCCCTTGTGGTAGGAGGCCCATGGGATTTCCTTAGCAATTAAACGAAAGCCCATACAGTCTTCAAACAAACCACCGTTCCCAGGTTCCCACAGGTGTCCATGTGAGAGGATGCAGTTGGCCGGAGGGGAGTGACTTTTTGGGATCCTGCTGGGAGGCCATTGGCTGGGCCCCACTCCCACTAGTAACTAGGATTCTCCATCTGCCACCTTTCCCCACATCCTGGTGGGATGGCTGCAGGGGCTGACCTGCTGGAAGAGCATCTTGGTGAAATCCGGAACCTGCGCCAGCACCTGGAGGAGTCCATCTGTATCAATGACCGCCTGCGAGAGCAGCTGGAGCACCGGCTTAGCTCGACTGCCCGAGGAGGGGGTAGGATGGCCCAGGCCTTCCTATTCCTGGCCGTGTCTAGGGAGCTTCTGAAGGGAGGGCCCTTAGGCAGAGCCTCACAGATTTCCAAGCGCCTTGATACGCCTCACTTAACTTGCTCCTGACAGAACAGTCCAGCGAGGGTCGTGGGCCGAGCACTGTTACCCTTCCTTTGTGGACATATCTGAGCTTAGAGGGTAACTTTCCTCGGGCATGCCAGGTCTGGTCTCCAGAGTGACTTGACTTCTCACCCATCCTTCACCTGCTTCTATACTGTGTGCTGATTCTCCGTGCTCTTGCTGTGTGCTGGACGAGGGGTAGAGCCAGGTCTGCAAGGGCCCCCCCGCCCCCGCCCATGTCCCCAGCTGCTTCACCGAGGTGGCCGTTCTCCCCAGGCTCTCCTTCCAGCTGCAGTCACTTGGCGGCCAGCCCTTTCGTAACTGTTGTCCTGCCCACACTGCGGCAGCAGATGTTTGTGGAGAGCCTCCTGCACCACTGTCGCTACAGCGTGCGGAAATGCCTGCCAGAAGCCCGGAGAAGAGGCTCACAGAAACCAGGCATTCGGCCTGTCATGCGTTATTTAGTCTCAGGCCTCGAGTCCCTGGAGCTTTCTGCTGGGTTGGGACAGTACCTTCGGAGACATAGAACAGGAAACTTCTGGAAGTGTCTGTTACCCAAATGTGTGCTTTCCGGCACAGGATCCACCTCTAACTTCTACAGTCAAGGCCTAGAGTCCATACCTCAGCTCTGCAGTGAAAACAGAATCCTCAGGGAAGAAAACCAAAGCCTTCAGGCTCAGCTGAGTCACATTTCCAGGGGTGGGTGCTCAAAAACCACACGGTGTGGTCACTTCTAGGTCCCTTTCTTCCCTGGTTGCACTGATCACCGATCGAAGAAGCCGAGAGAGGAAGGCAGAGATCACAGAGCTACGTGGATCCACCAACCCAACATCGTCATAGCTGTTTCTCAGTCTAGAAAAGGCTGCTTCACTAAGAGGTCCCAACTGTGGCCCCCTCCAGTCCTAGGCTCCGGGGGTGAATAGCTCTAGAATGCATCGTTTCAGCAAAAGCCCACCTGCAGATACGCAGAGTCACAGGTTGTCAAACTGGACACCAATTTGGAATCTGCTCTGCCTCCCCTACTCACAGCTGATATGGAACCAGAACAGGAAGGAGTATGAGTCCCGATATTCTCTCCCAGTTTCTCAGACATCGCTGCAGCTCTGTGTGTCCCTTATGGTCCTGTTCTGCCGTCCCTCTGCCTTCTCCCATACCACCTCACTCATACACTCAGGGCTCTCATCTGGTCAGCACTGCTGTGACTCCATGTTCGAAGGCACCAGTAAATGTCCTTCAGAACTTTCCCAATTTCATTCAAGGGGTGTTTATAGGTGGGTATCATTTCCCACGTTGCCTGGAAGGTAGCTGAGCTTAGTGTTAACCGATTTGATCAAATCAATGTATTATCGATAGCAAATTGCATTAATTTACAAATATTTATTGAACAGCCATAAGATGATTAAGAATAGTATCCAAAAGGATTAAGTCCAGACTGAAGGAATGCTTATGGAAAAGGGAAACGACGTCAAGAGACATTTCTAAATTAGCCACTTCAGAGCAAAGAGGCTTGAGGGGAAAGGTCACTGCTTGGGGAAGATGACAAAAGTTGATAGAGAAGAGAGAAGGCAGGACGACTCGACGACGATCGCATGCTTGGAGAGACTAGAACAGACCTCACAGGTGAGAGGACAGTAAGAGATTTAACTGAGTACAGTGTGCTAAGTTCAGGTCAATTCACCCCGAGAGGATTGTCTGAACCTGCAGCCTTTTCTGAGTTTCTACCAGTAATTTTTGACAACTTGTGAAAATCAGTGACTTGTCACAGGTCCAGAAGAGAACACATGCCCCAAGTTTCAAAATAATGAAAATATGTCCTCAAAAAATCTTTACGATTTTTTCAAACTTCAAGAATGGACTCTTGAACGAATGGTAGGTGAGCACATGGAAAACGGGAAGGGATAGAACCTGGAATGTTTCCTCGAAGGGCAAGGGAGGCCGGATTAAGCTGGTGGGATGGAGGCAAGTGCTGGGAGAGGTGCGTGGTGCCCGGTGGCATGGGATGGTGAGCCAGCCTGCCCTCTGCCCACCAGCACAGGGCCTTCCTTCCCTTCCCCGAGTCTGCGGTCAGGGCAGATGTGCTTGGGCTTGTCTTCCTGCCAAGCTTTGGCCCCACAACGTAAACACTCCTGTGTTTTCTCCAGAGCACTCCCGAGAAACAGAAAGCCTGAGGGAGGCCCTGCTGTCCTCTCAGTCCCGGCTTCAGGAGCTGGAAAAGGAGCTGAAGCACCAGAGGATGGAAAGGCAGCAGCTTTTGGAAGATCTGAGTGAGAAGCAGCTGGAGATCTTGCGTTTCAAGGAGGAACGTCTATCCCTCCAGGAAAATGGCTCCAGGTCAGCGGCCCATTGGTAGACACGGTGGCCCCATTTTCACATTAGAAGAAGGGGTATCGACAGGACAGTCCATGTCCTCTTTTGGAAGCCTCAGTTTCCCCTCTACTATTCCTGGTTTAGGGGTGGCTTTGAGTGGGAGAAGAACCTCTCTGGGAGTGTTCCTTTCACTCCAAAATTGAGAGAGTAAATTCTGTAATAGAAGGCTTCAATCTATCAGAGCCTGGAGAAAGAACATTCCTACACTTCCATTTAGACACCATAACCTAGGAAGCCTCTACACTAGCCATGACGCTTGTTCCTGCCACAAGCCCTGTCATAACTCCTGTCAACATGAAAAGAGCATGGTAGGAGCGGTTAGAAGACTGTGCTGGTGTCTCAGTTCTGCTCTTAGCTAATGTAGCTAATGGTGTGACTCAAGCGAAGTTACTTTGCCCCGCTAAGCCTCTGTTTCCACATCTGTAAAAGGAAGGTGATGGCTTTCATGACCTCCTGAGTTGACGTCTGGGGCTCAAAGTCTCTGATGGAGAGGTTGGCTTCCAGCTTATTATCCCTGTGTGGCTGAGTGGCCCCGCTGTTCAGTAGACATTGCCTCTCCCCTGGCAGGCTGCAGCACAAGCTGGCCCTCCTGCAGCAACAGTGTGAAGAGAAGCAGCAGTTCTTCCAGTCCCTCCAGTCAGAGCTGCAGATCTACGAGGCACTCTATGGCAGTTCCAAGAAGGGCCTGAAAGGTATGTGTTCTGACCCCTCCACCCCATGAGCTTTCTGCTCTTGCTGAGGATATTAGCGAGGCCTTTCCTTTGGAAGCTGTGGAAATCATGGGAAGCTACAGCGTTCTCTCAGAAAACCCCAGCCAGACCCGGGCTCCCAATAAGAAGACAGTGGAGTTCTCTCTCAGACACAAAGCCCAAAGGACCCCAGAAGTAAATTTTACCCACTTAGATGGCCAGAGACAAGTTCATCAGTTTCCAGATTATATCTTTTTTATTTTAAGCAAAGACCTGTCTTAATGGTATCATCATTTGGTCTTTAATCAATGGTCTTTAATACTGTGAATAATATATACTGACAGCACATGCAGTCAATGTAGCAGGCAATTTGCTCCTGCCAACCCTTTTCCTAGTGCGAAAATGAAAAGATACCAAAAACAAACAAAAAACACCTTATAGAAATACCACTAGTAGGGCCTAAGTTTCAATCCTGGATTTAAGTGTTAAGTGCATTTATTGAGCACTTTTGTCACTTACTGAAATAATAATCTAGTATTTGAAAACCTTGGTATATTTCCCCATTCTTCTTTAAGTAGAGAAGGGTATTCAAAACATAATGTTTTTGTTTATTTGTTTCAAAATATAATACATTACAACAGGCTGGAACAGAGGGCTAACATGAATGTCATTAAATTTAGCAGAGGGCCGGGCTTGGTGGCTCAGCCTGTAATCCCGTGCCTTTGGGAGGCTGAGGTGAGTGGATTGCCTGTGCCCGCGGGTTTGAGACCCGCCTGGGCAGCGAGACCTCATCTCTACAATAAATCAAAAAAATCAGCCGGGCATGGTAGCACATGCCTATAATTCCGGCTACTTGGAAGGCTGAGGCGGAAGGATCGCCGGAGCCCAGCAGGTCGAGGCTGCAGTGGCCGGGAGCGGCCACTGCACTCCAGTCTAGGTGACAGAGTGATACTCCAACTCAAAAAAAAAAAAAAAAATTTAGCAGAGATAAAAAACAAAATCCGAGCTTGATTAAAAATACCAGTGGGAAAAAACCCCAACATATTAGTGGTAGAAATATAGGATGGGGGTCTGGTTCTGCAACCATTCATGAGCTTGAGGGTGGGGGAGCCTGGAAGAAACGTTTACCCAAGTAAAGTGTAGGTCAAGGGTCTGCTAGAAAAGCCAACTCAACCTGAGACCACAGGAGTATAGGTGTGATGTTATATTGAGCGGCACTGTCCTGTCAGAGGGCATTGGCACACTAGGGAACATAACAAAGACAGGAAGCACAATGGCGTGGGACTAGAAATCTCAGACAGACTGAAGAAGCTAAAAAAATTCAGCTTTGAAAAGATCCTGAGGAGATGAGAACCGGCTTCAGATATTTGAAGAACTGTCAGGTGAAAAAACCTGATGCATTTTGTGTCCCTTCAGAGGTCCAAACAAAGGGTAAAGAACAATGGAGTTTAGATCAAAATTTTTATAACATCTGACTGAGTTTCCTAATTTACTAAAGAGAAGGTGAACTAGACCTTGAGGACACATAGGGGGTTCCTCAAGCTGAGAGAACAGCACAAGCCCAAAGTCATATGAGTGGTCAGTGGGGAGACCAGCTGACCCACAGGAAAAGCTTGGTGTCAGGGGAGTGAGAAGTCAGGTTAGTGGGACAGAGAGTCACTGGGATTCAGAAAGCCTACATGTCAGAATAAAAGTTTACATTTTATGCAGGAGAAAATGAAGATAAGTCAGCTTTTTCTTTTTTTCAAGGAACATAAGCATGTGATGAAAACAGACCTTTAAGATGTTAAGTCTCATGGGATGCACTGGAGTTAGGAGACCTTAGAATCCAGGAAACCTATTAGATAGGTCTAGTGATGTTCTGGGACATTAAGAGATGGGAAGATGAAAAACGTTTCTGAAAAAACAATAATCAAAATTTAGTGAGAATTTGGATTTAGAGAGGAAGGAATATGTCACGGAACTTTGGGCAAGATTCAATAATTCTTTTTTTTTTGAGTTGGAGTCTCACTCCGTCGCCCAGGCTGGAGTGCAGTGGCATGCTCACAGCCTCTTCAGCGTCGACCTGTTGGGCTCCGGGGATCCTTCCACCTCAGCCTTCCAAGTAGCCGGAACTATAGGCATGCACTACCATACCCGGCTAATTATTTATTTCTTTATTGTAAAGATGCAGGTCTCACCACGTTGCCCAGGCTGGTCTCGAACCTGCGGGCTCAGGCAATCCTCTCGTCTTAGTCCCCAAAGTGCTGGGATTACAGGCTTGAGCCACCACGCCTGGCCTAAGACTTCAATAATTTTTTCCTGCCTTTTTCCCTGCTTATAGGTCTTTTAAGATTCATTTTCAAACCTACTACCACTAAAGCTCCATAATCCCTTAGACTTAATTTCAAAATCCAGTAAGAACTCCAAACTGAAAGCTTTTTCATATGCTCATTTGATGACTGAAACTTAAATGCACTGGCAAGGGATAGTCATAGTCTTTCTTTATCTACTTAGAATATTCACATAGCTCATTGCAGTGTGTTTGATTAAGGGGTGTGGCTCAGAGGCAACTAGGTCATGTAATACAGGGTGTATGTGGTATATGTACCCTACTGCCTTGTTAAACCCAAACAGATTCTACCTTTTGAAATATATCTGGCCTTCAGGTTTTCAGAGAAGGACTGTGGCCTTATAGAACATCTCTGAGTGTGAAGGCCATCAAATCTCCCACTCTCTCACCCCCTACCCTTCTTGAGTTTAGTGCTGACCTTCTGCCTGCGAGGACCCTGCAGTCTAGCCTGCAGGACTAAGGTTACTATGGAGAGGAAACAATGGACCTGTCCTTATCTGCGAACCAAATGCCCTCTGGGTGCATGTGGGTCGTATGAACCTCAGGGAAATTCCAGGCTGAACGTGCACCATCTCAGCGTGCCGCAGGCTCCACGCAGTTCTGGTGACATCTCTATCGCATGCGTGTTGCACAAGGTGCTGAGATTACGGTAGGGTCTTTGGCAGAAAGGAATGTCACAGAGGATGTTCTGACAAGTGCTTGGAAATAAAACACTTGGGTCACTGCCCCTGCCCCCTCCTCTCTCTCCTTTCAGCTTATTGCCTGGATGCTTGTCATCAAGTCTCTCTGAGCAGTGACTTGGGCCACCTTGTGGCGGAGATCCGAGCTCTGAGAGGGCAGCTGGAGCAGAGCATTCAGGTGAACAATTGTCTGCGACTGCAGCTGCAGCAGCAGCTGGATGGTGGTGCTGGCAAAGCCGGCCTCAGCACCTCCTCTGTTAACCAGAACTTCCTAGCCAGCACTGACTTTGGAAACAAGCCGCCGCTCCTCCAAGGTAGGAAGGAAAAGGGAACGAGGAAGCCTCAGCCAGCGGGAGGGCCCACAGTGGAAGGAACAGTCTGTCTCTCCCATGCTCCTTAGGGTCAGGTTGAAATTGGAGATGTTCTAATAAAGCACCCTGAGTGAGAGTCAGACCTCCAGACTCTGAGTTTGCCTCTTACAGGGTGTTGCTTTGGGCAGTGTTTAAACTCTCAGATGCTTAAGCCTTAGTTACCTCATCTTTAAGATGGGAATAATAGTGATGGTGATCATAATAATATTAACGATATATACCTTGTATGGTTATACTGAGCTTAGATGAAATAACTTAAAAGTGCCCTGCACGATAAGAATTGCTCAATATTGAGCAGCTGTATATGTTAATGTCTATTCCTTGTGTTTGCTTAGTGCTTTAATATATGCCAAGTGTTTTCAAATATGTGATTTCATCTGTAGTAGGAGAGGTCTTACTATCTCTGTATTTCACATGATAAAACTTAGGCACTGAGACACGAACAGACCAGGGTTTACAGGAGCTAGAGACAGAGCCCGGCTTAGAACCGGATGTTTTGACTTCCAGTCTGTGCTCCTTCCCCTTCCCCATGCTCTGCCTCGGTATTGCTGACCTTCCCAGACTCTCTAGGCTTGCTTTCCTTTCCCTCCTGTGTGAATAAATATTGCTGTTCCTGAGGAAGCCAGGACTCTGGGGAAGTACGGGATGACGGGCAGGCTTGTTCCAGGTGGCAGCTGTGCACTTCCTCCACCGCGCCCACTTGCCTGCCTTTTCAGGCTGGACCAGGTCTCTTCCTCTCTTCTCAGCATTCCTCATCAGTCTCACTTTAATGTGAATTTTAATCGAGTTCTCTCACAAGCCTCTTGACTCACTCAATTTCTACTTCCTCTTCAGTTTTTTCTTTTGATATATGGTTTAATACACCATCTCCCTTTCCTTCCATGGCCATGTCTTCCGTTTTATTCTGATCAGGCACCACTGCTGTTCAGTTTCGCTAAAGCTGATCTTTCAAGCCTTTATGCCAACTGTTCCCAAGCCATGCCAACCTTATTTTTCCTCTGGTTCTTGCAGATGCTAATTTATCAGACAATAACCTCATTTGGCAAAGAAGGCGACAAGAACACACTCATGCTGTTTGGCAATTAAATATAAAAATGCATGTGGGCTGCCAAGTGCAGTGCCTGGCTGCTAGAGACTGCGTTACCTACACTGGGCAGGTGCCTTCCCTCCTTGGGGCTGCTAGGATGGTTGTAGTGTTAAGCTTCACCTCCTCTTCCCTCTCCCCAGGCTTCCTCCTCTCACCAGCGTCCCACACGCCAGCTGAAACTCGCCCCACGGGCTCAGCTCCTGCTCCCCTTCTTCCTCACCCCAGGGGCCAGGACTGGAAAGCAGGCTCTGAGCCACACTCACCTGAGCAGGACCTTTTTTGCCTTCTTTGTGGTACTTTCCCGTTCGTACACAGCAGGGTCCTTTCTTGTCGCCAACAGGGCAACTTTAACCCACGAAGCCTTCTGCCTTCTCTCTTCTCATTACTAACTCAACAGAATGGTGACTAGAATGTTGAGTTTTATCCCCCATGAATCCTTATTTGATTTAATGTTTTTACATATATGCTCTATATGCTTACTCATATTTGTATTTAGTTACAAGGCATTGCATCAGGCACTACATACAGATTATACTCAAAACTAGATTTACAAAAATAGACCTGATAATTTTTTTAACTAGATGTTGTTTTCTCATGGAACATCTTTCTTTTTTTTTATTTTTTATTTTTTTAAATAATTAATCAGTATTTTTTATTATCGTTTTGTGGGGTACAGTTAAGGGTTAGGTGTACAATTACGTTTCATTCAGGGACCCTGTTGATAAGAGGTGTTTTCCCAGTCCCAGAACATCTTTCAATTAAAGGAACATCTTAGCCTAACAAATCACCCAAGGAAGCTAGAAAGACAAGACCATCAAAACCCCAACATCAGCAGAAGAGTCCAGATCACCAAAGTAAAAGTTCAAATACAGGACATAGAAGACAAAGATATCATAGAAAAAAATCAGCAAAACAAAAAGCTGGTTCATTGAAAGGACAAACAAGATTGATAGACCCCTAGCCAGATTGGCCAGGAGAGAGAGAGAGAGAGAGAGAGAGAGCCCAAATAAACAAAATCAGAAATGCAAAAGATCAAATCACAGCAGACCCTGAAGAAATACAAAAACATCAGAGATTACTATGCACCCTATATGGAACAAACTCAAAAACCTGAATAAAATGGAAGACTTTCTGACATCACACAACCTCCTAAGGTTGAAACAAGAAGAAATTGAGACATCAAATAGACCAATAACAACCCAGGATAGGCCAGGCTCAGTGGCTCAGCCTGTAATCCCAGCATTTTGGGAGGCTGAGGTGAGTAGATTGCCTAAGCCCGTGGTTCGAGACCAGCCTGGGAAATTTTGTGAGACCTTGTTTCTACAATAAATAAAAAATTAGCAGAGTGTGGTAGGGCGCCTGTAGTTCTGGCTGCTTGGAAGGCAGAGGTGGGAAGATCGCCGGAACCCAGCAGGTCAATGCTGGGGTGGCTGTGAGTGTGCCACTGCACTCCAGCCTGGGTGACAGAGTGAGACTCAACTTAAAACCCCCAAAAGAACAACAACAAAAAATCAACCCAGGATATTGACTCTGTCATAAGAAAACACACACACACACAAACACACAAAGTTCTGGACCAAATGGCTTTTCGGTTGATACCAATCCTATTGAAATCCAAGCAATCAAGAAAGATGAAACTCTCCTCAAATCTCTTTTTTTTGATGGAGTCTCACTCTGTCCCAACTGGAGTGCAGTGGCGCTCCGGCCATAGCCTCGACCTGCGGGGCTATCCCCGCCTCAGCCTTCCGGAGCCAGAATTACAGGCATGCGCTACCACACCCGGCTGATTTTTTGATTTATTGTAGAGGTGAGGTCTCGCTGCCCAGGCGGGTCTCGAACCCACGGGCTCAGGCAATCCACTCACCTCAGCCTCCCAAAGGCGCGGGATTACAGGCTAAGCCACCGAGCCCGGCTTCAAATCTTTTTATGAAGCTAACATCACACTGATACCCAAACTGGATAAAGGTCCAACAAAGTAAGAGAGCTACTGGCCAATATCCCCAATGAACATAGATGCAAAAATATTCACAAGAGTCTAGCAAATCAGATCCAACAACACATTTCAAAAATCATCCACCATGACCAAGTAGGCTTCATTCCTGGGATGCAGGGCTGGTTCAACATCCAGAAGACCATAAATGAAATTAAATACATCAACAGATATAAAAATAGGAATTACATGATTATATCATTAGGCATAGAAAATGCTTTCAATAAAATCCAGCTTTCCTTCTTGATAAAAACCCTTGAACACCTAGGCACAGAGGGAACATACCTCAAAATAATAAGACCCATCTACGATAAACCCACAGCCAACATATTGCTGAATGCACAAAAATTGGAAGCATTTCCCCTAAAAACCAGAACAAAACAAGGCTGTCCACTCTTACCCCTCTTGTTCAACGTAGTGTTGAAAGTCCTAGCTAGAGCAATCTGACAAGAGAAGAAAATCAGGGGTATCGAAATAGGAAAAGAGGAAGTCAAATTATCCTACTTTGCCGATGGTATGATTCTATATCTCGAA
This sequence comes from Cephalopachus bancanus, assembly GCA_027257055.1. NCBI lineage: Eukaryota > Metazoa > Chordata > Mammalia > Primates > Tarsiidae > Cephalopachus > Cephalopachus bancanus. Next base: position 51,473 of record JAPVLO010000428.1, on the reverse strand, counting down.
AATCCAAGAGAATTGTCAAAAACCTGCTTGCACTGATGAAGGACTTTAGGCAAAGTTTCAGGGTACAAAATCAGAGTGCAAAAGACAGTTGCAGTCGTATACACCAACAACAAACAGAACCAAATAAAAAGCACAATCTCATTCACAATAGCAACAACAACAACATGAAATACTTCAGCATCTTCCTAAGCAGAGCAGTGAAAGACCTTTACAACAAAAACTACAAAACTCTGCTCAAAGAAATCAAAGATGACACAAACAAATGGAAAAATATTTCATGATCAAGAATCAACGTTAAGATGTCCATCCTACCCAAGGCAATCTACAGATTAATGCAATACCCATTAAATTACCAGCAGCATTCTTCTCTGATTTGGAAATGACAATATTGAAATTCATATGGAAACAAATGATCATGAATATCCACAACCATCCTTATCAAAAGAAACAAAGTGGGAGATATCACACTTCCAGACTTTAAACTTTTTTTTATAAGGCTACAATAGTCAAAACAGCCTGGTACTGGTGCAGGAGCAGGCATATAGACCAATGGGACAGGATAGAGATTCCGGAAGCAAAACCTCAATTTCTCAACCAACTCAGCTTTGTCAAAGCCTCCATCATCAGTTACTGGGGAGAGGAGAACCTATTCAGTAAATGGTGCTGGGAAAACTGGCTGACCACATGCGAAGATTAAAACAAGACCCCTACCTATCACCATACACAAAAATCAACTCTAAATGGATCAAAGACCTAAACATAAAACCTCAAACTAAGAAACTTCGAAAATGCAGGAGACACTCTTATGGAAATTGGAACTGGCAACCATTTCCTGCTCAAAACCCCAAATGCCCAGACTGTAAGAGATTAGATAGACAAACGGAACCTTATCAAACTGAAAAACTTCTGCAAAGCAAAAGAAGCCATCAAGAGAGTGAAGAGACAGCCCACATAATGGGAGAAAATATTTGCCAACTGTATATCTGACAAAGGCCTAACATCCAGGATCTACAAGGAACTCAAATGTGCTGAAAAGAAAAAAACAAACAACCCTATTAAAAAGTGGGCAAATGATATGGATAGACACTTCTCAAAAGAAGACATATGAGCAGCCAACAGATACATGAGAAAATGCTCAGCCTCACTAATAAAAAAAATGCAAATTAAAACTACAGTGAGGTACCATCTAACTCCAGTCAGGATGGCCATCATCAATAACTCAAAAAACAACAGATGCTGGAGAGTATGCAGGGAAACAGGAACACTTCTAAATTGTTGGTGGGATGTAAACTAGTACAGCCTCTGTGGAAAACAGGTGGTGATTCCTAAAAGATCTAAAAATCAACCTTCCATATGACCTAGCAATCCTCCTTCTGGGAATATACCCAGAGGAACTCAAATCACTCTATAAAAATGATACTTGCAGGCACATGTTTAATGCCACATCACTCACAATAGCAAAAACAGGGAACCAACCATGTTGCCCATCAAAACAGGACTGGATAAAAAAAATATGGTGTATATATACACAATAGAATATTACACAGCCATGAAGAAGAACGAAATTATGAACTTCAAAGCAACTTGGATGGATTTAGAGTCTAAAATACTTGGTGATCTATCACAGAAACAAAGAACCAAGTACCACTCATAAGCGGACCCTGAACAATTATCATAACACTACAAGAAAGAGATCAGCAGTAATGGGATATTGCGTGGGGGGTGGGGGGAGTACACTTCATCAATAAGAGTACCTGATCTTAAACCAGGTGAAGTGGGGATCAAGTGAAACCCAAACTTTACCTGTACAATAACCATAACTACCTCTGAATTGTACCCCACAGCTTTAAAATAAAAATTAAAAAAATAAAAATAAAGGAACACCTTTTTGTTCTGAAGAATAGAAACATGCTAAACTGATTGTTGGCTATTGTTTTTGATTGTAGTATCTGGATGGCAATTATGCGAGAGGTGAGTCCTCTGCCTCAGGTCTTGGCATGTGCATGGTGTGCAGTGTTCCAGAGATTCTGAAATTGTGGTTGTCTTTACGCCCTAGATCCAGCGGCTTCCCCTCCAGTGCGGGATGTTGGCATGCATTCTCCAACTCTGGTCTTCCCCAGCTCTTCTTCCGCCACTCCTGGCTCAGAAACGGCCATATTCAACAGGACAGATGGTAAGTATGGCAACTAAATGGCTCCGGAACTGACAATGGAATGTTATCAACACAAACAAGCCTCGGTTCTCTATATGCCCTTGATCTGTATTTAGAGATTTTTTCTCTGCACTCCACAAGGCCTTCAGCCCTACTCACTGCACCTTGTGTGACTGTCCTTCTTGTCTTTATTCATCCTCCTCTTGTTTCCTACTGTTCTTTGATTCGTCGCCCTGTCATCTCTCCATTCTTAAAAGTGCTGTCTGTTGGATTGCCTGAGCCCGCGGGTTCGAGACCCGCCTGGGCAGCGAGACCTCATCTCTACAATAAATCAAAAAATCAGCTGGGCGTGGTAGCGCATGCCTGTAATTCTGGCTACTCGCAAGGCTGAGGCGGAAGGATCGCCGGAGCCCAGCAGGTGAGGCTGCAGTGGCCCGGAGCGGCCACTACACTCCAGTCTGGGTGACTGAGTGAGACTCCAACTCAAAAAAAAAAAAAAAAAAAAAAAGAAAGTGCTGTCTGTATCCAGCTTGATATCCTTGTCTGTGTCTTCTCTACTCAGAAACTTATTTTATTTATGAGTGATATTTGTACTGAAATCATGTTGTTTGTAGCAACATGGATGCAGCTGGAGACCATCGTTCTGAGTGAACTATCACAGAAACAAAAAACTGAAGACTGCATGTTCTCACTCCCAAGTGGGCCCTAAACACTGGATACTTGAGCACAAAGGCAGGAAGAACAGAGGCCAGGCCCTGCTCATGGAAGGAGGGAAGGGGACAAGGGGCACACAACCACCCGTTGGGGACCTTGTCCACCACCAGGGGAAGAGAGAGCTTGCCAGAAGCCCAATCTCACCTGCTTGCAGTTTATTTATGTAGCAGTCCTCCTGTGTGCCCTACAACTCTAAAATAATATTTGTTCTGGCTATTTCATTGGTCAATAAGGAAGTTTGCCATGAAGAGATGATATAAGAAAGATTATAAAAATAGGAACCTAGAACATCTCCATGGACTTCACACCACCCTTGTACATGCCAAAGCTTCCTTTCTTGTTCTCAGCCTCTTTCACTGCCAGTTTTGGATTGGAATGAACTGAGGATATCACTATGAATTCATAAAGATTCATTTTGTTGTGGTGGTCTTTTTCAGGCCTGGATTTGGACACTTCTCTAGTAATGAAGAACCCTCCCAAACTGGAGGGTGATGCTACAGATGGCTCCTTTGCCAATAAGCATGGCCGCCATGTCATTGGCCACATCGATGACTATGGTGCCCTCCAACAGCAGATTGGAGAGGGCAAGGTGCTGATTAAAAAGATAGCATCTATCGTGAAATCAGCGAGCAACTTCCCTGGCCTTGATGCCCAGGGCACAGAGGTAATCTCATCTGTAGCTTCAGGTGCGCTCTTTCTTCCTCTGATTCAACTCCTCCTCCCACTATTTTTTTTCTTGTCTTACATCTCTCAACAGTTGAGTTACCTCATTGGTTTATAGCAGCAAAGCCCTTTCTTCTCCAGCCCCTATTTTTATTACAAGTTCTGCTTTGTTCCAGATGGAACTGACAGGCTATTTCCCCCGAGACTCACAGAAAAACTCATGTAGCAGCATCGTCATCATGAGCAGAGCATATATTACGTGTCCAAATCACTGGGTGTGGCACTGAGTACCCTCTGGGAGCCTATTGTCTGTTACAATCACACAGGCACATGGCCATCTGTGGGCAGAATGAAATCAGTCAAATGGACAGAAATGGAGGGATTTCCAGGTGTTTGGGCCACACATGTGGAAGGGGTAAGAAGCCTTGGGCAACTTGGCGAGACCTCATCTCTACAATAAATAAAAAATTAGCCGGGTGTGGTAGTGTGTGCCTGTAGTTCCAGCCACCTGGAAGGCTGAGGCGGAAGGATCGCTGGAGCTCAGCAGGTCGAGGCTGCGGTGGCCAGGAGTGTGCCACTGCACTCCAGTCTGGGCAACAGAGTAAGACTCCAACTCAAAAAAAAAAAAAAAAAAAAGAAGAAGCCTGACAGCTGTGGGATTTCTTTGTGTCGACCGTGCAGGGTAGGGAAGGCAGTCAGCAAAGCTTCTCAGAGCCCGCCACTGATGAGAGAGACCAGGCCCCATTGGCTGTGCTGTCTGAGCCACCGGAGACCCGTGGATGTGTGGAGACAGCCCTGCCTCCAAGTAGCCCCCACACTAGAGGGTAAGACGCACCCAAGTAGATGAGCACAGTAAGGGGCTGCTGGTGTCCCATGAGAAGTTATGAGGACTAATGCAGAGTGGCCATTTGTCCCAGGCAAGGAAAGTCACAGGTTCATAGTGGAGGTAGCACAGAGGATGAGTGTTGAAAGCCCTGTTGGTTCTCCAGGTGGAGGTGGGCATTCCTGGGAGCTGCAGATGGTTGAGCGAGGTTTTCACAGGTTCAAGCAGGACCGTGTCCTGTGCATCACTCCCAAAGGAAGCTTGAGCCCCGTGTAATCACTCCGCTCCAGAGATGTCCATGGCTCCCCTTGCCTCTCCCCAGGTGCTGGGAAGCAAAGGCATCCACGAGCTTCAGAGCAGCGCCAATACCCTGCACCAGGCCCTGGAGGAGTCAGCCTCCCTCCTCACCATGTTCTGGAGAGCAGCCCTGCCAGGCGCTCACAGCCCTGTGCTGCCTGGCAAAGTGGTAAGATGCCAGGGTCCTTTCCTGGTTCAAACCCAGCTCTTCTTCTCCCAGTACTGCCCTGTCTCCTCAGCCCTACAGCCTTTCAGAATATTGGGAGCCACGTAGTGAGCTGGGATAGACAGGACCTTAGGGAGCACTTCCTAGAGGGAGACTTTGATGCAGGATAGCTTCTTTCACGGTGGCTCTAGCTGCATGTCCCTTCTCCTCCTATTTCCTGACCCCAAATAAAAAACTAAAGAGCAAGAAGCAGGAATGTGGAAAAAGCGGAAACATCATTACCCTGGTAGTCCATAAGGTTTAGTTTCTTTGCCTCTCTGAAGTTCAGCTGAGCTGAAATGCAGGGAGGTGTTAAAGCTCCCCCACGCCATCCCGCCCTCCTCAGGTTCCCGTAGTCCATTGATCACAGAACGCCACCACAAGACAGGGAGCCTCTTTTCGCCACTCTGTGGAGTCCCAGCATCTCTTAAGTCTGCATCCCTAGGTCAGGCCTGGGGAATGTCAGGATCCACTAGGATTTCAGGCTGGCTCTGATTCACAGACTCTGTGGAGGCAGGCTTCAGGACCACCCCCCAGGAATTCTAGCCCTAGATTAGTGTCCCTGATACTTTCCCTGAGCCAACTCTGCTAGTGCCCGGGATGAGGGAGCTTTACCATCTTCATGTTGGCACAAACATTTACGAGCTTGCAAACATTCCTCAGGCCAGACCTGGCTCCCCAGACATTGTATTCCTGAACTTCCTAGGCTTACCTGTGATGGGGAGTGACAGAACTGGTATCAGGACTAAAACCAAGGTCTTGCTCCCAGTTGGGAGTTTTATGGCGGCCTGGAGCCAGGTTCTCCAGCAGCAGGAGTGGAGGCCTGTGCTAGGCTGAGGACTTCCAGGCTCTCAGTTTGGGCACCTGTTGGCCTCCTCCTAAACCGTCCTCAGCCGGAGGGTTGTAGAGGCTTTGGGGGAGGAACTCCAATCCCGAGAGAGTTGAGAAGATTGTGAAGTCCTACTTTGTGCTGGGCAGAGTCACAAGCACAGGTTGGTTCAGACCTCCCGACCGTTGACTGAGAACCCGTTCTTCTTCCCCAGGGAGAGTCAACAGAGAGGGAACTTCTGGAGCTGAGAACCAAAGTGTTCACTCAGGAGAGGCTCCTTCAGAGCACAGCCGAGCGTCTGCAAGCTGCCAACCAGCAGAAGGAGGCCATGGAACAGTTCATCCTCAGCCAGTGTGGGTACCCCTGAGCCAAGGTGGGGAGGGGAGTCGGGGTCTCCCAGATGCCCCGCTGGTGCTGAGCAGTGGTGAAGAGGCTTGGGAAGTTGGGGTGGAGAGACTGATGTGATGCCCCCCACCTAATGAGCCACGAGTGACTGTGAATGCAGGAGGGGAGGGTGGGGGAAGCAAAGGTCCCCCAGCTGAATGGCCAGAAAAAGCACCCGAGAAAGCACTTGCTGAGCAGATAGGGGCCCAGCTGGTAATTTCTGCTCTGGGGGGCTATTTTGTTCTTTCAGTGACCAGGACACACGATGTTTTAAAGAAGGCAAGGACGAATTTGGAGGTAAGGAAGCTACTGCACCCGTCAGAGGCACAGAGCCTAGCCCCAATCTGTCACCATCTGTTATCAGAGTCTGCAGGTGACCACTGACCTGCTTTGACCTTCTGCAAGAAGCCTTGGGGTCCGTGTGCAGGGCTACAGGTCCTCAAAGCACGTCCCGCTAGTTTCCATCCCCATCACCCTCCACCCCATCCGCTCTCGCCCCACCATCTCGGCTGACTCTCACATTGCCGTCATTTCTCCATTTTACTTCCGTTTTCCCTCATTGATGCCACGTCGGGAGTCTGGAGGAATGCAGTTCCATTGACTCTTGAAGCTAGCAGATGTGTGGGAGTCTGCCTCTGAACAAGTCTTCAGTAAAAGGATCTTGAGGACAGTTGTGTGTTCTGTACTTTATGAGAAAATAGAAGCTAGATGCAACCTGATAAATGGATTTGACTGTGCACTGCTGGATTAAGAACTGCAGTACAGTATGATTTTGATATAGCTTTTTCTTTAAGTAACATGACCAAACAGACCTGTTGGGTCTCATTGATCTAAAAAAGAATGTGACAATAAATAACAACTGAGCCTTAAGGGAAAAGATGTTATATGTGTCAGACATTGCCTACATTTACTTAAAACACTATGTGTTAACCATTCCCTAGGAAGTACTTTGAGGAAACACTTGAGGAGTATGAAATGGTTTAAAAATCAGAAGTGAAACCTTTATCTTGGCCTTTAAAGCTTGGCCCTAAGCAATTGAGCATATTCCTGGGAATGTTCCCACATTGTAAGCTGAGGGAATGTTGACCCCCCCAGTGTGAACATGACTTGGGCCACGATTTAACTTGCTCCTTTTTTTCTTTTCTAATTCCCTTTTGTTCTTCTCTGATGATTCCTTTCTTTCCTGAGCCTCTTTAGAACAACACTTACAAGATTGCCTCTGTAAAGCCTTATGCCTGTCCAAGCAAAGGTAACCGGTAGTCACTAGTACCTGCTATCTTCCTCCAGTGAGGAAGCTTTCCTTTCTTCTTCCCTTAGATCATTGGAAAAGGCCTGCAGTCTGGGGTTCTAATCCCAGGCTTGTCACTAACTGGTGTGTGGCTTTGGCTGGCTCCTTAGTCTCTGTGAGACCACTGCCCCCTTATTTGGAAAAGGTAGACCTGGGCTTAGATGAGCTCTGAGTTTCCTGCTAATTTGGTCTTACCCTTTCCTTGTTGAGATAACTTTTTTTTTTTTTGAGACGAGGCTTCACTCTGTTGCCTAGGCTGAAGTGCAGTGGTGTGATATCGGCTCACTGCAGCCTCGACCTCCTGGGCTCATGCGATCCTTCCTATTCAGCTTCCCAAGTAGTTAGGATACAGGTGTGTGCCACCATACCTGGCTAATTTTGTACTTTTTGAAGAGACTAGGTCTCACTGTATTTCCCAGGCTAGTCTTGAACCTGGGCTCAAGGGATTCTCCTCCCTTGACCTCCAGTGTGCTGAGACTACAGGCATGAGCCACTGCACCTGGCCTGGACTTAAACGTAACAGGGAACTTCCCTGCAGAATGTCCTCTTCTTCCTGCAACAGGCTGTTTCATAGATGCAGATGCTAGGCACTTCAACTCCCAGGAGATGGAGAGGCCCGTTTTCCTGCGGAGACAGAGTGACTTGGGCAGTGAACTGGCCCTGAAGAAGTGGTAGGACAGGCCAGCCAGTATGCTGTAGGTGTGCGCAGAGGTCTCAGCACCCAGGGAGGTGGGAGTCTCCCCCAGTCGGGCACTGGCTGCCCCTCCAGACTGCCGCACATGCCCTCGGCTCATCCTCTTAACCCGCTCTCACCATGCTCCTGGCTTCGGCCGCCACACAGCTCTCACCCCAGCCTCAGGTAGCCCTCTGCAGGGCCTGACAGCGCACACCGATTTGCATTGTTTCCTTTTTCGTCTGCAGGTGAAATCCCTCAGAGCTCTGGCGTGCACTCCAGCCTTGTGACCCTTGCCTTCCAGGAGCCCTGCAAGAAGCGCAGCCACCAGAGGTCCTTAAGGCAGCAGGAAGGATGGGCCTGTCCCCCTTTCGTGCAGCTACCCACCTGCTGAGGAGGACCTGAACCCCGTTCGTCCACACCTGCTGGAGGGTTCAGAAGAGAGTCGGAGAGATGTCCTGGTAGAGCTGGGAGGAAGGCAGAAAGCCTTGCGGACAGCTATGGAAAACCGCAAGGCAAGGTCCACTGGTTGGCGCTAAGCAAAACACACGTAGTTTGCGTAGAGGTCTTGGTGATGCTGCTGCCCAACTGCCCGCATGGCTTGGGAACCGGCCACAGCATCTTTCTCGCCTCAGCAGCTGTCCTGAGACGGAAAACTCCATGGAAACAGGATTCCGATGAGTGGGCATGCATTCCCAACACTGGAGCTTCTCAGGCAGTTCTGAAAGCACACCACGGAGCAGCAGTGCCCTGCTGGACAGTGCCTGTGGGGGCTTAGCGAGCACTGCTCAGAGACCCACACCTGACCCCGGGGCAGCTCCGGTGGGTCGAGTCAGGCTGGGTTTTAGTCCCCACCCTTGCATCTGAGTTCTCTGAGTTCACATCATGAATGTGGAGACATCCCAGCTGCCATGGCAGGCCCAGCCTAGCACTTTCTATTTCTTTTCTTATATTATCTTCAAATCGGACTGGCCTCACTCTACATATGCTATCCCATTTTGCCATTCTGTCTTTCCTCGGGGAAATTGGAGACTGATGGCCAGACCAAGCCCACTGAAATTCTTGCATAGAGTGAACCGGGCTCATTTTTAATGGGAGAGGCCTCCAGCTGTACTAAAGCCAGTTTGTGTCTTCATAGTGCTTATAGAATGCGTGTTTGTGTGTATAAATGTATGATATAGATTTATATATGTTGCTATAGCCATATGTTGAAGGCCAATATAACTAGTGGACAGGGCTGGAAAAGGAAATAAAACAGTCTTTTTGGCGACTATTAAAGCAAAATGTGTATAAAGAAATAAATAATTTTTCTTTGCCTGGTTTGTTTCCCATTTCTACACCAGGATCTTGAAAGTATAAGAATGGGAAAGACAAACTGTGTTTAAGAAGCTCACAGTCTTATACTAAAAGCTCTAACTTCAAGAGATTAAGGCTTTCCTTTGTGGTCATTTTATAAGAATTCCCAGTCTGAAAATATGAAGGAATGATTCTTAAACTTACTGTATCTTAGAATCAGCTGTGGAGATTATAAGAGCTACATCCTGGTATGGACCCTAGAATCTGCATTTATTAAAACATAAGCACCCGAGGGTATTCTGCTGCAGGCGGGCCGCAGAAGACAGTTTAAAAGACATGGTTCAATAACATTGGACCAAAACTATAAAATTGCTTCAGAACTTTTAACTGAAAAGTATGTAAGCCATTCCATAAACATTAATATAAAGATTTGAAAACATTCCTTGGGCAATATCCTTAGCTACAATCTTTTGACCTCCACCATTAAAATAAAGCTATCACTCTATAATTATTTTCTAGAAACATTAAAAAAATTAATACAGGTGGAAGGTGGCATAAGATGGTGTCCTAGAACTCTCCAGTGATGTGCAGTGACTGCCAGAGCATCAGTTGAACAACCATCCAGGCAAGAAAACACCTTTACAAGCGCTAAATAATCAGGCGAGAGATTACAGGTTTTAGCATGATAACAAGAAATGACAGACACATTGAAGAGCATGGGAAGGACAGTGTGGAAGTGCCTAGGACACCCCTTCCCCAAACCCAGACACTACTAGGGCAACCTAGAAAGAGAATCTAAAGGCTTGGGAGGAAGAGGGAAGGGTGGGACTTTGCACTGGAACTTAGTACAAGCCTTGCTACGGTAAAACAGAGCACCAGGCAAAATTTCATGGCCCGTAGTTCCAGGCTGGTGCCCACAAAGGGAGTAGTTAGACCCATCCAGGCCAGAGGAGGATACACGGCCCAGCAGGAGGAACCCAAGTTTTGGCCTACTTTGCCATTGGCTGACTAAAGTGGCCTTGGGTCCTAAACAAATTTTAACAGCAGGCAGGCCATAATGAACACAGTTCTTGGGCAAGCTCTGGTGCTTAGGTCTGGAAAGCTGTGAACTTGAGATGTAGCCAGCATGACATCAGTAGCTGTGACAGCCATGAGAATGCCTGACAGCCCTGCCCCAACTCCAGGCAGTGCAGCTGGAGAGACTCCTTTTACTCGGGGGAAGGAAAGGCAAGTGAGCTAAGGACTTTACTTGGGAAATCAGGACACTCCTCCATCTTCTCCAAGTCCATCAGGGTTAAGGACCTCAGAGACTGTAAGAGTCGCACTGTGCCTGGCCTTAGGTGCTTTCTAGTGGTGAAATGGCTCCAGTGACCACAGGCTTAGCAATCTCAAGAATTTTTGAAAGGCCCACTGAAAAATGACAGGGGCAAACAAGGCCTGACCACAAAGAATGGAATAAATACTGAATTCTTCAACGCCCAGACATTGACACACATCCACAGGCATCAAAAACATTCAGGGAAATATGGCTTCACCAAATGAACTAAATAAGGGACCAGTGACTCTCCCAAGAGAGTCAGAGATGTGTGATCTCTCTGATAGGGAATGAAAACTAGCTGTGTTGAGAAACTTCAAAGAACTGTAAGAAAACACAGGGAAGCAATTCATAAATTTATCTGAGGAATCTAACATGGAGACTGAAATGATAATTAGAAATAAATAATGTTGAAATAATAATTTAAAAAAATCCTCAAGTTGCAAGATGCATTTGAGGGTCTCAACAGCAGAATGAATCAAGCAGAAGAATCAGTAAGCATGAAGTCCCACTACTTGAAAATACACAAAGTAGGGAAGGTTCCAGTAAGATGGCGATGACATAGGTGGAATTGTGAGATTCTCCGAAAGTGAGTTCCCAAAAAGTCTCTTACTTTCCTTCCCCCACCCCCCTGCCCACTGCCAGCTGCATTGGTCTGAGGCCCGGGGACCCTCAGTTCCACGAAGGGCCAGATATTGCAGCCCCCAGCTGCTGCAGCTCCACTATACGTGGCCCCTGTCCATCACATGAGAATCTCGAATCTCGGCTCCCTCCCTGGCTACATCGTCTCACCCAGCACCCAGCACCAAGCCGCCGGTACCCAGGGAGGCTCTAGGCACCCGCCCCTTAGAGATACCAGCTCCATTTCTGGCTGAAGTACCCTGTGAGGGTCCCAAAGCCACTGTCACCACTCATTACCTGCCCTTTGGAGCTCTGGAGCTCTGGTCCCACCCTGGCTGTGGCACCCAGCGTATGACGCCATGCTTGTGTAAGGGAACAGCATATCTTAAGGAGGTGCTGATCAGTGGCTCTCAGCTCCAGAGGAGGGAACTCCTAACTCCCTCCTCCACCCCAGCCTGCTGGTGGCATACCGGATCCAGTGCCCAGCTGTGCAGCTGATCCCTGGTGCCTCGCACGCCACCACAGCCCATCATAGTGAATCGCCCAGGGACCCAGACGAGCGGAGAGAAAGGATCCACGAAAGAGGAGCTGCCCACCTCGGTCATTTTACAGGCAGATATTTGCAGTGCCCCACCCACCTATGAGCAGCCTCCACCTCGGTTCCTAAGGTAGCATCGCTAAACATTATTTTTCTCTTTCATAGCTCCTTTTGTTCCAGGGACAAAACCTACATCCTGCTGCACAGACAGATTGCAAGGCAGTGGGAAATAGGTTCCAGTGTACCCATACACCTGTTGGTGGATGCTGGAATCAGAAGATAGACTTGGAGTCATGGCTTCTCCCCTCAATTAAACTTCAAAACTGCAAAACATACAGCCTGCAGCCCACACTACAGCCTCAAAAGTGAACAAAGCCAGAGGACCCTCATAAGGAAGAACAGGAGATTGCACAAGCGAAGCAAAAACAACCCCACCTTCCCTGAAAAACAAAATTAAGAAGGAGAGGGAAAGGGGGAGAGAGAGAAAAAGTTACACAAATGAAGAAAAACCAAAAGAAGAATATGAGTCTCTCCCAGACCCCTGGGAGGGCAGACACTGAGAAAACTCACTTCGGAATGCAAACAATGAAGAGCCCCCAGAATGACTGGTCTCAAACTACAAACCTAGATATCAAGACGTTAAAGGAGAGATTAAAAAGAATTGAGGAGAGACAAGAAGAAATTAGAAAGGAGTTGAAAACTGAGATAACAGTAATAAAGAATGCTGTGAATGAAATAAATAACAAAATGATAAGCATGGAAAGCAGAATTACCCAAGCAGAAGAAAAAATCTCAGATCTTGAGGACCAAAATGTAGAACTAAACCAAATTCTTAAAAACACAGAAAACAAGCTTAAAAACACAGAAAAAACCTTCAAGAGATGAGCTATTACTTCAAGAGAAAGAACCTAAGAGTAATTGGCCTTCATGAAACAGAAAGAGAAACAGAAATCACCTTGGAACAAACATTCCATGAGATCATTGAAGAAAACTTCCCTCATCTTATCAGTGATGCAAAAATTCACACACAAGAGATTCAGAAAAGCCCTTCAAGACAACAAATGAGAAGACCAACTCCTAGACACGTAATAACTCACCTAAACAAAGTAGGTATAAAAGAAAAAATCCTAAAGGCAGCAAGAGAAAAAGGCCAGATCATCTACCATGGAAGACCAATTAGAATAGCAGCAGATTTATCTACAGAAACCCTGCAGGCTAGGAGAGCTTGGAGCCCTATCTTCAAAGTCTAAAAGATAAACAATTTCAACCAAGAATAACCTACTCAGCCAAACTAAGCTTCATCAGTGAGGGAGAATTAAAATCTTTCCCAGATATCCAATCCCTAAGAACTTGCACTGCCACCAGACCACCTCTACAGGAAACACTTAAGAAAGCACTAAACCAGAGGAAAAGGAAAAGGGAACGATGTTCTTCACAAGAGTACAGGAAAAAGAATAAAATACCCATGAACTCACCTCAAACCAAAAGAAAGACAACAAACCAAGTGGAACAATGACAACTCTATAGGAACTCTATGATAGGGACCAACTCTTACATTTCAATAATTAGCCTGAATGTGAATGGACTAAATGCACTACTGAAAAGACATAGAATGGCAAAATGGACAATATATCACCAGGCAACAATATACTGCCTTCAAGAGACCCATCTCACTAGAAAGGACATGCACAGACTCAAAGTAAGAGGATGGGAAACAAATTTTTAGGCGAATGGAACACAAAAGAAAGGAGGAGTCGTGATCCTAATTTCAGACAAAATGCCCTTTAAGCCATCAAAAATTAAAAAAGATACAGAAGGTCACTACATAATGATAAAAGGTTCACTCCATCAACAAGAAATATCTATCCTAAACATATATGCACCCAACATAGGAGCACCAACTTTCATAAAGCAGCTTCTAGGAAAACTAAAGAAAGATATTGACTTGTACACTATCAAAGCTGGGGACTTCAATAGCCCACTCGCAACCCTAGACAGATCATCAAGACAATAAATCAGCAATGAGATCCAGAACCTCAAGGTGACTCTTGACCAACTGGACTTAATTGATACCTACAGGACACTCCACCCAATGACCACAGAATATATATTCTACTCAGCACCGCGTGGACCACATACTTGGTCATAAGTCAAGCATAAGCAAATTTCAAAAGATTGAAATTTTGCCATGCACCTTCTCAGACCACAGTGGAATAAAAATAAACATCAACACCAACAAGCTTCCCCCCCAAACCCACAAAGACATGGACATTAAACAGCATGATGCTAAACAACTCCTGGGTCAACAATGAAATCAAAACAGAGATTAAAAGATACCTGGAAACAAATGAAAATGAAGAGACATCTTACCAAAATCTCTGGGATACCATGAAAGCTGTAGTAAGAGGGAAATTCATATCCCTACAAATGCACGTGAAGAAAATGGAAGGATCACAAATCAACAGCCTAGCACGTCACCTTAGAAAGCTGAAAAAGCAAGACCACCAAAACCCTAACTGCAGCAGAAGAATCCAGATCACCAAAATAACAGTCCAAATCCGGGACATAGAAGACAAAAAGGTAATACAAAAAAATCAATGAAACAGAAAGCTGGTTCTTTGAAAGGATAAACAAGGTCAGTCAGGCTCGGTGGCTCAGCCTGTAATCCCATGCCTCTGGGAGGCTGAGGTGAGTGGATTGCCTGAGCCCGCAGGCCTCAGGCAGCGAGACCTCATCTCTATAATAAATAAATAAAAAAAATCAGCTGGGCGTGGTAGTGCGTGCCTGTAATTCTGGCTACTTGGAAGACTGAGGAGGAAGGATTGCTAGAGCCCAGCAGGTTGAGGCTGCGGTGGCCGGGAGTGGCCACTGCACTCCAGTCTGTGCGACCAAGTGAGACTCCAACTCAAAAAAAAACAAGAAAAAATAAAAAAAAACAAGATCGATGGTCCCTTAGCTAGACTGACCAAGAAAAAAAGAGAAAAACACCCAAATAAATACAATCAGAAACACAAAAGATGAAGTCACATCTGATCCTGAAGAAATACAAAATATCATTAGAGACTACTATGTACACTTGTATGGGAACAAACTGGAAAACCTTAAGGAAATGAAAGACTTTCTGATATCACACAACCTGCCTAGGTTGAAACAAGTAGAAATCAAGACCCTAAATAGACCAATAACAATCAAGGAAACTGACTATGTAATAAGAAAACTACCTATAAAAAAAAGCCCTGGACCAGATGGCTCTCCATCAGAATTCTATAAGACATTTAAGAAGGAGCTGATACCAATCCTACTGAAAGTATTCCAGGTGATTGAGAAAGATGGAACCCTCCCCAAATCATTCTATGAAGCTAACATCACATTGATACTCAAGCCAGGTAAAGACCCAACAAAGAAAAAGAACTACTGGCCAATATCTTTGATGAACATACATGCCAAAATTCTCAATAAGATCTTAGCAAACCAGATTCAACAACACATCTAAAAAATTATCCATTATAACCAAGTAGGTTTCATCCCTGGGATGCAAGGTTGGTTCAACATTCACAAGACAATAAATGTAATTAAATACATCAACAGACATCAGGAAAAAACCCACATGATTATATCATTAGATGCAGCAAAAGCTTTTAATAAAATCCAGCACCCCTTCCTGATATAAACCCTAGAACACCTAGGCATACATGGAACATACCTCAAAATAGTAAAGACTATCTACGAGAAACCCATAGCTAGCATACTCCTAAACAGACAAAAATTGGAACCATTTCCTCTGAAAACTGGAGCAAGACAAGGATGCCCACTCTCTCCCCTCCCGTTCAATATAGTATTGGAAATCCTAGCTAGAGCAATCAGAAAGGAGAAGGTGATCAGAGGTATTCAAATAGGAAAAGAGGAAGTCAAGTTATCCCTCTTTGCTGACGACATGATTGTGTACCTTGAAAACCCAAGAGAATCTGTCAAAAGTCTCCTTGCACTGATAAAGGACTTTGGCAAAGTCTCAGGGTATAAAATAAACGTGCAAAAGACAATCGCATTTCTTTACACCAATAATAAACAAACATAAACCCAAATAAAAAACACAATCCCATTCACAATAGCCACAAAAAAAAATGAAATACCTTAGCATCTTCCTAACCAGAGATGTGAAAGACCTTTACAATGAAAACTGCAAAACACTGCTCAAAGAATTCAAGGATGACACAAACAAGTGGAAAAATATCCCATGCTCATGAGTTGGAAGAATCAACATTATAAAGATGTCCATTCTACCTAAGGCAATCTACAGATTTAATGCAATACTCATCAAATTACTAGCAATATTCTTCTCAGACCTAGAAAAAACAATACAGGAATTCATATGGAAACACAAATGACCAAGAATAGCCAGAACAATCCTCAGCAAAAAAAAAAAAAAAAAAAAAAAAAAAAAAGCAGGAGGTATCACATTACCAGACTTCAAACTCTACAATAGAGCTACAATAATCAAAACAGCTTGGTATTGGTACAGGAACAGGCATATAGAACAATGGAATAGAATTGAGATTCCAGAAGCAAAACCTCAATTTCTCAAGCAACTCATCTTCGACAAAGCCTCCACCACCCACCACTGGGGAGAGGAGAACCTATTCAGTAAATGGTGCTGGCAAAACTGGCTGATCACATGCAGAAAACTCAAACCAGACCCCTATCTATCCCCATACACAAAAAATTAACTCTAAATGGATCAGAGACCTAAATGTAAAACCCCAAACCATAAGAACCTTAGAAAATGCAGGGCACACCCTTTGGAAATTGGAACTGGCATCCAATTCCTGAACAAAACCTGAAACCCACAGGCCATGAGATAAGATAGACAAGTGGAACCTTATTAAACTGACAATCTTCTGCAAAGCCAAAGAAACCATCAGGAGAGCAGGGAGATAGCCACAGACTGGGAAAAAGTATTTGCCAACTCCAGGTCTGACAAAGGCTTAACATCTTGAATCTACAAGGAACTCAAACATGCTGAAAAGAAAAAAACAAACAACTCCATTATAAAGTGGGCAAAAGATATGAACAGACACTTCTCAAAGGAAGACATCTGAGCACCCAACAGACACATGAAGAACTGTTAAACCTCACTAATCATCAAGGAGATGCAATATAAAACCACACTGAGATACCACCTAACTCCAGTCAGAATGGCAATTATCAATAACTCAAAAATTAACAGTTGCTGGAGAGGGTGTGGTGACAAGGGATTACTTCTATACTGTTGGTGGGAGTACAAGCTAGTGCAACCTCTGTGGAAATCAGTGTGGTGATTCCTAAAAACTCTAAATATTGACCTCCCATATGACCTTGCAATCCCCCATACTGGGTGATATACCCTGAATAACTCAAGTCACTCTATGAAAAAGATACCTGCACACTTATGTTTATTGCAGCATTTTTCACAATAGCAAGAACCTGGAACCAACCATGCTGTACATCAAAAGAGGACTGGATTAAAAAAATGTGGTATATATACACGATGAAATACTATGCAGCCATAAAAAAGAACAAAATCATGAATTCACAGTAACTTGGATGGAACTAGAGTCTATAATACTGAGTGACCTCTCACAGAAACAAAGATCTTAGTATCACATGATCTCACTCATATAGTAGACCTTGAACATCTATTGTAATACTATAAGAAAAGGTTTGACAGTGGTGGGAAACTATGGGGGGGGGATCTGGGAGGGGAAGGGAGATGGGATTAACGATAGTCAATATCTATCTTGGGATGGGAAGACACCCCTTATCTACAAGGGTGCCTGAACAAAGCATATTTGTATAACTAACCCTTAACTGTACCCCACAATATCAACATAAAGAATATTGATTAAAAAAAAAAAAAGAAAATACACAAAGTACAAAAAAGAGAAAAGAATTAAAAGTAACAAAGAATGCTTAGGCACTCTAGAAGATAGTCTCAAAAGAGCAAATATAAGATTCATTGGCCAAGAGGGAGTTGAGAAAGAGCAAGGAGTTAAAATGCTTATTCAAAGAAATAATAACAGAAATCTTTCCAAACCTAGAGAAAGATATATCCACATACAAGGAGGTTAACAACCACCAAACAGGTTGAACCCATATAAGACTACTCCTAGGCATGCGATAATCAAATTCAAAGGTTAAGGACAAAGAAATAATCCAAAAACATCAAGATAAAATAAATACACATAAAGCATCTCCAATAGGTCTTGCAGCAGACTTGTCAGCAGAACCCTATAGGCCAAGAGGAAGAGAAATGACATATTCAAAGTACTGAAGAAAAAAAAAACTTCCTACAAATACTATACTCAGGACTTCCGGCAAGATGGCGACGGGCCGGCAGGGTCTATGAAACCCTCTGTGAAGGAGAACACCCATAAAGAACCTAGCTCTCTCCCAGGGCTGCAGTCCCCATCTTCCGCAGCCTGCTCTTCACAGGGAGCTCGGCTGCCACTGTCACCTGCTGTCCCTTCTCAGATATTGCAACGAACAGGGCTGTTCCTGCAGTTGCCTCGGCAGGACTGGGCTGCTCCTGCAGTTGCGGATACCCCCCACTGCGGTCATTCCCAGCTCATACCTGAAGCAACCCACGACTTCAGACCATGAAGCCCAGCAGGCAGGACCTTCTGAGATCCGCACTGCCATGCCATGGCCTTAGCCTAGAGAAAGGCCTGTGGAACTTCCCCGGTGAAGTTGCCATGGCAGGTTGCGGATCTGTAGCAGGCTCCCTCCCTGCTGGACTGTAGCACGGGATAGCACCACCTGCTGGGGAACCAAGGTAATAACATCAAAACGGGAATGGCAGAGGCTCATCCTGCTTGAAAATGGAAAAAGCCAGATCTCAGTGATTGACTGGGCAGGGGACCCATCTCTGAACAGTTGTTCTTCACAGCAGGCCAGGGGCAACTGACCCTAACTGTGAACAATTCTACCAGCCTACAAAGACAGCTGGAAATCAGAGCTGAAAGGACATTGGACTTAAAGGAAAAATCTGAGTGTGCTCGACTGGTTCTGTTAGTCTACTGACTTTAATCTATCCCTCCCCCTGCCTTTTTTTTTCTTCTTTTTTTTCTTTTTTCTTTTCTTCCCACTCCTCTCCTTTTTTCTTATTTCCCTGTAAATCCCATATTTGTATGAAGGAATAGCACACCAATAAGGAGGTTGATCAGTGTGTATGTTAGCATCATTGTACGTTTTAGATTTTTTATATGATTGCTGATTAGTTTTCAGTCATGGTTATTGTTTCTCTTTATATTTGTTTCAGTCTTTGTGTCTCTTTTCACTTACCAGTCGGTACACTCAACTGTTTTCCCTCTCACCCCTCTCTCTCTCCACACCCCCTCACTGCCTGCTCCACTTTCTCCCCTCTCTTAACCTCATTTTGCTTTCAGGGAGTAAACCTACAACCCCACTGCATGGACAGACTCCGAGGCAGTGGGAAGTGGGTTTCAGACTATCCATACAGCTGTTGGCGAACACCAGGATATGCAGAGAGATTTTGATCACAGCTCCCCCCTTAATTAAATCCCAAAACTACAAAAAGGACTGCCCTCAACCTACAGTCCAACTCCATAACTAAACAAAGCAAGAGGAAATATATTAGGAAGAATAGGAGATTGAACAAACAGAAGTAAAAGAAATCCCTCCACCCCTGAATAACAGAATTAAAGAAGATGAGGAAGTGGAGGGAAGGGAAAAGTAGGGAGGGAAAATCTGCACAAATGAAGAAAAACCAAAAGAAGAAGACAAGGCTCACACAGACCCCTGGGAGGTCAGACACTGAGAAAACAGACTTTGGAACACAAACAATGAAGAGCCCCCAGAATGACTGGTCACAAGCAACAAACCCAGATATCAAGGCATTAATAGAGAGAATTTAAAAAATTGAAGAGAGACAGGAGGAAAATAGGAAGGGGCTGATGATAGAAATAACAGCAGTAAAAATACTGTGATGGAAATAAATAACAAACTAATTAGCATGGAAAGCAGAATTAGCCAAGCAGAAGAAAAACTCTCAGAACTTGAAGACCAAAATACAGAACTAACCCAAACTGTCAAAAACATAGAAAAGAAGCTTAAAAAGTCAGAACAAAACCTTCAGGAGATGAATGATTGCTTCAAGAGACCCAATCAAAGAGTAATTGGCCTTCCTGAGGCAGAGAGAGAGTCAGAGGTCACACTGGAAAAACATTTCTAGAAATCATTCAAGAAAACTTCCCTCATCTCATCAGTGATGCAAAAATTCAAGCACAAGAAATTCAGAGAACCCCTGTAAGACAACAAATGAAAAGACCAACTCCCAGACACATAATAATTTGCCTAAACAAAGTAGCTATAAAAGAAAAAATCCTAAAGGCAGCAAGAGAAAAAGGCCAGACTACCTACCAAGGAAGACCAATTAGAATACCAGCAGATTTAGCTACAGAAACCCTTCAGGCTAGGAGAGCCTGGAGCCCTATCTTCAAAGTTCTAAAAGATAAACAATTTCAACCAAGAATAACCTACCCAGCCAAACTAAGCTTCATTAGTGAGGGAGAATTGAAATCTTTTCCAGATATCCAATCCCTAAGAACCTACACTGCCACCAGACTACCTCTACAAGAAAATTTAAGAAAGTACTGAACACAGACGAAAAGGAAAAAAGAACAACAACATTCTTCAAAAGAGTACAGGCAAAAGATTAAAAAAACACATGAACCAACTCCAAAACCAAAAGAAAGACAACAAAAAAACAGGAACAACAACTCTGTAAGAACCTTATGACAGGGATCAACTCTTGCATTTCAATTATTAGCCTAAATGTGAATGGACTGAATGCACCACTGAAAAGACATAGAATAGCAAAATGGATAAAATATCATCAGGCAACAATCTATTGCCTTCAAGAGACTCACCTCACTAGAAAGGACACCCACAGACTCAAAGTAAGAGGATGGGAAACAAACTTTCAGGTGAATGGAATACAAAAGAAAGGAGGAGTAGTGATCTTAATTTCAGAAAAAATACCCTTCAAGCTATTAAAAATCAAAAAAGAAACAGAAGGCCACTACATAATGATAAAAGGCTCAATCCATCAGTAAGAAATATCTATCCTAAACATATATGCACCCAACATAGGTGCGCCAACTTTCATAAAGCAACTTCTAGGAAAACTAAAGAAAGATATTGACTCTAACACCATCATAACTGGGAACTTTAATACACCACTCACAATCCTAGACAGATCATCAGGACAAAAAATCAGCAAGGAGATCTGGAACCTCAATATGACTTTGCACCAAATGGACTTAATTGATACCTACAGAACACTCCATCAAAAGACCCAGAATACACATTCTACTCATCTCCGCATGGAACGTATTCTAAGATCGACCACATAATTGGCCATAAATCAAGCATAAGCAAATTTAAAATAACCGAAATTCTACCATGCACCTTCTCTGACCACAGTGGAATAAAAATAAACATTGACACCAACAAGGTCCCCTCCAAACCCACAAAGACATGGACACTAAACAGCATGATGCTAAACAACTCCTGGGTCAATGATGAAATCAAAACAGAGATCAAAAGATACCTGGAAACAATTGAAAATGAAGAAACATCTTACCAAAATCTCTGGGACACCTTAAAAGCTGTAGTAAGAGGGGAATTTATATCCCTACAAACACACATGAAGAAAATGGAAGGATCACAAATTAACAGCCTAACAAGCCACCTAAGGAAGCTGGAAAAGCAAGACCACAAAAACCCTAATTTCAGCAGAAGAATCCAGATCACCAAAATAAAAGCCCAAATTCAGGACATAGAAGACAAAATGATAATACAAAAAATCAATTAAACAAAAAGCTGGTTCTTCGAAAGGATAAACAAGATCAATGGTCCCTTAGCTAGACTGACCAAGAAAAAAAGACAAAAAACCCAAATAAACACAATCAGAAACACAAAAGATGAAGTCACATCTGACCCTAAAGAATACAAAAGATCATTAGAGACTACTATGTACACTTGTATCGAAACAAACTTGAACACCTTAAGGAAATGGAGGTCTTTCTAACATCACACAACCTACCTAGGTTGGAACAAGAAGAAATTGAGACCCTAAATAGGCCAATAACAATCAAGGAAATCGACTATATAATAAGAAAACTACCTACAAAAAAAAGCCCTGGTCCAGATGGCTTTCCAGTAGAATTCTACAAGACATTTAAGGAGAAGCTGATACCAATCCTACTGAAGGTATTCCAGGCAATTGAATAAGATGGAACTCTCCCCAAATCATTTTACGAAGCCAACATCACATTGATACCCAAGCCAGGTAAAGATCCAGCAAAGAAAGAGAACTACAGGCCAATATCTTTGATGAACATAGATACTAAAATTCTCAACAAGATCGTAGCAAACAGGATTCAACAACACATCTCAAAAATCATACATCATGACCAAGTAGGCTTCATTCCTGGGATGCAAGTTTGGTTCAACATTCGTAAAATGATAAATGTAATTAAATATCATAAATAAAAACCATAATTAAAACCATAAATGTAATCAACAGATGTCGAAACAAAAACCACATGATTATATCATTAGATGCAGAAAAAGCTTTTGATAAAATCCAGCATCCTTTCTTGATAAAAACCCTTGAACATCTAGGCATATGGGGAACATACCTCAAAATAGTAAAAGCAATCTATGAGAAACCCACAGGCAGTATACTCCTAAACAAACAAAAATTGGAACTATTTCCCCCGAAAACTGGAACAAGACACGGATGCCCACTCTCACCCTTCCTGTTCAACATTGTATTGGAAGTCCTGGCTCGAGCAATCAGAGAAGAGAAGGCAATCAGGGGTATCCAAATAGGAAAAGAGGAAGTCAAGTTTTTTCTCTTTGCAGATGATATGATTGTGAACCTTGAAAACCCAAGAGAATCTGTCAAAAACCTCCTTACACTGATAAAGGCCTTCGGCAAAGTCTCAGGATACAAAATAAATGTGCAAAAGACAATCGCATTTCTTTACACCAATAATAAGCAAACAGAAACTCAAATAAAAAACACAATTCCATTCACAATAACCACACACACACAAAGAAATACCTTGGCACCTTCCTAACCAGAGATGCAAAAGACTTTTACAATGAAAACTACAAAACACTGCTCAAAGAAATCAAAGATGACACAAACAAGTGGAAAAATATCCCATGCTCATGGATCGGAAGAATCAACATTGTGAAGATGTCCATCTTACCTAAGGCAATCTACAAATTCAATGCAATACCCATCAAATTACCAGCAACATTCTTCTCAGACCTAGAAAAGACAACACAGGAATTCATATGGAAACACAAACGTCCAAGAATAGCCAGAACAATCCTCAGCCAAAAAAACAAAGCAGGTGGTATCACATTACCAGACTTCAAACTTTACTATAAAGCTACAATCATCAAAACAGCTTGGTATTGGTATAGGAACAGGCATATAGATCAATGGAATAGAATTGAGATTTCAGAAGCAAAACCTCAATTTCTCAACCAACTCATCTTCGACAAGGCCTCCACCACCTACCACTGGGGAGAGGAGAACCTATTCAGTAAATGGTGCTGGGAAAACTGGCTGGCCACATGCAAAAGATTGAAACAGGATCCCTATCTATCCCCAAGCACATAGGTTAACTCCAAATGGATCAGAGACCTAATGTAAAACCTCAAACCATAAGAACCTTAGAAAATTAAGGACATACCCTCATGGAAATCGGAACTGGCATCCAATTCCTAAACAAAACCCAAAACCCACAGGTCATAAGAGAGAAGATAGACAAGTGGGACCTTATTCAGCTGACAGGCTTCTGCAAAGCCAAAGAAACCATCAAGAGAGCGGGGAGACAGCCTACAGACTGGGAAAAAGTATTTGCCAACACCAGGTCTGACAAAGGCTTAACATCTTGGATCTACGTTGAACTCAAACATGCTGAAAAGAAAAAAACAAACAACCTCATTATAAAATGGGCAAAAGATATGAACAGTCATTCACAAAGGAAGACATCTGAGCAGCCAACAGACACATGAAGAAATGTTCAACCTCACTAATCATCAGGGAGATGCAAATCAAAACCACACTGAGATACCACCTAACTCCAGTCAGAATGGCAATTAACAACAACTCAAAAAATAACAGCTGCTGGAGAGGGTGTGGCGAAAAGGGAACACTTCTACACTGTTGGTGGAAGTGTAAACTAGTGCAACCTCTGTGGAAAGCAGTGTGGTGATTCCTAAAAGCTCTAAATATCAACCTCCCATATGACCCCACAATCCCCCTACTGGAAATATATCCTGAAGAACTCAAATCACTCTATAAAAAAGATACCTGCACACATATGTGTATCGCAGCATTGTTCACAATAGCAAGAACCTGGAAGCAACCATGCTGCCCATCAAAAGAGGACTGGATTAAAAAATGTGGTACATATACACAATGGAATACTATGCAGCCATAAAAAGGAACAAAATCATGAATTTCGCAGCAACCTGGATGGAACAAGAATCTATAATACTGAGTGACCTCTCACAGAAACAAAGATCCGACTATCACATGTTCTCACTCATATAATGGACCTTGAACATCCAATACAGTACTATAAGAAAATGACTGACAGTAGTGGGAAACTATGGGGGGGGAGGGAGATGGGATTCACAGTAGTGAATATCTGTCTAGGGACGGGGAAACACCTTTTATGAACAGGGTGCCTGAATGAAACGTATTTATATACCTAACCGTTAACTGTACCCCACAACACTATAATAAAAAATATTGATTAAAAAAAAAAACCAAACAAATACTAGACTCAGAAAAGCTATCCTTCAAAAATGAAGAAGTAAAGACTTTTCTAGACAGACAAAACTGAGGAAATCACTTACCTCCAGTCCTGTCTTACAAGAAATGATAACAAGAATTCATCAATCTGTAGGAAAAGGATACTAACATGCAACAAGAAAACATCTGAAGGCATAACATTCACTAATAAGAAAAGTATACAGACAGATTCAGAAGACTCAAATACTGTAACTGTGTTGGTTAAACATCTCATATCTTTATCATGAAGACTAAAATAGAAAACTATTTAAAATAATAATAACTACAGCACTTTGTTAAGAGATAGGGAATATAAAAAGTTGTAACTTTAAATATCCAAAGGTCATAATAAAGAGTAGGAGGTGAAGTTAAAGTGTAGGGTTTTAAAGGTTTATTTTTTTTCTTGGTTCTGCTTGTTTCTCTTCTTTGCATTCAAAGTTAAGTTGGCATCAGTTTAAAATAACATGTCATAATTGTAAGATGCTCTTGGAAAGCCTCATGATAATCATAAAGCAAAGCCTATGCTAAAAATAAAAATGAATAAATTAAAACATACTACCAGAGACACTTAACCACAATGGAAGGCAGCGTGAAAGGAAGAAAGGAAAAGAGGAGTTATAAAACAACCAGAGACCGGGCTCAGTGGCT
Source organism: Cephalopachus bancanus (assembly GCA_027257055.1). Lineage (NCBI taxonomy): Eukaryota > Metazoa > Chordata > Mammalia > Primates > Tarsiidae > Cephalopachus > Cephalopachus bancanus. The sequence goes on along the minus strand of JAPVLO010000428.1, from coordinate 26,147 downwards.
CAGCTGTAATCCCAGCACTTTGGGAGGCCGAGGCAAGCGAATTGCCTAAGCCCATGGATTTGAGACCAGCCCAGGCAACTTGGCGAGGCCTTGTCTCTACAATAAATAAAAAACTAGCCAGGCGTGGTAGCATACACCTGTAGTTCCGGCTACTTGAAAGACTGAGCTGGTTCCAGCCTAGGCAAGAGAGTGAGACTCCAACTCAAAAAAAAAAAAAAAAAAAGGAAGAAAAATAAAACAAATAGTATAATGACAGTAGTAAATTTTGATCTTTCACAAATACCCTTGAGTGTAAATGAGATGAATTCTCTAGTTAAAAGATGCAGGGTGACCAAATGGATTTAGAAAAAAGAACCAAATATATGCTGTCTACAAGAAACTCATTTTACTTATAATGACATACATAAACTAAAAATGAAAGGATGGAAAAATATATGCCATGCAAATGGATACCAAAAAAGCAGAAGTAGATATTCTTATATCAGGTAAAATAAACTTTAAGAAAAAAACAATTTAAAAATAAAGGAGGACATTATATAATAATACATAGATCAATACAGCAGGAAGATATAACAATTATAGATGTATATGTACTCAATACTAGAGCACTGAAATATATAAAGCAAAATTTAACAGACCTAAAGAGAGAGATTGTGATACAATAACAGTAGAAGACTTCAATGCCCTACTTTCTGCAATGGACAGATCATCCAGGCAGTATGTCAAGAAAGAAACGTCAGAGTTAAACTTGACTCTAGAGCAAATGAACCTTCTGAACATTTACAGAACATTCCATTAAACAACTCCACAATAGACATTCTTCTCAACACACATGTAACATTCTCCAGGATAGGCCACAAAATACAAGTTTTAATAAATTTTTATAAATTGAAATCATAACAAGTACCTTTCTGACCACAATTAAATAAAACTAGAAATCAATAACAGGAGGAATTTTGGAACCTATTCAAATACATGGAAATTAAACAACATGCTCATGAATAATCAATGAGCCAATGAAAAAAATTAAAAGGAAAATAAATATCTAGAGACCAAAGAAATGAAAGCCCAACGTACCAAAACCTATGTTTATAGCAATAAATGCATACATTAAAAAAGCAGAAAGAGCTCAAATAAACAACCTAATATTGCACCTTAAGGGACTGGAAAAACAAGAACAATATACATACAAAATTATAAGAAAGAATAAAAATCAGACCAGCAATTAAGAAAATGGAAACTAAAAACAAAACAAACAAGAAACAGATTAAAATTTGCTTTTCAAAAGGTAAATAAAATAAACAAACCTCGAGTTAGAATAACTAAAAAGAGAAAAGAATTGAATATAAGAGAAAAGCAAAAACAAAAAACAAAAAACCAAAAAACTGAAATCATTGCAATTACCAATGAAAAAGAAGACATTAGAATTGATGTCCACAAAATACAAAGTATCATCAGAGACTACTACAACTATATACCAACAAATTGGAAAAGCCAGGAGAAACTGATACATTTCTGGACATATCAACTTACCAAGATTGAATAATGATGAAAGAGAAAACCAAAGCAGACAAATAATGATTAATGAGATCGACGCACTAATGATTAATGAGAATGAGATTAATGAAATTGAAGCATCAAAGAAACTCTCAGGACCTGATGGCTTCACTGGTGAATCTCACCAAATGTTTTTTAAAAAGAACTAATACCAATTATTCTTGAATTATTTTAAAAACCTGAAGAAGGGGATACTTTGAAACTTGTTCTGTCATTACCTTGATACCGAAACCAGAGAAGGACACAACAAAAAGGAAAACGACTACAGGCCTAAATCTCTGATGTACATTGCTGCAAAAATCCTCAATAAAATACTAGCAAACTAAATTCAACAAAACATTAAAAGGATCATTCACCAAGATAAAGCAGAATTCATCCCAAGGATACAAAAATGATTCATCATACACAATTCAATAAACCTAATATATCACATTAACAGAATGAAAGACAAAAGCTATATGAGCATTTCAATAGATGCAGAAAAAGCATTTATACCAAATCTAACATTTTTTTCATGATAAAATAATCAACAAACTAGGTACAGGAGGCATATGAGTCAACACAATAAAGGCCATCTACAACAAACCCATAGAAAAGATCATACAGAATGAAGAAAAGTTGCAGACTTCTGAGATTCAGAACAAGACAAGGATGCTCATTTTCACCACCTTTATTCAATATATTACTGAAAATTCTAACCAGAGCAATTAGGCAGGAGAAAGTAATGAAGGGAATCTACATTGAAAGGAGAAATTCAAATAGTACTTTTTTGCAAATGGCATAATCATAAACATGGAAAAGCTTAAGGACATCACCAAAAAAACTGTTAGAACTAACAATGATGCCGGGCACAGTGGCTCAAGCCTGTAATCTCAGCACTTTGGGAGGCAGAGGCGAGAGGATTGTCTGAGCTCAGGGGTTCGAAACCAGCTTGAGCAACATGGCGAGACCTTGTCTCTATAATAAATACATTTTAAAAATTAGCTGGGCATGGTGGCACATGCCTGTGGTTCTAGCTACTTGGAAGGCTGAGGCAGAAGGATCACCTGAGCCCAGCGGGTAGAGGCAGAGTGAGACTCCGACTCAACAAAACAAAACAAAAACTAACAATGAATAATTAATTTAGTAAAGTTACAGGATAAAAAAACCAACATACAAAAATCAGTAGCATTTTTTTGTGTGCCAATAGAAACTATCTGAAAAAGAAATTAGGAAAGCAATTTCCTTTAAAATAGCAGTAAAAAACAAACAAACAAAATGTGGAAATAAACTTAACTAAAGAGATGAAAGACCTCTACTATGGTAGTTATAAAACAATGATGAACAAAATTGAAGAGAACACAAATAAATGAAAAGATATCCCATGTTTGTGGACTGGAAGAATTAATATTGTTAAAATATCCATATTACCTCAAGAGATCTCATGTTCAATACAATGCTTATCAAAATACCAATAATAGAGAAGTAAGAAAAACAAGCTTCATCAAAAATTCATATGGAAAGGCAAAAGATCCCGGAGAGTCAAAGCAATCCTAAGCAAAAATGACAAAGCTGGAAACATCACCCTATCTGGTTTCAAAATATACTCCAAAGGAATAGTTACTAAAACAGCATGGTACTAGCATAAAAACAGACATACATACCAATGAAACTGAATATAGAAACCAAAAACAAAGTAATGCATTTATAGTCATCTAATTTTTGGAAAAAATTGCCAAGAGCATACATTGGGGAAAGGATTTTTTAAAAACAATAAATGGTGTTGAATAACTAAATATCTGCATGTAGAAGAATGAAACCAGATCCCTATCACTATATGTAAAAATTAACTCTATGCATATTAAAGACTTAAACATATAAGCCAAATTTATAAAAATACTAGAAAAAAATATGGGGAACCATCTCATGCAATTGGACTGGGCAAGGATTTTTTTGAGTAAGACCTCAAAAGTACAGGCAACAAAAGCAAAAATAGACAAAAGGAATTACATTAAACCACAGAGCTTCTGCCCAGCAAAGGAAGAAATCTGTAAAGTGAAGATATAATCTACAGAATGGGAGAAAGTATTCGCAAGTTCTGTATGTGATAAGGAGTTAATAATCATAATATATAAGAACTCAAACTACTTGATAGCAAAAAATTGATAATTATTATAACACTATAAGAAAGGACTTGGCAGTAGTGGGGAACTGTCAGGGGAGGGGGCACCCTTCATCAATAGATTGCCTGATCTCAAAGGCAGAAGTGGGGACCAAAGTGAGGTCCAAACTTTACCTGTACCAGGACCATTTGTATACATAACCCCGAACTGTACCCATTTTAAAAATTAAAAAAATTGAAATAAAAAATGGACAAAAGATCTGAACAGACATTTCTCAAGGCAAGACATACAAACGGACAATAGATGTATGAAAACACACTCAATATCACTAATCACCAGATAAATGCAAATAAAAATCACTATGAGTTATCACCTCATCCCAGTTAGAATGGCTATTATTAAAAAGACAAAAAACAACCAGTGCAGGAAAGGATGCAGAGAAAAGGGAATGCTTACACACTGCTGGTGAAAACATAAATTAGTGCATCCACTTTGAGAAACAGTATGGAGATTTCTCAAAAAATACGTCGAAGGGATATCTGCACGCCCATACTGACTGCAGTACAAATGCGGACTCATCATCTTGCTCCAAGAGGACCCACTTTCAAACAGGTCAGGACTTTAACACAAGGATGAAGGGGAGCTTAGAGTCTGTAATACTGAGTGATCTTTCACAGAAACAAAGAACTGAGTATCAAATGTTCTCACTCATAGGCGGACCTTGAACAATTATCGTAATACTATATAAGAGAACGATTGGCAGTCGTGGGAATCTGCCTGGGGAAGGAGGGGCACACCTCGTCAGCAAGGGTACCCGCATAATGAGCATTTGCATACCTAGCCCTGAACTGTGCCCCACATCACCAAAGTAAAAAAATTAAAAGGAATAAAAAAATGAGTCAGAGGGAGCCACACGCATTCACACCCTAGCACGTCTCGTGTGTCATCCAGAGATGGACAAGGAGGGGCAGCAGAAGGGGGAGACGGGATGAGGGAGGAACAGAGGAAGAGGGAGGGGAAGGCGGGAGAGCAGGGTGGGCGAAGAACGAGGCGCTTCTCCTCCCCGGCCCCAGAATGGTGGCCCCTCTCTCTGGCACATATTTTGTGCCTTCACCCCAACCAGGTTTCTCATCCTCAGCCTTCTTTCTTCTAAAAACCCTAGCCTCTCAAACCGCCTTCCGTCTCCTGACTCTGGGGACTCTCTCCTTCTCCACTGGGTCTTCCCAGGTCAAGCCCAAGTTCTACATCAGGAGCAGGACTGTCCCCTTCCCCTGTCCACCTCCCGAGGCCTGCATTTGCCAAACCCTGTCCTTGTGGTTCTGGAGAGCTTAAAGCACAAGAATCTTCTGCAACGGAAGTGCAAGCCTAGGCCTCCTCGTGGAGTGGTGGAAACACTCTCTGCTGGATCTGAGTCCAGCTGTCGCAGTCACTCTAGATGAGCTTTGTGATGTCAAATATCAATGGAGTAGGGGTGATAGACACAGAAAGTATAGGATTAGAACTTCAGCATGTAACCCCATATCTTTACATACAATACATGTACATTGATTTGTTTTACTTTGTTCATATAAGTTGCATATTCCTGCATACTTCACCCTCTCTATTTTTTTTTACCTCAAAAAGTCTTGCATTTGGGTAACACAGGACCCTACAATTCCACTCCTTGTTGTGCAAATTCAGAGACACATGTGCCCCTGTGCCCTGGGACACCTGTACAAGAGCAATCCTAGCTGCATTGTGCCCAAGAGTCAGAAACTGGAAAGAGCCAACATATGCATCATCAAGTGTTCGGGTAAGCAGGCTATGGTGTATTTTATTAGCAATGAAAATGGATGAACCTGTGACCATAGTTTTTAGTGAAAAAAGCCAGGTCAAGAGAACACATGTTGTAAGATTCCAAGTAACAGCAGACCTGTTAGGGGTATACAATATGCAGAAAAATTATAAAGTAAACAAGGAATTTGACAACATGAAGACAAGATTGTGGTAACTACTCAGGGCAGGGAGGGACATGGAGGTAGGAAGCTTCTGGAATCCACATAGGTTCTAGGTGTTAATCTAGATGGGAGCTATATTAACTTGTAGCAATTCATTAGCCGACACATATGTGGTATATACCTTTATGTATATTATTTCGCTCAAATACATAGCGAATATTATATCACGTCAGAACATATACTATCAAGAAGCATACTACTAAGCATACATTTGGGTTATTTTAGTCTGCATGAGATAATGGGCTATGGGGTGCTATCTTTTTTTTTTTTTGAGTTGGGGTCTCACTCTGTCACCCAGACTGGAGTGCAGTGGCATGCTCCTCGACCTGCTGGGCTCCGGCGATCCTTCCGCCTCAGCCTTCCAAGTGGTCGGAACTACAGGCGCGCGCTACCACGCCCAGCTAGTTTTTGATTTATTGTAGAGATGAGGTCTCGCCAAGTTGCCCAGGCGGGTCTCGAACCCTCGGGCTCAGGCCATCCACTCACCTCGGCCTCCCAAAGGGTGGGATTACAGGCTGAGCCACCGAGTTCGGCTTATGGGGTGCTATCTTACCCTTATGGCACACAGGGAATGTGTAGGAGGTAATCTCTGATCCCAACCAGGCCAGTGACGTCAGCAGGATTGGAGGACACCTCTATGCATAGAAAGTTCTGCAACTGCAGACCTGACCTAATGTCCCTGGAATGACTGTGGGTCCTCTGGGGAACCTGGAGCCCTTTGTATTCCAGAGCCTTGGACTGTGGTGACAAGCACCTTCCAGGGAGAAGAGAGTTGTCTTAACTCCCAGGCCTTTCAAAGCAAGAAGGGTAGTGAAGGTGGCAGGGCAGAGCATTTCCCAGTTACCCCAGGTATTTTGTGAGCCCAGAAGGTAGACCTCCTTGAGGGCAGGCTTGCCAGTGTATTCCAGGTATCTCACAGGATGTCTAAAAGCAGAGAGGAGCATAGTTAGTTGTCCTCCAGCAGAGTTCAACAAACTTGATGAGAACAGACAGCCAGAGGAGAAGCAGAATCTACAGACATGGCCTGAAAACTCAGAGGAGCTCCCCTTTCACACCCCACCCCAGCTGTATAGAAAGAAAAAACAGGTGCTCATAGTAACAGTGGCAAACACGAGGCACGATAAAGGACATTCTCCCTGGGCAAGGTTGTTTCTCCTCTAGAGTTTGTGGCAGCCTCGGGAGTTTTTAAAGAGACAATTGACTACCCACTGTCCCAGAGGAGCAGAAGAATTAGGGCTAAAAACATAGAAAGAGCCGGGCTCGGTGGCTCAGCCTGTAATCCCACACCTTTGGGAGGCTGAGTTGAGTGAATTGCCTGAGCCCGCGGGTTCGAGACCCGCTTGGGCAGCGAGACCTCATCTCTACAATAAATCAAAAAATCAGCTGGGTGTGGTAGCGCATGCCTGTAATTCCAGCTACTTGGAAGGCTGAGGCGGAAGGATCGCCGGAGCCCAGCAGGTCGAGGCTGCGGCGGCCGGGAGCAGCCACTGCACTCCAGTCTGGGCAACAGAGTGAGACTCCAACTCAAAAAAAAAAAAACCAAAAAAACCCCAAAACATAGAAAGAAGGAAAGATTAGGAGAACCAGGAAGTGGTACAGGAATCCAGAAGCTCAAGATCAGAATGGATTTCATTAAATCCCAAAGAACAGGATGAAGCCTACACCTACACCTCACTGCAGGCAGTGTAGTCAGTGTCTACATAGTTGAGAAAATGGCAGGGATGAAGAGATGTGGAGTACCACGTAAGAGCCTTACCTTGGGATAACTAGCTTTCTTTTTAAGACATTTAACCTCTACGGAAGAAGAGGCGTTGCCTGCCTTTCAGGCAGAGCTTTATGTCCTTTGGACTGTCTACACAAGGCCCCTAGGCCCCCTCATCCAAAATCCTTTATCCTCTCACACAGAACACATGCTCAAGTTCATGCAGCAGCCCTGGACTTGTCCCCACCCCACCGGAAGTCCCAAAGCATGTAAGCAACAGATGCTGCAGCGCAGTCCTTGGAGCTGCCGCATCCATAGGCCACGCCCCTTGCGGCGCGCCGCTGCCTGTTTCCTTCTCTCAACCCAAGCCCTGCCCCTACTGCACCTTTCTCTGCCTATCCATCCCCCTGACCAATGGCGGATCAGCAGACCGAGGGGGCCGTGATGTCACTTCCCTATTTAGGCAACTTTTGGAACGGGTAGTGTGGTCTCTCTTGATGCTGCTTCAGCTGGAGACAAATGTAAAAATAGAGCCCTTGAACATGAGAGCTGTAATAGGGGGCTAAGGAAAAAAAGTGAGAGAGATTTGCAAGAACATGTAAAGGACGCGTTCTAAAATCAGGGCAAAACTTGCAAGGGAATAAAAGAAGAGAAATCAACTGAAAGTGTGCAAGTGAGAATCCCACAGATAAGTAACAGGACATCAGGGAAGGGGAGAGGGAATGCTGTGATAACAGTTTCAGCATTCATTCTCATTAGAAAAATTGAGTTGGGAGCAGTATCCAACAGTTCCATGGTAAGATGACAAGGGTAAGGACCATGCACCATTCAGGAAGAACAGAGAGAGCCTGAAAAGTCCTTGAGAATCTTGAACAAGGCTGACATGGCACAGACACCAGGTAGAACAGTCTTTGCTACGAGATCTAGGTAAATGAGTTTTAAGACATCACTTGTTTCAGTTAGATGGGACAAAAACATCATGTTTATTTCAATTCTTATAGCATCTCCTTCTGAATGTGGGTAAATAAGAGTCTTGGAGCCGGGCTCGGCGGCTCAGCCTGTAATCCCACGCTTTGGGAGGCTGAGGTGAGTGAATTGCCTGAGCCCGCGGGTTCGAGGCCTGCCTGGACAATTTGGTGAGACCGCATCTCTACAATATATCAAAAAAAAAAAAAAATTAGCTGGGTGTGGTAGCGCGAGCCTGTAATTCCGGCTACTTGGAAGGCTGAGGCGGAAGGATCGCCAGAGCCCAGCAGGTCGAGGCTGTGGTGGCCGGGAGCGGCCACTGCACTCCAGTCTGGGCGACAGAGTGAGACTCCAACTCAAAAAAAAAAAAAAAAGAGTCTTGGAATTTGGTTGCTACTACAAATTTCTGATTGTTTTGCTATCACATTATGGTAACCAAGTCATTTTTTTTTTGAGTTGGATTCTCACTCTGTCGCCCAGGCTGGAGTGCCATGGCACACTCACGGCCACTCCAGCATCGACCTGCTGGGCTCCATTTCAGCCTTCCAAGTAGTCGGAACTACGGGCGCCTGCTACCACGCCCAGCTAGTTTTTGATTTATTGTAGAGACGAGGTCTCACCAAGTTGCCTGGGTTGTTCTCGAACCCGTGGACTCAGGCAATCCCTTGCCTCGGCCTTCCAAAGTGCTGGGATTACAGGTTGAGCCACCGAGCCCTGCCAACCATGCCATTTTTTGACTGGAGCTGTCCTAGTTAGACAAGGCAGAGGAACCCAGGGGTTAGAAGCTAGAGCAAATGTGCACCGAGTGTCAATATATATATTTCTACTGGGTAATCATGTGTACATCCACCTGTTTACTAAAAAATGGTGGTTCAAGCCCAGCTAGGGACTCAGGGCCTTAACTGATCTCAATCCATTTAAGATAAGTTTGTAATGCTTGTGCTTTTTTTTTTTTTTTTTTTTTTTTAGCTCAATACCTCTACTTTAAACTAGACGTAGAAAAACCCTTCCTGAACCAGAAATGTTTATGTTACTAAAATGCTAAAAAATGTTTGGCATAAAAGCATGTCATTTTTTTCAAGTGTGAAAGCAGGTTCTGGAGATCCAAAGACTAGGCCTTCCCAAAATATTATAAGCCTTTCTTCCTGAAGCTGGGTTTTATAGTTACTGATACCTGGAAAACTAGTATTAATACCCTTAAGCAAAATCCATGCGGAACACACTGCACACTTAAAGGTAGATTTTATTTCTCCTTGCAGAAGTGAGAATACGCTCCATGATCCTAAAATTGCAAAAAGAAGGTTTTCGATATTCTAGACATCCAGCAAGAAGGGACAATGATCTTTGAGAGATGTGAACAAAATAGTCATGTTTTTCAGTTGCTCAACTTGCTGTGAGAGTGCTTCCAAGTTGGGAACAGGTAGGGGAAACTGAAAAGGAGTACAGTGGACCCTTTGGAGTTGAGGACAGGGAGCAAAGTTTCAGGGTAGCATAGGCCCATGGCAGCATAGAGTCTGTAAACAGGGTATCAGGGTAGAGAGAGCTCCAGAAAGCAAGTTAAAGTGAACTTGCAGAGGGTGCCCCTACTGTGATGGCAGACTACTCATTAGTACACACACGTGAGGAAACGGCCTCAAAATTGGAAAAATAATTTGAGAGGTTAGAGGGTTCCGTGCCTGGCTCAAACAGGACTGTGAATAGTGTCTGTTTTCAACAGAGAGAATAATGATAAAAAATGAAAACAATTCATAATCCAAGGGCAATGGGTAGAATATTAAAAAATGTGTTTTTTTTTGTGGGAACAAATTAGCCCTAGCCCCACTCCAGACCACCTAACAAATCAGAAACAAGATAAAAAATGATTACATTGTTTTCAAGTAATTTAACTGCATCCCTGAAGAAAGCTTAAAACTTATAGGAACAAAAAAAATATCCAGCACCCAACAAGATAATATAAACAATATCTGGCATTCCATCACAGATTTTGAGACATGCAAGACAGCTATATAATGAAATAAATAAATCTTTTGAAGCTCACCCAGACTAGAAATAAACCACCCATACATCAGCAACTCATCTTTGACATAGATGCCAAGAATACCCAATGAGGATAGGAAAGTCTGTGCTATAAATGGGACTGGGAAAACTGGATGTCTACATGCAAAAAAGTAATTAATCTGAAACATGTAAAAAACTTGAATGTGAGATATGGAACGTTAAAACTCCTACAAAAAAACCTAGAGAAAAGTTTCTTGACACTGGTCTTGGTAATGATTTTTTTGAATATTTAATCGAAAGCCCAGCAATGAAAGCCAAAACAAACAAGTGTGATTGCCATCAAAATAAAAAGCTTCTGCACAGCAAAATAATAACCAACAAAATAAAAAGACGCCCTACAGAATTAGAGAAAATGTTTACAAATCAGATATATGATAGGAGGTTAATATTTAAAATATATAAGAACTCATGCAATCAATAGCCAAAAATTAAAAAAATATATTGAAATATGGGTGAAAGACCTAAATAGATATTCTCCAGGGAAGACATACAAATAGCTAAGGGATATTTGAAAAGGTGCTCAACATCAGGAATCAGCAAAGAAATGCAGACCAAAATCACAGAGGGATATCACCTCACACCTATCAGATGGCTATCACCAAAAAGACAAGAAATAACGTGTTGGCAAGGGAGTGGGGTAAGGGAACTCTTGTATGTTGTTGTTGGGAATATAAATTAGTACAGACATTGTGAAAAATAGTATAGAGACACCTCAGAAAACTAAAAATAGAACTACCAAATGATCCAGCAATCCCATTTCTGGGTATATACCTAAAGGTAATGAAATCAGTGTCTCAAGGAGATATTTGCACCTTCTATTTTTTACAGCATTATTAACAATGAAAATAACTTGCGTCTGTGCATGCATGAATGGATAAAGAAATTGTGTATGTGTATGCATATATGTGTATATACAATGCATATCTTTCAGCCATAAAAAAGAAGAAAATCCTGTTATTTGTGTTAATATGGATAAACCTGGAGGACATTACACTAAGCAAAAGAAGCCAGACATAGAATGACAAAATAAATACTGCATGATCTCACTTATACATGGAATCTGAAAAAGTTGAATTCACAGAAACAGAGAGTAAAATAGTGGTTAACAGGGGAGAGGTGGTGAGGGAAATAAGGAGATATTGGTCAAAGGGCACAAAGCTTCACTTATGTAAGATGAATGAGTTATAGAGATCTAATGTACAGCATAGGAACTACAGTTAATGATGTATTATTTACTTGCTAACAGGGTAGATCATAAAGGTTCTCACCACATTATGTATATCAGAACAGCACTTTGCTGTCCTTAAATAGATGCAGTTTTGGAAAAATTTTAAAATATTTATTAAAATAAACATTGACAATAGAATCAAAATAATATAAACTATATATCATAAGATGTGAAAGCCTGTATGCTGAAGATGACACAATCTTGCTGAGTAATTAAAGGCCTTTGGTATAGAAGGTGACCTTGTTTGTCTAGACTTTTTTTTTTTTTACTATTTGGGGATACTTGCAATTTCTTGAATATGAAGTTCTGCTCTTCCATTCCTACAATAAAAGGCCACTGACATTTTGATAGTATTGTACTGAATGTATGGAGTGCTCTGAGTTGTATTTCCATGTTAACTATATTACATAACCAACACATGGACACAAGATGTATTTCCATTTATTTAGGTCTTCTTTACTCTCTTTAAGCAATGTTATGTAGTCTTCAGCGTACAAGTATTTCAATTTCTTGGATAGATTTATCCCTAGATATGTTATTCTTATAGGTGTTATTATGAATGAAATGTTTTATTTTTTTTTCAGATCATTCATTGCTAATACATCTGCTTTTTTGTTGGTTTATCTTGTATGCTGCCAGTTTTCTGAATTAGTATATTAACTAAAGTAGTTTTTGTGTGTGTATGTGTGCATTATATGGGATTTTCTATGTATAGAATCATGTCATCTGCAAATTGAGATAAGTTAGTTTTTTTTCCCAAAATCATTTGAGCTCATATTCATTTTTGAAGGATATTTTGGATGGGTATAGCATTCTAAGTTGACAGATTTCTTGTTTTTTGTACTAACTTCTTGTTTGTAATGTTTCAGATGAGATGTCTCATGCCATTCTTATATTTAGTCCTTTGTATGTAACATTTTTTCTCTTTTTATTCCTGTTAGAATTTTCTCTTTATCACTGCTTTTGATACATTTTATTATGGTGTTCCCTGATGTTTCTTTTTGTTTTGTGTTCTTAGAATACATTGTGTTTCTGGGATATTTGGAGTTTATGGTTTTTACAAACCTTAGAAAGCTTTCATCTATTATGTTTTACATATTTTTCTGTCTCTCTGCTTTACTTCACCCTCTTCAGAGATTCTATTTGCCCATATCATACGTTGGCTAAAACTTTACCCTTGATTGTTTAATTTTTTAAATTCATTATGGTCTGTGTTTTACTTGTGCTAGTTTCTATCAATATTTCTTCTAGTTCCTTAATCTGTTCTTCTGAACGTTTAATCCAGTGTATTTATTCATTTCATACTAGACATTGTAGTTATCATCTATAGAATTTGATATTTAAAAAATATCTTCCACATTCTCCCTTAATTGAAATACAATTATAATAACTGCTCTAATGGCCTTGTTTGTCATTTCTAACATGTGTGTCAGTTTCAACTGAATTGTTAGACTCTTCACTATGTGTTGTGTGGTTCTGCATCTTTGCCTGTTTGGTACTTTGGGATTTGATGGCAGGCATTTGGTGTCAATGCCCAAATGTGCCCAGTGACACTACTTGACCTCAGTGTCTATGCACATCCAAGCTTGTACATCAGGAGTAGTAGAGACAGCAAGGGTGAGCATGCCACAACATAAATTGCTGTCTTATATTCCCTCCTCAAAATTTACTTTAGTTATATTTTAGACTTTGGACTGGACTTGTAGAAATAAGATTAAAAATGAGAGGCTAGACAGGGCTCTGTGGCTTAGCCTGTAATCCCAGCACTTTGGGAGGCCAAGGTGAGAGAAATGCCCAAGCCCACGGGTTTGAGACCAACCTGAGAAACTTGGCGACACCTTGTATGTACAATAAAATAAAAAATTAGCCAAGTGTGGTAGCACACATGCCTGTGGTTCCGGCTACTTGAAAGGCTGAAGTGGAAAGGATTGCCAGAGCTCAGCAGGTCTATGCTGGGGTGACCATGAGCGTGCTACTGCACTCCAGCCTAGGTGACAGAGTGAGACTCCAACTAAAAAAAAAAAAGAGAAGAAAAGAAAAAGAGAGGTTAGAATGCACCCCATGATCTAGGCAATTTTGGTGGTTTGCCCTCTGCATCCACTTAGGGACTGACTCCCATGCAGAGTGCCAAAAATGCCCTCCAGTTAATGTCAGCTTATATAAGCTCCATGAGATGCAGACCCCGAGTCCCTGGAAACTCCGTTTGCATTGGCAGAAGACTGCACATCTGTGTCTACAGACAATCCTGACTCGAGGCTCGGGAGTGAACTCCCACTGGTGACCCAGGTTGCAATTAGGTTTCCAATCAGGTCCTTTGTGCTCAGTTTTCATACTTCCCTTCCACATGTGCAAGGAGAGGATTAAGGGTGCTCAGTTGGGCTACTCCAAAGCAGACCCAGGAGAAAAATCTACGAACAAGTGATATATTAAAGCAATGCTCCCTGGAGAAAGAAGCTCTAGAGTTGGTGATGAAGGGTAGGAAAAGCAAATAAGCCAAGAAAGTGTGTGATTTCAGAGAAAGTGCCACGTGATGAGCAGCTTAAAATATGTTCCTTGAGTGAGGCCAGTGGGACGGGGCTCTCTGTGGCTGTGGGAGGGACTATCAGGATGGCAGCAGTGGGAAGAGGGCAGAGTCCAGAGTGCAAACAGACGGAGATGAAAGAGCCTGTCTGGGTGGCAGCCCATGGAACGCAGAGGTGGGACCAGTCAGAGTTTATCGCAACTGCTGGAAAGAATGGGACAGAGAAATAGCATTGGGAGAATGAGCTCATACAGAAAGAAATAAGGAATGAGTGCATCTAAGACCCACAGAGGTGATGACCTCTGTATCACAAGCTTGAAGGCCAAGGAATCTGCATGCTAACCTCCACTTCCCGAATGGACACTTAATTTGTAGAATCTTCTGTTTCTGGACATTGGAGGCATCCATGTGGCCAATGACTTGACACCCATGCGTGTTGTCAGCTAAGACTTCAGAAGCATCACCCTCCAGCTTGGGAGAGTTCGTCATTATAAGGAAAGTCTTGAAACCCATATCTGAAAGCAAACTACAGTCAACAGAATCCATTGTTATGCAGGACCCTACTGTGATTTGCTCTTTTACTGAAGAGAGACATCAAATAAGAAAAGTGGCCTCGGACAAGAAAGTCCAGGGGTTAAGTGAAACCAGTAGAGATGCTTTGATATTTTCTTTGGGGTTGATCTTTCTTGCATTAAGCAGTAATCATAATATTGCCAGGAGACAAAAGTTCTCCTAATTGACATGCATATTAAAGAAATGTATGATTAATAAACACAGATATCTCCCATGTATATCAGATAAAGGCAAGAAAATCACACTGGTATAAACTGAATTTTGGGGGGTGAGGAGATTTTAAAAATCAAAATCAACCTTATAAAAACTATCTCATGAGAGGAAAAAGCTGGGAAAGAAAAGTAAATCTGAGGAATTTACAAAATTGCATAAAAATATATTCTATTTGGAATATGCTCTGTACAATATATATACCAAATGAATATAACAAATGTCACAGATGGATATATCTACATAATAATCTAATGGATGAAATTATTACATAGAGATTTGGGAGATATGAAGTGTGACATTAGAATCCATATTCTGGTCAGTTGACATTGACAAAAATTTAGATACGTGAGAAGAATGAGAGAGAGAGAAGATGTGGGGAGAAACAAATGACAGGAGGCAGAAATCACCAGGTGAAGGAGAAGAAAACAGCAAGCATTCACTCTACCCTTGGCTGTAAGCTCTTGCCTGGAGCCTTGTTCAAGGACTCCAGAGGAAGCGAGCAGGAGAGAACATGCAAATCGGTGTGGTGTGTCTTTGCTGGGGTCCTGAGACTCCAAGAAGTAAAAGAGAGACCATAAAGAAGAGAGCTACGTACAAGTTGTCACAGCACGTGTCAGGGACCACATATCCCCAGCACTCACCGAATTCCTTCCACGAGACCCATCCATGGAGCCAGACTGGTGCTTGTTATCCCATGCAATTGTCACCTCTTCCCGAGGGCATGTGTCTCCTCACATCTCAGAAGAGGGCCCCGCTGACAGATGAGCACCAGGCAGCCTCAGCAGCCCCAGGAAGGGACATGGAGAGGGACAGATGGAAAGGATGAACCCAGATGAGCGGATATGAAGGACTGAGAGCTTGGTTTTGAGAACTTCTGAGCAGAAGGGGATACTTGGGTTAAGGAAAGCGAACACACAGCCATGGAGCACAGTGGTGATGGACTAAACTGAGTGTCACCGGGAAAGTACCTCAGTGGGGGAAACTGGCTTAATGAGGGATGGTGAAGGAGCAGAAGAAAACTGGCAAATGAGATTTTTGGAGAATGCAAAGAAGAAAGGGTCCCTAGAAAGCAGAAATGTTAGAAACATTAACTTGGGTGAAACAATGCATGTGAGGTCACTTTCAAAGTGTTAATTTGGCAGAAAGATGAAAGAATTCTAAAATATACTCATAGATATATTGAGCAATTCTTACTGAATCAGGCACTCTGAAAATTGCTAAAATTAATTCTCTGAACAATGGTTGCATGTGGGTCTTATTTTTCAGGGCTCTTAGATGAGGGAATTGAACCATAAATGCTAGAGAGACAAACTGGCCAAGGTGACCAACCAGTAGGTGGCAAAAGCAGGACCTGAAAGCAACTTTCATCCTAAACCCCAGGCTCTTGCCCACTCTCTCCATGTGAGCACCATGGATTTCCACTTGACCCTGAGTGAGCATAGAGGGACAACCAGCATCCAGGTTAGAACTTTCCTTCCCTTTCCTTCCCTACCTTGGAAGGGCCAGTGCTGCCCACAATCAGTTTTGACTGCGAAGATCCTGCTTGGCTAAGCCATCGTCGCACTCCTCCTTTTGGTCCAGCTGCAGCTGCTGACATTGGTCACCATGGTATGTGGCCCAAACTGTGTGTGTGAAGCTTGCACCTTTGCCATATGTCGGCTCAAGTCGCCACTCAAAGGTCCCTGGGGCCAGGTCTCTTGAACGGGACCTAAAAGGAGAAGAGGGGTCACAAGGAGCAATCTCAGTCTTCCCTTTGCTGATGACTCCCAAACACCCATCTCTAAGGCCCCATCTCTTGGTAAAACCACGCTGTGACCCAGGCCACAAAGGTACACATGTAAACTAAGGGGATGACACCTTTCTTGTCTGTGCCTTGGGATGCTGAGATAGCACTCCTTCCAGGAGTGTCCTGGAAGTAAAAAAAAAAATCACCCACTAGATTGTCTTAAAAGGTCATGCCTGCTATCCCATTCTTATTCATCCTTTTCTTGTAGCCTAGAGAGAAAGCTCTAGCGAAGGCCCAGAGGACAGAAGAGGAAGAGTCGTGTGTTTTGACACAGGAATATAAGAACAGGGATAGAATTAGAGCTTTGAAGATTTGGGAGGAACCAGGAAAGGGGGAGCTGGGATATTATAGATCAAGTACTAAGTGAGGTGAACTCTTCAGGGTCCTATGTCATTTTGCATTTTCTGTGGCCTATAATTTTTTTTGCCATCTGCCCACTCATACACATTCTGTTGACATATAGTGGCTGTTAGCCATAGCCAATGTAGTACAGAGGGGCCAGTGCCTAAATGGAAACGTAGGGTCCCAAAGTGCTTCAGAATCAGAATTTGTGGTTCCTTGGGGAGGTAACACAGGGCACAACTTTGTATCACCACTTCTCCAGTGAGGCCTGTGCATCACCCCCTAATATGTCTTATTTATATCTTCCTAGAAAATGAACGCATACGCTCAGAAAGTGGTGAACCAAGGCTTCAGGGAGCCCCACGCCAGTCCAGATCAGGCTTGGGAGGAGCAAGTGACCCCTAGGGCCTGCTTCACGTCACTGTCCACTCCTTCTGCATGTCTTCATTCTCACCAAGGTTTATTAAGTTTTCTTACTAATGTTGGTTATGTTTCTGTCCAGATCTCCTGAGCCTACATGCTTTTTGCGGGTACTAGCAGTTTCTTGTAAATATAAAGTTCTATTTTTCCATTTCTGCAAAAAGGCCACTGGAATTTTGAAAGATTTGCATTGACTCTGTAATTTGCCTTGAGTTGTATTTCTTTTTATCTTAACTATATTATATCTTTCAACCATGGACACACGATGTATTTCCATTTATTTAGGTCTTCATTAATCTCTTCAAGCAATGTTATATAATTTTCAGGGTATTTCACCTTCTAAAATAAATGTGTTCCTATCTATAGTACTCTTATAGGTGCTATTGCAAATTGTTTTTATTAATTTTCAGATCATTCATTGCTGACAGGAGTAATTTTTGTCTGTTTAGATAAATCCTGCAAATTTGCTGAATTAATTTATTAATTCTTTAAGTTGTATGTGTGTGAAGTGAGACAATGGTCAGGAAATGAATTTTGTGATGACAGTTTTCTTTTCTTGCTATTTTAAAGCTATGGCAAACCTGTTGTTTGTAACATTCCTGATGAGATATCTGGTACCATCTTTATACTTAGACCTCTGAAGTTAACATGGTTTTAATTTTTCCTCTTTTAACTTTTAAAAAGATTTTCCTTTTATAACTGGTTTTTATCAATTTATGATATTGCTTGTTGTAGTTTTCTTCATTTTTTTTGTTCTTAAAATACATTACTTTTCTGTGATATTTGAGGTTCATGGTTTCCATGAATTCTAGAAAGCTTTCATCCATTATGTTTTATATATTTTTCTTAACTTCTTTTCAACTCCACCCTCTTCAGGAAGTCCATTTGCCTATATTGATGAATGTTTAATATTGATGGATGTTTAAAGCTTTCCCAATGATCATCTTTACTTTTTAAATTCATTTTTCTTTTCATGATTTGTGTAGTTTCTACTGCTATTCCCTCTAGTTCATGAATCCTTTCTTAAATCCAGTGTGCTTTTCATTTCAGACCATAAATTGTAGTTGCCAGCTATAGAATTTTATGTTAAAAATATATTCCACCTCTCTACTTAATTTCAATACAATTTTAATAACTACTCGAATGCCCTTTCTGCTATTACTACATGTGTACCTGTTTCAACTGAACTGTTGGGCTCTTCATTCTATGTCATGTTGCCCTGTTTCTTTGTGTGCTTGATACTCTGGGATGTGATGCCAGATATTTGGTGCCAGTGATCAAATGTGCCCAGTGACACAACTCAGCCTTAGTGTCTATGCACACCCAAGCTTGCACACCAGGAGAGGTAGCGAGAGCAAAGCTGAGCATACCACAGCATGGGATAGAAAGCACAGCACTTGTGCTTGGTGGTTTCCTCTGAAAAAGATGTGCCTTCCTTTTCTTTTCAATACGAACCTCCCTAGTTCAGATCCTGTGCTTCTGCTCAATGACCAGGACAGTTCTCTCACCAGTCTCATTCCTGCAATTGACAGAGTAAGTTCCAAAAGTAATTCAGTGGAGAAAGCATTATTTTATTTACAAACTGTGCAGAAACAACTAAACGAAAATAGAAGAAAAAATCCACTTAAACCTCAATACTTGCATAAAAGCTAACTCAAAATGGATTATAGAACTAATTGCAAATTGAAAAACTAGAGAACTTAAAGTAGAGAACATAAGAAAAATATTTCACACCATAGATTTGGGTAAAGTGTTCTTTGTTATCACATCAACACATACCTTTAAGGAAATTATTAATAAATTCAACTGTGTAAAAATTAAAAAATTTTTTTGAGCACAAAATACTATTATTATATTCAAAAGACAAGCTACAGATGGTGAGAAAAAATATGAAAATCTCAAGTATGACAAAAGGTGTGCAATGATTGTTAATTTTATATGTCACTATGACTGGGCCATAGGATGTCAAGACACTTGGTCAAACATTATTCTGGGTGTGTTGTAGAATGTGCTTCTGGATGAGATTAACAGGTAGACTAAGTAAAGCAGATTGTCCTTTCTAATGTGGTTGGGACTCATCCAATCAAGAAAAGGTCATAGTAGACCAGGTGCAGTGGCTCACTCCGGCAATCCCAGCACTATAAGAGGCCAGGGCAGGAGGATTTCTTGAGCCCAGGAGTTGGAGACCAGCCTGGGTAACATAGTGAGAACTTGTATCTACAACTAAAAGAAAAAAATCAGAATAGAATTAAAAGACCAATAATAGAATATGCTGTCCTAAGTATCCAGCTTTCCATCTTGGGAATTTCAGCCTCTAGTATCTCATGAGCAAACGTTATTTATGTAAATATTATAGGTAAGTGAAAAGGATTGTATTATAAAAAAATCAGCCACAAGGTGATAATTGTTGAAGCTGGCCAATGAATATGGGGGTGTCATATTATATGACACTGTATACTTTTGTGTACTATTGGAATTCTGCATTTGAAAAAAAGTGTTACAGATGCATGATGGAATATTATGCAGTCATAAGAAGGGCAGAATTATGAACTTCACAGCAACTTGGATGAACTTAGAGTCTATAATACTGAGTGATCTATCACAGAAACAAAGAACTGAGTACCACATGTTCTTACTCATAAGCAGACCCTGAACAATTATCATAATACTGTAAGAAGGGGATTGGCAGTAGGGAGAAACTGCCAGGGGAAGGGGGCAGGTTTGGCAGTCGTAGGAAAGTGCCAAGGGAGGGGCACACCTCATCAGCTAGGGCACCTGCATAATGATCATTTGTATACCTAACCCTGAATTGTACCTCACATTTTAAAATTTTAAAAAAAGAAGAGTAAAGATCTACCTAAGATGATAGCTACGGACTTTCCCAATACATATTGCAAAGCTCTAGGGACTGATATAGAGAGCGAAAAAATAAGACAAAACAACCAAAAAGCAAACCTCAAATGGTTTATTTAGCCCAGTCGAGGAACAACACAACTGAGGAGGAAGCGAAATAAACTATACAAATAGAGGAGAGGGCAGCAGTGAGGGTCTGTTTATGACGGAACACAGGTAAAATAATCCACGGAAAATGAGTGTGAAAAAGCACAGAACATACCTGAGACCTGGTTGATTAGAGCACTGGCTACTGGGGAATAGAACGAAAGGGCTTCACAGTGCGGAGGACCAGAAGTGTCATTCTAGAAATGATAGAGTTGTCAGGGCCCGGACAAAGGAAGTATCCTCTGAAAGCTTGTAGTGAAGAGAAGAAATAAATTGGAATAAAGTAAACCTCCTAGTAGAACAAAATATAGTCCTAGAATGAGAAGACACACCATTCCTCTTCCCCAAAGCAAGACAATAGTATTTAGAAACTCAAGAAAAATTAACTTGGAAGTGCCTTTATATCCAGTGATGCTAGCCATGTATCAGGGGAGTAGGAAAAATTATTAAGTATGCAAAACAGTGAGACTGGATTCCATCATGAAGTCTTTGTTAAAGGTGGATTCTACTCAAGAAGTGATGAGAGAAGACACATTTTCCTATAGTTCATGACTATTCACAGATTTTTTTTTTTTGAGTTGGAGTCTCACTCTGTCGCCCAGACTGGAGTGCAGTGGCTGCTCCCGGCCACTGCAGCCTCGACCTGCTGGACTCCGGTGATCCTTCCACCTCAGCCTTCCAAGTCGCCGGAATTACAGGTATGCGCTACCACGCCCGGCTGATTTTTTTTTTTGATTTATTGTAGAGATGAGGTCTTGCTGCTCAGGCAGGTTTCTAAACCGCGGGCTCGGGTAATCCATTCACCTCAGCCTCCCAAAGGCGCGGGATTAGAGGCTGAGCCACCGAGCCCGGCTATTCACAGATTTTATTGTAGATCTAAACAAAATCAAGGTGAGTAAAATAGTATGTCATTGGTATATATTTGGGTTGAAATAACACTATCAGAAATGTCAGGTAATGAGGGAAGAAAAGAGGTAAGGCAGTAATGCCACTGATAGTCACAGTTGTAAATATTTGAAGTTTAATGATATAATTTAAATTTATATAGCACAGACTAGAAGTGTGTCAAGTTAAAAAAGGACAAATAATGTCATAAAGGTTTGTAGTGCAAAATATTTTTTCTTCATTATTTCAATAGCTTTAGGGGTGCAACTAGTTTTTGGTTACATGGTTGTATTGTATATTGGCAAAGAAATTTGGGTTTTAAGTGTACCTCTACCATCTGTGCCCATTGTACCCGATAGGTGATTTTTCATTCCACACTCCTTCCTACACCCAATTCTGAGTTTTTAGTGTCCATTATACCATATTCTGTGCCTTTGGAGATCTTGAGTTTAGCTCTCACTTATAAGTGAGGACATATGGTGTTTAGTTTTCTGTGGCTGCATTAGTTCACTTAAGATGATGCTTTCCAATTCCCTTCAAGTTGCTGCAAATGATATCATTTCATTCTCTTTGTTAGCTGAATTGTATTTCAAGTGTATACATATATGATATATTTTCTTTATTATGCACACATTAGTTGATGGACTTTTAGATTTCCTACACATCTTTGCAATTGTGAATTCTGCTGCAATGAACATGCAGGTACAGGTGTCTTTTTTTTTTTTTTAATGTAATGGCCTTTGTTCCTTAGGGTAGATACCTAGTAATGGGATTGCTGCATTAAATGATAGAATCTACTTTTAGTTTTTTGAGGAATCTCCATACAGATTTTCATAGAACTTGTACTAATTTACACTCCCACTACAGTGCATAAGGGTTCCCTTTGCACTGGAGAACACCAGCATCTATTGTTTTTGGTTTTTTAATAACGGTCACTCTGAATGATGTAATATGATGTCTTCCTCTGGTTTTAATTTGCATTTCCCTCATAATATGTGATGTCTCTATTGCTGCCCTATGATACACAGTATTTAGGGATGGCTACAATGGTGCTTTCTATGGTTTTTCACATACTGTGTAGAAATTTCTAAGTAATGGACATATGGATATAGATTTAGAAACATTTCCTACCCTCCAAATCCTTTTGTCAGTGGGCCTCCTATTCTCCATTGTGATGTGCTGATTTTCTTCATAGTTGCTTTTCCTGTTGACAAAATCCAGCTAACATGTTGAAGAGCAACAGGCCAAAAGCAAGTAGTCACCACACTGGTTTACCTGAAAGGAGAAATGAGGTTTGCAGAGACTATCTGCTCAGGAGAATTCGCGAGTCCAATTCTAGGTTATCAAATGCAAGAGGATGGAGGAAATGGAAACCGATTCAAACACAGTAGAAAGAGAAAACATCGTGGAAGGCTGAAGGGATAAAATAGAGATATGCAGCACTCTGGTTATCTCAGACCCAAAGTTTCCAGGTATCAGATTTGTCCTAAGAGTCCGTCATTACTTAGATTAACCAGTGGCATGCTGGGTCTAAGTATTCTAGTATGCAGGCATCATATAGATTTCCTAAAAGTGAATTCAGGTGTGTGCCACATTAAGGCAATCCCTCTCCAGACATCTCTTATTCACGGTCCACTTCCAACATAGGGACATCAACCTCCTCAATGTGAGAACAGGACATTTTAAGAGCCTTATTGCAGAGGGCCTGGGCTCATGGCTTGGGACAATTGTCTTGGTTGGTTTTGCTGAGCTAGGGGGCAAAATCTCCATGTTCATGTAGGTTATCATTCCAATATCATCTGTCAAATTTTGTGCACGGACTAATTTCTTTCTCCACAGGCCATAGGTAGCAGCCCACCTGCCTTTTAGGAGGAAAACAGCACGATTTTGTGACATTTGCAAGTAACAATCTTCTGTCTCTTTTTTGCAATCCTGTCAGCAAGACCAAGGACTGCTTCACTACAAACATGCCAACTTGCATGAGACAGAGCATGATGCCAGGATTAGTGAACCCTGGGCCACTCCTCTCTGAAACATAGACAAAGATGCCACTGGCTTTGAGCAGGCAGGGACTCTCAAAGAACAGTATTGAGGAAAAAAATGAAAAGAAATGCATCAACTGGCATGACGTATCTGATTCAGATTAGCAGATGTGACAGAAATTTATGAGCAGCTCTTAAACAAGAGCCTGTGAATAGGTCATGCCTGCCTTGAGTCCAATGTCCTGTAAGTGGACATGAGGTAACACAGGCATGACCTGAGACTGGGAACTGCTGCTCCTCCTCCATACAGACTCTAGAAGGTCTCTGCACTCTTCATACACTGAGAAAAGACATACACACCTACCTCAGTGGATTAAAGGAAATCAAATATGCTTAATCCTGCAATTCATTGAAACAATTCAAATTGGTAGGTACTATTATAATATCCCATTAACATGTGAAAAAAGTGAGGTACAGAGAAGACAAGCTACTTGATTGGAGCCCAGAAGACTGGACCACAGTCCCTGCTTTACATACTGCATTGTCTTACCTCAACCCAGGCTTGGGCATTATCTTTCTTCCTTTTTAGGAATAAGAGCCTGTGCTCAGGAAACAGGACTTCCCACTCAACCTATGGCTATCCCAGTTTCGATTAGGATCAGATTCATCTTCAAGCCCCTTTAAAGTAGGTCTTGTGTACACCTCATTTCCCCTCATGTAGCCAGCACCATGCTTTCCAATTAGGCCTCACAGAACCTGAGTTAAATGGAAGCTCATTAGTCCCACACATTTAGACCAACAGTCTCAATGTTATTTGATGGCAAAATCTTGTATGGTACTGAGAGGGTCCGCATAATATTGATATGAGCCCGTTGCTTAGAAAAACAGGCAGGCTGTGTTTGTGATAGGAATCAGTAACTGGGATTTTAACGCGGATCCCACCCTACACTTCACTGAAACCTGGAAAAGTGCCTCAGTTTTCCCTTTCCCCCCAAAGTGTGGTTAAAATACCCACGACACCAATCCAGGAATATACTCAAGATGACACTTGTTTTCATAAGTGGAAGAGAAGACTCAAGCCTAGAGAAAGTTTCATTTCTCAGAGGGAAGGAGGGCCATCATCCATCACTTTGGAACTTCTACAGCAGGTTGACCAGGGCATAGGCAGTTGTTTCAGATGCCAGAAGTTTCTGTTTGAGATTTCAGAATTACTGTGAGCTCTTTGCCAACAGGAAGTTTCTGTGATGACTCATTCACTCTTGGATGATTTCTATGATGGTCATTTCTGTCTTCGGACTTAAAAAATGGCTGACAGATATTACCGTGCTGCTGTTTGTACAGAAGAGCTTCAGCAAATGACTTCAGCAAATGACTGCAGAGAAAACATATGATGGATTAAAATCAAATGAAATCAAATAGGTTGAATTAGGACTACAGAATGACATCAACTGTAATTCTTCATTTACTGTTCAGAAAAATTGATCAACAATTCACAACACTTGAGAGTCACTGACTGCAATAAATTAGGTTCAAGTTGTCACAGCTAAGGGCCAAAGGCCTGA
The DNA here is from genome assembly GCA_027257055.1 of Cephalopachus bancanus. NCBI lineage: Eukaryota > Metazoa > Chordata > Mammalia > Primates > Tarsiidae > Cephalopachus > Cephalopachus bancanus. Next base: position 1,253 of record JAPVLO010000428.1, on the reverse strand, counting down.
AGCTCAGACTCTGACAGGATTGAGGGAGGTAACCTCCAGCATGCTAATTAATGATTTACAGTCACAATAACAAAATTGGAAGCTGGGGATATCATGTCTGGACGTTACAACCAATGGGGACAGCTCCCTCACCAGTCATTTTGTACCCTTTTTGATAGACTTATCTCTCAATTTGCCTAAGCTCATATCTTATTATTCTTCCCTTCTTTGTATAAAATCATCAAGGTATGATCATCACTGGTTTGATTTTCCTAATGGTTGGTGTAAAATCATCCCAAATACTCTTGAAATTAAAATATACAAGAGTATTTCACTTGTCCATAAGTGAAAGACAATTAACTTTTAGACGGCCATGATGCACTCTTTTTGTTCTTCTGCAGTTTTTTTCCTGTATCTGCTAAAAAATGTAGACCCTGAAACAGAGTATAACAGTGAATGAGTCATGCATTTTAAAAATGTTTTCTTATATGTTTATGTAAAGAGCATGTATGTGTATCCCCTAAGCTAAAATAAATGAATGAATAAATATTTTATCTCCTGTCTCTGTATTCTTCTTGCTGTATCTCATTGTTATGTGGATTTCTGCTCATTTACTGGGCCAGCATGTTGGCTTTTCCTCAACTCAAGACTAGTCTGGCACTCCTAACTCCTAAACATCTTTTCTATTTGTGGTTTGGACTGTTTTTAAAGTCACATAATGCTACATTTGATTAGGGCCAGCTATAGATATCATTCTAGTCCCCAGTAAGCTCTTTTCAATATACCAAGTGATGAAAAGTATTTATGTGGATCTCCTGCAAACATGTGATGACCATCCTTTCTGTGAATCTTGTAAACCTGATGCCATTTTCATGTTTTCAGCTAGTTTTCCCATATGTTCAATAGAACAAGGCCCATGAGTAGTTTGTAAAGAATATTGCTTGAGAGGTTTTTTGAGTGGGCCTAACGTTGTTGACTTTTGGTTGTATTCCACTAACAGAACATGACAAGATCAAGGTTCTGAGTCAGGGTGGTTGGTAACCTGCCGCTTACACGTGCAGTTGAAAGCGAGGTTAGGTGAGAGGGACAGACGTGCCCGGGACAGTGATCCCTCAAACGACTTCCTTCCTTTCTCAGCTTCCATTCTTGCTTGGGTTCTATGAGTCTGAGGCTTGGAGACAGGAGACAGACTTGTAGCCGGGTGTCTTCAGATTAGCTGCTGGACTTGCCTGGGTCGAGGGTGCTGTAAGTGTGACCTTGAGCTACCAAGTGTG